>CM061264.1:0-1228750 GCA_030848825.1 Tadarida brasiliensis | reverse complement strand
CTTCCCTTCGTGCCCAGGAATGTGGCATTGCAGATTTACTAAAAAGGTATCCATTGAGAGTGGGAGAAATGGACCATTCATAAAGAAGAGGACATCTTCATTTAGAAACCAAAGCACTAACTTATGAACTTTCGGTCGCAACCCACGCCCCAGCTCCTCCAGGCACAGTGGGGCAGCCTGGTCCACCCACTGGTCCGGGGACCATAAGCCTCCCCTGTATTAAGATAAGTCTGTCTATCATACCCTCCGACGGCATATAATTCATCTCCAAGTAAACAGACCCCCGCTGCACCTCTGCCGATGCCCATAGCTGCCCCTCAGTCCCCAGGTCTGTTCGGATCCTCTCTCTCCACACAGTCTGAGAGTCTGGAAGTCAGGGTGGATGCGGGAACATCGTGTCCTCCAATAGGGTACAGCAGTCCATGCCAGGCGGTCACTCCCACGCACCCTCCTTTCTGACATTTGTGCACAGGGTGTGCACGTAACGGCACGAGGATCAAAACGTTCTGCTGACTTGAGACAAGAGCTCCCATCACGACCACCAACTGCATACAGTTTGCCACGCCGACTGAGCTCCTGGGGGAGGACGTAGTGGGAACAGAAGTCCACTGGCGAGCCTCAGGGTCCCGTCTTTCCACTGCATTCAGGTAGCTCCAGCCGCCAGGCCCTCCGACCGCATGCATGGACCTTCCAATACAGCCACGCCAAGGCCGCGCCTGTGTGGACACAGGGGCCTCCAAGTCTGTCTGGGGCTGTAGCACTCTGCGGTATTCAACGTCTTCAGTCCGTCTCTTCCTCCAGCCACAAACAGTGTGTCATCTAACACTGCAGCGCCAGGCTGTGGCCTCCTCCCAGTCACAGTTGCCACGGGAGCCCACGTACCTGGATGGAGATCCTACTTTCCAATGCGTGTTGCTCTCGGACGCGCTCCTTCTGGGCTCCAGCTTTAAAGGGAAGAACTGAGTAGTTTGGCGTCGGGGCGGGAGCTGGAGGGGCAGCTTTCTCCTGGACAGACGTGCCGTCGGAGGCCGTTGTCCCTTTGAGGAGCCCTTCCTCGGACTCCAGCCACCTGGCTCACACTCTCTGGTTGCCGGTTTAAAAACCTTGCGCCGCCTCCACCCTCTCAGCCGGGACTCCACTCCCTTGTGTGTTCATGGTCCACCAGGGCGCTACCATGCTGGCTGTGGGAACGGGGGCTGGGAGTCCCCGGGAGCAGGAAGAAGACCTGGGCTTCAGACCTCCGAGTCAGCCACACACTCACTCACTCACTCATCCATCCATTCATCCATTCATCCACCCATTCATCCACCCATTCCTTCATCCTCCCATTCAATCGCTCACTCATTCACTCATTCACTCATTCAACCATCCGTTCATCCACCCATTCATCCACCCAGTCCCTCACTCACTCATCCATCCATTCATCCATTCATCCACCCATTCATCCACCCATTCCTTCATTCATCCACCCACTCACTCACTCACTCATCCATCCATTCAATCACTCACTCATTCACTCATTCCTTCATTCATCCTCCCATTCATCCACCCATTCATCCACCCATTCCTTCATTCATCCACCCAGTCCCTCACTCACTCATCCATTCACTCATTCACTCATCCACCCAGTCCCTCACTCACTCATTCATTCACTCATCCCTTCAGGATGCATCTTCTCAGGCCAGGTCTCGTTCTGGGGCCAGATTCACCAGAGATGAAATGAGATCAATGAAGGTGGCTGGAGCTGAGCCCTTCCCACCCACCAGGTGCGCTCTCCCCTCCCTAGGCCCAGGCCTCCAGGCAAGACAGGATGGGGGAGTGTCCCCAGAGGGCCCCATGTCTGTCTGAGACTCCGTGGGGTCCCTGCACCCCATCTTTACCTGGGGGTTGGTGGTGGGCACTGGACCCCAGAGACCACCTACCATGTCCTGACCAAACCAGATTGGTGCTCTATCACCCCACTGTCCTCTGGAGATCCCCCCGCAGCCCCAGCCTGCACCCTGTCGAGGGCCTAGGAGAGGGCCAGGCAGGGGCACAGAGGGCCTTCTGTGCATGCCCATGGCCAGTGCGGAGGGGAAACTGACAGTGCCTGGTCAGGATCACAGGCCCTAACACAGGCCGGGCCTCCACCCGCCCAGCCCTGTCACCGCTAGAGGAGCCCCAGGACAGCAGGGCCTGCCCAGACTCCAGCCCCTATCACCTGCTGTCCTCTGGAGGCCCCACCGCCCCAGCCTGCACCCTCCAAGGGGCTGCTGCCCCACTTCATCCCCAACCTCCCTGTCCAGACATCTTCACGTGGCTCTCTGGAAATTCCCGATCACATTTCCTCTTTCTTTTTGAGATTTCTGGGGCCTTGAGGGTGGGGCAGAGATTATGAAAACCCCAGTACCCAAGCGCAGTCCTGGAGGGGCAGGGCATCCTGAGAGCCCACCTTGAGGTCCCCCTCCTCTGCTGTGCGCAAGGCCCGGACTGGGCAGCGGGCTCAGAGACAGAGCAGCCTAGTCCTCTCCCTCTTGGGGTCATGGTCTAGCAAGGGAGCTGAGTCTAATAGCCAGAGTCATGTGGCGAGCAGAGGCCATGTGGGGCTCTGAAGGATGAATAGGAGCCCTGCGGGGGGACAAGGTGGGAAAGGCCATTCTCTGAGAGGGACGTGAGTTGAGCCATGTGACCGGAAGTGCTTGGGGTCCACTCCTGGCGAGGCACAGACGGAGACATGATGCAGGGTGGGCAGAGGCCCGCTGCTGGGGGAAGCTGGAGCCACCGGGTGAGTGCTGTGCCATTGTCAGCTGGTGCGGAGGGTGGACAGAGGGGACCGGAGCCAGGTGAGGAGGCTCCTGGGCTCACCCAGCAGGACGACTGAGAAGCGCGGGGAGGACAGGTCAGGCGTGGAGACAAGTCTTCAGACTCTCTCCAGCTCTCATGGCGCAAGGCAGCGGCCGACAGAGAGGCCAGGGGACAGAGGAAGAGAAGTCTGGGGGACACGGGTCAGAGGACAGTCAGACGGTGCTTGGGAAGCTGGGACTTCCCATAGGCAGGAGCCTACTCCAATCTGAGCCTGTTCCGGGGAGCAGGATGGGGGCGGGGACACCCAGGTTTTCACTCCAGCCCTGACCGGCTCCTCCAAGCTCCAGGCCAGGGCTTCAGTGGTTGACTCAGACATCACCCTGGAGTCCCAAGCTTAGGGTGCTCCAGCACACCCCACCCCCCAAATCTCCATCTGCGATCTCCCCACCTCAGGAAACATTCTCTGCCCCCACCCTTGACATCAGGACAACGGGTGGTGGGGGGTGGGGTGGACGGTCGCTTTTCATGCCTCAGCTTTCCCGCACCCACATCCCTGCTAGTCTGGTGTGGATGCTCCTTCCCCTTCCCTCCAGGCGCCCTTGGCCCCTCAGTACCCCGACCTCCCCTCTTGCTCCCCCAACTCCATTTTCCAGGTGCTATCAGACCTTGAATACCAGGTCTCAAGTCCCAATGTCAAAGACCTGAGCACTGAAAAGGGCTTCTGCCCCAGGAGTCGACCAGGGAGAGACACTGAGCTTTCCCGGGGGTCCTTGAGGAGGAGGGCGGACCCCTCGGGGGTCAGATGTTTCCCGTGGTCCGTGGACCACCCAGAGAGCTTGGAGAACAGTGCTGGTGCAGACATTCTGGTCACCATTTACTGGACAAAGCAGACATTTCCTCATACGTCCCTTCCTTTGAGGATGTGGTGACGTTCATTCCAGCTGCAGAATTTTACTGAAAGCAAGGAGTCCTGGTCAGCTCCTTCTGGGGGTCCACAGACTGATTGCTAATTCAGGGAAAAAATGTGTGTGCTGGCTTCTTTATTTTTACTTGTTGTCATTTTTTAATTTTCAATGACAGTTGACATACAATATTATATTAGTTTCGGGTGTACAGCCCAGTGATTAGACATTAGGTAACTCACAAAGTGATCCCCCGATGAACCCCACACCCATCTGACACCACACAGTTACTAGAACATCATTGCTACATTTCCCATGCTGTACCTCAATCCCCACGACCATTCTGCAACAACCAGTCTGCATTTCTCAACCCCTTCACCTTCTGATGCCCATCTCCCCAACCCTTCCCATCTGGCAACTGTCAAAATGTTCTCTGTATCTATGAGTTTGTTTCTGTTCTGCTTGTTCATTTTGTTTGTAGATTCAATTGTTGATAGATGTGTATTTATTGCCATTTTGTTTGTTCATGTTTTTTTATCTTTTTCTTCAAGAAGACCCTTCAACATTCCATATAATAATAGTTTGGTGGTGATGAACTCCTTTAGCTTTTCCTTATCTGGGAAACTCTTTATATGGCCATCGATTCTAAATGACAGCTTTGCAGGATAGAGTAATCTTGGTTGTAGGTTCTTGCTTTTCATCACTCTGAATATTTCTTGGCACTCCCTTCTGGCCTGCAAAGTTTCTTTTGAGAAATCAGCTGACAGTCTTATGGGAACCCCCTTGTAGGTAACTAAGTGCTTTTCTCTTGCTGCTTTTAAGATTCTCTCTGTGTCTTGAACCTTTTGCATTTTGATGATGATGTGTCTTGGTGTGGGCCTCTTGGGGTTCATCTTGTTTGGGACTCTCTGTGCTTCCTGGACTTGTATGTCTGTTTCCCTCACCAAGTTCGGGAAGTTTTCTGCCATTATTGTTTCAAATAGGTTTTCGATTTCTTGTTCTCTCTCTTCTCCTTCTGGCACCCCCAAGTTGCGAATGTTGGCACGCATGAAGTTGTCCCAGAGGCTCCTTACACTATCCTCATTTCTTTGGATTCTTTTTTCTTTTTGCTGTTCTGATTGGGTGTTTTTTGCTTCCTTATATTCCAAATTGATGGTTTGCTTCTTGGCTTCACCTACTCTAGTATTGAATCTGTGTAAATTATTCTTTACTTCAGTTAGTGCCTCCTTCATTTCTGACTGTGCATCCATCATTTCTGACTGGTCCTTTTTTATGCTCTTGAAGCCCTCTCTAAGTTCACTGAGGTTCTCACTAAGTCCACTGAGCATCCTTATAGGCAGTGTTTTGAACCCAGCATCTGTTAGGTTACTTATCTCCATTTCACTTAGTTCTTTTCCTGGAGTTTTGTTCTGTTCTTTCATTTGGGACCTGTTTCTTTGTCTCCTCATTTTGGCTGCCTCCCTGTGTTTGTTTCTATGTATTACTTAGCGAGAGGTATGGGGCTAGCTGAGACCAGATGCTGCTTGTTTGAAGGAATTTAGGAAAAGCTGAAGCAGGATCCAAGACAGGCCAATCCTATGGTAAAGCAACTGGCAACAGCTTGGGTGGGCCTGAAAGTTGGGTGGGGCAGACCCTCAGGGAATCACCAGGGCGGGGCCAACAGTGTGAGCCAGGTGCTGGAGTCCCAGATATGGCGGCGTCTGCCGCCCCAGGGTAGGGCTCACCAAAGGAACAAAGGCCTCTGATAGCACGTCTGTCCAGGAGAAGCTGCCTCTCCAGCCCTCGCGCCAATGCCAAACAACTCAGTTCTTCCCCATATGACTCGGGTGCCTTTCAAGCTGCCTCCCCCACACTGGAGCCTGGAGGGTGGGAGTCCGAGTAAGTCCATGCGTGGGCCCTTTAAGAGGAGCTGCCGGGGGCTCCAGCAGCCTCAGTCTCCCTCAGCCTCAGTTCCCGCTGGTTTTACAGCCAGAAGTGATGGGGACTCTGTTCCTAGCACTGGAACCCTGAGCTGGGCTCCTGGTGTGGGTAGAGGACCCCTCAGTCCTCAGGAAGGACCTTCCCAGCCAAGGTGTCCTCCTAATTTTTATCCGCCACACGTGGGTGTGGGACCAGCCCATCCGCGCCTCCGCCCCTCCTACCAGTGTCGATGCGGCTGCTTCTTTAATCTCGTAGTTGTAGGACTTCCATTCAGCTCGATGTCAGGCGGTTTTGAATGATGGTTGTTCTGTAGTTTAGTTGTAACTTTGATGTGGTTGTGGGAGGACGCGATACCGCGTTTACCTACGCTGCCATCTTGACCGGAAGCCTCTGTTTATTGCCATTTTATTGTTCATATTTTTTACCTTTTTTTAAAATTATTATTCTTAAAGAAGACCCTTTAACATTTCATGTAATGCTGGTTTGGTGGTGATGAACTCCTTTAGCTTTGTATTGTCTGGGAAGCTATTTGACCTTCAATTCTAAATGATAGTCTTGCTGGGTAGAGTAGTCTTGGTTGTAAGTCCTTGCATTTCATCACTTTAAATATTTCTTGCCAATCCCTTCTGGCCTGCAAAGTTTCTGTTGAGAAATCAGCTGACAGTCTTATAGGAGCTCCCTTGTAGGTAACTGCTTTTCCCTTGCTGCTTTTAAAATTCTCTTTGTCTTTAACCTTTTGCATTTTGGTGATGTGTCTTGGTGTGGGCCTCTTTGGGTTCATCTTGTTTGGGGCTCTCTGTACTTCCTGGATTTGTATGTCTATTCCCTTTGCCAAGTTAGGGAAGTTTTCTGTCATTATTTTCTCAACTAGGTTTTCAATTTCTTGCTCTCTCTCTGTGTACTGTGTACAGTAAGTACACACTCTCATAAAGGTCTCAATTTTCTTTAGAAATAAAATGATATCAACAGTGGCCCTGATGGTTTGGCTCAGCAGTTAAAAGCATCGGCCCAAGGACCAAAGAGTCACAGGTTCGATTCTGGCCAAAGGCACGTACCTTGGTTGTGGTTCAGTCCCCAGCCCTGGTCGGGGTTGTGTGGGAGGCAACCAATCGGTGCGTCTCTCTCACATCGATGTTTCTCTCTCTCTCTGTCCCTCCCACTCTGTTTGAAAATAAATGGAAAAATATCCTCGGATGAGAATATTTTAAAAACTTATACCAACAGTGAAAACTGCTGGGAAAAGGGAAAATAAGAATATAGTTAATACCTGCATATAAATTTACTATTTACAAGGCACATCCACATTTTTTTTTAAATCTTACAATCAACCTTTGAGGTAGGTAGGTTATAGTAATTCATTCAATGAGGTTTTATTTCCCAGAAATGCCAAGGATGCCAAGAAAGGTTTGTTCTTGGACCTGGTTTCCATGTATTCAGAGAATAAATAAAAGTCAAGTTTCACTGGCTAGCTTTAGTTCAGAAGTAGCGTTAGACATCTCTCAAAATCCATTCTTTACAGAGGAGACGAGGAATTTCTGGAATCTACTCTGGATTCTTTTGAAATTCTTTCTGACTCAATAGCATTTTCAGTTGAGATAATGTTTCTCTGTTTTGCTCACATCTTTTGGGGAGCATGTGGGTGTTGATTGTCCAGATGTAGGAGTTCTGAGAACGGAGGCTGGGCTCTCGCCTTCGGAATCAGACTTGTGGAACTCAGCGCTGGACTCTGGGGTCTCCTGCCTGGGTTTAATGTTAGTAGAATAGTTTCCCGCCACTGATAGGAAGCATCTCCTTTTCCCATTATGTGTACCGCCCCGGTGCACATTTGACACATCATCAACCAAACTGTGTGAGAGCCTTGTACCTCTTCATCGTTGTCGCTTCTTAAAAACGGAGTGCATACTTGTTTGCCTCTTAAGCCACAAGTGTCTATTTTGGGTGTCACTTTTGGCTTGGGCTTCAGGCATATTCGAGTTATCTAAGCCTGCAGCTGGAAGCTTTTTCAAAAATGCTCGTATCTGTGTGCCCAGAACCGTGGGCCCGGAAGAAACAGCGGGCCTGACCCAGGCAAGTATCCTGTGACTTCAGCGACGCTACCGGTGTGCACGTGGCCGAAACCTGCTGGGAGAGAGCCCTGCCCTGGATTTTACTGTGAAGAAATGCCAGACAAACCCAAACGTAGTGACACTGTATAAAACAGAAGCCCTGCACTCTTCAAAAATGTCAGAAGATAGAAACTAAGGGGTGGGGGGCTGTTTCATATTGAAGGATACTCATGGGACCTAATGGCTAAGTGCCATGTATGATCCTGACCTGGGGAAAGTGACTATAAAGGACATTGTTAAGACAATTGATGGGGGGGCGGGATCGGGAGAAGGGTGCCAATAGGGGAAAAAGGAGAAACGTCTGTAACAAAAATAAATTAATAAAGAGAAACAATTGATGAAATTGGAACATGGGCTGTATACATGTGTGTATATATGCTTGCCTATAATTATATGAGCCTGGAGAAGGACATATACCAGGTTGTTAACACTGGTTACTTGGGAAAGAGTGGGGGTGGGGGATTAAGAGGAAAAATACTGCAATTAATTTTTAAAAGCATGCAGAGTGGCCCAGCCGGTGTGGCTCAGTGGGTTGATTGTCATCCCATGGACTGAGAGGTCCGGGTTCGATTCCAGGTCAGGGCACATGCCCGGGTTACAGGCTCGATGCCCAGTAGGGGGCGTGCAGGAGGCAGCTGATCGGTGTTTCTCTCTCACATCGATGTTTCTATCTCTCTCTAAAAAGAAATCAATAAAAACATATTTTTAAAAAATAAAAGCATACAGGGTGAAAGCATGCATGATATGATTCCATTTTTGCTAAATGGTGTAGATGGATATACGTGTGTACGTGTGCGTAAATGAGTTCTATAAGCATGGCCAACAAAATGTTACTGATGGTTAAGATGATGGGAAGTAGAACTTTTTCTTTTTTTTAAAAAAAATTTATTTTTCTTTATTGATTTTTAGAGAGAGGAAGGGAGAGGGGGAGAGAGATAGGAACAGCGATGAGAGAGAACATTGATTCCCTCCCCCCCCGCATGCCCCCACTGGGGATCGGGCCCACAGCCAGGCATGTGCCCCAATGGGGAATGGGACGGGCGACTTCTTGGTGCGTGGGTCGACGCCCAACCACTGAGCCAGACCAGCCGGGCCAAACATTTTCATTTTTAAAATTTATGTGTAATATAATTTTCTCTTTCAAATATTTTTTCAATAATACAAACGTATCATTTGTATAAAATATTCGAAAGTCATTTTCAGTGCTAAAAAAGGCAAGAAAAAGTCACTTGGGGAAACTGCAAGGAAAATTTTGGATTACGTTTTTTCTGTCTCATCCAAAAAAATTTTTAAAAGATGGAGTACCTTGGTCGGGGTCAGACTCCAGTGTTACCCCTAATCCTGCTTCACTGGCAGCGGCTGAGGACCTTTGCATACTGCAGACCACGCCACGTCTGCCCCCTCCCAACGCCTCCTGGTGCCCCCCACAGTTTCTCCACTCAAACCCCACTTGCCCACACCTCACTTCCTGCCCCTCATTGCCCCAGCCCCACCAGCCCCTTTGGGTCCCTGGTGATTCCAGCTCCTTCTCATCCCGGAGCCCCCCACACCCTTCCCCCTGCCAGGTGCTCTTGCTGACGGCTCTCGTGGGCCTCAGTAATAGGTCCTCGCGCCCCCTCCGCGCTGGCCGGAGCCGGCCCTCACCTAAATTCCAGCACTTAGTCGCCACTCCAAGCTGTCGCCTCCCTTGTTTCAGCTCAAGAAGAGCATTCTGGGGTTGTTTGTTTTGTTTTGTTAATCCTCACCCGAGCATATTTTTCCATTGATTTATTATTATTATTATTTTTTTTTTTAGGGAAAGTGGAAGGGAGGGAGGGAAAGAGAGAAACATCGATGTGAGAGAGGCACATGGATTCCTTGCCTCCCGCACGACCCCAATCAGGGGCCAGGGATCGAACCTGCAACCGAGGTACGTGCCCTTGACTGGAAATTGAACCCGTGACCCTCCGGTCCGCAGGCCGAAGTTCTGACCGCTGAGCCACACCGGCAAGGGCCAGAAGAGAGGTCTGGAAAACTGTCGGAGGCACAGGGCTCGTCCTGTCCCTTGTTCAGCAGAGAGATGGAGCAGGACTGGCACCCTGGGGGAGCCTCAGGCTGCGGCAACACGGAAGCCTCAGGAGCGTCCGGGGCCTCCTGCCTCCAAGCCCGCAGCACCTCCCGGAGACCATCGGCCAAGCAGAGGAGGAAGTCTGGGAACAGGAGGAAGAAGACAGAACCATAGGGCTAGCCAAGAGAGAGAAAGACAAGGTGGAAAGACTCACTGAAGACTTGGAGGAGAAAGCTCTGAGAAAGGAGGGTCCATGGGCTGAGATGGGGCCACCGCAGACCCAACAGGACTCACGGTGGGGAACAGGCCGGTCCCCTGACAGAGAGCAGCAGGGACTGTACATGGGAAGCCTTCCTGGAAAGCGGTTTAGAAGTAAAGATTGCGTGAAGTAGATCATTGACTATGTCCCCCAGGAAGTCCCGTTGAGGAGTCACGTGCTGTACATATCCTCATCTGAGTTCATAGACATGTGCATTTGAGACTTTATAAGAAGAGAAACTTGGGTGGAAACAACCTAAGTGTTCATCAAAAGGGAATTGATTACATGCAGCCCAGGTGGGACAGCACAGCCCGGACTTGCCCTCTGCCACAAAGCTAGACCCGAAAAAAAGAGTTTCAGAAATTCAGCAACATGGGACTCTGGGGGCCTGAGAGGAGAGCAGCACATCTGCGGAGCTCCAAGGTCCTTCTACCTTGGTGCTCAGGGCACCGTTGGGACCACAAGGCAGAAGTACAGCCTGAGAGGTCGGGGTCATCTTGCTGAGTGAAGGAGGCAGAGGTCTGGGTTTGGGATTGCTCAAGCAAATGGAAATTACAAGCACACTTCCAGTAAAGAGGAAATGACACAGGCTGAAAGCTTCAGAAGTCTGCAAAAGTTCTCCTTTGTTCTCTGAAAAACAAGTCACGTATGTGAAGCATACAACCCAAAACACCAGACAGTGAGCAGGTCAGGAGTCAGGGCTGGGAGATAACTGAGTCCTGCCCAGCCAGAGGGGAGGGTCCTCACAGACCACTTGGGTGTTCCATAGAGACGCCGTAGGCACGCCTTGTCAGCAGGGCTCAGCTATCCCTGAGTAAAGGCTTGTCTAGATCTGCCCTAACCAAGCTCAGAAACAAGCTACCAAAAGAACAAAGTACACAACAGGTACCAGCTGTAACACTCGGAAGAAGGATTAAAAGAAAAGAAAATCGAGAGAATTAAAAGAAGCAAAAACGCAATGTCCAGCATCCGATCAAAAATCACGAATATGCCAAGAAGCAGGAAAATGTGACCAAGAAAAAATAAGTTGGGACAAATAGACCTAAAACAGACAGTGATGATGAATTACCAGACAAGGACCCCACAATAGCCATTAAAACATTTTTTAGAAGAAAATATAAACATGCTGAGGAAAAGGCAAGATATAGAAAAGAACCAAATGGAACTTTATAAAATCTCAAGTGAAAAATATGCTGGTTGGGTGTATTTATGGGATAGGGCTGCCATAACAAAACATCACAGACTGGTGGTTTAACAGCAGAAATTCATTGCTTCGTGGTTCTTCAGGCTGGAAATCCAAGCTCAAGGTGTTGGCAGGGCTGGTTTCTCCTGAGACTTTTCTTTTTGGCCTGCCAGTGGCGCTCCACTCGCCCTGTCCCCTGGGACTTCTCTCTGTGCACGCATCCCTGGTGTCTCTCCTGTCTAATTTTTATTTTTAATAGACTCCAGTCAGAGTAAATTAAAACCCACCCATATAACCTCACTTGAACTTTACTACCTCTTTTAAGGCCCTATTTCCAAATACAGTCACATGCTGAGGGAACTGGGGTTCAGGGCTTTAAATATAAATTTGGCACCCCCAAGTGAGGAACACAGTTCAGCCCATGATGGTAGGATGAACGACAGGTTAGATGCTTCAAGGAGATGGCGATGAACTTGAAGGTATAGTGATAAAAACGATCCTAAATGAGGTACCAAGGGAAAAAGAAAAATGAACAGAGTCTCAAAGACCCCTGGAAAATGCCAAGTTGTGTAACATAATGGTAATTTGAGTGTCGTGAAAGAAGAGAGAAGGACAAGAGCAGAAAAAAATATTTGAAGAGATAATAGGGGAAATTTCTCTAAATTTGAAGAAAACTGCAAACCCACAAATGCAAGAAGATCAACAGACACCAAGAAGAATATTAGAAAGGAATATACAGCAAGGAAAATCATAATCAAATTCCTGAAAACCAGTGACAGAGAACAGTTTTCCATCAGTCTGAGAAAATACACACTGTGTACAAAGAGGCAATGATAAGGGTTACTAGAGACTTTCACCTGGACCAATGCATGTCAGAAGACATTGGAAAATATCTTATAATTCTATACACAATAAAACTGCTTGTTTAAAATGAAAGCAAAATAAAGACTGGGGACTTCCATTTCATAATTTGAAACAAAGCTTCACTAATTCACCACCAGCAGACTTGTAAGAACTATTAGAGGACTTTCTTCACGAGGCAATCACCCCCACTCACGGGCACAGGTGAGTCCCTGGCTGCAGGACATC
The DNA here is from genome assembly GCA_030848825.1 of Tadarida brasiliensis. Lineage (NCBI taxonomy): Eukaryota > Metazoa > Chordata > Mammalia > Chiroptera > Molossidae > Tadarida > Tadarida brasiliensis. The sequence continues at coordinate 1,216,461 of CM061264.1, read as the reverse complement.
AGCTAGAGCTTGGCCTCTTCAGGTGAGGTAGCGACAGATGAACAAAACGCTCTTTCTCTTTTGAATATGATCACCCTGAGTATGACTTTCATAGGTTGACTTGCTAACATATCTGGGACACTCCCCCCACCCACACACACACACACACACACGCACCTCCCAGCCAGGAGGACAAGGAGACCAAAAAACTTGGAAAGGGACAGAGAAGCTCAACCTACAATGTGTAAAAATTCAAGAAGTTCAGAAAGTTTAGCTTCAGCGGTACAGTCACTGGGCTCGGTAATGGTGTCTATAGAGCTGTCGCCCCAGGGACCGGAATGGAGGGCTGGACCCGCCCTGACCTCAGGACACCGGAAAGCAATTCCACCCTTGTGCCCCAGGGGGACTGCAAGCAACCGAGAGGGTGTCTGGGCCACTGTGCTCCAGGGAGAGAATGTCCGCCCCCCAGGACTCAGACCAAGAGTCACCGCTGGTCAGCAGGTGAAGGGATGCTGGGAAATCGCCGGACTGCAACTTTTATCTGATTCGCCTTTTTACCCCTGAATTCCAAACCCCTTCCCTACTCTCTCCTGGACTCCACACCCCTTCCCTACTCTCTCCTGAATTCCAAACCCCTTCCCTACTCTCTCCTGGACTCCAAACCCCTTCCCTACTCTCTCCTGGACTCCACACCCCTTCCCTACTCTCTCCTGGACTCCAAGCCCCTTCCCTACTCTCTCCTGGACTCCACACCCCTTCCCTACTCTTTCTCCTCCTTATAAACAAACAAACAAAAAAAAGGTCGGCTTGAGATGAGAGTTAAGGGCACATAAGCCTCTTCTCAGATGGCCGGCCATCCGACCCACACGCCTACAAAGCTTCGCTCCGGTCCCCGTGACAGGCTCTGGTAGTGCCAGGTGCAAACGCCGACGTTTCCGGTCTAGCAAACAAGCCTGTGTGGATCTGCTCCTGAGTTCTGAAAATGCGCCCCCTTCCTGGCAGTCAGGAGTAGGGGGGGGGCGGCTGTCACAAAAGCTTCCGCTTTCTGATTGATTCTCTTTTGCACCCTCTGGGTTTTTTATAACAGCATATTTTACTTTTATAAGTAAAGGACCCATCAAGAAGTGTATTAATAATATTCACTGCTGGGGAAGGTCAGGCCACCAGGCCAGCCCCAGGGGACCCCACGGTTGCCCCAGAAGGTAGTTCAGCGTTCCTGTCTGCTGCTCAGCCCTGTCCCCACCTCCACTCTGGTCCCCATCCCCACTTCACCCCTCAGCCCTGGACTGTGTTCACCTGCCCCCGGGCCCACCTCCAGGACTTGCACACCACACTGAGTAAGCACCTACTGCATGCCAGCTCTGTGTCCAGCCCTGGCTGCAGATTGGCTGCTGGCAGGTGGAATAACTGGAACCCTAAGTGTTGCCAAAGGAAGAAGCACTCAAACCTGTAGAGAATTTGGGGGAGTTTGTTGGAGCCCGACTGTCAACAGTTACCAGAAGCAAACCCCACCGTACTGAGAAAATGCTCCAGAGGCCTGCGGTCCCTTCTTGTCTTATACGTGACAATCAGAACACGTAGGTGTGTTACAGGAAACCTGCTGGTGATGAATTAGGGAGGGGGCCCTCCGAACCGTCTCTGTGATTCCCCAGAGGTAACCTCCCGTCTGTGTCAGCATCTCCCAGCGCCTTTCCCAGAACTGCAGGACACTTATCCACGCCTGGGCATTCCCCCTAGTTCCCATCCTGCCCGCCCTGCAGCTGGCGCAGGCCCGGGGGCGGGCCTGGGGGCGGGCCTGGGGGCGGGCCTGGGGGCGGGGCGGGGTGGGCATGGGCCCAGGACCCTCTTCCCGCTCGCCAGGAGGGGGCAGCAAACCCCAGACCCTGTGCTCTTTTCCCACTGGTGCCTGCACACCATCAGGGAGGGGGTGGGGTAGGGGGTGGGGGTGGATTTGGGGCCCCACTCCCCTTCCGATCGCCCCCCTCCACCGCAGGCAAATGCAGGGTGCTTCCCATCGGTCCTGGTTCAGTGAGGCACACTGCTGAGCCCAAGGCCAAGTGACTTCTCAACCTGTGTCCACACTGAGAGCAGCACATCTCCGGGGGAATAAATAGGTGTGAGACTTGGGGGACCAGGGAGAGGGGCACTGGAGGAGGCCCACTCCCTGCACTGCTCAGTCCATGCTGCACTGTCCCGGCGGGGGCCAGGAGGGGGCGACAGAGGTCCGGGTGGATCCGGCTGCTGAGGGGCGCCAGCCCACCCTGACTCCCCGGTCCTTGGCACCAGCCCCTGAGTCTGGGCGGTCTGGGCTCACTCCTCTGCAGAATGAGGACAAGGCCGGGCCCAGGGAGGCCCCCAGACGGCCTGGGGAGGGAAGAGGTCCTCTCTGCCTCTGCATCCCTGAGGGGTCCTGTTTGTTGGGTGACAGGGGGAGGGGGGCGGGTAGGCTGTGCCTTGACCGCAGTTCCAGGAAAGAGGCCAGCAAGGCTGGGGTCCAACCCCTTGGCACAGTACCCCACCCCAGGAGGCCTGGATCCCTTCCCATACCCTGGGCAGAGTCCCTGAATCTGTCAGCCTTGGGGGACAGGGCACGGGGGACAACACCTAGGCGGAGGCTGCAGACCAGCACCTTTATTCAACTCCACTGTGGTCCAGCGTGGAGGTGTACACAGCACGTACCCCCACATATCCATCACGGACAGACACGCCACGGGGTTGCCGACGAGGACCCACAGCCTCACTGGGGTCCAACACTGGGCATGTCCCAAAAATGCTCAGCATCCCCAGCCCACCCCCACTTTAACGTAAACACCCAGTCCTTCCCAGCGGGAGAAGCAGAGGTCCAGCTGTGGGCCTGGCTGGAATGAGCAGGCGGCCTGCCCTCCCTGCGGACTAGCCCACCAGGGGCACCGCCCCAGCTCCCTCTGCCCTGGGCAATCTCAACCAAGTGCAGCCTTGGTAACATACAAAACCCTTGTCCCCAGGACTCCTTCCAGGTGACGTGGGGGAGGGGCACACGACACTGCCCACAGCTGACAGCCAGCCTGTCCGGATGCTGGGCGGAGGCCCTGGCGCTGGGCATGAAGCAGAAGGGAAACGAAATCCCTACTGCTGGGCAGCAGAAAGGGTCTCTTCTGTAAGTCGCCCTTCAGCTGGGCCTGGGTCTCCATCCGCACTGGGTGCAGGGCGAGGACCCGCCCGTGAAGTCCATCACAGCGCTGGCACTGGTCAGGGCTGCAGAGACTGAGCAGAGCCTTGGAGCACGCTTCACCTTGGGCAGCCGGGGCCATTAGGCCAACACCCTCCAGGTGACACCCACCTCTACCACGGCCAGGCCGGCCCTGTGCTCACCGGGGATATCACCACCTGCACCTCCACAGTGTCCTTTCCCAGCTGGGCGCTGGGCTGGCGCCGTGAGAACGTCTCCAACAGGAGGGAGAGAAGAGACCCGCCTGAGTGCCCTGTGTGCTGCTGCGCCGCCATCCATCTCACTTGGGGATGGGCAGGGGATGAACCTGGGGCCAGCCTGGGCACAGGCTGGAGTGCGCAACCCAGGAGGGTGGCCGGAAGGTGGTGGCAGCAGCCCGGGAGTGGCGGTGCCTTTATGCAGCGTGGGCGGTGGGGCCGCAGGCTCGGGCTTTCTCACGCTCCGCAGCCAATCTGCAGCCAGGGCTGGACAAAGAGCTGGACCCCCGGGGCGCAAGGCTGGGAATAATGACACACCCCCACCCCCAGCAGGTGGGGGGCTGGGCGGGGTCAGAGGGGGACAAGTGGATCGTCAGCTGGGATGTGCCTGCCTCTGAGTTCTGCTCTGAAATCCCCACAGAGCAGCCCCCGTGGTCCGGCGCCCGGCCAGGAAGCAGAGGCCCAGGGAATCGGTCATTCCTGGGGGCTGAGCGTCCAGAGCAGCTCCTTCCCTGACCCCACCTTTTTGTCGTCCAGGCACTGGACAAGCGTCCCCACTGGCCATCCTCTGGCCACTGCCTGTCTCCCTGAGCCACACTTGGTCCCTCTTCTGGGCCTGTCCTCCTCACATCTGACTGATATTCCCACCTAACTGGGAGCCCTCCCGCCAGGAGACCTGCTGGGCCTGGCCACGCTCACTGGGTAACTGAAGTGGCTGGCAGGTCAGCCTTGGATGCCATGTAGACACATGACATCAGGGAAGGGTGTTGACCACCAGAGCTACAGAGAGGGACCCATGCCCTTTGGGCCAGGGCTGCTGCCCCTGAAAGTCCTTTCTGAAAAGCCAGGCTTCAGCCTCCGCCTCCTCCAGGAAGCCCACCCTGACCTCCTGCTCCCTTCCCCCAGACTGGTCTTTGTATTACAAGGTCATTATCAGAGGTGCTCTGGGCAGCTGATCCCTGAATCGGGGTCCTAACCCCACCCGGCTCCCCGGACCGGCAGTTTCAGACAGCTGACCTCAGGGGCCTCGGCCCTGCAGCCCAGAAGGAAGCCGCAGTGCTGTTTTGCATCTGAGAAGAGGAAACTGCCATCAGGAAGAGGCCTTGCCCAGCCCCCTGCCCCACCACACCCCCTCCTGTCACATGCGCTCTGTGGCAAGATGGGCTGGGGCGGGGCATGAAGTAAACGGGGGGGGGGGGGGGGGGGGGGGGGTAAGCACAGCACAGGCCTGGCAGCCAGGAGGCACGCCTGCCAGGATGAGATCAGGCCAGGGCCTGTGAGGCCAGGACTTGTGGTGGGGAGGGGGGGAGGGGCAGTCCGATGGCGGCATCCGTGCCCAGCACAGCGGCAGGAGTGGAAAGGGTCCCCCCCACCCCAAGGCCCTTCTTCTGGGCACCCAGGATGAGTGAGGGACCCAAAACTGTGCCAGCCTCGGGCCAACAAGGAGAGGGCCAGGGGCTGGCCCAGGTCACTGTACCAGCCTGCTCCCAAGTGCCCAGCCCTGGGGGCCTCCGGGTCCTCGGTGGTGCGTGGGCGGGGGCCGCCCCTGTGGACACAGGTCCTGCTTGGGGGTGGCCAGGTAGGCTGAGCTGGGCCTCTGCTCCCCCGCCAGCCGCCAGGCCCTGAATGGCTGGGAGCCTTTTGTGGGAGAGCAGCTGGCGGCCCCTTTATGCAGGGCTGTGGGAAAGTCCCGGAGTCCGCCTCTCACAGCCTCTCAAAAGCCGGGATTATCTCGGCCGGCAGGACACCCTCTCAAGGACATCCCCCCCAGTGGGGGCGGGGGCAGGGGTGCCTCCACAGAGGTCTTGTGTGCCAAGCCCTGGCCCCACAAGTCCCTGAGCCAGGAAGGGTCCCCTGAGTGGAGAGACACCCCACTCCCTGTCCCCGGAGTCCAGCTGCCCAGACTCAGAACTTCCCCCAAGGCCGGTGGGGCTATCAGGGAGCCCCCACCCCCCTCACCCCTCTGGGCTGGCTGTCCCTCCCGATTGTCCAGGCCCCTGGCCCTCTGGGGGAAGATTAGTGGAAGGGCTTGCTTGGGGCTGGCAGCCCCCCCCCACTCCCACCCTTAGTGAGCCCCGGCGGCAGGACCTTCCCCCGGGCCTGCTCAGAATTCCGGAGGGAAGAAGGATGGCATCTGCCCCACACGGAGCCGGGGGCAGGGCCAGGCCTAGCTGCTTGCTGAGGTCACACGGTCCCCGGTGCACGTTGGCCCCAGACTCCAGCCTTCCCCCGCTCCATCGGCCAGCTCCCAGTGGCCCAGAAGGCAGGCGGGGGTCGCCCACTCAGGAAGCCGAAGGGAGTGGGGAGAGCGGAGCCCAAGGCCTGACAGAGCCCCGGCGGGGGCTGCAGGTGACAGGTGTTTATGCCAGCAGCCGCGTGCTGAGGTGGCCCGGATGTGCTGCCTTTACTCGCTCCCTCTGCCCGCAGCGCGGGCCAGGGATGGACTGATAGCAGCCCCATTTCACAGAGGGGCACCCCCTTTCCCCTTGCCAGGGCAGGGCTTGCAGGGGACACCAGGGGCTGTGGGAACGGGAAGGCGCTGGTGGGGCCAGATGTGAGGCCTCCCAGCGTTGCTGGGGAGCTGCTGCGGTGTCCCCGACCTTCAGAGGCCGCCTGGGGAGCCCCGCCCACTGGGAGGACTGCTCCCCAGATGGCCTCAGGCCCCAGCTCCGCACAAAGACAGGCGCCCTGCGGATGAGTCTGTCACAGGGCACACGCCTTTTGTGCAGGATGAATGTCCTGGGGTTGGGGGGAAGAAGCCACCCAGAGTGGCCCGAATCCCGCTCTGGGCTGGGTGGGGGCAGGGCTTCGAGGCCGCTGCCTGGGAAGAGCCCCACAGCCTCCACTCCCGCAGCCCTGGGCCTCCCAGCATGGCACAGGATGACAGGGTCCCCAGTCCAGAAAGAACGGAGGCCCCTCCCCCTCCACACTCAGAGGAACGGAGGCCAGAGGGGGCCCTGACAGGGGCTGTCCTCACGTCCATAGGGTGGGCTCCCGGGCGGAGGGGGCTGCCCCACGGGACCCAGAGCCCAGTGGGCACCCGGGCACCCAATAGGCCTCTCTGTCCAGGAGCCCTCTGTCCTGGGAGGCAGGGCCAAGACACCGAAGATGAAGTCACTGCCAGGGCTGCGGGCAACCAGGTGGGAAGGGCCATACTCCAGAGCCCTATGCCCATGCCTCTCCTCCCCACACTCCACCCAGGCCCTGGGCACTCCACCTGGCACCTGGCAGCCGCTTGAAGCGACAAGTTACTGCCCGGCTGGCACGGGCAGTCGGACCTTGCCTGCTCCCTGAGCTGTGTCTGGCCGGGGTCCCAGAACGGGCTTGGCCCCCTTACGTTCATCTGTGAGTGGGGTGCCATGTCCCCTGCTCCTCTGAGTGGGCCCAGGTGGTTGTGGGGAGCATCCTCTGTGCCCCGGGCCATGGGCAGGGATGCTCCCTGCTGGCCAGCGCTGAGCCTCACTGAGGGGTCCCCACACGTGCCCCCGACGGCTGGTTGTCTTGGGCGGGGGGCCGTTGTCTGCGGGACCTCCCCCCCCCCGCGAGTGTCCAAAGAGAATGTTGATGCAGTTCCTTGTGGGAGCAGCTGGAAGTGCCAAGATCCAGGCAGAGCGACCACGGGAGGTGGGCTGAGCCCCACACGTGTGGTCCCACGGCTCCGCAGTGCCTGGGCACAGGAGGGTCCCCCAGGGGTGCTTGCAGAGCTGGGCTCTTCACCCCTTTCAGCCATCCTAGCCTTGGGCTGCCGCTCTCCCATATTTATCACCCCTCAAGAAAGCAGGGTGCCCTCACCCCCTGCTGACTGTGGGAGCTGCCAGTGACCTGACCAGGCAGGCGAATACCTCAACAATCAGATGGGAAACCGAGGCCCAGGCCACAGTTCTGGGGGAAGGAGGAGGAAGGGGTTGGACCAGCCAGGCTAGGCCCCCTGTGAGCGGGCGGGGCAGGTGGTGAAGAAGTGAACTTAGGGGGGGAGGAGGGGAGCTGGGGTGCTTTTAGGACAAAACCAGTCTTGCCAGGTGCAGAACAGCAACTTGCTGGGGGGCTTGGAGCCATGGGGGTGTGAAAGGGAAGAGACTGACTGACCACCTTTCTGAGGGGCAGGGCAGTTGCCCCACCTGCCCTAACCCAGGGTGCAGTCTGGGCTCCGCCCCCAGCTGGCAGCTTGGCCTTGGGTACAAGCAATGAGCCTCAGTTTGCTCACCTGTACAATGGGCATGGGGCCGCTCAACCTGGGCAAGGCGGCCTCTCCTGAATGGGGCTGGCACCCCCGAACAGAAGGGTGGGTGGGGCAAGCCCCTGGGTGGTGGCAAGGACAGCAGTTAACAGAGTGAACAGCTTCTGGTCCACCCTGGCCAGGCTGCAGGTGGGGCAAACCTTTCTGAAAAGACCCCTACAGTAAATAGTTCAGGGTCTCAGGTGCGCCCGCCCACCTACCCTTCTGCCGGTGTCAGAGAAGCCCGGTCACCGGGCAAGGCAATGCCCCAGCTGTGTTCCGATCGCACTGTGTCTATGGAAGCTGGCATTTGAATTCCATCTCATTTCCGCCAGTCACACAAGATTGTTCTTCTTCGGTTATTTGTTTCAACCCTTTGAAAATGTGCAAAGCTTTCTTGGGAAGGCACAGAGGCCGCCTGGAGCTCACCCCAGGTCCAAGCACTTTCTGCTAACGCCTTTACTGCCCCAAACCTTGTAGGTGGGCACTGGCGTCGCCCCGGCTTACAGACAAGGACACTGAGGCACAGAGGGTGGAGGGCCCTGCCCTAGGTCACCCAGTGGGCAGACTCCCTGGGGGGCGCCCCAGCTCCGCTCCGCCCGCCCCGGCTCTAACGCGCGGACCGCCGGGGGGCGGGGGCGGGGGCGGGGAGGGGCGCGGGGCGGGGGCTGTGGGTTCGCGCGGGCCGGCCGTTCCCACGCTGGGCGGCGGCCGCGGAAGCGTGCCTGGGCCCCGCGGCATTAGTGCCGGGGTCTGCCTCTGAATGAATGAGGGCGGCCGCGGGGGGCGAGGGGGGGCAACTCCCAAAAGACCATCTGGCTCCGCGCTATAATAGAGCGATAAAGGGCTTGTCTGCCCTCAGGGGTTGGGACGAGCTGCTCTCTGACACCGCGGGGTTTTTAACCAGCTCGGGAGGCGACCCGGCCCTGCCCCGGCCGCCCCGGGGCGGGAGGGGCGCGGCCACGTGGGCGGGGGAGGCCCCTGATGGGGCGAGTGAGACGTGCGGACCCCGCGCTTTCCCACCGCCGCCTCTGCGCGGTCCCACGGCCGCCAGGGAAACTGAGGCCCCGGAGACTGGGCTGTTCTAGCCCAGGGCCTGTGGCCGGGTCTGGGGCGCCTGTTTGGGAACGTGGAGCCTGGTTTGATGCGCAAATGCGGAGGTTTCCAAGTCTGGCCCAGGGACTCCGCGCGCGGGCGGGAATGTGGTCCATGGGTCACCCAGCTTGGGGGAGCAGGAGCCCCTCCGATTGTTAGACACCCTGCTACAGCCCACAGTTGGGTCCCAGGGTGGAGCCTCTCCGTGATGAGATGAGAGAAGGATCCCAGGGCACAGCCCTGCTCTCGGGGACCCTGCCTTGCTCCTCCAGGTCCTTGTGAGCGAGAGGTGGGGCTGAGATTCCGAGCTGGGCAACCACGAAAGGACAGCCTCTGGGGAAGGGTCCAGGCCCCCTGAACCCCAGAACTGGATACAGGCAGCAGGTTTGTGACCTGACCCCAAGTGTTTCGTTTTTGAGGGCCACCCCACCAGACCCCAGCCGGGCCTCGGACACCAACTCTGCATCCTGGCCTAGGCCCCTCTGGAGCCCGGCATAACCCTGGGGAGCAGAGCTGGTCCCAGCGCCGAGGGCCCCTCGTCCCCTTCTTGGCTCTGCGGCTGCCTGACCGCCTGTGTGACCTTGGGCCAGGGCCCACTCCCTGGTGGAGGGCAGTGGCCATGGGCCGGTGGGCACGTTGCTTGCCCCTCAGTTTCCTCGCCCGTGAAGTGCTGCTGGTGAGCCTGTGGCACTGGGGAGAGGCTGCCGTGAGGGTCTTTCCCCCACACTCGCCGGCGGGACCGCCTGCTCCTGGAAGGGCGCACAGCGCAGTGCTTGGCCCACCTGGGGCGCTCTCCACGAGGGTCTCTGACCACTGGACAGCGGGCAGGGCTGACTTGCCGGGGACGCTTGAGGTGCCGCACACGGGCCTGCCCAGCTCAGGGCACAGGCCCTTAATTTCCAGAGCCCAGGGTACGTGCAGTGTCACAAGTTCACAAACATGGGCACACACGGGCACACACATGGACACACAGGCACACACAAGCACACACACATGGACACACATAGACACATGTGCACATGCAGGCACACATATGGGCACACACTCATAAACACACACACGGGCACACACGCAGGGGACCCTCTTTCAGCTAGACTTGGAGACCTAGCCCGTACCCCGACGTTCTCTCCGCCTGGATAAAGCTTCTCGGAGTCCCCTCTGGGACTCCCACTCTCCCTTCAGCGACCTCCTCGGGCACCCTGTCCTCCAGGAAGCCTCCCTGGCAGCCCCACCTTCCCTTCATCCTCCCGAAGCCCGTGCCCCCTGAAAAACTTCAGCGCCTCCAGCCCTCCCAGGATACCAGCATGGTCCTGGGGGGGGCCCCCCCAGGCCCCCCCAAGAGCCAAAACATGGGTGTGCCCCTCTAGAAATTACACCACAAATCTGGAGAATACAGACATAAGAAAACGGTTGGCATTTGGTGTTCCTCTCTACCTCTCTGCCAGTGTCAGGTGGGCGTCCTGACCAGGATGGAGCCTGGCTTCAACGTAACTCCATGGTGGGCCCGATCCATACCCCCAATTCTCTCCTCCATGTCGGCGTCCCCCCAGCCCCAGGGTCCTACAGTGGGGCAGAGGGAGGTACAAGGGCCCCAGGTCTGGTTGGGGGTGCAGGGAGCTAAGGCTGAAGTTGGCTGGGGGTGGAGGCTGGGTTTCCTCCTGCCTCTCCGTGGCACCCCCAGCACCCCCGCCGGAGGGGAGCTGAGCAGCCGGGGGTTCCCACACTGTGCACTCCGCGTCACAGCCACAAAGGCAGCGCGTGCCCCACAGGCCCCGGAGCTGCTGCGCCCTTTGTCCTGCCCGGGCCACTCGCCACCTGCAGCTCAGCTCTGGCCACTGCTGTGTACTCCCTGTGTGCTGCCCGGCTTGCTCCTGCCGCGGAGAGGCAGTCACCCCTCAGTGCCCTGGCTCTCCTGGGGACCCAGCCCCTCCATGCACCCCACTCACAGGAGCTCCCCGGGACCCCAGCCTGGGCTCCGCGCACCCCTCCCCCTGCCACCACCACACCTCCTGCTGGCTGCTCGGGAAGGAGAAGGGCCCCTCCGAAGGTTCAAGTCCCAGCTCCAACCCTCACTCTCCTCCCTGTGGCCTCAGCAGCCTCACTGTGTCCCGGGGGTGTCAGGGACAGGGGGGCAATAAATACCGCCACTCCATGGTTCCAACCTCAAGTCCACACTGGTGCACGTGCTAAATGAAACACAGCCCTGCTTCTCCCAGTCACTGCTCAAAACCGCTGGCTCGGCCTCATCATGGTGTTCGCTGTCCAGTGCACACCGCCCTGGGCAAGGCATTTAACCTCCGTGACCCTCCAGCTCCTTGGCTGTCGAGTGGGCACAGGGACGCTCCCCTGGCAGGGTTGCTCTAAGAAGTCAGGGTGCTTGTTCCCTGCCTGGTGCTGAGTAGATGCTCAAACACTGGGGACTCTTACCTCACCAGCTCCTGCCCCGACCCCCAAGGAGAGACCCAACACCCTCCTAACCCCAGGCAGACCCAGCACCCCTCATGCCCTGTCCCCTCCAGACAGCCAGACCACCCCTCCAATGCCCCCAGGGGTCCTGGCTGGCTGGGGTGGAGACTGGGCAGCAGCGTCTGGCCACGTCCCTCTGCCTCCCTGCAGGCTGAGTGCTGGTTCAGAGCCACAGCAGGTAGCCCGGCAGGTGGAGGGATGGCCTGGGGCCCCGCTGGGAGTCCCTGGAGGCCAGGAGCCGGGACAGGTTGCATTTGTTTGGGCTGCAGGGGGCACCCATCACTGCCAGGCACAGCCTGGGGTCCATATGCTGGTGTGGACTTGGGGCATGTGCCCCTGGGGGTTGTCCCTGTCCCTTCTTCCCTAGAAGGCCAGCCTCACTCCTGACCCTCCCCAGCCTGCCGACTCCCCACACCCCACACTGGAAACCCCTTTGGGACCAGGAACACCCAAATGGGGGGGCAGCTGGCACTTCTGAGGACCTTGCTGAGGGCACAGCCTTTTCCAGAGAATCTCGTCTCACGTCTGGGGTGGGTCTGGGCAGAGGCAGGCTGGACAGGCAGCGTCCCCTCCAGACCAATCCTGCCTGCCGGCCGCTGGGAAGCCCCCGTGCCAATGGCAGCTAGACACCGGGGCTGCCCGGCTGGGGAGAGTGTGTGTGGCTAGTCTCCAAGAAGTCCTTTTATAAAATAAATATTTTTTTAAGTATTAAAAAAATACATATATATATTTTTTTAATTTTGGAGAGGGAAGAAGGAAGAAAGAGAGAGAGGAACATCAACATGAGAGATACCTCGATCGGTTGCCTCTCGTGTGTGTCCCAACCACACCATGACCAGGGATCAAACCCAAGCCTAGGCATGTGCCCTGACTGCGGATCGAACCCGCAACCTTCCGGTGCACAGGACGATGCTTCAACCAACTGAACCATACCGGCGAGGACAGTCCTCTCCCCCTTTTTTTTATTGTGGTGAAATACACATAACGTAAAACGGACCACCCTAACCGTTGTTAAGTGCACAGCTCAGGGACATTATTGTGTGATCGTCACCACCAGCCTTTCCAGAACTTTCCATCTTCCCAACTAACACTTTCTCCACATTAAACACTCACCCCACCGTCCCCCCTGCCCCTGCCCCAGCATCTACTCTCTGCGTCTGACTCTGACTCCTCCAGCGACTCCTGAGTGGAGTCCCAGCGTTTGTCCTTCTGAGCCTGGTTTGTTTCACGGAGCACCACGGCCTCTGGGTCCATCCACGGCGCAGCGTCTCAGAGCTGCCGTCCTCGTGAAGGCTGGGCAATATTCCAGTGTGTGGAAGGACCACGCTGTTTGTCCGTCCGTCAGTCCATCCATGGACCCTGGGCTGCTGCCACCTGTTGGTGAGTGTGAGTAATGCTGCCGTGAGAGTGGGTGTGCAAATATCTCTTCCAGACCCTGCTTTCAATTCCTTTGGGGACACACCCAGAGATGGGGCTGCTGGAGCCTACGGCCGTTCCATGTTTAATTTTTGAGGGGCCTCCGCACTGTGTCCCCAGCGGCCGCATCATCTGCATTCCCAAGCCCTCGTCTGGCAGAGGCACAAATGCCCGCCCTGTGGTGCCCTCTGCTTTGCAGTCAGCCTGGGAGGGGTGGTGTGGGGGTGGGGTTATTTAGAGATGGGGTATGGTCCTGGACTCCCGGACTCTAGCACAATGATGCCCAGCTCAGGGGTCCACAGAGAGGGCTTGCCTAAAAATGGCTGTTTCTAGGGGAGCATTAACTCTAGACACTCCTTCCACCCGGCCTCTCGAGCCCACTGAGCTGGGGTGGGGGTGGGGGTAGGACAAACTCCCCCTCCTCCTTAGAGCCTCAGCTGGAGGAAGGACCCTCTCCAGCTGCTGGGGGCAGAGGATCTGACCCCCCACACACATTCCGGGTGCTTCTGTGCAAAGCCCGCCAGCCCGCCAGCCAGCCCGGAGCGGGCCTTCAGCCCTCCCCGCCCTCCCCCTCGGCAGCCCCTCCCCCCAGCTGTGCAGCCACTCACCTTGGATGGCGTGAGCCGGGAGCCCAGCGAGTTTCCCACACTTTGGCCCCATTCACAGTGTCAAACGGCCCACAAAGGCCAGGCGTGTGCCTCAGAGGCCCCCAGCTGCCATCTGGCCTGCACTCGGGGAGGGAGCCAACCTTTCATCATCGGGCGGAGATTTAACACCATTCATTTCATATTTCCCACAACTGAACATTGGATCAAAGCCGCTCTGGTCGGGAGAGGGGGGGAGGAGGCCGCCCCGTGGCCCACCCTCGCCTCGGCAGGCCACTGCGGGTGGCGAGCACTTGGGATAGAGTGGGGGTTGGACCACGACTCCTGGCACGCGTCTCATTTGGGCCGAGAGCTGGCTTGGAAGAGGGAGACAGGGCAGGACACAAGCCCCAGCCAACTGCCGCCTCCGAAGCTGGGCGGGCGGGGGGCCCACCTGGGTGCTGCCCTCCCCTCTGGGCAGAGCCTTGGGGCCCCCACAGCCAGCCGCCCGGCAGTCAGGTCACACGTGGGCTTAGGCCGTTTCCAGTTGATGGAGGCTGTGGCCAGGGCCAGAGTGGGCTGGGGGTTGCCCTCTGTTCCCTTGGCTAAGCACTTCCTGGGTGCCAGGCCCCAGCTGGCAGGATGCAGATGACAGGGACGTGGTCAACTAGGTCGTCTTGCCCCCCTCCGACCCCCAGCCCACCCCCAGGGACACACACAGCACAAGCCCCAATTCGGCTGCAAAAATGGCTCCACTGGGCGTCACTGGGTTCCCACTGCAGCCGGTAGGACCTGCAGCCCACAGCCATGGTGCCAGCCACCGTTGGAGCCCAGGGCTGTGGGGCAGAGGGGTGCGCGTGTGGCCTCAGCAGCTGGAGCCTTCTGCCTTTTTGCATCAAACAAGGCCCAGATATTGCGGTAGGGTCCCCCAGCTCCCAGTGGGGCCTCCTCCGCCCGCAGCGTCACCGCCTCCCCGCAGCCAGCCCGGAACGGTGTCTTCTCCAAGAGGTGTAGGTGGGGGGAAGGAGCGGAAGGACCAGGTCCAGAGGGTGACCAGGGGCTGCCTTTCCTCCTCCTCCGACACCACCTGAAGCTCCCACCCTGGGAACCCTCCAGCCTGACTCGTCCCCATGGGTGACCAGCTGGCCTGTGGGGCCATGCTGTGCTGGCTCCAAGCCAAGCCTGCCCTGGCTGTCCCAACACCATCCTGCCTGCTTCCTGATGGCCCTTCACCGGGGACCAAAGGCTCCTTGTGTACAGTGGGGGGTGGACTTCTGCTGGTAGCGGTGGGTCCCTGCCAAGACCCCAGGAGGGGGAGGGACTGACTGGACCCTTGTTAAGGCTCTAAAGTTCCAGCCACACTCAGGCGGGCTGCCGTCCAGGGAACTGTGCTCCTGGATTTAAACTCTGGCCAATGTGCCCTGATGCCAGCCGTGGCTCCCAGATCTGAGGCCCTGCCTTCCCTCTTGGCCCTGGCTGGGTCCCGCCCTGCCACTTGGAGGTAGCCCTGGTCACAGCTCTGCCCCTCCCTCGGTCCCCACAGGACAGCTGGATTCCTGGCTGTGGAGACTCAAAGGAGGGTGATTGTCCTGGGCAGAGGGGAGCTCCCAGCAGGCCCTCTCCTAGGAGCCCAGGGTGGGACTGGTGGCCCCAGAGCAGCCCCTGACGCCCAGCTGACCGGGTACCAGGATTGTCAGTTTTTCAGTGGGTCCCCAGGGGGCCCGTCGAGCTGGTACAGCATTTGTGTGGGCTCCAGGCCTGCCCTGCTCTGACCCTCATTTCTGCCTCCTGGCACCCCCACCCTCAAAATGTACAAGTGATAACCCCACAAGTGCCCACCAGGCTGTGCGTGCACACACGGTGAACAGGCGCCTGTGCCCGCCTGTGCCCGCCTGTGCTCTGCGGGCGACCAGGGTCGGACTCCCACCAGATGAGGTGGGGTGGGGTCCCAGGGCACCTGAGGTGCTGCTGCGAGATAAGCTGCTCCCTGGGGTGCCTAGGTGCCAGTCTCTGTGCCAGGCATTTCACATGCTCTGGCTCCCTGAAGCTCCCCAAAGCCCAGCCAGGGAGGCACAGCAGCCCATATGCTACCTCTGCAGAAGTCCCAGGTGACATCCTGGGGACTTGCCACAGGGGCCAGTAGGTGTGGTCCTAATAGTGTGGGCCCCCTGTGCGCAGGGAGATGGAGGCGCCTACGCAGAGGTGTGGCCTCCTCCGGTCCTCCTCCCCTGGGGGCCGCCAGGCCCAGTGAGGCAGGGTGCCCGCCGCTCCGGCAGCCGCTGCGTTTGTTCATCCAGAGGCTCTTCCCTTATCGCTTGTGGCCTCTGTCAGCCAGCCGCAGGGAGTCGCTGGGGAGGGGCAGGAGGGGAGGGAAGGGGGAGGGGAGGGGTCGTTCCTTCCTGCCCCCCTCCTCGTCCCCGCGGCCTGGGAAAAGGCAGCATATTGAGGCGCGGGGCTCCCAGCATCAGGCCCGGGATGCTAATGAGGGCGAGCGCGTTCCCACAGCCCGGACATTGTGCCGCGCGGCCCACCTGCTCTTCGGGGAGCACCCATTGTGCCCGCGCCAATTCACGGGCAATTTAGCGTGCGCTGATGGGCCGGCGCCTTTGTGCGGCCCGCGCCGCCATTGGCCGCCGAGTGTGGGAACGGCCGCGGCGCCCGGGCCCCAGGCGCCAGCCCGCCGCCCGCGCCTATATAGGGGCCGGCCCGCGCCCCCCGGACGCGCCTGGCCGCCCGCCCGCCGCTCCCCGCTCGCCGACCGCCTCTCTCCGCGCAGGCATGGCCCCCAGCCCCGTGGCCGTGGAGCTGCTCAGCCCCAAAGAGAAAAACCGAGTAAGTGCGCAGCCCGCCGCGCGCCGCCCCCGCGCCCCCCCGCTGCCCCGCGGCCCTCCTGACGCCCCTGCTCCCGCAGCTGCGGAAGCCCGTGGTGGAGAAGATGCGCCGCGACCGCATCAACAGCAGCATCGAGCAGCTGAAACTGCTGCTGGAGCAGGAGTTCGCGCGCCACCAGCCCAACTCCAAGCTGGAGAAGGCCGACATCCTGGAGATGGCTGTCAGCTACCTGAAGCACAGCAAAGGTGAGCCTGCCCGCCCCCGGCCGCGCAGCCCCCGCCCCGCCCCGCGCCGCCGCGCTCACCGCCGCCCGTCTCCCCACAGCCTTCGCCGCCGCCGCCGGCCCCAAGAACCTGCACCAGGACTACAGCGAGGGCTACTCGTGGTGCCTGCAGGAGGCCGTGCAGTTCCTGACGCTGCACGCGGCCAGCGACACGCAGATGAAGCTGCTGTACCACTTCCAGCGACCCTCGGCCGCGCCTGGCGCCCCCACCAAGGAGCCCAAGGCGTCGGCGCCCACCCCCGCCAAGGCCCACGCCGCTGCGCACCAGCCCTCCTGCGGCCTCTGGCGGCCCTGGTGACCTGGCGGGACGTGCGGGCTGCTGCCTCAGGACCAGAGGGCCAGCCGTTTGTGCCTCTGGTGCGTAGGGAAGCGCTTCCCGGCCATCTGCCCCGCCCGGGTCTTGGACGGCCCCTTCTCTCTGAAGGCTCTCTCCAGGCTGGCGGGCCAACAGTAGGGTCATTCTGAGAATGTGTGCGCAGAGCCCTTGTCATTTAGGACAGTCAGGGCCCATCTTCTGCCAAGTGTCTGACCCCATGGGGTTGTTCTGTGTTTGCATTTCAGCAAGTGACTTCTGGGAAGTCCCCGCTGCCCGGGGTTCTATGACATTTGTAGGTGTTGGGGGCTCGGTGCCCCTGCTTGTACGAGGACGTTCTTCAGGGCCTGTTGCTGCTGGGCCCGTGGGTCTGGCCAGCGGGCGTGCCTCCCGTGGGCACATTTGCCTTTTGTGAAGGCGGAACTCAAGGTGCATCCTCATAGGAAAGAGTGTCAGCCTGGATGGGCGAGGAAGCCGCACGCAGAGCCCAGGCCCAAGGGCCACTGCGTGGGCTTGGTTCTGGTCGGGGCTCACAGTGGGCTGTGTGGGGAGGGCGGGGTCTCCACCATGATCCTTAGAGGATTGTGTGGGTGGGTGTGTGGGGGCTTGACTTTGTACTCAGAATCTGAACTCGGTCACATGGGAGCCACACGACTGTTCTGCAGACTTCCAATAAAATCTGACTATTCAGTCCTCCGCCGTCTGTCTCTTGTGTCTCACAAGTGTCCTCGGCAGCCACCAGGCAGGTGGGGCTCCAGGGGTGAAGGGGAGGGGGCACTATCATGTGTGCAACCGTGGGTGGGACCCTCTGGACACAGGAAGGGCTGGGTCCTGGGAGGGCAGGAGGGAAGGAGGACGGGAGGCTGGGGAGAAGCTGGCGGGGAGGGAAGTGGAGTGAGAAGCAGGCAGCCTTGAATCACACACTACCCGGTGTGCAGGAGGAGGGGACGCAGCAGAGACCTGGATCTCTGCCCCAGGCTTCTCACTAGCTCCCTGAAGGGGAGCAGGGCAAAGTGACAGTTACAGGACCTTCCAGTTCTGTCCAGCTGAGAGGGACCCAAAGGCCACAGCGTGCACTGGAGCTCTCGCTGCAACAAAAGGGGTTTAGCTGGGCCAAACATACAGGACAAAACATTCATCCCCACCCTGGCCCTTCCCGAATGGCTGGCAGCACCCATCTCTGCACAAGCTCCTGGGGGCACCTGCTTCCCTGCCCGCCCTGCTGGCTGACTGCGCACCAGGACTGGAACAGGCAGTGCTGGTGATAACCTGCCAAGTGCAGTCCCTCACCTCGAAAAGGGCACCTATTTTTAGGCAGGCTACAGGGTGATGGTTGAGTCTGCAAGAATCTAGAGGCACCCTGGTTTGCCAAGGGGCAAGATCCACCCTGTAGGGAGTGGAAGGAGCTGGACAGGGGACCACAGGGCATTATTTTCAGAGCTGCAGGGCCCAGCCCTGCCCTCCCTCCTTCCGGCTCTGCACTTCTTTCCCCTCCACCTTCCATCCCTTTCCACCCACTCTGCACGGACTGTCCAACGGCGCCCCCTCCAGGCCAGCCCAGTGCCTGCCAGTGGCCTCTGGGGTCCCTGTTGAGTCCCTGGGAGTGGCGAGCAGGGGACAGGGAGCCTCCTCCTCTTCCATCTCAAACGTTCACAGTATATACAGCAGGTACGTCAATCAATGGGGTGGTGTGTGCCTCCTGGCCAGGACGGCCCACAGGCGTCCCACTGCTCAGGGTTCTGGATGTTGGAGAAGCTCCGGAGGAGACCCTCTGCACTCTTCCATCCCAGGCCTCCCCACCTGGAGCCACACACCCACCCCCTTGGAAGACACGTGCTGCCCCCCCACCCCCACCCCACCCCCCCACCCCCATGCGCTGACTCACGGCCCCTCCTGTGAATCAGCCCTGGAGCTCTTTCTGCCCCTCCACAGGCCTGTGCTCCCGCTGCCCTGCCTGCCCAGCATGCTCGGGAGGTGGCTAAGGTCCGGAGAAATGAAGTTACCAACCTAGGGTCACCTGGGAGGCAGGTGCCAAAGCCACTTAGGGGCCCTGTGTCTGCTTCCAACACTGGGTTCTTTCCCAAAGCATCCAATGTCTCTGAAGGGACACATCTGTTAAGGGTCCCCAAGCTAGTGAGGGCTTCCCAGAGACTGGCCCTGGAACGCTGTCCACACCACCACCTGTGTCCCTGCTCCAGCTGTTCGAGCCTTCTCAGCTTGTTCCTTGCAAACGCCCATAGATCCCCCTTTTGCCAGAAGGCAGCCTCCTCCAGGCAGGCTCCCCTGCACTCTGCAGATTGGGCCATCGAAGCGCACATCTTCCCGTGGCAGGTGCATTGCCATCCCGCACTGGGGGCGCCTAGAGGGCAGGGTCCTCAACACCCGTCTGGCACGGGACTTTTGGCATCGACAGCCCAGCATCCCTGAGACCTGGGCGATGGGTCACACGTGCCAGGTGCCAGGCTTATAGCCGGACTCACTGAGAGAGGCAGGTCTCTGGGGGTCTGCAAGCCCCTGGTGTCCCCCCTGCCCCAGCTCAGAGCACTTGAGGTCAGCACCCGGCCAGCTCGGCGAAAGAACAAAGACAACAGTGCAGAGGTTTTGTGTTGGGCTCCCTTCGGGACCGGGCCTCTGGGACCCCCGCCTGGGTCGGCCGCAGTAGGCCCTCCATCGGCCCGGACCAAGAAGGCGGGAGGGGCGGGGCCGGCCCGGACGCCTCATTAGCATAATCTATGCGCGGGAGGCGTTTAGCAGTCAAATATATGCGCATATATCTCCATGGCTGATGAGGCTGGCCGGGCACATTCAAAATGGCGGAGTGTGGAGCGAGCGGCAGCGGGAGCAGTGGGGACAGCCTGGACAAGAGCATCACGCTGCCCCCCGACGAGATCTTCCGCAACCTGGAGAACGCCAAACACTTCGCCATAGACATCGGTAGCGGCGGCCGGGCGCGGGGAGCGGGGCGGTGCGCAGCGGGCGTGGGCGCGGGCGGCTGGGTTGGCGGGCCGGGGGTGGTGGCAAGGACGAAGGGCGGGGCGCGGGCCGCCGGCGCGCACGGCCTGCCGGGCCTCGTAGTTCGCGGGCTGCCGGCGCGCACGGTCTGACGGTCCTTGTAGTCCTCGGGCCGCCGGTGCGCACGCTCGTCGCGGAGGCCGGACTTCAGCTCCCGGCAGGCGCCGCGCGGCCGGAGCGGGGCATGCCGGGCCTCGTAGTCCTGCCTGGGGAGGGTCAGCCGCGGCTTGGGGCCTGTCCGGCTGCCGAGGGGGTGGCTGTCCGGGCTGGAGGCAGATGTGGGGCCCGGTGTCCGGGCCCGGGATATGGGCGGACAGCAGCCCCAGCACTGGCCGCGGGAAGCCTGGGCGGCCGCCCGGAACCCAGCTCTGCAGGCCCTGCTGTCGGACGGTGGCCGTTTGGCGGGAGTTTCGACGGCCTGGCGGGAGGCTCGGAACCGCCGCCGGCCTCTGGGCAAAGCCTCCGCGTCTCCCGCGGCCGCAGGGAGCCCCCGCCCCGCACTCGCCCGCGCCTCCCCCAGGCCCTGCCCCGCTCCCCGCACCCCGCGGTCACCGCCGAGGACACCGAGGGCGGGAGGTCACCTAGCTGGTAGGCAGCCAGCCCCGGCCGGCCACGCCTCCGCTCCACCTGCCTGTCAGGACGGAGGGCTTCCTGGAGGCAGCGGCCCGGTGCGTCGGCCCAGCGGCTCTGCACGTCCCGCCTGGCGGGATCTGGGCCGCGGCCTGAGCCTGTGAATGTGATTGTCCACCTCCCAGCGGCCGTGTCCGCTGTGCCGCCGGCCCACACCTGACCACGGTTGCCGCTCAGTAGATGCTGGACTGGACCCTCTGTCCCAGAGAAGCCGGCCCAGGTTGGACCCAGCCCTTGGCGTTCAGTGCCCTCGCCACTGCCCTGCTCTTGGAGATCAACTGAGTCACAGGCGGGGGAGGATGCCCTCTAGGGAAGTGGGGAGCAGTGAGTGGAAACGTGGGGGGGCCAGAGTGCCCACCTGGAAACCCTGCTGGGCTTCTGAGGGGCCGGGGACGGGTGTGGTGGCAGGTGTGAGATGGCTGGAGGCCGGGTGAGTGGTGGGGCAGCCAGCGAAGACTGAGGCGGAGGACCGGCCCCAGGGAGCCTGACAGGACGGGTGCCCTCCTGGATGGTGGGCTGGACATGGTGGGCATGGGAGCCCAGCCTCCGGGTGGTCCACATCCAGGCCTCTCCCGAGCTCGGGTCAGCCCCTCAGGGCCCGCTCTGCCCGCTGCCCCTGCTGGGATGTGGTCCAGTCCAGCGTGAGCTGAGGTTCAGACTGCACTCTGCCTGCCTCCACTGGGGGTTCTTCCCTGAGGGAACAGTCAGCCCTTCGTGTTTCTGAAGTGCAGCTGAAAGTGGGCTTGCCCAGGTGCTTACCTTTGCTGGGGCCAGTGGGCAGCCCTGGAAGGAAGAATTGCCCCGGGGGGCCTGGAGCAGCCTGCGGTCCAGGGCCAAGCCCAGGTGGGGTTCCTTGGCAGAAGGTGCGCAAAGGGATATTTTTAGTGACGGTATTTATTTTCTCTCTTGGAAGCCTCCCTCGGGTATGGGTGCCGTGTCTGGTTCTTCAAAGACGTGTTCATTGTCCGTAGGACAGACTTTTTGTGGCTCCGGCCGAGTCCTCAGCCCAGGGTCCCCCAGCCGGGTGCTTGTCCACGTCTGGCTCACAGACAGGCTTGTCTGTCTGCTCTGCCCTCGCCTGAGCCTCTCCACCAGGAAAGCTCAGGGCTCTGAGTTCTCGGCTGGCCGCGTCCTCTGGACGGGCACCCAGGTCAGCGGGCGGATTCCCACTTTGAAAGCACCAGGGACATTCCACCTGTCAACACACACTTGACGGCAGCAGGAGGGTCCCTAGGTGAAGTGGCAGGGCCTGCAGGGTGGTGTCGTGAGCTGGTGTGCAGCCTCCCTTGGGGAAGGGCAGGTCAGAGAGGCGGCAGGGAGGACGGCGGTGCTAGGTCCGCAGATCTCGGGGAACCGAAGGGTCCTGGCTCGGGTGCTGAAGGGAAGCTGCGCAGGTCCTCTCTGTCGGCCCAGATGGAGCACGGGCTGCTCCCTGCACTGGTCGGCTGTGATGGCATTTGCTCGAACTATGGGGGATCCTGAGCACAGCTGAGTTCCTGCTCCCCGAAGGCTCAGCGAGCTCTGCTCTGGACTGACTGGCCTGCATGCACGTCCCCGCTCGCACCCAGCCCCTATCTGTTCTCTCCTGGGGGGAGCAGGAGACAGTCCTGGTGGTCGGGGTCCATCCACACTGCCGCTGGCGGCTCAGACAGGACAGGCGGTGTGCACCTTGTGACCGGGAAGAGCATGGCCCTGACGGACCCTGGTGTTCCCACATCGGTGTGCCGACCTGAACACTCCTCGTGTGATCACCAGACGGCTGTCGGAAAGTGATTTCCGCCTCCTCTTATCACCATGGGAACGTCCGCCTTATTTCTGTTGGGCCCCCGAAGAAACCCTCTGTTTCAGAGTCTCTTTGTGGCTCTGAGCGGGTCACTCCTCCTGCCTGCCAACCTTGGGCCGGCACAGCCACGGCAGGACCTGGAGCCTCGGGCACCTCCTGTCCCACCCTGGAGTGCTCCCCAGAGCTCAGCCTCGAAGCCGTGCTCTGGGAACCTTTCCACCTGCTCTGAGATGTGCTTCAGGCAGACAAAGGCCCCTGCTTGGTCTCTGGCAATGTCCCAGGGGCCTGGCCATGGGGACGAGACCTTGCTGCCCTCGGTGGCCTCCTGTGGTCACTCTGCTCTCGGGCCCAAGGCCTTGGACGTTCCTGGTGAAGGCAGCCCCTGCAGCCTGTCCACGCTGGGAAAACTTTCGCCTCCTTCCCCACTTGTGACCACGGGCCGTGAAGCATGTGCTTTTCAGTGAGAACAGTGGATGTGTCAGCTCTTTGCTTTGGGTCGTTTTCAAGATCAGAGCTTGAAGCAGAATTTCCCTGACCTGCTAATGAGCACGAAGTTGCCCAGAAGTAGGACAGCTCCCTTCCCCCGGGACTCTCACGGACGGCCTCTAGGTCTGGCCGCCCGAAGAGGAGGAGCAGACCTTGGCAGGGAAGCAGAGTGTGTGGGTCTTGGAGCCCCTCCCCCTCCGCTTGGTGCCCGCAGGGTCTTCAAGTTCAAATGGCAGCCGACGCCCTGCTGCCTGACCGAGTCCGGGAAGGAGAGCGCGTGGAAGGCTGTCTCGGTCCCTTCCACCCGCTTCTGAATGTGCGTGTTTGTGTCTCACTGCAGGTGGGTCGCTGACCAAGCTGGCCTACTACTCCACTGTGCAGCATAAGGTCGCCAGGGTGAGGTCCTTCGACCTCTCGGGCCAGGTGAGCCTCCCGGCGTCCAGGTTGGCAGGCTGTGGGGTCAGCCCCAGGCAGGCCAGGGGTGCCTCCCAGCTCGTCTCCTGGTTGCTGCCCCTGCCCTGCTCTCCCAGCGCAGCCCTCTGCCCCAAAGACCCAGCAGGAGCACCTCCTGCTCCTGCTCCTCCCCACCGGGGAACCTGCTCCCCACCCCCTGCTTCCTGCCCGAAGTTGGTGGCCAGAGCTCTGCCTGGTCCAGGGATGGTGGAGACGGTGGCGCAGCTGGGTGGATGGCTCAGCGGCCTCCTGTCCGCTCCCAGCGCGTGCGCACACAGACTGCCCACTCTGCCCCCAGGACTCGGAGCAGGACCACGAGTCTCCCTACGAGGTCTCCGTGCAGGAGGAGGTGACCGCCCGGCTGCACTTCGTCAAGTTTGAGAACGCCTACATGGAGGCCTGCCTGGACTTCATCAAGGACCACCTCGTGCACACAGAGACAGAGGTCATCCAGGCGACCGGGGGCGGGGCTTACAAGTTCAAGGACCTCATCGAGGAGAAGCTGCGGCTGAGGTGAGCGGGGCCTCAGCCCTAAGGGTGTGGGGAGGTGGCCTTAGTTCCGGGTCAGGCTTTGCTTTTTTTTATCCTCACCCGAGGACATTTTTGCGTGTATATTCAGATAGAGCAGGAGGGAGAGGGAGGAAGAAAGAGAGAGAAACATCGATGTGAGAGAGACACATCGAGGGGTTGCCACCCACATGACCCCAACTGGGGCCAGGGACGAACCACAACCGAGGTACATGCCCTCAGTGGGAGCCGAACCCGGGACTCTCCGGTCCGCAGGCCGACGCTCTGACCGCTGAGCCAAACCGGCCAGGGCTCGAGTTGGGCTCTTAAGCAGCGGTAGCCAAGGTGGACCCGGCTCTTGCACCTGCCCCACCCTGTGGATCCCTAGCACCCCACACCTGGTGAGGCTGTTGGGGCGGCCCTGGGGCTGGCTCTGGGCCCCGCTGCAGCAGGATTCAGCCGGCCAACCCCGGGAGGAGGGTGCAGTCTGCCCTCCAGCGATGCTCCCTGTCCTGCTGGGCAAAGGCCACCTCGTCCACACACAGGCCGTGGTCCAGCTGTGGGAGCTGAGGCGGGCGTTCCTAGGGGGAGTGCAGGGGCTGGGGTGCACTCTGGCTCCGGATGCTGCCCGCCCGCAGTGCACCCAGTACAGACAGGAGTTGCTCTGTGGGGAACCACATGTATTTGTGGGGGTAGGCGCTGAGCTGGGCCCAGCGGCAGGGGTGTGTCCAGGAGACACTGGGGCTGCAGCGGGCCCTTCCTGTGGCCCGTGCTGTTTCAGTGGCCGGCTCCTTCCTTCGCAGAGTCGACAAGGAGGACGTGATGACGTGCTTGATAAAGGGGTGCAACTTCGTGTTGAAGAACATCCCGCACGAGGCCTTTGTGTATCAGAAAGATTCCGACCCTGAATTCCGGTTTCAGACGAATCACCCCAACATTTTCCCGTACCTCCTCGTCAACATCGGTTCTGGGGTCTCCATCGTGAAGGTGAGGCCGGGCTTCATGGGCACAGTGGCTCGGCCCGGTGTGTGCAGCACACGCTGTGTGGCCTGGCGGGCGCGCGGGGACGCGGCAGACGGGGGACTCGGGCCTGGACTCAGGGACGCGGGCAGACGGGGGACTCGGGCCTGGACGCAGGGACGCGGGCAGACTGGGGACTCGGGCCTGGACATGGGGACGCGGGCAGACCGGGGACTCGGGCTGCGGGCCGACGGGAGACTCGGGCGGGGACGCGGGCAGACGGGGGACTCGGGCCTGAATGTGGGGACGCGGGCAGACGGGGGACTCGGGCCTGGACGCGGGGACGCGGGCTGACGGGGGACTCGGGCCTGGCTCTGTGTTCACGGCTCGAGCCACGCGCAGGGTACCCGGTGCACACTGTCCTCAGAAGGTGGGCCCTGTTCCAGCCGCCCAGGTGTGGCCTTCAAGAGCACCGACACCCACGTCTGGGGGCACCCCTGGGCCACCACCTTCCCGAGGCCTGCTAGGTGGAGGCTGGGGCCCGCTCGTAGTACATCTGCCTTCCTTGCGCTCCCAGGTGGAGACGGAGGACAGGTTCGAGTGGATCGGCGGCAGCTCCATTGGTGGCGGCACCTTCTGGGGGCTCGGGGCTCTGCTCACCAAAACAAAGGTACCTGGCAGCTGTGGGAAGGTGCTCCTGGCTCTGCGGTTTCCCTGCCCTCTCGGGAAGGTGGGCACCTGCGGGTGCGAGGCTGTGCTTGGCAGGTGCTGTGAAGTGGCTCCTCCCTAGGCCTCGCCTTCTTGCCCGGTCCCTGCAGGATGGGCACGCGCTGGCCGGAGTACGGCTCAGCTGCGGGTCCACGGCGCCCTCCTGTCTCTCCCCGCCCCACACACCTTGCTTCCCTCCATGGGCTTGGACTCAGGGCCACAGGGGTCCCGCCTGCTCCTGACACCCCGCCTGCTCCTGTCCGTTCTGCCCGCAGAAGTTCGACGAGCTGCTGCAGCTGGCCTCCAGGGGCCAGCACGCCAATGTGGACATGCTGGTGCAGGACATCTATGGCGGGGCCCACCAGACGCTGGGGCTCAGCGGCAACCTCATCGCCAGCAGCTTTGGGAAGTCGGCCACCACCGACCAAGGTACCCTGCTCCGGCCCCCTCTCCCGGTCCGCCCGCCCTGCTCTCGGGCTTGCTGCCCTGCAGCGCGCTCTCGGTCTCTGTCCAGAGTTCTGTCCGGAGGACATGGCCAAGAGCCTGCTGCACATGATCAGCAACGACATCGGGCAGCTCGCCTGCCTCTACGCGAAGCTGCACGGCCTGGACCGTGTCTACTTCGGCGGCTTCTTCATCCGGGGCCACCCCGTCACCATGCGCACCATCACCTACAGCATTAACTTCTTCTCCAAGGTGCCGGCTCCCGTCCCCCCACACCCTGGCCTCCCCAACTCTGCTCCTTCCAGGCGCTCTGGGCGGCCTCGGTGTCTTCAGAACCCGCCCACCCAGAGGGCAAGGGGGACAAAGGCAGGCGGCTGAGCCGTCAGGCAGCCACTGCCCGGCCTCCTGCCTCTTCCCTCGGGTGTATCCCAGGCGTGCGCACTGGGGGCCCCATGGCGGGGTCTGGGTTGGGGCATGTGAGCATTCTAGGGAGTGTCTCCCACTGTGAGAGCTTCCAGCGAGCTCCGAGGTGCCTGTCATGCTGGGCGAGGCGCAGGGCCCGCAGACGGGGCCACCGCACCTGGCAGACGGGCGGGTGGGCGGGTGTTCACTCTGCTGAAGTCATGCTGTTTCTTCCGAGTGGCAGGCTCTTGCCTTCCGCACTTGAGCACAGCCCTGTGGACGAGTCACCGTGCACAGCTCAGGGCCCCCAGCGGGCGGAGGGGCGTTAGAGCTGGACGGTCGCAGCGCTGTGCGCGGCAAGGCCGCTGTAGCTGGGGTTTTGCCATCGCAGGGGGAAGTCCAGGCGCTGTTCCTGAGACACGAGGGCTACCTGGGCGCCATCGGAGCGTTCCTGAAAGGAGCCGAGCAGGACAGTGAGTAGAGTGCGGCGTGCACGCCTGGGCCCATCAGGGCGGGCGAGGGCAGGTGCATCGACAGGAGGGGGAGCTGCCTGGGTCCTCAGCACTGCCTGGTCTGGCCCTCCCCACCCCAGCTTTCCCGCTGCGGACACGGCAGCGCGAGTGACGCGTGCTGGCCGTGCCTGGGTCCCGTTGGCGGGACTCTGCTGAGGGGCGGTGGAAACCAACTCGTGGGCTTCTGTGGGACATAGTTAGGGTCCTTGCGCGTGACACAGGCTTTGTGTAGGGGCCACAGGCGTGTCCTCACCTCCGGAGGCACCCCCACCCCCCCAGTCTGTCAAGCTCGGTCTCTTGGCCAAGGTCCCTCTGTCTGTCATTGTTAAAGGAACTCGGAGCCCTGGCTGGTGGCTCAGGTGGGGCGTTGTCCCATGCACTGGAAGGTTTCGGGTTCGATCCCTGGGAGGGGCACGTACAGGATTGATGTTTCTCTCCTACATCGACGTTTCTCTCTTTCTCTCCCCCTCTTCCTCTGTCTCTAAAATCAGTGAAAACACGTATCAGGTGAGGATTTAAAAAGTAAGCGAAGGAACTAGGAGGAGTCACAGGGGTCGCTCTGCCCGGGGAACGCAGGGCAGGCTCCAGGGTGGGTGCTCCTCGTCCTGGGCTGCGTCTTTCCGTCCACTTTCTCATTTAAGATAAATTAGAGAAGCGTTTCCTGAGAAGCTTTAAAAGGCGTAAAGGGTCACTTCTTAGGTTTCGCAGCCGGTAAGAAGTAACACAGACAAACCCCGCTCACCTGGCGTTGCCGAGACCCTCGGGCGCTGTCCTTTCCTGGGCGCCCCCAGGCTAACCTTGCTTCTCCCTCTGCAGACCCGAACCAGTACAGCTGGGGAGAGAACTACGCAGGCAGCTCCGGGCTGATGAGCTCGTCCCCCGAGCTCTGCCCCACGCAGCGGGCGAAGAGCGGCACCGTGAGTGTGGGTCTGGGCCCGTCTGGGTCCCTCGTGAGGCGCCAGCTCCGGTTCTCGTGAGTGGTCCCTGAGGAAAGCCCCGCGTGGCCATGGCGCCGTCTCCTGGCTCGGACTTGGGGGCCGGAGGGAGATCTGGGGCTCACTCTCTGACCTTTGTTTAGTGCTCTCGTGTTGTGCAGACACTGGGCCGGCGCCTCGGACCCCTGCAGTCCAGCCCCTGGGTTTGCAGGGAGGAAGGGGCCTTTCCCAGGGCCGGGGGCCCTTCACAGCAGAATCGGGGGCCCACCTGAGCCCTGTCCCTGGGACCGTGTCTGTCTGGTGGCTTCAGTCAGCACTGCGCACACCAAGCTACTCTCCCGGGAGGGTGCCAGTCCTTCCCGAAGTCCTGGATTGGGGGGACCACCATGAGGGAGGGGCTCCCCGGCTGCTGAGCCTGCGCAGCGTCAGCCTCACACACGGGGTGCGGTCACTGTGCCCCCCGGTGAACCACACGCCAAAGGGCACTTCGCTTGTGACCCGGTGAGCAGTTGCCTGACGGGCTGGGCTAGTTCAGGTGGCGGGTCTGGGCACCCGTCGGAATGCCACCCTGCTGACTGCCGGCTGGGGACGCAGGTGCCCCACGAGGTGGTGTGCCCGCCTTCCAGCAACGTGGCTTCCGGGGGTGCGCGTCCTCCGGCTCGGTCTGCGTGGGCCCTCCTGGGCTTCCCCGGGGCCAGCGGCCCTCCTGGGCCTTCCCGCCTTCCCCGGGGCCAGCGGCCCTCCTGGGCTTCCCCGGGGCCAGCGGCCCTCCTGGGCCTTCCCGCCTTCCCCGGGGCCAGCGGCCCTCCTGGGCTTTCCCGGGGCCTGCGGCCCTCCTGGGCCTTCCCGCCTTCCCCGGGGCCAGCGGCCCTCCTGGGCCTTCCCGCCTTCCCCGGGGCCAGCGGCCCTCCTGGGCCTTCCCGGGGCCTGCGGCCCTCCTGGGCTTCCCCGGGGCCGGCGGCCCTCCTGGGCCTTCCCGGGGCCTGCGGCCCTCCTGGGCCTTCCCGGGGCCTGCGGCCCTCCTGGGCTTTCCCGGGGCCTGCGGCCCTCCTGGGCTTTCCCGGGGCCGGCGGCCCTCCTGGGCTTTCCCGGGGCCTGCGGCCCTCCTGGGCTTCCCCGGGGCCTGTGGCCCTCCTGGGCCTTCCTGCCTTCCCCGGGGCCGGCGGCCCTCCTGGACTTTCCTGGGACCAGCAGCCCTCCTGGGCCTTCCCGGGGCCAGCAGCCCTCCTGGACTTTCCTGGGACCAGCAGCCCTCCTGGGCCTTCCCGGGGCTGGCAGCCCTCCTGGGCCTTCCCGCCTTCCCCGGGGCTGGCGGCCCAGGCCCGCAGCAGTGACGGTGCTCGAGGGGCCTCGGCGTCGTTCTCCCTGTCGAGGGTGGTGTGAGCCTGCTACATGGCCCCGCACGCCTGCGTGCTGGTTCCCGTGGACTGGAGGGCTCGGGACCAGCAGCCACACAGGGCAGAGCTCCGCGGAGCAGGAGCCCCAGGGGCTGCAGGCAGGACACGGGGAGGCGGCTCGTGGAGGTCACTGCCGCCACGCCTCCCATCCATGTGGACGTGCCCAGCTGTGCCCAAACTGAGCTCCGTCACAGGGTGCGCTCTGAAAGCCGGTGTCTCCCTCACGTGACGGTCCTGTCCGGACCACCCCACTCCGCACGCCTGCTCCTCCAGCCACACTGGTTTGCCAGTCAGAGCTCCGGCAGAAAAGGGCCAAGGTCCAGGTGTGCGGTGCCACCAGGGTTGTCACCTGAGGGCCGGGAGGGGGCCCTGCGGGCCGAGGAGTTCACACGCAGTGCGAGCCCTGGACGGCTGCCCAGTGCAGCACGTCTGGGGACACGCAGCCCCTCCTGCCAGGGTAGAGCTTAGAGCCACAGTGAGCGACCGCGCGTCCCCAACGCACAGGGCCTGGCTTCCTCGGTGCCCAGCCCTCCCTGAGCGTAGCTGGGGGAGGTGGTTTTGGACGGTGTGTGGTCAGCAGACGTGCTGCGGAAGGAGTCGGGGCTTCCTGTTCCCATGGGTCTCTGTGGCCTCGCAATGGGTCTGACGCTGGGCAGGACCCACTGGGCAGGGTCTGCGTGCAGATGGCGCCAGCTGGGCAGCCCTGAGCAGGAGAAATGGCCGGCCCCGAGAGGCAGCTGGTGTGTCTGGGGGTCGTGGATTCGGAGAAAACGGGCCCCAGCTGACGCAGGAGACGCCAGTGCAGAGCTCACGGGCCCCCGGGCGTCACACTGGCAGGAAAACAGTGGGCATCAGGAGGTGGGCGACTGGGAGGCTGCCTTGACCAGGCGGGGATGTGACCTCATGTGTGAGCAGACTCG
Organism: Tadarida brasiliensis; assembly: GCA_030848825.1. Taxonomy (NCBI): domain Eukaryota; kingdom Metazoa; phylum Chordata; class Mammalia; order Chiroptera; family Molossidae; genus Tadarida; species Tadarida brasiliensis. The sequence continues at coordinate 1,186,723 of CM061264.1, read as the reverse complement.
GGATCCAAGGCACCACGGGCTGAGTGGGGAGGGGCGGGAGGGGACCCCGAGACAGGGCATGCTCACCATGAGAGCGGCTCCTGGTCGGCCTCACACCGTCTTGCAGAGGACTGGTTCTAGGACTTGCGGAAGCTCGTTTGGGTCCTCGAGGAAAAGTGCAGCTGATATGTCCCCCTGCTTCTGACCCCCAGTTCGACTTGCTGGAGATGGACCGGCTGGAGAGGCCGCTGGTCAACCTCCCGCTGCTCCTGGACCCGTCTTCCTATGTGCCCGACACGGTCGACCTCACGGACGACGCCCTGGCTCGAAAGTACTGGCTCACCTGCTTCGAGGAGGCCCTGGACGGGGTGAGGGAAGGCGCGTCTCGGACGCCGTGGCCAGCGCCGGAAGGCTCCCCTGGGGTTCCCACGGGCGGGGAGCCGCGGTGAAGGGTTGGGGTGTGTCCAGAAGCCAGCCCGCGCGCGGGAGCAGCGTGGCTGCCGGGGGTTTGCTGGGACGTGGCGTCGGTGAGGTGTGTCTCCTGAGTCAGCCAGTCACTGTGCTGGGCACCTTGCTGGTTTCTTCAGGAAGCACTGGGCCGGACAGCGATGCCCGGCTCCCGGCCCGGGTGGGTCATGGCTCAGGCCATCAGAGCCCCAAGGGAACAGCTGACCCTCCATAAAGCCCCTTGAGAGGCCCCTGGAGTCTGTTTTCAGGGCAGGGGCCCCATCCTGCCCCGGACCCCACGTGGGTTCCAAAGACCACCCAGAGCCATCTGGCCCTCGGGGTGGACTGGTGACGCGTGGGACTCGGGGACTCGTATCGGATGACGTGGGTCAGAGCCTAGGTCGGGGTAGCCGTGACCCCCAGTCCCACCTCTCGGATTAAGGCCCCAATAGATGGGCCTTCCAGGAAGACAGGCCTGTCCCCAGGGCTGAGTGCGCTTGCGTCGATGCCTCCCACTCGCCTGCGGGCCTGTGCTGACCGCCCGCCCTCGGCAGGTGGTGAAACGTGCTGTGGCCAGCCAGCCGGGGTCTGCGGATGCGGCCGAGAGGGCGGAGAAGTTCCGGCACAAGTACTGGGACAAGCTGCAGACGCTGCGACACCAGCCGTTGTGAGTGCACGCGGCCAGCCCAGCCACCCTGCCAGCAGCACCTCGGGTGTGGGCCGGGAGCCGCTCCTCGAGTTCCCACGGAGCCCTGGGGACATCCCACCCACACGCCCCAGGGACGCTCGGCGAGGCTGGGCCCTCGGCTGTCCCCTCTCTGCCCGTCGGGGCCTGGATGCTGTGCACAGAGGGTGTGTCCCCCCGCTCAGCCGCCTCTGTCTGGCTCTGTCCCCAGCGCTTACGGGACCCTGACTGTGCGCAGCCTTTTGGACACGAGAGAGCACTGTTTGAACGAGTTCAACTTCCCCGACCCATACTCCAAAGTGAGTGCCGCCCTCCGGGGGTGGGCGCATGCCTGGGGGGCCATGGGGAGCGGGGACACGGACGGCCTGTTCAGTGAGTGGGCTCAGTGGCAGCCCCAACCGCAGTGCTGGCCACAGGCTGCGTCCTGGAGCCGCCCTGGCGAGGGTCCATCTCCTGAGACCACTGGGCGGCCCCTCTGTTGGTAGCGCCCACTGACGAGCTGTGGAACGGAGGCCTGTGAGGACTCCCGGGCAGAGGTCTCCTGGCTCTAAACCTCTGCCGGTTAGGGTGGGGCCGTGGAGAGAGCGCGGGTGGTGTTTGGCAACAGGACTGGGTGTTGGAAGTTTGGGACCAGCCACCTGTGTTTTGACTGAGAGGGGGCTGGCCTCCAACGGACCTGGTTCTGGTGTGTCCAACCTTGGGCCATGGCAGCTGCACTGAAGCCCCGCCCTCTCCCAGGCCTCCTGAAGCCCCGCCCTCTCCCAGGCCTCCTGAAGCCCCGCCCCCTCCCAGGCCTCCTGAAGCCCCGCCCCCTCCCAGGCCTCCTGAAGCCCCGCCCCCTCCCAGGCTTCCTGAGGTCCCTGGAGTGTTTTCAGTCTTGCTCTCAGGAATGACCAGCGGGCTGGAGCCTGGCAGGTGGCCACTCTGACCAGGAGGCCTGGGTGCAGGGGAATTGGCGGGCAAAGTCCAGGCCACCAAGGCAGAGTGATTCCCGCTGCCCTTCCCTCGCATGGGGGTCTAGGGCGGGGGCGGGGCCTCTGTGTGCCCCGGGGGTCCTGGCGCTTCTCTGCCTGCCCCGTCAGGTGGGGCTGAAGTCCTCCGGAGCCTTCCCTGTGGGTTTGAGAGCCGGGCGGCAGCACCCGCAACCTGCAGGTCCCCGAGCGTCTGGCAGCGGCAGCTCCTGCCCCCAGGGCACGTGCAGCGCCCCATCCCCACCCCCCCAGCTCCCTCGGCGACGTCTGCGGCTGGGGGGCGCGGTCACTCAGCGCGGCCCTGTCCCCGCAGGTGAAGCAGAAGGAGAACGGCGTGGCGCTGAGGTGTTTCCAGAGGGTGGTCCGCGCCCTGGACGCGCTGGGCTGGGAGGAGCGACAGCTGGCCCTGGCGAAAGGACTGCTGGCGGGCAACGTCTTCGACTGGGGAGCCAAGGCTGTCTCCGAGTAGGTGCTGGCCGCCCAGCCCCCTCTCCTCAGCGGGGCGGGGGCAGCAGGAGGAGGCCGGGCCCTGGTGCCCTGGGCTGTGGGGTGAAGGTGGCAGCTCCTGCCTGTCCCCAAGCACGTCACTGTGGATTTGGGGGTGACGTTTCCACGGGTAAAAGTCCAAGGTGGTCGCCACGCGGAGTAGGGAAGGTACAGCCCTCAGTGTCTGAAGAGCCGTTGGGCTGAGATTCTGGGTGTTTGTGACTTTCTTTTCTCCTCCCCATGCAGTGTCCTTGACTCTGACCCCCAGTTTGGGTTTGAGGAGGCGAAGAGGAAGCTGGAAGGTAGGGACACCAGGGTGGCCTCCAGCGGGACTGGGTCCAAGCAGGGGACCGGTGGGGGGGGAAGCTCATTCCCACCGTGCTGGGGGAGGTGAGGGTGACTGCCCGAGAGGGCTCGGCTGACCACACCCGTGTGTCTCCAGAGCGGCCCTGGCTGGTGGACTCCTACGGCAAGTGGCTTCAGAGACTGAAGGTACATGCAGCTGCCCCGCCTCTGTCCCAGGGCCGCAGCACACAGCTGGGCAGCGGGACCCACCGGGGACCACAGGAGGGAGGGAGCTGGGGTGGCCCAGGGCGGCCCCGGGGCCCCAGGAGTCTCTCCCCTGCCCCAGCTGCCAGCCCAAGCTGGCCATTCCCCATCCCAGACCTGCCGCCTGCGGAGACATTGAGTAGCTCAGTTGACCTCAGGACGAAGGTCGTCTGGGCCAGCAGCTCTGGAAGGAGCTCAGGCTGACCCTGCCCCGGCGCCCACGGGACCCAGCGCCCCGGCCGGCCGTGGGGAGCAGTGGAGGGCCTGGGACGCTCGGACGCGCCGTCCCCAACTGGACGTCCTGGTTTTGTCTTGCAGGGGCCCCCTCACAAATGTGCCTTAATTTTCGCAGATAACAGTGGAGTAGACGTCATTTTGGGAGTCTTCCCCTTTGTCAGGGAGCTTCTGTCTAGAGGGACGGAGGTGAGTGTGAGGGCTGCCCGCGGGACCCTTGCCCGCTCCTCCGCTCCCGGGGGGTTGGCGCTGCTCCTCCGTGCGCGGCAGGTAGGTGCGGGTGAGGGGTGACCTGCCCGAGGCACGGGCCGCCTTCATCTGGACCTGAGGGCTGGCTCTTCCGCGGGCCGCCAAGCAGTGTCCGGGGGCCGTGCATTTGCTGCAGCTCGGGGGGGCGGGGAGCAGCTTGGCTGGTGCCAGGGGGTGGCGAGGCCCCTCAGAAGGCTGGGTGTCCGCTGCAGGTCATCCTGGCGTGCAACTCAGGACCTGCCTTGAACGACGTGACCCACAGCGAGTCCCTCATCGTGGCCGAGCGCATTGCGGCCATGGACCCTGTCGTCCAGTAAGCTTGGCGGGAGGCCTGGGGGCCCTGGACCGAGTGGGGGCGCAGTGGGGTTCCCAGGGGCCACCTCACGGGCACCGCCCTTGTGCTCACAGCTCAGCGCTCAGAGAGGAGAGGCTGCTGCTGATGCAGACAGGCTCCAGCTCCCCGTGCCTGGACCTCAGGTACCTGTGCGTCTCCGCCGTCCCCTCCCCCTCCTCGGGGACCCCGTCACTGCATCGCGAGCTGGGTCCGGCCTGTGGGGCGGGTGGAGCAGATGCCCATGCCACCGGCTCGGAGGCTGGCAGTGGGGCCCCAGCTGAGGCTCTGACCCTCCTGTCAGTCCGTCTGTCCTGGGGGTCCTGAGCATAAAGACCCCAGCCGCCTGGAGCCAGCGTGTGGAGGGGACCGTCAGTCTCTGTCTGCCCGGTGGTGACCCCAGCCGGTGTCGGTCTGACCCCTTTTCCAGGCCCCCTGCTGACCAGCAGGGAGGATGACATATCCCAGGGAAGGACTAGATCCTTTCAAGTTCAAAACGGGTGTCACTGAGGCCCAGCTTCCCGAGCGGGCTGCCTGTGCGTGAGGGAGACGCAGCTGCGTGGCAGGCTGGACGTGGAGCCCACAGAATCGGGAGGGGTCCATGCCCTGGGGGGCAGGCAGGGTGTGGCGTCCACCCTGGTGTCGCCCGAGCCCCCCTCACTGTCCTCTCCCTCCCCAAAGCCGCCTGGACAAGGGGCTGGCCGTGCTGGTGCGAGAGCGCGGCACCGACCTGGTGGTCATCGAGGGCATGGGCCGCGCCGTCCACACCAACTACCACGCGGCCCTGCGCTGCGAGTGTCTGAAGCTGGCCGTCATCAAGAACTCCTGGCTGGCGGAGCGGCTGGGCGGCCGGCTCTTCAGCGTCATCTTCAAGTACGAGGTCCCGGCCGAGTGAGGCCCAGCCGCAGGCTGTGCTGCCCGCCGCGTATCAGGAGCGCGCCTCGACCACAGCAGGGACACTCCAGCCGGATGTGTGTTGTGCTCTGACTCAGGCCGGTGGCCGGCGTGGGCCTGGTGCGCCCACGTCAGGCTTGCTCGTCAGCGCTGCCGTGTTCGTGGTGGGGAGAGCGGCCTGCCCCATGGGACATTCACGTTGGAATGTATTTAACTGTTAAATAATCTTTTATATATGTATTAAATATATATATACCTGTGTGTCTGACCGGACACGGCTCCAGGCACGCACCAGACAGTCCCTAGGGCGAGACCGGAGCTGTGGGTGCCCTTGCTGCGTGGGCGCTGGGGAGCCCTGCCCACCCCTTCCCCTGAAGCCCAATTACTTCCAGAACACCTGGGCCCGCCTTGGCCGGGGCTGCCCACTGAGGCTTCCCAGTGCCCGGCTGCGCGCGGGAGGGACCGCAGGGTGCTGAGCAGAGGCCGAGGGCATCGGGGTCCCTCAGGTTGGTGGCAGGTGCTCTCCTGCTCAGAGCTGACCAGACCGTGTGGGCTTTGTCACCGTGGCGTAGCACCTGGGAGTGCCTCCAGGTGCAGGAGCCCACTGTTCCCTGGCGCTCCCCTGCTGAACAGGCCTGCGGGTGCAGGCTGCAGCCAGGCGGCAGGGCACGCAGGAACACACTTTGGAGTGACCTGTGAGGTTGTGCGTTTGTGTGCGCTGGACGGAGGGCTGCGTGTACAGCGTGCATTTCTTAGGAATTCGGGGCGCCATGGCCCCTGGGCCTTGGGGAGCAGGGCTGCAGCCTGGCGTGGCCGAGCGGCCCCTGGCCCTGAGCGGCCGAGCTGTGCCCGTGCTCCCGGGGCCCCACCCTGAAGGGTCCAGAAACTCGAGGGCTGGGGTGGGCCTGAGGGCGGGCTTACCTGGCCGTCACCTGCAGGGGCCTGAGCGTGCTCACCTGTCTGCCCGCCCTCCCTTTTCACTAAGGCCCCCACACCGGCATGCCCTGCTGGGCCATGGAAGCCTGGTACCCCGGACCCCCTGCCAGCCCCTAGCTTCCACGCTCGTGTGGGGCAGTGGCTGGTCCTGCGCAGACCAACCCCCTCAGGTACCCATGCATTGCACCCCTACTCCATCACACCCCAACCCTGCCTGCCAGTGGCTCCCACACCAACCCAAGACCCCAAAGCAGCTGCTGGTGGCAGAGCTGGGGCCTGGCCCTCCCTCAACTGGCCGCCAGGGGGCGCAGCCAGCTCGAGAGCCCAGGCTGGCCAGCAGGTAATCTCCAGGAGAGCCCCTACCCTGGACCCTGACGGTCTGGCCCTGCGCCCCCTCAGCCTGCGCCTCCGCCCAGCTCAGCAACTGGCTCCCCGCTGCCCTTCGTCCTCTGCTCCTTGCTGGTGGAGGGGCGCTGGCCTAGGGGCCTGGTGCAGGGGGGCCCGGCCCAGATGTCCAGAACTCCAGAGCCCCCCGCTGCCCCGGCTTGGCCCTCAAGAGGGGCCACAGTCCTGGGAGTGCCAGGCAGAGGCCAGGGCAGCCTGCAAGGCCTGCACCTGGGGGCACCAGGCACTGAGCACAGGCCCCTAACAGCTCCCTAGCTCCCTAGCCTCCAGGGACCCCTCCCGTGACACACCCTGTCCCTGTCTGGCTGCAGCGAACAGGCTCTGGGGCACTGAGAGCAGCCCCTGGAAGGTCACCGTGTGACCCCACTTCCCATGAGAAGGTGGGGCACCATCCCGGGAGCCCGGCAGCCAGTCCCCCGCTCAGTGATCAGATCCCCAGGCTGAGGCTTCTCCCTGCCCCTTCCCCGCATTCAGCACTTGAGACTTGCAGCCCCAAAAGGCCAGCTGCCGTCCATTCTGGGGTTGGGCCACGGCTTCCCCCAATGCAGACCCTCCCGGGTGCCACCATTGGACCCCTCAGTCAGGCCTATGCTGAGTTTGGCCTAGAGGGCCACAGCGAGGGAGAGCAACCCCAGTCTTCCTGAGGGCTTCCAGCCCCCATGCCCGTGCCCCAGCTTCCCGTGGGCTCTGTTCTCCTGGTGGGGCCCGGCTGCCCCAGCCGACTGCCTGTGGTACAGAGGTTACGGGGAGATGCTAAGGACAGGCCCTGGCACAGACCCCCTGTGGCCTGGCCAGCACCCCCGCTTCTCCGGGGAGGGGGCAGTCCAGGAACCTGGCGCTGAGCCGGGAGAGACAGCAGGGTGGCGGGGGCGGGTCCCTGCCCAAGGCCAAGGTCTGCCCCCAGGAGGGGCTGGGAGGGAGCAGGGGTGTGTGCGGGGAGGGGGGGCTGTGGCCCTGCCCTGGGAGCCGCCCCGCTAAGCCTCCCGTGAGCAGAGGCCAGGGCTTCCTCTGGGCCCTGCACGCCCGGCAACACCTAGTTCGAGGCCACGGGGCTGCGGGCCGGCGGTCGGCCCCACACGGAGCAAGCATGAACGTGTTTATTGGAGTCGTGTTCGGATTTACAAAGAGTCTAGAACGTCCGTACAGAGTGGGATTCGTGCAGAAGCAGCCAAGCGCAGTGGGGGCAGCTCGGGGCACCCGCAGCGGGGCTGGGCACAGGCACCCCTGCGGCTAAAGACCAGGGAGACGGGGGAAGGACTCGGCACCATTTTAATGTTGTAGAAGATTCACCTAAAAATTTAAATATCTCTCTATGTATATATCTTAAAACGTCATGAACATTTTGCCCGGGAGGTGGCGCTTCTTTCCTCCCCCGGGAGGAGAGGCGGGGGCACAGAACAGCCGCCAAGGGGCAGACAGCTCTGGGGACCAGCACTCTCCATGTCCTGAGCAAACACGACCCTGCCCGCCACTGGGCACACGAAGGCAGCTAAGCCCATGTTGGCCACTGGGTCAGAGTCTGAGCAGGAGGCTGGTGGCGCTCTTGGGGGCCGGCACATCCCCAAAGCCCTCTGGGCCCACGGAGCAGGCGCCCTCAGGGGTGCCCCGCTCCTCCTCGGGGAGTCCCCGCGGGCCCTGCAGCCGCTGTTGCCGCTCTTGGGCCTGGCGGGCCCGGCTGGCGATGGCGCGCACCCGGCTCTGGCTGCGGGAGGAGCGCCGCAGGAAGCCCGAGCCCCCCGCGGCCCCCGCCCCCGCCAGGCCCAGGCTGGTGGGTGAGGTGATGTCTCCGGCCTGCTGGAACCCAGTGAGCCAGCGCAGCTGCTCCGTCAGGGGGTCCCGCTGCGCCACCCGCCCCGCCAGCCCCTCCCCAGCTGGACCCAGACTGCGGCCCAGCCTTCTACCCAGGCCCTCGACGCGGGGAGCAAAGTCATCGGCCGTCAGGTCCCCCAGGCTCTTGGACTTGGTGGACACGGGGCAGTCCCGGAGGCCTGCCAGGGGGAGGCAGCCCCGGGGTGGCCGAGGGGCCAGGGGCCGGGCCCGAAGCTCGTCAGGGGCCGCAGGGAACTGGCCTGCAGCCCGCAGGTTGGGGCTGGATTTGCTCTTGGTCACCGAGAGGAAGTCCAGGCAGGCTGCGGAGGCCGAGCAGGGCTTCAGGGGCAGGCGTCCAGCAGGGGCCCCCGAGAGGCTCTCTCGACCCAGGCCCAGGCGGGGCAGCGAGAGGTCAATGACCGTGTCACTGGATGACAGACTGGAGGACGAGGACACGCTGTCTCCGTGGCCGCCTGGCTCCAGCCGCTGCCATAGACGGTCTCCACCCGTGGCGTCCGAGTACATGGCAGCTGAGGGCCCGGCCAGGGACCGCCGTCCACCCAGGGGCTCCGAGGGCACCTGCCCCTCACTTTTGGCTCTTCTGACCAAGGGCAGATGGCCCAGGGCCCGGGGGGGGCTCCTGCTGTTCGTCTGGCTGCTGGAGGCCCCCTCACACGCCCGGCTGGGGCCCCCCCCGTTGCACACCTGCTGCCTGCTGGAGGGGGCCGGTTCCGTATCCCCCTGGCCCCCGGGCCTGAGCCCGAGGGGCACGGAGGCTCCCAGAGCCACATCTGGGGGGCTCTCAGCTTTGGCTCCAGGTCCTGGGGAGCACCAGGGCCCTCCCTGGGAGGGGCTGGGCGGGGCGGCCAGCAGAAGGGGGGGGCCCGGGCCCAGGGCTGGCTCCTCGGCAATGGTTTCCAGGCTGCACAGGGAGGAGACCGACCTCTGGATGGAGAAGGAGCGGGTGTCTGTGGGCGAGAGCAGAGGCGTGTGTCAGGACGCATCCCGGGGCCCCGCGCCCACGGGACCCCCCAGCGACCAGGCCCCTCCACAGGGCACAGCAGCCCTGCCCCCTCCTCCGGCTCCACCGCTGCCAGGCCTCTGGGCTGGGGCAGCACAGGGCACGCGGGGGCCGGGCCGTTACCTGGCACTTGGCTGTTCTCAGTTCCTAACTACGGAGGCAGCGTGGGGACAGAAAGGAGAACGGGGTGGTCAGCCTGGGGGTGGGGCTGGCAGGTGGACAGATGGACAGCAAGGGCAGGGAGCAGAGAGGGAGCAGGGCAGCTCAGCTTCCACCCCTCCCCGGTCCGGGGGCCACACCCCCATGAGAAAGTGCTGGTGCCAGCCCTGGCTGGGCTCTGGAGCAGGGCTGCCCGGCGCGGTCCAGGCCGTGAGTGAAGCCCCAGGGCCGAGGGACACGGGTGCTCTGCAAACTCAGCCCCGACGTCAAGGCTCTGAGCGCCGCCCAGGAGTCTGGGCGCGGGGCCAACTTCCCAGAGGACTGTGGTGCAGGGTCGGGGGCCAGGACACCTGCAGCCTAGCCCTGGAGGGAGGCCAGGGAGAGGCTGGACACTGCCCCTGAGTCCTAGAAAGGCCGGCAGGGGCAGCCAGGCCAGGCGGAGGAGGGAGGGAGGGCCGGCAGGGGCCCTGGAGCTGGTTTCCAACAGCCTCGCTCCAGGCTGCAGGCCTCGGCGAGCACAGCCTGGCTTCCGTCCCCACCCAGGTGGGATGCTCCCGAGTGAGGGCCGCTGCAGCCGGACCTGCTCTCCCTGCCCAGGCCCCTCGGGGACGGAGGGGGGCCTCCGAGGGCAAGAGGCCCAGGGATCCGCCTTGCTCAGGCAGGAGCTGGGGCCCCCGGGACAAGCCAACAGAGCACAGGGAAACGCAGCTGTCAGCACACGAGGCGAGGCGGCGGCGTTCTGGACACGGAAGCGCAGCGGGGACGCCCAGCCAGGCCATGCGGAGGGGCTGGGGACGCCACGGAGGACGCCAGAGGAGCCCCGGGTCTTACCGGTGGAGAACACTGAGGATTTACTCCTAATCTCCTCCAGCTTTTGAACGAACAAGGCATTCATCTCCCTCTGCAGGGCCCCCGCCTGCCTGCGGGCACCCTCGGGCCAGCGGGGGGCCGCCTCGGGGCTGCCCAGGCTGCCGGAGTAGGGGGACACGGAGCAGCCGACCCCTGGACCCTCGGAGGTCCCTCTGCTGCTGCTGCCTGGGGCCGCCTGGAGGGCCCCCAGCGAGTCCACCCCGGCGCGGGGCTGCTGGGTGATGGCCACGGGCCCACCCACGGGCCCCGGGCTGGGTGGCGGCCCCCTCCGAAAGCCATCGGTGTCCCCGCCGGTGCAGGAGCCCACCACGCACTTCATGCAGGAGGCAGCCATCCCGGCAGGCCCGGGGCCCTCGGGGGCACGCAGGGGCCGCCCCTGCCCAGGGCTCCTGTCCGCCGGCACCTTACCTCGGGGGCTGCGGCCTCCGGGCTCCTCCCGAGCCAGGGCCTCCAGAGCCGGGCCAGGGCTGGGGGGCGCCACGTCAAGGGCCTCCCCCTCGGAGCCCGCGTCCTGCGTGCCCAGGACCAGCTCCGGGAAGGCCTTTTGGCCGGACTTCTGGCTCTTGGTTGGGGCGCTGGCCGTGCGCCTCAGGAGCCGTTGGCTAACAGAGGGCCGGGGAGGGGGCTGCCCAGCAGCATGACTGTCCAGGGAGCCAGGCTTTGGACCTCGGAGGAAAAGGCCTTTTAGGCCCAGAGCCTGCTTGACCTGCAAGAGAAGGAGCCCACATCGCTGGTGGCCAGACACGGGCCCAGACACTGGGGGCCAGAGGCTGAGGCCCAGGCACTGGGGGCCAGACACTGGGGGTCAGGCACTGGGGGCCAGAGGCTGAGGCCCAGAAACTGGGGGCCAGGCACTGGGGGCCAGAGGCTGAGGCCCAGACACTGGGGGCGAGGGGCTGCCCAGCCCAGCCCAGCTGCACTCTGGCAGGTGGCAACCTAGCTGAGCCCGCTGCAGCCCAAGGGGTCAGCTAGGTGAGGGCACCAGTAGGCATGCCGGGATTGGGCCACTCAGGGCTGTGTGTAGGGGAAAGGTCTCCAGGGCCCCTCTGCAGGGACAGAGGCTGCTGTGGCCTGGGCGCTGACTGGGACAGTGCCCTGCCCGCACAGGCTGGAGAGAGCAGGTACTGTGGACGCTCTGCGGGCCTCAGGGCGGACAGGACCCCAGGGCTCTCCCAAGCAGAGACCTCAGAACCTGGACCCTGTGCCACCGCACTGTCACCTGTCACAGGCCCCGTGGCCCCTGACTCTGGCAGGTGGTGCCCACAGGGCAGTGCTGGCATGGAGAGAGGATGGACTGAGGACCAGATGGAAGCAGGCACTGCCCAGCCCACGTTGGCCCCGCCCCGGCACTGCAGGCCGAGGAAGCAAGCTCAGCCAGGTGCAGGCCAGCGGTCTGTTCTCCAGGCCCCTGCTCCGCCCACTCCCTTGGAGGTGCTGCCTCTTCCAGGAAGTCTTCCTGGACTCCTGCCAGGCGGTCTTCCCCAGCCTCACCCTGCTCTCTGCGCATGTGGCCCAAGGGCAGTGTTCGTGCCAGCTTGGCGCCCCCTGAATCACTACTGGCCCAGAAGGTCCCTAAAAGGTCTCTCCCTCAGCCTCCCTGCCTGAGGAGGGCTGCTGGGGGTCCCCGGGACCAGCTGGCCAGTGCCAGAGAGGCCGGCAGCTGCAGCCGAGTGTGCAGAGGCCCCAGTGGCAGCCGCTGCTCCCCAACGACACCGGGCCCGTCGGGGGGAAGCATTACGCTGCCCAGCACTTGAATCCGTTTCCAGATTCAAGATCCCAAATGCAGAGCGATTTGGTCAAAGTTGGCTGGAAAGTCATTTAGAAGAAGGTCCAGGATTCAAGCTCGGAGCTCCTGGTCCCTGGGACCTTCCCCACCCGACACTGGGCATCAAGGGCAGAGTCAGGGGCACATGGGGGTGCAGAGAGGGGAGAGAGGAGGAAGGGTGCGGGGCAGCCTGCAGCTAGAGCGGGGACCCTGCAGTGAGGGGGAGGCGCACGGGCGGCCTGGCCGAAGTCCTGGACCTGCTTCGTAAATGCTGCTCTGTGGCGGGGGATGGCCCGAGGGACCCAGACGCCAGGACCACAGCATACTCATGGTACACGAGCTGACAGCCTCCACAATGCTCCCGGGAGTCACAGAGCCCGCGGGCCGGCCTGAGCATGCGGTGGGCGGCGGGCTGTGACGCCCCGCGCGGGGTACCTGTGAGCTCCTAACAGGGCGGCTTGTAAAGGTAGGCTTGGGACACAGAGAGCCCACTGCAAGACCAAGACAGAGAAGGCTGTGAGCGCAGCAGCGGGTGCGGAGCCCGTGGAGACCGGCAGACACACGACAGACAGACGGACGGACGGACGACAGACGGCGCAGAGCGGGGAGGCCGGCCGCTCGGCCGCGGAGCGTGGCAGGAGAGAGACGGTGAGAGCTCGGACCTGCGGGGACCTGGGAGCGCCTGGGCGCTGCAGACTGGGGAGAGTGAGCCAGATCGTCCCGGGCAGAGGTGACTGTGCGGGGAGCGGGGGGGGGCAGTGGGCAAAGCCAGGCAGACGCCTTCCTTGGAGATGGAGAGCCGGGACCCTGAGAAGTGGAGGGGAGGTCGGGAGACAGACGGGAGGGTGGCCAGGGTGGCTCAGCAAGGGCCAGGTCGTCCATCTCCTGGTGCCCATCGGCGCCCGGGACACGAAGCTCAGGGGCCCTCGTCACCCACTTCACAGGTGGAGAGACAGGCCCCGCGGAGTAACCGCTGGCCCTCATGGCCCCGGGTCACTGCTGGGAGGTGCAGGGGCCCTGCCGGCGGCACTCACCTTACCGCTGACGTCACTGATGGCCACGTGGACGAAGATGGAGGCTTCTTCCATCCCCTCCAGGTACACGTGCCGGTAGCCTGCAAAGACCGAGTCACGCTCACCCCGCCCCCACTCTACCCCCAGGCCCCGGGTTCGAATACGACCACGAGCCCAGTTCTGGGCACTCTGACTCCTCCAGGAAGCCCGCCGGTAACGGTCTGGCCTACAGGGATCTCTTCCTCTTCCCGGGAGCTGAGGGGTGAGGCTCCCCTGCCTGAGCTCCCCTCCCCCACCCTGTCCACAGGTCCACAGGTGCCACGGCCTTTTGCCCTCCTCCTCAGCGCTCTCTGTGTCCCCAGGCCCACCCATGGAGAAGCCGACGCACAGCGGGAAGCTGAGCCCCCTGCTCTGGAACCCTCAGCCGGCCTGCAGGGACACGGGTCTGTGTGGGGCCCCGGCCCGGGGCTCTGCCCTCCCAGCCCTGCCGGCCCCGGCCACCTGGCATCATGCTGCTGAAGGCCAGTGTCCTCTGGCCGATGAAGTCGCGCCCGATGGGGTCGTGGTCCCAGACGAGGAAGCGCACCAGCGCGATTTCCGGCATGTGCACCATGAACACCAGGGTCTCCTCCCACATGGGGTTGAAGCCTAGAAGCCCCCGGAGGAGGCGTCAGCGCCCGCCCCAGCTCCAGCCCGGAGGCCACCCAGGCGCACACCCTCCTGCCGGACTGGGCCACCCGGCTGCCGGGAGCCACCCCCAGGGGCCTCCGGCCGAGGAGACCGCCTGGACGGGACTCGGGACGCAGGAGGTGGCCCTGGGCACAGGCTGGCACGAGGGTGCCCGCGGGCACGCCCTCACCGTTGTCGTCCACCACGCGCGTCTGCTCCTTGCTGCAGTCCACGGGCAGGCCGATGACCTCCACCTCCACAAAGGGGTCGATGATCTGTGCAGAGGACAGGGTGACGCCAGGGCCCGGCCGGGGCTCAGCCTCCTCCCTGCCCGCGCCCGGCGGCCCTCCTACCTCCCCTCGGTCCCCCAGCATCGAGTCGCGTGGCTTGGGGAGCTGCTGCCCGCTGATGATGCGAAGCACCAGCTGCTTCTTGAGCTGCCCGGGCAGGGGGTCTTCAGAGTTGGGGTTGAAGAAGCCTGAGGGGAGGGAGCACGGCTGGCCAGGCAGGGCAAGGCCCCCAGCGTGGGCTGCACACCACCCCTCCCGCACTGGCTGGAGGTGAGCCCCGGCCCAGGAAGGGGAGGCGGCATTCCAGCACGGGCACTGGGACCTTTGTGCCACCCTGTGACGTGGGCACCGCTCGTCCCCTCGCATCAGTGAACACGGGGGGCTAAGCACGCGTGCAAGGGAGGAGCGTGGGTGCCGGGAGCACGGAGGGAGGGCCCGGGCCCGGTGAGGGGCGAGGGGTTCCCCGAGACAGGGCAGCTCAGCTCGCACGGTTGGCACCTGGAGAAGTCAAGGGCACAGAGAAGCCCGGAGGGTGCGGGAGGAGGTTAGGGTCGCACGGGAAGAAATGCAGGTGTTTTCGGCACCCCGGGGAGAACACTGGGGCGTCCAGGAGGAGAGAGGCTGCTACAAAGGCCCCTCCCAGACTTGGCCAGGGGGTGAGGGGGCTCCCTAACTCACACCCGCAGGTCCCGCCGTGACCCGCTGCGGCCCTGGCGCTGCCCCGTCCCCGTGTGCCCAGGGCCTCACCCTGGCGCTGCCCCGTCCCCGTGTCCCCGTGTCCCCAGGGCCTCACCCTGGCGCTGCCCCGTCCCCGTGTCCCCGTGTGCCCAGGGCCTCACCCTGGCGCTGCCCCGTCCCCGTGTCCCCGTGTGCCCAGGGCCTCACCCTGGCGCTGCCCCGTCCCCGTCCCCGTGTGCCCAGGGCCTCACCCTGGCGCTGCCCCGTCCCCGTGTCCCCGTGTGCCCAGGGCCTCACCCTGGCACATGCACTGGGGCTTCAGCACGTAGCCACAGTTCCCGTTGGCGCTGAACTTGGCCCGGTTCAGCTGCAGCGTCCGCCCCTCCGACTGGTAGTTCAGGGCGACTGCAGACCAGGACGCGAGGCGGCCGTCAGCGCCCGGCTGCGACCTCCCGCCTGACCTCCCCCCAGCCCTACACGATCGCCCACACAGGCAGCTCACGGCTGCAGAAGCCCCCAGCCCGCAGGCACCCCGGGACTGAGGACCCCACCCCCGTGCCAGGCTGGTGAAGTCGCCGACACCCGGCAGGTCCAAAGCCCCTGGCCCCACCGGCGCCCACCCATCTGGCAGCCGGCGTTCCAGAAGGGCTGCGGGTTGTAGTTGCTGGAGTCCACGCGGTAGGAGGACGGGTAGACGCGCGACAGCTGGTGCTGGTTGAATCGCAGGTACTGCGCCGGCTTCTGCTGCAGGGTCTGCTGGGCCTTCGTCTCGCTGAAGGACGACACCTGCCAGCTGGACGCCACTGTGGGCGCAGGCGGCCGGCGTCAGGGCTATCGGGGTCGCGGCCTGGCCCTCCCCTGTGCCCCCAGAGCCCGGGGCGCCCCTCACCCTCCATGTCCACGTCGTGGGTGCCCACGGACTTCGTGTACT
This sequence comes from Tadarida brasiliensis, assembly GCA_030848825.1. Lineage (NCBI taxonomy): Eukaryota > Metazoa > Chordata > Mammalia > Chiroptera > Molossidae > Tadarida > Tadarida brasiliensis. Next base: position 1,171,352 of record CM061264.1, on the reverse strand, counting down.
TCACCAGGTCGGACAGGGCCCGGGACAGCTGCATGGTCTTTTTCTGCCTGGTCGCCCTGCGGGGAGGGCGGGCGCGGGGTCAGGACCCTGAGGTCGGCGCCCCTCCTGACGCAGGCCGGCCTGGGCTCCCTGGTCCAAGAGGCCGGCTCCGGGCTCGGCCAAGTTCACTGGTTCACGTAGACATCCGCCAAGCTTCCGTCCGGACGCCTTCCAGGTGCCAGGACGTGCCGTGGGCACAGTGGACACACTGAGAGGCGCTGCTGGGTGAGGGGCAGCACTGAGGGGCAGACCATGCCTCTCTGCTGGGACGGGGCTCGGAACAAGCCCAGGGACCTGCGAGACCAGCCCGCCCCTCCCCCCGGGGCCACGCCCTGGGCCCCGCGTCCCACCCCAGCGCCCTGACCCTGACCCTCCCGGCTTGCACATCTGACTTTGGCTGCAGCAGGACAACGGCTCCTCACTGCCCCGCCGCTGTCTAGTCAAGGGGCTGGGAGGGGCAGGCCCTGACCCTCGGCTCGGGCCGCTCTGCGAGTCTGGGTCCCCGTCTGCCTCTTCCACGCTTGCCGCCTTCTTTAGTTTGCTGCTTTTTTTCTGTGTGGAAGGAGGGCGGAGTCAGGCCCTCGGAGCCCCGGGCCCAACCAGGCCCTCTGCAGAGGCTGGGAGGGGGCACGCAGGGGCTTGTCCTGGGGTCCCAGTGCCCACACTGTCTGGCTGAGCCTCCTCTGTTCTCAGCAGAGGGGGCCCCAGGGGGCCTGGGCTTGGGGCATTGGCCAGTGTGAGTCAGGGGCCGGCCACAGAAGCCCCTGCTCCGTCCAGCCCCGACCAGGATCTGGACCCCTGCAGTCGGGTGATGCAGCCAGGAACTCAGGTGGGGCTTCTGGGAGGTGGGCCAGGGGCCTGGGGGCTGGAGGAGAACCCTTCTGGCTGGCACAGGGACAGCTGGGGCAGGCGGGTGAGGGGGGACACCAGCCCAGGAGCCCCCAGACCTTGCGCTTGGAGAAACTGTTCATGAGAAACCGGCCGTCCCGTCTGCTGGCTCCAGCGTCCTCCCCAGACTCCATGTCCTCCTCGGCCTGAGAGGAGGGACAGACAGAAGGGACAGGGTGAGCCCAGCATCAGACCAGGCGGGCGGGGCAGGCACTCTGGAGGAGGGAAACCGAAGGGGCTGGAGGGCGGGGGAGCCAGGTGGGCTTGCTGCTGCTCCAGGCCCCACAGGAGGCACGGTCCCCAGAGCCGGGAGGGCCCCCAGGGAGGTGGAGGTGCCGTTTTACACTCTGCGTTCCCAGACGGTGACTGTGATCGATGCCGTCTGAGTCTGGGACAATCCTCGGCCTGCTCGTGTAAGCGTTAGGGGCGCCTGCAGCCTCCTGCCGGCCTGCTCCCTGCAGCAGCCACAGCGTGACCCAATTACAGGTAACAGGCCCTGCCCCCGACAGGTGGGCTGCTTCCTGTTCACAGAACAAGGCCGCCCAGGGTCCCTTCCCTGCCCAGCCCCTGCCCAAGGCACAATCCTCCATCCGTCTGTCCCGCAGCTCACTCACGGGCCTGGAGCTGCTGGGGGCTGTGCCAGCGTGCCGAGCCCACTGCAGCCACCACCCGCCCCCCAGGCCACCCCCAGAGGCTGCCAAAACCCCCCAGCTCTGCTCGGGGTGTGTGGGACCCCATCCGGGACTCGTCCGGGGCTGGCTCTGCCAAGCTCAGGGGATTCAGTCAGAGGCAGCACACACACGCCCCGTACACGCGTCCACACGCTCGCCCACATGCACCCACGTGCTCTCTGTACACACACCCCTGTGGGTGCCCCTGCACACAGGCCCCCTACGCCCAGCCTGGCCCAACAGCCCCCTCATCCAGGAGGTGAGGGGCCCTCAGGTGTGGATTCTGGTCTTCTGGCGGAAGTGGCCTGGAGCTCAAGCTCCGGGGGTGTGAGGCCCACTGTACCCCGCGGGGACGGGGGCAGATGATCAGTGTCTGCCCCTGACGACCCTCAGAACTCACATGACCCTTGTCTGGCCGCGGCTCAGGGAGCCCTGTTTGAGGTGTTCACAGCCCAACACGCTCTGACTCTAAATGGTCACTGCTCAGCCCAGCCGGTGTGGCCCAGCGGATGGAGCGCCGTCCCGTGGACTGAAGGGTCCCGGTTGGATTCCCAGTCAGGGCGCACACCCGGGTTTTGGGCTCGATCGTGCAAGAGGCAGCCGATGGCTGTTTCTCTCTCACATCGATGTTTCTATCTCTCTCCCTTCCTCTCTCTCCAAAAAAATAATAAAAACGTATTTAAATAAATAAATAAGTGTTCCTCCCTCAAACCCACACACAGGTGCCCATGAATCAGCCCCACCAAGGAGAGGCTCGGGCTGGCCCAGCATCCTGGGAGAGCGGCTGCAGCCAGAATCCGCTGTCACCCCAGAACCTCCGTGCACCCCAAGCCAGCACTGACCCAAACCTCGGCCTCCCCAAGGGTGCCGCGGGCCGCAGGGCTGGGGGCAGTGGGGGGCCTGCACTGGCCTCTCCGACCCCGGGCACAGCAGATGCTCACGGAGAACTCAGGGGGCGAGGCAGCCTGGATGCTGGGGAGGCCCGTCCACACTCGGATGGAGCAGAACCTGCCGGCCCAGGCTTGGCGGCCCCGACCGACCGAGAGTCCAGGCCTGGGGGCTGGGGCCGGGTCTCCTGCACAGGTCCAGGCCCGGCCTTGGGGGCACCAGTACTCACGGGGATTGTGCCCAGCACACAGGGTGAGACAGTCCTCTTCCCTGCCCTTCCACTTCTCCCCCTCCAGATAGATACCCTTGCTCTGCCCCACACACTGCCCTCTCCCACAGACACCCTCACCGGGACCCATGGAGCGGGGGCCACAGCCTCGGGCCCTCCAGCAGACAGGACAGACAGGCACCCTGAGGCCTGTCTGTGACCCACGGGCTCAGATGCTCCCTCCCCGCCTGGGTCCCCCTCAGATTGCTCTGTGGCTCTACCCAGTCACCCCCGCAGGTGCTGGGTGGGGCCGGAGTTCCCAGCTGTCCCCGATGTCCTCACACCTGGCCGTTCAGCCTGAGCTTCCTCTCTTCTCTAAGAAGCCCTGGAGAGCCCACCCTACGGCCCACCGAGAAGGCGGCCCAGACACAAGGCCCTAGGGCCAGGCTGCCCTCCCGTGCGCCCCAGGTGTGCCTGGCCGAGGAAAAGCAGAGACTTCACATCCACTCTGCCTGGCTGGGCACACTGCCTGCCCGCCCGCCTACCTGCCTGCCCTCCTGCCTACCTGCCCACCCGCCCGCCTGCCCACCTGCCTGCCTGTCCGCCTGCCCACCTGCCTGCCTGCCTGCCTGCCTGCCCGCCTACCTGCCTGCCCGCCCGCCTGCCTGCCCACCTGCCTGCCCGCCTGCCCGCCTACCCGCCTGCCCGCCCGCCTGCCCGCCTGCCTGCCCGCCCGCCCGCCCGCCTGCCCGCCTGCCCGCCTGCCCGCCTGCCCGCCTGCCTACCTGCCCACCTGCCTGCCTGCCCGCCCACCTACCTGCCCACCCGCCTGCCTGCCTGCCTGCCCGCCTGCCCACCTGCCTGCCCACCTGCCTGCCTGCCCGCCCGCCCGCCTGCCCACCCACTGGAGCCTCAGGCACTGTTTTCTCCACCTAGACATCTTGAGACTGAAAATAAACGACCACTTGTCGGCAAGGGAGCTGTGGGGCCACTGCACGGAGCAATCCTGACGTCTGCGGTGGTGCCAACTGCACCCTGCACCCCGTGGGTGGGACACACCCACTTCTGAGCATACTGCAGGGGCCCAGCCCCCCTCGCCAGGCCAGGGAGGGGCTGCCCTCCACCCCACCCCACTCCCGTCCCCTAGCTCGCCCCGCAGTGAGGTCTATGATGGGGTGGGCAGGGCTCTCCAGAAACAAGGAGACACTGTCCCCACCTCCCACCCCAGCCCTGCTCACCCGTGAACCAGGGTCGCAGGGCCAGCCAAACCCCACCTGCCCCCGAGGCCGCCGCCCTGCCCACCACAGCCCCCGAGGGACTCCTGGTCCTCGAGTCCTCGAGCCGCTCAGCGGACAGACATGCCCTTCAGGCTCCCTGCCCCTCCCAGGGGGACCTCGGCTGAGACTGCTCGGTCTCCTGACCCAGGCTGGGACCCCCACACTCCCCCACCTGCCGTGACAGTCCCACCCCTGTTTCGTCCACAGGAGTTCAGCTGCACTTTCCCCCCGAGGCTGTGGGGCGCTCTGGGCAGCCCCCCAGGATTGGCTTGGCCCTGAGACACTGCATGCCCTTCCCTGTCACCTAGCAGACCCCTCGGTGGGAGGGCCTGCCTCCAGCCCCTGGCAGTGCTCACTCGCCCCGAAGGGGACAGCCCACGGTTGCCAGGCACACCAGAGCAGCCACACAAACGGGGCAAACGGCCACTAGGCTATCCCAGGACACGGTGGGGGCCGTGGGTCCCACGCAGCGTGTGTGCACAGGTTGGTGTGTGCGAGTGTGCAGATATGAGTGCAAGTGGTGTGCTAGTATGCGTGTGTGCAGGTGTGTGCACGTGTACACGGGTGTGTATGCAGGTGTGTGTGCAGATGGGCATGCTGGCACAGGTTTGTGTGTGCAGGTGTGCAGGTGTGTGCCTATGCAGATGTGCACAGATGTGTGCACAGGTTCGTGTGTACACAGGTTTGGTGTGCATGGGTTCACACGTACAGGTGTGTACAGATGTGTGCAGGTGTGCAGGTATGCACGGATACATGTGGGTGTCTGCACACGAGGATGTATGTGCACAGGTGTGCACAGACCACATGTTCCAGCCCTCAGCCCAGCCGCACACCGACCTCATCTGCAGACGCTCACCTTTCTGCCCTCTGCCTTGTGCCCAGGTTTCCCTGGCGGGGGCAGCGGGGACACAGTGAAGTCATTCAGGTCCTCACAGTCCCGAATCTTTGACTCCTTGATCAGGGAATCCAGTTTCCTCTTGGCGATGTTTTCCACACGCTTCCGATTGGTGGAGGCCTGCAACAGCCTGGCGTCAGCCCCCCGCACAGCACCTGAGCCCCCGGGTCTGCAGCAGGGCCAGAGGGGCCCGCTGGCAGCTGAGCCAGCCCTGCCCTGGGTGGAGCCAGGGCCCTGCTCGGCCTCTCGCACTGGCACTGACCGCACCTCCTACATCGCGTGCTGGTCCCCACCCGGCCTGTGCACTCCGGGGCTACAGCCTGAACCCCAGTGCCTCTGATTTTAATGCTGCCCCTTCTCCTCCACAAAGCTGCCCGTGGGGATTTGCCAACCGCCCACAGGATGCCGGCTCACGGGGCCTCGGGAGAGGTCAGCGAGCACAGCGACCGCTCGTTCAGCAGCTCCAGGTCGGGGACCCCACCAGTTGCCCAAGGAGATGGAGGGGTGGGGACACTGCCCGGCTGGCCCATGACAGGGCCCTCCTTGCCTGGGGCAGCCCCCAGGTGGCCCTGATGAACTTGGACCTCTCCAGGCCTGGGTCCTGGGCACCTGGTGCTCTGGGCCCAGCCTACAGTGGGCACAGGTCCCCTCACAGAGCTGGGTTTGCCGTTAGCTCTGGCCAAGTGCAGGCACACCCAAAGCAGAAAGACTGGCCCTGGCCAGTTTGGCTCAGCGGTTAGAGCGTCAGCCGCAGACCAGAGTCGTGGGTTCGATTCCGGTCAAGGGCACGTACCTCGGTTGCAGTTCGTCCGCAGCCCTGGTGGGGTCGTGCTGGAGGCAACCAGAGGATGTGTCTCTCTCACCTTGATGTTCCTCTCCCCCACCCCCCATCTGATGATAAACGGAAAAATATCCTTGGGTGAGGATTAAACAAAGTAAAAACATTTAAAAAGCAGAAAGACTTGCACAGCCTCGGGGCTTCCTGAAACAATTACTCAGCCCGGCTGGGAAGCTCCTCTCCGGCTGTCCTCCTCCCCGATGGCCCCTCGGGGAGCGATAATGCCTTCCCTGCCTGGAAGCACAGCCATGCAGCAGGGCCCAGCGGAGAGGAGATGCTAATTCCAGAGGCTCCCGTCCCACTGCACAAGCCCCTGACTCAGCCCAGCGCTGCCGTGAGCCGGACAGCAAAGGGACAAGGGAGAGGGACAGCGCCCTGGGGAGGTGACGCTGGGCGCCCAGCGGGGCCAGGCTGGCTCTTCCTGCTCCGTTCTCAGCATTAGGGTTGGCGCTGCCTGGAGGCCGGGCTGGTGCTGGGCTTGGGGGCAGGACCACTGGGCACCCAGGGAGAGCTGGGTCTGGCTGGGGAGAGGCCGGGAAGGGGGCACACGGAGCAGAGCCCAGGTGTGGGTGGAAGTGGCGTGGGACTCGGGGGCACCCCTCACCCCAGCACTGCCCCCACTTGCCAAGGGCAGCCAGAGGACTGGGCCAGCTGAACAAACAGCACCCCAAGAGCTGTCTCAGAAATGGGGACCAAATCAGGCCACCAACATGTACGCGGCTAGCTGCATCGGAGTCTCTGAGCACACGCTAGGAGCCAGGGTTCGAGCCCTGTGTGTAGGGGCCGCCATGGCCTAAGGCCGTGTGTGCCCAGCAGCCTGGTGGCTAGCACCCTGCCCTCTCCTGTCAGCTCCGTTCCTGACCCCGCTCCCCGCCCCACTCACATCCCCGTTGAAGAGCTTGCACTCCTCGTCCATCTCGTCCGCGCTGTCCTCGTCGGACACCTCGCCCTCCTCGGCGTCCTCACTGATGGTGGCAGGCAGCTTCTTGCCCTGGGGGGAGGGGACCATGGAAGGGGCCTTGCAGGAGGCACTGGGGGCTGGTTCCATTGCACGGGGAGGGCCTTCTCAAGCTTGCTCGCGGGTCTCAGGCTGCGGGGCAGGTGCCAGCCCGGGGCAGCCGCGTGGGAGGGGAACGCCTGGGTGGCATGCAGAGGCCCCCAGATGGCGCGGCCGCCATGGAGAGAGGGAGGCCGGGGCGGGGACACGATGCCGGCCCCGAGGGCAGGCAAGGGCTCACCTTCACCAGGATCTTGCCTCTGAGCATCTGTGGGGAGGGCAGCATGGTGGCGTCCTCGCTGCTCACCGACGACAAGTCCAGCTTGTCCCCCAGGATGTCCGTCAGATACTGCGCCATCTTCTTCTGCTGGACGACACTGCAGTGGTTCTCGAGGGACAGGATCACTGGGTACCTGCGGCCGGACGTGGGGGGAGTAGGTGAGGCCAGGGGAGGGGGAGGCCCACCTTGTAGGACCCGGTGACCTGCACCACTGAGTGAGAAGGGGTCTCCCCAGGAGCCCGGGGGACATGGGGCTGCCGGCCACTCTGGGAGGGGGACCAGCAACGGCTTTGAAAAGCACCTCGCAGGTGTGGGAGGAGCGGGAGACCTCAGGTTAAAGGGAGCGTGCGCTCCTCCACCACGAGAAAAACAAAGGCGATGGAACTCCAGGAAAACAAAAGGAACCACTGGAGCACGTCACAGGTCAGCCGCAGCGGCGGATACAGTCTGCGGAAGGTAACCCCATGGACCTAGACCCCGGGAGCACTGTCCTGTGGGCGGCCCTGGGTCCCAGCATCGCCCCACGAGGAGGGGCCATCTGGGAGAAGACCGCCACCTGCGAGGGGCAGCGTGGGCTTTTCATCGCGAGTTCTCCGGCTGCTCGATTTGTTGTTTAACCACGCACACATTCTCCTTGGAGTGTTGCCAAAAAGCAACATGACCCTGTCAGGAAGTGCAGGTCACTCAGACCTAGAGGATGTGACCCCGAGCAAGCCCCTGTGAAGGTATTCATCGCCCCAATTCTCGGGCAAGGAGTGAAGCCTGAAGCCCGGGGCCTGGGGGAGACCCCTGTGTCTGCAACGCCCACGCCCGCCGCCGCAAGGTGCGAGCTCTGTCCCGGGGCCCCGGCAGGCCCCGGGCCCTGGGCAGCCACAGGAGGCCTGTGTGTCCCAGCTCTCTGCTCTGAGACACCCCTCAGCTGCCATCAGTCCCAGGGCCCGGGCTGCCGGTCAGACACAGCTCACTCCCACCCCTCTCTGCAGCCCCAGAGAGAGCCGGCTCCTCCGGGGGGGTCCCAGGCTGCTTCTCCCCGCTCCCTCAGTCATGAGCACCCCCTGGAGCGAGACGAAGGTAACTGAGGTGCAGGGAGGGGTCTTCTATTCCCAGCACCCGAACTGGGTGTTGTCCGCAATGTCTGCAGCCAGGGCGACAGCACCGCTGAGGGGCAGCAAATGAGGCTGGACAGAGCGGCGTCTGGGGTCAGTCGGGGCCGGAGCCAAGCTGCTCTGAGCCACACGGCTCTGTGCGGCGGCCGCCAGGGTTACCCCGATGTGTGCAGCCAGGGCTACTGCACCGCCGCCATCCATCTGTAGGCCCTCCCTCCGGGGCTGCACACCCTCCCGGCCGCGTCCTCAGCCGCTGCCCAGAGAGGGGTGGGCAGGGGCCTCCGCCACGGCCCAGCCCCCCAGTCCGCCACTCACTCGTTCTTGACGAAGGCGTATTTGTTGATGGTCTCGATGACGTCTCGGAACAGGATCTTAGAGGTCAGCGTGTAGCCGTGGTGTACGATGGGCTCCCCGTCGGGTCCGTCCCAGCAGTCCACTGCGGGCAGCGGCCCGGGTCAGCTCCGGCCGCGATGCCTGGGGACCCACAGCCTGCGCACCCCAGACCCACCCAGGAGAGGCCTTCCCCGCCCTGCGCGGGCAGAGGGCGGACGCCCTGCCCGGGACCCCACACGGGACGCGCCAGCCCCGGCCCGGCCCTCACCCTCCACGCAGCGGCAGCCGGCCTGCAGCACCCAGGCGTACATGTCCACTCGCGACTGGGACATGAGCTGGTCGCCCGCGAGGTAGGTGTTGTGGGACGAGGCGATGAAATAGTGGCTCAGCGGCCGGGCCATGTCCTGGTGCACACTGTGGTGCGCAGGGTTGAAGATGTCGCCGGCCGGGCTCCGTGTGTAGTTCGTGAAGCCTGCAGGGAGCGGGCGTGGGGAGGGCTCAGCCCTGCGAGCCGGCCCATCTCAGGACCACCCGCCCCCGCGGCACGCAGAACAGAGTGACCTGCTCCAGCCGCCCTCAGGCCTGCAGGCTGCCCCGCGGCGCCCCCAGGACGGGCCGGGGTGACCCACGCACCGTCGATGCCCAGCACCCGCTTGCTCTTGTTCTCTGGACAGGGCTCAAACTGCTCGATGATGTCCTGGCAGCTCTCCAGCGTCACGCCCGTCATCTGGTCAGAGAAGGACACCAGCCCGTCACCAGCCCGGCCTCTGTCCCCGGCCACTGCCCCCAGCCCGGCTCTGGTTGCCACGGAGGGCCGAGCACACGGGAGGAAGCCCTGGCCCTCCCTGGCCACCTACAGGGCCCCCTGCCTTGGGCTGGGACAAAGATCCTTCCGGCAGGGGAGGAGTCTTTGGCCTCACAGGCCCTGGCCGCTCCCCGCTGCGTGTGAGGGGCCCTGAGAGCTGCGGACCAGGGAGCAGCCCATGTGTGGAAGGGGCAGCAGACCCCGGGCACAGGGGGCCTCCTCGCCCAGCCCTCCTGCTGCCCACCCACAGCCTTCACAAGAAAGCCGCCGCCCAGCCCAGCCCAAGGCGAACCCTGCCGTCGAAGGCTGCATGAGCGCCCAGGGCCCTGGGGTGCAGCCCCAGCCACCAGCACCCCCAGTTCCCGGGAGCAGACCCACCAGCTCCCAGGATGTCCCCAGGAGTGTGGGGGTGGGTAGAGGTGAGGGGGGTTCAGAGCTCCTGACATCTATAGACCTTGGGGGGCCCCAGTCCGCGGGCCCTACTCAAACCAGGGCCTGGAGGGCAGTGTGGGCCCCAGACTGAGTCCTGAAGAGCCCTGCAAGCTTGGGGCAAAGGTCAGGGAGCAAAGGTCAGGGAGCAAAGGTCAGCCCTGCCCATGTCCCACCCTGGCCACATTCCCGCCCCCTGTGCCCACGCAGCGCTGACCTGAGGCCACCCACGGGCCAGGCCGGAGTCAGGCGCCCAGGGCAGTGGGGGCCAGTCAGCTGCTGTTGGCCTGAGCGCTCCTGCCTCCAGGATGGAGAGGAGGCAGCTGGGCGGCCACAGGGACGAGCCCAGCAAACGTGTGACAGCGGTGGGGAGAGCCCCAGGAGCACCGCCCGTGGGGCGGGGCGGGGCGGGGCGCCAACCGGGCAGCACAGTCCTGGGGGAGGTCTCGGCGATGCCCCAGACCAGCCTGGGCCCCCAGCCGCTCCTGCTGCTCCTGCCCCCCCAGCCCTGGCCCTGCCCAGTGGCCGCTGCCTGAGACCTCAGGCTGACTGCCTGGCCTGGGTGTCTGGCCCCAGAAGTTCTTCCCCTGCCCGCTCTCCTCCCCAAAGTGGGTTGTTGAGGTCCCAGGGAGGTCCAGGCCAGGAGCTCGTCCTGGCCGCTGCCTCCTACCAGCCCTGGGGGTGGGGCCTGACGCTGTCTGCGTCCCCACGGGAGCCCTCTCTCCTCGGGGGCACTGGCCTTCCTCCCCCACCTCGGACTCCCAGCCTCCTGCCCCCACCTGGGCCTGGGACAAGGGGCCAGACCCTCAAGTCTCTGGACACTGGGCCACCAGCCAGCAGGGCAGTACCCAGGGAGCAGTCAGCCCGCAGGACGAACAGAGCTGCCTGGGGTGGAGCGGAAGGACAGGCATGCCCCACGGCCCCTGGAGGGGTCTGGGCGTCTGCTGGACAAATGGGCGAATGGAGGTGGCGGTGGCCGGGAGCTCAGGGGCACGAGCCAGGCAGACCCCTGCGGCAGGGAAGGCAGGACCAGGAAGCCCCGTCCCACGAGGGGCTCCACCCTGAAGACGCTGCCGGGGTCAAGGGCGGGCTCCCTCTGGAAGCTCAGGGGTCTGCTGCCAGGACCCCACCCGGCTGGGCACCCTCACCTTCTGCTCCTCCTCCAGGAAGTGCTGGAGGTCGGTGGCGTCCAGGTGGTCCTTGTGGCCGCTGTGAGTCAGCATGAGCAGGTAGAGGTCCCGGCGGGTGGACATCATCTTGTAGAAGGCGCAGAACTCCTCAAAGCCCAGGGTGCCCTGCTGGTCGTCCGTGTCTGCCTCCTGCAACGCACAGCCCGTGGGTCCCCTGCGTCCCACCCGGAGCCACACCCCGGGGGTCCTCCAGGCCCACCCCCCCCTCAGTCACTCCCACAAGTCCACCCTCCCCCTTTCAATGCCACTGCCCATGTCATGGCCTCCTGGTTGTTCCCCGGGACCCTCACCGGGCTGCCCCTCTGACTCTCCCACCAAGACCACTGACTGACCGTTTGACACAGATCTAACCCCAGCTCCCCTGGTCCAAGCCTTTCACGGTTAACCTGCAGCTGAACCCAGCACAGTGACGTCTACTAGGAGCTGACAGCCCCTCTGGAGTCAGTGTCCCCCTGGGCCATGAGCCTGTCACTACAATGGCTGCCCATTGCACAGAGGAGACCAGACCAGGCCCACGGCGTGCACAGGGCCCTGGCTCCATTCTCCACCGCAGGGACGAGAGGGCCCGGTCTCAGCCACTGTGACCCTTTTGCAGACAGAGTGGCTCACACAGCACCCACAGGAATCCCCAGGGGCAGAGCCACCGGTACCCCAATGAGGCCATGGGCCCTTTATGAACCCACTGGCTCAGGGAGCGTCTCTGGTGTCAGGCCCTGGGGAGCCGAGGCCAAGGTGCTGCCCGCCCCAAGGGGCTACAAGGCTGGGAGTCCCCGGGAGTGAGCAAGATGAGGACCTTAGAAGGTGCTGCTCAGGACCCTGAGTGTGAAGACAGCTCTCTGGCCCGGCGGGGTGCAGGTGGGGACAGGGTGAGAACCTAACGGACTTGGAGGTGACTCCCGGCAGGGAGACCCCGGGTCAGCACCATGGACAGCAGCATCCACCAGCCCTGCAGGCCATCTGACTGGTGCTTCCTCCTGTGGCCACACAGTCCGGAGTGGCCTGGGGTGGGTGCCAGGTCCCTGAAGCCCCTCTGAAGGGAGCACCATCAATGAGCCAGGTGGCCACAGCCATCCCCATGTCCCATCGCCAACAAGAGTAGGGCTCTCAGGAAAGCCGGGTCCTGACCTCTGGTCCTGGCAGCTGCCTCCCACGGCACTGTGGCCTGGCACTGAGGTGGACGCCCAGTGGGGCCCCAGCATCTCACTCTGGGACCTGAGTGCCCATGCAGGTACCCATGCCAAGGCTGGGACAGGACCAGCGTGGTGTGAGGACCCCAGCCCAGACCCCCATGCACTGGGGCCCAGCAGATGCCAGACAAAGCCCTGGTGTGTCTGGTGCTGGGTTTGAGGGAAGCCCTGTGTCCGAGAGCTACCAGGACAGATGGACAGACCAGGCCAGGGCGGGTCAAAGGGCCCCTTTGGGACAGAGCCTGTCTGGCAGCCCTCCCAGGGGGCACGGCTGGAGCTGGGCACAGATGCCCATTCTGTCCGGCCCACAGGGTGGTCGCCCTCCACTGAGCTCTGTCTGGGCTGGACAGCCAGGAGTCCAGGGCCGGGTAGCTGCTTGCTCACCACCCAGCTGCTCTCCCCATGAGATGCTCCATGAGACCCGAAAGGACGGAGCCGCACCCCCAGCCCCAGAAACACCTCCCTGTGTGGTCAGATGCTGATTTTCTTCCCACAAACGGGCCAGCGGCAGGGCTGCACTGGGAGCCGTCTGGGAGCCGTCTGGGAGCCGCTGGGAGCTGTCTGGGAGCTGCTGGGAGCTGCTGGGAGCCAATGGGAGCTGTCTGGGAGCTGCTGGGAGCTGCTGGGAGCCGCTGGGAGCTGCTGGGAGCCGTCTGGGAGCTGCTGGGAGCCGTCTGGGAGCCGCTGGGAGCCGTCTGGGAGCTGCTGGGAGCTGCTGGGAGCTGTCTGGGAGCCAATGGGAGCTGTCTGGGAGCTGCTGGGAGCTGCTGGGAGCCGTCTGGGAGCTGCTGGGAGCCGTCTGGGAGCTGCTGGGAGCCGTCTGGGAGCCGCTGGGAGCCGTCTGGGAGCTGCTGGGAGCTGCTGGGAGCTGTCTGGGAGCCAATGGGAGCTGTCTGGGAGCTGCTGGGAGCTGCTGGGAGCCGCTGGGAGCTGCTGGGAGCCGTCTGGGAGCCGTCTGGGAGCTGCTGGGAGCTGTCTGGGAGTTGTCTGGGAGCCGCTGGGAGCCGTCTGGGAGCTGCTGGGAGCTGCTGGGAGCTGTCTGAGAGCCGCTGGGAGCTGTCTGGGAGCTGCTGGGAGCCGCTGGGAGCTGTCTGAGAGCCGTCTGGGAGCCGTCTGGGAGCTGCTGGGAGCAGCTGGGAGCTGTCTGGGAGCTGCTGGGAGCCGTCTGGGAGCTGCTGGGAGCTGCTGGGAGCTGTCTGAGAGCCGCTGGGAGCTGTCTGGGAGCTGCTGGGAGCTGCTGGGAGCTGTCTGAGAGCCGTCTGGGAGCCGTCTGGGAGCTGCTGGGAGCAGCTGGGAGCTGTCTGGGAGCCGTCTGGGAGCTGCTGGGAGCCGTCTGGGAGCTGCTGGGAGCTGTCTGAGAGCCGCTGGGAGCCGGCCCAGGGATTCATTAGGCTGTGAGGCCCAAGGGCCACGCTGGACCTCGCCCACATCCCCCGGTCAGGTCAGACTTCACCCACCACACAGATCTCCCTGTGATCGGGCCATTTCCGGGGATGGACACAGTAGTGAGAATTCTCCACAGTCAGGTTGATGGAGCAACCGGAGCGACTGCCTCGCCGGAGGTCAGCCTCCCTCCCTGGGCTCCGAGCGCCGGCAGAGGGCGGCCGTGCTGACGGGCAGGAGGCCCAGCCACTCAGGAGCCCCGCTGTCTCCACGGCCCGGCACCGTGCACAACGGCCGCTTGCGTCTGAGCTGCCCAGGTCTGGGGTGTGTGGCTCCAGGCCAACAGCCCCCAACTCACTCCCCTCCAATCAGCCCGGAGCCCACCCTGCCTGCTGCAGGCTGCAGGGTGTCCCCCCACTCTCCAGGGCTTCCTTGGGGGTGATCAGGTTGAAGCCTGGATACAGCCAGGCCTGGGGTAAGCCGAGAGCTCCGAGGGGAGCCCCTCGTGTGCCAGGAGGTGTGCGAGGCCCAGCGTCCTTACAGGAGGGGAGCAGGGTGGGCCTCCGAGAGCCCCCAATAAGGGGCATTTTGTGCCGGGCCTGTGCTCACTCACACCAAGTCCATACAGGGGGCTTCCTCCCCTCCCACCTCAGTGGCCAATCTGGACTCCATGTCCTAAGCCAGCCTGCTGCTGGCCCCTGCCACCGCCTCACCATTCTGGAAGGGCCTGTGAGCCCAGAGCTGCCTCTGGAGGCAGGGCAGGCAGGGGACAGGTGGGGGTGATGCGCAGGCCTGAGTGTCCACCAGCTCCTCACGGCCCAGGCAGGCTTTGTGCCCTCCGGGGCCTTCAGGAGGGGCCCTGTAAGCCCCCCAGTCCTCAGCCAGCGGTCTGACAGCATCCTGCTCGCTGCCCTCCATTCGCGCACAGACCCCGAGCCGGCCAGTGTCCCCGGCTCCAGTCAAGCGTGACCACCCGTCTATCATGAGAGCGTCTGCAGGAGCGCCAGGGGCTACACCTAGCAGATCTGTCGGGCTGCGTGAGTGTGTGTGCCTGTGTGCCTGCATGTGCCTACATGTGTTCACATGTGTGCATGCACGTAACTGTGTGTGCATGTGTGCCTGTGTATGCATGTGTGTGTGCACATGTGTGCATGCACATAACTGTGTATGCCTATGTGTGCACGTATATGCATGCACGTAACTGTGCATGCGTGTGCATGTGTGCACCCATGCGTGTACCTGCATGTGTTCATGTGTGTGCGTGCACGTAACTGCGTGTGCCTGTGTGCACATGTGCACGTGCATTGTGTGCATGTGTGTGCATGCGTGTAACTGTGTGTCTGTGTGTGCATGCGTGCCTGTGTGTGCACAAGTGTGCGCACATGTGTGCCTGCATGTGCCTATGTGTGTGCACGTGTGTGTGTGTGTGCATGGGTGCAGGGTCTGGTTCAGGCTCTCGAAAGCCTCTTTCCTGGCTGCAGCAAGACAATGAAGCCCTAATTACAGACAATTAAGGCCTCCACCCAGCAGAAGGGTGCATTTCCATAGGTTCCAACACCAGGTGCTTGGGGACCAGGAGGCTGCGCAGGGCAGGTAACCAGACCGGCTGCCCACGAGGGGCCTGTGGACACCCGGGACCCCACCAGGAAAAGTGCACCCCATTAGAGCAGTGGAGGTATGGGGAGGGGCGGGAAAGGGGGTGCGGCCTCCTTCCGGTGGTCTTCCTCACTGACCAACAGCTGCCCCCAGGGCCCAGCTCAGCGGCAAAGAGGCAGCAACTGCCCAGGACCCCTGGCCAAGCCTTGTCCCCGCCGTTCGCCGCAGCTCACATGGCAACACCGGGACGCTCTGCAGCGCGGGCCGGCTGGCTGCCCCAGACAGCGCAGGTGGAGCGCCGCCCTGCGCCTCACCTTGAACATCCGCTTCACCTCCTGCCGGGGCAGGTTCACATTCAGCCTGTGCAGAAGCTGCAGGACCTCGCCGACGCTCAGGCTGCCGTCCCCGTTCTTGTCGGCCTCGTCGAACGTCTGCTTCAGCCACTTTGGGCCGAGTTAGGGGCCAACACGGTCTAGCAGGGCCCACGCCCGCCTTCCCTCCCAGCCCAACACCCTTCCTGCTCCTGCTCCCCAAACGTGCGACCCAGCCAGGGCCCGGAGGCCCCGCTCAGGGCAGGCAGGTGGGCCCCTGGGTCCTGCCGTGTGCCCAAGGATATTGGTCCCTGGTGCGCTGGCGGCGGGCCAAGCTGTCCTCATCGCTGATGCCGGCCATGAGGTAGCGCAGGCCGGTGACCCAAGTGCGCGCCTCGTCCCCGCTGGGCGACACCAGGTCCAGCGACTGGCGGTGGCTGCCGTGGTAGATGCTGAAGCAGCAGTTGGGGTCAAAGCTGCCGTCTGGGTAGCGCTGGAAGATCTCCGACCGCCGGCCCTCGCTCACCTCCTGGATGGAGTCGATGGAGACTGCGGGGCGGGCGCCCGTCACAGCACTCCCCAGGGCAGGCGGCCCCGCTCCTGCCCACGGGTGGCAAAGCTGGCGCCCTTCCAGGCTGCCCTTTCCAGCCGGGGCTGGGGACCCCCACTTAGCAAGCCAGGCATCTGGCTGAGGCCGCAGGGTGAGGCCGGACAAGCCAACTCCGTCCGTCCGGCTGTCTGCTCATCTCCCCGTGTGCTGGCCGGCACACCTGCGGTCCTGCGGCCGCCTCCGTCATAGGCTCTGGCACCAGCAGGTGGGGGCCAGGGTGAGCCAGGTGCTGCTTGGCAGGGCCAGCCCAGGTGCCATCAAGTTTCATTACTGGCCACAGCACCCGGGCTCCACGGAGGCCCCATCCAAACGCTGAGTCACCAGGAGGACGTGAGCTCGGAAGGGGGACGTCAGGGTCCCTCCCAGACACGCAGACCCCGGGCTCAGCACAGCCAGGCCCCCCACTGCACCTCCTCAGGCGCCCATCTCCTGCTGTTTCCATGCAGGCTCTGGCCCTCCGGGGTTGTCGTGTCCAGAGCAATAACGGGGGGCTTCCCCATCGTGCAGTGAGGGGCCCCGCCCCCTTCCTGAGGCCCCATCTCCTTCCCCAGTTCCCGGTCTACACGCTGAGGTGGGTGAGGAGGTTCTGGGCCTCCAGACAGGGGAGCTGACAGTCAGGGAACAGCTGCCCCCGTCCCTCCCTCCCAGGAGCCTCTCCCGGGCCAGAGTCTGCTCTAAGCACCCAACTCGGTCTCCCCCGTCTGATTTGCAGGTCTCTGCCCCTCAGCTCTTCCCCAGAGGGGCCTCCGTGGGCCCCCACCCGCCACTTCCCTCTACCCCCAGCCTGTGCTTTTCTCGTCACTGCAGGACATGAGGCTGCTCTACACTCAAAGGCCACCCCGCACTTGAAGGCCGGCTTCTGGTCGGCCGCGTTCCCAGGGTGCTCAGTGCCAGGAACAGTGTCTGGAACAGAGCGCGCGCTCTGGACTGAGAGCAGGAGCTCCCCATCCCGGGGTCCAGAGACGCCCCCTCCTCCAGGATGCCCTCCCAGGGGCTCCAGTGTGGCTCTCTCCTGGCCCCAAGGTGGAGGCAGCGCCCTTGGCAACCGCTGAGGCCTGCCCTGGCCCATCTGGGTCCCTCTGGTCGCACAGCCAGGGGAAGGGAAGTCAAGTCCCTCTCCCGGCCCATGAGGACTCTTTTCCCTTCCTGGCCGTGGACCCCTGCTCAGTTCCTGCCATGCCCCACTCAGAAACAGACCGTGCCCCTCCATGCCCTGCAGCCCTCCCAGCTTAGCACCTCTCCTCACTCCAGGCAGCCCCGCAGCCCCCACACCCCCATGCCAGCTGCTCACGCCCCAGGTTGCCTGGGCCAACCCTCAGTGTGCCCAACGGAGGTCTCCTTTGTTTTCGGGAGGTCCTATCTGCCCAGCTAGACTGAAGGTCCCCGGGCCTCTCAGCCCATCCCAGCATCCGGCACGGGGCTGCGCCCTGGGGCCTCACTGTCCCCTCTGTGTCTCAGAGGGCGTCGGGCCCTGACCCCTCCCCACCATGTCCAGAGGTCCCCTCCACACTCCAAGTCCAACTGAGCCCATGTGCTGGGCCTGGAGCCACCTGAGACATCGGGCTTGCGGCCTGCTGCCCCCCCCCCTGAGCTGCTCTTGGGGCCCCGCCCCGCCCCCACTCACTCTTGGCCTGCTGCCCCCCCCCCCCCTGAGCTGCCCTGGCCCCGCCCCGGCCCCCTACTCACTCTTGGCCCGCCGCCCCCCCCCCCCCCCCCCCCCCCCCCCCCCCCCGGGCTGCCCTGGCCCCGCCCCGGCCCCACTCACTCTTGGCCCGCCGCCCCCTCCGGGCTGCCCTGGCCCCGCCCCGCCCCCACTCACTCTTGGCCTGCCCCCCCCCCCCCCCCCCGGGCTGCCCTGGCCCCGCCCCGCCCCCACTCACTCTTGGCCTTCTCGTTCTTGCGCGAGGGCCGCCAGCGGATGCAGGAGCGGTGCTCGTCCAGGAAGTAGAAGCGCACCAGGCCCCTGGAGCTGCCCCGGAGCTTCAGCATCTGCGTGCCCGCCTGCATGGCGCTCATGCACCTCTCCACTGCACGCCGACCGGCACGGGCAGACGCGGCGGAGACAGACAGACAGACGGGACTCGTGAGCACGGCCGCGTCCCACCACCCCGCAGCCCAGTCCCCACCCGTCCACCTACCACCCACCCACTGAGGGCCCAGCTCTGACCCCAGGGCTGCCTGTGACCCCGGGTGCTGGCCCGGGTTCATCTGGGACCCTGTTCAAGGCCAGAGCCCTCCAGAGAAACAGTGATTCTGCCCAGTGGCCCTGCCGCCCTGCCCTCCCCCTGGTCCTGGCGCCCGAGGGCCCGCTGAGGCGTCAGACAGGACCAGCCACCTGCCCATCCCACCGGCTACCACCTGGCCCAGCCCCAGCGACCACCCCACCACAAACGACCCCAAAGGCTACCACCCAGGAGGGGGCACAGGAGCACGGTGGCTGAGCCCTTCTCGGGAGCCTCGGTGCCAGGCACAAGGTGGGCACCCCCTCCGTGACGCCCCGCCAGGCTCCCAGTCGCCTGCACCCCTTGCCCGGCATGTTCAGGAAAGCCCCACCCCGCGCAGACGGGAACTCCAAATCGAAACCCTTCCCCCACCCGGGCCCACCGGCCTCCTCCCGCACCCTCCCCTCTGCACCCCCAGCCGCTGCCTGCAGCTCACATCTCCCAGGCTCAGGGCAGGGCGGCACCGGACACGGGCTCGCGGGGCTGGGGGGCTGCGGGCCGCGGGGGCACTCTGCGGGCATCGCGTTCGGCACCAGCGTGGTGGGATGAAGGTGCTGCTGCCCCAGAGTGCAGGGACCCCTCAGCCGAAGCTCTGGAGCCACCCAAGGGCCCAGCCAGCTTGCCCGCCAGGGCCATGCCCTCAGCTCCACCTTCCGCTGCGGCCTGTGGCTCAGCGTCCAGGCCCCGAGCGGGCTCAGAGGAAGGCGTCCTGGAGCCACGACCCCGAGGGACATCCAAGGGGGAGAGAGGTTAAGGTTTGCGGGGCTGGGGGCAAGCCCAGGCCTGTCCCACCCTCCTGGCCCCACTGGCCCTGAGCTGGGCGGGGCTCTGCCAGGGAGGAGCAGGCAGCCCCTGCCCCCTTACCTACTGGGCCAAGCCGCCACCGTGGAGACACGGCCACACTCCCTCCGACCCAGAGGGGGGCGTCGGCCAGGCAAGCCACCATTCCCTTGGTCCGGCCGAAGGTAGATGGCCAGGGGTGGGCTCACGGAGGCCAGAGAGGGCGGGCACCCCAGCCCCCTCCGCAGCAGGCCAGGCAGTGGCGGGTGGCACAGGGGTTCCACGAGGCCCCCTTCTCTCCTCTGCTTCTGCCTCCTCCCCGTCAGAGCCCCCGAGGCCCCCGCAGGGCTGCTCCTGGGCCCCTCTAGCATTGGCTTGACCGTCCCCTGCTGTCCCAGATGGCCCCAGGCCAGCCACCCACCCAGCGGGGCTCCAGACAGATCCCCAGAGAAGCAGGTCGCAGGGTCTGTGGGTGAGGGAGCCTCGGGCTTCTGCCCGCCCCGCCCGTCCTCTGTCCAATCCCCTGTGCTAATCCCGGCTGGGACCCAGCCCAGATGCCAGAGGATTGAGGCCAAGGGGACTCCGTCCAAGCCGGAGCCAGGAGGAGACGGAATGGGCAGCAGTGTCGTTCGAGGCTCCAGCCCAGGAGCCCCACGTCCCAGCTGAGTAATGACAAGCAGAACAGACAGGTGCCCCCCCTGGAAACCCAAAGAACACAGCCACAAAGCCCGGGGTCCCACCCTCTGGGGCACACTTCCCAGCCCTACGGGGGGCAGTCTCCCCACCTCTTCTCCACACTGGACGCCCAAGGCTGCTGTCCACTCTGCGCACCAGCCTGAGCTCCCCCGTCACCCACTCTATCCTGCCCACTGGGGCTCTGGGGTCCTGGAGGTGGGCGGGAGTATCTCACCCGCCAGCGCCCAGCCCCCTGTGGGCTGAAGGCTGGAGCCGGGTGGGGGCCGCTTTCCCAGACCTGTCTGCCCGGGGGTGACCCGGGGCACACTGGGCCCCTCCCCGCGGTGACTCCCAGCACTGGCTGGAAGGTGCGGGTCCCCTGAGCCTGAGTCCCCACTCCCTGCCTCCCAGGCCCAGCTCCCAGCCCCCGGCTGTGCAGCCATCCCGAGGACTAGACCCCAGCTTAACCTTTCCTGGCGGAGGCGGCCCAGTGCCCGGGGCAGGTTCATTACCGCGCTCTGCCCCTGGACGCTGGGCCGGCCTCAGCCTGCTGCCCTTCACATGCCCGGCCTGGCCTGGAGAGGGGGGGGGGCTGGCCCAGGCACCTGCCCTGCTCGGCTTGGCCCCGCAGTTCTCGGGAAGGGGAGTCCTGGGCGGTCCTAGCCTCAGTTCCCCCACCTGTCAGAAGCACTGGCCCCTCGTCCCCTTCCTCCCAGCCCTGCAGAGTGCAGAGGGCAGCGGCCTGGGAGGGGAGCCCTCGTGGCCAGCAGCCGAGCCCTGGTGTGGTTCTGTGGTCACGGCGGCACTCGGCCTTGTGCTCACACCCGAGAGGAGGGGCCAGCGGCGCCAGCAGTGCAGACTCCTCCAGGGAGGCTGGGAATTCACTTTCATCTCCAACGGAACCCACAAAGTGCACCCACAGGCTTCCCGGGCAGCTCGCACTCACACAGGCCGGCCGGCCCACGAGGGTGCACACACCCCAGGTCACCGGTGCCCTCACCGAGCGTGGGGCGGCGTGGGGCGGCGTGGAGTGCACATCCTGCCTCCCCACCGGCCCCTCCACCAGCCCTGCTCGGCCACCTCCGGCCCCTTCCTCCCCCAAACTCCTTTGCCTTTTGCAGGACCCCTAAACGGGCCCTCCCCGTGTCCACTGGCTTCGAATGGTCAGCAACGGCGGGGCACAGGCGGCCGAGGCTCTGGCCCTGCCCCCGACCCCCCCGGGGTCCTCAGCACCCTGTGCCTCCTTGGCAGCCCTGAGGCTCTCCCTCTCTGCTGTGGGCCCAACTCAGCACACAGCAGGTGCTCAGACTGCCTGGATGGACAAGCAGGGGGCGAGGGGCGCACAGGGATCAGCCGGCCCCTGGCCAGCCTCACAGGACGGAGGCACCGGCCCACACACAGATGGCCGAGATTATTTAAACATCTGAGAAGCAGCTCGCACCCTCCCCCCAGTGTCTGGGGGCCTCCTCCCCAACTATTTTTGTTTTACCGGAGAGTGTGCGTCGGCTCCTCGCCCCTCCCCCACCGCAGGACCCAGTGCCCCGGACACAGGAGCCAGGGCTGGCCTGAGGGTCCACACCAGGGCAGTGCAGCCTGGAGGTCGGCTGGCAGGGTTGGCAAAGCCTCAGCGGACCCCAGACAAGTGGGGGACACCGGGGATGGGAGTGAGAGCAGCTGGGGAGGGAGGGCCATGCCAGCCACTCCCATAGATAGCAGGCTGTGCCCGCTTCCTCCGAAGAGTCCTCTCCGAGGGGCAGGAGGCTCAGGCTTACAGCGAGAGACCAGAGTGCCATGGGCAGGGCCCTGGTCCCGCCTCGCCGACCTCAGCTTCAGGAGGCCAGAGCAGCTGGCCCAACTTGGCTCTGCCCCGGCGGCTCCTGGACGTCTGCCCTGTCCTGGCCCAGGCACTAGAGGGAGGGAACAGGCTGAGCGGCCATCCGTGCTCTGTGCCTGACACCACACGACCAGCCCAGGCCTGGCCTGTGCCTCACCCTCCCCACAGAGGTCCCTGGGCACCTGTGCTCTGGGCGGGGCTCCGAGGACCACGACTGGCCCCAGGGAGGGCCGGAGGGCCGTCACCCTGTCAGCCAGAGGAGAGGGCTCTGAGGGGCACGGCCGTCCCCGCTGCCCAGGTCCTGCAGCAGTGGGCCTGAGTGGCCGGGAGCTCTCTGAGGCTGCAGCGGTCGTGCGGGGCCCTCCCCGGAGAAGTCCCTTCCGGGGCAGTGGTCCCTCGCCTGTTGCCAAGCCTGCTAGGTGCCGCGGGGACCTGGTGTCCCGCACAGCAGGCTCTGCCTGTCCAGCAGAGCTCTGGCCTCCTTGCACCCGGCTGGGGCCAGTGCGGCCGCAGCGAGGGGCCCTCCCAGAGCAGGCCCCCGGCCCCCTTGTCACCGAGGCGGTCCCCACCTCAGCCACCTTGGTGGCATTAATCACATGTGACAGTCCTGTGGAGAGGAGTCTATTAATAACTGTCCACAGCCTCCTGCCCTCACAGGTGCCCGGCTCCTGTGTCCTGGGGGCTCCTGGCCAGGCTCCTGTGCGGAGGCTGGGGGGGCTCCAGGAGGGTCACGCGCACCCACCTTGGCCGGAGCTCGCTGGAGGGAGGCCCAGCCTGTGTTGGAACGAGGCCCCAGGGAGCCCCTGGTAAGCAGCTAGAAAGGAAGAAGCTCCCAGCAGTGACCAGGGTGGGGGCACTTTCCTGAAAAGTCACCAGATGGAGCCCAGCCTGCCTGTTGGCAGGAGAGGAAACTCCCGCAGGGGAGGAGAGGGGCCTAGGCTCCCAGGGAGGGTCCTCCGGGCTCTGGCGGAGCCCTGCCCCCACACACACACCTGCGGGCTTCGGGGAGCGGGCGGCAGCTGGCCGGGCTGGACGGCCATCAGGCAGAGCGGGCACAGAGCCACAGAGCAGACAGGAAACAGGAGAAGGCTGAGCCCGGACCGTCCAGCGCCTCCCGCCAGACCAGCGGCCCCCCAGGAGGCAGCTTCTTCGAGAGCCCTGGGGCCTCGGCTTGGAGAGGACGTGGCCCGGCCCCCAAGCTTGACTCCCCCGGGCAGGAACCCCCCTACCTGGGGGCTAGGCCAGCTGCCCGTCCCTGCCTCCTGTCCCAAGGTAGGTCTCCCTGAGCTGGGCTGTTTTAAACATCAAACTCCATTCTGTCCAGTTATTCCTGCACGTAAACACCCGAGCAGTTTTCCAAAAAAACCCTGGGACTGACACTCAGAGGAACCATAAAGATAAGGGGTTAATGGTGGCCTTGGGAGACTTGATAGAAAAGAAAGAGAGTAATGATGGCCCTGACCCCTGCAGCCGACCCCCTCTCCTCTGGCGCAGTCTGTGTCAGCCCTGATGCCCATGAAGTGGGGCCAGGAGGAATGCAAGTTTTTTCTTTGAATGTAGCTTTTTCTGTTTTTTTTTAATGTAGTTTTTTTTCCCTGTATTTTGTTCCTATATAAGCAAAGAACAAAGGAAGCTCGGGGCTGAGGATCTGGGGAAGCTGTACCCCCCAGCCCGCCGGTGTAATAAAGTGCTCCCTTACAATTCGGCTGTGCGTCTCTGGTCATCTCGCTGACTCGTTACAACATCCCCTGACTCTCCCCTGTCCGTCTCCTCACACGCCCACCGCCCACGGGAGGGAACTCAGGAGTGGTCAGCAGTCCACCGCGGGGGCCTGGGCTCCAGGGGACGCCCAAAGCAAACAGCGTGCAGCCGCCAGGACGGGCATGCGCCAGGGATCAGCGTAGAACAACCGCCCGAGTCACTTGGAGATATGTCTGCGGGTCCCCAATCCGAGCAGCCTGAGGGACCCACAGGATAGTGGGGCTCACTGTCCCCGCATCAAGGCCATCGGGGCTCATACGGACACGCCTGCTGACGGAGCCTTCCTTGGGTACCCCACCTGGATCCCCCACCTCAGGACACACCACAGCTTGAGGGTGCTCAGGCCCTGGGCTGCTCGGGACGGTGGCCACTCAGAGCAGCACCCTCCCTCCTGCCAACCGTCCAGCACAGCGTGCAGCCATCCAGGGTCTCCCCGGGCTGGTGGAGGCCGGAGCCGGGGTGCCCAGGTCAGCGACTTCCTCTCCCCCATCTTCCTAGGGCCAGGGCATACTTCCCGTCCCTGTCCTAAGGGGGTGTCCGTTGCCCTGCCGGAGGCCCACGCCCACGGCCTTTCCGGGCAGCGGGAGTCCCGTTCCCCATGCTGGAAACAAGGTCCCGGGAAGAAACAGACACTGATGACTCAGGCCGTCCTCGAGGCCCCTCCCCGGCAGCCACGGGAACCAGAGCCGCTGGCACGGACATGGCCCCCTGCGTGCCCGGACACACACCCTGCCCCGGAGAGGAGGCCTTCCGTCCCCAGGGGTCCGGGAGGAAGGTGCGGGAGCAGCAACCCGTCGTCATTGGCTCATTAGCTGTGCAGATGGAGGGCTGGACAGGGCTCCAGGCACCTGCTCTGTCCTCGGCTGCAGGCTTAGGACCTTCCTCTCCCCCGGGAGGCACGCTTCCTCGCCCGCTATCAGTCACACCAGGAGGGTCTGCGCCCCCAGCCCTCTGCACCTGCCACCCTCGCCCGTTCACAGAGGGCACCTCAGCCAGGGAGGGAGGGGCGGTAGGGGCAGCAGCCGGGGCCAGGCGCACTGGCTCTGAAGGCTCACGCCACCTGCGGAGGCTGCCCCACGCGGCCCCTCTTCCAGGACAGGCTCAGAGAGGGTCGGTGCCTTCCTTGAGGCCACACAGCTCATCAGAGGCACGCCAGGAACGCATCCTCAGAATGCGGGGAATGCCGCCCCTGCTCCCCCCTCCCCCCTCCGCTCTCCGCCTGCCCAGCCCCTCCTCCGTGCCACGCCAATCAGAGAGCAGCAGAAATCAGGTCCAGCACAACCAGGATCCATCCACACAGATCGCCAGAAGGCAAGCTTCTACTCTCCTTGGACCCCAGCCCTTAGTCAGGAAGTTCTGCTGTCGTCCGGCCCAAGTCACTCCTGCTGCAGCTGCGGCACTGGCCCCCTGCCCTCACTGCCTCTCTCCACCCCCCGCCCGGGGCAAGTGCAATGAGGGCAACAGAGACCCTGCCTCGGAGAAGCTCGGTCCCATCTGGTCACTGCAGGACCAGCCCGGACACCACCCACAGGCCCCTCCTTGTGCCCAAGCTCCTTGGCACCAGGCAGCCCTGGGCAACCCCAGAGGGCTCTGCCATGGCTGCTGATCTGTGCTATTACCCAGGGCAGAGCCCGGGCGCCCAGGTCAGGACAGCGTGACAGAGCTGAGCATAAATCTCCCTCCCAGGTGTCAGGGTCAGAACCTTGAGAACTCAGACCCCTCCAGTCCCTCAGGGAAAGGCGGCTGCCCTGTCCATGGTGCTGACCGGAGCTCAGCCACCTCTCCACCTGCCCTGGATGAGTGGGGAGGGGGAGGTTGGACCAGGCGAGCCCCCAGGGTCCCACAGGCCAGGACATCCTGTCTCTGACCCCCCCAACCGAGGCTGGTGTCCACGGGGGGCAGGCTGCAGGTCAGGGGCACCTCCTCCGGCTGCCCGTCAGGACTGTCCACACCCTTCACAGGGAGGTGCCAGCATGGGGGAACTGGCTCCTCCCAGAGCCTCCTGGAGGAGGGGGTCAGGCACGGCCTGTGTGGGGGCAGCAGCCACCCTGGGCTCCCTGCGATGGCCACAGCCCTCTTCCTGGAGCCCCTCTGTCCCCCTTCCCTTGGTCCCGGCTGAACCCGCCAGGGTCCCCGGGCCCTTCCATGGCCTGTGGGAGTCACTGCCCGAGGGGGCCGGGGCAGCAGGCTGGCCCTGCGTGTGCCCATGCCCGTCAACAGCTACAGCTGCCCAGCCCGGGACCGCCCCTCCCTGGAGCCCCGCCCTCCTTAACCCTTCACCGCCTGCTCAGCCAGCTGGGGCCCCGAGGTGGGGGGGTGGCACTCAGAGGCCAGCCTGGGGGGGGCTGTGCCACACTCTGTCCCTGCTGGGACTCCTGGGACACCCCGCCCCTCCTGCCCCCAGGTCTTCCTGCCTGCTGCATGCCCCCCCAGGAGCTGATGCCCCCAGCTGGCAGCCCCCATTCAACCACAGGGTCCCCCTGTTATCACACAGTCTCCCCCTGACCCGATGGGCTGGATCCAGGACAAGGCACCCCCAGGCCCAGCACTTCCGGGTGGTTAGGGCGACAGCCCGGTGTGCCTGGTCAGGGGTGTGCACAGGGTGTGGAAACAGGGTCCAGGAGCCCCAGCTCCTCGAGGTCCAATCCCTCCTGTGCTCCCTCCCTGCCCCCCCCATGGGTCCCTCAACCACGGTCCTGTAGAAGCCTCTGGGGTCTGGGGGGTGGGGGTTGTTGGGGTGCAGAAGTGCCCCTGCCCAGCTTGCTGCCTGGCCAAGTGGGGTTGGGGGACGTGAGCTGAGCAGCCCCCGCGGGGAGGCATGTTCTGGTTTGACCTTTTGACCTGCTGCTCCAGCATCTGAGGGAAATAACATTTCCCAGATCAACAAGGAGCAAGCCACCCTCAGGGGCTGTTAGGACAGCTGCCGGCTCCTGCCCGGGAAGCCGGAGACGGACCTGCAGCTGGGGGTGGCATGGCGAGGTCTGTGGGGCGTGGGAGCCGGAGTTTGAGATGGGCAGGCAGACAGCGTCACCCCAAGGTGTGACCATCTCCTGCCGGGGGAGGCCCCCAGTGCAGGGGGAGGGGAGCCAGGTCAGCCGTCACCACCACCACCACCACCCGGACCCTGCCGCAGGAATGCCCCAGGGTCCGCTGCCTAGCTCCCTTAAAGGGACAACTGTCCTCCACTGACCGCCACCCCTGGAGCCCTGGCCCCGAGGTCAGAGCAGAGGTCAGAGCGCCTGCCGCCTGGGCTCTGAGGACCTGCCCTCGTGAGCTGACACTGACTCTCGTGTCCACACTGGTCACATATTCGCTCAGTCCCCAGGCCTGTGTCCACTGGGCTGGCAGTGTGCCCGGGGCACCTAGTGTGACTGACTTCCCTCTGGCCACAGCCCTCAGGGGTCCCACAGCTGAGCGGGAAACTGAGGTGAGGTCGCCAGGCCCAGAGGGGCCAGAGGCAGAGAGCAACAGCTGGAGGGGCTCCATACGCCCCTCCGACGGTCCCTCTGGGAAAGGGCCAGCAGCCCATCTCAGGAGCGGAGAAACTGAGGCAGGGAGAGGAGATGCGGGTTGAACCAGAGACCGGGGAAGTGAGGACGATGGAGAAGGGTGTGTGGACCCCAGGGCCCCAGGGCAGTGCCCTCAGAGTGGACAGAGGCCCCCGGACCACTCCGCGGCGCTCAGCGGAGACTCAAGTTCAAGTTCTGATGAATAATCCATGGGTGTCGCCAGCCCCGCCCCCGCCCGAGGCCCGGAGAGATGATTTCCGCAGCCTGCGATTAAAGACAGTGATTAAAAGCCGCCCGCGGCACACGTTAATTTGCTTAAGATTCTCATCTCCTAAATCTCCTTCCTGGGCATTTAAGCAAAATTCTGCCTCTGAGAGCCTGGGGCCTGGCTGCTGGCGGGCGGGGCTGCAGGTCCCTGGTGGGCCCAGGAGCTCAATTATTTTCTCGTTTGAAGAGGGGCCTGGAATAAACAGATCCTGTCAGCGACCGGGGAGAGAGCCTGGGTGCCCTGCCTGACCCCTCTCTGGGCGGGGGCTCGTGCCCTGGAGCCCCGGTTCTGCCCCGCAGGCCCTGCTCCTCAGCCAGGCCCCCCGCAGCGGCCCCTCTCTCTGTCCCCCCGTCCCAGGAGCCTTTGCCCTGCCCTGGCTGCGCTGACCACACCCGTTTCCGCCTGGGGTGACAGGGCAGAGGCCTGGGGTGACAAGAAGAGCTCCCTACCCCTGGGGACAGAGCCCAGTCCTGGACACCCAGGGCAGGGGTGGGCGTGGCCGAGGAGGAGGGCGCCCAGAGCTGCCGTCCCTGCTACCCCCGCTCCTGGCCTAAAACCGGCTGGCCCTGAGCTCTGTCGGGGTCTGTCCCCGGTTCCCAAGCATTGCCAGGAGGAGGCCAGAGGAGACTGGGCCCTAAGACGTGGGGCCAGCCTAGACCTCGAGCCCACAGCCTTGGGCTCCTGGCCAGGCCGGCAAGTGGGCAAAGCACGTCCCCATCCATGCCTCAGTTTGCTCATCTGTGCAATGGGAACACTGTCCCGACAGCCATGACCCCACGGGGCCCGCCGAGCCGGACCCTCCTCACCCAGAGTTTCCCCGCCCAGAGCAGACCCGAGGGTCCGGCTCCTCGAACCTCACAGCTCGAAAGCTGGCCTCATGCTGGCACGGTGCCGGCACCCCCTCCCACGGCGTCTCCACCTAGCTCTGTCTCGGCTGGAAGGGCTTCCCTGCTCAACAGCCTGGGCAGAGGTCCCGAGAGGGCAGGGGCTGCCGGGGCTCGGTGGGCAGCACGTGGGCCCCTGACCGCAGCCGCCAGCTCCCTGAAGTCTGCCCTCCTCCGCAGGCATGATTTCCCACACGGGCTGTGACCCAGCTCCTCCCGACGGCCCTGCAGGAAAAGCGCTGATCTCCCGAACTGTCCAGGCAGCCGGGGTGCTGGAAACAGGGTGAGGCCCGAGACCCGGGCCATGACCAGCCGGGCCACGTGGGGACCCCCAAGGGCCAGCCTGCGTGCCTGTGTGTGTGCCTGTGTGTGCACATGTGTGTGCCCTGTGCGTGCATGTGTGTGCCTGTGTGTGCACGTGTGTGTGCCTCTGTGTGTGCACGTGTGTGTGTGCACGTGTATGCCTGTGTGTGTGCCTGTGTGTGTGCACATGTGTGTGCCCAGGGGCTGGTGGGAGTGCCACCCTGCACAGGACGAACAGGAAAAACAGCCCAAAGAGAACCAGGGACAGAAGACCCCGGTGGAGACCAGACACGGGCCACCAGCACGGGGACCTGGGAGAACAGTGGACGCGCCCTGGCATGCCCCTCAGCCGACCCCTCCAGGGCGGCCTCAGAACACTGCCCAGAGGCCACCAGGTCCAAACTCCTTGCTTCTCAGGTGGGGACAGAGACAGAGGGGTCTGGCCAGGGTGCACGGCCAGGCAGGGGCAGAGCCAAGACCAGAACCCAGACCCTGACCCCAGGCCACGAACTCCACGGGCCCCCAGGTGGGCCACCCCAGTGGTTACACTGGCCCCTCTGGCCCCTGCCCTCCCATGAGCACATGGCACGTCCTGGTCAGCTTGACCGAGTGTTAAAGATGGAAGGGCAGCCCCTCGGCCGACAGCCCCGCCCCCCCACCCCCCACCGGGAGACACAGCCCGGGAGCCGTGCCTGGGAGTTTTATTAATTATTCAACACCGGAGCCAATTCAGGTTGCTTTCTTGCCCAGTGTAAGAGTTCTGTAACGTACAGCTCCTGATAAGAAATGAGGCCGCTCCACGGGTCCTGGCCCCCGCACCCGCCACACGCAACACGCCAGTACGGCCTGAGCAACCTCCTGCCTTGGGACCCGGCTGGGAAGGGAAAGGCAAGCGCCACATGGAAGGCAGGGGCTGTAGCCCAGGGCCCAGACCCCTACGTGGAGTCGCCCCAGTGGCGAGCTGAGCCCAGGGCTCGGTCTGGAGCACAAGGCCTGGCCAGGAAGTAGGGTGGACCGAGGGGACCGGCCTGGTCACAGCCACTTGAGTGACCACAGGTGCGCGGGTGCGATGGAGTGAGGCCGGGTGCACCGCAGGGTGGCAGTGAGGTCCCAGCACAGGCCCAGCTGCAGAGGGGCGGGGTGTCTGGGAAGATCCCCGAGAAAGTGGAGCCCAGGCAAACCCCAGAAAGCAGATAGGCACAGGGCACGGGGTGAGCTACCCAGGGAACCCACACACAGAGGCCTTGGGTGGGAGGGCACTGCTCCGGGCCTGGCGTTCCCACCTGCCCAGACCACCCCCAGCGCCCTGTGCCAGCCTCAGACGGGTCACACCTGCTCCCGGTGCCCCCACACCCCGCAGAGCCAGCAGGCAGCTTTAAAAAACGGCTAATTTCTCCGGCAGAATGGATAAATAAAGACACAAGAAGCAATGGTTGGATTTGGGGGTCTGTGGAGTCGGGGGGCAGTGGGGAGGTGAAGTCCCACTGGCCAGGGCAGGCATCAAACCCACAGCATGCCCGAGGGTTGCCCCGGGCCGGAGGGGGGCTGAGACCCCGCTGGTGATGACCAACTCCAGTCCCGAAGACCTGGGGCGGCAGCCAGACCGCTGGGAGGGGGCTGGGAGAATGGGGCGATTCGGGGAGACGACGCAGTGGGCTGGCAGCGAGGGGAGGCACAGACAGCCAAAGGGGTGGGGGCTTCAGGAAGGTTCCTGCTGAAAGGTCACAGCCATGTCCAGTCCCCTGGTGCCAGGCCAGGTCCCCACGGGCACAGACCACACCTGCCCCACAGTGGCACCCACAGCCACACACACCCTCCCTCCCTCCTCGGTCCCCACAGCCCAGCCTTGAAGCACCCGCTCAGGCCAAAGGGGCCTGGCCCAGGTCATAGGCTCAGGGCCCTGTGCTTGGCCGCTGTGACCTCATTGCTGGGAGCCCTCGGGAGCAGGCCCTGCCCTCACTGCCCGGCCCCGCCACCCTGCACCAGCCTGACCTAGATTCCGTGCCCACGGGCGGCAGCGAGGCAGAGCCACCGCGGCCTGGCATAGAGATAGGCAGGCCAGATTCCAGGGCAAATGCAGCCCCAAAGCGACCTGCCTGGCCCACTCAGGGATACTCACCCCCCCACAAACCCCCCTGCCCCCCAGCCAGGACGGTCAGGAGCTGCCCATGACCTGGCCCCACCCCTTCCCGCAGCCTGGGCCCCACAGCAGGCCGGGCCAGCACCCGGGCATCCCCGGCAGCCCAGCTGACCTGTGTCCCATGCTACCTGGGCACGGGGTGGGAAGCCACTGGGCCCCTTGCGCTCATAAAAAATACAGAAGTCTTCACAATGAGAAGCCTGTGTGTGCAAATGTACACAAATCAGCCCCTGCCTCTGGCTCTGGGGAGCCCGGGGCGGGGGAGCTGAGGAGGGGTCCCCAGCATTTGCACAGCCCGGGAAAGACCAGACACTTCGCTGGAGAGCAGGGCCCCTGAGGCCCTTCCCCTGGCTGGGCCAGAGCAGGTGGGGGCGCTGAGGGCACCAAGGGGCCAGGGCGGGTCGAGCGTGCCAGCTCAGGAAGGAGCAGAGGGGAGAAGAGCCCTGCCCCTCTCGTGACCCGCTCCCCTGGGCTCGCCCAACACCACCCTCACAGGCCGCCTGCCTCGGTCTCTCACGACGATGCAATCTGTGTAAGTTATTCCTGGTTTACTGCGCTTAGCACCACTCACTCGGTGTTCGCTGGCAGAACGGAAACCATATTAAAATCCCGGGTAGTAGCAGATACGTCTCCAACAAAACGGAATAAACAGTCAGACACGGCTCCTGGTTCACGTAGAATTTGTCACCAGGACTCCCACAGGGGAAGGCGGAAGGCGAAGCCGCCCTGGGAAGGGCCCCGGAGGGTACAGCCCATGGTTTGGCCCCAGTGGGGCATCTGGGGCGTGAAGGGAGCTGCTTGAAGTGGCACCTGCTAGGTTCCAAAACTGTGCGCCCAGGAGGGACCAGGCGCCCAGGAGGGACCAGGAGGGACCAGGAGGGACCAGGAGGGACCAGGTGCTCAGGAGGGACCAGGAGGGACCAGGAGGGACCAGGTGCTCAGGAGGGACCAGGAGGGACCAGGCGCTCAGGAGGGACCAGGAGGGACCAGGCATCCAGGAGGGACCAGGAGGGACCAGGTGCCCAGGAGGGACCAGGCGCCCAGGAGGGCCCAGGAGGGACCAGGCGCTCAGGAGGGACCAGGAGGGACCAGGTGCCCAGGAGGGACCAGGAGGGACCAGGTGCCCAGGAGGGACCAGGTGCTCAGGAGGGACCAGGAGGGACCAGGCGCCCAAGAGGGACCAGGTGCCCAGGAGGGACCAGGGGGGACCAGGCGCCCAGGAGGGCCCAGGAGGGACCAGGCATCCAGGAGGAACCAGGAGGGACCAGGTGCCCAGGAGGGACCAGGAGGGACCAGGCACCCAGGAGGGACCAGGTGCCCAGGAGGGACCAGGCGCTCAGGAGGGCCCAGGAGGGACCAGGCGCCCAAGAGGGACCAGGAGGGACCAGGCACCCAGGAGGAACCAGGCGCCCAGGAGGGACCAGGCACCCAGGAGGGACCAGGTGCCCAGGAGGGACCAGGCACCCAGGAGGGACCAGGCGCCCAGGAGGGACCAGGCGCCCAGGAGGGACCAGGAGGGACCAGGTGCCCAGGAGGGACCAGGCGCCCAAGAGGGACCAGGAGGGACCAGGCACCCAGGAGGACCAGGCGCCCAGGAGGGACCAGGCACCCAGGAGGGACCAGGCGCCCAGGAGGGACCAGGTGCCCAGGAGGGACCAGGCACCCAGGAGGGACCAGGCGCCCAGGAGGGACCAGGAGGGACCAGGCGCCCAGGAGGGACCAGGTGCCCAGGAGGGACCAGGTGCCCAGGAGGGACCAGGCGCCCAAGAGGGACCAGGAGGGACCAGGAGGGACCAGGCGCCCAGGAGGGACCAGGCGCCCAGGAGGGACCAGGTGCCAGGAGGGTTTCAGGTTGCTGGGGCAGTAATGCACCAGGCAGCTAGACCCCTGGGTGTCCTGTGATCCTGTCAAATAACCGGGTGCAGCCGCCGGGAGAGGCCCGGTGCAGGAGAGGCCGGCACACCGCACGTGCCTGCCCGGCCCCCAGATTTCCTGTGCTGGTGCCAGAGGAGCGGGTGGTTGCGTAAGCATGGATATTAAAAGCCAGCAAGTCTCGAGAACACAAGAGGCTGACGAGGAGAATTAAACTCGGCCTCGAGACCATCTGCATGGAGACAGGTCTGTGGGGACAGGTCTGGGCCGGGAGCCTCTCTGGGGACAGGGCTGGGGCACTGCCCACAAAGCAGTCAGTCCCGGTCGTCTCATCTCCATAAGCCCCCCGCTGAGCCTCCCGAGGCCCCCCCAGCCGGCCAGTCATCCCCCCTTTGCCACCTGGTGACTGTCACACGCGTCCCCCCGACACACGCCTTCACCCACAGCCGGGGTGAAGCCCAGCACAGACCCGGGGCGGGGAGCAGGGCCCACAACACCCTTGGCCTGCCTGCCCCCCCTCGTCCTCTGCCCCCAGCCCCCGCCTGCAGATCCTGTGGGCCCAGCACTGTGAAGTGCTGCACACGTAAATGTTTATTTTTTCTTTAGAACAAAAAAAGAAAAGAAGGAGGTGAGTCAGTGAGGATGTGCGAGCAAAGGACAGAGGGAGCAGCCCCCCACCGGAGGCTGGGCCCTCAGAGGCTGCGGGTGCCTGCCCGCCTCCAGGAACAGCGCTCCCCTCTGGCCAGATGCCCAGAGGAAAGCTGCCTCTTCCAGGGAGCCCTCCCTGATCACCTCCATGCCCCCCAAGGTGGGAGGCTGTCCAAGGAGCTGGGCCCCCCCCACACCCTCCCCACCTCGGTTCTCCAGGGAGCCTCTGAGCCACCCATTCATTTGGGGTGACTGTGACCAGGAGACTCAGGCACCCCGGAAAGCAGGTGTTGGAGGCTGTGACCGAGGCTGAGGGTACAGTGACCCTGTATCACAGTCCACAAGACAGCTGAGGAGCACAGGTCCCCCAAAACCCTTGTCCCTCGCGGCCCCCTCCCCATGACCAGACAGGCCTCCAGCCTCAGAGAGGGCAGGGGCGAGCGGAAGTCCCAGCGAGTCAGGGACAGGCCAGATCTCACTCCTGTCCCCCAGGGATGGAGCCACCAGCTGGTCACTCCGGGCTCGCTCCCCAAGAACAGCACCCTACACCTTGACCTCCCTGGGTGCCCCAAACCCTAGGCCACCTCGATAAGGGTTGGCCAGAATGATGACCTCAGTGCAGGACCGGAAGCCACTGCGGGCCCACGGGGACGCCGAGGGCCAGAGAGCCCAGCCCTGGCTTCTGGAGTTGGCTCCCTGCGCCTCAGGAAAGGGGGTGGCCAGGCCGGGGGCCCAGGCTGGACACAGGACCTGAACCACGAGATGGCCTTTGCGGTGCCCCAGTACAGAGGGAACCTTGGGATCCCTTCCTGTCTGGAGCCCCACTGGGACTAGCCCACCAAGCATAGCCCCTTCCCCCAGCCTGGAATGCAGTGGGGAGGGCTCCCCACTCCTCCCACCAAGACCCCTGGACAAACCAGTCCCCAGAAGACCCAGCTCCCAGTTTCGGGGAAGGGCACCTGAGATGGACCGGGACCCCCCTCGCAGCTCCCCTCCTGCCCTGGGGGCAGCTTGGGTCCCCAGCTTGGCCCAGCCACCCGTGACCTCACGTGCCCCTGCAGGAGTGCTCTCCCAGCGGGTGGGCCAGGCACGCACCCTCGGTGACGGCTGAGTCACCGCCCTGGGCTTTTTAAGGTGCAGCGGAGTGCAAGGGGGCAATTTCGGGCTGTTTGATGAGACAGGAGACCTCGAGGCAGAGAACATGAGGTCAGGCCGGAGCAATAACAGATAGGAGAGGAGTCTGGCGCTGGGCACCAGAGCTCAGGGGACAGTGTTTGAGCTGACATCTGGTCCGGTGGCCTGGTGACCCCAAGGGGAGTGAGTGAATGGGGGCTCCCTGTGCCCGACGTCCACACATCGGTGTGTCTGACTCTCCCTGGGCCTCCGTCAGTCCCCATCTGTCAGTCTGTCTCTCCGTTCTCCTGAGAAAGCCTCCAGAGTGGGCACTGCCCAGAGCCTGCCCTTGCCCAGCTCCTCGGCCGCCGTCCAGCTCAGCCACCAGGTTTCTGTGGGCACCCCTGGCAAGTCAGGCCAGCAGGATGGGGGCGCCCCAGGGAGAGACAGCCCCAGCACCCCCTCACTCTGGGTCCTGCTGCCCCCAACTCAGCCTGCCGAGCCCAGGGTGGGGAGCAGTGCCCTTCCTCACAGACACAGAAAACGCCCAGTCCAAAATAGCCCCCCACTGCGCCTGTGCTGAGCCCACCCGAGAGCGTCACCGAGGCAGACACGCT
This sequence comes from Tadarida brasiliensis, assembly GCA_030848825.1. Lineage (NCBI taxonomy): Eukaryota > Metazoa > Chordata > Mammalia > Chiroptera > Molossidae > Tadarida > Tadarida brasiliensis. The sequence continues at coordinate 1,136,795 of CM061264.1, read as the reverse complement.
GCAGAGCCGCTGTAACAACACCCTAAACACACAAACCCAGTTCCGCCTGCCCACAGGCGCTCAGGTCAGGGGTGAAGGTGGGGACACGGGGAGGGGCCCAGGCAGCAGGGCAGGGGAGGGGCAGCCGGGTGCCCGAAAGTGCTCAGGCTGCTGCCCTTTGCACCCCACGCCCTCTGCAGCGAAGTCCTCCCACCCCCACCCAAGACCTCGGGAAGGAGTGCTCCCCCCGTGGGTGGGCCAGGGCGAGCTGACCTCTAAAGGCCCCTGACCCCAACCAAGGTCCCCTCTTGGGGCCCTGTCCCCCTCCCCTACTCTCCTGGGCTCCCCCCACCGCCAACCTTGCCAACAGCCTGTGAAATGTGGAGGGTGAGCCCCCCCCCGGGAGGCAGCATGGGCCTGGGGGCTCCGCTGAGGGGGTGGTGGAGCCGGAATCCCTGAGCTCCGGGCCAGGGCAGGTGGACGGGCACCTGCTGGGCCTCTGGCAACCCGGGTCACGTGCCCACTGGCCTCAGCTCCCACTCCACAGATCCTGGGGTCCGGCAGCTCCCTGCCCCCCACAGCAGCAGGGCCCCCCGAGAAATGGGCCCAGTGGCTCTTCTTCAGAGGTGGGCCTCCTGCCCACTGACCCCGAACAGCTGGAGAAGTCACAGGTGCTCACGTCCTCCCTGCCCCAGAGGCAGGGACCTCCTATGATAGGGGACCCCAGAGGCCCTGCTAAGCCCTCTACCCCAGCATCCCGGTCAGGAAGCCTGGAGTCGGCCAGCAGGGCCACCCCTTCCCGGCAAAGCCGGGGTCCACGCAGGGCGTTGCTGGCCCAGCCCCTGCACAATGGGAGGTCGGTGGCCTCGGACCCCAGAGCCTCCATGAGCCAGTGCTCAGCAGACCCCTCCACTGCAGGCCCCACCCCAGAGGGCAGCCACGTCACGCCACACCACGCCACTCCACGCCGGGTGCAGGGTTGGCCCCAAGGAGGGCAGCCCTCAGGACACTGCTCTGCCCTGAGGGGCACAGGCTGGCTCTGTTCTTGGGGGGCGAACCCCTGCTTGGCCCCTCTCACCGCCAAGCCCTCCAAGGCACACAGAGGCCCGGTCGCCTGCCCCTGCTGCTGGAGTTTCACGGTGGCCGTGGCACCACGTCCTGGGAGCGGGCCACAGCCTGCCTGAAACCGTGGGTCAGGAAGTGGCTCCCGGGTCCAGGGTCTGCCTCCGCGTGGGCTCGGCACAGCGGAGGTGCCTGGCCTGGCCTGGGCTGAGCCCGGGGCCCCCTCCTCAGGACGACCTGGAGAGGGCTCCCCACCATCCCCGCCCACCCCGCGAAGCTCAGGTGTGGTGTGGGGTGAGGTCTCCGAGCCTCGGGGTCCTGGCCCTGGCGCCTTCCGCGCTGCGCCCCCCACTTGAGAAACGCAGGAAGCGCTTTGCCGGCAGCCCCCGCCCCGATGTCGCCAACAATCCTGGGGACACAGGAGCCAGAGCAGCCCAGCCGGCGGGGGCCACGGGGGCACACGCAGGGGGCCCACTGCTGGTGCTGGAGGGCAGAGGGCACGGGGCTGCCAGGGGCTCTCGTGCCCGCGGGCAGTGGGCGGGGCCGGGCTTTCCCTGCCGAGGACAGCACAGTGCAGCGGGGGGGCCCTGGCCCTGCTCCACGTCAGCTGCCCCAGCCCCCCACGAGGGAGAGGCACCGGTGAGCACCTACTCTGTGCACAGACCAGCACCGAGGCCCTGCCCGCCCCACTGCCTGCCGGCCCCGCCCCACAGGTCCCCCAGCCTCAACGTCCTCGTCTTTAAAACGGGGTGACAAAAGGACCAACGCTGAGGACTGGAAATAACACACGTCAGGGGGTCTCCCGAGACCCAGGCTGCCGGGCCAGGCCCCCAGGAGGGGAGGCTGGCGTCTGCCTCTGGCTGAGCCCCTCCTGCCCCCATGGCCCAGGGATGACTCCGGTGCCGCTCTCCTGAGTGGCTGGGATGGGGGTGGCGGGTGGCCTGTGAGACAGCTCCCCCTGCCCTCTGGAGGGGAGTGTGGACCCTGCCCCAGCCCCCGTTTCCCACTGGTCACCGTGGGGACTCCTGAAAGCAAGACCACAACACTGGGACAGGGAGAGGGGAAAGGGGACAGGGGACAGGGGACAGGGGATAGGGGCAGGGAGCAAGGGACAGGGAACAGGGGGCAGGGGACAGGGAGCAGGGGACGGGGGCAGGGAGCAAGGGACAGGGAATGGGGGCAGGGGACAGGGAGCAGGGGCAGGGGACAGGGAGCAGGGGACGGGGGCAGGGAGCAGGGGACAGGGGGCAGGGGACAGGGGATAGGGGATGGGGGCAGGGAACAAGGGACAGGAAACAGGGGGCAGGGGACAAGGAGCAGGGGACAGGGGACAAGGGGCAGGGGGCAGGGGACTGGGGCCACGGACAGGGGGCAGGCAGGTGGGGCCGGGGCCCATGGGTAGCATCAAGTGTTCTGGGCCCCTGCCCTGGGCAGCCCCTCGCCTCACTCCCTCCAGGCCAGCGGGGCTGCCCTCCTTCAGGCGAGGCGGGTGGAGGGCACAGCTGAGGGATGGTGCCCAGGAGGGACTTTCCCCGGGAACCTCTGGTTTGCTCCCCGAAGGTCCTCACCCACGGTCCAGCACCCAGGCCCAGCTGTCCCCGGACCTCATCTCTCCTGCAGACCTGGGTGGACACGACACCCACCACAGCTCCTGGGGGACGGGACAGAGTGACACCCGTCCCACTGGGCTGGGAGGGAAGGTGACCGCTGGCCACCTGTGCTGCAGGAGGGGCCTGGGGGCTGGTGCCCAGACAGCCCGGCTCAGCCTTGCCCCCCCCCCAGGCCCCGGCCAGGCTCAGCCTCACCCCCACCCCCAGGCCCCAGCGGAACTCGAGCCCCACTGCACGGGCCGGCATTTTGGGGGGAGGTGGAGATCCGGGCTCCGAACGTGTCCGGGTGAAGACACCGCACCGTGTGCTGGGAACAGCGCACCCCCAGCTCGGCCTCAGTCACCCTCCCGAGGCCCCGTGCAGGCAGCGGGCAGGGCTGGGGGCCCCCGAGCAGCCTCCCGCCAGGTCCCGGGACACAGGGTGGCCCGACCTCCGACCCTCCGACGCCCGGGGAGGGGTCCGCCCACAGTGACCAGGGACCTCGACCCCAGTGCAGCAGCTGTGGGGCAGGCACTGTCAGGGTGGCCCCTGCATGGGGTGAGGGTCCCGGCGCTCCTGTCACAGACAGGAGCTGAGGAGAGACCACGGGGGAGCGGTCTCCCTGGGAGGCGGGGTCCCCGCAGTCGCCCCCTCACGCTGCAGCCAGCCCAGCCCCTGGGATCTCCATTCATTATGTTCTCAGCTACAGTGACTGGCCCTCCGTGGGGAGGCTCCGGACAGAGCGCTGAGGGTGGGCGGGGAGGCCCCACCGTGGACCTGAGCTGCCCTGAGCAGAGGCGGGGACCTGAGGAGTCGGGGCGCAGTGCCTGGGAGTGTGGGGGCCAACCAGAGACCTCGCTCCCAGGACAGGGCCCCATTCCTTCTAAACCGCCCCACCCGAGTCCTGCTTCCAAGAGGCCCCCGAGGGTCCACCTCCCGGAGCTGATCCCCCCTCACAGCCAGCAAGAAAGTCCCCGGCAAGGCCATCACCCCCTCCCGGCGCGGTGCCCACCTCTGCGGTTAGCTCCTCACCCCACAACCGCCAATCCCCCCTTTTACAGATGAGGCTGCTGAGGATCAGGCGGCTGATCTCTCTGCTCCAGGAACCCCCAGCCCCGGAAGTGGCAGGCTGGGATTCGAACCCAGGCAGCCCTTGGCCTGGCCTGGCCCCCAGGGAGCCCTGTCTGTCCCGGGACTGAGCACAGCAGGCCTGAGCTCTGGGCAGCCCCTCGTGAACCAGCCCCTTGTGGAGGCTTCAGGCTGTGGCTGGGGAGGCCACCAGACTCCCAGAGGAGTGGGCACTCCGGTGAGTTCCCCGCGCCCAGAGGGCCACCGCCCCACGCAGGAAGTGCCCTCGCAGAGGGAAGGCAGCCGAGGAAGACCCCGCTCCTCAGGAAAGGAGCCCCCGCCATCCGCCTGGAAGCTGAGCCCCAGGAGGGCCGACCACCTCTGCCCCTGCTGGCACCCTGAGGAGCCTGGGGCACAGGTGCCAGCCTCCCGTGGGTACCTCAAAGGGCCCTGCAGTCCGGCTCGGCTCTGGGCGCCCAGAGCAGGAGAAGCCGGGAACAGCTGAGCTCAGGGAGCCCCAGGGAGCAGGCCGGAGGGGGTGGGCAGCGGTGAGCAGCAAAGGCCGCCCAGCCAAGCTCTACACCTGCCTCTCGTTTGCCATCAGCCCACTCCGCCAGGGGGCACAGGGAGGCGCAGTCCCCGGCCCCAGGCCACGCGGGCTGATGGCAGAACTGGGAGCCAGTGGGAGTTGGCTCCCCTCGGGGGTGGGGTCCCTTACCCCTGGAGCACAGAGCGCTCCCCAAGAACAGCAGAGCCACGAGCGGGCCTGGTCTCCACTCTTCCAAACACCTGTACCTGACTTGGGTGAGGTGGCCCTCCCTTGAGCGCTGGCGTGCCCGGGGGCCTGTCAGAACAGCGTCTCTGCAGAGCCGCCTGAACCCCTGGCAGCCTGCATGTCCGCGCTCCCAGGGAACAAGGAAAGCGCCACAGCTCCAGGGCTGCTCCGGGCTACGCTGGGCCAGGAAGGAGCGTCAGAGCCGCTCGCTGCCGGGGCCCTGGGAGCTGTCAGATCCGGCTGTCAGGTCTACCGGCTCCAGAGATACACTCCAGGCCCCAAGACGGCCAGCCAAGGCCTGCCACTGCCGGCCCTCCCCCCCCACCCCAGCAAAGGGGCCGGCGTTCATGACAGGGGCCTTTGGGAGACCCCCGCCTGCCTTCCCTGCCTTCCTCAGGGTGGCTGTCACGAGTAGCTGGCAGGATCTGGGAGCAACATCACTGAGGGCGGGGTGAGGTGCCCCCCGGGACCCGCCAGACTGGGAGACTGGATGGCAGTCAGCGCGTCCTCAGCCCGCGGGGCCCGAGGTGTGAGATGTGGGCCCCTGCCTGTGGCTCGCAGGTGTTCAGGCAGAGTGAGGTGGGCAGGCGGGCAACGCGGCCATTGTAGAGGGCTGAGTGGTGGCCCCGAAAGATGCATCCACACCTGAACTTGCAGGTGCGACCTTATTTGGAAACAGGTCTTCGCAGATGTCACCGAAGATCTCGAGGTGAGTTCATCCTGGATTGCCGTGTGAAGACGGGGCGAAGGCCAGGGACGCCTGGGGCCACCGGGAGCCGGCAGACACAGGAAGGCTCCGACGGGACAGGTTTGGGAGGGAGCGTGCCGCGCGCCGTGGGCACGCGTGCCGAGCCGTGGAGGGCCAGGGGAGGCAGCGACCGGGTGCTGAGCCTGCGGACGCAGGTGAGTGGAGGCTCCGGGGCCTTTCCCTCCCGTGTCCACGGGCTGAGTGGATGCCTGGCCCAGCCTCCCAGGCCCAGCTTGTTTGCCATCAGCCCAGCCCCTCGGAGCCCCCCCAGGTCTGATGCACAGCAGGAGCTGAGAAAACAGGTGTGAGGAGTCTGCTCTGATCTGTGGGGGTGGAGACCCCTGAATGGATGCGGAGGCTGCTGGGAGCACAGAAGGGTGTAAAGAAGGCAGGAAGGACAGCGGTGGGGGGCAGCGCAGGGCCACTGTGCCAGAGGAGGGCACACACACACACACCACCGCAGGGGCCCCGGGCCGGAGGAGCCCCCAGCTGGACGCAGCCCCTCGGAGTCAGGGCCAGGAGCCCCACTGGCCCCAGACCGCTCTCCGCAGCCTGAGCCGGGCAGCGCTTTGTCCCTTTGTGCTGGGCAGCGGAAGGGACAAAAGCTCCGCTCCCAGCTGGCTGCTGCCACAGGAGACGTCTCCCAGGAGCCCTCCCTCCCCTCCAGGACGCGGGATGCGGGACCATTACACAACAGACCTAAGAATAATCCGAGGGCGGGCAGTGCAGGGGAGACAGGCGTCCTGCCTCCCGGGACCCCTCAAGCTGGGGTGGGGGGTGGGGCCGACGGCACACAGGTCCTGCTTCTGCCTGGGCCTGGGACCAGCTCGAGGCCAGAGGGGCACCCAAGGGTGCCCATCCCCAGCACCTGGAAGACTGGTCTGCCCAGTCCTGATTCCCACCCCCAAATCCTGGCTCCCCGGGGGCTGGCCTGCAGTTGGGAGTAGCAGGCAGAACCCCAGAAGGTCCTGGGCCATCTGTGCCCAGTGACCCCAGGGGTCAAAAGTCCAGGCTGGGCCTTTAATGGCCCGAGAGCAGACAGCCACAGGCGCTGGGTCTTCAGGGGCCGTGATGCCTGAGTCCCCACTGGTGGCCCCCTCCCAGCAGTCACAGACACAGGGGCCCCCGCAAACAGGGCCAGGGGCTAGGCGGACAAGGGTGTAGGGCGGGGGAGGGGAAGGCTGGCCTGGCAGTAACGGCAGTGCCCACTGGCAGCCCACCCCTCGCCCTGCCCCCACCCCCGGAGCAGGGGGCAGGCCGCTGGTGTCTCAGGCCAGACCCCTCCCTTCAGGGAGTCAGCTTCGGGGCGGGCGAGATAGTTACCGGCTAATGAAGTAGTCCTCTTAGGCACAGAGTAAGAGAATATATACAAATTGGCCCATAGCTCTTTATCTATCGCAGACATTAAAAATTAAAATCCAATTACAACTCGTATTGTCAGACCCAGCGGCGGCTTACGATGGCCGTCCGCATGCGGGGCGGGGATTATGTAACCTGAACTCGCAGCTGTGGGGCCTGAGGGCCGCCTGCCCCGCAAAGGCCCCCCCCCCGGGCTCAAAGGGGGGTCTCTCCCACCCACAAGCCCCTCTGGCCCTGGGAACCCCACAGACCTGCCCCAGGCGCTGGCTGAGGGAGTCCTGCCTGGTGGCCCACAGGAGGGACCACGGCCAGCCTGCCGGACACCCCCCTGGTGCCCCAGCCACCCCTCAATCGCAGCCACTCTGCGGGCAGCTGGGTGCCAGGCATGACCCTGCAAACCCCACACTGGCCTCGTGCTCACTGCACCCCTTGGATGGGCCAGGGTCCACGATGCCAAGGCCACCAGACCCACACCCTCGAGGCCCCAGGTGCAGGGTCAGCTGTCACCTCTTGGGGTCAGGGCGCAGACCAGGCCTGGACCCCAGCGTCTGGGCCTCGGGGACCCTTCAGACGCGGCCAACCACACACGCTCTGCCTACCTCACGCCTGCTCCCCTACCCTTCCTGGAACTCCCAGCAGCTCCCCTAGGGCCACGCCGAGGATGTGGCTACGGGGTGAGACATGATGGGATGGGGCTGCTGGGAGGCCTTGACGTCCACGTCTTCTGTCTCAGGCAAGGGCTAAGGCCTGGGAACAGGCAAGCCGGCTGTGTCCCCATCAACCAGGAGAGGTGACAATGACCTCTGACCTCTGATCTGTCCCTCCCCCAGCCCCAGGGTGCCTGCAGCTCTCTGACTGCGCCTGTGGGCTCAGAGGACGCTGGCAGAACACAATTGGGCTCCTCGGGAGAGAAGCGTCTGGGTGCCACGGCCCAGGCACCAGGGTGGCTGAGCATCACCCCTCAAACATCGGGGCACGAGGACTAGAGAAAACACAGCCCAGGCCCATTTTCACGGGTGAAAGGTAGAGAAAGTCGCCGGAGAAAGGCCAGCCTTGGTGAGGAGTCAGTGGTCACTCTGTCCACCTCAGGGTCACTGAGCAGGGTGGAGGGGAGGGAGGGAATGGGGGGCCTCCTGTTTCCACGATGTCTCCCCTTTGCCAGGTCTAGAAGTGCCCATGTTCCCTACAGGATGCCCCACAGCTCCAGGCCCAGAGCCCAGGAAGCCCACTGCCCCTACCCACAGCCTGGCTGGGTCCTGCCTGCCCATCAGTGCCCCCTGCACCCTTCCTGCTAGTGCTGCCAGAGGCTGGCCCAGGGCCACAGGTGGCACCTGCTGCCCAGGTAGATGTGCGGAGTGGGGCGCTGCGGCATGTCCACCCAGCACCCCCCCCCGCCCCCCGCAGACCCAAAGGGCAGTGCCCCTTACGCACTATGCACACCCAGCCAGGGGGCTGCGTGCCCTGTCCTGGGCTCAGCAGGGCTCAGTCTCAGCACAGTCACAGCCCCAGGGGAGGAGAGTTGGCAGAGGGTGGCCCCCAGATCCCTCGGCCCCCACTTGCGGCCTCCAAGAGCGCCCAGGACCCCTCACCTGCCCCCAACTCCACACCCACATCCCCCTGCCCCTCCAAGATCAGGCCCTCCCCTTGGGGTATGGACTCCGAAGCAGCTCAGCCCACCGGGCGGCCCGGCAGCCGGCAGCCGGGATCAGGGGAGCAGGGCGCGCCCCCGACCCGCCGCCCCGGGCAGCGGCGCCCCCGCGCGTCCACGAGCCCCGGCGCAGCAACAGGAGCGGCGCGGCACCTACTGTGCTTCCGCGGGGCGGCTCCCGCGTCCATTGTCTCCGCGGCGGTGGCGGCGGCGGCCGGGGGCGGAGGGCGGCGGAGCCGGGCGCGGGTGCGTCCTCAGCGGCTGGCCTCAGGCTTCGGCGCCGGCTCCCGCTCGGGCTCGGGCGGCATCGCCCCGCCGCTCAGGCGGCCCGCGGCGGGCTGTGCGCTGCGGGCTCAGACGCGCTGACACTGCGCCCCGTGCAGGCGCCGCGCGCGGAAAGCGCTGTCACTCGTGCCGCCTGCACCACACCCCCTGCCCGCCCCACGCGGGAGGGGGCCCGGGGTGCGGGCTCGGTGGCAGGCGCAGAGCCGGGGCACGAAGCTCAGAGCAGAGCGCAGAGCCGCGGGCGCGGGGCGCACAGTGGGGCCAGCAGGCCCACCCCGCGGCCGCCGAGACCAAAGTACTTTCCCCGCAAAGGTGCACCCGCAGCCTCCTTATTCCCCCCACTTCCCCGTCTGCCCTCGCTCCGGGTACCCTAAGCGGGACCAGGGAGGGGCGGGGCCGACACCCGCTTCTCCATCCCGAGGCTGGGCGCTTGCCTAGCAGGTGGCAGTCCCACCCACAGCCACCCTGGTGCTGGGACACTCCTCCCTCAAGATGTCAAGTAGCGCTGCAAAACCTGCGCAAATACCTGGAGCTGGTGGGGGAGGGGTGGAGCCTAGCTGGGCACCAGGCCGTCCTGGTGGGGGAGGGGCGCTTAACACTGGACCCCGTGCCTGCAGACGGGACCAGGACTGACAGCAGGGACTGGCCCCAGCACCAGTTCTCTTCCCGCTGCTCCAGGAGGGTCCCCAAAGCAGTGACAGGCCCTGGATTCTACAGACCCTCCTTGGAGGGAGCCCTCCTCCCCCAGCCCCTGCAGCCCGAGGAGAGCTGGGCGCTGGTGTTTGGAGAGGTGAAGGCTCCCAGGGCTCTGGCCTGACTGCACAGGACACACGAGGAAGGCTCATGTCGCAGCTCCCTGCAGACCCACTGGTGGCCTCAGCCAAGCCCCGCCCCTCTGGGCCTCAGTTTCCCCATGTATAAAACCTACTGATGCTTAAGGTTCTTTCCAGAGGTCTCTGACTTTTCCCAAGCCACACAGCAGACTCCTTGGCTGTGCTGTAGACCCCAGGGCGGGTCTCAGGATCCCTCCAGAGTGAAAGCTGACCCACGACAGAAGGCATCTCGGCACCCGCTGGGGCCAGCTGAGCTCCTGAGGCTTTTTGCTTTCCAGGCGCACCAGACAAGGGCCATGCCCCGATTCCCAGCTCTGTGCCCAGCGGTGCCTTCCAGGGATGTCTGCCCAGCTGAGGCTGAACCAGCTCCCGCAGCCTCTGCTCAGGGTAGCACCGGGCATTTCCACCCACTGCAAGCTGGGGCGTAGACCCCACCATCATTACGTGAGGGGCTGCCAGAGCCATGTGGCAGGTAGAGCAGTTCCCTCCCGGCCACCACCCAGGCCACCGCCACAGCCATGCAGGGCCACCACCCAGGGCCACCGCCACGCCATGCAGGGCCACCTGGTGCTGTCACTCAGGGAAGGCTGCTTCCTGGCATCCTCTCCGGGATGCTGTGTCTACCCCAAGCCAGGGGCCTAATGCCCAGGCCAGCACAGGGCCACCGACACCTCTCTCCTCCCCACCTTCACCCTGAGAGCTTGCGCGGTCCCAGGATGCCCAGACGAGTGAGAACATGGACGCACACGGGAGGGGCGGAGATGGAGACGCCCAGAGACATGCAGGGTGACCTGATGAGGTGAGCGGAAGATGGATGAAGTAGAGAGCCTCTGGAAGGTGCTCGGGCCAGCAGGAGCCAAGCCCAGGCCAGGTCAGGACCCCAGCTCGAGACCCCACTGCACTGGGGCCCTGGGGCTGCGGAGACGGCACGGCAGGAGCAGGGGCTTCCCTCCCACCACTGCCTGCCTGAGAGCCCCGCTGGTGGGGACATTCCTAGGCACTGAGCGGGCAGCACCCCCAGCCCTGCCCACCTTTCCCAGGCAGCACGGGGCTCAGCTGGGGTGGGGGGCTCTTCTCACAGGGATGGAGATGCCCGTCCAGGGAGCAGGGCTGTCTAGACACAGTGGCATTCCAGCAGCCCATGGAGAAGCAGCCCCAGGAGCAAGGGTTCTCTGTGCCCAGGGGACGTGGCCAAGGGCCCAAGACCCAGAGAGAGCGACCAAGGCAGAGAGACCCAGAGACAGCCAGAGAGACAGAAACCAAGGGCAACTCTGAGACAGAGAAACCTGGGCTTCCTCCTGTGAGAAGCCAACACTGAAATGCAAATTGAAAACCACGAAAGAAATCTCCTTTCTGAGCCAGAGACTCCAAGAATCGGGGAGGCGAGCAGGAACTTCGGGGCCGGCCTCACGGTGAGACCTGTCCCTGGCATGTGCCCTCCGGACATGTCCCCCAACCACCAGCGGGGCAGCTCAGCCGCCAGCCCAGACAACCTGCCCTGCAGCCCACCATCGCCCCACTGGGAGCCCCTCCACCCTTACCCTCAGCCCTGCTCTAGCCTCCGAGTCTTCCTCCAATACCCCCCCCCCCCCCCATGACGCAGGAACACAGGCCTGGCCGGGCTGCTCCCAGCTCCAAACTCTCAGGGACTCCATGGTCTCCCACCATGAGACCTCAGGTCCCTCAGCCTGGCACCCGGGGGCCTCACCCATTGGCACCTTCCTCCCACCTGGTTGCCAAGGCCGGAGTGAGGCGCCTCCTCCAGGAAGCCTTCCCTGGTTCTCTCCTCTCACACTCGCCTCCTCTGAGACTGTGCGGCACACTCTGAGCCACAAAATTTCACTCGAGATGCTGTAAGGGCCTTGCCCTTGTTTCCCGTCTGTGTGCCCAGCAAGACATGAGGTCCCTGCCTGCACCGTGCCCACTGCTCCCCCACATGCCAGCTGGACTGGCTTCAGGTGCCCTCAAGAGCATGTCTGCGGCCTCATCAGAGAGGAGTCCAGTCAGACTGACCCACTGCCCTATGAACCCTGAGACTCCCTGTGGGCAGCGTCGCTCCGGGCACCACAGGCGCCCTGGCAAGAACCCGGCTCAGAAGCCTTCCTGCAGCCCGAGGTCGCCAGCGAGGTCGCCAGCGAGGTCACGCGGGCAGCGAGAGGCACAGCCGGGACGGTGAGCGCACACGCGCCCAATCAATGAGCCTAACTGGGTAAATGTGCAATCGCAACCCGCTAAATTTAGAAAGTGTGTGTTTCATTTTTCACAAGCATCTGGTCTTAAGACGTCCCGTTCTCAATCAGAACTCAAGACAACGAGCAAGCTGGGCTCTCGCTCCTGCTTCCCACACACAGAGCCGCAGCCTGGGGCAGCCCGGGGCCGCCGGCTGGTGCTGGTGTGGGTGGTGGCCAGGCCCCTCCCGTGGGCACAGGAGGAGAGGGCTGACCTGGCCCCCAGCCGGGGGCAGGCTGCCCCTGCCTGAGACCCTTGGGCACTTGGCTGTGCTCAGGTGGTCCGACTAGAGGCAGGGACACACCGGGGGGGGGGGCATCTCCAAGGGGCCAAAGGTCTCCCACAGGCACTGCTGTCCCCTAGGAGTCTTGCTTTCCCGTCAGGGGAGATAGGCATTTCCATCCAGGCCTGGCAGGACGGCAGGGTGGGGGTGGGGGGGCCTCTGAGCCGGGCCAGGTGCACGGCTACCTGCACTCCAGCCCCACCAGTAAGTGGCTACCCCCCCCCACCCCACCACCTTCCCCAGGCTCCCCGCATAGGGACACGCTGCCGCCCAAGGCAGGGAGCCTCACCAGGGACCCCCATCCCTGGGCTGCTTCTTCAGTCCCTACACAAAGCCTCTCCCCCCTGCCACCCACCATCCCCCACCTTCCAGACACATCTATCCATCTTCTGGCCTTGGGGAAACTCCGAACAGCTTCTCCTGAGCTCGGCGCTGGTCCAGCTGCTCCCTTTGGTCCGCAGGGTGACCGGAGGGCCCGCCCAGGACTGGTCGGCCCAGCAGCGTCCAGGACAGCGAATCTGCCCCGTGCCCTCCTGGCCTGCCTGAGGGAACACCCACGACCAGGTGCTTTCTGTAGGCGAGAACGCAGCACCCGGGCCCACACCCACACTGCCCAACCCACCTCAGCCTGTTCGCTGGCCCCCAGATGACCTGCGGACCACTGCCCAGCTCCCTGGCCCCTGACGGGCCCAGCAGACACTAGCCCCTCCCCTGGGCTGAGCCCTGGCCGGCCGCCTCCCTGTCTGCCTACAAAGCCAGGTCTCCACCCCGGGGGTCTGCACAGCTCTGAGGCACCCTAGGCTCACGGTCCAGGGGCACACGGGAGGTGCAAACCCCACGCGTCCCAGCACAAACCTTCCCCGTGCAGCTTTGGGTTGTGGGGAAAATGCTGCTTCTAAGGGACCCCGTGGAGGCTCAGGCCTCGGTCAGCGCAGGCACCGGGCGGGTGCCCTGGACATAGAGGCTGGTGGGTGTGTTCACACACCTGCCCAGGATTCATGGTGACGTGGACCCCCCGTGCACAGGGCACCAGGGACACGCGGCACCAGGGACGGGCGCGCTGGGTCCCAGAGCAGGGACCACCAGCAAGGCTCTGCCCTCCCCTCCCCAGGAGCCCGGTGCTCCTCTAGGAGGGGGGTCCTGGGGGAAGACCCTTAGCCCACTCTCCCAAGACTGGAGATTCCAACTGGCCGTCAGACCCGGGTCTTAACTGCAAGGTGACAGGCTGAGCGTGAGCACCTGGTCCGCGCACAGCCAGGCGGCACTCTGGTCGGTGAGGACAGCCTGTCCCCGCCAGGCCCCGTGTGCCCAGGGAAGGAAGGAGCTCCAAGCTGCCCTGGTCCAGGGAGTGGCGCTTCCCCAGATTGCCCCGAAGCTCATGTGTCCTGCTGACCCTGCACCAGGCCCGGCCTGGGAGTTGCAGAGCTCGGTGCCCCCTGCAGAGCTCGGTGCCCGCGGAAACCACCGGGCCCAGCCCAAGGTGCAGCGAGCCTTTCCTGCAACATTGTTTATAACAGGAGCACTGAGCAGTGTCCTCACGGCTCGGGACGGCTGTCGCCACGTTCCCAGCGTGTGAGGCAGCCCCAGAGAGAAAGGCAGAGGAGAGAACCTGGGTGCCCAGGTGCAGGGCTGGGCTCGAGCAGGACAGTGAGGAGGGGGCAGTTGGGCCACCAGGAGCACAGCTGGACACCCGAAGGGAGGGAACGGCGATCTCATTTCTTCCTCACACCCTGCTGTGTTCAGAGCATCTCCCCTGAGCTGGTCTTGCTTTCGTGGTCAGGACAAAAGAAAAACAAGCCCGGCCAGCACAGAAGGCCCCAGGGGTAGGTGCTGGGGAAAGCCCGGGGTCCACAAATTCTGTTCTGCGGACACGCTCGCCACCCCCTCCGTGCCCCCAGCCTCATGGCGCGGAGCCTGCAGCCTCCGAGGCCCATCCGGCCCCAGCCCAGTAAGGACACAGACTCACATCCCAGCCCTGCAGGGACAGGAGGGCACCGGCCAGGACGCCAGAGCCAGCCGGTGCCTTGGCTCCCAGCCCAGCGGCATCTCAGTAACCCCCTCCACGTGGTGTCCTGGAGAGGTGCCAGGGAGGACTCGGCGGCCCAGAGGCCAGGAGACACAGGTGGGTGCTGCCCGGGTTCGGGAGAGCAGCGGCCTCAGGTGCAGACGCCGTCGACCCCCCAGACCTTGCCGTCTCTGGTCCCTCAGCCAGTCGGGTCCAGCACAGTGTCCTGCCCTCGTCTGCCCCGCAGCATCCTGGCCCCTCCCGATCCTCCCTGGGCTGGACCTTCGCTCCACCCACCAAGCAGAAACCCGCTGTGTGAGCTCGCGTTGGTGACTGGACCTCTCTGAGCCTCGCTAGCTGCTCCGCCAGCATCTCTGCTCAGGCAGGGCAGGGCGCAGCGGAAGGGCCCCCATCAGCGTCACGGGCGTAGCAGCACGGATGGGGCCGTGGGGGATGGAGCGGCCCCAACCAGCCTCGCCCCCGGAGCTTGCTGAGCTCCCCCCCGACACACAGGTGGTAATGGCGGAGCAGATACCCCAAGGCCGCCCACCTCGGCCCCACTGGGAGGAGGAAGGAGGCCACCACTCAGAGCCCCAAAAAGAAGGGAGCTGCCTCTGCCACCGCCCTCTCCCCACCTGACCTGTGGGACTGCACCTCTCAGGGCAGCCAAGTGGCCGGCAACCCACGGAATCCGCCATGACAGCTCCCCTAGACAGCGGGCACTCCCGGGTACCCCCTGGCAGCAGGCCTGCCCCCACCACCCGGCTCCGGTGGGATGGCCCTCTGCAGTCTTCCTTCCTTCGTGTGCACACCACCTGGGGGCCATGGACACCCCTGACGCCGCAGGGCCCTGCACCTCCCAGGGCCCACTACTGGGGCAGGGCAGCCGGGGACCCGGGGCGGCCGATGGGGGCCACTGCCTCCACTCACCCGGAGAAGCAGGGGCCTCTCTCCCTACAGGGCGCACCCTCCGTGTCTGCCCAGCCCTGCGCGCCTGGCCCTGACCCTCCCGTCCGGCACCGTGACCCCAGCAGCATCTCCAGGCCGGTGCTTGTTGGTCCTGGTGGGAACGCTGTCAGGACCAGGGAGGGCCCAGGCCCTCCTCACACCCAGAGTGGCCCCGGTGCCTCAGAGCTGTGCACGCGGCCGACCGCGGCCACGCCCCACGCCGGCAGCGCACACGCCAGGCCCCAGCGCGTGGTGAGGGCAGACCCAGCCCTGCAGCCGCCCACGCCGCCCTCTTCCCCTGGCGTCGGGAGCAGCTCATCTGCATTCTCCCCGACCTTCAGCCTGTGGAATGGGATGAAGTAGCTCTGACACCCCCTCGTTACCATGGATACCGGGAACTGGGGTAAGCGAGCGCACTGTGGGGGTGGGGGCCGCTGGTGGGGCTGGAGCCTCCCCAGTGCTGCCCCTGCCCAGCCCTGGCCCTGTCCAGCCGTCCGCACCCAGCTCCCGCCAGCATCGCCATGGGAACGCAAGGCCGCGCTTGCTGCCCGTCTGGAGAACGGGCCCTGCCCCGTGGTGGATGGCAAGGGCACCCGGTGATGTCACAGGGCTCCCCGTGAGCCCTGACCTGGGTCCTGCCTCCACCCCCCGAAAGCGGGGCCCCAGAACACACCCCAGGCCCCACCTCCTAGACCGGCTGCCCCACACGCCACCTGGGTCTGCACCTGGGGACAGAGCTCAGACTGGGCAGGTACTATAGCTCGCAGGAGCTCAGACGGACTTCAGCCCCAAACAGGGAGGAGCCTCCTGCCCGCCAGGGAGACCCCCGGACCCGCGTGCCTGGCTTCGGCCGTCCTCCTCTTGGCTGGGAAGGCTCCCGCTGGTCAGCCGTGCTGCCTGGAACCTTCCAGAAGGACTTCCAGGCCCAGACCAGGTGCCCCTTCTCTGCCCTCAGCCCAGCACCCAGCAAAGGACCTGGCTGGGCACGAGCATCAGCCAGCCAGTCATGAGGTGGTCGGAGGCGCAGGGCGGGGGCCGCAGTCCGAAGGTGGAGTCCTTCTCTTCGGCACCATCACCCCTGAACCCAGCTGCCTGCCCACCCCAGCATGCAGGCTCCCCGAGAGCCCCGCCCGGCGCCATGGCCCAGGGTCTCCGGCCCTGCAGGAGTGCCCAGCAGCCTCCCCTGCCCGGCGCCATGGCCCAGGGTCTCCGGCCCTGCAGGAGTGCCCAGCAGCCTCCCCTGCCATGCCAGGTGCTCTGGGTGCTCCTTCCCAGCCGAGCTGAAAGGCAGGCCCCAGAGCCCGGGCGGGGGGCTGTGTGCCTCCGAGCAGACCCCGCCCCTGCGGCAGAGGCCTGCCCAGACACATCTGGGGAACGTGGGAGGAACACGCCTGGGCTGGCCGTGCGGGACACGGGGTGCAGGGAGGTGAACACGCACGCACACGCACAGAGCCATGTGGCACACACGTGCACATATGCAGATGCTCACTTCACCACCCCTGTCCTGGGGAGCCCGCCCCGGCGAGCTGCAGGGACCCCCAGGAAGAGCAGGCGCCCACGTGCACACGCCCACTGAGGGGCAGGCCTGTCGGCACACCCACGGAACCCGCAGGCCGGGCCTCATGCAGACCCGCGCCAACCTGGGCACCGCACCCCAGGGTCCGCACTCTGATCTCCTCCCCCACCCCCCAGGACAGCTGAGTCAGGGGCCCCCCCGAGCTGCTCTGTTCATCTCGAAGCCAGAAAGGAACCCCTGTCCCCACCCCCACACACAGCAGCCAGAGGCAGGCCCACCCCTGGGCTCCCCCACACCAGGCGGGCTCCCGTCGCTCCCAGGAGAGACCCCAGAACCTGCCCCTAAGCGGCTGACAGTGCCCAGGCTCCAGGCCCCACAAACCCACAGAGAAGAAATCACTCCTGAGATGCCCCGGGCCCTCAGTGCCCACCCCTCTCTCTGGGGGCTGAGTACCCCCTTATCCCAGAGGATGGCTCCCAAGTCAAGGGCTGGCAGGCAGGGCCAGGGGCAGACACACACCACACAAGCCGTGGGCCTCGGCTCAGCCCAGCGCTCGGGACCGAAAGCAGCCAACTGTTCTGGGCAGAAGGGGACGCCCCCGCTCCCCGCACAGCCCGGCCCAGCCGGTGGCTCGCACCCAAGTGGTATGTAATTCTCCCACGTGGGCAGATCTCCCGGCTGGGCATGGCGACCATGACGGCAGGAGAGGCTGGAGCCGGCTGTGGGAGGAGCCTGTGCTTCGGGCGGGGCGGGGCAGGGCAGTCGGGCACCCACCCTCCCCTTGGGCAAGGGGCTCTCTCCCCTGGCCAGGCTCACCTGCACACCCATCCGAACACCTGTGTGACTCCCCGTGCTGGACGTGGGAATGCAGCAGGTGGACGGAAGGTGGTAGGAGTCAGAACAGCGGCGACCCCGGGCTCCAGAGGGCAGTCCCAGGGAGGGGCGGTGAGGACGGCCCACTCCCCGATCTGGGTGCTGGCGGCACCCCTAAGGCCTGTGCACTGAACACTGTGCACCTCCATCTTTCTAAAGTCGACAGAGCAGAGTGTCGCCTAACGCCGCGTAACCAACTTCAAGAGGCGGCAGGCCGCAGAGACGGCACAGAGGGCCAGGCCCAGAGACGCCAAGCACCTCCCTGGGATGCACAGCCCCCAGTCCCAAGACCTGCTGAGGACCCCCACGCCGACCCAGGGGTCCCAGGGTCTGACAGAGCTCCACGGAGCCGGAGGGGCGCTGGCAGCCCCAAGCTGTCGTCCTAATAAACCTGTCCCGCCTCCCCTCGAATCGGGGACAGGCGCACCAGTTCCGCGTGGGATCCCCACGGCAGCCCACCTGCTCGGGAGGCGCTCGCCGGGGAGCTGAACCCAGACCACTGCCGTCCGCCCGGAGGCCTCACTCACCCACAGGCAGAACGTTGTTGCTCAGGAAATGCCGTCTGCTGCCAGGCCCCGGGTCCTCGGGCTGAGGGGCCATCCCGGAGGGGTCCAGCGTGAGACGTGGGCCTGGCCTGGAGGCCGCTGGGGTGCGCTGTCAGCAGGAGGCAGGAAGAGGCAGCTCTGAGACCCCTCTGCCCGCAGGGTCCCCGCGTCCCCCGCTGGGATGGAGCCTGCTGCTCATGGCATCTAGAGAGGGGGAGGGCTGGTGGTGAGGCCTGTCCGTGTCAGTGGCTTCTTCACCGATGTGTGGATTTTCGTCTCTGAGCTGGGACTTGTTCCTCTTACGGAAGCCCCCAGTCCTTCTGCTGTGATGGGCTGGAGGCACCTGCCAGCCCCGGGCCACAGTGGGGCCCCACAGGCCACAGGAGGACCCTGGCCCGGCGGGTGCCCCTCAGCTCTCTCCAGCCCTCGGGTCCCACTGCACCTCACTCCCAGGTCTGGGGCTCGGCCCTTGTAGCCACCACGCAGTCTGTGCCCTAAATTGAGGCCACTTTGACCTCCCAGGCTGCCGGCTGCCTGCCCCTGGGCCGCTTGGCCAGGCTCCAAGCCCCCAACTCTCACCACCACCCCCAGGTGGGCCCCAGGCTCCACCCACCTCCCCATGGTCTCCCCCAGGGTTCAGTCCCACCCCAGCCTGTGCTCAGGCTCCTCTGCTGCCCGGACCTCCTCTTCCTCCTTCCCTCCATCCATCCATCTCCTCTGCTGCCCCAGGCCCTCCAGAGACCTCTCAGCACCCACCCGCTCCCTCCCCTGAGCCTCCTTCCGGGGCTACAGAGAGACCGCAGAGCAGTGAGGGCCTTGGCCCCTGGTGCCCTCTGCCATGCCCAGGACAGAGCTTCCGACCCGGCCCTCGCATGGCCACCGGGAGTGTGTGCCCACGCAGGAGCACGCAGCAGGGACGACGGGCAGGCCCAGGCTCCCCGGCACTCCCTCCCCAGGGCCCACAGAGCAGCCCTGGCTCACACCCTCCTCGAGCCCAGGCCTCTCGGGCTCCCTCATTCCCCGGGAAAGAGGCCTCCCTCGCCTGGCCGCCTCTGCCTCGGCCTGCACCTGGCCCTCCCCCTCCACGGTCAGCAGCAGACTCCACACGGCTGCCAGGAGTCCTCTGGGGTCCTGCACCTCAGAAGAGCGTCGGGAGGGGACACCAGGCAGCCCAAAGGCTGGGGCACCGGGGCTGGCGCCTCATCCTCCCGCAGAGGCCTCGCCCGCCCGTCGGTGTGCGCCCACCTCCTCTCCTGGACCCACCTCCGCCCGGCCCCGCGCGGCCCGCCGCTCCAGGCTCACCCACCGGTGTGTGGTCTCTCAGCCCAGGCTCCTGAAGGCCAGTGCCGGCTCCAGCCGCCGCCCGGCCCACACTGCTGGTTCCTGGGCAGCTCCGAGGCTTCCTGCTGCAGTGGGAGCCCAGGGCCCTGTCCGGACACGTCTGCCGCGCGGGCCGGGCGTGGGGCTCCGGCTGGGCTGGCACAGGCGCACCTAATTAGGGAATAGCACCATGCCACAAGCCCAGGCGAGGCCCTGAGGACCATGAGGTCAGCCGTTGGCATGGGCCTGGCTACACTGTGCACGGGAGTCCCTGGGCCCTTGCCGCCTGTCCCTGGCCCTCAAACCACGCCAGGCCTCTCTCAATGCCCCTCACTCCCAGCCATGCAAGGACCCCTACAGCTTCTGGGGTCAGCAGGAGCAGATGGGGGTGCCTGCAGCAGGGTCGGTGACCACGTGGGACGGGGCCTATGGGTCGGAGGGGCCGTAGCTGACCGTGCTGTGGGGCCGTCACCAGCTAGGCCGGCTCCTTCTCTCACGGGCTGACCCCCGGAGCCCCAGCCCCCAAATTAAGGAGGGGCCACCTCTCATCTCAGGTCTCTGGCCTCTGCTCAGACCCCGTCCCAGATGCCAATGTCAAGCCCTGGAAACTGGCCATTGCCCACAGGTGACCACATGGCTGTATTCAGTGCCAGGCGGGGCAGGCAGGAGGGACAGGGCAGAGAGGTCCACTCCACCCCTGCCCCCAGCAGCCAGTCCGTGGCCCAGCCCAGAGCCTGAGGGCCCAGCCTGTGATGCCCAGACCAGCTGGCAGCCCCAAGGACAAAGCGCCCATCATCTGGCAGCCCCTGGCAGCCCATCCTGCCCCGCCCGTCTCGCTGTCCTTGCCTGAGGGGAGGGCCCACTGTACCCTCAAGGCCTTCCTACCTCCAGGATGCGCATGGTGACCCTGGCCAGGTTCCACGGAGCAGTGGAGGGAGTGCTAGAGGGGCCTCTCGTGCAGGCCCCAGCCTGCTCCGGACATCCTCCCCTCCTGCCCCCACCTCCGTGCCCCGCCCAGGAGGAGGAGCCACACCCACTGCTGGCATCTCCAGGCTCTGGGAGACCCTGGGCCCAGCCTCTGAGGAGCGAATGTCAGGGTGGGGCCTCTCTCCCTCCAAGACCCCGCGGGCCACCCAGACCATGGAAATCCTCCTCTCTGAAGGGAGAAACAGGCCCAGAGAGGAAGACACCCCCAACCCAGCTGATGTGGCTGTGCTGGGGCATGGCCAGCTCCCCCAAACTCCTCCTGACTCTCCCTAGACGGCCTGTCCCCCGGGGCCCAGCAGCCAGAGCCCAGCCTCGCCATCCCCTCAGCTTCCCCAGGGCTGCCTGGAAGCTCCTCTCCAGGGACCTCGCTGCCCGGAGCCTCCGAGCACAGTCTCCAGGCTGGGAGTGGGGTCCAAGGTGGAGGAACCTGGTGATGGGGGCAGGTCAAAGCCCCCCATGGCCGGCGGGTGAGTGAAGCTGTACCCTGTCCCCGGTGCCACCAGCTGCCCAGAGCCCCTGCCTCCCCCACCCCAGGCCTAGCGGATGAGAAGACAAAGAACGAAGGCCAGCCATGGGGCCACCATGCCAAGCCGGTCGAGCCGGGCCACTGCCAGGGCTGCTTAGCTGTACAAGCAGCAGAGCGCGCTGCTGTGACCCGGGCGCGGCGGGGAGTGTGGGGCCAGGCTGGGCTCCTGGAGGGCAGAGGGCAGCGACGGGTGACAAGGAGCACACTGGGCCCAGAGCTGGCCTCCCAGAGCAGGGCCCTTGCAGGGACGAGAGGGAAGGGCTGTAGCCGAGGGGCAAGTCCCGGATAAGAGTGGGGTCCCTTACCAAGGCACACGTGTGCAGCCTGGAACCCAGCTGCTCTGCTCTGGAGAGAAAGCCCTCCCAGGCCCCAGGGGACGGGGAAGATGTCCAGGGCAGCCCTGTGGGGCGGAGGTGCTAGAGGTCCCTGGGGTGGGGACACAGCCGGGAACAGCACATAGCACTGGGAGTGCAAAGGGAAAGGAAACACTTGACAGCTCAGTGTCGAGCAAGAGAAGCAAAGACCCACACAAGGCACATGGCCACTGCTGGGCCAGAGAGCACCACTTCCCAAAGCATGGCCCATGGAACCCCAGGGTCCTCAGAAATTGTCAGGGCACACGAGTTCTAACCTGTTTCCTAATGCCCTTCCTCCCGTGTGGAGACCTGCACCACAGCAGGTGACGCCCCAGCACAGACCAGGCAGAGGCTCCAAAGGTGCTGGGCACCCCACTGAGCTCAGGATCAACCGAGAAAACGCATTTCCCTGAAGCGCTTGATAAAGCAGTAAAAGTGACCAATTTATTCAACCTCAAGGCAGACCTCCCGTCATTCTGATATTCGGTGCGAGGAGAAGGGGGGGATGACACAAAGCTGGGGTGAAGGACGGTTTTCCAGAGGTGCTGAACAGGCCGAGGGAGCGGAGCTTGGAGCACATGTTCACTGGGAGGAACAGTGTTTTCACTGGAAGGAACAGCATTTCACTGGAAGGAACAGCGTTTCACTGGAAGGAACGTGTTCACTGGAAGGAACCACGTGTTCACTGGAAGGAACAGCATTTCACTGGAAGGAACCACGTGTTCACTGGAAGGAACAGCGTGTTCACTGGAAGGAACAGCGTTTCACTGGAAGGAACAGCATTTCACTGGAAGGAACAGTGGGCAGGGAGCTGCAGCTGTGCAGGGCAAGTGTGTGCGACCTCTACAGAGGGGGTTGTCCCCAGTGGTAAAATTCAAGTTTAGGTGAAAATTAACGTTTTGGAGAACTTGCATCCACCCCTGTGAGCCTGATGCTTCCAAATATGCAAAGGATTTTTCTCGCGAGGGCAGCGGGCAGGTATGAAATGTAATGAAATGTGTCAACATGTGGAAATTCTGCCTAATTCAGCAAGCCAATATCCTCCAGGTGACCCAAACGTGACATTCCAAGATCACGCGTGGGAGCCACTGAAAGCGGAAGAGAGCAGTGTGTGCTAACGAGGCGGAATCCCAGGCAGCGCTCACGGGGCTCCGGCTCTCAGTGCGAGAACCTGTCCAAAGCCACCGCTTGCTCAGCACGGGTGCAGTGTCACAGGAGAAAACCCCTGTTATCTAAAAAGCCAGCTTCCGCCCTGACCCGTGTGGCTCGGCGTTGGAGCGTCAGCCCACAGCCCAAAGAGTCACGGGATCGATTCCGGTCAAGGGCACATACCTTGGTGGCGGTTCGGTCCCGGCCCTGGTCGGGTCCTGTGGGAGACCACAGTCAATGTGTCTCTCACATCGATGTTTCTCTCTCTCTCTCCCTCCCACTCTGTCTGAAAGTAAATGGAAAAACACCCTCAGGTGAGGATTTAAAAAAATAAATAAAATAAAAGGCGTTTCTCCTCATATTTCCCCGACAAGGGCAAATGGGACAGATGGACACAGAAGCCGAGAGGACAGCCAACAGCAGAGGTTTGCAACAAAGTAAAACTATGTTGCTCTTCTCACTGAAACTTTGTTTTGGGACAGAAGTTACTTTTTATAAAATGTTACTTATATTAAGATGTAACCGTTTGATTGTTGTTATTTTGAATAAGTCTGCCTCAACAAATATTTTTAAATGACCTGTTTTCATTTCTAATGTGGCAAATAGCAAATGATCACAGCCAAGGGTGTGCCGGTCAGGACTCACCAACCAGCCCCCCGGGAGAAGCCCTGCTGGGTGATGTGAGCCGGTTTCCAAGGCGTGAACTCTCCCGCTGCGGCCATTTCCAGCTCTGACCCTGGGATCCTGAGCTCGGAGTTGGGGGCCACACGAGCCATTTCCGCAGGCGTCCGGGTCAGACACAACCACACCTGGATAAGATAACAGCACGCTGTCAATAATTAGGAATCAGGGAGTTTCCCATGTTTGTCACCTTTGTTTTTTACATAATTTGTATGTTTTACATGATTTAATTAGTTTAATTTGATTTTAATTGTGGCTGTGTTTAACAACCAGCTCACAAAGTCCGTGATCTTGATACGGTTGTAATTAACTAGTTATTAATAACAGAAAAGAAGCAAAGGAAAGGCCAGACATTGTAGGCATGTTGCCTGCAAAACACTGGGGGAGGGATCCAACCAAGGAAGACAGGCGCATGCCCGGTAAAGTTGGGGTGACATAGAGAAGGTATGTGCCTGTCGATCACACCTGGGGAGAGAGATGTTGGCCAGAATGGGCGTGGCCACCGCAAGCTGCGAAGGTTTGGAACACAGGAACCACTGAACACAGGAGCTCGCTCTCCTGGGCTTCGGGGATCTCAGGGGCGCTCTCCTGGTTCTCTTGGTTCACCCGACTGTCCCACGGCCATGCAGACCCCACAGCAATGGACTGATGGACTGCGGCTACCCTGACGCTAAGCTGGACCCCACCCCCACATGGAAAGGAAACTGGACACTGGCTCTGATTCCAGCTCCAGCGAAACCCCAGCTACACTCCTTCTCTGACGGAACTAAGGGAAACGGGACTTGGGAAACCCAGCGGTGTAATTCCACAGAAACAAAGCCTTCTACCACGTCTCACTCTCCCATGGGGCCTCCAGAAATGCTGATTCCAGCGATACCCCAAGAATTTCACCCCAGCAGCAACTGGGGAGACCAGGCACACTCCTCTCCGGGAACAATCTCACAGCCAGCCCGGGAGCTGGCCTGAGCAGCTCTGTCACACCGGACGTGACACCCCTGACAAAGCTCTGGGGTCCCCACAACGCTCTGGTCAGACAGAGCGGAAAAGGGTCCGGAGAACAACATGTTTGTGTGCTGCTAATGTTGATAAAAAATGGGCCCTGGCCGGTTTGGCTCAGCGGTTGGAGCGTCGGACTGCGGTCCAGGGAGACCCGGGTTTGGTTCCTGCTAGGGGCACGTACCTCGGTTGCAGTTTGTCCCCGGCCCCTGGTTGGTCGTGCGGGAGGCAGCCACTCGATGTGTCCCTTTCACGTCGATGTTTCTCTCTCTCTCTCTCTTCCTCTCTCTCCCTCCCACTCTATCTGAACAAAAAATGGAAAATGTCCTCAGGTGAGGATAAAAAAAAAAAAAAGGGTGCAAGAAAAGACTGCGTTCTGTAAACTCCCCAAACAGAAGGCGGATACTGAACACACATCAGAATGCGACCCAAGAAGACTGGGGGCGGGGGCAGGGGCGGCACTGTCATCAGATACCCTAGTCAGTCCAGAGCAGGGGCCCTGGCCCTGTGAGGGGTGGCCCCTGAGCCCTCTGTGCCCCAGGCCTGGAGACCGTGGAAAGTGGGGGTCTCTGGGTCAGAATTCAATCTGAAGCTGGTCTCTGCATAGCCGAGAAGCTCTCTCTCTGAGCCTCAGTTTCCTCATGTGTAAAGCAGGGTGAAGAGTGCCCCTCCCTTACGGGATACTGCAGATGCAGGGTCCCTCAGCCTGGGGTCCAGGAAAGCCCAGTCAGGAGGGCAGGCAGACCCTCCGTTTTCGTGTTGAGACCCTGGCCCTAGGTGGCCTTTCCCACACCTGTGCCGGGAACATGCCCCATGGGGGCCGGGCCACAGTACCTGGGCTCCACCCCACAAACGGAGCCCCATAGCCCAAGGGCAGATCCGAGGCCCCAGCCCGAAGCACCACGCTCTGCCACCGCATGAGGGGGCAACTTCAGTATGTTTCATGGACTTCGTTCTGCCACGTGGATGGGCCTCCCGTCTGGTCCCCCGGCTCCCGATTCGGTCCTGACCCTAGGCCGGCTCTGCCCCTGGTAGAAACACCACCTTCAGGGAATCTGCCTTCCCGTTCTGGCCAGCACAGGACACACCGCCCGGCCACAGCAGAGCCCCAGCCCCCGCCCGTGCCCCGGAATCACCCAACATTCCTCCCAGACTCAGGCTGGCTGTGCACTGGCCCCTTGTCCTTTCTCCACCGACAAGGCCCTGACCAGGCCCTGCTTTGGGAGCTGCCACGGGGCCTCCCCACTGCCCAGTGCAGGGGGCCTCTGCATCTGGTGGGCAGGAGTCCACTGTGCGCCCAGCTGGGGCACTGCCCGCCTGTGCCCGGGCTCGCCACCCCAGTACCTCCAAGGCCTGGGTCTGCCACCAGCCTGAGGTGGGGTGAGGGCCTCCCAGCCACTGCCAGGTGGAGAAACCTGTTCTCCGGGTTCATCTGAGTGAGCAGTGAGCACTGCACCCCAGGTCCTGCCCGTGCCTTCCTCGTCCCCCTGTCCAGGCTGCAGCTGCAAGGGAGGGCCATGGGGGGCGGGCTGGACGCCCCCCCACCACTGCCTGCAGCCCGCAGAGCCTCACCTCCCGCCCTGGTCCTCGGAGGAGCCAGAGCGCCAGAAGTCCCGTGGGCACACGTCCCGCATTCAGGTGACGGGGACCAAAGTTTGGCCACCCCGAAGCTGTTCTTTGGGATATTGACTTTAAACTGTTTATTAAGGGGGAAAAAAAGACTCAGAAAGAACCTTGGAGCCTCCCCGCTTTCTTGGCCAAGAGCTTCAGAGGAAACCTGCTTCGGGGGGGAGCCTTGGCTTAATCACCTGCAGGCGCGGACTGCGATGGGGGGCGCAGGGGTCCTCACACGCAGCCTGCCTGTGCGGTCAGGGCACCGGCTTCTCTTCCCCTAGCCTGGCCAGTGCGAGTGACAGCGGCCAGCACCGCAGCTGCCCCGGCGAATGCCCGTCTGGAACCGTGATTATATAGGTCGGGTAACAGAGTCCTATCTTATCGGTCACGTCGCATAATAAGGTTTCATCTGATTGGTCAATTCTTGGTACCAGAAATCCTTATACACAGTATAAGCACCTGATTTTTATTTATTTATTTATTTATTAATCCTCACCCAGAATATTTTTCTTTCCATTTATCTTCAGATAGAGTGAGAGGGAGGGAGAGAGAGAGAGAAACACCGATGTGGGAGAGACACACCGACTGGCTGCCTCCCGCATGACGCCGACCAGGGCAGGGGACCAAACTGCAACAGAGGTCCGTGCCCTTGACCAGAATCGAACCCGCGACTCATTGGTCCATGGGCCGACTCTCTAACCGCTGGGCCAAATTGGCCAGGGTGCACCTGATTTTTTTTTTTTTTTAAGTCACTTTTGGCCTGGCTGGTGTGGCTCAGTGGACTGAGCGTCGTCCCATGGACTGAGAGGTCCTGGTTGGATTCCCAGTCAGGGCACATGCCCGGGATGCGGGCTCCATCCCCAGTAGGTGCCGTGCAGGAGGCAGCTGATCGATGCTTCTCTCTCACATCGATGTTTCTATCTCTCTCCCTTCCTCTCTCTCTAAAAAAATCAACAAAAACATTTTTTAAAATAATTAAAATATAAAATAAGTCACTTTTGGAGCAAAAAGGGTAGGTCATTTTTTTTTTGGTAAATCAATAAAAATTATAACTATCTTATGTCAGATCAGCAAAAAAATACCTTTTCGAGTGTGCCGCAGGATGTGAGCCATCGGTTTGTGCGTGCCAGCGACAAGGAAGGGAGAAAAGCGCTGCCGAAAGTGTTTCTGCCCTGGCCTCCGTCCTCAGCGAGATGCCCGTGTCCCCCGTCTCTGAGCTGCCTGGCGAGAAACGTCCTGCCATGCATGTTCCAAGCCAACTACCTCTAAGTCACCCATGCGCAGTTCTGACATCTAGGAACCCGCCCCCCCTTCTCCTTTGTCTGGAAATGTCCCCCGTGTCCAATGTTGCCTCACTGTCCTTGGGACGTCCATGCTTATGTGAATTCCCCATACACACGTATTAAAAATGTGATTTTCTCCTGTTACCGACTCTGTTCATTTGAATACTGGCCCGACTAGAACTTAGAAGCGAGGTAGTGACAAGGGGCACACACCCCCTCTAGCAAGAGCCCTCGTCCCTGCCCCCAGCCCAGCCCAGAATCCTGGGACCTGAGAACTGCAGCCCACAGAGCTCCAGGCCATGGTCACCAGGACACACGAGAGCTGATTGGCCGAGGGCTTCTTGTCTGCATCTCCCACGCTGATTTTTTTTTTTTTTTAATCCTCACCTGAGGACATTTTTCCAGTTTTTGTTCAGATAGAGTGGGAGGGAGAGAGAGGAAGAGAGAGTGAGAGAGAAACATCGACGTGAAAGGGACACATCAAGTGGCTGCCTCCTGCACGACCCAACCAGGGCCGGGGACGAACTGCAACTGAGGTACACGCCCCTAGGGAACCGAACCCGGGCCTCTCTGGACCGCAGGCTGACGCTCTAACCGCTGAGCCAAACCGGCCAGGGCCCACGCTGACTTTACTCTGAAACCCACCTCAGTCACACCCCTCAGCCATGTCCCCACCTTTACACTGAGGCCCAGTGAGCCGTCACTCCACTCTGTCTTTGGTTCCGATCCGTTCACACGTCCAGGTGGAACTCACTCCCTGACCCGCTAAAATTCAACTTGGTAGAGCAGATGCGCCGAGGGCGACACCTGCTGGCTGCTCTGGTGTCTGCACCTGGAGCGTCAGCAGCACCCCAAACAAGCAGCTGCGGCACCAGTGAGGAAACTGAGGACATCTGAACCCAAGGCCCACCTCCAGAGAACAAGGCACTCAGCACATTGATTCTGGCCTTTCTCCAGACAGACGGGACTCTGAGGAAGGGGACACAACCGATTGCAAGTCCAACTTGGCGCCGATGGACACTGCGCCTGTCTGCAAACCCACAGGCCTGGGCGCCTCTGGGGCCAGGAAGGAGCTTGGGTTTCAGACCTTCAAATGAGAGTTGGCCCGAAACTTGTGAGGTCTCAATGCCTCCATGTGGGCCACGCCTTGCCACTGCACCCCCCTCCAAGGGTCTGCCCCAGGCTGCCAGAAGCAGCAGCTTCTGTGTCCAGAAAACGGGGTACACAGGCAGGGGAGTGGCTCTCAAGGGGCACAGGGACAGATGAGACCGTGAGACCACTGGGTTGTGCCCCTACCCTCTAAGCAGGGCCCACCTGGCTGGTGGGGCCCCACCAGCTCTGAGCCAGTCTCCAAGGCCTGGTTCCGTGTCACCTGGGCTGGGCCAGGCTGGGGCTCTTCCCAGGGCCGAGCCTCCTAAGATTGGAGAGCAGAGCAGAGGTCAGGCCAGGAACTGCCACCGGTCCTGCCCTATGCCCGCCTGGCCCAGGGCAGTGGGGCCTTGTGGTTCCCCAGCCCCCCTGGGCTCAGTTCCACCCACTTTCTCCCAAGCAGCCACGTGGCTCCGCTCAGTGCCAACAGGCAGGGTGCTTCTGCTGCCAGGCTGACGTGAGGCCACTCAAGTCTGTCTGGGGCGCCCCTGGCCCTTCCTCTGCCAGGTGGCCGCTGGGGCACAGGTGCAGACTTGATGCTCCGGGCCTCAAGCTGTCCCCATAGCCACCCCTCCTCCCACTTTCCTTCCCCAGGCCGGGCCCCTCCCAACCAGCAGTTCAAGTCGGGCTGTGGCCCGAGGCCGGCTATGGGCTCCCCCAGCTCTGCCCTCTGGTGTGTGGCCCTGGCGAGTCTCCCAGGCCTGCCTGGGTCCCTGCTCTGTGAGCAAAGCGGCTGGGAGGGCTCAGGGGTCCGCCTGGGGGGTGAGTGAGGCGCCTGTCTGGTCCTCATGACCGTGGTTCACAGATTCTGAGCCCCACCCGGTCCTGGGTCCCCAGAGCGCCTTTGTGGGGGGGCTCCAGCCCGCAGGGGGGTCCCGGTGAGGTCCCGGAGGATCCGAACACGAGGTGGGTGACAGGAGCCGCCCGGAGGGCAGTGCAGAGAGGAAGAGCCTGGCCTGGAGCGGGACGCCGCACCCACCGCAGGCCCCTGGGCTCCCCGGAGACGCCGCCCCACGGAGGGTCAGCACCCGCTGGTTTGGCTGCCCCCTCGCAGTCCCTAGGGCTTGTCCCGCCCGCTCGCAGCGAAGCCGCCAGATCAGCTCTCAGACTCGGAAACCCGACGGCGTCCAGCGCCCTCCGGTCTGGGCACCTGCTCCACCGCCCACTCCGCTGCCGCAGGTCGGCGCCCTCGCCAGTCCCGCCCGGAGCAGGGGGCGGGGCTCACGCTAGCCCCGCCCTCCCCTGCACGCACCGCCCCGTCCTCCCCGCAGGCCCCGCCCCCGCCCCTCGCACCGCCCAATCCGAGCCCGCGGACCGTGACGCACAAGGTGTGCGCCGCACGCCCCGCCGGTCCCCGCGGCCATGGCTCCCGCGGCCGCCGGCCCCCCGGAGGTGGTGCGCGCGGCTCAGAAGGACGACCAGTACCGCGGGGGGCTGCGGAGCGCGGCGGGCGGCGCCCTGCACAGCCTGGCGGGTGAGGCCAGGGCCCGAGGGCGCCGCCGGCAGTGCCCGGCGCGGGGGGAGGGCTGGCCCGTGGGTGGGCCTGGGCGAGGCGGACGGACGCGCCCCCAGACCTGCCGGGCGCCGCGCCCCGGGGCAGCTGCCAGGCCCTGCGCGCCCACCGAGACCCGGCCACAGCGAGAGCCCAGGGCGCGCCGGCCGCTGTTGGGGGCGGCGCTGGGACGCGGTCAGCCTGGTTCTGTGTCCACGACACACGCTCGGACTGACCGCCAGGCGCTGCTGTCGGTGCCTTACAGACACTGGCTCATTAACCCCAGAACACCCCTGCAGAGGAGGACGTGCCATAGCCAGGCTTCGACATTGGGAAACGGGGTTCCTGCGAGACCTGGGGGCTTGCCTGAGGTCACAGCCGGCGGGTGGGGAGCGGGGACAGGATGCTGGACAGCGGTCTCGCTTGTGCTCTGTCACTGGGCCACACTGTCTGTCCTGGTGGCCCTTCTGGGCGCTAGAACACTTGCCCAGGTGAGTCCTGGAGGGGGCCATGGGCTCCTGGTGGGCAGGTACTCCGGAGACTCAACGGCCCCGTGAGGCAGGTGCAGATGGAGCAGAGTGGGGCCAGGGCAGAGGGGTACGGTCAGGACAGGCTCAGCTTGGAGGACAGGTGGTGGGCTGGGCGTTGGGGCAGCAGGACCTAACCTTACGCCCCTCCCACCTCCAAGTAGTAATGCTGTTTCTGCTGTTAGGGGCGAAGAAGTGGCTGGAGTGGAGGAAAGAGCTGGAGCTGCTGTCAGATGTCGCCTACTTTGGCCTCACCACACTTGCAGGTAGCACCCCCCCCTTGGGACCTTCGGACCGAGGGGACCACAACACACGCCCAGCCCAGAAGACGGGAGGGGGGGGGGGTAACAGCAAAATGAGAAGCTCCTGGAGGTGCTTCCCAGCGTCCCTGGAGCTGGCCCGGATGCAGCTTCAGGGAAGGAGAGGACCCAGAGACCCTTTCCTGGAGGGGAGGCCCGACCCTGAGCCCCGGCCAGGGCCTCTGGAACCTACACTTGTTCACCTGTCATGTGTGTGTCCTCCTTGCCTCTTTTTTGTGTGTCCCTGGAGACCATTTCTCCATGGCTGAACCTTATATCTGAGAGGGGCCCCAGTACTGAGGCTATCACAGGGCATGGCTGTGAAGGCCCTGGCAGAGCGGTCCTTTATAAGAAAGGCAGGGGCTCAGTAGAGCGCAAGGTCTGCCTCAGCCTCTCACGTGGGTGTCCCCCCACCCCCAGGCTACCAGACCCTTGGGGAGGAGTACGTCGGGCTCATCCAGGTGGACCCGTCCCAAAGACAAGTGCCCTCAAGGCTGCGCCGCGGCGTGCTGGTCGCCCTGCACACCCTCCTGCCCTACTTGGTGGACAAGGCCCTGCTCCACCTGGAGCATGAGCTGCAGGCTGATGGCAACGGCCCCCGGGCATCGCAGGGCAGCCTGGCACCCTACGTGCGAGGCCGTTCCAGAGCCAGGCGCTGCGTGCACCGGTGGGTGGCTGGCCTGACAGAGCAGCAGAGGAAGACACTGCTGAGGGCCGTGCTGGTGTTCAGGCAGGGCCTGGGCTGCCTCCAGCGGCTGCACCTCGCCTGGTTCTACATACACGGTGCCTTCTACCATCTGGCCAAGAGGCTCACAGGAATCACCTACGTAAGTGCTAGTGCAGCCCAGACTTGCTTGATCCTGGTTTGTCCGGGTAGAGCTGGCTCTTCAGGGCCTCTGTGGACCAGCAGTCACAGGGCCGGGGCCAAAATCCTCGGCTGGGTTTTGGTGGTTCACATCTTGCTAAAAAAGCCTGAGGAAGTTCGGTTTCCACAAACCCTGAGAGTAGGGCAAGTCTGTCTTCCGCAGCCAGCATGTGCGGGCCACCCTGGGTGCCAGGCCCTGCACCCTGCACCTTACTCTGAGCACAGGCCTATGGCCACAGCTTCCAGACTGCCCTGATGGAGGGTCGCGTGTAGGGATGTCTTCCTGGCAGTGACCCCACAGTGACTACGTGAGCCCCACTGCTTACAGCAACCTGCTAGTCTTCCCTGATCTGCACCCCCCTGCTCTGCTGGGCGACCATTCACACCCTCCCGTCTGGGTTCCCTTGCCCAGTCACCCAGAAAGCCACCCCAGGCCCACCTGCCCACCAGAGGGTCTCCAGGCTCTGGCTCCTGCGTTGCTCTCAGCATCTTGCTCCCTTTAAGAAAGCCCCGCCCCATCCCGCCCTACCCCTCTTTGCCGCCCTTGGCCGTGCTGTCCTGGCTCCTGTGCCTCCGCCCCGGCGCAGTCTCGGCCCTCGACGTGCTCGTCCGTCCTCAGTGTGTGTTGCTGAGCTGCTCTAACAAAGGGGCCTGGAAACACAAGGCTCAAGCCAGAGGGCCTTTCCCTCTCCTGAGGCATCTGGGGTTGCCATGGGCTCTTCTCTGCACAGGCACCCAGGGCCTGGCCAGTCTGCTGACCTGGCTGCCTCCATCCCATCACTAGCAGGAGAGGCCCGCACACAGTGTCACCCCAGTGGCATAGTCACCTAAGAGCAGGGAGCTCCTGTTCTTGCAGCAGACAGCTGGTTGGCAGCGTTTGCCACGGCACTCCTGCCCCGCTGGCTGCTCTCTCAGGCTTCTTTCTGGTTCCTTTCCCCTCTGAGACGGGGGTCCCAGGATGCTCCCCTGCACACTCCAGCTCCGTGTACACCTTCCTGGCTCAGTGCTTCACCTGCTGGGAGTGAGGCCCCGAGCCATCATTCAGCAGCGTCCCCCGACTGCCCACCCGCCTGGTGCTCAGGCCTTGGAAAGCATTCCTGGCCTCACCCAGCTGAGAGGCCCCGTGGTCATCATCTGGCCCCTCTGTGCACCAAGAGGGCAGGTTTGGGCCTCAGTTGCCAGGACACTTGAGAGCTGGGGGAGGCTGGCCCCCAGGCTGTTCAGTCTCTGTGCCAGCCGATCCTGTGACTGTCCCCTGGGGTCCTTGACAGCTCCGCATCCAGCACCTGCCGGCAGAGGACCTGAGGGCTCGTGCAAGCTACAGGCTGCTGGGGGTCATCTCCCTGCTGCACCTGGCACTGTCCGTGGGCCTGCAGCTCTACGGCCTCCGGCAGAGGCAGCGCGCCCAGCGGGAGTGGAAGCTGCACCGCAGACTGTCTCACCGCAGGTGCGCGGGGCTGGCTCCAGGGCACGGGCTCTCAGCTCAGGCGTGCCGCTGGCCTGTGGAGGCCCGGCGCCCCTGTGCTCAGCAAGGACTTGGAGGCTCAACCCTCCCCACCCCCACAGGAGCCACGTGGAGGAGAGAGCAGTGTCCAGAAACTCCCTGTGTACCCTGTGCCTGGAGGAACGCAGGCATTCGACAGCCACACCTTGCGGCCATCTGTTCTGCTGGGAGTGCATCACCCAGTGGTGTGACAACAAGGTCAGCAGCTGTGGTTCCGGAGCACAGGTTCCCCGGGCAGGTGTACAGGACAGCCAGGTGGCTGCCAGTCAGCAGCCTGCCTCTGAAACCTCATTGGTGGTGGAGGGGTGGGTGTCTTCAAAGCCCCCAGTAAGCCAGGGATGGAGTCAGTCGGGAGTCGGTGCCACAGTTGCCATGTGGACGCTGTGCAAAGCAAGCTAGAGGGGCCACAGCACTGTGAGCATCATCCCTGGGAGGATGTCCATCCCTGGGAGGCCCGGGCCTGCCCGCACACGCTGCACCCTCCTTTCCAGCCAGACAGGCACCCCCATGACTGCCCATGGGGAGCCGCTGGCCCTTTGAGACCTCAGGGCGGAGGGTGTACTGAGCCAGGTAGTCGGCACAGTGTGCCTCTCATCCCCACGCTGAGTCCAGTGAGGGGTCCGGTTCCTGGGCCCCCACACACCTCTACTGGTGAGCTTAGCCTGAGTCCAGCTTCCTGGGCTGAGGGGAGCGGACGGGCCACCCAGGCGAGGAGGTGAACAAGGGACGTGATGCTCACCTTGTCTGCCTCTGCACAGCTGCTCTGGGTTGTCCCTGCTGTGGGGCCCCAGTGGGTGCCTGACAAGCAAGCGTCCGCCTTTCAGGGCGAGGGAAGCCGATCTGCAATCAGCCCAGGGAGTCCAGGTGGGGCCGCCTGGCTTCAGGAAAGGGGACCGGAGAGGGCTCACCGCAGAGCCCCCTGAGGGCCTCACAGCCAGTCTTCCCCCAGCTGAGGCCCTGTGGGCATCTCGACACAGCGGTCAGTGGTGGTTGAGAGCCTCACCGCCCCATCCCCACGGGGACAGGCCAGCTGTCACTGTCACCCGCTCCCCTTCCCCACCGTCCAGGCTTCAGGCCGCCCTTCAGGTTTGCGACTTCTGAAGAAATGCTAACACTCTCATTGTGGAGGTTCTTGGAGATGCCAGTGGGGGAGGGTCTGCAGTGGGCTGCAGGGGACAGCCCGTGTGACCTCTCCCTTCCCCACAGACGGAGTGTCCCCTGTGCAGGGAGAAGTTCCCTCCCCAGAAGCTCGTCTACTTGCGGCACTTCCGATGACCAGGACAGGAACCCAGGAGTCGCCTATCAGGAGAAAACTTCATTGATTCTTGAGATTAACTTGACTTGTACAGAAATCATAAAATCCTCTGATTTTCTATCTTGTCGCATAAGGTGCTGTGCCAGCAGCTCAAAACAGACGTCGGACGGCCGTCCAAGGCCTCCAGGGCCGGTCTGGCGGGCTCCCCCCAGCTCAGCTCCCCGAGCCTGCGGGCCGTGGTGGACACCCTCTCTCACCCCTGCAGTACAACAGCCAGTTCTGTAGGAACGTCCCTCACTGGGGCCAGGTCCTAGGTTCCCTCCCTCCCCAAACCACAGAGCTGAGGACTGATGTTAGAAACACGCTGGACACGGTCTTCATTTCTACGATGAGAACAGGAGCCAACCTCTGGTGGACGGTAAGGGTTTGGCTGAATGGGCAACTGCTGAGTGAGCAAAGAATGTCAGTTTTCAGGGTGTGGTCAGCCCGTCAGCCCCACCTGCACACCTCAGCTGTCACCACACCCAGCTGCCGAGGGGCCAGGCACATCCACGCACAGGAGAAGCCAAGGCACTCGCCCTGCACCTCGGGGTTCAGGACATCCCCCTTAACACACAGTCGAGTCTGTCTCCTGTGCAGAAAGCCAAGTCTGCGTCCTGGGCCTTACACGCTGAGGGGTCCCCTCCCACCCAGGGTCCTGGTGGGGCAGGGCCAGCTGGAGTGAGTTGTCTTCCTAACACCTAAGTCACAAGCCACCTGTCAGAGGCTCTATGTCCAGCCTATTTCCTGCCATATTTTGTTATTCTTCAGGTTTTTGAAATCCTAACTTGTACTAGAGGCAGGACTTGCATAGGCATCGGTAAGAAACGAATCCCCCAGAAGTGTCAGTGCACTGAGAACACCATGAGGCTGAGGTGAAGACCAGATGTCACCAGGCTGGTACCGCATGCCCTTGCCAGGACCTGTCTGATGTGACGTCCCTGCGGGGAGTGTGCAGCTCAGGCTGGTGGCAGAGGCCTGTGCAGGCCACTCCTCGAGTGTAACTTAGCAGCTGTCCAGCAGCAGAGACTGCTCTGTCCTTGGTGACAAAGGTCAGCTGCCAGAGACAGACCACCGTGACCACGGGCCAGACTGAGCAGCAGACCTGAAGAAGAGAGGCCAGAGCAGGCCACCACTGGTCCCTAAATCCTTCACTTCACTGACACTCTGACCGAGTGACGTCCCACGTCCCATCACGTCAGGCCTGAGCATCTACTAGGGAAAGTGTGACAGATGAAAAAGCACCTCGTTTGAACCCCCTGAGGGCTGGCACGATCCTGCGCAGACTCAACGCCGTCCGAACGTGAGGTTACAACCAGCAGGTGGACAGAGGTCTGACGTGGCCTCTGAAAAGCAAGAGCCCTGGCCGGGCAGCTCAGCAGACTGGAACATCGTCCCATACACCAAAAAAGTCTGGGGTTCAATCTCCAGTTGGGGTATATACAGGAGGCAACCGAGCAATGTCCAACATCAATGTTTCTCTCTCCCCTCTCTTAAAAATTAATGAAAACATATCCTCAGGTGGGGATTTTTTTAAAAAGCAGGAGCTCAACTTCAGATATGCAAAAATTGGCCAAAGAAAAGCCACACCATAAACATATTTATGTCTAAAACCCTAAGACGGGTGGGAGACTGCTCAGAGCCACGAGTATGAACCCCAACCCGGGAGAAAAGGTGGATTCACACTTCAGTGTCTGCCCCAGAGAGACCACAGCCACGCTCTGCCTCAGACCTGGGGGAAAAGACAGGTTCCCACCTAGTCCAGCGGCTGCCCCACGAGCCCACGGCCACGCCCTGCCCTGCCCTGCCGCCCTTGGCGGGGGTTCCCTGCTGGGGCGCATTTTCCATAAAGACTACACGAGAAAGGGGACACTGTCTTTAATAAAGTTTGAATTAAAAAGTCACTTAGTAAAAGGTTTACGAGTATTTGTTTTTATCACATCAAAAAAGTCAACATGCAGGTCAGAGCTGTTCCCCATAGAAAGTGGAGCCGAGTTAGAACCCACAGAACTGGGCGCTCTTCCCAGCTTGCTGCTTCTGTGAGGGGCTGCCGCATGGAAACAGTTAAATTAATCAAAACAACTCTTTACGTATGAAAGAAATATTCAAAATAATCTCAAACAATTAAAATATAATATATATTTATAATTCCAGGCCCCAAAAGCAATCATGGTGGCTAGGTTTCCAGTCAGACAGAGGCCGATGTGAAATCTCAGCGGGGGCGGAGCTGGGAAACGGGCTGAGACCCAGGGCTACCGGGAACCTTCCCAGCTGAGCTCCTCCAACGCAGGCTCCGGGCAGCCTCTGCTGCAGGGCGACAGGCCCACGGGCATCCTCGGGAAGGTCCTTCCGCGCCCCCCCAGCACCCCTCGACTGCCCCGCCTGTGACTTACTAATTCTGTCCATTTTAAACACCTGGCATCACTGAAAAATAAATCAATGCAATTCAGTTTAAGTGCCAGTTTCTTCGAAAACCTGATATTTCAGTTACAAACAATTGAAGCTCCTTTTTAAAAAGAAAATCCAACTCCCTCGCCATCAACTACTTTATGTGAAGAAAGAAGGCGCTGTTACAATGGCTCAAACCCGCGTGGCGTGGGCTCCGAGGGGCGGCCAGTCAGCTCGTCTAGCTCGCGAACGTCTTGCCCGCGTCCTCCTTCCCCTTGTATGTCCTCTTGCCATGCGTGAATGGGATGTACCGGTACTTTATCATGTGCTGGGGGCGGACAGACAGACAGACACATGTCAGGCGATAAAACCGGACTCCAGCAGCAAGCTTCCAGTCCAAGGCTTCATGTCCCACTGTGGGGGTGGGGAGTGGGCCCAGGACGGGAGGCACCCTGACAAGCAGTGAGTTTGGGTCTGCCCAGGCCTGCTGTAGGGTAACGTGGGTATAACCCACTGCACCATCTGGCAGGTCCTGACCCTGACTACCCACAGGATGCCGTGCCCAGGAGGAGGGCCCAACCCAGGGCCTTCCCTCCTCGGCCCCCAGAGCTGTCTGCCCGGCCCACTCCCTGACACCGGTGCCGGCAAAGGGAAGCGAGCACCGTGTCCCTGTCCCAGGTCCGCAAAGAGCTTCCTGCCACCCTGAGTGCAGACATGACGATTCCACAGGGCCTCCCACACCTCCCCGCACTGCCGTAACCTTCCCAGGCACTGCGCCCTCTGCTGTTTACCTTAATCTGCCTCTTCATCGTGATACAGAAGAGCATGATGAAGTACATGACCAGGATGGGCCAGAACACCGGGACGTTGAACGCCTCAAAGAAGGTGCAGACCATAGCCACCAGGATGCCCTTGGTGGCCGCATGCCTTGAAGGAAGGGGGGAAGGTGAGCGCGCGTCTCCTGACAGTGTGGCTCTGCGTGAACTTCACGGGTAATGCGCCACGCGGAACACAGCGCAGCTCAGTGTCCCTCCCGAACTGCACGAAGTCTGAGACAGCGGTGCAGGGTGCTGGCGCCATTCAGCTCAGGGATGACCGAGGGCTAGGCGGCACCCAGGTGCTCCCACCACACAGGGCCCAGCCCATCAGGCTCACGGCCCCCCTAAAACCCCTTCTTGGCTCGCCCTTTCCTCAGAGGAAAGGCCAGCTTCCTCAGGGGGCTCCAGGCCCCGGGTCTCGCCTGCTTCCTGCTCCCCCCCCAGCACTTCATGCTCAGGCCCCAGACTTGCCGAGCGCCACCTGCCCACCCCCGCCCAGAGCACAGAGCAAAGATGTGGCAGCTTGTTCCCTTCAGCTTCTTGATCCAACAAATACAGGACAAAAGAGGTCACAGAGCCACCGTGCCGACAGTGGGGCTCACTTCTGTCTACCTGTCACACTCATTCTCATCACAGCATCACACAGATGTCACCCCTCTAGGGACTCTGGGTATCAGCCAACCTCATCCCAGAGCACAGCACTTCCCCCAACAGCAGCCGTGCCCCATGCTGCCTGCCCTGGATGGCCCAGCCTTGCATCCATCAGACAGCCTGAGTGGTCAGAGCTGGTCCACCTCTGCCTCCACCCAAACGGGTGCCATGCTCAGAGAAGGGCAGAGATGTCACGCAGCCCGCCCTTCCCGGGCGAGTCTGCAGCATGCCCAGGACTGTCCGCCCAGCAGCAAACTCTGTGCTAGTTTCAATGAGCCCTGGTGTTAACGAGCACCCGGGAGAAGCCACCGGGCAGTCAGCTCTCCGAGGGGCCTGTGACCCAGCACCAGGCCAGCGAGGACAGCAGTCATATTTTGGGTGAACAAATGTTCAAAACAATGATGACAAAACTCTCATTTCTTTAGAAAGTCTAATTTGCTAGCCAACTAGAATAAAAATGGTCTGTTCTCAGTTTTATTAACCACACTCAAGGACAGTCTCTTTAGAACAGTGGTTCTCAACCTTCCTAATGCCGCGACCCTTTAATACAGTTCCTCATGTTGTGGTGACCCCCCAACCATAAAATTATTTTTGTTGCTACTTCAAAACTGTAATTTTGTTACTGTTACCTCTTAGGTGACCCCTGTGAAAGGGTTGTTTGACCCCCCCAAAGGGGTCACGACCCACAGGTTGAGAACCGCTGGTTTAGAAATTAACTCACCAAAATTTAAACTCTGGAAGCCTTCGAATGAACGGCCGGAATTCCTCATTCTGTTTGGTTGGTAATGAGGGGCCGTCATCTGAAAGACAGAACACGAATCAGAAACAGTGTATGCCTCATCTTGGATTCCACGACGACGTCCACGTTTTTCCCTAACCCTCCTCAATGGAACGATCTAACACGTGGAATACAGATAGTATCATTTAACCAAAGGTCAAAGGGGACCTTTAGCTGATTTAGAAATCAATTCACTACTTTAGAAGATTCATATTAGGATTTCTTAAAGAATAACTCGTATACATTTATGTGGTTGTCAGGAGCACACCAACCACACCACAGATGAAGAAACAATTACTTTCACACGAGGGAGCCCTGCCCGGGAGTCCATGCTCCAGAGCACTGTCCACGGGCGCTAAGGGCCGGGCGCTCCCTGACCTCACCCCACTGGACAGCTGTCTCCTGCTAGAGAAACTGAGGCTACTCAGTTACTCCCTAATTCTCCCAAATGGCAGTATTACATGAAAGGGCTGTGCTTCAACATTTTAAAAAAATAACCCTATAAAGAAAAATCACAGGCTTTTTTCTGGTCACCACTGGGACAGTCCTGAGAAAATGCCCAGCACTCAAAAGGCGTCACTCCCCCAGCAGGGAGGACCCTCCGGGCAAGGAGCTGTATCCAGGTTCTCCAATGGGGACCCCAGGGGTGCTGGACCACATGACTCGCCTGTTCTCGCGCCTCCCGCCCTCATCCTCCCCGGCTGGCCCATCAGACGTGAACTCGGCCTCTACCTGACCTGGCTGAGGTCTGGCCAAGAGCAGCGGGAGCCAACGCCCTGGGAAATCAGAGCACCCCCCCACGAAGCCGACCGTCAGCGCTCGGGCTCCCAGTGGCCTCCGTGAGGTGCAGCGAGCCGCCCGTGGAAACCTCTGGCTACGTGAGAAGAGCCCTAACTGATGGGCTCGGAGATGACTCCGAGGCAGGCTGGCCATCCAGGAAGGAGCCCAGAGGGGGGTGTCCAGGTTCACGCCCCTGCTCCACCCACTCCACACGTGACCGTGACAAGTTACACAACCCTGTGTGCTTCAGTTTCCTCATCTACATATCGGGGATGACAGAAGGAACACCCACCTTGCGTGGTTGTCCAGAGGCTTTAATGAGTCATTCTACAAACAATTCATCGTAATTACCTAAGTTTTAGGTACATTTTAAACACCAAGAAAACAGTCTCACAGAGTGGATTTCAGATGTTTGTAGAGAAAATGGAGCAACCCTGCCCTGGCCGGTGTGGCTCAGCGGTTAGTGTCAGCCCGCAGACCAGAGTGCTGGGTTCGATTCCCGCTAAGGGCACGTACCTCAGTTGCAGTTCGTCCCCGCTCCGGTTGGGGTCGTGTGGGTGGCAGCCAGTTGATGTGTCTCTCTCACATCAATGTTTCTCTCTCTCTCTTCCTCTCTCTTTCTCTCCCCTTCTATCTGAAGATAAATGCAAAAAAAAATGTCCTCGGGTGAGGATGAAAAAAAAAAAAAAAAGGAGCAACCCTGTGAAGTATGCAAATCACAACTCTCCCCGAACCAGCAGCAGCGGACGGCGCTCCCCTACCTGAATCTTCCATTAAAGAAGGGTCCACTTTTGGAGAGAGGAAAGCTATGAAAAGGTTCAGGTGGTAGATCCCCAAGGCGTAGGTCACGATGTACCAGCCCTGGAAGAGAAGGAAGCAAGGTCAGGGCGCCTCAGCCGTCCGGACGCTGGCCCAAGTCCCGTGTTCATAGTCAGAGCCTCCAGACCGCGTGAACTGAACTGAGCAGCAGACAAATCTCACAGCAGGGCAGTCACGACAAGGGACAACAAAGTGCGGTGAACATCGAGGGTGACGTTTGAGTTTTTCTCCAACTGCTTTGTGGGTCTTCACCGTGCCCCGGCCAGGGGGCCCAGTTAGACGCACAAACACCTGCGGCAGAGAGGAGGGTCCTCAAAGCCAGGCGCCGGGCCGGGCGTCCGAACTGCACCGCTGCCCGGCACACGCCGGCTGCCAGCCCTGCTGCGCCTCGACCTGTTGCCACACTCTGCAGGAGTGTCTTCCTCGCCCAGAAGAAACTCAGAACCAGAAAGTCAGGAAACAGAGAATGAGGTTAGAAACGTGCATCCAGCGCTCCGGGAGACGCAGAGGAGCTGCACGGCGGGGCAGGCACGCTCACCTGCACCCGGCCTCGCTTCACAGGCCTGGACACCTTCCAAGCCAGGCAAGGAAGCCCAGCTGTGAAAGGCAGGGAGGGGACCGTGCACAGCTTCGCGGGCAGGCCCTGCCCAGGGCGCCACGTCAGGTGTCACTGGAACAGTCACATGACCCCCACCTCAATGTTCTAAATCAAGGTTTCTGGTTCATTCTTTCCATTAGAAGAATGGACCAAGTTCCAATTAAAAGAAAACTAAAACCAATGACAATAAATTAAACATGAACTGCAGGCCTCCTGCAGACCGAGTCCTGCTAGGCTGACCTACCGCCCCCACGGAACCACCAGAAGCACCTGGGGCTGATGAGCAGGGACAGACGTGCAGAAACAACATCGAAGACATGTGTCCGCACTCAGCCTAAGGGAGCACTGCCACAGCTCTGGACACAGTGTAGCCAGTGAGAACGTGTCCACCCATGGGCCGTGTCCTCCTCGGCTCTGGGCGATGTTGGGAAGAGGTGTTTGCAAAGACGAAGAATCATTGTCCCAGCTCCAGAGAAAAACCCGAGACAAGGCCTGAGCCTGGAAATGTTAGCTGACTTCCTCTCAAGACAACTCGCATCGAGGGACCGGGTGGTCACCAGAGAGTAAGCCCACTTGAGGTTGAGTCTGGGCAGACGTCACTGAGCTGGAGAGAGCTTCAAAGGCCCCTTCAGTCACGGTCACCAGCCACACTCAGCAGGACAAGCTGCCCTCCTCCTTGACCTCAGAAGGGTCGGTTCACACACCTCGACCCTCCAAAGCCCACAGCACTCGTGGAACCCAGGGAATGAGGTGGCTGGACCAGAAGGTTATCTTGTCCCCAGTCTCGAGCCCCAGGTGTCCTGAGGCCCCAGACTGCCATGCAGACCTTCCTGAGAACTCCAGAGTACGACAGGTGCCGGGTGAACCGTGCACAATCCTGCTTTAGAAGATAGTCACGGACGTTTTTCTTATGTTTGGTGCTTAACTGAAATTAGAGACCATCTCCTTCACCACAAACCCATCTAATCCGAGACAGAAGAAACCAGCACCACACTCCGGCGACAAGGACGGCTCTCTCCTCGGCCACACCTACCTGCAGCAGGTAAACCCGAACCATGTAGACAAAGCTCAGGCCCAGCGTCACCACCCATCGCACAGCTGTGTACGGTGTCGACTTGTCCAGCCAGGACTGATAGACCTACGACGACAAGAGTGAATGTGTGTCACGCAGACCCTCTGACGCCTCCCGCAAAGCGCACCTCCCCAATCTGCTTCAGGCTGTGCCGCTGAGCAACGCAGCGACGATGGCCAACCCCAAGTTTACTGGCAACATTTAAGGCAGGTCCAATCCTTGAGCAAAAACAACACAGAACAATTTTTCTTTCTTTTTATCCTCACCCGAGGACATTTTTGCATTTACCTTCAAATAGAGCGGGAGGGAGAGGGAGAGGGAGAGAGAGAAAAAAACATCGATGGGAGAGAGAGAAAAAACATCGATGTGAGAGAGACACATCGAGTGGCTGCCACCCACACGACCCTAACCGGTGCCAGGGACAAACTGCAACCAAGGTACATGCCCTTAGCGGGAACCGAACCCGGGCCTCTCTGTTCCGCGGCCCGACACTCTAACCGCTGAGCCAAACTGGCCAGGGCCAGAACAATTTCTTATAGCAGACGGTCCTATAGCATCCATCAGAGGGCTCAGCAGGGGAAGACCCTTCAGCCTGAAGACTGGCCCTGGGCAAGAGAACACACACCTTGGAGTCGCCACCCGCACGCAGGGCTCAGCCCACCTGCCCAAGGAGCCGCCCAGCCCCGCAACGTGCAGCATGCGCCACAGCGGCTGCAGTGTGCGGAGGGACTTGCGTTTCATGCACACACATGCATGTGTTTGTGTACACGTGTGTAGTTACTGTATGTGTGTGGCCCAACTTCACTGTTGAAATAGTTTAATTTCAATTTTTAAGTCTCAATTATGAAAATTTTCAACCAGTCACAAAGTATAGAATATATGACCCAGACGTACCCATCACCCAGCTTCAATAATTATCAAGTTTTTCAAATGTTTTCTTAATTTTAAAAG
This sequence comes from Tadarida brasiliensis, assembly GCA_030848825.1. Classification (NCBI taxonomy): domain Eukaryota; kingdom Metazoa; phylum Chordata; class Mammalia; order Chiroptera; family Molossidae; genus Tadarida; species Tadarida brasiliensis. The sequence goes on along the minus strand of CM061264.1, from coordinate 1,094,153 downwards.
TTGATACAGTCTTCTACGCAACTTCACTGAGTTCGACGTCTTCCCCCAAGACTGAACTCACGGTGTTCGAGAACCATGTGAGGAACTGCTGGCCACTGCTGGCTCCACAGCCACAGGCTGGGTCCAGCCACCAGGTGCACACCCGGGCAAAAGGGCCACGCGATGTGGGTGGCCAGGAAAGGGGACAGCAAGATCAGAGTAGGGACCACCGCTGTATCTGGGGAGCTAAGAATGGTTTTCACATTATTAAAGGTTGAAAAACCACCCAGAAAAACAAATGTGTGACAAAGACCGTAAGTGGCCCCCAGGCCTAACCCATTTACCGTCCGGCCCTCCTAGAAGAAACTGCGAGCTCCCGGCCCAGGAAAAGCCAGTCCTGAAAGTGTGAATGCTGAGGCACTGGGCATGCTGGCCTTCACACCCTGCGGCCAAGTCCTGGGTCGGCAGCTTCCTGCTCAAACACTCACACAGCGCGTCTACAAAACACCAACCTGCCCGAGCCGTGTGAAGAGTCTGTACACCACAGAAGGCTTCCCATGGACGGAGTCTCCAACACTGTCACCTTCGGACATTCTGTAACTGAGGAGAACACAAAACACTTTCAATTACAAAGTGGCCCAGGAGCTAATCACTTTTCCAGTATTCAACATTCCATCCACACACTTCTTTCTTCTGGGTAACTTGACCACAAGCGTCCTGGAAAATGACACAAGCAGGCGACATGCTTTGGTGGAGGCAGGAAGGCACATGACATGCACAGCAGCCCCGTGGACTTTCATTTCTGCTGCCGCCACCTAGGCCACACCCCCTCGCTGGGCCCCAAGAGCTGCCCCACTGCCTCTGGAGTCCTGGAGACACGGTTCCGTGACCACCTCCCTGGGACCAGTCCACAGCATGGGCTGCTGCACCCATGCCTGCCCCCACTCCCTAGACTCACCTCTCCAGCACGTCTTCCTGCCACTTCCTAGGTCCCAAAGCACCCCTCTTCTCTAGCCCAGCCTGTCTCTGCCCGGGCTGCCCTCCACAGCACCAGCAGCCAGCCAGGCATCTCCTGGTCCTCTCAGGGCCACATCCTCCACTCCACCAAGAGGTAAATGTCACATCCAACCCTCAGGCAGTCAGCTGTCTGTGCCCCAGTTCCTTATCGGTAAGTGGAGGTAATCCTATCTGCTCATGACTGTTTCAACATGCTGTTGTGATTCCCTGAGGAGTTAACCTGTGAGAACCCAGGTAACCCCGTGAGTGAGCATCATCAGCCCATTTTACTAGGGAGGATCCAATCTTAAACAGTCTGAGCCACTTGCCCAAGGTCAGGAGCACCTCCTCCAACTGAGCAGGCCACTGCCTGAACCTTGGAATGAGAAGGGCCCAGAGGACCAAGGTGCTTGCTGTCCCCAAGCTGGCGAAGACACCAGGACAAAGATCACCTCTGCCCCCACCTACAGGTGGCACCCCTCCAATCTGGTGCCAGGTTTATTTCCAGGGGCCCTTCGCGTGGCCGTGAGGGCTCAGTGTCCTCAACCGGAAAACGGCGCTCACTGACAGCAGTCCTTCCCATTCAGAGAGAACACTGAGACTGACAGGTCCTCCTGTTCACTGCGGGGTGGAGCCTGCCCCCTCTGCCTGAGCCCACACTTCCCAATCACAGCCGCACCCCGAGCTCTTGGGACATCTCTTTTTGAAATGGAGGTCAGCAGGCTGGTGGCGTGGTCCTGGGTCTCAAATGCAAATGCTTTCCAATTACAACTTCGATATTAATATAACCAGAGCAGTCCCCTATGCAAATCATCAAGTCTGCGTGAACAAGTGTAACTGCCTCCATGACACCTTTTCCTGAAGCTGTCCTGTGCACGGGGCAGAGTTCTAGGAAGCATTCAGGAGGAGACCGTGAAATGCCCTTTGCTTCCATGGAGACGTGTAAACCAGAGACAAAGAGCTGAACAGAACAGGATTATGGCTCCCGGTCCCCCCATCTTTTCAGGAGGTGCAGCTTTAAATCCCACTGGGGAGAATTCTGTGTTTCAAAGGGAGCTAAATTAGAACTCGTGACAGAGGATGGCTGGCCACCTGGTTCAGGCCAAAACCAGGCCAGCAGAAGCTACATTAGTGGTATTCTTCATCCTTGGGTTTCTTACAGATTTTCCCTAACTTTACTTTATTTACCATTAAAGGTTTTCTTACTTGAATTAAGGAAACGAGTGATGTCAGAAAGAAACTACCTGACTGTCCCTTTAAAGCATGTCCTCTAAGTAGAGGTGATCGGGACAACCTTCCGAAGGCACAGCAGCCAGTTTCGTAGCTCTGACCAAGAACGCACATGAGAATTCGGCTCTGTGTCTCCATTAAACGCACCGTCAACAATAACATTAGGAACGTGAACTTTGGAGTCAAACAGGCTGCTTTTCGGGTTGGGTTCTTTCACTTCCTAGTGGCGGGCAGGGGGACGGTGCCAACACGCCTCCTTCAGCCTGCCGACTGGCACAGCCCCTCCATGCCTCCTCCAGATTGTGGGGTGATCCGGGCCGGCAGCCTCCCTCACAGCCCAGGACTGGTCCTGGACTAGGGCCACCAGCACCAGCTGCTCTGCCCTCCGCTGTCTGCCCTCGGCTCAGAGAGGCCTCCACCCAGGCCCTCAGGTCACAGCACCTGCTTTCAGTTTGTGTAACCATCACTTGCTCACTTCTTTCCGGCTTATTTGTCTTTCCTCCACCTGGAGTGCAAGCTCCTTGGCGGGGAGCTTGTCTGGGCCGCCGCCGGGCCTGTCGCCGAGGAAGGCCTGTGACCTAGCGCGGTGGGTGAATTACCAGCTGGATTTAATTGCTTTATTCTTAATCACACAAAAACAGAACATACAAACAAAAAAACAAAGCAGAGACCGAGCACCGCGCCTGAAACCGTGCGCAGGCGGGCGGGGCCCAGCCTCCAGGGGCTGCCTCTCCGTGGCGGTCTGGCTCCCACCACCCTAAGCTCACCTCCGGGTCCCCTCTCCCTCCCGTCGGCCTGCGGCGCTGCTGCCTCCGCCGAAAGCCCTTCCAGACCTCGCCGTCCTCTCCGGCAGGGCCGCACCCCGCGGGCTCCCCCTGCTCGGGGCGGGACCACCCTGGGGCGGCCACCTGGCCCAGCCTCACTGCCCCGTGGGGTCACCCTGCACTCGGCGGGAGCGAGCCCCGTCACCGGGCCCTGCTCATTCACGCGGCTGCCCTGGCACACCGCTGCACCGGACACAGCCGACCGAGCGGGACGCGCTCGCTCCGGGAAACCGCCAGGGCCGGGCCCCGCGCACACGGGAGGCCGAGCCCGAGGCGCCGGGGAACTGGCGGCCGTGCCACCGAGTCGGCGCTGCTACCAACGTGTCGTCGTGAGCAAGCCGGCTGCGGCCGGACGCCTCCCCACCGGGCCCAGACAGCGCGGACAGCGGACGGAGCGGAGAGGACGGCGGCCGGCCCCTCACCACCCGGGGCGGGCGGCCAGCCCCTCCCAGGACGCGCAGCGGGACGGGCGGGGCCCATCACCCTGCCGACCCCGCGAACCCGGCCCGGCCCCCGGCCGCCCGCCGGTACCTCGCGGCTCTGCAGCGGCCGAGCGCGGTCTCCGAGGGCCGCGGGAAGGAGGACGCGCGCAGGGGCCACGCCGGCGCTTCGCTCGGTCCGGGAAGGGGCAGCCGAGCACTTCCGCCCCGTACTGCGCGGCGCCGCCTCCGGGCCTCCAAGATGGACGCCGGGGCGGGGCCGAGAGCCTCCAACCATTTCCGCTTCCGGTGCGGGCGCCTTTTCTTGGCGGAAAGGACGTAAGCGGCGGAAATACGCGATATTGCGCAGGCGCAGACGCGTCCTCTGGCTCCGGGCCCGGACAACGCCGCTCCAGAGCTTGTTATCGCCCAGGACTGGCCCCCCGGCCACGCCCCTAGCAACCAACGAGCCAATGGAAAAGGGCTTTAGTGGTTGCCAAGGGAAACCTCTAGCGGCAAGATGGCAGCCGCCAGCCAAGAAAGCCGGAGCTCCCGCCTGCAGCGTCGGGACCCGCCCGGGCGGCCGCCACAGAACGGTAACGGCTGCAGGCCCGGGCCGGGCTACAGGGAGGGGCTCCGTCTGGGTAGGAGGGAGGCGGGCAGGGACCCGGGGCCGGAACCCGTGCCCCCCGATCCCGGCGGGGCTCCCCACGCGAGCTTCCACAAGCCCCGGTCGGCACCCGGAGCCCTGTCGCCCCGCGGGGCGGGCGGGGGAGGGGGCCCGGGACCCGGACACCGAGCCGGGAGGGACCCGAGCCTGGACTCGCGGTTCAGAGGTTTGATAGGAGCTGGCCTTCGAGTTAAGGAAAACGGGCTGGAGTGAACTCTTCAGGGTGAACCTGAGCCCCGTTTTTGGCAGACGCAGGAGTCTGGTAACGCCCACACTTCCCTAGAACCGCTCCCCCAAGTTGTGCCTCGCCAACAAGGGGGCCGGTGGGGGCGAGGTTGGGGGATGGTGCGCTCACCAGCTGCGTGCCAGGAGTGGGGGCTCTGTCCTGACCGGACAGAGAAGGGGCAGGCCAGCTTCTTCCCCTACGGGGCCCTCACCTTCCGACTAAGTAGGCTCAGCTCAAAAGTCCCCTCTCCGGGGAGGCTCCCGACCCTCCCACTCACCGCTCCCCGCACCTCCACGCCTCTCAAGGCCTCCCACTGGGCCTGCCTCTCTGCACTGAGCATGTGTCTGCTGCATAAGGAACGAAGGAAGGAGTGGGTGGATGGACAGTAAGCAGGAAAAGGCCTGTCCCCAGACTGAAGCTTCAGGCAGCCGTGTTGAGGACTTCACAGGAGGTGAAGGGCACAGACACCTTGGGAACCCCCAGGGGGCGCTGCACGCTGTCCCTCAGTGCCCCCAGACCGCCCCCATCTGAGTGTGTGTTGGAGGTCAGCAAGATCACCTGTCAGGTGCTCACCTCTGCACCTTTTTTATTTCTTTTTCCCCAATTTTCAGGTTATGGCGTCTACATATACCCTAACTCTTTCTTTCGATACGAAGGGGAATGGAAAGGAGGGAAGACCCACGGTAAGAAGCCTCTGGTCTCTTCCTGAAGCTGCCACCTTGCAGCTGGCAGCCCATTTCCTCAGGGAGATTGGGGTGGTCAGGTGGCACCGGGTGCCAGCGGGACTGGGCCCTCACGCTGTCGCCGTTGCCCAGGAAACACCATTTTCTGTGGCATGGGGGCTCTCCGGACAAGATGACTCCTCGGCCTGCCACCTTCTCACAGGCAGGGAAACTGCAACTTGGAAATCCTTCCTGGAGTGTTAGTTCGTCTTTGCCCAAGTGAAAGTAATGGCAGCTGTCCTCATGGTTTATTTCTGATGAGAAAGAGCTCACCTACTTCTGTGGAAAGTCTCAGCCACAGAGAGAGTGTCAGTAAAAGTCACCTGGAGGCCTCCCCGGAGGCAGTGCCCAGACGGTCCACAGCTCTGCTCACAGTTTTGTCTGTGTGGGTTCTGCCAGCTCACATCCGTCATCTCTTGGTTTTTCTGCTGGAGAATCGGTCCTTTGGTGTTTTCTTATAGGAGCTTTGCACCTGTTGGTTCCAGTATTTTCCATATTTTTATTCTTTTGACTTATTGTAGTGTTTTTGCCACACAGAGATGTCTCCGTTTTACTCAGGTCTCCGGCTCTTCCTCCAGGCTGGGCATGAGACTCGTACTTGAGACTTGTCAGAGCCTGGCCTACACTGAGTGGGTCCTCCTTTTTGAAACGCATTCTCCAGTGTCACCTGTGTCCACAGACTGTCTCCTTCTGCCCCTGCACTGACGGGGGTGAGGTGCCCGTAGTGTCCCTCGAGAGGAGGTGTAGGGGAGGGGACTCCCCTGCACTTTCAGTGGGTCTGCAGTTACCTGGCCAGGACAGCAGGGGCTCGGTCCTGTGTCAAGAACGTTTTTCTTGGTCCGTGCCTATGCGGGTGAGTGTGCAGAGTGCTGGACGGAGAAGGAGCCACACGCGGGGACCTGAGCACTTCGAAGCCCAGCTCTTCTCTCTGAGAAACAGCCGGCCACGGTCGGGCACCCGTGGTCAATCCTGAGTGACGTCCCGTCACGATTTCTGTCACCAGGCCGTGGGAAGCTGCTGTTTAAGGACGGAAGTTATTACGAAGGAGAGTTTGTGGATGGGGAGATCACAGGAGAAGGCTGCCGGCACTGGGCCGCGACAGGTTAGCTCCGGAGACGTGTGGCGACACGCTGACTCCTTTCTCATGAACCATCTCCCCTTCTGGGTGCAGAAGGCACCTCCGTCTATAAACTGGGGACCCTGGTTTCCCTGAGGTATCTTGTAACAGCAGGTGCCAGCCTGGAGCAGGGTGGCGACATGCTGCCCACAGCTTGGCCAGGGGCTGTCTCCAGACCTTCAGACCCTCGTGGGCAAGGGTGGTAGTCAGTTCTTAGTGGAGAGAAGGCTCACCCCACAGACCCTGGGCACATCGGTGCCCACCGAGGGTCAGCATGGTAGACTTTGCAGGAACCAAGAGGGCAGGTCCGGACCCACCTGGTCCTATGTTCCCTCATAAACCAGAGTCTCAGTACGAGACTGTTCTGAAATGGCCCTGCTGCCACCATTGCTCAGGGGATGGGCAGGGGACCCGGGAAACAGCTCTGACCCTGAACATTCATTTCCCCTCCTCCTTATCCATCCCAGGGAACACCTATTCTGGTCAGTTTGTTTTGGGAGAGCCTCAAGGCCACGGCGTCATGAAGTACAAAGCCGGGGGGCTTTACGAAGGGGAGCTGTCCCACGGCGTGAGAGAAGGTCTGACATCACCGGGACTCAGGGCATGTTGACCACGCACCAAGCACCCAACCCGACACTCTGCTCCAGCGGGCTGGGCAGGCTCAGAGGCCTGTGCTAGGACCAAGGGGCCTGGTGTCCCCTTGGGTCCGGAACCCCGGCGCCAGCGTGGGAAGGCGGCAATGTGCGCTCCCCTCTGCCCCGGAGCCGTGTCCGGCACAGCCGTGTGTGCGGGACTGTGTCCATGACGCCAGCGCTGCTGTGCGACAGGCCACCAGACTCGAGCGGCGTGCAGTCCTGGGGTCAGCTGGACAGGTCTTCTGGCCTCGAGTGGGGTCACCACACGGCTGCAGGCACGGTGGGACCAGGGCTGGTGGTCCCCGGGCTGGTGGTCCCCAGGGTCCTCGCCGTGGCCTCAGGGCTTCCAGGGCCAAGGCGAGCACTGTTGAGGCCTCAGCTCAGCCACGTGCTCTCACCCTGCTGCACAGAGCAAGACCAGAGGCCACACGGGGGGCTGGGGGCAGACTGTGCCCCAGGAGGGTGGGCAGGCGATGGGCACGGCTCAAAGGCCAAAGGCTCACGGTTGCTAGAAGCCCAGCCATCCCCAGAGGCAAGCAGGGGTCACAGACGTCCAAACGTCTGCTCACGTCAGAAGCAGGAATGACCTCGCACTTCCGACTATCCAGAGCCGAGAACCCCAAGCACGTTGCTGCAGCCGCCGGCTCACAGCGTCTCCTCTGCCTTTGGCCCGAGGTCTCAGAGCCGGCCATTCGGGCCCCGCTGCTGTTCCCCAAACGCACACACCTGCACACAGGTCTGGACCTGGTGGCAGCGTCACCCCCGGCAGACAGCGGGGTGCTCTGCCTCCGTGTGGGTCTCAGGGGCCCTCACGCCGGGCACTTCCACCTGCACCGTGGCTGCCAGCGCCGTGCCAACCGAATGCTCCATCCGCAAAGGGCCGCCGGGCCCCTGGGTTCGGGGCTGAGTCCTGTGGGTCCTGCCTTGTCCTGAAGTCACCGCCCTGCTCCGGAGGGTCCACCTGCAGCCGGTGCAGGTGACACTGTCCTCTCAACTCTCCCAGGACACGGCTGTCTGGTGGACCAGGACGGGCACGTGTACCAGGGGTCATTCCACAACAACAAGCGGCATGGCCGAGGGCACGCGGCCTTTCGGTGAGTGTGGCCGAGGCCTGTCCCCCAGCCCGGTGCCCATCATCACAGCCAGCCGTGTGGGGAGATTCTACGCTGTCCCCCAGTCACTGGAGCTGGCTGTGGGTGTTTAGTAGGAGAACGTCGGGCCTCCAGCAGAATACCTCTGGGGGCGGGAGGGTGGGGTGCGGCCTGCAGAGGCCTCTCTCCCTCCCACCACGGGCTGGACCAGGCCTCTTAAATTCCTGGGTCATTTTCTCATCCAAAACCCTGCCCTGGGAGTTTGCAGGTTCGCCTCCCCCTTTCTCCCCTTCAGCCTCTCCCAAGTCCTGCGCCCCTGAGGGCCCGGGGCCTTGTGCCCATCGGGCTGGCGGCTGTCCTCGAGCCCCCTGAGCCCCCAGCCTGCCCCCCTCGGCAGCCTGGCCCCCCCACAGCAGCTCGGGCCGTCTGCTCGGGCCCTGTTTCTGCCTCGGTCCCCGTGCATGTGCTGAGCGGGTCTGAGTTGGGGCCCCGCCCGCTCCCCGGGCCTGAGGGCAGCCTCTGTCTGTCCCTCAGGAACGGCGACGAGTACGACGGCGACTGGGTCCAGGACCAGCGTCAGGGCCATGGGGTGCTGCGCTTCGCGGATGGCTCCACCTACGAGGTGCCAGGGACCTGGGTGCTCGGGCTGGCCGCAGGCGGGGTGGCCGCCGCCCCACTGCACTGGTGAAGCCGAGGCTGGGAGAGCTTACAGGCCAGAGGATCCTGCGCCAGGCGGGTTCCTGAACCACCCCGACCCTCCGCTGTCACCCGTGCAGTGAGGGGTCTTTCTGCTCCTGGGCCTGGCTGCCTGGGAAGCATCTCTGATGGGCGAGTCCCTTGGCACAGATGCCTCTCGGTGGCCTGGAGCCGGCAGGCGCCCCATGCCAGGCTCTGCCCCTCACCCTCCTCCGGACGCCGCGGGAGGGTGTCTGCTCAGGTTCCGTGGGCTACACGTGGGTGGAGAGGTTCAGGTGTGTTGGGAGCCTCTCGGGCCCAGGGCCTGCCATTCCCTCTGCCTGGACGCTGGCCCGTGTGTGTCGGCGGGAGCCAGAGGTGGGCGTCTCGCGTGCCTGCTCTGTGCCCGCAGCAGGGTGCCCACGTGTGCACCCGCAGCCCCGCCGGTCCTGCAGAGCGCGTCCTGGGTGTCCTGGGTGTCGCGTGCGAGCTGAGACCTGAGGGTGGCGAGGAGCTGCGCCTTGAGGGCTGCGGCAAAGGGCGCCGCAGGTAGCCGGAAGGGCAGGCAGGCGGCTGCACTGGGGGACCCGCCGGAGGTCCCGGCAGAGTGACACGGCCCTGAGCCCCCGCGGACTGGAAGCGCTGCAGGGAGCTGGCGGTCTGACCGCTGGGTGGGGCGGTCCCTCGGACTATTCCGAGTCCTGTGGTCAGCAAGACAGGTGCCGGCGACCTGCTTGGGGTGCACTGCCTTTGGGGGTGGAGGTGGAGGCGCTGACCGTGGGGTGCACTGCCTTTGGGGGTGGAGGTGGAGGTGCTGGCCGTGGGGTGCACTGCCTTTGGGGGTGGAGGTGAGGTGCTGACCGTGGGGTGCACTGCCTTTGGGGGTGGAGGTGAGGTGCTGGCCGTGGGGTGCACTGCCTTTGGGGTGTGGAGGTGGAGGTGCTGACCGTGGGGTGCACTGCCTTTGGGGTGTGGAGGTGAGGCGCCGACCGTGGGGTGCACTGCCTTTGGGGGTGGAGGTGAGGCGCTGGCCGTGGGGTGCACTGCCTTTGGGGTGTGGAGGTGGAGGTGCTGACCGTGGGGTGCACTGCCTTTGGGGTGTGGAGGTGAGGTGCTGGCCGTGGGGTGCACTGCTTTTGGGGTGTGGAGGTGGAGGTGCTGACCGTGGGGTGCACTGCCTTTGGGGTGTGGAGGTGAGGTGCTGGCCGTGGGGTGCACTGCCTTTGGGGTGTGGAGGTGGAGGTGCTGGCCGTGGGGTGCACTGCCTTTGGGGTGTGGAGGTGGAGGTGCTGACCGTGGGGTGCACTGCCTTTGGGGGTGGAGGTGGAGGCGCTGCCCTTGGGGGTGGAGGTGAGGCGCTGACCGTGGGGTGCACTGCCTTTGGGGTGTGGAGGTGAGGCGCTGACCGTGGGGTGCACTGCCTTTGGGGGTGGAGGTGGAGGCGCTGCCCTTGGGGGTGGAGGTGAGGCGCTGACCGTGGGGTGCACTGCCTTTGGGGTGTGGAGGTGAGGTGCTGGCCGTGGGGTGCACTGCCTTTGGGGGTGGAGGTGGAGGCGCTGACCGTGGGGTGCACTGCCTTTGGGGGTGGAGGTGAGGCGCTGACCGTGGGGTGCACTGCCTTTGGGGGTGGAGGTGAGGCGCTGGCCTGTTGACAGACGTGGGGGGGACGTGCGAGGAGCTGAGGCGGCGTCAGCTGGACGGTGCCTGTGCCCCCACCCCCGCTGTGGATGAGGGCCCTGCCCAGAAACCACCACCAGGCCCATCAAGGCAGTGTCCTTGGAGCTCTGGGGTTCTGCGTCCATGTCACCCTGCTCCACAAAAGCTCGTCTGCTCTGTCTGAGGGGACGTCCATCCAGCCTCAGAACCGGACACAGGGCTCGCCACGGACACCACAAGCCCAGAGCTGCAAGGGGACCGTAGGGAGGCCTGGGCAGACCTTCCTCCATCCTTTGCCCATCCCCGCCACCCTGGAGTCGCTTGGGGGCTGGGCTGGCCAGGGGTTGGGTCGAGGGTCAAGAGTGCTCCTCTCAAGTTGGTCACTTGTGGTGTGAACTCTGCATGCTGTCCACACACCAATCTCCCAACACCTTGAAGGAAGGGCCTGTCCCCACTCCATAGACAGGAAACGAGGTACAGACAAGCCTCCCAACCCAGGGAGTGAGCGGCAGAGCCCCCTCAAGCCTGGCTCCCACACCCCCAGATTCCGGGCCGCGGGCACCGCTGGGATGCTGTGGGCATGCAGGCTGGGCATCCCCTCAGGGCTGGGCAGGGCTGGCCGAGAGCTTGGCCTTCCAGTGGTGATGACAAGCTGTGTCCCGCCCTGGCCGGGTTGGCTCAGCGGTTAGAGCGTCGGCCTGCGGTCCAGAGAGGCCCAGGTTCGGTTCCCGCTAGGGGCACATACCTCGGTTGCAGTTTGTCCCCAGCCCTGGTTGGGGTTGTGTGGGAGGCAGCCACTCAATGTGTCCCTTTTGCGTCGATGTTTCTCTCTCTCTCTTCCTCTCTCTCACTCCCACCCTATCTGAACAAAAAAATGGAAAAATGTCCTCAGGTGAGGATAAAAAAATTTTTTTAATGAAAAGAAAAGCTGTGTCCCCAGAGGCTGACTTCCCTCGGCCTCTGGGCCACCCCAGAGCCTAACCACGGGCCGTGGCTGCCCACCGGGCATTGTGGTCTGGGCGCTGTTGGGCCCCACTTAGGCCTCCCCTGCAAACTGGCTCAGCTGCCAGGCCTGGGTGTGGGATGGGCCCCTGCACACGCCAGGCTTGTGCGGTGCCTGCCACCTGCCTGTTCGCCACCAGGGGGCGGCCCAGCCCTGCCAGTGGCCGCGGCTCCGCGTTGACGCCAGGGCTGGACGTGGGCTGGGGGCGCCCTGGGCTGCAGTTTGGTGAAGTGGGAGGAGGAGGCGTCTGCCTGGACAGCAGCCCCCTTCCCCCCCCCCACCGCCCCACCTGCAGCCCCGGGACCCCGCAGGCCCTCGAGGGAGGCGGCGGTGTCAGCGACTTGGGGCGTCTTTCAGAGGAGCGCGCGTCCCTCCTGGCGGAAGCCTGGTCTTCCCCTCGAGTTTCCCCGGGGCTCGAACACTGCCTGCCGCGTTCCTCCCTGCTCGGCGGCGACCCCTGCCAGAGCCTCGTTCTTCCGGAGCCTCACGCGCAGGGACCGCAGACGGCAGGGCTGCAGCCCGAGGCCGGGACCCCCGTCCCAGGGCCGTGTAGGTGGCCGGCCAGTGTCCACGTGGGCAGCCCCAGGCCCCTCGGCACGCCGGTCCCCATCAGCAGGCGGTGGCAAGGACCCAGCAGCTGCCGTCGCCGCAGCACAGACCTAACCAGAAGACCCGGCCCGGCACACAGTCCCAGGCTGGCTCAGTGCCTGCGTTCCTCGGTCCCCAGCACCTTTTAAAGGTGGACTTGGGGTGAGTGGAATGGCTGGTCCAGCCTCTGGGGACATCCGGGGACCAGCGCTGTGCCCACGAGAAGCCCTTGGGCGCCTGCACTGCCAGGCCCGTTTCCGGCCACCAGGATCCTTCAACCTTCTCGTGTGAGAAAGTAATCCCCCCTCGTCTCCTGGGGAGCAGCGGGCAGAGGTCGTGTGGGCGGCTCGGGCTCGCTGTGTGGACTCGGGAGACAACCGTCTTCTCCCGTCTCGCCCTGGCATCTCCGTGCTGCGGGGATGCCTCCCGGGTCAACTCCGACCTCTGGGTGTGAAAGGGCGTCTGCAGCATGGAGCCGCGAGGGGGAGGTGGGCATCGCCCCTGAAGTGCGCGGCCCGAGGCGGCAGCTGCTCCCTGGGTTCCCCCGCGCACGGTTTTAACCGTTTAAACATTTTTATTGCAAAATACACATAACGTGAAATTCATCGTTCGACTCTGAGTGCGCAGTTCAGTGACGCTAAGTGCGTTCACACTGTTGGGGGAGCAGCAGCCCGCCTGGTGGAGAGCCAGGGCCAGCATGACTGGGGTGTGGCCCCCGGGGGCTCCCAGCGCACTGGCTGCATTCCGCCGTGGCTTTCCCGGGGCCGGCAGGGTGGCGCCCTGCTCGCACGCAGGGCAGGGGGAGACCTTACCTGCATCTTCACCTGCTGGCCCCAGCCTCCTGCTCCTCACCTGCGTCTGCAGAAACACCAGGCCTCTGTGCCTCTGTCGCCGTCCTTGGCCGGAGGCCCCATCCAGGGACATGGGGCTGTGTCCCCAGGGGCACACAGCACAGGACAGGGAGAAGCATCCGGGCTGGTTCAACCGTGCATGGGAGAGGGGTCTGGGCTGCCCAGTCATCGTGGGACCAGTGCCCGGCCCCACGCTCCCTGTGGGGTTCGAAGGCGGCGACATCACCAGACACAGGACGGCAGCTTGTATTCGCATCTGCAAAACTCGTCACAGTTCCCACTTTAAACTGGAGGAACCGAGGACCAGGGCCTCCAACACCCCGGACCCTGCTGACAGCTGGGACGTGCCTGTGGAGACGGGGTGAGGGCCCCGCCCCCGTGCCCCCGACACGCTGCCCGAAACTGGAGGCCCCAGCCCTGGGGAGTCGCGGGGCCAGGCAGGTGACCGGACCCTGGGCCACCCTTCCTGTGAGCCCGTGATCTCAGAGCCCTCCCCACCTCAGGCCCCAAGTCTGTAACAGCAGGAGAGTTACTCCTCCATGGGGGCAGGCCCTGGGCCGCCGAGGGCTGGTGGGCACGGCCCAGGTGCAGCTCCAGGTCTGCCCGAGTGTCACGGGCACAGAAACGACTCCGGACAGCACAGCGACCGTCCCTGGAAGGGCACCTCGGCCGGCGGGAGCTGCCCCTGACAGGAGGAGCCTCGAGCTCTTGGTTCCAGTTCACTCAAGCGCGTTTGGGGCAGGGGGCACCGGGCACCCTCGCCCAGCGCCTGGAGGTGAGGTGCCATCACAGAGGCCAGCAGCAGGATCTGGACCTTCCGGCCACGCCCACACCGGGAGCCCCGCCGAGCCGGGCGATGGAGGCAGCAGGTGCGCCTCGCTGGCCGAGACTGTTCCCAGCGCCAGACCCCGCCGTCTGCTTTATCTGTGGTGTAGACACAGGCCCCAGTGGCCTCCCCGCGCTGGCCACCAGCCGTCCCCTTCCGCCTGTATCACGCCTGCCTCGCGGGTCCTCCCCCGCCTCACCCAGGCAGGGCGGAGGGACAGCAGTGGTGTGCGTCCGTGTCCCTCCCCGTCTGGTCCGGGCTCTGGTGAGGAGCCCCCACGCCCACGGTGCTCACCTCCTCGCTGAGATGCGTTCGTCCTGTTCCTCGTATCTGTTTGCATTTGGGCACCTGTCACATAGCTGGGGACGGGCAGTTTCCCAGGTGCGACCTGTGACGTGAACGAGGGGTCCACGCTGCTGACGCCCTCGCGGGCTGTGCTGTGTCAGGGCCGGGACTGCGCACACTCCCTCCGGGCGGCAGCCGCACAGCTCGGCCCAGCCCTTGGTATGCCAGTGTCCCTGTGGTCTGGCGGGCACACTGACACCCAGTTTGCACCCTCGCTCGACGGGCAACTTCCCATCAGCCCTGCCAGAGCCCTGAGCCCCACGGGCTGCCCTCTGAGGCCCTGTGACCCACCGCTGCCCTCCTTCCCCCACTGAGGGTGAGCAGAGAGGGGGTGGCCAGTCCGTGTGACTGACACGGTCCCTGAGCCCGTGGTCTTGGAGCTACATCCTCCTGAGGGAGCCATATCAGGTGACATCCTGCTGGAGGGAGCTCACCTCCCGGCAGGGGCCCAGCTGTGACCCCGACCCAGGGACGGGCAGGAGGGGAGCCGCAGGACTGGCCCAGGACTGAGGGGGTGAGGGAAGTGCCCAGCAGCTCCTGTACCAGCCAGGGTTACCCACCGCCTCCAGCAAACAGGAACTGGGGTGCCCACCGCCTCCAGCAAACAGGAACTGGGGTGCCGTGCCCGCCCGGGGCTGTCCCCACCCTGACTCAGGGACAGCCCCGCCTCACGCACACGCGGATGCCCACACGACACCCACGCAAGACATGTGCACAGTGCCCGCCCTGGCAGCCCCACGAGCCCATAGATGCTGCTGGAGGCTGGCACCAGGACGGGCAGCTGGTGGCTCCGGGCCGTCCCTCTGCGGCTGCTGGTGGGCTCCTCCTCACCCCGGCAGCCCCGGAGGGTCGCACAGCGCCCAGGGGGTTGGCTGCAGTCCCGGGGGAGCCCATATGTCTCCGGGGGCGTGGATAAAGTACCTGCAATGCCAGCACGCCTGGCACTGCGCCTTCCAGACACAGCTGGTGGTCGGCTCGGGAGGCACAGCCCTAGAGGCTGACTCAGCTCTCTGACCCTGCGGCTCCCGGGCAGCCAGGCCTCCTGCGGGGGGCAGCCACGCCTCTGCCCACCTGGCACCCGCGGCTGGCTGCCAACCCCTCCGAAGCCGTGAGCTGTTGTTTCTCAGCCGCTGCCAGGCACCCCCAGAGTTGCCGGTTGTCTGGTGCCCCAGCTTGGAGGCTGAGCGGCTGAGCTGGGGCTGGAGGCCTCTCTCGACGTGGTCCAGCTGCCCAGCCCCTGGTACGCAGTGCCTGCCTCTTCCAAACAGCCTGTGGAAGCGCTTTCCTCGGGTTTGGGGGTGTCTGAGCTCGTTAGGGCTGCAGGCTGCAGGGGCCCGTCGCACAGGCCCACCTACACCGGCCCCTGCCCGGGCCTGAGAGAAGTGGGGCACCCGGATCTGGAGCCCGGCCTCGGCCACACTCCTTCCCCGTGTTTCTTCCCCAAGCCTGCAACTCACACCCTGGAGACCGGGGCCCCCTGTGGGCAGCACCCCCACGAATTGCAGCCCCGGCTCCGCCCCTCGGGGTGCTGAGCCTCTGGGGCCCTTGGAGGGCCGGGCAGGAACCAGGGCCTCATCAGTTTCTACAAACAGGGACTAGGCCCAAACCGGCTGGCTACGTTTCTCCTAATGACTAATCCACAGTCAGAACGCCACTGCAACCTTGAACCGTCCGCAGAACGACCTTCCTGCCGCCTCACCGCTGTGCACCCTGAGGACACTCGCTCCCTGTGGGCAGCCCCTGGGGAGCCACCAGCCAGCCTCTCCCACTGGGTGGTGTGGTTCCCACAGGTCTGCACTGGCCTCTTCATCACCAAGGATCAGATGCTCCCGACTCCTCGGCCGCTGGCTCCTTCAGGGTCTAGGCGTCTTTTAAAAGGATTCTTACGCTGAGAAGTGGGCCCCCTGAGCGTGTTCTGTTGGCGTTAGCGTATGCGCCTTTATCCCCAAACTTCCTGGCTGCATAAAGCTCAGAGGGAAATGCATTTTGCTGAGCAGTTGGGCCGCATCCAAAGGCAGGGTAGTTTTTCCGCCCTCAGGATGGCGTGGATTCCAGCGGCCCTGGGTCCGGGGGCTTGGGGACGAGGACAGGGGCTGCCACCTGGTGGCACTCATCGGGCTGTTCTCCGCAGGGACAGTGGCACAGCGGCGTCTTCAGTGGCCTGGGCAGCATGGCCCATTGCTCGGGGGTCGTCTACAGGGGACTGTGGGTCAACGGCCACCCGGTGGGTAGGTGCCCCCCAACCTTCCCCCGGGCCTCACCAGGTCCTCTTGTGGGGTCCTCCTCCAGGGAGGCCCACCATCCCTGCGCTCACTCCCCCGGGCTGGTGGGTCGCTGGCAGCTCCAGTAGCCCCGAGCCTGTGCTCCCCCAGCCTTGTGCTGTGTGAGGCCATCACTTGGGGGGCAGACCCCAGCGGGTCCTAGCACACCAAGCGGCTGACTCTGACGCCGGGGATGCAGGCCCAAGTCTGACAGCAGAGGGGCAGGTGGGCCGGTCCAGCCGGTGCGAGTCCGACCGAGTGGCCGCTCCCCCAGCACGTGGCAGACTCTGCCGCCCACTGGACACAGTCCAGTCAGTTCTGAGATGAACTGCTGCAGGTCATCACAGCCGACCTCGAAACGGCGGCACCGTCTGTCTCAGTGACAGCTGAGGCCACTTTGCTGACGGGCAGCCGCTGGGGACTCGGCCTTTGCAGTGCTGTGTGTGTAACCTGCAGGCAGAGCCCCTCCCGGAGCAGGGAGGCCGAGGGGAGAGGGCCTGTGGGCGTGGGACCCACACCTGCCGCTCCTCCTCAGACACAGGCAGGTGGTGGGCGGGTGGCACCCAGCACCCAGTCACACCGCCTCTGCTCTCCCCCAGCACAAGCCACGAGGATTGTGATTTTGGGCCCAGAGGTGATGGACGTGGCCCACGGCTCTCCCTTCACGGTGAGCATCCAGCTGCAGCAGGACGACGGGGCAGTGGCCGAGAGTAAGCATCCCCATGACGGTGGCCGACCTCTTCAGAGAGAGAGATAGGTGTCAGGTTCTCAAGCCTGAAGCCACGTGTGTGAATGTGCATGTGTGAGCATGCGTGTGTATGAGTGTGAGCACGCGTGAGCGTGTGTGAGCATGCCTGTGTGCACCGCGGTTGTCACGCAGCTCACAGAGGTGCATCTGCGTGGGCCGGTCTCAGCCTGAGGGGGGAGGTCCTCGTCCTCCGGGGGTCATCAAGCAAGGACACGCTTCCACCTGTCTGGGCTGCTCGTCAAGTGACCCTCTCAGCCCTGTGGTGGTGCGGGGATGGACAGGCTGACTTCCACAGCCCTTCCCTCCGGGAGCGCGTGCCCACGGAAAGGCCCCACCTGGTCACCAGAGACCGTGGGAGCAGGACCCCGGCTAACACACGCACGAGATCCCGATGCACAGCGACTCGCCTTCGCTCAGCAGGCCTCAGGGAGGCTGCCACGCGCAGCCTGCACGCGTATTCAGTCACAGTCGGTTTATTTTAACAACTGTGCTGCAGTATCGTTTATATACCACAAAATTCGTCTGTATTAGCAATTCCATGATTTTTAGTAAATTTACAGTCGGACAACTGTCACCACACCACAGCGCCCACTGAGAGTGAGTGTTTCCTTCACCCAGAAAGACCCCTCAACCCACCACAGCCTGTCCACCCCTCAGCCCCACGAGGCCGAGCCGTCGCGCTCCGTGGACCTTCCTCCCCTGGGCATTTCCTGGGAGTCGTGCGGGGGGGGTCTCTGCTGTCCTGCGTCCACTCACACCATTTCTGATCGCCACACTGCTGACCTGTGGCCCCCTTCCTGCCCTGCCCAGTGGTCTTCCGTCACGTCCACACCCCACGCCTGTCACCCGCCCACCACCGACAGACTGCTGGCGTGTTCGCACTGTTCGGCTCCTTTAGCAGGGCTGCTGGGAAAACTGTGAGTGCGTGTGTTCATTTAGATGCCTTTGGGCAGGGTCGCTGGAGCGCATGGTACATTGTGTTTGAACTTCTAAGGAACTGCCAAAGTGTTTTCCGAAAGGCTGCACTGGTTTCTGATCCCTCCGTCAGAGCATGAGGGCTGACTCCACTCCGCGCCACCCTGAGGGTGTGCGTGGCATCCAGCGTTGTCTGTGACACATGGGCCCGTTCAAGTCCTCTCTTTCCTCCTGAGTATTTGTCCCTCTCATCTAAGTCACCAGGTTTTTCACATAAGCCCGTTCATGCCCCTTTGATGCAGTGATGTCACCTCTCTTGTTCCCAGTGTGGATTATTGTGACTTCTTTCTTCTCTTCCTGACTCCTCTGGCTAGAGGTTATCAATGTCACTAATAAACGACAAACTTTTTGTTTTCTGTTGTCTATTTTATCAGTTCTTATTTTGGCCTTACTAATTCCTTGCTTCTCCTTACTTTGGGTTTAATTTAACGTCCTTTCTCTAGTTCTTAAGGTGGAAAACAAGATTATTTCAGACCTTTTCTAGTATAGGAGTTTATTGCTACAAATTTCCCTCTAGGCACTGCTTTAGCTGCATCCTGCAAATTTCATATCTTGTGGTTTCATTCTGATTCCACTCAAATACTTTCTGATTTCTTATTGGACCCATGAGTAAGTTAGAAGCATGTTGTTTCATTCCCAAGTATTTGGAGATTTCCCAGAGATCTTTCTGTTAATTTCTAATTTAACTCCATGTGGTAAGAGTCATACTTTGTGAATCTTGAATCCTTTTAAATTTATCAAGACTTGTTGTATGGCCCAGAATATGGTCTGTCTGGGGACATGTTCTGTGAGCACATTGAGAAGAGTGTGGATTCTCTCTTTGGTGTGGAATATTCTATAAAAGTCAATCAAGGGTATTTTGTTGCTACTGTTGCTCAAGTTTGCTACACCTTGCTGAGTTTCTGTCTGCCTGTTCTATCCATTGTAGACAATGCTGTATTGAAATCTCTGATTATAATTGTGGGTGTGTCTATTTCTGTGTTCATTTCTACCAACTTTTGCTTCGTTATTTCGATGCTCTGGAGGAGCATAAGCATGTAGGATTTTTACGCCATTTAGTGACTTGACTCCTTATCATTGTGAAATCGCCTTTATCCCCAGTGGTCGTCTTTGCTCACCCGTCTGCTTCCTGTGGTGTCGACACAGTCACTCCGGCTTTCTCCTGTCTGGTCTCTCTGTCCTTCCCCCTGACCTGTTTGTGTCTTTATGTTTATTTTTATTTGTTCGTTTGTTTATTTAAATATGTTTTTATTGATTTTTTTAGAGAGAGAGGAAGGGAGAGAGAGATAAAACCATCGATATGAGAGAGAAACATCGATCGGCTGCTTCCCACACGCCCCCTACTGGGGGTCGAGCCTGAGACCCAGACATGTGCCCTGAGCGGGAATTGAACCGGGACCTCTGAGCCCATGGGAGGACACTCAGTCCACTGACCACATGGGTCGGGCTGTGTCTTTATGTTTAAAGTACCCTCTTTGTAGGCAGCACATAGTTGGGTCTTTTTTATCCAATGTAACCATCCCTATCTTTTAATTGGTGTGTTTAGACCATTCACATTTACTATAATTTTGATATAATAGATTCAAACTTACCCTTTTACTATTTGTTTTCCATTTTCTTCAGCTGTTTTTCCCCCATTCCTATGTTTTTGGATTGGGTATGTTTTTATTTTTTTTTTAATTGATTTTTTTTTAGAGAGAGGAAGGGAGAGAGAGAGAGAAACATCGATGTGAGAGAGAAACATCAATCGGCTGCCCCCTGCACGCCCTCCAGTGGGGATCAAGCCTGTGGCCTGGGCATGTGCCCTGACCGGGAATTGAACTGGGACGACGCTCAGTCCACTGACCACAACGGCCGGGCGAGGACTGGGTATCTTTTACTGCTTCATTTTATCTCCCCTGTCGCTGGCTTGGTGTTTGTCACTTGTTTCGTTACTGTGGGGCTCAAGGTCCACTATCACGTGTGTGAACTTGGAGCCTGTCTCCACACCGGACCACGCCCCACAGGGACGCAGCCGGACGCTCCTTTCCCTGCTCCCGGTCCTCACACTGTGCCCTCGTTCGTGTCACGCTCGTGCGTCTGACGGACTCCCCAAGGCACCGCCCTCGCTGCTGTGCACACAGTCGCCAGCCTTTTAGAGGGTGTGACAGACAGAACAGAGGTCTCATCTCTTAGCCACATAGTTGCCACTCCTGGTTCCGCCATTCCTTCCCGATTCCTTCCCATCGGCACCGTCTCCCTCTGCCTGAGGACTTCGCCCTCGGCATTTCTGGTCACACGGGTTTGTTTGTCTCGAAACGTCATTAATTCACTTCCATTTTCACTGTCCTCCCCGAGGGAGCTCTCTGCCCGGTGCCCTCTCGGCACCCACATCCCCGCGGCACTGACCGGGCCACGTGGGGCCACACGGCCATTCCCCACCTTTCAGGGACCATGCCCTCGCCTGGTGCCCAGGACCCGAAAGCACCGTCTCACTGTGTTCCATCTGCCCGGGGCAGGAGGTGGGTGGGACCCCGTGACCCATCTTGACCCACAGTGGGAGCCAGTTGAACCCGGCGCTGTGTGCACCACACCTGGCTCCAAATCAAAGTCCCTCCCGTGTCTGCTGGGCTGCGACTCTTCCAGAGCCAGCGTCACGGGGCCGGACGACGGCCTCACTGGCCTTGGTCGGGTCCCGTCGACTCTCCTCCGCCAGACCCTGGGCTCCAGTCCATGGCACCGGCCTGTGCTGGGCGCCTGGGGGTGTGGACGCGTGGGACAGGCCTGCCCCGGGCCAGCGTGGGAGATGGGGGTCGGGGCAGTGTTCCCCCAGTGACCAGGCCCCGAGGAGGGCCAGCCCCCACGTGTCTGCTCGCGCCCCCACGCGGCAAGCAAGGGGATGCCCTCGCAGAGGAACGGCGAGCGCCCGGGCCCAGCGCGGGTCAGAGACAGTGTGGGCGGCGGCTCCGCCCGCGGAGGAACAGGGACGCAGAGGTGGGCGGGGAGCTCGGGTGGAACGTGGGTGTGGCCGTGGCCGTGGCCGGGCCGCCCTGAGCCCCGAGGGAGGAGACCAGCCCGGGGCGTCCCTCCTGCCCCTCGGCTCCGAGTTTCTCTCTCCTCCTGGAAGGCGAGGACGGCCGGGTTTTGAAGATCTCAGCGGGCGTCAGGTCCGTGCAGCTGCCCGCCCACGCGGAGGTCAGCCGCAGAGGGGACGAGGACAGGCAGCAGGCGCCCATCCAGACCCCGTTGTGAGTACAGGTGATGGGGGCCGGGGACCGGGCCTTCCTCAGCTCCAGGGACCGCCCTGGACTGCTGCACCTGGGCCTCCCCACGTGGCTCCCCCCGCCCTGGGGCACGCAGCGACCAGAGACGTCCGCTCAGTCTAGTGGACGGGGAAGCAGAGCTCCTCGGACACCAGTGGGCGGGCAGGCGGGCGGGAGGTGGGGCTGCCCTCGGTGGTCCCCAGTGAGCCCCCCCTCCCCCCCCTCCCTGGGATGGCCCGGGCCACCGAGTCCCCCACATCCGGGAGTCACCCCAGCTGGTGCCGAGCTGAGCCCAGCCTGCGCTCCCTTCGCAGTGGGTTCGAGTGCGTCCCCTACCCGTTGTGGAGCCCCACGTCCAGGGGCCTGGAGCCCAGGGCTGCCCT
Source organism: Tadarida brasiliensis (assembly GCA_030848825.1). Taxonomy (NCBI): domain Eukaryota; kingdom Metazoa; phylum Chordata; class Mammalia; order Chiroptera; family Molossidae; genus Tadarida; species Tadarida brasiliensis. The sequence continues at coordinate 1,072,691 of CM061264.1, read as the reverse complement.
GGGAAGTGCCGGCGCCCACTCAGCGCTCCCCGAGGCAGACCTGGCGGCGGCGCTGACACAGGACACCTTGTGTGGCCAGGGTGACACCCCCGGCCGTCTGCCTGGTGAGTGGAGGTCACCGAGTGGTCAGAGGTGGGCAGTGTGTTGGGAGCAGCGGGTGCCCAGGACCTGGGCACAGTGAGCAGGGAGACAGGATGTCCAGGGGCGGTGCCCAGGCCCAGCAGGCAGGACCGTCCCGGCCAGTTGCCATGCGCTGGGTGATCCGGCCGGCTGAGACTGCCCACCCCGGCATCCAGGTCCTTTCCCCGCACACCCAGCGCCCACGGTGGGGTGAGCAGTCCCGAGGCTGGTGGTGGCTGCAGCCCTGGGCGGTGGTCTCAGGGTTGCTTCTGGGTCTGTCAGGAGGGGCCGGCCTGGAGGGGCCTGTGGTCAGCCTGGACAGGACACGGGTCGCCCCTGCGTGGGCACCCGCCCTGCGGCCCCACCCAGGTGTGCCAGCTGCGGCCCTAATGGTCTCGCGCTCGCCTGGTTTTCTGGCTGAGTCCTGTCCTGCCTGGTTGGCATTTCTGCGTGGGCTTGGCTCCTGGTTCCCCTGGAGATGTGGCCCCGGAGCCCTGTGCCCACCAGACAGGCAGGTGCAACCAGCTTCACCACAGACGGTCCCGGGATTGTGCCCCGGGGAGCTGGAGCTGGGAGTTAAAGCGCCATCCCGCCTACCGGGCTGGGGGTGCTGAGCCCTCACCGCCCCTCCCCCACAAATGCACGCTGGCTCCTAGCGGGGAGCATTTGAGTTGGTGGAGGCATCCAGCCACGCCCTGTTTGTGGGGCCCCACCTGGCCCCCTGTGCCGTCCCCACGGAAGCACCGCTGCCCCTCCACACCTGGCGAGGAGCAGGGTGACTCAGTGAGTGGGCTCGGGGTGCCCACGGGCAGATTCACACGCACCCCAGATCTGGGGACCTTCACGCTCTCTCCTCGGCCTGTGAAGAGCCCCCATCCCCACAGTTAGGGTTCCGCCCTGGACGCGTGGGGAGGGTCAGGGGCAAAGCTGAAGTGCTGTGACCACACAGACGTCCAGACCGACCCTGATGCAGGGAAGGACATGGGGCCCGTCCCTTCCCCAGGACGTTTTCCCTAGGGGGCAGCTGGTCCCCGGGAAGCTTGGGGGCCTGGCCCGCGACCCCTCGTCTGCCCTCACCTCAGTTCACAGAAGCAATTTCAGAGGCCACGTGGGCAGGTCTCATATTTCTGCATAAAACACACGTGCCCCCCTCCGCCCGAGGGCTTCAGGCTGACGGCCCAGGGAGGCCAGGCCCAGGCCCGGGGCTGCGGTGTCCCGTGGGGTCGGGCTGCACTGGCGCCGGCGCCTCCCCACAGGGCCCTGGCTTTGGCGGGATGGGGTGTCTGGCCACAGGCAGACGGAGGGGCCATGGTTCTGTTCCTGGGACACCCGCTCGGCACCCCGGCTGCCGTTGAAATCCTGGCCGCGTGGAGGCCTCGTGGGGCCCTGGTCCCCCCCCAGGTGCATCTGGGACCTAGTAGGAGTGACAGGCCGGGCTGCTGTTTCTCCACCATCTCCTGCCTGAACCTCCCTGTGCCTCAGTTTCCCTCTCCTGTAAAGTGAGGATACAGCAGGACTGCGACCGGGCACCCCACTGCGCTGCCTCCTCCTGCCCCCATCTTGGCGGGGGTGTGGGGGGGTGGGCAGGAAGGGGCCCCTTTCCACTCTTTCTTCTAAAACTGACATTTCCCTCGTGGGACGGTTCACCTCGAATGCCCTGCAGGACTAGCCACTCCTGCTGAACCAGGGAGCCCCTCCACCGACGTGACGTCTCACCTCAAAGTCCAGAGGCGGGGGCAGGCCTCCCTGATCGCCGGGGAGCCCCTGGGCCCTGGGGGGCTGCAGGAGCGCCAGCCATCTCGCCCCTATTCCAGCTAGCGGAGGGGAAGCCTGAGGCACTCGGAAGCTTCCTGGGCACCACACCTCGCCAGGCCACAGGGAGACGGAATGCCACTTGCCAGCTGCACCCTGGTTCTGTACTGAGAAGGGAGACCAGATGCTCCGTGTCCGGCAGCCGTCTCCACCAAGCGCTCCGATTCAGTCGTCAGTGGGCGCTCCTGGGCCCTGCTGGGCACACAGGGGCAGGGCCTCCTGCTGCCACCAAGGGACGAGCCCCCCAGGCACGGCACCTCTCCCTCCAGCCCCATCACAGTTCCCGCGGCAAGGAACGGGAACCCGGGTGGGTGGTGGAGGTACTCAGGTCTCAGACCGGCAGCGGGGAGTGTGGGAGATGGCTGCCGTCCTGCCGATGGGGCGTCCAGCTCATGAGGGTCCCAGGGAACGGGGGGTGGCCCACCAGACGGCAGGCTGCCAGTGCCCAGCGCTGGGGTGAGGAGCTGGTGCTCCACGCCCTGTCACAGGGTCGCTCGAGGACGAGAAGAGGGCCCTGCAGCCGCCACCCTGGTCCTGGATGGGTGACCTCGGGGCTCTCAAGCTCCAGGTCCTGAGCAGGGGCCCTGGTGGGTGGAGGCAGAGCCATGGGTCTGTACCCTGAGTGGTCGTCCACGGCATCCCAGCTGGACTGGAGGTCAGTACCGGGGCACGATGGGGCTGCCTGACAAGTGGCAATGTGCAGCCCTCCCCAGGAGTACCACCTGGAAGGGACACCACCTGGAAGGGACACCACCTGGAAGGGACACCACCTGGAAGGGACAGCTCCTGGAAGGGGCAGCTCCGTGCCACAGGATGTTCTGGCCCCCCCAGACCCAAACCTGTGAGCAACTGGGCCTTTTCCTTCTCAGCGGCCAGGAGAGCGGCCGGAAGGGGGCTCCAGCCACCTCGAGAGGGCGGAGTGTGCACGTCTCACAGCCTCACATCTGAAGTCACTGCCTGTGTTTCCATGTGTCTCTACGTGTTCTCAAGACACGTGCCACAGCTGGGGTCTGCGACTCAGCGCCCCTCCCCCCGGCACCCCCAGATCTCTCTGGGTGGAAGGAGGCACGGCCCCTTGTGCGCTTCCGAACCTGGAATGTGGAACCCGACTCCTTCATGCACAGAGGAGGGGAGCCCCGGAGACCACCCACCCGCTGGGCAAGGCCTCTGGGTCTTAGCCCCGCCCCCACAACTCAGGGCCCATGCAGCACCCACCCTGGAGCTGGCCCTCACCCCACACCCACTGGGACCAGGTTCTCGGCTCAAAGTCCTTCCTCCCCATCCAACAGACAATTAAGAAAATAAACCCTCTAAAAACTCGGCTTCCCATATACCTTGTTCATGCATGGGAAGAATTAATATCATTAAAATATCCATACTACCCAAAGCAATCTATAGATTCAATGCAATCCCCATCAAAATACCAACAACATATTTCACAGAACTAGAACAAACACTCCAAAAGTTCATATGGAACCAAAAAAGACTCCAAATAGCCACAGCAATCTTGAAAAGGAAGGACAAAGTAGCAGGGATCACAACACCAGATATCAGGTTATACTACAAAGCCACTGTAATCAAAACAGCCTGGTACTGGCACAAGAACAGGCATATAGGTCAATGGAACAGAACAGAGAACCCAGAAATTGACCCAAGACAATATGCTCAATTAATATTTGACAAAGGTGGCAAGAGCATACAGTGGCGTCAAGACAGTCTCTTCAATAAATGGTGTTGGGAAAACTGGACAGCTACTTGCAAAAAAATGAAGCTAGACCACCAACTTACACCATACACGAGAATAAACTCAAAATGGATAAAAGGCTTAAATGTGACTCATGAATCCATAAAAGATCCTAGAAGAAAATGTAGGCAACAAAATTTCAGACATCACACGCAGCAGAATTTTCACAGATACAACCCCTAAGGCAAGAGAAACAAAGGAAGAAATGAACACATGGGACTACATCAAACTAAAAAGCTTCTGCACAGCAAAGGAAACAACCATCAAAATGGAAAGGGAACTCACTATATGGGAGACCATAACTGCCAATGATACATCAGATAAGGGGTTAATTTCCAAAATACATAGAGTGCTCATACAACTCAACAAAAGGAAGACAAAGAACCCAATTGAAAAATGGGCAGAGGGCCCTGGCTGGTTTGGCTCAGCGGTTGGAGCGTCAGCCTGCGGACCAGAGAGTCCTGAGTTCAGTTCCCGCCAAGGGCACGTACCTCGGTTGCAGTTTGTCCCCGGCCCTGGTTGGGGTCATGTGAGTGGCAACCAGTCGATGTGTCTCTCTCACATTGATGTTACTCTCTCTCTTTCTTCCCCCCTCTCTCCCTCCTGCTCTATCTGAAGATAAATGCAGAAATGTCCTCGGGTGAGGATAAAAAAAAAAAAAAAAAAAAACGGGCAGAGGACACCTCTCCAAACAGGACATACAGATGGCCAAGAGACATATGAAAAAATGCTCAATGTCACTAATCATCAGAGAGATGCAAATTAAAACGACAATGAGGTATCACCTCACACCTGCCAGAATGGCTGCCATCAACAAATCATCAAACAACAAGTGTTGGCGAGGGTGTGGAAAAAAGGGGACTCTAGTACACTGCTGGTGGGAATGCAGACTGGTGCAGCCACTGTGGAAAACACTGTGGTGTTACCTCAAAAAATTAAGAATTGAACTGCAATTTGACCCAGTGATCCCACTTCTAGGAATATACCCTAAGAAGCCTGAAACAACAATCAGAAAGAATATATGCACCCCTATGTTCATAGCAGCACTATTTACAATAGCTAAGATCTGGAAACAGCCCAAGTGTCCATCAGTAGACGAATGGATAAAAAAGCTGTGGTACATATACACAATGGAGTACTATGCAGCTGTAAGAAAGAAAGATCTCTTATCCTTTGAGACGACATGGAGGGACCTGGAGAGTATTATCCTAAACGAAACAAGCCAAGCAGAGAAGGACAAATATCACATGATCTCACTTATTTGTGGAGTAGAATGAACAAGACAGACCCAGAGACATAGAAAGGAGTAGGGTTCAGACTGACAAACCTCAGAGAAGGGGAGGCAGGGAAGAGATAAATCACAGAACTTACATGCGTGTATGTGTAACCATGGACACAGACAACAGCGCTGGGGGGGGGGGTTCGGAGGAGGGTGTCTGCAAGGAAAAAGGAGAAACACCTGCAACAAAAATTAATTAATAAAAATTGCAAAAAATAAAATACACTCGGCCTCCCATCGTCCAGGTGCGTGCGGGCCGGAGCTCCCGAGGCCCGAGGCAGAAGCTCGCGACTGCGCCTCCGCGTCCTGTTGCTATGCGGCGTTTCGGTGGCTTGTTTCTGACTTTCAAGGACACATTTGCTTTTTGTTGAGAAAAAAGACGACATCCTAAATGTGGACTATTCCAGGGGTCCCGAACCCAACTGCGGCTCGACCCCAGCACCCAGAGTCCAGCAACAAAGCACATTGACTTTACATTCAAAAAGATTTTTATAGTCAGTCTCTTAACCTTTCATAATTCCCACCCACAGCTTCAAACAGCGGCACCTTTTCACGTGAATTGTTGTCAGTGGGGCGTAATTTGGGCCCACTGAACCCTCAGTCAGGTGCCGAGGTTTCCGGAGAGACCCGGCCCGGCTGGCGGCCTGGCGGCTGACACACACACACACACACACACACACACACACACACACACAGGGCATCGGGAACCTGAGGCGTGGTGGCGGCAGAGGACCTCGGGCCGCTTTCTCCACCTTCTTCTAATGCACAGACCCCCCGGGAATGATTCTAGCCGGCCTGAGCGGTTCTCTGTTCACTTGTCCCACAAACGGTTTTGCGCCCACCAGAGGGGGTCTGAGAAGACGTACCCGTAATTGTAAGATGATCTGAAAACTCAAGGTGCCCTTTGCCGCTAAACCCATCCTGCCAATGAAACCGGCAGACTGTGTCGCGCGGGAGATGCGGACGTTTCGCTGCCTCTCGGGGCGATAACACGTCTTAATACTAATTGTCTACAGTTAATCACGGCGGAGTCGCGTTCGGGATCCGTATTTTCCCAGGAAATTCCGTGCCGTGAACCTCTTGACTAGGAATTACCCCTAACAGGGGACGTCCCAGAGAAAGATAAAAGGTACCACGTAGCTTTCAGGGCCAACACGGCGGAGAACATGGGAATGAACTCAAATGTCGGGGTGCTAGGGGTGCAGCTGCCTGGAGCCAGGCCAGAGGAGTGGGGCCTTAGGGTCCCCGAGACCACAGCACCCGCCACACCTCCCACTGTCCAGGACACTGGGCTCTCCCCCTGCGCTCTGGGGTCTCCAGGAGGGAGGAGGAGCCTGTCAGAGGGTGGGGGGAGGACAGCCTAGGGTCCGAGGGAGCAGGTCTGGGCCCCAGAGCACCTGCCTCCAGGTGTCCTGTGGCCTCGTGGGCATAGCCAGTGGCAGGAGCCGGGGAGCCTGGCGCTGCCTGGGACCCATGCGCTTTTGGCCCCAGCTCTTGGGCGACCGTTGGGTGAAGTTTCAGGGTTCTGGAGAGAGAGGATGGAGCAGGCGGGAGCTTGGGGTTCCTTCTGGCTCTGCTGGTGGGAGGTTTCTGGAAGACCGGGTCTCAGGTGGCGGAGACTGTGCCCATGTGGATGGACTCTCAGAAGGTCACTGCTCACGTACTGGGCACAAACCCTCTTAGGAGGAGATGCCACGGGGGACCCAGGCGCGCCTCCCCCACACAGGGCCTCCTGCTGCCCGCCTGGTCGGGCCTCGGGAGCCCGAGGAACACGGAGAAGCCCGGCTGGCCTGCAGGGCTGTCCCACCGTGTCCTGGAGACCCGCCGGAGCGGCTCGCGGGCAGCCCTCTGTGCCTGGGCCTCACCGGGCGGGGGGTGGCTGTCCCCTGAGGAGGGAGGGCCTGGCTGCCCGAGTCCGCCCTCAAGACTAACGCGGTGTGTCTGTCACCTCCAAACGCGCCGGCGCTGGTCCCCCGCAGGGCCCATAACTTCTTTATTTTAGTCACTGAAAGTGAAGAAAACATTTAGGCCGTCGCTGGCTCTCCGCCTGGCGAGGCGCTGGGCCCAGGGCAGCCGTGCGGGGTAACGGCCGGCCCCCGGAGCCTTGTTTATTCCGGAGCGTCTCCGCCTGTTGCCGCGTGTCCTACACAGGTGATTAGGGAGTCTAATTGAGCTGGCTGTAAAAAGATAATTAATAGACATCTCCCTCCCGCAGAGGTCACGCTGCCCGCTCCCCCTGGCCGGCTCGCTCCGTCCGAGCCCCCTCCCCAGAGGCCGCGCGGTGACCTCTGTTTTGCTGATGAAGCTGCAGTCCCATGATGAGCACAGACAGGAAGGCTCAGGACCGACCCCGGGCAGGATTGGGGCGTCCGCCCACCGTGGCTCCGGGCGTCCTGGCTGGGCAGCGCCCAGAGTGGGGCTGAGGCGGGTCCCCCCTGAGCCCGAGGCGAGCGTGGGACCCCCTTCTGTTGAGTGGGCTGCTCAGGGCCCTGAGCCGAGCGCGACGGGCTGAGCAGGCCTGTCCCTGCCGCAGGGGCGGAGGGTGGGCAGGAGGGGGCCCTGGCCGCGGACGGTGCTGGGGCGTCCCCGCAGCTTTGTCTTCCATGGAACTCGGTCCCGCTTCCTCTGGGTGGAAGCTGCCCTCAGCCCTCAGCCTTTTCTTTTCAGGGGTTTGTCCAACAGGACGGACAGGGCGGGGAGGGGCGAGGAGGGGCGAGCGCCCCAGGTCAGGGGTGTGAGGGGGCCCTTGTGACTGAGGAGTGTGAGCAGGCAGGTGTGACCTGGGGTGTGGCCACGCTGAGACCTGCCCCGAGCACAGGAGGAGCGTGGGGGGGGGCGCCGGAGCCAGGGCCTCAGAGGCTGGACAGTGGCCTGGACCCCAAGATGGGGCCGTGGAGAGACCAGGACGGGGGGGGGGCAGAATGCAGGGTCTCACCCACATTCCTGGCCAAGTAGCCGGGGGAGGGGTTCTCTCGCGGAGAGGGGGGCCGCCGGAGAGGCATCAGCCACAGGGTCGGGGTCGGGGAGGGAGGCAGTGGGAGAGGTGGGCCGGGAGCAGGTGGGAGCCCAGGCACTCTCACCAGGGTGGGGACACTGTGCCCAGGACACGGGACACAGACCTTCGGCAAACGCAGAGGAGCCTCGTGCTGACCGCCCTCGCGCTCGGGCAGGCGGGGCTCTGAGTGGACGCGGCTTTGGCGGGTTGGAACTCAGAGAGGCCTGGCACCCCCCCCCCCCCAGAGAGCTGGCACTGCCCCGGGAGCCAGCGGCCCCACCACTGCGCTGTGCCTCCGGGCCGACACCACCCATCCCGCCAACGCTGGGAGAGGCGGCGAGAAGTGCGTGGACCCACGAGTGGACTGCAGAAGGGTGGCCAGGCGTGCAGGCCCACTCAGGCAGCTGGCGGGCACGTCTGTGGGGAACGGGCGCTCGGGGCTGGCTTGGTGGATGTGATTCGCACACCGACGCCTTCTGCATCCTCTGGGCCACTAGCCGTGGTGTGCGGCGTGCCCAGGTCTGGGCTGCTGCTGTCGGGGGAGCTGGTGGCCGCCGCACTCTCCGTCGGGGGCCACGCGTGCGGCCAGCTTGGCAAGGGCACGAGAGTACAGAGCTGGCGTCTGTATTGGCCCGACTGTTGGTGGGAAGAGTTTCAAGTTGGCTCCTCTCGCCCTGGCCGGTGTGGCTCAGCGGTGAGAGCGTCCAGTGAGTCACGGGTTCGATTCCAGCCAAGGGCACGTACCTCGGCTGCGGTTCATCCCCGGCCCTGGTCAGGGTCCTGCATGGGAGCAACCCGTGGATGTGTTCCTCTCATGTCGATGTTTCTCCCTCCCCCCCTCCCACTCTATCTGAAGATAAATAGAAAAATATCCTCGGGTGAAGATTTAAAAAAAAAAGTCAGCTCCTCTGAGTCCTGGCAGAGGCAGAGCAGCTCGGCCCCGTCACGGCCGAGGACAGCGTGTGTGCTCGAGGGCCGGCGGACGAGGACAGTGTGTGTGCTCGAGGGCCGGCGGCCGAGGACAGTGTGTGTGCTCGAGGGCCGGCGGACGAGGACAGTGTGTGTGCTCGAGGGCCGGCGGCCGAGGACAGTGTGTGTGCTCGAGGGCCGGCGGCCGAGGACAGCAGTCGGAGGACGTCCTCACGGAGGGAAGAGCTCACTTCTATGACGCGCCACGGTGATGAGGTGAAGACCCGAGAGCAGTGATTCCCCACCTGTAATTCGGAAACACTCCGGGTCCCGTCTCCGTCTCTCCCTGCAGAGTGGGGCTCCGGGGAAGGGACGTTCGTGCCTGCGGCCCCAGGGCCCCGTCCAGTGCGTGGATGGCAGACGTCCGTCCATCCACCCACAGCCCCTGCAGACTGTTAGCCAGAGCGTCCAGCCAGCTCCCGGCCGTGTGTGAGCCGGGCACGGACCTGGGACAGAGCAGGGGTCGTGTGTGTGTGTGTGTGAGTGTGTCTGGGAGGGTCTGGGGTGGCCCCTGCACGAACCTCATGTCACAGTTACCACCATCCAGTCTCAGCCACGCGCCATGGGGAGAGGGTGGCTGGGGCTGCAGCCGTCTGCCAGTGAGCAGAGCCTGGGGGCGCCCCCCGAAAAGCCAAGGTCCTTCACCCTCACACCTGGGACCCCCGGGAGGGGCAGGGGCCATGGTGGAGTGCCCCCTGCAGGGACAGGCCCAGCCCAGCCCCCCAGCCTCGCGGACCCGGAGGATCTCAGGTTCCCCCGGGGCTGCTGCCTCCTGTGGTCTGTGCTCCCACCCGCCGAGGTGTGGCCAGGTCACCCACAGCACGCGGCCGGGACGTGGGAACGGCCTCTGGTCACTGTGTCCAGAGAGGGCGTTGGGCTCTGCCGGTCGAGCCCGGGGCCTCTGACCCGGGGCTTGTCCAGGGCTGTGGCAGGAGCCCCACCCGGCCCGAGCCGGACCCCCGGCCACCCTGCCCCACCCCCCTGGGCCACACGCGGTTCTCTCTGGTCTGTTTTGTGATGCTTAAAGGGACTTTCTGTCATTTTCCTGGGAAACCTCTCTGCCCAGTGGGGCGATGGCAATCCCGTCTTCCCGAGGGCTGCCGGCCAGCGCAGCGAGGCTGTGCCCAGTTTGTGGACGTCCGCCTCGGGCCGCCTCCACCCGGGTACCATCCCGTCCCACTCCCGGACAGCCTGCACGAGGTAGGGGCAGGGGACCCCCACATGGCCAAATCCAGTGCATGGGGGGCTGGGAGGGGGCTCCCGGGACACCCCTGAGCCCTCACCCTGTTCCCTGTAGAAGGAAACTGACAAGCCCAGAGGCGGCCTGGGCCCCGGGACAGAGACGCCCACCCCGCAGGACCCACCGGGAGACAGCAGGTAGGAGAGGCCCACCCACTCCACCCACAAGTGTGTGAGCAGCAGGGCACAGGTGGGGCCATCAGCCAGCCTCCCGGTGTGCACGTTCTCGGGCAGGGCACACCTGCCTCGGTTTCCCCGGCCTTCCACACTGGACACCACAGGCCTCGACGGCCCAGGGGTTGCAAAGCTCTGCTTCTCCCGTGGAGCCCAGTCTAGCACCGAGGGGACTGCCCAGGAGCAGGGGCAGCGGAGGGAGGCCTGGCTGTCGCTGCGGCTGCCGCGCCCCCTCGGTGACTCGCGCAGACAGGCGGAGGTGGGCGGAGGGCCTGCTTTGGCAGGAGCCACGCCTGTGGCCCATGGCCGAAGGAGCGTCCTGAGGGCAGGCGGGCCGGGGGGAGCGCCGTGGCCTGGCGCCGTGGCCATTCTGCGGGCACCTCGGGCTGCCACGCGCAGGGGCCACAACCAGCGCGCCCTGCAGGGGAGACTGAGACTCGTCCAGATCGGTCGGAATTTCACCTGAGAAATTAGAGGGGCTGGCGGTCGCCTGTGGGGAGTCACAGAGACCCTGTGGCTGCTTCTCAGAGACACACACTGCTTCCCAGTCGGCAAAGGCCGAGTCCCTGAGAAACCTTTCCAGGCCTCTGCTTTCAGGAGCAGCTTGTCCCCCACGACCAACCTGAGCCGGGAACACACGGGTGGGGCTGGACCCGCCTCCCTGCCCCGGGATCCAGCACCCGCCGAGGGGAGTGTGATGCGGCCACTAGGGAGCATGGCTGGGCCATACAGAGAGGCCAGCACCCACGGGCCACCTGTGCCTTCAGGGAGGGTGGGATCCAGGGAGGCAGGGCGTCCTGGAAACCCCTCAGACCCTGAAATCACTGCCCTTGAGAGACACAAGCCCTCCCCTGGAGAGCACGGCCCCTCGGGGGGCACAGAAGGGCCTCGGGCCAGGCAGGGCATCCAGCCTCTCACCATGCCCGCCTACAAGGGCAGGCCTGCACCCCGCGTGGGGGCTCGCCGCCCACAGGAGCCAAGGTCAGCCCGCAGGGCCCTCGCGCCCGAGACCAGGGCACCTTCTTCACGCTACCGGCTCAGGGGGCGTTGAATCAGCCACAGAACAGAGCGGAGGCCTCGGGCACAGACCCAGCCGCCACAGGGAAAACAAGGCACTCGGCAGACACGGAGTGGGCGGCGGCCACCTGCAGCTCCTGCCACCAGCGGACACGGGGGCTGGAGCCCGGGGCTGGAGCCGCGTCCAGAGCTACGAGCTTGGATCCCGAGACCAGAGTCGGCGAGGGGCCGTGTGTGAGTGGCACTCGCTCTGCCCAGAAACTGCGGGGGCACAGACCCCGCCACGCGCATAGGCCCCGCCACGCGCACACGCCCCGCCACGCACAGACCCTGCCACGCGCACAGATTCCACCACGCGCACAGACCCCGCCACACGCACAGGCCCCGCCACGCGCACAGGCCCCGCCACACACAGACCCCGCCACACGCGGAGGCCCGCCACACGCACAGGCCCCGCCACGCGCACAGACCCCGCCACGTGCACAGACCCCGCCACGCGCACAGACCCCGCTATGCGCACAGACCCCACCACACACAGGCCCGGCCACGCGCACAGACCCCGCCACACGCACAGACCCTGCCACACGCACAGGCCCCGCCACATGCACAGGCCCCACACGTGCTCAGTGTTTCGGCCGCGACTTGTGAGCCCGCGGATGACACACGGGAGTCACAGAACCAAGCACTCGGGGCCTCTGCCTGAGGTCGTCACCACGACAACGCGGACGCTGAGGGCGAGGCGGGAACCTCGCATTCTGGCAGAAACAAGGCCCGGCAGTCCCTCCAGCCCCCGGGGTCCTCCGCCGACAGCGGGGCAGCGCACATGGCCTTCCAAACGCTGCCGCCTCCCGGAGCGAGCTGTGGCCACATCTGCGCCCGGGGCTGGGCCTCCAGCTGCGAGGCCTGGCTCTTCTCCCCGGGCGTCCCAGGGCTGAGCGTGTGTCTTCCGAATATAGAAACCCTGGAGAGAGACTTCGGTGCCACCTCCCCGGGTCCCGGCTGTGGGGGGAGGCCCCAGCACCACCGCTGGTCACGCGTCACGGGGGTGGAAGCGCTGGCCTGTGGGCCCTGCCACCTCCTGGCCCCGCACGGCCCTGGGCCTCCTTCAGATCCTGCCCGACCCCTGCCCAGACGCCCCTGGCCTCAAGACGTCTGCCAGGGCCCCCAGCTTCGTGCCTCCGAGGCCCCCTGCCCCATCTGGGTGTCTGTGTGGCCCCCCGCCCGCACCCAGGGCAGACTGGGGGAGCCTGCCTGTGCTCCTAGCGCCTCCCACCCGCTGGGCCACCTCACTCTGGGTCAGCACCACCTCCCTGCACCCGCGTCCACACCTGGCTCTGGACCCACAAGCCCACCTCGTGGAGTTGTGGGGAAGCGTCCTCCAGCCGGCACGCCTGGCCCTCACGTGGAAAGCACTGGGCGCTCAGACAGCCGCGTCTGGTTCGCATTAAGAAACCCTCGCGAAGCCGGGGCTGTGTGGTTCCCGGCTGGCCCCCCAGGGGGCAGGGCATTTGCAAGGGCTCAGCCACGTGAAGGGGGCCAAGGTGGGGCCGGGGGACCAGACGCTCCTGACGCCCTGCAGAGCCCCACCCCGTGCCCGGGCTCTGGGCTGTGAAAGATGGACCCTCGTGGGGTGGAGAAGGGGTGCGTGGGCTGCTGCCACCCGAAAGCCCTTGGCGCTTTCTGCCCGAATGTTCTCACCGCCCTGCCCCCTCCCAGCACGCAGCCGCCTCCTTCCCTGCCACAGGGCCTGCTGCGCCGCCATCAAGGCCTTTGCCGCTCCCTGGGGGGCCACCCTTGCAGACCCCTCCTTCTGCAATGGCGTGGGCCTGACCCAGCTGCTGAGACGGGTGCGGGGCCCTCGGGGTCTCCCCTGATGCCCCCTCCCCGGCTGGCTCAGGCACACGCAGAGACCGCAGGCCAGGCCCCAGTCCAGCTGGGCTGTCCCCACCCGCATCACCACCCGCCTTTCCGCATTCGTTGGCTTCTTGACAACCTCCCTGCCCAGGCCTGGAGAGAGAGGCCACGGGGCTGGCTGGAGGGAGGTGACCTCCAGGCAAAGGCTGCAGGGGCCAGCACGAGGAACCCACAGGTCTCACCCTGTGGCAACCACGGGGCCAAACCCAACACAACCCGGGGACACAGGCCAGCGGTCACTGGTCCAGCCCGAGGCCGGTCTGACAACTGCACGGACACCCAGACCGCAGGCTTTCCCCGGCCCCCCTGCCTCCTGGCGACCTCGGAGCACTGCTGTCTCCGGGCGCATTGTGCCACCCCACGGAGCCGACACCCACGGGGCTGGTTACAAACTGCCGTACCGCCAAGGTGTCTCCCGTGAGCTCCGGTTCTCGGTCTCCGGCCAACTGGCAAACGCGCTGGGTCAATGAGGTTCCCAACATGTTAACAACGGTGGTCGGAGCTCCACACCCAGCAGCCCACCACGCCGGCATCCCCACTGCACCCCGACACCTGCGGACAACATGGGGCCACGTGGAAACCCTCCCGTCCCCGCCCTGCTCCCTGCGGCCCGGGTCTGCCGCCCTCGGACACGCGGTGAAGAGCCTGCGGGGTGCCAGGCCCACACGATGTCCAGGCCGTGAGCAGCTCTGGCCTCGAGGCGTCAGCCCCAAGGCCCAGCGAGGTGGCGGACGCCGCCGACTGCAGGAGGCCGCCATCCCACCAGGGGAGACCTGAGCTGGACGAGGCGGGAGTCTGTGGGCGCGGCGAGCCGTCCGGCCGTGGGCTGGGGCACAGCCCCCTTCTCCCTCAGCCCGGCCAGCACCCCCTGCGACCCCCAGACAGGAGCCACCTCCCTGCGCCCGGGTGACCGTGTGCCCTCCGCGTGGTAGCCCCTGCGCCTTGCTGGCTCACGCATGCGCCGCCCGCGTCAGCGTTGCCCACGGCGTCCCCCGTGTACCACGGACACGAAGTGGAGAGTGATGCCCGCAGTTGCGGTTTAATCCACGCAAGGACGTTCAGGACGGTGGCTGCACCTTCTCTGAGTCAGGACACCTCTGTGCTCCCAAAATAGGCATTTCCGTGGGGGGTTCTCGGGCCTGGGGGTGCACTGCCCGGGCCTCGTGGACACTCTCCCCGTGTGCTCTTGGGGGTGAGCTGCCCTGGGAAGGGGATGCCCAGGAATGGCCCTCGGGGCCCCACCGCCTGGAGCGAGGGGTTCGCACCCACCCCAGAGTCCCGGACGGGCCCTGAGTGTGGATGACATGACGGGGGGCTGGCGGGGTCGCAGAGGGGTGCGGCCCATCTAACTCCAGTCCCCCAGGACACGCCTGGACAGGGCTCCGGCTTTTCCCCACGGCTGCACAGTGGCTTCTGCTCCGCCCCAGGCTGTCCCTAAGCTGCCCCTCGCGGGCCAGGTGAGCCTGCCCGGTCAGCCGAGCCGCAGCGCCGGCCGGCTCAGGCACCGGCCTCTTCCCTGGGAGGGCCGTCCGTCGTGGCCTCGCGCATTCCTGCGGAGACATTCCTGGCACATGACGGAATTTCACAACAGGACACAGACCCCGGGTTCCTGAGGGATGGGAGGTGTCGGCTGCAAAACACGGACCCGATTCCATGAACGTGGCCGGGAGTCGGCCGGCCACCAGGGTTCCGCCGGGACGGGGGGCACGCGCCTGCCGCCTTTCCACAGAAACACGCGACGCGCGCGGGCCGGAGCCTGGCGCCTGCAGCCGCAGCCCCGCTCCCACACCGGCGGCGGGGGCGGGAAGTCCGAGCCGCGACCTTGCCCGTAATCGCTCACTGATGGCTCAGCAAAGACGCCCGGCCGACACCCGGTCGAGTCCTGCCGCCACTCAGAGAGAAATGGGTTTAATTAAGACTCTGTGATTAGTCATTTAATCAGTCATTAGGCCAACACAGATGGAGCCAATTAATATCTGTACTTGAATAGGTAGTCGGTGCTCACAGCCCCTCAGCCCCTCCACACAGGTCGCGGGTGACCGCCGAGCACCCCTCGAAGGCAGGCCGTGGTCCCCCCCAGTGGGCGGGCCAGCACCCTGGGCTCCTCACCCAGCCCAGCCAGGATGGCCGCACACACACACACACACACACACACACACCCCACCCGTCAGTCACAGTGCAGAACCGCCTTGGGGTGGGGT
The DNA here is from genome assembly GCA_030848825.1 of Tadarida brasiliensis. Classification (NCBI taxonomy): domain Eukaryota; kingdom Metazoa; phylum Chordata; class Mammalia; order Chiroptera; family Molossidae; genus Tadarida; species Tadarida brasiliensis. The sequence goes on along the minus strand of CM061264.1, from coordinate 1,057,227 downwards.
GAGCCATCACTGGTCGGGACCCGAGAAGCTCTGGGCAGGAGCCACGGGGTCAGCAGGTTCCAAAGAGGACGAGCTCAGGGGCTGCCTGCCTCCCCCAGGACCCCAGGTCGCCTCCTGCAGCCACGGTCACCTGAGGACCAGTTCTGAGTGTCCCACCCCCGCCCCTCTGCCTCCCCGCCCTCCTCCAGCTCACCTGTGCCCCCCACCTGGGCTCTGCGCACGGTGCCGTGGGCCTTGGGCACGTGCCAGCCCCTCCACTGGAGTGTGGTCAGGGGACGCTTCCTGGCTGTGGGTGGCCCTGCAGCGGGGCAGTGTCCTGGCGAATCGCAGGCCTACAGGGGAGTGGACTCATCTCAGGCCGGCCCCAGGGGGAGAGCTCCTGGGACGACAGGAGACCAGGTAGAGCAGCAGGGGGGACAGGAGACAGCGGGCCCGCGTGGGGCTGGCCAGAGAGCATGGCATGGGGTTGGAGTCCTGGCCACATGGGCCTCTGTCCCCTGGGCTCCCTCAGCTGGCCATGGACCCTCGCAGGGTGGGCTCAGCCTCTGCCTCCCTGTCCCTGGGCCGGAAGCTCCTCCGGGTGGGTGTCTGGGGAAAACGAGAGGAGGGACAGACGGGTGCCTGAGTTCTTCAGAACTTTTAAAGGTCGCGGAATGAGCCCCTGTGGCCCAAATGGCCAGAGAGCGGAGCAGGTGTGAGGGCCGGCGGTGGGAGCAGCTGGCCGCCCTAATCCCCCGCAGCACAGCGGATGCCTCCCGGCTGACGCAGGGCTGGAGCGGGGCCTGCCGCAGAGGGGGGCTGGGGGCCTGCCCGTCACACACCCGTGCCGCGGCCACCAGGACACCACTCACGGCCCCTTGGCAGGCTCCCCAACGGAGAACACCCTGCAGGCCTCCCAGGGCCTGGAGCCCACTGCCCATAGGGCCGGGCCCCTCAATGGTGCTGGCCCCTTGCCCCAGGCCAGGCTGGGGGTTCATTAAGCCCTGTGCACCTCCTGGCCCCATGCATGTGGGGCCTCACTCAGAGGGGCACATGGCAGTGTGGCCCCCGGGACCTCTGGAGCCTGGGTAAGGAGAGGCCTCCAGGGTGCCCCAGGGGCAGAGGACCCTTTACAGACGGCGGAGCCCCCTAGGGAGGGGCCGTGGGCTGCCACCCACCGATTCCCTGGCCCCATGACTCCTCCAGGCTCCCAGGGGGGCAGCGACAGTTTCCAGCTTGGCTCCGATTTGGGAACTTTCTTACCGGCTCCGTGAGGGCTGCAGGGAGCCCTGGGCTCACGGCCATGTGGGCAGGGGGGAGGGCCTGGTGGCTCCTCCGTGGCTACCCACCCTCCCTGACGGGCTTCCCAGAGTCGTGTTCCTTGGGGCTGGACTCCAGGCTCCTGGCTCCCTGGGCCTCCGAGTCTCGGTGCCGGAGGCCGCGTGGGAAGCCCACCCAGTCGGGGCAGAAGCTCCTGCCCCAGGACCCTGGGCCTGGACCCAGACTCCCCCGGCGGCCCTCCCCTGGCCAGGCCACAGGAAGGGGGCCCCGCGTCCAGGTCAGGTCTCGGGGGTCCACACCCCATGCTGTGTCTGTGCCCAGAGCCAGGCTGGAAGACCTCCAAACTCGGGCATCGTGGGTAGAGAGCACGAAGGCCTTGCCGTCGCCGTGGGGAATCATTAACCCACCTAACAAAGCTTAACAGCGAAACCCAAAGGACCAAACTACGTCTAAGTAACAGCACCCAGAACATAAGAATATGAAAATAGCCCTGGCTGGTTTGGCTCAGCGGTTAGAGCGTCGGCCTGCGGTCCAGAGAGACCCGGGTTTGGTTCCTGCTAAGGGCACGTACCTCGGTTGCGGTTTGTCCCCGGCCCTGGTTGGGTCGTGTGGGAAGCAGCCGCTTGATGTGTCCCTTTCACGTCGATGTTTCTCTCTCTCTCTCTCTCTTCCTCTCTCTCCCTTCCGCTCTATCTGAACAAAAAATGGAAAAATGTCCTCGAGTGAGGATAAAAAAAAAAAAGAATACGAAAATAGCCCCAAGGAAGTAAAAGGCACACCGGCCAGCCCCTGATCACAGATCACCAGGCACCCGAGACCAATCCATCAAAACCGGCCCCGAAACGACGCAGCTGGAAGGACCAGGACACCAGGACGTTGATGGCTTATGACTGGATCCGAGAGGAAAGCCCGGCCGTGGCGAGTGGACCCACGGAAGGTGTGAGACAGCCGCGTCCGTGGACAGCCCGCGGAGGGCCAGCAGCAGAGCAGGCGTGGGGAAGGGCGCGGGGATGCGAAGACGGAACCACGGCAACCACGCGGACCCTGGAGAGCCCAGCGTCTTGAGCTGCGAGTCGGCTTCCGGCCACCAAGGGCCGTGAGACCTGAGGCTCCAGTGCGGTGGGGGGCAGAGGAGGCAAGAAAAACGGTCAAGAAAATAACCAAAATATGTTCAACTTTGATGAAAACCACAAACCTACAGATGCTTGACAAGCCCCAAGCACACAAAGTGTGAGGACAAGGACACTGGGCCCAGATGAAGGGGAACCCTGGACGGCGGGAACGCGGGGTCCGCCCCACCCCGCCCTGGGTCCTTGCCCACGGTCTCGGATCCCAGAGCAAGCTGTCAGCCAACCGGCCCCCTGCCGGGGACGCTGCGCCCAGGCTGCAACAGCCGGTGCCCAACCAGTGCTCCTGGGGTCACCCCGCCGCCCGGAGCTCAGGGGCGCCAGGCCCGCGGGTCTCGGGAACGGCAGCCGTCGGCGCCTCTGGCGTCTCCTCCGAGTCCCGGCTCTGCCTGCTCGCGCGGCCCAGGGGCTCTGTAAAAACGCCCGGCCCCTCGTAACCGTCTGCTTCTCCCGAAGCCGGCAGCCTGGCCGACTCTGCTTATTCTCAGCCTCAATTATTTATCCGCCTCCCCCTCCCGCACCTCGGAATCCCTCACGTGGCCCCGTCTCCCCCCACCAGGAATGAAGTAATTTTAAGATCTTTTGTCTTTAAATTTTTATCACCCCAACTATGCCTGTGGTATTTAAGCTTGGCAAGGGCTTGGAACCTGGCCGGTCGCCGAGCCGTCGGGGAACCCCACGCGCCCCACCTCTGGTGACAGGAAACCGCCGGCCACGCAGGGCAGGGCGGGGGGCCTTCGGTTGGATAATTCGGGGCGAAGCCCAGCCTGTCCCACCTGGGGCCTCTGTGCCACCCAGAAACACGTCTGGGCGCCAGAGGACTCGGGCCGTCACGTCACGCCCGCTGCCTCGCCCCCGGGACGTGTGCCAAGGCCCAGCAGGGGCTCTGGGACACGTGAGCTCACTGGGGACACAGCCAGTTCTCCAGGGCAGGCGGGTGGGCCCGGCACTCACTGCAGAGCAGACATTTGTCCGGGTGGGGGCCCCCGACACCCTCTGGTCAGGACGGAGATGCTGAGCCGGGTCTGAAGCCTGCCCGCCTCGGAGAGCCTGGTGGCTCCCTGCTTTCCTGGGGCAGGGGCCTGGCGCTGGGGACCCCGCCCCCCTGTCTTCACCTGCGGCCTCTTCTTTCCGGATACACGAGGTGACAGTGACCTCTGGTTCCCAGGAGGGGGCACAGTGCCCTGTGACCCAGCCCCCACGGAGCCCAGCGGCCAGAGGTGGGACCTCAAGGGACTGGACGGTCACACCTGTGCCCTCGGCTGTCTGCCGGCCCCGTGTGTGTGTGGGGGTGCCGCACCCCTGGGGCCCTGGGGGTGCATTCCTGCCTTCCCTCTCTCCTCCCGCAGGTCTGGCCGGGCGGCCGAGGCAGAGCCAGGGACAGAGGCCTGTCCAGGTAGGCGGGCAGTGGGAGGACTCCACCAAGTGGGCCGTCGAGCTGTCCCCTCCGGAAGGCGGGCGCTTGCTCCCTTCCTCAGAGCGTGGCTGCAGGGTGGGCCTCGGGTCGGGGGCGGGCACCCCGCCTGCCCAGCCCAGCCGCCCCAGCACCAGCTCTCTGGACAGCCCCAGGGCACAACTGTGGGGCCCTGGGCAGGTGAAGGGGAGTGTGGACTGGCCCGGGGTCCTCACCCGGGCATGGCCCCTCAGAAGGGCTGCGGGCACTGGATGAGGTGTCCAGTGGAGGGGTGTGTGCCAGCCCTGAGGGCCTCTCTGTCCCCTCAGCCAAAGCGAATGTCCCTGGCTCCTGGCTCCAGGGTCGCGATCAGAGGGCCGGCAGCTTCCAGGTCCAGGCCCCTTCCCGCTCCTCCCACCGCTGTTAGCAAAGCCCAGGTCCCGGTGCAGGGGGAGGGCCGGGCCTGGGCAGTACCCACCTCCTGCCCACACGGTCTGCTGCCCGGCCAATGGGGCTGGTTCCGTGGTCACCCCTGTCAGGACCCCCAGGTGTGGCTGAAGAGGTGGTATGAGTGGGGGGAGGGGACGCCCCCCTGTGCTAGTTGGGAGGGGCCGGCAGGGGTGGGGTCCCAAGTCCAGGCTGTGAGGGGCAAAGCCAGTGGGTGGCAGGTCCCCAGGGTGCAGGCCGGGCTCAGTGGGGTTGCTGGGCGCAGGGCCCACAGCGGGACCACGTGGCTGTCGGGGCTGGGCCTCTGGGTGGTTTCTGAGGCCAGCAAGGTGGCCCCAGCCAGACCCTTTCCCAGCCGCCCGGAGGCCTCAGGACGAGGTCAGACGAGGGCTGGGGCTGGTGCTGTGGCTGCTGCCCGCTGAGACTCACAGCTCCCGGCGGTGCCCTTGGCCGTGGCCAGTGTGGCTGTGTTCTCGGGAACACCTAGTGACCAGCTGCTTGGAAACACAGGCGTTGCCATGTGCGGCTTGCCCCCCGGCGGCCAGGCAGCCCGGTGCCCCCGGCGGCGGTACGGGGCCCCTCCCAGGTGCCCCAGCCCCGGCCCCCCAACCACGATCTTCTTAAGGAACTGACCCGAGGCCAAGCCAGCTCCTGCCGCCGGTCCTCCTGGTCCCGCCCCAGGAATGCAGTGCGGCAGCCCCTGGGCCGAGCGGAGGGTCACCGAGCGAGCGGCCTGTTCTCCAGCCCGGGCGCTGGAATGTTCTCTGGTGCAGCCGACTCCCGCGCCCCTGTTCAGCTGCGGCTGCATTCCTGGGGTGAGCCCGGGCCAGCCGCGAGCTTTTTCCGAGCTCCAGTGCCAGCCCCAGCGGCCCGGGGGAGGGAGAGGGCGGTTTCTATGGCAACCTCACTTTCTGTTATTTCTTATTTTCTTTTTTTATGGTTTCTCCAACTTCGAAGCTCTCCATACAGTTTGCGGACTGCAAAGGGGAAAAGTGCTTTTCCTTCTCACCCGGGTCCCCAGCAGAGTGGCCCCCACCCCGTGGCCCCCCAGGACCCCCCCAACCCCTCCCACAGCAGGGCAGGAAAGGGGAGGGGGCATCTAACCAGACAACCAGGTCCTCAGAGCCTTCGTGACTTGAAAAAACGTTTTAGAGGAAATGAATTATTTTTCTCCTAAAAGATGGGAAAGTATTTTCGAAAGGGTCCCAGCACCCGGCCACGTGGCCTCTTAGCCAGAAGGGCATTCTCCGCCCGCCCCACGCCGGGGGCCCCAGCCCTGCCCCCAGGCGCCCAAGGCTGCAGCTGGGCCTGTGTCCTGACCCACTCGCCCCAGCTTCATGTGGTCACCTGCCCTGTGCGCCCCAGCTGGTGCCCCCAGCAGCCGGGCCTCGTGGGGGAGGGGCGGGGAGCATCTGAAGGTGGCGGCGGGCAGGAGCCGGCAGGCCGAGGCCGCGGGCCGGTCCGAGCAGGGCTGCTGTCTCTTGCAGGGCAGTACGTCGTCATGATCCAAGACGTGACCACCCCTCCATTTCTGGGCCGCTCGCTGCCCACAGCCTTCAAACGCCTCGCTGTCTCAGTCACGGGGGCTGGCCAGCAGCGCGTCCCCGGAGAAAGCCCCGGAGCCCGGGACTAGGGCCCGCCTCGATGCACCCGAGGGCCACCAGACCCTGGGGACAGGCGTCCCCTCCAGACACCACCCCATGTTGAAAGGACGGAGATGCTGCCTCTGCTGCCTGGGGCACCACCCTCCGTCTCCCTCCCAGGCAGCCTGACTGGGGCCCAGGGAGCCCCCGCACCCTAGCGCTGCTGGCTGTAATAAAGTGTTCAACCTGATGACTGCGCACCCAGACGGCACAGCCCCTCCCCACCCGAACCCACGTGGGCCCTCGGGGTGTCTCCACCTCGGGCTGGTACGCCTGCCCCCCACCCTCTCCCCAGTCCTGTGGTGAAGCCGGCCCAGCTGACCCCTCGGCCCCTCCCCAGGACCCCTGCCTTGGTGGGGGCCCACGGCGGCCTGGAAGTCAGAACCGGCCCCCAAACAGAAACCGAGGGGCAGTAAGCGGGTGACTGGTTTTCTGGAAACAGGCTGCGTGTCTGAAGACTTCTCAACTGCTCGGCTCTCGCAGCCGCCTCTGAGACGCAGCCGGGGCGAGCGAGGCTGGCGGGCGCACACGGGGCGCTGGGAGGCTGGCGGGCGCACACGGGGCGAGCGAGGCTGGCGGGTGCACACGGGGCGCTGGGAGGCCTGTGGCGGCCAGACACGCAGCACAGAGCTGGCCGTCACAGTCACCGGCCACCGCCGCTCGAGGGCTCGCGTCCCCGAGACCCGGATCCCAGCCCCGCCTGGCCGCTGGCCTCCCTCGGCCTCGAAGCCCCCCACCCCATCCTCTCAGCTGCCTGCCTGCTTCCTGCTCCACAGAGACCTGGGACAGGGAGGGAGCCCCGGCCCCCTGGGCACAGTCACCTGAGGGCTGGCCGGGCAGGCCAAGAGTCTGCAGTCACCTCTGGGCCTGAGTGCCCGTCTGAGCCCGTCTACCCCACCCTCCTCCTCATGGCTCCAGAGACCACGCGGCCATGGCAACCCCGCCCAGCACTAGGGCCCCGGCTCGGTCCCCCCCTCCCCGGGGTGCTCACCCACCTTCTGGTCCTTTCTGCGGCCCCAGCTCCAGGCACCGGGTGCAGCGGTGAGGGTGCAGCCTCCCCGGGGCACCGAAGGCAGGCAGCCCAAACACGCCCCAAACTCAGTTCCTGCCCGTCCCCAGACCAGTTCAGGCCCCAGTGGTTGGCACCTGTCTGTGGCCACCGCAAGCCCGGTCCTGCCTTCAAAGCTCACCCCCAGCCCGACCGCATCTCCACACACACCTGGCCGCCTGACCGTCCTTACCAGGACCTCCAGGCCCCCGAGCTGGACCGGCTCCTGCCCTCACCTCCTGCTGCTCCCTCTCCCCCGCCGGCCTCGTGGCCCCTCCACGCAGCCTCACTCTGCCGGGGTCTCCTCCCCGGAAGGCTCCCTCCTGCGACAACTCCTACGCCCTCCTGAGTCCACCCTCCCATCTCTGCACCCACGACTCCACTTCCGGTCCTGTGGGTGGGCTCCTGAAGGCAGGGAGCGGGCAGCTTGGCTCGGGTGCAGCCTCAGCGTGGCCACAGAAGGGCCGCGGGCACCCGTGCCGGGTCAGCGTGGATCTGGGCGTCTGCTCTGCACCAGGCCATACGAAAGCCGCCGCAGACCAGGGAGGCCGGGGAGGGCAGGCAGGAAGGACGGACAGGTGGGGAGCCGGAGGGATGGGGATGGACGGGTGAGCACGTGGAAGGAAGAGGATGGGTGGGTGGGCGGGCAGATGGGGCGGTGGGTAGGTGGATGGGTGACCTGGGTGGACGGACAGATGGATAGATGGATGACGGTCGGGTGGTGGATGTGACTAGGGGTGGAACGGAGGTCCGTCTGTCTTCAGAAGGTAGGTCCGCACGGAATAACCGTTCTCACTTGGAAGGCGAGGAGCAGCGCAGAGGACAGCGCAACAGCAGCCCGACACCAGCGAGCCCTCCTCGACCTCCCCGGCAGCCACCCCATCGCCGCGCCCTTCCTGCTGTGCTGTCCGTAGGTTCCCACCCAATTTTCCCTCAACGCTAATCGGCAGTGGCTGGACGGCGCCACCCGGATGGAGCTGACCCCCTGCAGGACCCGAGGAGCTGAGCCCTGGGCCAGCGCGGGCAGGACAAGACCCTTGGCTTCCTGGCTCGTGGGGGCCAAGGAGGTGCGAAGATTCCCCGGGGACAGGGGCTGCTCGGTGAGGCCCGGGGGAGCTCAGACCCCAGGGGTTGTGTGTGGGCAGGACGGGTCCCGGGGTGAAGACGGATGCTGTCCCCTGCCTCTGCCAGGCCGAGCGGCGGGTGGGCGGGCGGGTGAGCGGCTGGGGGCTCCCCGGCCAGCGCGTCTCAGCTGAGGGACAGCAGGCCTTTCGGGGGCCAGAGCGCCTGGACGTCCGCTGGAGGTGTGGGGTGCTGGGCAGGTCAGGCCTCGGAGGCAGCTGCTCCCCCTCTCACCAGACCCCCAAGCTTCACACTGTGTCCCACGGGCAAATCCATACACTTCTTTATTTTTGGAGAATTTTCGTAAGTTTATTTGAGCCAAACTGACAATATATGGGAAAGTAAGTTGTCAGATGCTCCCCCAGACAAAATTTGAATTCTTCTTTTTTTTTAATCCTCACCCCAGGACATTTTTTTTTTTTAATTGATTTTAGAAAGAGAGAAGGAGCCCTGGCCGGTTTGGCCCAGCGGTTAGAGCGTCAGCCCGCGGACCAGTGAGTCTCGGGTTCGATTCCGGTCAAGGGCATGTACCTCGGTTGCGGTTCGTCCCGGCCCTGGTTGAGATCGTGCGGGAGGCAGCCACTCGATGTGTCCCTTTCGCATTGATGTTTCTCTCTCTCTCTCTCTTCCACTCTCTCCCTCCCACTCTATCTGAGCAAAAATTGAAAAAAGAGTGTCCTCGGGTGAGAATAAAAAATTTTTTTAAAAAAAGAGAAAAGGAGAGAGAGAGAAACATTAACCGGTTATCTCCCGCACGACCCCGACCAGGGATCCAGGGATCGAACCCACAACCTTTTGGTGTACAGGACAACACTCCAACCAACCGAGCCATCCAGCCAGGACACTGAATTCTTTAAGAAAGAGTAACGGAGGGTCAGCAGAGGCCTGAGTGGCCGTGGACACTGGCCTGGCCGTCAAGCCTGCTTGGCAGCGTCTGGCCAGGAGGAGCCAGGGCAGCAGGCCAGGCCACGACCCCCCCTGCAAACAGTGCCCCCGGCTTGGCCCCCGGGACCACACGGCCCCCACAGCTCCCAGTCCCTCCACCCCAGAGTGGCCAGCAGGCGGCCCAGAGTCCCGGAGAGGCTCAGGCCAGGCCCACCTCCCTGGTCCCGCCAACCTCCGGGACACAGAGGTGAGGAATGGTGACCAGTCCCAGAGAGGCCCTCACTGTTGAGGGTGGCACAGAGCCTGGACTGGGGTGGGGGCAGGCAGGAGGGCGGAGCGCGGGGTGGCCCCTGTCACCAATTTCCTTCTGGAACTCTGAGCTCCTGCCCCCCACTCCATCTGGTAGGTGCTGAACGGGGAGGGAGTGACCTGGACTTGGTCTCCGCTCCCAGAATCAGGGCAGGGCAGCTCAGTGCCACCAGCCCTCCCCCCGGCTGGGCAGGGGCTCCAGCAGACCTGCCCTGGGGGGGCTGCATCTGCCTCTGGCCTGGAGACCCCCAAGCCTTCTCCTCAGAGGGCACAGGCCTCCTGGAGTCTCTAGGAAACAGCAGCCAGTAGGCCAGGTGGAGGTACAGGCCCCCGTCCCGAGGCCCCAAAGCCACCCTGCCCCCATTCGGGGTGAAGCCGTGGGCAGGGGCTGCCCCCACAAATCTTATTCCCCAGGGGGCTCAGGAGGGGGCTCCAGGTCCTGGCCCTGGCCGCAGCCAGCCATAGCCCCTCTCCCCAGGCCGGGTGCCCTCCGACGGCGGCCACTGGCCAGACGGTCACTGGCCAGTCCCCTGGCTCAGCGGGTATTTACTGAGTGAAATCCACACTGGAGCACCTGGCAGGCGCTGCCCTGGAGAGAGACATCCTCACTCCTCATTCCCGGTCCGCGGGCCAGAGACAGAGACAGAGACAGAGTGGGGGAGGAGGCGCCACCCGCCCCTCTCGCCCGGCCCACCTCCCAGCAGGGCCTGGGCCTTGGAAAGCACAGCCTCTCAGACCCCCAGTGGCCGGCCCCGTGGACAGCACAACACAGAGCCCTTCCCATCCGCGCCCGCCCTCCCACCAGCCTGCCTGGCACAGGCAGCCCCTCCCAGCCTCCGCTCCCACTGGCTGTGATCACCCAGGACACTCCCCAGGGAGGCCTCCCTTCCCCACAGCCCGGGCAGGCTGCCTGATCTCTGTGCCAGGAGGGTGATAAGGACAGTTGTGCGGAGCACCCCCCAGGCAGGGCTTCCTAGAGGTGCCCTGGTGCCCGGCCCGCCAGACCGGTTCCTGTGGGTCCTGGCCCCTGCCAGCGCACGGCCCTCCGGAGGCAGCCCTCGGCACACTGGGAGACCTCAGTCCCGGGCGAGTGTCAGCGAGTCACTGGGCCTGTTTCGGCAAGACCACTGCGGGGCTGACGGCTCTCAGCACCAATGAGACACAGCTGCCTGGGGCCCTCCTCTTCCTGCCCCTGTCTCCTCAGGACAGGGGACAGCCACCGAGGGCCAGCCCAGGGCCTCTGATGGAAGAGACCGAGCCTGAGCAGTCACAGGGGACCTAGAGAGCTAGGTCGAGGCCCGAGCTGGTGGGAAAGGCTGCCTGGGGCCCCTGCCCACTGGCCCTGAGGAGCCCAGGACTGCTCGGTCCCTCAGCAAGCATGGGAGTGGCCGGGGCAGGGATCGGGCCAGGCAGTGACCCACGCTGCAGCTCCCGGTCCCAAGGAGCAGGCAGGCCACCCCACTGCCGTGGACAGGGACATTTTCTGATGGACACTATAAATAGGGTTGTGATCATCCAGCCAAGACCTGCCAGATGTGCGGAGCTCAGCCACCAGCCCAGCCCTCCCCACCCATGTGCCTCCAGGACAGTGACTCCCCAAAACTCTGGATAGTCCTCCTCCCAGTAACTCCTCAGCCACCCCCACCCCACAACCAGAGACAGAGGAACCAGGACAGGGTACCCTACAAATGCTGCTTCGGGGCCCAGCAGGGTGGACCCCAGTCTATGGACCCGTCTCCTAGCAGCATGGGAAGGGGCATGGGAGGGGTGCTACCCACCCCAACCCCTCAACCCTCCTTGGCCCTGCCACACACAGGTGCCCACAGGGGCCTCTGTACCAGGCCCAGGAGGCGCTGGCTCTCCAGGGAGTTCCCCGCCCCACTGCAGCCCTAGGGAGTCCCCTCTCTAGGACTCCACCAGGAAAAAGGGCAAAGTTGGGGCAGAAACGGGACGGGAACCTACAGGCAGATGCCCTGGAGGGTGTTGGGTGCACCTGGGACACTGCACAGGCCCTGGTCGGGAAAGAACCTGCCGGGAGGGGAGCGGGAGCAGGAGGGGCAGCCCAGGCAGCTGGGGGCTGGGGCCAGAGGAGCCTGAGGCAGGACAGGGCCAGGCCTGGATGTGGGCTGGGAGGGGCAGGTGGGGGCCCAAGCGGTGGACAGCTAGCTCAGGGAGAAGCAGGGTGTGTGGATAAGGGGGTCACCATCCTGAATACAGCCCGGAGGAAGAAAGGGGGGCATTTCCAAAGGAGGAGCAGTCACCATGTGGCATTCTGTGGTTTTGGGGTCTCCTATGGGCACATCCTGCAAGACCCCCACGCCACCTCCCAACCAAGGCCCTGACAGCATCCCCAGCAGCCCGCCAAGCCACCGGGGGCTAAGGGAGCTGGGACTCAGAGAGGAGCGCAGCTGGGGCGCCATGGGGCTGACCCCAGAGGCGGTGCCCCCACCTCGTGGCCTCAGAGTGACTTGGCTCAAGTCTGAGCCTGCCGGGGGCGCGGCAGGGAGGACTGGGCCCAGCGCCTCTCTGGAACCCGGCAGGGATCCGGGCTTCGCAGGGCTCGGCAGGCAGCGGGGACGAGGGTCTTAAAGGATAAAGCTTTTCTCCGGAAACGGCACAAAACGGGGGCGAGCGGATTCGAACGCAGACCCAGGGGCGCGCTCCGCTGGCGCTTCGGGGACCCGCGCCCCGCCCCGCGCCCGCCGGAGCTGCAGTTCCCGCCTTCGCCAGCAACGGGGGTGGCACCGGGCCCATCCCCGCCCCCACCCAGGCCTCGGGGCGCTCGGACTCCGAACACCTGGACACGTCAGCGCCCGCCCCGCACAGGGACAAACGCCGGAGCCGCGGGTCCCCCAGAACCTAGCCACAAGCAGGGGCGGTGCCTCTGGCTCAACGTGCCCCAGACCCCGCGCCAGGCGCCCCCTGTCCCAGCCCCCCTCTCCCGCGCAGACCTGGGCGGGTCAACGGCGCTCGGCGCCCCTCCATCCCCGCCCGGTCCCCCGCCCGCGCGCACCCGCCCCCCGCGCCCGGCCAGGCCCCGCCCCGCGCGGGGGAGGTGGGGGGAGGTGGGGGGGTGGGGGGTGGGGCCGCGCAGGCGCGGAGACTGCGGCCCGGCGGGGCGGGGCGGGGCGGGCGCTCCCGAAGGGCCACCCCGGGACCCCAAGGCCGCCGGCCGGAAGCCTCGGGCCCGCGCCGAGGCCGGGAGAACGGGCGTGTCCGGAGCCCCGCGGCCCACGTGGGCGCGGGCGGGGAAGTGAAACCCGGGGGCGGGGGCGCGGGGCCGAGTTGCGCTTTCCGAGGGGGCGCCTAGGAACTGAGCCCCCGCCGCGGGACCCCGCTCGCCCACAGCCCTGGGGGGAGGGGCCGCGGCTGCTGGGCGGGGCCTCCTGGAGGCGGGCGCTCCGGTGACTCACCGCCCACGGCGCCCACGCCCGCCCACTCCGGGCGCTCGCCCCGGGACCTGGGGCAGGTCTGCGGGCTGCGCCGTGCTGGGTGCCCGCCCGGGCAGGGGCCGTGTGGGAGGGGGCGGAGGGGCTCAGGCCTCCCCAAAGCGCTGCCAGGAGGCCCCTCGGGCCTGGGGGCTCGCAGGGGGACAGACGCACCCTCCCGCCCCAGCCCGGCTTCCGGCCAGGCCAGAAGGAGCAGGAATTTGGAAAGTTTGGGAAGCAGCTTTCTGACTCCCGGGAGGTTCTCTGTCCCCGCCCTGCCCCTAGGGATGGGGGCGAGGGGACGAGCTCCGGCGCAAGGCAGGCCGGGCCCACCACCGGGCCTTCTGCCCAGGGCACGCCTGTCCACACCACCCCCAAGCATGGGGTGCAGGGTGGGGTTGGGGAGCGCCTGTCCTGACGGGGCGCCTGCAGAGAGGGCTCCTCGCGGTGGTGGCCACACTGGCCGAGGAGCCCCGACCAGCTGCGGCCCCCAACACACAGGCCTGTCCCAGCAAGCCGCTGCCTGCCTGCCTGCCTGGAGCAGCAGGTGTGGAGGGAGAGCAGCTGGCCCGCCAGTGACGGCCCGGTGACAGGGCCAGGCCACACCCCTGCAGCCCTCCTCTGGTCCCCTGGCCTCTAGCTGCAACAACCCCCTCCCCAGCCGACCTCAGCCCCCCCAAACTACCAGAGCCTTTTCTGAGACTGTTCTTACTTAGAAACAGGAAGTCAGCGTGTGGGCCACACGTCCACCAGGTCAAGGCCCCACCACGGGCAAAGCAGGGTGGGGGTTTGGACCCCATGGGAACTTGTCTCCCTGCCTTGTCCCTGCAGCTCCCGGTGCTCATGTGGGGAGGGGGAGGAGGACACCCGTCTGCCTCCGTGGGGTCTCCCTTAACCCAGCATGGGCTGCTCAGGCTCTGCTGGCCACCCCGGTGCCAGCCCCAGCACTGGGGCTACCTCCCTGGCTCAGTGAGTCTGACACAGGAACCCTGAGCAGCAGGTGCTATTGCTGTGGGTCCTGACCTCCCTCCTGTCCTCCCAGTCTCCAGCCCTGCAGCCCGGGTGTCTCCTTGCATGCACATGCACACGTACACGCCGGCCTCCAAGGCTAGGAGACCCCTGCGGCAGACCAGGTGCCCCTCCCATTCGTGGGCTCCTCTGGTGCTGCCAGCCCCCATGAGGACCTGGGTGCCCCTCCTCAGTCCTGTGGCACAGCCCCTTCCTCTTGTCCATCAGAGCCCCGGGCCCTGTGTCCACTCACCGGGCAACTCCTCCCAGCTCCTGCCCCATGGCTGCCACCCTCACATGTCCACAGGTCGGCATCTGCCCTGCTGGTTCCACTGGAGCTGGGTGCCCTGTGGAAGGGCACCATGGACACAGACTGGGACGTGGACTTGAGTCCTGACCCAGACCTCCCAGGCACCTCTGCCAGCCTGGCCAGAACCTGGGAGGTTTGGCTCTGGAAGGTATGAAATGCAGACTTCCTTCCAGAGGTTTTCTGGTGACTGCCTACCCCACTCCCACCCCCACTGTGGACCTTGGAACTCCGCCGAGATGGAGGACGGAGCCAGAGGACCTGTGGGGTGGGCCTGCCACGGAGTCCGTGCTCACGGGAGAGGGCCCAGCCTGGCACCATCTGCCCAAGGAGCCTGGCCAGGGGGCTGGGGGAACAGGGAGGACAGAGGTAGGGGAGGGGTGGGCACAGCAGCCCTCAGGGGGATGTGGGACCTGGACGCAGCCTGCTTCTCCGGGCCTGTCCCTGGGGCTGCAGTTCAGTGCCCGGGGTGTTGCTGGGCACCAGGGCCGCCTCTACCGCCTTCCCCTCTTTCTCAACCCTGCCTGGGCCTGGAGCTGGACTCAGGTGGCCCTGGACACGTGTCCTCTGAGGGGGGCCTCATGGGGACAGGAATCCGAGCCCCGACCACAAGCTGCCTTCTTCCCAAGGTGCCCCGTCCCGGGAGGGTTCTGGAACAGGCCTCTGTGGCAGCAGGAGGGACCTGGGAGAGAGCTTGGGCCAAGCTTCCTGCCCACAAGGGCTGCCAGGCCAGGCGCAGAGCGGGAAGGCCCCACCCCAGCCCAGCCGGACACCTGCCCAGCACAGGACGCTCCAAAGACGAGCCAGGCTAGCTCCACCTGCCTGTCCACCCCCCTGCAGTGGGGCCACCTGCTCCAGGGCTGGGAGCCTCAGTGCCCACGGCCCCCAGCCCCTGGCACAGGCCTGGGCACAGATGGCTGTGTGCATGGGGCCTGCAGGACGCACGTCATCAATATGCGGGGGGCAGGAGCTGGTGGGCATCCAGGCCCCAAAAGTTGTCGCCACCCTTCCAGGGCCTGGCAGTGGCTGGGGCAGACAGGACGGTGTGGGGCTGCTGCCCCAGAGCACAGTGGGCTTCTGTGGGGAGGGTCTGGGATCCCATCCAAGCCCCTGGTTTCACATCCTGCTGGCCCAGCACAGCAGGGCCCCAGCCCTACCCTTTTGTGAGGGCACTTTCCTGGGGGACAGGCCAGAAGGGAGGGCCAGCCCCCATTTCCCCTCTCTGCAGGGGGAGGTCACCCAGGTCACCCAAGTGCAGCCAGAGCTGGCACCACATTTGCCTGAAGGCGTGGTGGGCAGAGTGGGCAGGGGCCTGCGACTCTCATGGACCACCCTGATCACGCAGGCCTGCCCGTGGGGCCTCCGGCCTGTCTCTTCTTGACCAGTGAGAAGGGGTGACCCTGTGAAAGGACAGGCAGAAGCGAGGGAAAGCGGGTGGCAGGGGGTGCGGGGCGGGCTGGGCTGGGTGGGGTGGGGGCTGACGGCCGGCGGGGGTGGGCTGTGCAGCTGTTGCCGAAGTGGGCAGGCGGCTTCCTCTTTCCAAGAGGCTGCGCCTGGCATCCGCCTGCTCAGATAAGGGCCCGAGTTCGAGTTCTCGGCCTGCGGTTAGCCCCCTGACCACAGGGCGGTGGGTGGGGTCCCCGAGCCAGACGGTGGCCCTGGGCCAACAGACTAGAGGAGGGTGGAGAGCGAGGAAACAGGCACAGCTGGGAGCTGAGGGTGAGGCCGGGCTGCTGGCGACAGACTAGGGACCCCTCCACACTGGGTCACTTCACCTCCAGGCCTTGGTGGGGAGGGCGGCCGGCTCCAGTGTGGCCGGCACAGGGAGCCTCCCTGGGGCCTAGGTCCGGGCAGGTGAGGCCAGGCGGCAGGCCGGCCAGTGGCCCCTCCAGGAGTGGGGATGGGAGGGCTATCCCTGTCTTCTCCAGACCTTTGTCCTCTTCCGGTCCTGGAGGCAGGGGGCTGCTAGGAACACCGGGGAGGGTTTCTCCCACGCTGACCTCTCCCTTAAACCCTCAGGGGGTTCCCTGACCCCTCAGAGTGACCTTGAGAAGGGGGTTCTGATGCCAGGCAACTTACATCCCGTCTGACCTGGGACGGGGTGGCCAGAGCCTTTTTTTTTCAAATACATTTTATTGGCTTTTAGAGAGAGAGAGGGAGAGGGAGAGAGGGAGGGAGGGAGAGATAGAAACATCAGTGTGAAACATCTACCAGCTGCCTCCTGCACGTCCCCCCACTGGGGATCGGGCCCACAACCTGGACATGTGCCCTGACCGGGAATCAAACCAGCGACCTCTTGGTGCATGGGTCAACGCTCAACCACTGAGCCACACTCTGGGCGCCCAGAGTCTTTAATGCTGTCAGTTTATACCCAAAGTGAAGCCCAGGGCAGCCCAGAGCCGGGCAGCTGCCATCCACCCAGCTTCCCAGAGGGCTGCCTGTCCTGATCTGCCTCCCTGCCTGTGACCTGACCCTTAGACTCTCTGGAAGGGGTACCTCGAGTAGCATTTGGACCTCAAGGGGTGAGGGCGTGGGAGCCAGGAGGGGTCTGGGTGCTGGTGGCAGATGGCCGACCAAGGACAAGGAGAGATCCTCAGCACGCAGAGTGCCCAGGACCAGGCCTCACGGCAGCTCTGGGCACCCAGCTGGCAGGCCCTGGGGTGGGGACATCAGTGGTGGGAACAGAGGCCCAGTGATGAGAGCAAGTCTGGACAAGTGCCGGAGATCGCTGCGGTCATGCCACCCCTCCCAGTGGGCTCGGGTGTGAGCAGGGGGCCCGGGACCCTGACCGGATGCAGTGGGTGGCTGTCCACTCAGGACACCCCAGAAGACAGGGAGGAGGACGATCCTCCTGGTGGACAGTGCTGGGGGTGCTCAACACCTTGGCAGAGGCTGTGGTCTGGCAGGAAACACCACATGGCCCAGTGACAGGGACCACAGGGTCTGGCCGCCCGGCCTTCGCTCCTCTCCTCCCTCCTGTGGTGTGGGGTCCGGGCCCAGGTGACTCCTGGGCTTGAGGGGCAGCTGCGGTGGGGGACGTCCTGGGCATGGAGGGCATCGTGGCCTCAGGTGGGCCCCGCTGAGCTGGGTTTGCTGTCCACACCTCGGGGCCCGGGATCCCCCCGCAGGGCACCTGGTCTGTGCACAGCAGGAGGGGCAGTGGCTCGGCCTCCGTCCACCCAGCCTGCCAGCCCGTCTCAGACCCTAGGCAGCAACCCCACGAGGGGCAGCTGCTGGGGGCCCGGGTTCTGGGCCTTGGCAGGGGCTCTAAGTGGCAGAGGACAGTCGAGTGGGGGCTCTCTCTCCCGGGCCCTTGTATCCCCCACCCCGCCTGGCCTCCCAGTCCTGGGGTGGCGTGGGCAAGGCCATCTGCACCTGGGGACCTCTGGGCCCCGGGGTGTCTGTGTGCAGCAGCAGCACTTCTGGGCCCAGGTTTGGGGGGCTTCCCGAGGTTGCAGAAGACGGGGACCTGGGCCGCTCCCGAGCTCCTGCCTGCCTGGGTCTCTGGATGACCAGGAGGGGCTGAGGCGGGGCTGGGAGGCCGGATGTGGGCAGCCAAAGGAAGTCTGGCGCCCGGGGCCCAGCACAGCAGGGTCTGCGAGGTCCAGGGAAGCTCCTGGGAAGTCAGGCAGGCATGCAGAGGGCCCTGTGCTTCTCCCCCAGGGAATACTTTGGAGTCCGGGGTTCTGACTCCGTTCCCCTCCCTGTTAAAGACAGGGCGGGCTCTTCGAGGGACCTCATAGACCCCTCGAAGCTGGACCAGGAAGGGTGCACCCAGCCTGGCCAGGCAGGGCCTCCAGCTGACCTCCACTGTGCCAGGAGGGGCCACAGCTCAGCGTGACCCAGGGGGCGGACGGACCCGACTGGCAGACAGACGCCCCCTTCCCCTCCCGGGGCCCAGGCAGGGACAGCGTGCGGGAGGGGAGGGCTTTGGGGTGGCCCAGGCGTGGTGGCTTGTGTCCTCAGTGTACAACATCGTGTTTGGGGGAGGGGCGCCAGAGGACGGACAGGCACAGAGCGAAACAGATAAATATGCCAGGCGTCTCTTTTTCTTTTTAAATCAGGCATTTATAAACAAGAGCGCATACATTAATGACATAAAAATAGTTCTCGGATAGTAGATAAGTCGTCAGACGTCAGCAGCAGCAGCAAGGGGAGAACGGGGACGGCGATGCAGACGCTCCTGGCGGACACGAAGGGAGAGCTGTTTTTTTCCTTAATCGAAAAAAAATGTCGTTGGTGACTCCTGACTTTAAGCGAGAACAAGCTTCCTCGAGCTCACGAGCCGGGGGCTGTGGGCGAGCTCAGGGCCCCGGGCCGGGCTGCTCGGAAAACCCGAGAGGGCGTCTCCGTCCCCTTCTTCAGAGAAGCGTGTTCGGCGAAACCACCCAGAAAACAGGACGACTACCAGGTAAGAAAGGGTTTCTGGAAAACGCCCCCCACGTACACGTATGACACAGGGTGTGACGGGAGTATTTACAGGCGACGTCTGTCACCGGCCAGTTCGGAAGGAAAGCGGAGTATCGGGTGTGAGTTAGCTGCTCCGTAGATGTGTTATTGCTGTTGTGTTTTCCCTTCGTGAAGTCTCTTCCAGCATAGAAAAATGAGTAATTCAACTAAATACACAATCGTCCGACAATGGGTGTCACACACAGGGAGTCAACAGCCTACAAGACAGATTCCTCTTCTCCCTCTGGAAAGACGGAGCCGCAGCTGCACCCAGGAGGCGGGTCTGGGCCTGCACGGGGAGCTGCGCCCACGGGTGGAGGTGGCGGACGCCCTTGCCCGTGGCCTCACCCAGGGCGCTGCCCGGGGAAGTCGAGCTGCTGGTGAAGGGGAGCCCACCTCGTCCGCCTCCCGCCCCCGGCTCCGCAGGCCTGGGTGGGACAGGGCCTCACCCCCCAGCTCTCGGGGACAAGGTGCCACTGCGTATCGAGCTCTTCCCGACGGCGATCGGGGACAAAGCTGGCAGAGGGGCGTGGGAGGCCAGAGGGGACAGTGCAAGGGCAAGGACGGGCGGCACCCTCATGCACCACTTAGAGAAGGCATCTCCCTCCAGAGCCCGGGGACTCGGAAGCCACGGAGCACCGGTGGCCTCGGTCTCCCTGCGACCCCGCCTGGGCAGCACAGCCACAGAAGCGCACTGACACACGTAAAGCTTTGCTCCAACTAAACCATTTAGTTTCCCTTGAAAAATGACTGAAAAAAACACAACTCTGGAAAGACCAGGCTGACACGGCATTCTGAGAGTTGCCTAACAACTGACCCTTTACACGACACGGTAATAATGCCCATCGAGGGTATACGTATGGCAGAGGTTAAAATTCCATGCATACAGGTTTAATAACTGCAAAAGAAAAACAAAGCAAAAAGAAAAAACAAAACCCAAACACACGCTGCGTCTACATGGTGTCCCATTTGCATTGCACTTAGGAGGGGGTCCAGCAGCACCTGGGCCCCCCAGTAAACCAAGGGCGAACCCCCGCAGAGGGTGTCGGCACCCACGTCTCCGCTCCGGCCTGTGCGCAGCTGCCGCGGTGTTAGAACGGAGTCAGGCGAAGAATTCCGGTAAGATCTTCCTTGTGTAAATAAATACCATCATTTCCAGGTGGGTAGCGCCTCTTGTCTACTGGGAAATCATTTTCAAGCTTGGGCATAAAAAACCTTATACAATTTGCATAAACAGTTGAGAGTAAACGAGATTATTTGGAATAAATGCAAGGAACTTATTTTGATAGTGGCAGATTCAATCGCTACTGAAGACGGATATTTGGGGGTAAAAAGACGAGTCAGGATTTGCTGTACAAGATGCTGGAAGGCACAGAACTACCCCCCGAAGTTCAGTTTTTGCATTTCGTTTTCCTGTGATTCCCTTGTTCAACCAAGCACCAGAGGGGTTTCTAAACGCTCGAGCACTTAGGATGTGACCTGCTCTAGAAATCGGTTTCAACGTTTGAAAAGTAAAAACCTCAGTTAACGGGGGAATAAAAAGGGAAGATTTTTGACAAAGTGCAGTTCTAAGTATACGTTTAAATGAACAAACAAAGAGAAAAAGAAAAAGTGAAATAATGCTGTTTTGTTCCAATGCTGCAGCCTCCGTCCCACGCCGAAGGAGCGATGTCTGCCCAGCTGAGAAGGGGTCGCCGTGGTCAGGCGGCGCGGACAGTCTTCCGTCGCCTCCTGGCAGGTGACGCCCCTTGGCGGTGCCGGGGACACCTGCTGACGGCGACGGGCGGCGGGCGGGCGGGCATAAGGCGGCAGTGTCAGCTCAGGTGCGTGCTCTCCTCGCTCTTCCCGCGGCAGCACAGGAGACCTGGGTCCTTGTCGCTGAAAAAATAGACTCTGGAGAAAAACCCTTCCTGTCCTCATGCAGCCGCGGGAGCGATGAGCTTCTGATGGCTTTGTGGGCGGGGCGGCCACCACCCCGGCTCCCGTAGGGGGTCCTCAGATGGCGTCTCGTGTTGGTGGGGCTTTTAAAAGTCATTAAAAAACGTGTTGGTTTTTTTTTTTTTTTTTCTGAATATCAAGTCTTCTTGTTGGTTTTAAATAGCTTATAACAAAAGTGTAAATATTAGAATGTTCCAGCAAGCAGAGGCCAGGCCAGCCGCAGCCACCGAGCTGGCCTTGAGTCCGGCTGCAGGGGGGACCCAGCTTGCTCACTTGAACTTGGCCGGTAGAAAAGTTTGCAGTGGATTCCAAAAGTATGTGGTTGCAAACACTCGCTGGTTGTAGGCACAGTAAGACGTTGTGCTATATGGGCCGGCGGCGGGCAGGCCCCGCCCACGCAGAGCCCCAGCGGTGTGGGCCGCCTGCCCGTCCCCGCAGCGTCCAAACCGGGACAGCAGGCAGTGGGTCCGCTAGGGCTCCAGCTCCGTCACGCTTTCGCCGCCCGCAGCCTCGGGGCGGGGCCGTGGCCACAGCTGCTCCTGCAGCTCCTTCACCACCTTCTCCAGGTGCTCCCGGGCCTCGCGCTCCCGCAGCAGGTCGGCGCGCAGCTGCTCGCGATCGGCCTCCGCGTGCTGCAGCTTCACCTGCAGGTCCTCGATCTGAAAGGGACCCCCCAGCGTCAGCAGCCCCCCACCTCACACACCCTGACCCGAGCCCAGTCACCAGGGCTGGGGAGCGCCTCTCGGGCGGTGCCAGTGCAGATCAGCTCCCGCCACCAGCCGGGCATGCGGAGCCCACGGTGGGAACTCTCAGAGGAGCGGCCTCGGGCTCCCGCTGCCCAGGCCCGGCCCCTGGCTGGAAGGTGGCCGTGCAGGACATGCTGAGGCTCCCCCGCCACAGAGCAGACCCACGTGGCACCTCGCTACAACCGGGCCGCGCGCCTCTCCTTCCCACCGTCCCGCGTACCTGCGCGGAGTACTTGGCGCGCAGGCGGCCGGCCTCGCAGCCCTTGTCGCACACCCGGACCTGCCGCGCCTGCTCCAGCTCCCGCTTCAGGCGCAGCCGGGCCTCGTTGGCCTCTTTCATCTTCTTCTCGTTCTCAGCGCGGAGGCGCTCAATCTCCTTCCGCAGGTTGCGCTTCGCCTCCGTGGCTTCCCGCAGCTTCTCCTTCTTGGCCACGCGTAGGAACTCGAGCTCCTGGGACAGCAGGCTCAAGGTCATGGCCCTGTCCGGACCTGGTGGGCTCCCAGCTCTGCCTGCCGCACCCCTCAGAGGGGACAGTCCTGCAGCAAGTCAAGCCACCTGCCCCACCGGCGCTCTCGCCGCTCCATGGCACCTGTGACCCCCGGAGGTGCCCCACACCAGGACTCTCTGCCTCCATACCCTCTGTCTTCTGACCCGTGCCCACAAGATCCCGAGACCTAGGCTCTGCCTCCCCTCTACATGCCAGGGCTCCAGTGCTCTGGCCAGCATCCACTCTGGGCCTGGGGTCTGAAGGGAGGCTGCCGAACTTGGCAGCTGCTGCAGGGCCTCGAACATCCCCTCCCCAAGTTCCCCCTGTGCCCACCGTGCCCAGCCCCTGGGACTTCCTTGCAGCCAGGGGTTCACTCAGTTCCAGTGGCAGTTGGCATGGAGCCAGATGGAGACTACCCCCTTCCCGTGCCTGCTGCTGCTGGCTATCAGTAACTCGCCCCCTGCAAACATGCTTATAAATATGCATTTAGGAAGTCACACCTCCAACCAGAGCCAGGACCCGGAAGGGAGCATCCTGAGCCTAGTGCCTGAAATACACTCGAAGGAGGATGTCTGCAATCCCCGGCTCTCAGACCACAGAGTTGCTGTGCTAGCGGCCCACATGTGAAGCTGTCCCCTGAGCTGCCAGACGCCAGCAGAGGTGTGAATTCACCAGAGCTGGTGTGAAGGCCCCGCCCTCCCCCAGGCACTGGGAACTCTCGGCTTCCCCTGCTTGTCAGAAAAGAAACAAGCCAGCCGGGAAAGGCAGTGCTGGGGAGACGGGCTGAGCTCAGGTGGTCCCCCCTCTGCCCTGCTTGGGGTGATGAGGGTACAGCTGGGGCCCAGACCCTTCAAGCCCCCTCTTCACAAGAAAGCAATCACTTCTGTGGAGTCAGCCAGAACCCAGTGTGGGGGAACAGGCAGTGTGTGCCCGGCCCCTCTCCTCCCTGAGCCAGGTCCGCGGAGACCCCGCCTTCCAGAGCACAGAGCTTTGGGAAACGACCTTCAAAGCCACGTCCTGCAGACGAGGCCGTGCTGGCCCGTGTCACCGGAGTGCGGGCCCCATGCCCCAGGGCGCCCAGCCCCGGAGCGTGCGGCTCACCTGGTGCAGGCTGCGCTTGGCCTGCAGGGCGGCGCTCAGCTTCTCCTCCTGCTTCACGCGCATCTTCACCACCTCGTGCAGGAACTTCTCTTTGGCCTCCTTGGTGTCCAGGCCGCCCTCCAGGGCTTGACGCAGGTGCTCCAGCTCTGCCTCCAGACCCCCACTGGGGGCGTCGGTGGGGGCCGCCGAGGTGTCTGGGGCCGTGGGTGGGGCGGGCGGGGCGTGCATGCCCGGGGAGCTCAGGTCCTTGGAGCTGGATGAGGTAAAGGACGGGGAGGAGAGCGAGGACAGGGAGGAGGTGACTGTGGAGACAGAAAGGGGTGCAGGTTACAGGTGAGCTCGCGCCCAGCCCCCCCACAAAGGGCCGGCCAGAGGGACAGCAAGGCCAGGGGTTCACACGCACATTCCTCTCTGCTCTCCACCTCCACCTCAGCCTCCGAGTCCTTGTCATCCTCCGGGGCGACGGTGGGCGCCGGCGTCTCCGTGGCCCCAGGCGTGTCCACCGTCAGCTTCCGTTTCCGCGGCTGGATGCAGGTGGCGAGGGGCTCAGGGGCCCGGGAGACGACGGTGGCACACGGCGGGCTGCTCACGACCTTCTGGGCCGGCGGGGCAAGGGCCACGTTGGGGGCCACACCCGTCTCGAAACTCTTGTAGGAGTAAAAGCTGCAGAGAAGGTGGGCATCGGGGCTGCAGGCGCCGGCCGGGCCCCATGCCCCGCACCCCACCCAGCGGCCAGCATGCGAGCACCCCGGGGAAGGTGTGAGAGAGGCACAGCCGGGGCCCCAAAGCTGCAATGTGAACATTGGCCGCCATGTCCTCGATGGGCCGCAGCCAACTCCTGACACCAAAGAAAGTTCTGGATGAGCTCGTCCTGATGCCCATCAAAACGACCAACACTCACAATGGCCGGGCAACTGGGGTCTGGGCGTGTAGCCTACAAACGACCCGCGTGCCATGCACACAGATGCCCAGAACAGCTCAGACGGGAGGCGGGTCCCACTGCCAGCCCACGAGGCTCAGTGGCAGGCAGTGGGCAAGGGAGCGTGTGCAGTAGGTGGGTCCACGCAGGCCACGCACACGAGCAGGAACACACCCCTGTGCTTGCCGGTCTGAGTAAGCACGGCCACCACCCGAGGAGAACCCGTCCTCCGACTTGCACAGGCCCTGGCGACTTGTATCAATTCCGTTTGTTTGAAAACACTCATTAAGGAGCTGATCACCGCTGACACGGAGGCTGCAGGGCCTAGCTGGGCCAGGCCTGTGGTGACTGCTGGCCGCTGAACAGACCAGGCCCTTACCTGTCTCGAATCAGGGCCGGGAGATGTGGGGAGAGCTCTTTGTCACTCGTAGAAACCGCAGGGGACCAGGGTCGGAAGGCAGAGAGGCGCTGGCGAGGGTGCACACAGCCCAGGCTCTGAGGGGAGAGGCGCAGAGCACGGTGAGCTGCCGGCCTCATCCCTCACCCTGCCAGGCTCACCCCTCGCCCTGCCAGGCCCTGCCCTTCATCCCACCAGGCCCGCAGGGGCAGACCTTGCTGGAGGAGCTGGCCAGGGTCCGCAGCCAGCCGGACTGTTTGTCCTTCTCAGAAGACGTGGGGTGCTGGGAGGGAGCGTCGTCTGTTTTTCTTATGGAGACTGGGGGCTCGGAGGAGACCTGTGAGTGACACAAACGGAGTTCCCATTGGCACCTCCAGCAACGTCCACGCCCTGGGCAGGATCCCCCAACCAGCAGACTCAACTGCGCCTGAGGTGCGTCCAGTGCCGCTCAGACAGACCCTGACCTGCGTGTGGGATCAGCCGGCACGGGTGCACCGTGTGTGGGGCCTGGCAGAAGTCCTGGAGAGTGCCAAGGACCTGAGCAAGTCCCCAGCGGGCCTGGCCCTCCCCACAGCCCCGCGCATGCACAGGAACCTGGTGCGGAACAGCCAGCAGGAGCCAAAGACCTTTTCAAAGTCTGCTCAGAACAGCCTCTGCCTCCCGGAGAAGCCCCTGGGGGGCAGACTCCCTGGCCAAGTGTGGGACCCTCTGTGGGGCAGCCCAAAGCTTGCCAGGGGTGTCACACGGCTCCCCCAGAGTTCTGGATTTCAACAAATAGAACTAATTTCAAAAACTGCTTCTGGGTGAACACCCCCCCCCCACACACACAAGGACTGCTCCAAGGAACATTCCCAGAACAGAGGGCGTGCACAACAGGTGGGCTGAGCTTCAGGATGCTGGGGGTCCGAGGGGGCTCCCAGGCGTCTGACAGCAAGCGAACCTCCCGACCAGGACCCTGGGGAGCACGGGCTCTCTTCCCGGGAAGACAGACGGTGCCTCGCCCAAAGTATGAGGGGCCTGGCTGTGTCCAAGAGGCTCTGTGGGCACCCAGGGGAGCCAGCACACACCTACCCACTTAGGGTAAGGGGCTGAGGGACGGTGCCCGGTCACTCCCCCAGGCCTGCCCTCGGGAGGCCAGAGCAGATGTGGGGACCCTCCCACCTCCAGGAGCTTGGAGAAAATCCTGTATCTCAGAACTGGCCCTGAGGGGGCAGGGGCTTCCCTGGGGGAGGAGGGGAGGCAAGTGGTCAGTCCAGGTGCTGCTCACCATGGCCGTCACGAGGAAGTAAGAACCATGGGACAGGCTGGACCCCGGGCAATGGAACACGGGACTGGCCGGTCCAGGGCGGCACAGGAGCAGCTGCCCCGATGGCCTGCGGCCCTACAGTTGAGTCAGGTGCGAGCCCAGCTCCTGGCATCTCAGAGGTGAACCCACAGGCAACCCTGGGCGGTCTGCGCAGACGCAAAGACGGCTGTTCAGGAAAGACCCGCTCGGGGCTACTTTTACGGGAGATGGAGCCCAGTGACGGTGCCCTCGGGCCGGCTGTGTGGACCTGCCCACTTGGGCATGGGGGGGCGGGGGACAGTGACATGCAAGGGTGGGGCTTCCTGTCTGAGCAGATAGGACACGGGGAGGAAACCAGCCGGGTTCTCACTAAGAGAAAAGCCACAGGCGCCGATTCCGAGAAACCTCAGGGACCTTCTGAGGGTGTCAGACAACTTGGGCTGCAGGCGGCCACACCCACCTGCACGGCCCTCAGCCTGGCCCCATCCACTGGGCAGGCTGTGTGGGCACCTTCAGGGCGAGGGCCGCTTCCTGGACACTGAGCACTCAGACCCATCATCCAGAGACACCCACGCCCTCCCACGCCAGTGCTGTGGCTGGGGGGACCAGGTGGGACCAGGCGCTGCCGAGGAGCAGGCCGGGCGGAAACCCAGCAGCCTGATCCCCACTGACCACACCCGGGTCCTTGAACTCCTGCCGAAGGGCCAGGCCCCCGCTGCCAGAACAAGGCTGGAGGAAGGGGAGCCTGCCCCTCGGGACTGGGCTTGGCAGCATCTGCCTCACCTGCAGCGCCAGACCTGGGTGCAAGTCAAACAGCCCTGGGAGCTGACACAGCGGGGGGAAGAGCCCACAGTCCCCTGACAGACCTGGTAGGAGATCGTGCCGGGACACCAGGACAGGAGACAGGCCAAGTCTGGGCGAGGATGAGGGAGACCCTCTGAGGACCCTCCCTGAGCAAAGTGCAGATGCTCTGGGCCCAACTCCAGCCAGTTCCTCAGGGATCAGGAATAGGGACTTCAAAGTCACAGATAGGACAAAGAGCAGAATCCTCCAGACCCCAGGGGACCAAATGGGACCAAAACACGACGCCCCTGACACAGTGCCCAGGAGCACGTCAACCCGGGAGGCGGCGGCGGTGGAACACGTACCACAACCCAGGACTGCACCGAGAGCTACGCGCGGCTCCCCGGGGGCACTGGCAGACCCGGTGGCCCCTAGGCAGGGACAGTCCCCCTGGCCCTCTGGACACCTGCACGTCGGATCACTGCCCAGTTACTGTACTGACTGAGCCAAAGGGCCGACCACGGCTCCTTCCCTCTCGCTGCCCACTCGGTGCCACCGAGAGGGGGCACACACCCGAAGACAAAGCAGGGCCCCGCGGCACGCAGCCCACACGCGCCCATGTCCCGAGGCGGCCAGCAAGGGCGGGTCGGAGCACCTGCCGGTGTGCTTCAGCAGCCCACCCGGGACGGTGAGACTGGCCCCGGAGGAAGTTCCCGTGACGCACGCGGCTGAGGGCCTGCTGAGGGCGTGTGGCCCGCACCGCTCCGGTGACCTCGCTGACACCTGAGAGCACGCAGGTGTGTGCGTCTGTGTGTGAATCCTCACCCGAGGGTATTTTCCATTGACTCAGAGAAGAAGGGAGGGAGGGAGAGACACATCGATGGGTTGCCTCCTGAAAGGCCCCAGTCGGGGCTGGGGAGCGAACCTGCAACCCCGGTACCTGCCTTTGACCAGAAATCGAACCCGAGACCCTCCGGTCGGCAGACTGACACAATGACTGCTGAGCCAAACCAGGCAGCTACCTGCTTTTGACCAAGAGTCCAGACAACAGGCCGAAGAGGGAGGAGGTGTCCATGCTGGAGGAAGACAGGCTAGGGCCCCGTACTCTGCCACCCCACAGAGAGCGACCCCCAACTTCATACCTTCCCAGGGATCACCCGTGGGAAGCTCACAGAGCTGGGTGTACCCCTCACATGCTCGTGCTATGCTGTGGAGCACACCTGCCCTGCGCCCTCCCCTCACCCTCTCCATCACCCCCGTACCTCTCATCACCCTCTCCCTCTCCCCTCTGCACCTTCTCCCGCACCCTCTCCCCTCTGCACCTTCTCCCTCACCCTCTCCCCTCTGCACCTTCTCCCTCACCCTCTCCCCTCTGCACCTTCTCCCTCACCCTCTCCCCTCTGCACCTTCTCCCTCACCCTCTCCCCTCTGCACCTTCTCCCTCACCCTCTCCCCTCTGCACCTTCTCCCTCACCCTCATCCCCCTGCACCTTCTCCCTCACCCTCTCCCCTCTGCTCCTTCTCCCTCACCCTCTCCATCATCCCCCTGCACCTCTCCATCATCTCCTCCAGCATCCCGTGCTGCACCATCTTCTACCAGGTCTCAGCCCACGGGAGGGGAGTGCACCGTGGACGGCAGCCAGTCTCAGTGTGGCCGTGAGCAGCTGCTCAGCCTAGGCGTCTGCACCGTGTGTGGACGCACAGAGTCAAACAGCAGGGACAGAGCTCGCGTCAAGTGCAGGCGCAGGCTGTGCTGGGAGCTGGCTGGGGAGAGCACCCCAGGCCGCCCTGACTGCGGTGGGAGGGTTTCTAGGGAGAGCCGAGGTGGCATGGGGAGACAGTGCCCCACAAAGGAGGCAACCCCATTACCCCCACAGGGCACAACCCTGGAGCCAGCTCGGCAGAAGTCGCAGGAGCACCCACACCCCCGAGAGCCTGCGGGGAAGACATCCGAGCGCTGCCCACCACGTCCTGCAGAGAGAACCCCCGCTGAGCGCGCCTCCACCGCTACCGCCTTCTTTCCTACGTGGCTGAGAAGGGGGTCCTTCAAAGGAGACGCCCCTGAGCCTCACCTGGGCAGGTGGTTCTGGGCAGCTTCTCCACAATGAGAACCCAGGCTGCAGGCTGCTAAGGTGTGAAGGTTCCTGCACCTTCTCCCTCACCCCTGGAACAAGCTGCCCGGGTGACACTGAAGCCGAGGACTGAGACAAAGCAGAGCGGGCGAGGGGCTCACAGCCAGAAACCTCCACGCGGGGAGGACACCACCAGGGCAGCGAGGGATCCCACCCCACAGGATGGGAGGGAGGATGTGCAAATCAGGTTCTCTGTCGGGGTCTGGGTCCAGAACACAAAGAGGACAGCGACTCACAGCACACGCACAGAAACAACTGGAAAAAGGGCAAAGTCCGTGACCAGAGAGATGCTCGGCATCACTGGTCCCCAGGGAAACAAAAATCAACCCACGGTGAAACCACGCCTCCCACGAGGAGGGCCACGCCCATGGGAAACAGCAGGTGCTGGTGGGGACAGGGGGACACGGGAGCCTGCACGCTGCCGGCGGTAACGCAGCACGGTGCAGCCGCTGCGGGGACACCTGTGAGCACGTGGCCCGGCGATCGGCTCCTCGGAAACACCCACGGAACTGCAGAGGGACAGGAGCCCTTGGAGAGCGCCGGACGCAGCACGCAGGGAACATACGTCTCTTACTTCTGACAACGGCACGTGTCACTGCGATCGCCCAAGGAGTTGAGCCGAAGGACAAGACAAGGGGCCTCGCACCCTCACCGGGATGGACCGTGTGAGTTTGGTGACGATGTGGAGAGGTAGACCCCACCCACAGTGCTGGAGGGAGGGGACGGGCCACGGCCGCTGTGGGGCAGTGTGCCGGGTCCTCCAAGTGAAATACAGAATCCCCACGTGATCCGGCAGCCACACCTGGCCCGGGCTCCAGAACGTGGAAAACGTGTCCACGCAAACGTGTGTCCGTGAGTGCTCACAGCAGCTCAGACGCGGGAGCCACCCAGCACCGTGGGCGGGGGCCCGTCCGCACACGCACGTGACCTGCCCACCGCTCAGGGAGCAGCCGGCACCTTGGCCCGCCAGGTGAGAGTCCCTCCACGTGGAGGGCCCAGAGCAGGCGAGGCCGGACAGGAAGCGGGGGCGCCTGGGTGCTGGGGAGCGAGAGCTCCTGGGCACGGGTTGTTTTCAGCCTGATGAAAATGCTCTAAAATGAGGTCATGGCGATGGTGGCTGAGACTGGAAACCACTGAACGGCACTCTTAGGAAGGGTGAATTTTATGTAAATAATCTCAATAAAGCTGTTGTAAGAAGCTTTATTCAAAAAAGGTGAAATGAATTGTTGGTTGGACACCAAACCGCCGAGGTCAGTGGTTTCCCCGACTGTCGGCCCAGTGAAGGCCAGAGCCGCTGCCGAGGAGCCGCGCCAAGCAGCGGGCACCCCAGCTCCAGGCCGCGACGCCAGGCCCACTGCGAGCCACGGGTACAGGTTCTCCGACACCAGCAGGCACCGTGCAGCTGCGACTCCAAAGGTCAGGTCCACAAACAAAACCGCCAGGACAAGAACGCGCTGCTCGGAGGGCAGGGAGCCTCTGGGCCTCCTAACCAGGCTCTCCCATGGCGTCTGGTCTAAGCTGTGGCGGCGAGGACTCTGGGGGCGAGGCCAGGCCTTTGGGGGGGTGGTGGCTGGCCACCAGGAGTGCAAGCGGCTCTCGGGAGGGGGCCAAGCAGCTGGTCCAGGGCAGACGCCTGACAGGGGCTCCTAGAGGTGGCCCCCTGCCGGGGGAGGGAGGGCACCGACATGGGCCTGGGCAAGATGAAGGAGCCGCACCTGCTCCGGACGACACCATGGCCTGGGCCAGGGACCCTGGGGGGAGGGGGAGGCGCACACAGGCAGGAGCTCAGGAGAAAAGCCCGGCTGGCTCTCACCTGGCACCAATTCACAGGCGGGCAGAGGGCTCAAGACCACCCCACACACCCACACAGCAACGGGCCAGGGAACCATGCCGAGACCCCTCTCCCAGGTCATCGGACTGGCACTTACGCTGTCCTCCCCACTGCCCCCACCCTCAGTGCCTGACCACCAAGTCCCCTCGTAGCACCCTGGCCTCAGGCTTCCCCCAGCTCCGGACACCGAGGCAGTGAGACTGGCCTACACCCCAACCCCGGGACCCCACAGCAGTGAGACTGGCCTGCGCTGGCCCCAGGGCTGGCAGCTGATGAAATGTTCTCACAAATTGGCACACACAAAAAAAAACAAAAAAAAAAAAACCTCCAAGTACAGTGGAACATTTTTTTTCTTTCCTTTTTTTAAAAATTTATTTTAGAGAGGGGAAGAGGGGGGAGGGAGGGAGGAAGGGGACAGAGAGAAACATCCACGGTTGCCTCCGGCACACACGCCAAGCAAAGCTCGAACCCGCCACCTCTGGGTGTGCAGGACGACCTCCGACTGACTGATGGGGGCATTTCGAACGTCACAGCTGTCAGATGAAACCCAGAATCCAGCAAACGGCGTTACTTCCTACCCCAGAGGCAACGTTCAAGGGCAGTCCCCTTCCCCACGGGCAGGTCCAGCGTGGAACTGGACCGTGAAGCACTGTTCGCAGTCAGAAAGTCACAGTGGACGAGAAGGGAGGTCCCACCCCGCGCTCGCGTCACCTGGACTCCCGGAGAAGGGACACACTCGGGACTTTCCACGTCAACCTACCAGCCCTGGTAGGTTGCAACCTTTCCACTGTCAGCCCTGGGGATGGGAGCCAGGCGGGTTCCATCCCTCAGAACGAGGACAGGTGCACGCGGGCAGGTGTGTCCACCCCACGACCCTTAGGGAGAGCCCGAGGGGGGCCAGCAGAAAACCGCCCACGGCACAAACGAAAGCAAAAAGCTGTTCGTGGAGATGCCGAGTGGACAGGCCAGGTCCCGGTGACTCTCTTACCCTGGGCATCACTATCACGTCGGCCAGCCACGGAGCCTTGCGGCCATGAGCCCTGAAGGGTGGGCGAGGGTGCCCGCCGTGCCCGCCTCTCGGCCCGTGGGGAGACCGGGAACCCTCTCACAACACATTTCCGACCAGCGGAGACGATGATGTGGCATCACTGTGACCCGGAGCTGAGCTCAGGAGGAAAGTCCAGTCCCAGGGGCCACAGTGAAGGGGCATTAAAACCTCGTCCCGGCAGCCCGGGACCTTGCCCGCGGGTGCCAGGAGGAGAAGACCACCCAGGAGAATCCGTCACCGAGGCCGCAGGGACCCAGGGAGGCCGGCGTGGAGGGCACGTGGGCAGAGGGTCCGGGCAGCGCCGTGCAGACAGCCACACGGGTCCGCTCGGGCCTCCTCCAAAGAGTGGTGGGGACACTGACCCAGAGGAGCAAAGTGAGAAAGAGTAAAACGTCAGAACAGACCAGGCCGACCGGGAAAAGGAGAACCTTCCAGAACAGAAACAGCTCTCAGGCCAAAGGAGAGGGAGGCTGAGGGCGCAGGGAGACCATGACCTGGGGAGGAGGAGCCCAGGAGCGCGGGGCCTGGCGGCAGCCTCTCCTCTGGAGTCCGAGGTCACCGCCACCCACGGCTCACGACGTGTGCGCGGTGCCTGCACACCCGGCAGAGGCCACGTGAGCACGGCGCCAGCCCAGGAGCTGGAGCACAGGTGAAGCGGGCATGCCCGTGGCGGGACACATCGCCCAGCGCAACTGCCCTGCTGGGCTGGTCTCCCGCCGGGATGCTGGTCACCCAGGACCTTATCCAGGACCATTACCCAGGACCAGGTGAGCAGGGCCCACACGCCAGCCCCGCGTCTGCTGGGGACCCTTCCTGAGGAGCCCCTGGTCTGGAACCGACACAGCCACTTCAGGAGCGTGTCAGTCCTTTCCACGTGATGATTCACGTTTCACGTCACACTGAAATCACCGTTTTCCGATCACTGTAGTGCGAAGGGAGCAGATTAAATTCCCAAGACAACCCCAAACCCCAAATGAAGTGGGAACAGCAATTCTAAAGACTCGCTTCAATTCTTTTTAAATTAAAGGGTACATCTCTTCTGCTGTGCCCCCACTTTTCTGAGGAAACCCCCTCTCCTCATGGGGCCACTCAGCACTGTTCCTCCCAGGCTCCACACAGGAGGGACACCTGCGGCCGCAGCTCCCACAGGCCCCAGTGGTGGGGGCACCTCGAGACCGCTCACCAGCCCCCATCTGTCTGAACACGGAGGAACACTCAAATACAGAGGGGGCGCCTGCGGCTGGGGCCACCATTCCCCCCAGACCATTGGGGCAAACACAGAGCCCAGCAGCCTCAGGGGGCAGGGGGAGACCCTAGACGAGGCAGCACAGGAGGCAGGACCA
Organism: Tadarida brasiliensis; assembly: GCA_030848825.1. Taxonomy (NCBI): domain Eukaryota; kingdom Metazoa; phylum Chordata; class Mammalia; order Chiroptera; family Molossidae; genus Tadarida; species Tadarida brasiliensis. The sequence goes on along the minus strand of CM061264.1, from coordinate 1,024,790 downwards.
GGACGGGGTTCCTATGAAGACAAGGGGCATCCGTCCTGACCGCAGGCTCTGTGTGCCCCTCACTGCCACCGGGCCTCTGGACCCCAGGGCCTCCCTAACCCTATAAACCCTCACTTTTAGAACCAGAGAACGGGGTGGGGGAGGGGCGCGGGGAGTCTTCTTTTTCCTTTTAGTCACTGGAAAGTAACTGTGAAAGGACTTTAAAAACAGGCTGAGAACAATAAGGCCAGCCTGAGAACCCAGTGTTTGCTTCTGGGGGCCGCTGGGGAGCAAAGGGTCTTTCCCCAGCACCCAGGCTAGCGTGGGGGTCGGGCGGCTGGCCCCCAGGAACGCCCTCCCCACCGGATGAAGACGAGCTGCAGAAAGAGGAAACGGGGACACGGGCCGGAGACTGTGGTCCAGTTCCTGGAAGGCTGGCTGGCCGAGGGCAGACTCAACAGAAGGTTTCGCAGCCCAGCAGGGACTCCCGCCACCCGCTGCAGCCCGGCCCTGCCGGCTCTCGCCCACCAGCGCCCCCAGGAAGGACGACTCCCCGACGCCTTCCACACAGAGGGCCCAGGGCCCCGGGCCCCAGACCACGGGGCGACAGGCTGGGCCGGCCTCCACCGATGAGGAGTTTCCCAGTGATGCCTGGGCTCTGCCTGGGATCCCTGGTGCACTGGGCGGGGCACTCTCTAACGCTGGAAGCAGCAGAAACACAAAGAGGTCACCGGTGTCCCACCTCCCATCTGGGCCCCACATCTGCTATAGGGGGTGCGTGGGCTCCTCCAACGCCACCCTCCCACCATCTCCATGGCATCTCTGGTGCCTCCCATGTGGACGGCGTCACCGCGTGACCCTCTGAAGGGGCTCCCCCAAACCTGCCTCCTCCAAGGTACCACATGCCTTGCCTGGGTGGGGACCGGGGACACCCTTCAGCTGCTCTTCTTAATCCCACAGGGCACCCCCTACACTCCCATCACCTGACTGTGCCCAGGACAAAGGCCGTGCCCCTGACTCAGCACTACCTGCCACGCTTGGGCACACAAAGACGTGTGTGTGTGTGTGTGTGTGTGTGTGTGTGTGTGTGATCTGTCGGAAGCAAAAGGCCTCGGCAGTCAGTGTGAGGCCTTCAGTGTGAACGGGTGTGGCCTGGTGAAGACCCCAGGGAGCCCTGCCCCAACCCCGGGGTCCTCACAAGACTAAGGGTGCAAAGAAACTTCCTTTGGCCCCAAACCCAACCAGGGTGGCAGGGTGGGCTGGTGGTCAGTGGAAGAGAGACATCCCACGTCCGCCCTGTCTGGTCACGTCGGTACAGGACATCGGCCAGGGGCTGGCCAGGTGTGGCCAAGGGGCTACCGGAACCCCAGATGCACCCAACGCAGACTGGACTGGCCACGATTGGGGCCCTGGGACCTGCACCTCCTGCCTCCTTCTCACTCCTCCGAAGGTCAAATCAGATGCCAACCTGGGGTGTGGAAGCGGGTGTCCTCCCCAGGCCCTGGCTGAGAGGAGTCGAGGATCCATCTCAGCAGAAGAAACCAGCAGGCAGACGGGGCCCAGGTGAGTGACCAGAGTGCCCGTGCTGTCTGCACCCTGAGGACACCTGACCCGATGCAGGGGTTGTGTCCCTGGCCATGCACCTCCCCAGGCGCCATCTCCCCCACCACCCATTCCTGCAGGAGGAGCAGCTGGGCCTGGAGCTGGCAAGCCTGAGCCTGCCAAGTCTCCGCGCAGAGAAAGCCTCCATTCGTCCAACCCCCTCTTCCTAGCACAAAGGCTCCGGCTCACGCCCTGCGATGAATTATGCATAACAGCTCAATTATAAGGAGGCTCGGGGCGGCAGGGCGCCCAGGAGGGGATGGAGGAGGAGGAGCCTGGCAGCTCGGGTCCTGGAGGTGACAGAGGTGCTCTCTGCCGGCCCTGAGGCCCAGCATCTGAATGTGGGCAGTAAACACTGACGCACATTCAGCTGGGTTGGGTGGTGGGTTTTTTGGAGGGGTCCAAGGACGAAGACCTCGAGCCTGGTATTAAGACTCAAACTCCACCCCCTGGATCTTGCCCCATCACCCAAGTCCCAAGGGAACTGCCCGGCCGCACCCCGTGGGCCAGCGGCAGCTGAGATCGGGGCTGGACCAGCACGGTCTCCAGCCTGTAGATGATGGAGCAATAAGGACTCCAGCACAGAAACGCTGTCGAGGAGAGCCGCTGGGCTGGGGGCCGGCGGCCAAGGGCTCCAGGGTAAGCAAAGGGAATCCAGGGCGCCGGAGCCCCTGGTTCCCCACTCTGAGCACCCCGGGGATGCACACAGAAAACGGTGACCCTGCGGCTCCCCACCTGCCAGACCCCATTTCAGTGCTGATCTTGCAGACGATTCACACAGAAAAACTAGAGTGTGTGCCTGGAGGGGACTTGGAGAAAGGCAGTGGGAGCAAAAGCTTCCAAAGGAAGTTCCAAGCCCATCCCTGAACACCTTCCCAAGGCACGCACGACGCGGGCTGGGGACAGCCGTGCACCAGGAAGGTGGGCAGAGCCACACAGGAGCAGAAGCCGGCCCAGCGCCCGTGCCACGTGGCAAGGCCGTTCCCACGAGCCCGGCTGTGCCCACCTCCGGGCTAGAGCACCGCCTCACTGCCTGCCCTCAAACTCAAGAACATTCTGGTAGCTCTGGGCAAGAGGAGATAAAACTGCACTCCAGAAAGTAAAAACGTCGTGCATCCTGAATTCAGATTACAAAATAAAATCTCTTCTCTTCAGCGTCAGGAAGGTTGTTTGAGGGTGCCTTTGTACAGGAGAGCAGGGGTGTTGTCCCTAAACTCCTCGACAGCAGCCATGAGGAAGATGGCCTCGTGGAGCCCTGGGCGGTGCGGCCTGTGGGGCGGGGGACGGGGAACACAGACCACGGGGAACACGGCCCCGGGCACAGGTGCCCCTGCTCAGTGCTGCAGCCTGGGGAACCTCCCCGAGGGTCATGCTCTCAGCCAGGGAGGTGCCACGTCCGGGGCCTGGGTTCCCCTGGACAGGCTCTCAGGAGGCAACGCCCTTGGGATTGGTGGCCAAGAAGCAGTGACCTGTGCCAAGCAGGGGGACGTGGCCTCAGTCCTTCAATCTTGCAGTGGCCACCACACCCACACCTGCAAATGGCCCTGAGGGAAAGCAGGGGCACCCAGTGCTGAGCAAGGAGGCTGGGCGGGGCGGGCGGGGAGGTGGGTCAGGGGGAGGTGTGTGCAGGAAGGAAGAAGGGCCAGGCGGGTCATCACAGGGATGGCCCAAGCCCCTGGGGCCTTCTGTGCTGCGCTGCCCACCCCAGGGCAGGGAGGGGTTCCCCGGGGCTATCGGAAGGTCCTCGGGGCAGGCCCCTGCGGCAGGCCCCCAGGGCAGGGCCACTCCTGCTGAAGGTCTGGGCCTGGCCTTCCAGGCAGCGCTAGGTCAGGGCGGGACACTTTCACCCGCTTTCCAGTCAGGAAGTGGGAACCAGCGGCCAGCCCCGCCCACACTCGGGTCTGTTTTGCTTCCTGGCGCCTCCCCCTCCTCGGAGCATGGCAGACGCCCTGGTTGTTTTTTCTCCATAGAAACCGACACAACACTTAGCTGAGCACTCGAGCGCCGGGGTGGACGGCGGCTGCCCAGCTGCAGGGGAGCTCGGAGCTCCGGGCTGACAAGGGACGGGCGAAGCCCTCTGGCCTGTCCCCAGTGCCTGAGCTGGAAGACGGCCTCAGGTCCCCACGGATGTGACCGTGTTCCGAACGTGGACACACAGAAAGCTGGAGCCCAGAAGCCACCGGCCTGTCGCCAGCTCCAACCGGCCCACAGGAAGGCAGGGCCACTGGAGCGGTTCCGGAACATTCCCAGTAAACTGACAGGACACACTCCACAAAATGCCCGTCGCTCGAGCCCTGACAAAGTAACACATGGGACTGGCCAACAGCTCTCCCGTCTGAGGCTGTGACTGCGGAGGGTGGGGTGGGGGACAAAGGGCCCCAGGAGAGCCAGGACTTGGTACTTCAGACCCACCTGGGGCAGCACAGCTCTGCACCCTGGGACCACAGGGCAGGGGCCACTTGGTGCTCCTAGGGTCACTGACCCCACCACACCCGCCCTCCAACAGGAACCCTGTCACGTAGAACAGGACACGTCTCCAAACCGCAGAACTCTCCACCTTCACCTCTGCAACACGGGTCGCCGGGCCCCCAGACCCCCATCGCCCTTTACGGCTGAGCATCCGAGGACGGGCTCCAGGCCCCAAGGTTCTCACCAAGGCTGCCAGGCCAGCGTCCGGGTGAAGTCCCTGCACCAGGCTCAGGATCTGCCCCCACCCCCCCTCCAGGGCCAACGTCAGCCCCTGGCTTTCCCACGCCCTGCCGGGCCCTCCCTGCACCGCCTGAAACCAAGGACCACGCGGGAAGGGTGGGGTCCTCCAGGGGGCCTCTGACAGCAGTTACGGGGTAAGAACGGGCCCACTACACCTTCTCTGGGACAGAGGAGTGACCCACAGCCCCTCCCCGGGCCCTGGGACAGAGGGTGGACGCTGGGGCTGGTGGCAGAGCCTGTGGGCTCAGCAACACAAGGGTTTCCGTGGTTTTGGAAAGCCCCGCCCACTACCCACAGCGCTGTGGCGAGCCCTGGTGACCCTGCTCTGGTCTGGGCCTGCTCTGCTCACTGAGGACCAGGTGGCAGCAGGGATGGCCCGCACCCCCCTCGCCCCACCCCCCTGTGACCCTCCTCTGAGACGGGGTTCAACGACTTCATCAGGAGGGGTCTCCTGCTTTAGTGCTCAAATACCTGAACTACAGCCAGTCTCCTCAGTTGTTTTCTAAACTGGGTCTATCTCTCTGAAAGGTGCCTACGTGAGGCGTGCGGTCTCACGGCCTGCCCAGGACGCTTCCGGGAGAAGCCACCACGGAGAAAGGCCAGGCGGCCGCAGGGCCAGGAGACCGAGCACTGGGTTTGATCCCGAGGGCCAGCTCCTGCGACACAGATGGGATGCTGAGGGGTGGCCTCCCGGAGAAGGGGCCACGGTGAGCCCTTAGGGGTGCTTCGTAAATGGCTAAAGGGTGGGGGCACCCCTTAATCTGCTTTTGAAAAGCCCAGGCCTCCACCAGCTCACGGACAGACCTGCCAGTAAGCAGGAGCCAGTAAGCAGGAGACCATCACGAACGGGCCCTCGACTTCCCCTCAGAGGACATTCACAATGGGCCAACTCGAGGGAGAAAGAGCCCTTCTGTCTGCAGGGCTGGGGTGTGCGGGTTTGCCTTGGCGGGGGGACAGCTTTCCGCAGGCCTGCCCCTCCCCCAGCTCCCTCTCCTTGCAGCTGGAGCTGTCCTTAGAGGGAAGGAGGCATTTCCTGTGTCCCCTCCCCCTAATTTCCCGGCATTCTTGGCAAGCCCAGAAGAGGCAGCAAGAACAGGGAGGGGGCCGGCCGCCAACCCCAACCCCCCTCGGCGGGCGCACAGGGCTTAGACGTGGGGGAAGGGAGCACAGTGTGCCCAGACAAGCCCCATGGGGACAGGGGCTCTCCTGGGGCTCTCCTCCCCCGGGGTGTCTGCCAGGCCCATGGGACCCACAGACGCACAGCAGGAAGGGACCAGTGCACAGGCACAGGGGGCGGGCGGGTCCCTCAAGGCTGCACTCACCCCATGCCAGGGATTCCAGGGCCTTGGCTGGAAAGTGTGCTGCCCAGCCTGCTGGAGGCCCCCCAGGACAGCGATGTCCAGTGGGCAGCGGTCTGGGGGACTGTCCAGTCATTGGCCACGAAGTCCCCACCAGGCATGACACCCAGAGGTGGGGGACAGCCCTGGGACCACCAGGGACAGGCAGGCGGGCTGGGCCAGCCTCCGCTCTGGCCCCCCAGGGGCTGTGCAAACACCCCCTCCGACAGGCCCTGCCATCCAAATCGCACTCTGCGTCCAGGGAAGACAGCATTCCTACCTGGTTCTCTACACTGTCAGTCAGGAAATTGGCCTCGGGAGGGACCCAGCCCATGTGGCAGTGTGCCTCGTCGGGGTGGGGGGCACATCCACACAGTCTGGGGTGCAGCAAAGCCTGAGGGAGGACCCATGTATGCGTCCATCTGAGGCTGTCGGGAGGCCCCGGGTGCCCGCCCCCCCCCCGGCAAGTGCAGGACTCGGCCAGAGCTTCATGGGGGTGGTGGCCATCTCCCGGTCCCGGCCCGCGGCCTCAGCTCCAGGGTGTCGGGAACATGGCATTCACTCCCAGGCAGCTCTGGGAGGCCTGGCTGGTCTCTCCCCCAAGCACAGTGACAGGAAGCCCAACTCAGACTGGCTGAGACAAATGGAGTCCCCACCGCGAGGCCAGGGCTGATCTCTACGGACACCCTGGGCTCGGAGGGGCCCACTCCCTGGACACACCCATGCCCCGTCAGCAGGCACAGGAGAGGAAATGGACCGAGAGGACCACCCTACCAGACTCCCAGGTCTGCATGCGACCCAGTTGTGCGCCTACCAAAATCCAAAAACCCACGGCAGCTGCCGACAACCTGGACTTCTGGAAGCCCTGAAGCTTGTTCTGTACTTACTGACCTACACGGCCCTACCCAGGACCCTCAGCGAGGCAGACCCAGGACCTTCCTAGAACTGGAAAGACAAGCACAGGCCAGAGGGTCTGCACCAATGGCCCCCACAAAGGCTGCTGGTCTGACCCCAGGGCCCATCTCAAGGCTGGCATGCACCACCTCCCAGCGAGGACAGCAAAGGCCAGGCTGGGCCAGGCATGAGTGGCATGGCCAGACCTGCAGCAGGCACACTGATGTTCACCTTAAAGGACCCCTGCCAGCCCTCCTGGTACGTAGGCGTAGCCACATGAGTCCACCCTGTCCTGTGAGCTGAGAGCAAGGGGCCCAGCTGTGACTGGTGCCTGGGTGTAAGGACTTGGCTCGAGCAGCCACTTTGGGCCATGAGGCAGGAAGTAAGAGTCACAGGGAGACGGCAAGGGCAGCGCCACTGTGAGCCTGCCTGCAGACCTCTCACCAGAGGGAGAGAGAAGCCCCTAGCACGCGAAGCAGCGGGGCGGGTGTGCACGTGTGCATGGGTGTGCACGCTATCGTCACGTGTGGCCAAACTGCCTCCTAGCCGGAAGCCATCGAAAGGAGAGACTGTGGTCAAGGACGGGGCGCACTGGCACAGGCATGCTGACTGACAAAGCAAAACGCGTTTCAAGAAGTTTTAAGTTTTGAAGGTCTGGAACATTAGTCTTTCTTTATTTGTTTATTTTACTGTGTTTTATTTTATTTTGTTCACTGATTTTTTTTTTTTTTTTTTTAAGGTAAAGTGGAAGACAATCGGAAAGGGAGGTAGGGAGAGAGGAAGAGAGAAACATGAATGTGAAAGAGACACATCGATGGGTTGCCTCCGCATGGCCCCAGTGGGGGCCGGGGAGCGAACCTGCAACCCAGGCACATGCCCTTGACCAGGAATCGAACCTGAGACCTTTGGTCCACAGGCCAACGCTCCAACCGCTGAGCCAAACCGGCCAGGGCTAAAACGGTCTTTCTCTTAAACAAAACACTTCTCAGCAATCAGACGGAGACCCTCCAAGTCCCTGAAGGAGGGACACTGCGGCACTGGCCCAGTTCTGCGGTTGGGTCTCCACCCGGGCCAGGGGTCTCATTTTATGTATTCGTCTCAACAGCAGCAGCAGAGGCCAAGGGCTGGGACACTCACGGACACCACTGCAGAGACGCGAGGGGACACAGGGCCACGCACCCCCCGTTTCAGAACAAAAGAAAAAACCCTCAAAGGCTGGGTCCTGAGCATGTCGGGACCCGAGCGCCCAACGTGCTTTCGTCCAACCCATAAAATCAGCAGCACTAACCGGAGTCAGGGAAAGAAAGCAACCAGGAATTCAAGAACCGCAGGCCGTCAACCCTCAGAGGTGCGAGCGGTTCCTCTCTCTGCTCCCCGGTGGCCAGGAGGGAGGCAGGTGGGGCTGGCTCTTTGCGCCCAGGGCCACAGGAGCTGGCAGGGAGGGGCCAGGAGAGCGGCAGGCACAGCCCGCCTGGTGCTGCGACCTCCCCGGGGTCCCTGCAGCCTAGACAGCCTTTCCTCAGCCCTGGTCTCAGCCCTTCCTTCGGAGATCAACACCAGGCATCAAGGAAACGACCTGACTGCAGCAGAGAAGGGTCCTGGTGCCCCTGGGGTGCGTCCTGCCCCAGCTCAGGGGTGGCACAGTGGAGCGAGACCACCCCCCTCCAGGAAGCCCCAGTGTGAATGGGCCTGTGGACCCTGGCCCTGGGCTGTGGGCACAGTGCTGGGCCGGGTTCTGGGCCTCAGCTCCAACAGGGCAGACATCAGCTCCTGGAGCCGAGATGGCTCCTCCTGGCTCCTCCACACAGAGCAGCCCCCCTTTCCCCCAATGACGGGAAAGCCACTCAGCCCCCAGCCCTGAGAAAACACCCAGCGTTGAGGCTGACCCCTGGGGACCCAGCCCCAATGCCCCCCAGGCATGGAGCCTGCAAAACCCCTGCCCAGGGGAGAAGGGAGGGGTCGCGTGTCCCTGGGAGCAAGGGGAGGAGGGTGCTGGCCTGTGGCTGCTGTCCCCACCCCCCGACAGGACCCTCTGCCAATTCCTTCCAGTAAACATATAAAGACACAGTAGGACGTTTCCAGACACAACACCCCTCACCCCCTCTTGCCCCAGGGCTGGGGGGACCAGGCCCCGCCCAGATGTCAGAGAAAACGAACCCCCCATTTCAGACTGCAAACTCAGACACCCCAACCTAAACGCAAGCCAGAGGGCCACCAGGCCCTTGCCCCGACCCCTCACCCTGAGCCGACCCCTCGAGATGCCAGAGGCGTCCTCCTCGGGGAGAGCCAGCAGGGAGGTGTGTGACTTCAGGAAACACAACCTCGGGGATCATCAGAGCGGCCTGCCTGAGGCCAGTGAGCTGTCCTGCCCCGGATCTGCATACAGGGCAGGACCCAGCCTCCTCTCACAGGAGGGCTCAGAAGCCCTCTGCCCCCCCACCCCCGTGGCTGCTTCTGCCCCAGGGGGTGGAGCACCAGGCCCAGGAGGGACCCTGAAAGGCTGGAGAGCCAAGCACAGCAAAGATGCTCCAGGACCACGGAGCCACCACCCGGGAAGAGCAGGAGGCTGGCGGGCACTGCCACGTGCCACGTGCCAGAAGGGAGAGGGTCAGGGGATGCGCCCTTGTTCTCGCCTCCCTCCTGCAGTCCTGCCACCACTGTTGTCCTGGGGCTCAACACTGCGGCCCCTTCAAGTCCCACGGCCCCACCGCCACACCGCCACACTGCCACGGGGCCAATGGCAGAGTCTACGTCACCATCCACCACACCCGGGATCCCACTCCTGGGAACAGGCTGTATGGGTCCACGTGGCCAGTCCTCACCAGGGCTGCCACAAGGGGACAGGCTGGCCACACGCCAGAACACACGTGGCCACAGCGCGGACACGAAACTCAGGCGTCCTGTGAGCAGATGGAAGGACACGAGCTCGAGGCACTCCTGTCCGCAGTCCCAGGAGGGCGCACAGGCTCGGCCGAGAGGGGCCGGTCAGAGGTGTGTGGGGGGAGGCTCCCCGGACACTTCTGCACAAGGCCTGCGCACTGACCCCGTTCCCAGCACACAGAGCAGCCAGGGACGCGGAGCTGCTGGGAGGGGCAGTGGGGAGCCGTGCCACCCTGCGCTCCCAGACATTCTGTGCCCCTGCGAACGAGAGGGCTGCCCACCACCTCAGCAGTGCTGCCTCGGTGCCACCGTGCCCCTCAGCCACGATACCCTCCCCATTCCTGCAGCTCTGTGCACCTCCACTCTGGAGCATCAAGCACTCGGACCCTGCACATATGCAGCCACCAGAGGGGGGCTCCATTGGGGGTTTCATGGTTGAAGAGTCACTCTGGGCCCCCCACCCAGACTCCACCCCCAGGTCCCTAGGCTGTGCTCAGGTGAGGAGCCTGAAACATCTCCTGGATCCCACCCTCAAACCCCACACTGTGGGCACCCTGCTGGGCCCTGCCCAGTGGCGGATATGGACCCACAGGAAATGACACCCACTCCTGCGGGGCCACACTTTCCCCGACAGGCCCTCTCAGCCGCGGAACCACCTGGGCGGGTGTCCCAGAAGAGCTGACTGCAGCAGGACGGGCAGTGAGAGGTGCGGGCAGCCAACACTGCCGTCCCTCCAGGAACTTGGTCCCGCCAGACACAGCGAAGAGGAACCTCCTGGGCCCCTCCTGCCCGTCTGGGCAGCTCTGCACAAGGAGGGTCTGTGGGACGGCCCCATCTTCACCCACAAACGGGCACCAGGACACAGTGCCGCCAACCCACCAGCCCAGTGTGCCCAGAGTCTCCCTAGAGCCAGGCTGGGCTCGAGTCCCAGGTGGGCACCATGGGCCCCTCAATGGGTACAGGATAAGGGGCCAGATGGCCTCAGGGGTCCTCTGGGAAGAATGAGCCCAGGATGGACATTTGGGCCAAAGGACGAATGTCCTCCTGTAGGTGGTGGCAGCGTCATGTTCGTGGGCTGTGGGCAGTGTTACCTGACCTAAGACCCATTGCTCATGCCACCTGACCCAGCCCCGAAGCAGCTCATCCAAGGCCGGCTGGGGCCAGTGTGCCTCAGGTCGCACAGGGCTACAGGCTGAGGACGTGGCGCCTGCCACCCCCCTGGGACAGAAGCACCCAACCTTCAACCGGCCTGGAGAAGCTGGGCACATGCAGTCGGGGGGTGGGGATGAGACCCCAACAGCGCGGATGGAATGCTGACTGGCAACAGGGAGTCCGGTTCCGATGAAACGTGCATTACATCAAGGCCATTCCCAAGACGTGGCGGTGTTTGGTTTCGGGGGTTTGGGGCAATTGGTAACAATGCAAAACACGCTCACCCTCCCTTACTTCAAAGAAATGCGCCAAGGGCTCCCAGGCCTGAGCCGGCAAGTGCCCATCCCCGTCCCCGCTGGCCCGCCCCGGGAGCATGGATGGGGTGCCGTGAGCAGGGGCGCCCCACGCGGACGGGGGCTCGGGACAGCACCTGTCGCACCTCTCCGTGCTGTGGGGGTGCCTATCTGGCCCAGACCTAGATGTATACGTGTGTTTTCTCTTGGTTTTTAACACCATTTCTAAGCTATTGAAACATTTCACCTTGGTGACTTTCAATTCAGACCTTTTGGTGTGTTTTTCATTCCCTGAAAAGCCCTGTCAAAGCTCCCGTCCTGCCCGTCTCTACAGAGGGCGAGGGGTCGTGAGAACTCAAGAGCCGGCAATAAAAATCAGGGCAGTGACCTTTCGACCCAGCCTCTTTGCAGGGCCCAGGCCTGGAGCACAGCGAGGGGGCTGGGAGGCGGGGGTGTCCCCATCGGCCAGGCCGAGCCCCTTCCCAAGGCCCCTTAGCCCTGCTGGCCCTGCACCTGCCCACGGGGGCCAGTGCCCCCGCAGAAGAACCAAGAAAATGGAACCGCCCTTAGGCTACCCCTCGTCCCCTCCCGTCTGGGGAGCGGTGCCTGTGTCTCGGGAACAGGTCCTCTTTTACAAAGGGGCTCTCTGGAAAGCCAGCCAGCAGACCTTGTCCCCCGCATCAGCCTCCAGAGCCATCAGCACAAATGGCAACAAATCCAGGCCCTGCAGCTGGGGGAAGGGTACCCCAGGGCCCCCAAGTCCCATGAGCTGGGCAGACACCCAGGAGCCCCTCAGAGACAAGGGCCAAACCGTGCCCAGGGGGGTCTGTGGGGGCAGTGAGGGCGGCACTGGCGGGACAAAGCATCTGTGGGCAGGCGGCAGCATGGAGCCTCAGCCACCACTGTGAGTGACCAGGGACACAGGGATGGGACACTGAAGAGGTCCTCCTAAAGGGACGCTATAAAGGGGACCTCATGGGCCCTCGAGGCTGCCAGGCAGAGAGCCAGCGTGCAGCCCGGGTCCCACACTGCAGGGAGAAGGAGGCCGTCTCCCTCCAGCTCCCCAAGAGCCACAGCAGACAATGGGGGGCAGAGCCCGACACCTGGAGCCTTCAGGGTTGTGCCAGAGGACGGGGAGGGGCAGTGGCAGCCTGACGGCCACTGACCACGAGTGCGGGGAATGTCCAGCGATCCTCACGCTCCCGTCACCCACAGCGTCACCTGCCATGAACAGAGAGAACCCACACAGCCCAGGCGGGGGGGTGACCCCGGGCTGGCCCTGCTGAGAGTCCCGTAAAGCGCATGCTGGCCTGCTCTGTCCGCCCAGGGATTTCCAACAATGGACCAGCCCTGCGCGGCCGCCCCCGGAATCCAGGGACCCAAAGGAAAGAAAGCTGCTTGCCCCACCCCCAGCTCCCTTTGGAGATGGGACAAGCTGAACTTTTCACCCTCGGCACAGACACCAGAGAAAAGGGCCACAAAGGTGTCTGCCCGGGAGCGAGGAGGGCGGCCGACACCGTCTGCACTCTGCTTCTCCATCACCCCCCTTCGAAATGTGGATTGCCCGTTTTACAATCGCCAGATGGCGGCCCAGGGCCTGCAGGCCTCATCACCCACTGTGACCGCCTGACCTCTCGTAAATGGGGACAGAGCCCTGGACCTGTGGCCACACCCCTGCGCCCAGGAGGGGACGGTGCAGGTCACCAGGCAGCGTCCAGTATCTCCCAGACCTGTTCATGTGAAAATCAAAAAGAATCAAAACCCGATGGACAGGCATGGGGCCAAAACAGATGACAACAGCCCCAGCGGGTACCATCAGGCCTCTGACCCCAACCCCGACAGGCTCTTCTACAGTGGGGACACGGCTGCTCCCCACTTTGGAGCATCGACCGCAGGCCCAGGGCGCAGCCTCCACAGGAGGGGCATGTGTAGGGACCCAGATGGGTCTGTGCACAGGGACTGAGGACCCCGATTCACACACCCACCCCAAGCGTTGCTGCTCCCGCAGCCCAGCATGCGCCCAACAGGCCAGCAGGTAGGGAGGACGCAGGGGGACAGGGCCACCAGGCTGCTCCCCCACCCCTACCCACTTGTTCCCACCAGCAGAGCACACCGCACTCTCGCTCCCCCGGCCTGCCCGACCCCACTGCCCTGCCCTCCCTGCAGATGTGACAGGAACAAGCAGTGCAGTGTCACAACACAAGACCAGATGCCCTGGGCGGGGGGGGGGGGGGGCAAGCCCAGGCTGCATAGAAAGGCCTCCAGCCTTCCTGACTCGCGGCCAGCCCTCAGGACGCGTGGGTGCCTCCTGTCACCTGGAGAAGTGCTCACAGCAGCAGCACCTGGACCTGTGAGCAGGAACCATTTAGAAGCATCAAGGCCATGACCCCACCTGGCACCTGAACGCCCAGGCCCATCGTGTCCCCGGAACACGCTGAAGAGCCATCAGGGCACGCCCCTTCTCGCGCCCAGCACCTCACAGGGAAGGGAGCGGCGTGGTCCCTAAAGCCCCTACACCAAGGTATCTCATGAGAACACAGCACTGCCCTCAGGCCTGGCCACATCCTAAAGCCACCAACCAGCCCCCAGCTTCCCAGGAGGCTCGTCGCCCACAGGAGAGGACGCGGCCACGTCCACCGTCCTGAATAGAGTCCCCAGCGAGCCGCCTCCGCACTCGGAAGGGAGTTCGGCAACGGAAACAGTCAGTCCTGTCTCTGCTCAGGCCGGGCTCTCGGTGCCACTTGGTGACGCCCCCCTTCCCGTCCCCAGTGGCGGCTCCTCCGCCGTCAGCAGCACCGTGCACACCGCGGGCACCACCGGGAGCGTGTGGGCACCAAGCCTGCGACGACACCGTCCAGTGCCGGCTCGAAGCAGCTGTGCATCTGAATAGTGTAAATCACGGCACTTTGTTCGTCATCAGTTCTCACTGACACTGAAAAGGCGGTAATGAAGATGTTAACAAAACGAATTTAATGCAGCAAAATTACTGCAGAAAGGAGAACACATCCGCTCACAGGGACGTGCCAGTCAGCACGCTCCAGCAGCTCCAAATACCTTCTACCTCGGGGCGGCTCCGCTCACCTTCCTCCCAAAGTCACGAGCACCCCCGAGGACCTGTCACTCAAAGCCCCGTTATTTCTGCGCTGTGTGGTGCTCGTCCTGGAGCCGAGCGCTGCCCAGGACCGCCTCCGCCTGTGCAGCTGTCTGCACCCAGCGACATGACAGTGAGTCCCTGAGCTTCGCTCTCATTTCCCAGTGTCACTTCCGAAGGGAGTGCTAATCAGAGAAGCTCCAAGTCTCACTGCGGGGTCAACAGCCACCCTGCAGCAGGGCTGCCTGCAGCCAAGACGGTGTCATAGGGCCACACCCGCCCGGAATAGTCCAAACCCAGGAAGATCCAGGAGACGACGGCCCTCAGGGCACTGGACACCAAGTGACTATGGACCATGATTCCCAAGAGACTGAGGCAGTCACAACGAGCCCTCCGACCCCCCACTCAGAGCCCCGAGAGGGCCAGGCCAAGGCCCAGGGAGACTGCGGCTGGAGCCCACAGGATGCACAGCAGATGGGTCAATGCCAGGCCTGCAGGGCGCAGGTGGGCAGCTGAGCAAGAGGAAACTGCTTGAGGCAGGAAAGACCCACCAAGAGGAGTAGCGGGAACGGCCTGGGGCTCACACCCAGCTGGGCACAGCCCATTCCCACCAGGCAGACTGGAAAACCTCCGAATGCATGGGTGCTGGCCATGCAGAAAGGTTTTGCCACAGTGAAGGGGAATAATTAGCCCCGGAAGGAGCACTGCTCTGGACCCACCTAAAAACCACAAGAGCAAAACCTGAAAGGATCAACGGTCTCCAAGGAACTCCGCTGGGCCTAGGACAAAGTGCGAGGAGATTCACAGGAACACAGACACACCCAGCACCCAAGGTCAACTTCGCAATGTCTGCCGCTGGAGAAGAGAACCATCAGCTCACCGAGACCCCCAGAACTGGCAGACAGGTGCGTTCCCAAAGGACATACACCATCCATGAAGTTACACTGCACACGCTCAGAAAGTTAAGCAGAGACACAGGAGACACGACAGGGTTCGTCACACCAGAGCTGAAAGCCAGGGCCAAGAGAAAACTGCACTGGGGCCCTGGCCGGTTTGACTCAGCGGTTAGAGCGTCGGCCCGCGGACCAGAGAGACCCGGGTTCGGTTCCCACTAAGGGCACGTACCTTGGTTGCGGTTTGCTCCCGGCCCCGTTGGGGTCGTGTGGGTGGCGACCAGTCGATGTGGTTCTATCACGTCGATGTTTCTCTCTCTCTCTTCCTCCCTCTCTCCCTCCCGCTCTATCTAAAGATAAATGCAAAAATGTCCTCGAGTGAGGATAAAAAAAAAAATTAAAAAGAAAACTGCACTGGGCGGACGGCAGCCGGGCGGCGGAAGACAGGACGGACAGTGCGAACACAGAGCGGAGAGGGGTCCACGGGAGGAGACGAGCACCTGGGCCTGGGCCACTTACAACAGCCTCATACACGAAACCAGAGGGACCCAAAGAGCTGGGGGAGCAGGGAAAGGTCTGTAAAAACAGTGGCCAAAAATCTCCCAAAGAAAGAAAAACCATAAGCTGCAAACACAGGCAATCTAAAGAAAACTACAGCCGAGTACCTCGTCGTGAAGATGCTGAAAACCTGACATAAAGCAAAAAAAAAATCCTTAAGGCGACCTGTGCAAGGGGCTGGAAGGACAGCCAATCGACACCTCCGAAGAGAACACCGCCAACCTGGACTCCTGGACCCACAGCAAGCACCTTTCCCAAAGTGGGGGAAAATAAAGCGCGTCCCCAGCAGGCCACACTCACAAGGAGCGCGAAAGGAACCCCTGCAGCCGAAGAAGAAAACACCAGAAGGAAATCTATGTCCACCCAGAAGAATACAGAGGACCGGAAACCGTAACTACAAAGTAACTACATCCACTCTTGTCTCATTACTTAAGTGCCTTTAAAAAGCAACTGTTTGGTCATAAACAACAACAATGTAAGCGTGGCTCGTTGTGTGCTGACAGCAGCCGGGAGGGAAGGATGGAGCCTCTTCCATTACATCTTACAGCCCACCTGAAGGGAGACCAGGGGAAGCACAAGGTGTGCACCTCGAGCCCAGAGACACCGTGAGAACAACCAGAATGAGAAGAGCGGACAAGCCAACAAGAAGATACAGTGGAACCCTGAAAAGTCATGGGTGTGATGTGTGTGTTCTGTTTGCATTGCAACAATGTAATTGTGTGTCTTCTTTTTGCTTTTCCTGACATTTCAGAAATTGTACAGTCTTGGGGGGGGAGGTGTCTTTTGTTACTGTATTTGCAACTCATTAAAGGATATGGAAAATCCAAATAAATTACTTTTGAAATGAAAAAAGAAAAAAGTTATTGGTTACTCCAAAGCAAGCAGAAAACCACTACGAAGGAAACAAATATAAATATACAAGTACATAAGATCAGCAAGATGAAAAAGACTCAACAGTCACGTTAAAAGTTAATGGTGGCAACACCCAACGAAAGGGCAGAGCCGATCCGGCTGAGTAAGATAAGGGGCAGCCCACAAGAAACCCATTTTAAACACAGGATGCAGACAGGCGGGCGAGAGAGAGAAAGGACAGAGATGAGCCACACTCACGACAGCCAGAGGAAGCTCAACAACCACGTCACCGTCGACAGAGTGCACACAGCATGAGCCAGGGACCAGGGCGATTTCAGAATCAATGGAAAGGTCAAGTAATCAAAAACACGGAACCACCCACAGAACCCATCAACACTGCCGCCCCTAACGTCCCTAACGTCCCTAAACGAGAAAGCTACAAAATACTTGAAGCACAAACTGACACGGCTGCAGAGCCAAACCTACACTGTAACAAACTGTCAGCTTTTCTGTCAGTGGGTGATGGAGCAGTCAACAGAGTCAGCGGAGACACCGACCTGGACAACGCTATTGCCAACGGGACCTGACCGCCGGCCACCCAGGACCCCCCCACACAGGTTCTCTTCAAGCACAGAGACATTGACCAGGACAGACCACACTCCGGGCAGAAACAAGCCTCATGCAATTAAAAAGTAACTGGAAAGACCCTGGCCGGTTCGCTCAGTGGTCAGAGCGTTGGCTCACAGACCAAAGAGTTGTGGGTTCGATTCTGGCCAAGGGCATGTACCTTGGTTGCAGTTCGGTCCCTGGCCCTGGCTGGGGTCATGTGGGAAGCAACCAATTGATGTGTCCCTCTCACATCGATGTTTCTCTCTCTCTCCCTCCCTCCCACTCAGTCAGAAAATAAATGGAAAAATATCCTTGGATGAGGATTAAAAAAAAAAAAATTAACTGGAAAGTACAGCTGACCCTTGAGCAATGCCGGGGGGGGGGGGGGGGTCAGGGGTGCGACCCTGTGCACAGCTGAAAATCCCTGTGTAACTTCCAACTCCCCCAAAACTGAACTCCTGTGGACCGGAAGCCGTGCGGACGACAGCCAGTAGGTCAGCACACCCCGAGTATGCTGTTATTTCTGTGTTCTTACAATACAGTTGGCAGAGGAAAGACAGCGCTCTGAAGGAACCATAGGAGAAGATACATTTACGGTATTTACTGGAAAAGACCGCGTATTAGTGGACCCGCGCAGTTCAAACCCGTGTTGTTCAAGGGTCAACTGTATTTTGAACGGAATGAAAGTAAAAACACAACCTATAGGAATTTGTGGGATGCCCCCTAAAACAGCCCTTAGGAGAAAACCAGATGTCTGTATTAGTAAAAAAGAACAGCCTCCAATAACTGACAAATTCAACCTAAAGTAAGCCAAGAAAAGGAAAACACAGTGATCAAAACATCAGTCTATGAAACAGAAAACAGAAGAACAACAGGAGAAAAATCAAGGAGACCAAAACTGGTTCTTTGGGAAGATGAGTACAACCATGGGCCTCTGCCCAGACTGAGGCGGGGAAGGGAAAGGTGGTGGCCAGCTTGGGGACAGGGCGCCGGGCCCTGCAGACACGGCCGGATCGTGAGGGGACGTGAGGACCAGCCTACTGCCGACACATTTGACAACGTAGACGGATTCGGCAATTACTTGTAAAAACAAACAACTCTCCATCAAGAACAGATAACCTGAACAGCCCTGCCTAGTTAAAAACAATTCCCACAATAAAACATCCAGACCCAAGCGGCTTCAACAGTAAGTGCTACCAAGTATTTTGAAAAGAAACAGTAATTCTTTCAGGAAATGTAGGAGAAAGACCACTTCCCAAATATTCTATGAATCCAACATTACCACGATGCGAAAACCAAAGACAGTACAAGAACAGAAAAACAGAACGAGAAAACGCACAGACCAGTGTCCCTCGTGAATATCCATGCAGATTACAAACAACGTCTCGGCAAGTCCGACTCAACCCCGTTCTAAAAGGCTAACACACGGTGACCAGGGGTTATTGGAGTAAGACGGGAGTCAGCCCATGGAACTCACTGTGCTGCTAACAAACACTTCAGTACATGCAGAAGAAGCTTCTGACAAAACCCAGCTCCAGTTCCTGATCAAAGCAAACGGCCCTGGCCGGCGTGGGTCAGTGGTTAGAGCACAGCCCACACACCCAAGGGTCGATTCCCGGTCAAGGGCACGTACCTAGGTTGCAGGTTCGATCCCTGGCCCTGGTTGCATGTGGGAGGCAACTGATTGATGTGTCTCACATCGATGTTTCTCTCTCTCTTTCTCATCCCCATTCCCTCCCTCCCTTTCACTCTATAAAAATAAATGGAAAAAAAAGCAAACTGGGACTAGAAGGCAAGGGCTTCCTCAGTCTAACAAGCCCCGCCTCCCCAAGATCAGGGACCAGGGGGGCGGCTCTGACCACACCTGTTCAATGCAGCCTCCCCCTGCACTCAGGCAAGGCCGACAAAAGGCATCCAGAGTGGACAGGAAGAAGTGACATTGTCCTATTCACAGATGACATCACCGTCTATGTAGAAAACCGAATCAAATCCACAAAAAACCTACAAGAACTAGGAAATGAACTGCAGACTGCAGGGTGCAAGATCAATACACAAAAATCGGTAATGCTAGCGACTTTTAATCAGGGACTTGAAACTTAAAAGCTATGCTACTTGTAAGAAAAACCTTTTTTAAGAAGCTAAGTGACGAAAGGCCTCCGAGACCTGTGAACTAAGAACTACGATGTTGCCGAAACTGAAAATGACCGAGTCAATGGCGTGACAGGCAGGCACACCTGGGGACACTGCGGTGTGGTTGCCGATCACAGCCAGCACCCTCCTTTTGCTGGTGGAGGGTCTTGCCTTCGGCTTGTAAGAAACACAGGCCAGGCAGGAATGCCCGTGCCTTCTCCTGGGCTGCAAAACTCAATCCTGTTAAGATGTCAGTGCTTCCCAAATAGATCTATAAAAACAGTTCGAGCCCACTCAGAGTTTCAGCAAGACTTTTTCCACAGAAATGGACAACCTGATTCTAACATTCACATGGAAATGCAGGGGACCTAGAACAGCCACAACAACATTGAGAAAGGTCGGGCTGGAGGGCTCATGCCTACCTGATGCTAAGAACCAGAAAGTCGTCACAAAAGCAGCAGAGTACTGACATGAAGATGGATAGACAAACAGACCAACTGAACATGACAGAGTCCAGAAATAAACCCACACACGCCTGTGGGCAACTGGTTTTCGACAGAAGTGCAGCCCCGGCCAGTTGTTCATTGGTTAGCGCGTGGGCCCGTGGACCAAAGGGTCACGAGTTCAATTCCCAGTCAAGGGCACATACCTGGGTTGCAGGTTCAATCCCCAGGTTGTGTGGGAGGCAATCGATGTTTCTCTCTCTCCCCTCCTTCCCTCCCTCCCACTCTATCTAAAAATCAATGGAAAAATATCCTCAGGTGAGGATTAACTAAAAAAAAAAAAAAAAAAAAATGCAAAGACAACCCAGGGGATGAGGAACAATTTTTACAAGTGCAGCGGGAAGCCCGTGTGGAGGCAGGAGCCAGAGGCACACCGTTCATCAGACACAAACTATTAACGCAGAACAGAGCACAGACCAAACGGAAACCTGAAAATGACGACACTTCTTGAAGAAAGCCCAGGAAATAATCTTCGTGACTTGGGGTTGGACAAAGATTCCTCAGCTAGAACCCCAAAAGCCCAATCCCAAAGCACAACTGATACACTGGAGTGACCGGAATTTTAAAATCCTACCTTCAAAAGCCGCTATGGGGGGGAGGGGGTCATAGACAGAGAGAAAGTTTCTGCAAAACGTAAATGTGAACAGGAGTTTGCATCCAGCATCTATAAAGAACTTTTGAGTCTCAACAGCTGGAGGACATTCCCATTTAAAATCACAGGCGGCCCAGCCCGTGTGGCTCAGTGGTTGAGCACTGACCCATGCACCAAGAGGTCACCAGTTTGATTCCCGGTCAGGGAACAAGCCCAGGCTGTGGGCCAAACCCACAGTGGGGGGCATGCAGGAGGTGGTCAATTGATGTTCTCTCTCATCGATGTTTCCCTCTCTCTCTCCTTCTCCCTTCCTCTCTCTCCAAAATCAATGAAGAAAAAAAAAAGTCACAGGCAAGAAGCAGAAGAGACACCACAGCACAAAAGACATGTGGGCGGCAGGGAAGCACACACGGAACCACAGCTAGATGGCACCGGTGCTGACAAGGACACAGAGGGACCGAGACCCCGTGCTGCTGGGGGGTGGGGGCGCAGAATGGTGTGAGCGCTTTGGAAGAGGCCCAGCATTGCTAATAAGTCAGCTGTGCACATGAACACAGGCCAGCCTCTCCGCAGCCGGGTCTCTAGCCGAGGAAACGAAATCCGTGTGTCCCTACGAGGACTTGCCAATACATGTCCATGGCAGCTCTTGGTGATCGCCAAGATCTGGAAATGACTCGAGTCCCCTCAACAGGTGGATGGATAAACAGAACTGTGGCACGGGGAAGAATTTCAAAATAATTATGCTGAGTTGAAGAAACCAGCGCAAAAACAGACTTCATTTATACGACGCTCTAGAGAAGGAAACGTGACCTATAGCGGGCGAGAGGAAGCTGTCAGTGGCAGCCTGAGGGTGGGGAGGGATCCCTAGGAGCACGGGGAACTGTGGGGGATGGACAGGTTCCTTGACTGTAGTGAGTTCGACGTGTGCACACATTTGCCATGTTACCAACCTGCACACTCTACCTGCCGCTTCTTGTCAGTCATGCTTCTAAAAAGCTGTTTTCAACAACATCGACGGGACAACGATCCCAACTGGACCCTTCGTGTCCCAGGATTGTTTGTTCTTTAGCTTTAAACAGTGTCCACAGCTCAATGACAAATGTCAACTAGCAGCATAAGGCCACTGCTTCTTTTACGGTTGATCCCAAACCTCTTCTTTTCCCTCCCCAGAAAGATACACAGAAACGCTGTGGCGGCGCGGATGTCCTGTCTCTCCAGGGCAGGAGTGGGTGTGTTCTCCCCGCAAAGGGCCAAATCACAGGCTTTCCTGGCTCTGTGGGCCCAGCACTCTCAGGAATCCAGGCTGCTGCTGCCATGCGAAAACAGCCACAGGCAACATGAACAAAGGAAGGGCCGTGAGCCAATAAAACTTTATACAAACAGGTGGGGGCTGGCTGTGGCCCAGAGCTGCAGATGAGGGAGGGGTTCTGGTCCCAGCAGCAGCAGCACCCGGGAAATGGTTAGAAACACACATTCTCAGGACCCTCCTCAGGCCTAGGAACCCGCAGCTCCGGGGACGGGACCCGGAAGCTAGTCATTTTAAGAATTCTGAAGCTCAAGTTCTAGAAAAGCCAGCAAGAGTGATGGACTGACCCAGAACCAAGAATGAACAAAACCGAAGCATTTAACAAGAAGCTGTGGACCCCACTTCCCAGAAGGCAGCACTGGGCCCCTGGCGGTGTCGGATAAAACATGAATCTACTGACCGAGGATACTCAGGGGAAATTCAGAAGGAGGAAAAAGGAACACAAGACCCCTCCTGACACACCTCTATTAGCGAGGGACCATTGCTGGCTCTTTTTACTTCTTGACCAATGGCTTTCAACCCATTTGAAAATAAATAAATAAAAAACCACTGTCAAACGCCGCAGCCTCCGTTCCTTCTCGCCCGATTCCACTCAGCAGCACTTGGAACCGAGTCGTTCTCGGGGATGATTCAGCCGAGAACAAGGGGCCTGAGTCATCTCTGCAAACAACCGTCAGGACCACATTCTGTCGTGGACGCCGCGCGCCGAGACCTTCGAGGACGGCGAACCCGGGCGCGCGCACACTGGCGTGGGCAGGACATCCTGAGAGCGTGCTGTCTCAGGATCACACACGACTGCCTTCCCGCGGCTTCTCTCTCCAAAGCAGCTCCTTGTGCCCTTCCTTCTTCCATGGTAGACTCCCAGAACCTTTTGCAAATCCAGACCCACATCAGGGAGATAACAACAAAAAGCACTGTGAGGGGAGAACAGCGAAAACACTTTGACCCCATTCTCCTCTCAAAAATCGCCAAAACCCCTGCTCTGCCTGGAGGAGGAGCTTGGGGGGGGGGGGGGGGGGGCTGGGGCCAAGCCTCGCAGGGAGACTCCCAGGGAAAGGCGTGCAAAGTTCAGGTGTGAGCCGCCAGCCACCACGGGAGGCGGAGGGGATGTTTCTACGGAGCGGGTCTGCGCGAGGGACAGAGAGCCGGACTCTCACGTGGCCCGCTGCCCACCCTGAGCTTCAGCCTTGACTGGACCAGACCATCAGGAATCACCAACACAGGGAAAGCTGTCCCACCAAGGCCAAAGTCCAAAACAAACCCAAGAACTTCAGGGGAAACCAAAAGAAGAAACTGCCCAAGAAACGTCATTACCATCCCTGGGGACGGGGATCAGACAGTGCAGGGGACAAAAACAGGTGTGTGCTTTCACAGAAGCAGCATGAGCGAAAGAGGGAGCCTGGACATTCAAATGGAACCAGAGGCGCAGGGCACACAGGTAGAGACAGTGTTGGGGCAAAAGCTGAGAAGCCCCCACCAAGTAATGCGGACAGACAGCGAGGAGGACCGAGGCGGTCAGTGGCCCAGACACTCAGAAGGCGCTCCAGAGGGACGGAGAGCAGAACACCCAGCATGCCCCGCATCGGACAGAGGCCTCACGGGGAACAGGGCATTCGGGCTGGAGAGACACACCCAGCCCTGCGCACTGGCCTCCTGGGCAGGCAGAGCGCCATGGAGAGCCCAGGCCAGAGCCAACACCTCACAGGGGAGCAGAAACCCAGACCATGACCACCTCCAAGCACAGGGGCGAGAGGAGGTGAGGTCAGAACTGGGGGACTCGCCCTGGCTGGTTTGGCTCCGTGGTTAGTGTTGGCCTGCAGACCCAAGTCTCGGGTTCGATTCCCAGTCAAGGGCACGTACCTCGGTTGCAGGTTTGATCCCCAGCCCTGGTCCGGGTGGTGCAGAGGCAACCAGTCCATGTGTCTCACATCGGTGTCTCTCTCTCTGTCTCCCTTCCTCCCTCCCACTGTGTATAAAAATCAATGGAGAAAATATCCTCGGGTGAGGATTTTTTTTTTCTTCACTGATTTTAGAGAGAGCGGAAGTGAGAGGGAGAGACAGAAACATCGATGAGAGAGAACATCGACTGGCTGCCTCCTGCATGCCCCCCACTGGGGATTGGGCCCACAACCTGGGCATGTGTCCTGACCGGGAATCAAACCGGTGACCTCTTGGTGCATGGGTCAGTGCACAATCACTGAACCACACCAGCCGGATGAAAAATTTTTTTTTTAATTTTTTTTTACAGAACTGTGGGAGACTGGTTGGTGTGGCTCAGTGGACTGAGCATGGTCCCATGGACTGAGAGATCCCAGTTCAATTCCCAGTCGGGGCACCTGCCTGGGTTGTGGGCTCCATCCCCAGCAGAGGCCGTGCAGGAGGCAGCCAATTGATGTTTCTCTCTCACATCAATGTTTCTGCCTCTCTCTCCCATCCTCTCTCACTAAAAAAAATCAATAGAACTATATTAAAAATAAATAAATAAAAGAACTGGGGGACTCCAGGGGACAGAAGGAAGTGAGCTCAGAACTGCAGGATCCAGGCCAGAGCAAACAGGAAGTGAGGTCAGAACACCCATGCCCGATCAGGGTGAACACGGCCCCACAGTCATAACAACAACAACCGGCACAAAGGATGAATTTGTCAGAACTTGAGCCGGGAGGTGAGCAGGCCCAGGCAGGTGGCGGGCACGGCCTACAGGGCCAGCAGCACAGGTGACAGAAACACGGGTCAACAGAAGGAAGAGCAACGGACGAGGGGAAACCCCTGCTGCAGGGCCAGCCAGGAGGACGGGGTGGGGACGCCTGGCTTGCACCCTCAGCACTTCAGCCACAGACCTTGCCCACAGATGCCTTACGTAACAGTGCAAGTGAAGAGAGCACCGCACCGTGAGAGGAACAAGTACCAACCCCTTGAGCTGCAACACAAGCAGCGCTGCCAGCTAGCCGAGGGGCCGGGCGCCAGAGTGGGCCTCGCTGGGCAGCGCGGGGCTGAAGGGTGCCCGCGCCTCGGCAGGACACAGGCATCTGCAGGAAGAGCCGCCACAGCTGTGCCACCCAGGCCATCCCAGTGCCACCTGCCGGTGCCCACGCACAGCCAGAACCACTCGGCCTGGACAGTGAGGACATCGGAAGCAAGAGGTTCCCTGAGCCCCCACCCCTGGCCCACTGAGCCCGTGCCCAGAGGCAGCAGCGAGGGCCAGGAGTGCACACGGGACAGTCGGACAGCCAGACTGAGCACCGAGGGAATTAAAGCAAAAGGCCGCCAGCAGACACACAAACACAGGCCCTGCAGCTTCCGGTGTGTGAGTCCTGGGACACAGCGGCACCACGGCAGGGTTGCTCGAAGAACAGGGAGATGATGAAATGGCCGCGGGGCGGGGGGGGGGGAGGGATGTAAGAGTCCCCCAGCACCTTGTGACAGGGGAGGGGCACTGGATCTGGGGGAAGGCGGGAGGACCTGGGGCCGGCTCCTTCCACCAGCACCACCGTGTGACAATCCTGTCCTCAGGCCCGACGATGCCTCCTCTGGGGGCCGACTTGAGGACAGGCCCCATGCACTGCAGCAGGAAGAACACGGGCCTGCCCAGCCACACTCCAAGCAGGTGCATCCAAACAGGCTGTGACCTAGCTATGCGCTGAACCTTCTAGAACCTTCAGAACCTACAAGGAACTCCCACGTGAATCGAAATGGCTTAGAGAAACAGAACTGTCCCCTGGGCCCACTGGGAGGCCACTCATGAACATGACAGCCCAGGAAGGAACCCGAAAACTGGGGGTGGCCCTCACCTCCTCCACCACAGCTGGGTCCTCCCGGCAGCCCAGACAGAGGCTGGCTGTCTTTGCTCTTGGCACTTCTGGGACAGCCCTTCTTTGGCTGACACGGAGGAAGCTGAGTGCCCACGACGGCTCACCTCCGTGGGAGAGGGCAAGGCCACCCAACAAGGCGGCAGCCCGTGGCCAGGTGCGTGGGGCCTGGGACGGTTTCTGGGCAAGGGCAGCCCCTCAGCTCTGACGTCAGGGCAGGCGTGGACCGTGAGTGTGGGGCCTAGCAGAACGGAGAACCTTCTCCCCACAGATGGCCAGCTGACCCACGACACGCAGGGACCAACAGCACCAGGCCTGGCCACGGCCTGCTAACGGGTCATCCCGCCCCTCGCGTCCCTCACTGCCACCTGGCAGCTACGGGGTTCCTTCCCCTCGGGCCTGGGTGCCTGGGTGCCAGGCCCTCACGGGTCTGAAGGAAGGTGTCTGGTCTGGCCTGGCCAGTCTCGTCTCCGCATCATTTCACAGGGGCCTATTCCTGCCGGTCTCAGACGGCTGGACAGCGGCGCATGTGGCCCGGTCACCAGCGCTGGGGACAAGGCTCGTGTGTGCAGAAGGGCTTGAGAGAGTTGGGGTTCACGTGGTGTCCCCTCAGCGTGCCCGTCCTGAGGACACACCAGCTCACAACGTCCTCCTCCCCTCACGAAAGACCAGCCCAGGGGTCAAGCCGAGCAGAAAGGTCGCTCCAGGGAGGACGTGACCCCTGGGCTGGGTGCCCCCACGACCCCCACTCCTGCTGGACGTGGAGGCTGGGGTTGGAGACAACTGTCCCAGCCCGTGCCCGCAGGCCGCGGGTCCAGATGGGTAGGGCTGCGCAGTGCCCTGGACCTGGCAGAGCAGCCAATGTGCCTTCATCAAACCCTGCCCTGACCTTCCTTCTAGCTAGGCAGGCCTCATCTCCTCCTCATGAAGTTCGGTGCCCACAACCTTCTCCGGGGGAGCTGAGCCCCTGGAAGGCTCCCTCTGGGAGAGCCGAGCAGTGGCCTGGCCCAGCTCAGAGCTGTGCCAGCAAGGCCAAAAGCAAGGTGCCACGCCATGCGGCTCGTCAACCCGGCAACCACAGGCCTCTGAGGTGCTGGTCCTTTGCTTCACGTTCTGGCGTTAATTACTCTACGATCAGCAGCTCAAGCACACAGAAGCCATCAGCAGGCACAAGGCATCATGATCTCTAGGGACCCCACACAGTGCCGGGGGGTACGGTCCAGGGCCCAAGCTGCTCCCTGGGAGGCCAAGTGTGCCCAGCACAGGCCTGGGAACTGGGGGTGGCCACCCCAGCTGCCACGGGGCACCTGTCGGGAGCCTGCTCACCCCTGCAGGGCCCAAAAGACCTTCAGGCGGTCAGGCCATGCCAAGGGCACACCCTCCTCCAGAAAAAGCAGCCAGCGCTCTCCACACACTCGTCTTTCCTCGGGCAGCTACGGGCGCAGACACGGGCACTGGGCCGAGGCTGCGGTCCAGCCATGGTCAGGGACAGTGAAATGCCGACGGACACAACCGCGGGAGAGGCCTCCAGAGACAGGAGCCAGAGGAAGCCACGGAGGGGGGGAAGTGGCCTGGTTTCTGTAAGTGACCTACGACAACGAGACCTGGAGCCTGCGTTCACGTGCAGAAAACACGGTGCCGTCAGCAACTGCTATGCCACGCCCCAACCGAGAGAGAAGGGCGAGTCCACGCCCAGGGCCGGCAAACCAATCCGTCTACACTGCCCTGGGGATCTGGTTCCCTTACAGCAATCGGTTCAGGAATGGATGGGCCTCACACGCTGCCAGAAAGTATGGGGGGGGGGGTCCTCTGGGAAGACAACAGGAGGGACTGAGTCCCAGTAGGTGTCCAGAAGAGGGACCAGTAGGCATCGAAACGATGACCAGAAGGGCCTTCAGCGTGGCTGGGCTGGGAGAGAGACTGACTGGACTGACTGCGGCGGCCCGGAAGGAGGGCAAGCACACAGCGCCTGCCTGAGGGGGTCAGGCAGGACCCTGAGGGACGCTGAACCCACTGGGAGCAAGTCCATGGGGACAGGATGCTGACAGAGTCCAAAGTCTCCTGACTGGTCACTTATTAACCAGGGAGGGGAAAGGCAGACACCACCCACAAGCTAGATCAGAGCGCTGGGGAAAACACAGTGACGCTGCTGGGCTCCCACCCAAATGCCACCTATGCATCCCGCTAGAGGACATGCCAGGCACCCCAACAGGTGGCACAATCCCCAGGACAGCCCCCGCCCTCCCAGTGCACCAGTGCTGTCAGGCAGTGAGGGGCCCAGAAGGAGAGGGGCTCCGGATGACAGGCACCTCCTGCTGGGTCCTGGGCAGGAACCAACAGCTGTGAAAGGACCGGGTGGGGCATCGGGCAGGCGGGCAGGGCTGCGGGGCCCCAGGTGGTCAGCATGCTGCGGCCACACTGAGACCCATGATGACGGACACACTCTCGTGAGTGCCCACGCATGTCCAGGCACCCGCAGTGGTGGGCCTCGGTGGGCGGCAATCTCTGCCTCACCAGAGGCTGAAGACGCTTCAGAATAAAACGCAGAGCGAGCAGAGGACAGGCGGCAGGTTTACTGACGCTGGGGGGCAGTCCACACCACACCGTGGGCACTTAGGAACACACGTCGAGAACACACACCAGGTGCTCGGGGACGGCCCAGCAAGGACCTCGTCCGAGCCTCGGCTGGCTGAGCGGGGACACGAACTCCCTCCGCATCTGAGCCGCGTGCGGAGCCCCAAAACGCAGCAGCATCACACCTGACCGTGAAAACGCCGAACTGCCCGGCCTGTGACAAAACCTGGGCATCAGAACAGAGCTCAGACTGCACGTCAGCTCCCTGGTACAGCGTCCAGGGGTCCAGGTGCGGGACCCGGAGGCCCGCCGGGCCTGCAGGGGAATCCAGGTGCCGGCTGCGCTGGCTCTTCCCCTCCACATCCCCATCCGACACCCACAGACGGGGGCAGGAAACCGAGCCTCTAAGCGGGTTCTCCGTGAGGTTTTTCCGTTTTCTGAAAAACCTCCCTTTTCTCAGTAAGAACTGCCCCGGGCTCAGTTTCACCCCATTCAGGTCAGGCTGGGGCGTGCCCGTTGGCACATTTACCAAAAGCCGCCTGCTTGAAAGCCCGTCCCACCAGCCTGGCTGTGACCCACAACGCGGGCGGCCTTCCCTCTGGCCGCAGCATCGCTGAGGGGCGCGCTTGGCAGAGAAGTGACTCCCTAAGCCTGTCCCGGCACCAACGCCCCGCACAGCGTCCACCTGCGCACGCCCGGCCTGCACGGCAGGCTTCTGGAACGGGGGGCTCCCAGCATCCCCCCCTGGGGTGGGGACAGGGGCTGTGTGGCCCCACTGCGGATGCCACCTGGGGAAGCTGACCGAGACCCTGGGGGTCCCAATCAGGGGCGGCCACCGTGGGCACAGCGACAGCGGACAGCACGGGCCTCAGTGCGCTCATGCGCCCGCTGCTGGCACACCCTCTGCGTTCCATCCAGCACCCGCTGGCATCCATCCGACTGGCCTGGCGGGCTGTGGGGAGGGCCCACACACGGCCCCAGCAGGCTCCTGTCAGAGGACCCGGCTTTGTCGAGAGAGGACTGCTGTACCTTCACCATCCGCGCGCAGGGGCGGGCACACCGATCACCCCATTGTACAGATGGGGAAACCGCGGCTGGGGAAGCAGCGTCACCCCAAGACCTGAGTGAGGAACTGGCAAAGCCAGGGCCCAGGCCCAGCGAGTCCACACCCCTAACCACTGAGGCGCACTGGCTCCGTCACACTTCTAGAAACTTCTCCTTGGCCAGAAATACCAGAAATTACACCACCTCCTACTTGCACAGAGCCGATGGGGAAGGAAGGAGCAGGTCAAATCAGAGCTGGAGAGAGGGACTTCTGCTTCGCGGCGGGGCAGCCAGTGAGGGGCCCGAGCGCTGCACCAGCTTCACCCAGGCACAAAGCCACCCTGAGGCCCGGCTCCAGCGCTGGGCCTTCCTTCAGGCTCCAGGCCGTGGCCTCACCCCCACCCAGCAGGTAGGGCCCCAGCAGTTTTGCAAAACAAAAATCGAGGCCCCTCCTTTCAGGAGCCACTGGGGGTGCCGCCCTCACCCCCCGGCCCCTCATTAATATTCAACAGCTAAGACAAGCTGGACAAGAACAGGGGCCATCCAGCCAGGAGTCTGCCCTCCCGCCCTGGGGTCCAGGCCTGCACAGACGCAGGCGGCCACGACGGAGCCTTTAGAAACCAAGTAACGGAAACGGCTGCCATGGCTGAGTCACCAGCTCAATCAGCGAAGCCCAGGGAGGGGGCTGTGGGCAGCGTGGGCACTGCCCGTCCTGGCCAAGGCGGCGGTCCAGGCCCCAGTGCCCTGAGAGGCAGCGGGCGAGCCCTTCAGGGCTGGGGGAGGGGCCTGGCTCCCCCTTGAGCCTCATGGCCAGTCATTTGAGCAGCTCCCCTCCCCTCGAGGTGCCGGAGCTCAACAGCACGCAGCCCTCCTGGAAGGACCAGCCTCAGCCAGGCCACCTGTCACCACGGCCTCCTGTAACCAACTGAGCCAAACCAGTGCAAATCAGGGCCGAGAACAGGCCTGGGCCTACAAGCCTGAGGAACGTGAGCTGTGGCGTTCAGAGGCCAAGCGAGGAAAAAAAGCGGCCAGTGGTCCCGGTATGTGCTGCCTAGGCTCCCAGCTTTCCCAGAGCCGAGCTGGACTTGGCCACAGGCCTCCACACATGCCCCCAGCAGCCCTCCGCCCTGCCAGTCAGGGTCCAGCTGTCCCAGGGCAGGGGTGGCAGTCTCCTTGCTCTGGGTCCAACACATTGGGTGCTGAGATTAGAAAGAAAGGAACGCAAGCCTTTGGGGTGAGCAGGATCCCTCTCGGGGAGTCCATCCTCCTCTCGTTATTTTTTAAAGAACTTTCTCCAGAAACTGGCAGGACCGAGGCTTCAGAGGAGAGAAAGGTGTGAGAGGGCTCGCAGGGTCACCCCTGGGAGCCTGAGGCCCTCCTGCTGCTCCCCCGCCCCCCGCTGAGGCCCACACCACAGGCATGCTCATGCACGCACACACCACGGCTCTCGAACAGGCCTCCCCAGGAGGCAAAGGCAGCCACCGCCCGCCAACTGACCCCATGGCCCTCCGCCAGTTCCCTCCAGGGCTCTCTGGGCGGCCACAGGTTGGGAAACAGTAGGGGCTCCACAGCACACGACATCCACACTCGGGTCAGCCTGCTGCTGCACGACCACCGTGAGACCCCCCAGGTCGCCAGCAGCCCCCAGCTCCAGCAGGCCACTGCCACCTCCAACAGGCAGGGGCCTGGGGCGACCGGGGTCTCCTCTTAAAGAAACGGATCTCCAGCAGAGCTGCTCCTGCCCCCAACGTCCCACGGCTTGGTTTCTAGCAACAGACTAAACCGTGACACAGGCAGGACACAAGGTATCAGTCACGTGCGACGGGATGACTACCCACAATGCACAGAGAACTCCTACAGCCGAACAAAACAAAACAGACCAACTCAAAAGAGGGCAAGGGACTCGGATCGGCGATTCTCCGAAGACGACGGACATGTGGCCGGTAAACACGTGACAAGATGCTCAACCTCGCGGTCACCGGGGACACGCCACTCAACCCTCAGTGAGGCCTTGGCTGGGCGGCTCCGCAGTTAGAGCGCCGTCCCGATGCACCAAGGTCGCAGGTTCAATCTCAGACGGGGCACACAAGAGAAGCTACCGACGAATGGATGCGTACATAAGTGCAGTAACAGATCGACGTTTCTCCCTCTCTCTGAAATCAGTCAGTAGAAGTTCAAAAGCAAACAAACAAACAAACAACAGTGTGACGCCCTCACACCCACTAGGATGGCTGCCATACAACAAGACACAGAACAGCAGGTGTCAGTGGGACACGGAAATCAGAACCCCCTGCACTGCTGGGGGGACGTGAACCGGTGCCGGCACTCAGGGATTGGTGCAGCAGCTCCTCAAAAACTAAACACGCCCTGGCCGGCTGGCTTAGCGGTTAGAGCGTCGGCCTGCAGACCAGAGAGCCGCAGGTTCGATTCCAGTCAAGGGCACGTACCTCGGTTTCGGTTCGTCCCCGGCCTTGGTCGGGGTTGTGCGGGAGGCAACCCGTCAATGTGTCTCTCGGTCGGTGTCTCTCTCTCTCTCTCTCTCTCTCTCTCTCTCTGAAGATAAAATGGAAAAAGGATCCTCAGGTGAGGATTAAAAAAAAAACAATTAAACAAAGTTACCGCACAACCCAGCCCCACGCGCACGCTGGACCACCACCCAGCCTTCACGAGGACGGCAGCTCTGAGACGCTGCGCCGTGGATGGACCCAGAGGCCGTGGTGCTCCGTGAAACAAACCAGGCTCAGAAGGACAAACGCTGGGACTCCACTCAGGAGTCGCTGGAGGAGTCAGAGTCAGACGCAGAGAGTAGATGCTGGGGCAGGGGCAGGGGGGACGGTGGGGTGAGTGCTTAGTGGGGACAGAGGTTCAGACCAGGAAGGTGGAAAGTTCTGGAGAGGATGGAGGTGACGGCTGCACGGCAATGGGAGCCTGCGTTCCGGATGACATTACCCCTAAGGCTGGGCGATGGCAGGAACGTGGGCAGCTTCTTAACCGCCCCTAGGCGTGGAAACTGGACCAGCATTTAGAGAAAACACTGGTAACACGTAAAATCGAGACCCCTCAAAAAGGCCCTGCGTCTTCTGGGGACCAGAGCCCACCAAGGAAACAATGAGAAAGGAGCGCACACAGCCCACGCTCAGACGGTGCCGCAGGGCCCTGCCCGGAACGCCCGTGTCGGGGCCCACGCGCCCCCACCCCAGTGAAGAACAAGAGCAAGGGGCACAGTCACCCGTGTGATTCCAGATGCAAGAGTAACACACACATTTGCACATCGTGTGTGAGTCAGTAAAACAAGGCAGTTACAAGCTGACCCGCCCCACCTTCCTCCAGGAACCCCCCACACCTAATATACCACCTGTGTGGGAGGAGACGCCCTTGTCCAACACCTGAGTCCTCCCTGTGGGGGGACAGCCAGCCAGTGCCACCACTTCAGAGCCAGCTCAGTGAGACCCCGTGTCGCTCTCGTGCTCACACACACGCACTTACACACAAGGACAGACGGGCTACAGCATGAGGCCCGCACACTGGAGCCCCAGAGCCCCAGGGGACAGCTGCACAGACACGCACTGTGGACCAGGCCTCGACACTCGTCCAGACACGAGGGGACGGCAAGGTCCCCAGGACACAAAGAGAGGAACAGGCACCGTGTGCTGACAGTCCACACATGCTCATAGTCCACACTGTCATGTGAGCTGACAGTCCACGCTGTCCCGTGTTGCAGGTTGGGAAGTCCTGAGGCGTCATTTGTAATACTAAGAAAAGCAAATGCCCTAGAGGTTACATAAACCCAGACCCTCAACACGCCAGGAGGCTCAAAAACACGGCAAGCACCCTGGCCGGTTTGGCTCAGCGGTTAGAGCATCGGCCCGCGGACCAGAGAGTCCCCGGTTTGGTTCCCGCTCAGGGCACGTACCTCGGTTGCAGCTTGCCCTCGGCCCCGGGTGGGGTCGTGTGGGTGGCAACCAGTTGATGTGTCTCTCTCACATCGATGTTTCTCTCTCTGTCTTCCTCCCTCTCCCCCTCCCTCTGAAGATAAATGCAAAAATGTCCTTGGGTGAGGATAAAAAAAAATTTTTTTTTAAATAAAAAATTTAATAAAAAAAAAGAACGCGGCGTGCCGGGCACACACACAGACACGCACACAGACGTGCACAGGCAGGCAGGCGTGCGTGCACACAGGCCCCAGACCCTGCCAAGAACCATGGAAGAGCCATTCCTGAGATGGCAGGGATCCGAACACAGGTCCGCGGGCGCTGAGGAGTCCCACTGGTTTTGTTGGGCACATGAATGGCACCACGGTTAAGGTTTTTCCCAACTCCGTGTGCGTTAAACAGATATTGAAACGTTTAAATATGAAATGAGATGATGCCTGGGATTTGCTTTAAAAAAAAAAAAATCACAGCCTCCTTACAAACAAGAGGGAAGAGTTAGATAAAACAAAATGAGCAGGACACTGTAATTGCTGAGCTGGGCACGGGGCTCATTAACCAGGCTCCGCTTCTGTGCAAGCGTGGTGTACCATCGAAACACAACACTCGTCCACAGGCACGTCCACAGGCACGCCACGGCGACACTACAGAGCACCCTCGCTGGTCCCGTCCGGGTGGGGGCAGGGGAACACCTGTACTGCTGCGGAGTGACACTCGGGGACCGGCCAGGCCCTGCCTGCTGGCCCCACAGCTTCCTGGCTTTCTCCATGATCCCCTGTGAGAGGCCCAGGCCTGCAGGCCCACCACCAGCGCCCACCACCCCCGCCACCCTCGCTGAGCCCCGCGCACTGCCACACCCCTTCCCCAGCCCTGCAGGCCCATTGCCTCCCTCCCACCTGCTTACACAGCCAGCAGGGTCCCAGAAGCTGGGACCACGGGGACAGCAGGCCGTGCTGCGGGCTGCCCTGCGGGTCCCGGCTGTCGTCCTCAGCCTCCAGGGCTCACAATGGGAGCTCGGGGAGCACCATCCAGCACAGAAATCGCAACCCAGACATAAATGTTTACACGAGGAAACAGAACGACTACAGCTCGGGAGGCATCCAGCTCAGTCGAGCAATTAAATCGGGGGCCTCACTGCCACAGCAGACCTCCAACTCGAGACACCCTGACGGCGGCCACAGGGAAATTAAAGCAAACGCCCCCCCCCCCCCCACCAGTGTCCAACGGGAAGAGCAGAGTGTGCCTGCCCCCACTGGAGCCCGAGCCTGAGCCCTGCACACACGCTCTGATCTGATCGAGGGAGGCAGCAGGGGGTCTTCCTCCTGCGTGGCCAATAAGGAACATCAACATGCAGAATCCCTGGGCCGACAGCAGGCAGCAGGGACCACGGCGCGTGTGCACTGCAGGGGCCTGGGAGCCAGGCCCACAGGACATGACCCCTCACCACGCAGCTTCCAGGCTGGGCTCCGGGGCCGCAGCTCCTCCATGGTCCCCACCAGTCAAGACCCTTCCCGACCTCCATTCCAGGCCCTCCTGGCACACTTCCCAGCCGGGCCACTGCCACAGGCTGCCAGCCCACTCTGGGAGGAGGTTCTCCTGTCCTCCATCCAGAGCCCAGGCCGTCAGCCACGCTGTGGGAAACAGAGCAGCTCACTCGCTGAGCCACACGGAGGCAGCCCGCAGCTTACCTTGTTTTCACAGTTTCAAGACCTTTATAAATGGAGACAAAATCGGCGAGGGTCAGGCAGGCTGGGCGACATTTACTGCACACAAGGATGTTAAAAAAAATCACAGTTTTGATAGTTCTGCAAAAAAAACTTAGCAAATTTACAACAAAACTGTCAAGTAATTAAGGCAAGGCACTTCACACATGAACTTAAACTGCTAATTAAAATCCCCTCGCTTAATTGACTACATTTGCATATCATTCAACTTGGGAGTATGATTTTTTTAATGGTTTGGGCAAATCGGTTGTAACCTCGGGGAGCGGGCGGCAGGGAGGGCCAGGCGTCTGGGGCTTCAGAGGCTTGACCCCAGGCAGGGTCTCCACCCAGCAGGCACAGCCACTCACCCCAGGCCGCAGACCCCACTGGGGCACAGCGCAACGTTGGTACACCCTCCTGCCTAGCACACCTGCCTCAATCTCCCCAGTGGGTTCCAGAACCACCTGGGACGAGCACACTTGTCCTCCTCCAGGGAGCGGGGGTCCACAGCTCCCCCATGGCCTGGCCTGGCCTGACTGCTCCCTCTGTCCTGGCTCCTCTGTGTACAGGCCCAGCACCAACCCTGCCACGGGAGAGAACCACTCACCCCTCTGGTGCCGATGGGTCAGAGTGCAGACGACCACACTCACCTTCCACAAACGAGCACCAGGCCCAGGCCCGGCACACGTGGCCTCGGTGCTCGGCAGGAGAGCAGGGCTGCTGGGATCCTGCCCAGGCCCCGCCACTTCAAGCTGGGGGCGTCTGCGTCACTCAGCACAGTGTCCATGGAACTGGCGTTTTCCCCACAGCTGGACCCGCGGGGCCTGCATGAGGCACCCCCAGCCCTGCACAGGCTGCCTGGGCACCCACCACGTGTGGCTCCCATGGTCGAGCGCAGCAGTGAGTTCACGGGGAACCTGAACGCCAGGCAGACAGAAGCACGGCCTCGGGCACGGCAGACGGTGCGCCCCACAGCTGCAGCTCTGCGAGACCATAAGGGCCACAGACAGCCTCAAGCAGAACCACGAGCACCACCACAAGGAGGGCCACGCATGTCACCAGGGTTGGCTGAAGCAGACACGTGCAGAGACAGAAATGGTGGGGTCTGGACAGCGAATACCTCCAAGGTCGGGGAGGACACAGCCTGGCACCAGCCCATCACCACTGCTTCCGTGTGGCTGCCTCACCCACCTGCCAAGCCTGAGCCACGAAACAGTGCCACGGGGTTGGGATCACGGGCGGAATGCTGTGGTGACAGCAAACAGACTGGAACCCGCAGGAGAAGCTGGTGCTGCTCCCCAGGGACACGGAGACGCCAGCCCCCCATCGGAGGTTCTCGCAGGTCATCCAGACATGGTGGCCTCGCTGGGCACAGGTCCCTGCTGCCTGTCGCTGCTAGGCGAGGCTGTGCTCACCCACAGGGACGTGTGGAGTGCCCCGGTATTGGGGTCATTTCCTAATCTAGGGTCACTGCGCACAAGACAAGACAGGCCCTCGGTCCTGCGGGAACGCGCCTCCTCCCCCAGCAAGCTGCTCTCTCCGAGTGCACGAGTACAGGGGGCTGGCTGTGTGGCCCAGCAGAGGCCGGGGGGAGTCCCCACCTGGCTAGAAGGAGTGAGGCACAGCAGACCATGGCTCCAGGCCACTCCCCAGACACCCCACTGGCCGACAGCTCCTTCAGGGCAGAGGAAGAACAATGTGGGCGCATGGGACAATACAACACCTGCTGGGTGTCCCCCGACATGCCTCCACCACCCCCAACTCCCCTCCTACTGCTTCCAGCATGGTCAGCCCGGCTCCTTTGTGCCGCCACACATGGGGGTTTGCACCAGGGGCTGGTGGTGCACAGCTCAGCTGCCGTCGGTGATCGTCACCCTCACTCACCTCACACGTGGGCTCAGGGGTTGAGTTAGGAGGCAAATTGCCACCCCAGAGCTCGGCTGGCGCCCTGGGCCCTCAGACGGCCTGGGCCCCAACAGCCTGTGGCTTCACTAACCTCAGGACAGAATGACCCTGACCTCCCGCCCCAGCTGCCCGCCGCCCCGTTTCTCTGCAACAAGCAGGAAGCCTATTTCCAACACAACACGCTTCTTTCAAAGAAGCCAGCCAACGTCCCGGAGTCGGGGCAGGCACCACGCAGGGTAGTCCAGGTAGAGCCACAGCGGGGATGCTGTCACTCAGCGGCAGCAGCCAAGCGTCAGCGTGGCCCCAGGCTCGAAGTGTCCCACGCAGACCTGAGCGAGCCACCTTCTTCAAAACACAGAGGAGAGCAAAGGCACACAGCACCTGCCGAACGCCTCCACTGCAACCCTGGCAGAGGCGCTCAGTCTTCCCTCTTCTAGCCATCGAAAGCAGAGCTGCCGATAAGCCCTGACAAGTAGTGACTTCATGCCTCCATGACTCATTTGACGGGTATTTATTCGGGCCCGGAACTAGGGACCCAGCTGTGACCAAGCCCCCCCACGCCCACGCCCTGGTGAGCCCCACAACACAACCACAAACACACCATCGCCGGAGAACCAGACCGCTGCGGGCTGTGCGCCCAGAGTCACGCCGAGACTTCCTGAATTCTTATCGATAGCTACAAAAATCAAGAAGTCACAGCTCTCTTTGAATCTTTGTAAGTCACAGGAGTAAAATCGGGGAAGACACAGATGCAGAACATCAGGACAGAGTCTGGCTCTCTCCCGGGCTCAGGCCAAGACAACCTCCCACCCGAAGACCCCACACGTGGGCCCTGGACACCCAGCGGGCTCCCTCCACCCAGCAGGAGCCCCAGCCACTGGTCCTTCTTCCAGGTGTCGCTCTGGTCCCCACCTTCTCCTTTAAAGTTCACGCCTGAGTCGGAATCCTTCATTTTGGCCAATAAGCAGACACAGTGGTGGTGACTCCCGGAGCTGGAGGACCCCCGGAGCCCCAAAGTGCCTGGAAAACAGTAAGCCTACGCAGCCAACGGCTGCAGGCCAGCCCGGTACCCTGAAAGTAGGGCTCTTGGAGAACCATGTCCTCTACACACAGGAAAGCAGCACCAGAGTGGCCGCTACTCCACCACCGCCCTGGGGCCGCGGCCGGTGCTCCTGAGTCACCTGAACAAGCTCCACCTGAGCTACCTAGGCCAGCCCCCCGAGGCCAGCGGAAGGCTGGGGGCCTGGGCCCGCTCCACTCCCACCAACATGGTCGGTGGCTCTAACCCAAGGCTGAAGATGAATCTGCTTCAGACCCTGTGTGACCACAGCAGGAGCCGCGGCCGCACGCCCCCACACTCCCGAGCAATGACTTCCTGTTCCTCCTGCGACTCTGGCCCGCCCCTCCACGTCTGAGCCGGTTCATAAACACAAGGCGTGCCCGGCTCCACCATCTCACTGCCCGGCCGCCATCCCAATGTCCTG
The DNA here is from genome assembly GCA_030848825.1 of Tadarida brasiliensis. Classification (NCBI taxonomy): domain Eukaryota; kingdom Metazoa; phylum Chordata; class Mammalia; order Chiroptera; family Molossidae; genus Tadarida; species Tadarida brasiliensis. The sequence continues at coordinate 986,965 of CM061264.1, read as the reverse complement.
CCCACCATGGCCCCGGTGACCGGCCAGGCAGGAGGGGACAGCCCTCGGGAAGAACGGAAGCGTTCTCCTCCTCCTCCAGCTCTCACAGATCTTAAGGAAATAATTCAGCCTCTGTATTTTGACTCAAAACAAAGAAACTTTTAGAAAACATTTCAGTTGAAACTTGCATAATTCCTCCAGCAGAGACACCCTCCCTGACTTTCGCAATCCTTAGAAAGAGCCACAGTATTGCTGCTTGTGTAACAGTCCCCGGGCCACAGAGTCCGGCCGGCCGCCAGCCGACGGCCACGGCTACCTCCCGCCAGACGGCCAGGGTGCCAGCCCGGAAGTGCCTGGTGGCAGGGTGTGGGGCAGGGCTGGGGTCACACTCTGCAGACTTCCTCACCTCCTGTCCTGTCTGTCCTCACCCGACACCCAGCACAGACACGGCACAGCCTGCTGCAGGAAGGCTGAGAGACCCACACGCCACGAGGCCACAGCCCCGCTCTGAGCCCTTCACTGACAGAGGGACCTCAGCTGAGGGCAGCAGGGACAGAAGTGAGGACCACTCCATGACCCGTTGCCCCCACTCGAGAAGCCATCAGGGAAACCGCAGGAGGCAAGGGGCCCAGCCCAGCTCCAAAGAAGGGTGCGGGGCATGAGCAAACGGACCTCCTGGAGAACCACCCAGACAGGGCCCTGCTCGCTGAAGACCAGCTGAGGACACCAGCAGCCCCACACCTTCCACATTCATGTGGCCAACGATGGGGTGCAGGACAGAAGCCAGAGGCCTCGCTCCAGCTGCTGTTCCCCCATTTGAGAAGACACCCCCGCAACCTTTTCTCTGGGCCTTCACCTGAATGTGCAGACTGACTCAGACCCCATCCATCTGTATGGGGGCAGGCGGCAGGAGCTTCATCTCAGATGGTACCCCACCTTCTAAGCCAATCGTCTGGAACCAGAAAATCACCATGGAACCCCACAAAAACATAGAGCAAACCAAGGGGACAAAGGGACAGTTGAGCCTCTAAATCTCTGCCGGGTCCGACAGCCTTGGGTGAGCACAGCCACCGTGAGAGAGGTGGGTTCCTGGAGAGGGTGCCGGCAGAGTCCGTGCCAGCCCGAAGGCATGTTCCCGCTGCGTTCGTCCTGTGAGAATTCCTGCTGAGGGAGCAGAATGCCCCTCACACCCTGGCCTCCGCACGCAGAAGCCACAGTCGTGCCCCACGGGGACGGTGAGGCTCCACGCTCAACGCCAACGGCCTGCCCGGGCCTCCACTGCGAGGAAACGCTGCCTCTGATCAGGGAAAGTCGTCAGGAGACACAGGGAAACTCAGACAACCCAGCCGGGGACGCTCACGTCGCATGCCGTGGGGTCAGTGGGCTGCCTGCCGCCCCTACCACGCTCCAGCCACACAACAAAGGCAGATCCACGGGCCAGAGGACGGAGGCACAGCCTCTCCGGCCCCAGGACCAGAACACAGCAGCACTCCCGAGGAGCCTGTTTCTCGAACACACAGAGCCAGCCCCGCTTGGGCCCCAGGGAGGCAGAGCACCGCCCTGTCACCCCCGAAAGGGAAGCACCTGGTTCCCCAGCGAGGAGGGACCAGCAGCCTCACCCAGGCAGCGCCCAAGCTGGCAGTGCCAACATCTCTTCTATGACTGACAGCAACCTGGGCTGCTAAAAAACGAGTCCAATTTAGTCTGAACGCCATCAGACAAGCCCAAGAGGGAGGGCAGAGCCCACCGATTAGAATAAAAGGGGAGAGCAAGAATCGAGGTCCCCGTCTCGCTGCCACGTTCCCAGCAGCAAAAGCAGCACATCTCCACCCACTTGTGACACTGACACCTAGACACCTGAACCCTGAGAGAAATAAAACATCAATAGCCACTACTTACTGCAGTCCCCACGTTACACATGAGGAAACTGAGACACGAAGGTTATGCAGCGTGCTCAAGGTCACGCAGCCAGTGAGGGCCAGAGTAAGGACACGGGAGCAGCCCCATGCAGTTCCCACCCGGGCTACCCACTGTGGACACCCACGGACAGCAGCCAGTGGCCTACGAAGTGGCTTGGGACGGCCCACAGCAGTCACGCCGGGACCTATTACATCAGCAGCGTCACCAAGGAAGGTCACCAGCCTGCACAGGAGATGTGCCACCTTCACAGGGTTTCCAGGCTCGAAGCTGGCACCCACCCCACACTCGGTTCCACACTGGGGCAACCACAGCAACCACCAGCCCCCAAGGCTGGGCCGCAGGTGAGGCAGGGCGAGCTAGGGCGATCAGACGCCAGGGACACCACGAAAGTCACCCCACCCCCCCCATCGATGGCACAGAAGCGCTGACTGAGTGTCCGTCTGGCAGGAGACCTGGCGACACCTTGGCTGCCAACACCCGGGACACACTTCCGCCTCACCAGATCCCTCTGCCCCAGGGGAGCCGTGTCCCCTACAAAGAGCAGTTCTAGCACATTCTTTGTTGCCTTCTGTTCTCATCCCTGGTACATCAAAAATTATTAAAATACGCTATAAAGGAAGTGAAAAAATCAAAACAGATCCTACGAACGCTCTGTCAAGAGGCGAGTGGGAGGAGCAAACGGAGACGGGCAGGGTGCTGGGAGGGGTCCTCCCAGGCAGCTCCTTCCAGAAGGAGCAGAGTCTGGGCAGCTGTGGGTCCCCCTGCCCTGAGGCTAAGACCCTCCTCCTCACGTGCTGCCTCTGGCACGTAGACACACAAGCACACGGCTGCGCTGGGAAGATTTAAAGGGGACCATGCACCCCAAAACTCCCAATGGTGCCGTGAGAGCCAAGGTAGCAGGACAGGGGAGCAAGGCTGGCAGGAAGAGCCCCAGAGGCAAGAGGCCAGCAGAAAGGCGCACAGGGGCTCCTGGAGGTGTGGGCCTGCGAGGTCTGGGGACACAGGAACAGACAGCCAGACAGTGCGGAGGCTGGAAGGAGGCACGCCAGGCCACAGGCCCAGGCCACCACTGTTAGGACAGGGTTGGGCCACCACCTAGGCCTGGAGACCCCAACCACTTGGGAAATTTCTTTTAAATCCACACAGGAGATTTCTGAGCAGCTCTGGAGAGATCACTGAAGGACAAGGGGCAGCGCTGACCATCTGTTGAAATGGCCCGAGTGAAAGTGTGCTCTGACCACTTGTCTGTGACTATGGCTCAGGGGGCTGTCCTGCCCTCTCCCCGAGCAGCACATAGGCCAGTGACCTCGAGTTGGGCCTTCCCTGAGCCTAAGGACACCTGCACCCAGAACTGAAGGGCATGTTGCAAGGGAACCTAGGCCCGGGTCTGCAGCTATGACAAAAAGCCAACCCCAGGAAGACAAGAGACCACAAACACACACATGACCCAGATTCGGACACAAACACAGACGCAGACACACCCTGCCAGACAACACCCTCTGCTGTCCACTCTGAAGGCAAGAGACCTGCCACGGCCTCAGCTCCACTCTGCCAGAATCCATCAGTCCTGAACACGGGGCTCCCTCAGGCCACGTTGGCTGTCCAGGGTGCAGCCACCCCAAACAGAAAGGCTCCCAGCTCACAGGGAGTGCCCATCATGCCACCCAGAGCCAACTCCCTGTCTGAAATGAAGGCCCCAGCCGTCAGCCTTCCCATCAGCATCCCCCAACGCACACTGCCCACGCAGACCCTCTTGCCTGCCCAGCAGTAACCCCAGTCTGCCGCTGCCACCTGGGCGCTGGTCTAGCCAAGGGCAGAACCACCCCCAAACACATGCACAGCCGTGCACATGCACTCGCGCAGCAGCCCCCTCCAGGCACAGGCGACAGGCCCTCATTTTCCCCAACCCCTCCTCCGCTCCCTGAGACTGACACTCCGCTGGAGGGGCGCCCAGAGAAAATCAGGCGGGAGCCTCTATTCACAGATTCAGAAAAAGAAGTTTGATGCAATAGCTGAATTAATTAGGCCTCCCAAGAATAGCTGAGCCAGTGCAGGCAGCATTCTGTGTGTGCAATTTAATAAGCCTGGATATTTAAAAGGAAAGTTGCAAATACTTGGGGAGGGGGCAGATGCCATGAGAAGTTGGAGAGGACCTCAGTGATTGGTTTCAGTGCCTAGTGGCCTGGGAGCTGCCTGCATCGTAAACGTCCCCTGCCAGACAAACAACAGAGGCTGGGCAGGGCCCTCCCTGCCCTCGCTGCCCTCCAGCGTTTCAGAGAGAGGGAGAAGGAAATGGGCACATCCAAAACAAATTGCAAGCCACTGCAACTCAGGGCCCTAGGTGCCCGCTGATTAGGCACGGAGCCCAGTGCCCAATGGCCCTTGCCCTTGTTCGGGAACTCTGGATTCACTCCCTGGAAAGCCCAGGGAGACGCACAGAGCTGGAGTCCCCGAGTCTCGGCCCCCTGCCACGGCGCCTGGACACCTGGCTTCGTCTTTGAGTATGTTCCCCAGGACTTCAAGGCACAAAAGGCTCTGCTCAGCCAAGTCCTGTCTGCTGGGGACCACAGGCAGGCACCCTGCTGTCTGCAAGCCTGGGAGCTTCAGGGCGATGGCAATGCCCTTTGCCCCCACCTGGTCTGGACATTTCCTCAGGTACCCAGAAGAAGGCCTGGGCCTAAGGCTCCAGCCTGGGCCCGGTCTAAATCTAACTTCCTAGGACTCTGGGCAGGAGCGTCTGAAGTCTGAGGCCTGCTCTTCCCGGCCTATTTGGGCAATTGCTGTGGGCCTCAGGAAGGCTTCTCCACCCACCAGGCCGGGACCCCCCACGCCAACTTGAGTGGTCTCCTCCCAAGCTACAGGAACTCTGAAGCTAACCTGATTTTCCTTAAAACAAAGCAAGACCCTGAGACATGGGGGGAGGCAGAAGCACAAGTCCCAGCCTGCACAAACAGAGCCCCTGCCCCAAGAGGGCCCCCACTCTCTCTCTAGTCCTACCCCTCCCACTCTCTCCACCGAGTCCGGTGGCGACACTCACCAGGGGCACTCGCCGCTTGTACTTGTTGCCATAGTCGAACTTCTCCTTCACGTCGTCCAGGCATCGGCCGAAGCGCGCCTGCTCCTCCTTGCCTGTGTAGTCCTGGCTCAGCAGGATGTAGGCCCGCCAGTTGGCTGAGTCGAAGCCCCAGTGGCAGGTCCGGTTCTCAAGGGCCTTGTGCGAGTGCACCACGAACTTGTGCGGTGGGTACATGAGGCGGCAATCGAGGCACTGGATGCAGGCGGCGCTCGGGCTGCTGTAGAGCTCGGGCACCAGCAGCCCCTTGCACTTGCCGAAGCACTCGTGGTACACGCGCACGCTACGCTCGTTGAGCTCCAGGCCCAGCGCCAGGCTGGCGGCCAGCTCCTTCTTGCAGTGCGGTGGGTAGGTGCCTCCGTACAGCAGCGCGTTGCACAGGCGCTCCGCGTCCGTCTTGGTGATGAGCCCGCACGAGGGCGCCGAGAAGGGCAGGATGCCCATGACTTTGAGGATCTCCAGCTGGTCGGCCGTGCAGCGCGAGCAGTAGATGTGAAGCTCGTCGCACACCGAGTTGATCTGCTGCAGCGAGAAGTCGCGCAGCACCGAGTTGAGGATCTGCGGCAGGCACAGGCGCTTCTCGCCGCCCACCACGAAGCACGAAATGGTCTCGCCTTCCAGGACGGTTTCGCAGCGCTCCGTGGAGCGGTCGGACGGCATGAAGAAGGGCCCGGGCAGCACGGGCGGCGGCGGCTGGATGGCGGGCAGGTGCAGCACGGGCGGCGGCTCGGCGGCCGCGGGCACCGGTGCCGGCACCGCGGCCGCCTCCTTGGCGCTCTCCTTCTTGTAGGCCTCCTGCGCCCAGCGCGCCGAGAAGGCTGCCGGGCCGCCCAGCGAGCTCATGGAGCTCAGGTGGAACTGCTCCAGCGTCTTCTGCAGCCCCGGGTGCGGCTGGAAGCCGCCGCGACCGCCAGCCGCCGCCTCCATGGTGCGCTCCGACTCCACGGGCCGCTCCCGCTCCCGCGCGCCGGGGCCCCCGCGGCCCCCGCCGCCGCCCCGCGCGCCCCGGCGGCGGCCCCGGCCCCGGCCCCGGCCGCCCCCCGCCGCCGGCTCCCGGCCGATCACGGTCGCGGCCGCGGCCTCGGCCTCGCCCGGGGGCGCGAAGGGGAAGGCGGGCGGGGCGAAGGGGTCCCGCCGCTGGATCCCGCCGCCGCCCGGGCCCGGCGCCACATCCACGCGCCCCGCGCCGCGCCCGCCGCCGCCCGGGCCCCCCGCGCGCCCCCCGCGCGCCCCCCGGGCCCTAGGCGCGGGGCATGCCCCGGCGCGCGCCGCCAACGCCAACGCCAACGCTCGCGGGCCCGGGGCTCGCGGGGGGCGCGCGGGCAGGTGCCGGCGCCGCGAGGCGCGAATCGCCGCGGTGGCCGAGGCCGAGGGGCCCGGGAGGAGCGGGGACGCGGGCGCGGGGCCCGCCGGGCCGTCCTCGCGCGGCGCGCCGCCGCCGCCCCGCTCCTCCCACCGCGCGGCGCCCGCCCGGCTCGTCCCGGCGGCGCTGGCCGGCCGCGTCGCGCCCGCCGCCGGCCGCCCCGGCCCGGCCCTGCCCGCGCCCACCCCGCCGCCCGCGCCGGCTCCGCGGCCCCCCCGTCCGCCCCCCGCGTGCGCGGCTTCCGGGGCGGCGGAGCGCCTGTGAGGCGGCCCTCAGAGCACGGCGGCGGCGCGGGGCTCGGCGTACATCCTCCCGGCGGCTCGCTCCGGCTCGGAATGAGCGCCCGGCGCTGAGCTCACGCCGCCGCCCCGCCCCGCGCCCCGCCCCGCGCGCCGTCTGGGCCGCGCGTCCGCCTCAGCCGAGCGCCGGCCAGGAATGCGACCGCCCCACGGCCGGCTCTTCCAGGAACGCGCGCTCCCCCCGCCCGCGCTCGTGCCGCTCGGCCGCGCTCGGCTGCGCTCGGGCCTGTCCGCCCGACACTCGGCCCCGTCCGCCCGCGACTCGGCTCCGCTCGGCCCCGCCCGCCCGGAACTCGGCTCTTCTCGGTCCCCGCTCGGCCCCGCCCACCAGGGATTCGTTCCCACTCGGCTCCGCTCGGCCCCGCCCACCCGGGACTCGGCCCCGCTCGGCTCCGTTTGGCCCCGCCCGCCGGAAGACCGCTCGGCGGGGGCGGTGGCGGCGGCGGCGCCGGGGGCCCCCTTTCCGGCCGAGGCCGCTTCCTGCGCGGCTGGGAGGGCTCTTGTCCCGCCGCCGCCGCCGGGGCCCAGAAACCCACACGCGTCCCCGCCACAACCGCAAACCAGCTCAGAAGCGGGTGGGACGGGACCGCGCAGCCCCACCGCACGCCTCGAGACCCCCCCCAAAGACGGACGCAACACACCGCGGGGTCCCCACTCACGAGGGCGATGCCACAGCACGACCCAGGTCCCCGTAAACAGCGGGGACGCCACGAAACATGGCCCGGGGCCCCACACATGACGGGGACCCCACGCAATATGACCCAAGGTCCAACATAGGACAAGGACGCCCCGAAACAATGAGGGTTACTAACACGTTAGGGTAGAAACACCCCAGAGACCCCACACAGGAGACAGACGTCATGCAGCGTGTCCCAGGACCCCCACCTGATGGCAAGTGCCTCACAAAGCCCCCTGCCCCAGGGTCGATGGACAAGCAGCACCTACCTCCCGGTGACCCTGCACCCTGGTCCCCACTGCACGGCCAGCAGGACCACCAGCCAGCAGCTGCACCTCCCAGCTGTCCCAGCGCAGGACTGCCGGCTCCAGGGGGCAGGGCCTCTATGCCTCAGACGGATGGCCCTGCATCCAGGGAGCTGTGCCCTGTGCGGGCTGGGTTGCTGCCAGGGCCGGGCCTAGGGTAGATCCTCAGGAACCTGGTCCCTACATGCCTAGGGCAGACCCATGTGACCCTTACCCCCCAGCCTCCCAGACTAGAGAGCCATGTACACACCTGCAGCCACCCAGGATGTGGCCAGAAGGAGACCCCACTGCCCATCCTTCCCCACACTGGCTGAGTCATGGGGGAGACAGAAAGTGCCTGCTGGCAGAAGACCAGGGACCCGAACTTGAACAGGCTGGCTAGGTGGCCCCCAGAGGAGGCCGAGTCCAGCAAAGGCCTAGGGGTGGGGACTTGAAGTCAGGACAATGGTCCCGGCTATTTTAAACCTGAGTGAAGGCAGAAGGACAGGCCAGCCAAGTGGAACGGTAGCACCTTTTTCTCCACAGAATGAGGGCACCCACACCCACCTGGGCACTGGGGGATGTGACGATGCCCGCAGGACTGAACAGAGGCCCTAGTACCACACCCACTTCAGCTTGGGTGACCTTCAGCTTGTCACCTGCTCCTACCTCCCCAGTGGAGATTGCAACTGACCCCAAACCAGTACTCCTGGGGGCAGTGCCTGCCCAGGGAGCTTACCGGTCATCTCTGCAGACCCTGAGGTGCGGGCAGGTGTCTGCAGAGGCAGGCAGCTAGGGAAGGTGGGTGACCTCACACCTTCATGGCTGTGGACACAGACAAGCGCCTGGGGTGGGGGTGGGGGTCTGAGATTCAGAGTGCAGGGCTCCGCGTTTGAAAACCTGACCGCCATGGACGGGAACCCTCCCCCTGCCTTTGCCCATGCCTTGGGGACGATCCGTCCTTATTGTCACTCCCATCTCCCCAACACCCAGCAGCCCCCAATGCAAAGCTTCTCTGTGGGCGAACATGAGAAGACTAGGAAAGGGGTATCTAAAAAACACAGGAAAGGGACTTACTTGTTTTCAGAAATAATTTTCTTGGCCCACACTTGGACCAAAAATGTTTGTATTGCACCTGAAAATGTCAGCTCCTTCCATGTGGATCTGAATCCTGGACCGCCCGGGCAACCTGTACTTGAAAGAAGGGGGTTAGCGTCCCCAGGGCTGGCCAGGAAGGGTTTCCAGCCAAGCGAGGAACTCCTGCTCTTTCAGCCACCAGGCACAGCCCACCCCCCAGTGGGCCGTGATGGCTCCACTGCTCCCCTTCCCTCTGCACCCTCTGGCTTTGCAGGGCTCCAGGAAGGGATCCCAGGAAGAGGCCAGCCAAGGGCCAACATTTTCACACAACCACAGAATCCAGAAGGAAGCCAACATGGGTGTTCAAGGGTGTGTGGTGGGGGACAGGTGTGAAGGGCCCTGGCTGACCTCAAAAACTTCTGCGCCTCCATGGAAGTGGAGGCCTCCTCCCATAAGATGTTGGAGTTTGGGGAGCAGCTGAGGCCTCCTCACCCACCCAGGACCAGGGCAGCCGTGTCTATACTGAGCCGGCCAGGCCCTGTCTGCCCCTGAGACTGGTAGGGGTGCTCCCACCTGCTGGCCTTCCTCCCTGCAGCCCACCCCAGCACCTACTTTGGTCAGTGGCCCACTCCTCCCACTTTCCTATGACCACGGGCCAGGCACCATCCCAGCAGGTGCAGGGTCTGGGGCACAGGCACAGCCACAGCCACCCTGGGGGCTGAGGCAGGGACCCAGACCTTGCCTAGCTGATGGATGTGGGCAGCTGATCATGTGTGTACTCATTCCATAAGCACATGTAGCTTGTACCCTGCAGGCACGAGCCAGGTTCTGGAACCAGTCAAGTTCCGTCCACGCGGCTTCCATCTCCTGCTGGGAGACTGGCATAGGATGGGCAACACTGTCAGGGATGGAGTGAGGTCCTGCGGGTCCCGAGGGGACTTTGAGGGGCTGAGGGCTGACCATGGAGCCAGCAGTGCTCCAGGACCAGAGAGATGAGGATGCTGGTGACAATGGGGGCTCCTTGCCTTGGCAGGAGCTCAGAGTCCCAGCTGGGGAAATGGGCTGGGAGGCTCAGATCAGCAGGCCCCTCACACAGACCCCCAACAGACAACTAGCCCTGGATGGATGGCTCTGTCCTCCTGACTCCCACCTGCCCTGCTCCCTACTCCTTGGGAAGCAGAAGGAAGACACCTGCTTGCAGCCAGGAACAAACCACCATTGTCAGCAAAGTGCAAAGATAGTGTCTTAAAACTTTAAATTTGGGGGGAAAAAAGTTCTCAAGTAACATGATCGTGATAAAAATTTCGAAAAGACTTGTGTCTTTTTTCTTTTCAATATGTTTTTATTGATCCTTTTAGAAAGAGGAAAAGGGAGAGAGAGAGCGAAACATCGATGTGAGAAACATCGATCGGCTGCCTCCTGCACGCCCCGTACTGGGGGTCAAGCCCACAACCCGGGCGTGTGCCCTGACCGGGAATCAAATTGGGACCTCTTCAGTCCACGGGAGGACGCTCCATCCACTGAGCCACACCGGCCGGGCAGGACTTTTGTCTTAATTTTGGTTCTACCAAAATCGACCTTGACGCAGACAGTGCGAACAGTTGACTTGGCAGGCAATCCCAGGACACACAGCGGGGGCAGGGCGTGGGGAGGCAGGACGCAGGCGGGCGCCCTGCAGCCTGTTACCTTCGGGCTCCAGGAGCGGGATACTGCGCACAGCGGGGGAGGCGACAGGCACTGGAGCAGGGAGGTTGCCGGCAGAGAACTGAGCTAACAAGGGAGCACGGGACAGGCGAGGGGGCGGGCTTCTCACTGGGGGAGACGGGGATTCACACCCAGGGAGGGATCCGTGAACCGTGTGGTTCTGGGTTGGAATTCGCAGTGAACACATTTCAGTATTTATAAGCAAACGGGAAGGAGCGGGTGTGGACGTGTCTGCCCAGACCTCTGCACCATCAGTGGCTGTGCTCAGTGAAAGGCCCTGAGAGGGGCGGCACCCCAGCAGCAGTGAGCACACCGAGAACCCGCCTCTTGGTTTCTAAATTCCATCCTCTGCTCAAAGGAACCAGGTTCTGCCTGGCCGGGTGGCTCAGTGGCTGAGCATCGACCCATGCACCAAGAGGTCACCGTTTCGATTCCCCGGTCAGGGCACATGCCCAGGTTGTGGGCCTGATCCACAGTGGAGGGCGTGCAGGAGGCGGCCAGTCGATGTTCTCTCTCATCGGTGTTTCTATCTCTCCCTCTCCCTTCTTCTCTCTCGAAAATCAATAAAGAAAATAAAATTTTTTTTTTTAAAGAGAGAGTGGAAGGGAGGGAGGGGGAGAGAGAGAGAAACATCCATGTGAGAGAGACACATCGACTGGTTGCTTCACTGAGGCGGGGGATCAAACCTGCAACCCAGGTACATGCCCTTGACCGGAAATCGAACCCACAACCCTTCGGTCACAGGGCCGACGCTCTAGCCGCTGAGCCAAACTGGCCAGGGCCAGTTTGAATATTTATTTATTTTTTTATCCTCATCTGAGGACATTTTTTCATTTTTTGTTCAGATAGAGTGGGAGGGAGGGAGAGGAAGAGAGAGAGAGAGAAACATCGATGTGAAAGGGACACATCAAGTGGCTGCCACCCGCATGACCAACCAGGGCCGGGGACAAACTGCAACCGAGGTACATGCCCCTAGCGGGAACCGAACCCGGGTCTCTCTGGACCGCAGGCCGACACTCTAACTGCTGAGCCAAACCAGCCAGGGCTGAATATTTAAAATGTATTCACAAGTTGAAAGTTTGATGAGAAACGAGCTATTCGCGTAGTTTCAAAGTTGCTCCCACAAGGTCCCCATTAACCACAAAGGGGAGAAGAGCAAGGACCCAGGGGAGACGCTGGCAGGTGCCGCCACAAACCAGGGATCCAAGTGGACACCCTCGGTCACCAGGTTGATCACAGTCCTGTTCACACATCACCGCTGCAACTCTCGTGCCACAGAGACACCACCTGCCTCTGACTGTGACGAAACCTCAGACACCCACACGGAGGGACTTTGTACAGGACAGGCCCAGAACCTCAAAAGTGTCAGGGTCACGGCAGTCAGGGAAAGGCCGAGGAATGTTCTGGACCAATGGAGACCGGACAGGCAGGAAGGCTCAGGGCCATGTGTAGTCCCGGGCCGATCTCCTTACCACCCGGGGCCTTAATGGGACGACCAGAAAGCCTCGGGTGCGGTCTGGTGACCAGACAGCAGCAGCGCTGCCTGGGACAGGGTCCTGTGGTCATGTCAGAGTGTCCTTGTTTGGGGTGGGGTAGGACACCATGTCAGCAGTTACCCCTCAAATGCCTGGGGTTGGGGGCAGTCCCTCCACTTTTCTGTAAGCTGGGAACTGTGGGAAAATACAAAAGACGCCTTGAAGGATGCCCTGGGAAGGAGGCACGGAGGGTCTGTTCGGCCTTGCTGAGCTTGAGCGGCCCAGCAGAGGCTCCTGGCAGTCCTGCCCTGGGGCCCCGCAGGTGAGGCCTGAGCGGACACAGCAGGACAGCCGGAGCGTCCGCGGTGACTCCAACCACCGCGGCAGGGAGCTGCCCCTGCGGGTCCATCACAACGGCGGCCGGAGGACACGGGTGCACCCGGCGAGCTCCGTGGCGCTGAGACTGGAGGAACCCCGAGCCACAGGTGAGCGGGCGGAGGAGGAGCAGCCCACGGCGGGGGCCTCACGCCTGCTGGGATGGACTCCGGGTCACAGGCCCTGTCTGGAACAGGCACCAGGCTTCCATCACAACAACATGAGCTGAGAAGGGGCTGTCCTGTCCGTGGTGGGGACAAAGGGGACACTGCACTCCGGCCTGGAGGTGGAGCCCAGAGAACAGCCAGCTGGACCAGGACAGGAGGACAGGGTGCCAGGGGAGCACGGGGCACCTTCCTCGAGGTCAACATCGGCACGGGCACCTGCGGGCGATGGGGGAGGGATGACCACGGCACAGGGCAAAGCCCGCAGATGAACTACCAGAGCATGGCAAGCAACTCCAGGAGGAACGAAGGGAGCGCTCGGCAGAGTTCCCCACTTGGCTCGGCAGCGGACACTATTTACGAAGTTGCAATCGTGTAAACAACCACAACGATGAAATGCCGATGAAATGCCTCATTTGGGAAGACGGATGAAGAGAGCAGGGTGGGGGTGAGGTGCTGGGTGAGAGCCCCAGACAGCTCACAGTGTCCAGAGCCGGTCATGGAAGGGGAAGCAGCGGAAAGCGGAGGGGCTGCTCAGCCAGGGCGCCGGGCCAGAGTCAGGAGGGGCTCGGACCCTGCACACTTGTCACACGGATGCTAACCCTCTGGGTTCTGTCTGTGTTGTTGTTGTTGTTGTTGTTTTAATCTGTGTATCTTTCTTTGGTAAGAAGTAAAACAAACAAAGCAGAACTCTAAACTAAAAATAAATAACAGAGGAAAACAAACGGACGTTCCCACCACAAAACGCTGCAATCTGGGACAGCAACGAACACACTTCGAACGAGTCGTTGATGAAAGAAGGAATCAAAATGGAATCGCGAGAGGCTTCGATGGGAGGATTGCGAAAACACTGGCGATCACAGTTCGAGGGCGCCACGGTGCCCCGGTCTCTGCATCCGGCAGTCCCTGTGAGGGAAGACAAGAGCGGCTTTTTGCCGAATGAGGGAACTACGGATATTTTTAATTTCTTCTTTGTGCTGACCTGCATTTTCTAGTCTTCCAAACAAGCTGCTTTCAGTTTTGTTGACCTTCACTGTTGTTTCTTCTGGACCCTTCTGGCTGGGAGGGATCCTCCCTCTCCCCGTGGAACCCTCTGCGAGGTCAGCCACGTGCACCGTGCAAGGGCCACTCATCCCACGTGGTGGAGGGTGTGTGTCTTCCTCCCCTGGGGTGGTTGGGGGCTGGGGCCTGTGCAGGGTCACACGTGGGTCCCAGCATTCAGTACGAAGCCAGGAGCTGCCTCCTGGGGTCCACGGAGGTGGTGCCTGGGAAGCTGAGCAGAGCGCCTGGCCCTGGGCACGGCAGTCCTACTATTCTCACCCTGAGGACCAGAGGGGGAGCCCAGCATGGCCGCTGCGAATGCTGTGCCTCAGTCCTCCCGTCTCCCACTGTGGCCAGCACCCCAGGGGCCCGCCCCTGCACTTGTCTTCCTGGAGGTTGGAGGAGGGAGAAGCGGACCCCTTTCCTGTGCCATGCAGAGCCATCCTAATGCCCACCCTCGGCCCTGTGGCACTGCCAGTCAGATGTGGCAGTGTCAGGGCTGCCCAGCCTCTCGAGGCAGAGCATTGTGCTGTCCTGGGAGCCAGACGATCGCTTGGGCAACCTCTGGGCCCACACCCAGGTTGGGAGGGGGCTGGGCCCAGGCCCCAGGCCAGGGCGGCAAGGCTGGCTCCGGAGCCCCTTCTCCTGGGAGAGCCCGCCCAGCCCCTGCTGGGCCAGCACAGGCACCTTTCGGTGGAGCAGCCGCAGGAACGGGGGTGGGGTCGGGGGCACACATAGGCCTCGGCCTGCCCGGGGCTCCAAGCCCAGGGGCTTCCTGGCCTGGCTCTGAGGCCCTGTCCTCAGCTGGTGGTCACAGCAGCCGGGCCTGCCCGGAGGAGCTTGGAGACAGCCACACTGTGGTCCTGCAGCCCCGCCTCCACCCGCAGGACCCTGTCCCCTGAAGCGTCCTGTGCCGTTCTGGAATGTGCACCTTGCTGGCCATGGCCTGCCCCGGGCTCCCGCCACACCCTGCCGATCAAAGGGTGGCCGCCTCCTGCCTGTGCCCTATAGCCCTGGGCCAGCCCGGGCCCCAAGGCCACAGCCCCATCCCGCGTGCCAAGCGCAGGTTAGGGGTGTGGGGGCAAAGGGGGAGCGGGGCTGGGCCGAGGCATGGGCACCCTGCTGTCCCCTTGCCCCGCAGACGTTGCTGAGTGCCACCAGGTGGGCAGGGACGTGAGGGGGCAGAGCGGCAGGTCCTCCATGGAGTTTTCACCTGCGCCTCCCAAAGACAGCCCCCGAGCTGCTGCTCCGTGGGAACAGCCGGGCCTGCGGTCAGAAGAGCAGCGGGCTCGGTGCCAGGCTCCTCGAGCACACTCACCTGTCTTGCCCTCCAGGTGCTAAGGAGCGGTGGTACCATCCCTGATTCAGAGCAGGGCACGCCAAGGCTCAGGGTGGCCCGAACACCACATGGCAAAGGGACAGGAATCCAGGTGAGGCCCAGCCGCCACCGCAGGGTGGGGACAGGTGGGCTCTATGAGTGGGCAGAGGTCAGTGGGTGCTCTGAGAACCCGCTCCAGTGACCCCAGGACCCCTCCGCCCTCCAGGCACACCCCCTTTAACTCCCAGCGGCCGAGTGAGGCCCGCCTGAGGTCCACCTTCCAGCCCTGCCATGGCCGTCCCCTCCCTCCCCCGCGCTGGCCCATGACCACGGCACTGGTACACAGCCCCAGTACACAGCCCCCTCCCTGCTCTGGGGCCCCGGCTCCTCCAGCCACCTCCTCCGTGCACTGTCCTGGGAGCAGGGTCTGCCCCATGAGGCCTGCCCAGCACCATCCTCGGCCCTCCTGCGCCCCCATCCAGGCCAGGCCAGGGTCCTATCGTCACTCTGCCAAAACGGTCCTTCCCTGTCAGAGGCCTGAGCACGTTCCTGGCCCTTGAGCGAGTGGTGAGGGGCCTGACGGGGTCTGAGGAGAGGAAGCCGGTGCCCCAGGCCCCTCCCTGGCAGGAGCCGGGTATCCCCAGACTGCGGAGCTTGGGCAGCCGGCTCCCATGTGGTTGCGGGGCACTGCCCTAAGGACCCTCCACCCCAGAGCTGCCTGCAGCCCCCTGCACCCTCCCTGGAGCCCCTCCCCCTGGGCCTGAGGTCACCCCTCTTGAGACAGAGAGTGGCTGGGCTGGCCCTGGGGTTTGGGCCTGTCACAAAGGAGGTGAGGGGGATGCCATATCCCAGAGAGGAGGAGGCCTGCATGGGTGGGGGTGGGGCAGGGGGCCTCTGGCAGGAAGGGAGAAAGGAGAGGCCATCCTCAGAGCAGCAAACCCCCTCCCGCTGAGGAGGCAGGGGTAGGGCAGGAAGCAGCAGAGCAGAGGGCAGCCGGTGCCCACCCCTCTGAGGCTCCCCGAGCTGCTCCCCAGAGGGTCTTGGGTGACTTGGAAGGGCCCTTGCTCTGACATCATGGTCCTGCCAGCATCTGGCTAGCAGAGGGGGGGAGGGGAGAACAGGGCGGGTCTGGCCACGCCCTGCACCCGGGCAGCCCCCTCGGGCTGCACAGGCCCTGGGCCCCTCTCTCCTCCCAGGCAGGCCCCCTCCCGCCCTCCGGCCGTCATTGCTGGCAGGAGCCTCAGTGAGCTCACTCGTTACATAAGGCCTGTGAGCTATTCCCCCACGCGGGGCTCCGTTTCCCCCTCTCCACATCCAAGCACCAACCACCGCAGACCCAGGGGGTCTGGGCGTGCTCCCAGGGCCCCTACCTAGCCCCCACCCAGGTCCCAGCTCCACCAGGGCGAGGACAAGTGCCTCTGCAGGAGAGAGGAGACTGTACCGGGCACCCCGGGGGGACGGCAGGCCGAGACCCAGCCCCACCCGGGCCTCAGGCAGGAAGGAAGGCTGGTATCCCCAAGGCCACATTGGTGGTTGTTGCTGACAGGCACTATCCAGGATGGGGGTGGCTTTCCTGCCTCAGGACTGGAGGTCTCCCCCGTTGGCAGCCCCTAGTTGGTGCTCTTGGCACCTCTGAGGGCACCTGGTCATCTGAGGGCCCTGAGCCCAGGGGTGTGTCAGCCGGGACTGGAACTCTCAGGAGCAGCAGCACCCAGATCTCACTTGGGTCAGAACAGAGGAGCCCAGGGAAGTGCCACCCGGTGGGGGCGGGCAGCACTCTCGCTGGAAGTGGGCACCCCTCCTCACAGCTGCAGGGGGACCCCCAGGACTAGGCGTGCTCTGTCTGTCCTCGGCATCTTGGGGAGAGGGGCCCAAGGACCTCCTGCCTCATTTCTATGGCCTGGACCAAGGGTGACCAATGAGAACACAGTCGACACCCAGAGGACACAGCCGAAGGGACGTGTAGGCAGCATGTGCTGGGCCTTCCAAGGGACCTGGAGAAGAGCGGGAAGGTCACCTCCTCCTCCTGGCCCAGAAGGAAAGTCCCTGGGGGGCGGCCGAGGGACGGAAGGGCTGGGGGGTGATCGATTCCACCTTGTTTCATGAGCAGGGAAGAGTGGGGAGCCCAGCGGAGGCTCGGAGGCCGGTGGCCGGGCCTGGATGGGCCCGGTGGCCCGGCTTCCTCTGCTGGAGAGCTGGGGGAGTCGCCGGTGCCTCCTGTGCTGACCTCTCCCAGCCCCGCCTAAAGGAAGCCCTAGCGCTCCGGACTTCCAGACGTCTCCTGCCGGGAGCCTGTCACGCCAGCCACGCCCTGCTTGGGGACAAAGCTCCCGGGCGGCAGGGACAGGGGAACCTCGTGCCAGCGTGTGGCGGCAGGGCCAGAAACCCGAGGCCCCTCCTGCGGACTCGCAGCCCCGGGGCCTCTGGCCCCACCAGAAACAAGCCCCAGCTTTCCTTTCTTTACAGAGACTCTCTTCTTGGAACTTACACCCTCTTGGGTTTGCTATTTTTACCCACCCTGAGCCTTCCGGTCTCCATGGCGACGCCTCCAAACAGCAGATTCCAGGCAGCAATGACGTCACCTTTCCCTTTCCTGCCTGGAGGCACAGCCGTGCAGGGCTGCAGGCCGCCCTGGGCTCCTGCTCACGCCCCCCAGCTCCCCCTGCCAGACCCCGGGTCTGTGGGCACAGCTGGCCTCTCCACCCTGCGGCCGGCGCCCGGCCTCTCTGGCAGAGCCCTCCTCTCTGAGCCCCTGAGAGTGGCTGTGGAGCCCCGGGCAGAGGGCACAGGCCCAGGAGCAGCACCCTCCTGCTCGGGATCCCTGCCTTGCCGGCCGCCCTGTGGGAGCTGCCGCAGGCCCTGGCGGGGGGGACGCAGCCGGACTGGCCCGGGAAGCCCCTGCGGCATCCGCAGCAGAACTGGTGACAGCCGCGGGGCTGGAGATGAGGCCGCTGCACCAGGAGGGCCTGTGGCCTGCCTGCCCAGCGCCTGCCACGGTGCCCGTGGCATCTGGCCCCACGGTTGAGGCCGTTGGACACTCAGGCCAGGCTGCTGCCCTCCCACTCTGTGGTGGCCAGCTCCAGGCTGGCTGTGGGCCACACCTTCCATCCCTCCGTCCTGATCATGCAGCTGGGCGAGGGGGCCGTGGCCCCTCCTCCCGGGCCCAGGTCTCTTGCAGTTGGTCACCAGGTTGTGTCTCTGGCTGGGCCATGCTTTCCTCAGCTGTCCCGGTGACACCCAGCCTGAGTTCTGCCCTCAGCCTAAACCAAGGACGGGGACCCTCAGGGCTGGAGGGCCACCTCTGACAGGCATGGGGTGGGAGGGCGGACTACCTGCACCCTGGGCCCCCCCTCCTGGAGGAGCACCCCACCCCTGGGCCCTTGCTCTGCTGTGGACTGCAGAAATGGTTGAGGATTCTCACAGAGCCTCGCGGGGCGGGCGAGTGCTGCTTGGGGGGCTGTGTGTCGTGTCCCCCCCAGCAGAAGAGCTTTCCCTTGTGGCCAAGGGCCTCTGGGCTTGTGCAGGCCCGCACCCTGCCTGTGGGGTGCTGGGGTCCCAACCCCAAGCAGGGCCTGCTCCTCCCGTCACCCCACATAACTAAATAAACAGCAGCCCCACGCCCACCACCTGGGCCTGGAAGCAGATGTGGTCCGGGGTGGAAATGAGGGGAGCAGGCAGGTCTGGGGGCTCTGTGGGGGCTGGGGCTCCCAGCGCAGGCCGAGCCCAGGCTCAGGGCCACGCTCCGTTCTGACGGCAGGGAAGGGGCAGGGAAGACACGGAGCAGATGTCGTGCTCCCAGAAGCTGGTTTCAGGGCCCACATTCCTGCCTTCCTGCTGGGTGTCAGGTATGAAGTCCCAACTCGCCTCCGTCTGACGTGGGCAGGCACACACGCAGGTCTGGGCACGAGGCGGGCGGGTGGGCGGCCCGTCTCCAGAGCCCCACACAGACACATCCGCAAGAGGCGTGCAGGGCACATGGCGGGCTGGCCCAGGGGCCTCCCTGTCCCAGCGCTGTGTCCCAGGGGTGCATGCGAAGAGGGCCTGTGGGAGAGGGCCCAAGGCCACGGGGTGGGTGAAGGCCCAGGCGCTGCTGCCCGGCTCCAGCGCCCTGCTCCTCGGGCAGGTGAACGTGGCTGTCCAGTTAAGCACCGACTCCGACAAGCTCATCTGGGCAGAAGGCGGGGGCGACGGACTCTGGAGTCAGTCTGTGGGACGCAGGGGCTGGGGGCTGGGGACAGGGAGGGGCGGGAAGGTGGACGCAGGGGCTGGGGACAGGGAGGGGCGGGAAGGTGGACGCAGAGTCTGGGGGCTGGGGACAGGGAGGGGCGAGAAGGTGGACACAGGGACTGGGGACAGGGAGGGGCGGGAAGGTAGACACAGGGGCTGGGGGCTGGGGACAGGGAGGGGCGGGAAGGTAGACACAGGGGCTGGGGGCTGGGGACAGGGAGGGGCGGGAAGGTGGACGCAGAGTCTGGGGGCTGGGGGACAGTGAGGGGCGGGAAGGTGGACACAGGGGCTGGGGGCTGGGGACAGGGAGGGGCAGAAAGGTGGACGCAGGGGCTGGGGGCTGGGGACAGGGAGGGGCGGGAAGGTGGACGCAGGGGCTGGGGGCTGGGGACAGGGAGGGGCGGGAAGGTGGACGCAGGGGCTGGGGACGGGGAGGGGCGGGAAGGTGGACGCAGGGGCTGGGGACGGGGAGGGGTGGGAGGCAGACCGGGCCCTGGCACTTCACCATTATCCATTCAGCCTGGTCCACCTTTGTGGGCCTCTGTCCTCTGCCGTGCTTCCTGGGGTGTTTTCGCGAGGCCCAGGCTCCTGCCCCTGCCCCCTCCTCAGACCCTTTGGGCCCCCACAGGAGGTCCCCGGTCTGAGCCAGGCCTACTGGCGAGCCCTGCCCTGCGTGGGTGGGACCCCAGGCCAGGCGAACGACGCCGACTCCCCCGGTTGTCCGAGGGCCTCCCTGTGACCGGACGGGTGAGCAGAAAGGCGTTTCTGTCCTCAGGCGCCCGCAGACCCGAGTTCTAGATTCAGGTGGCATGCTCTCAGGGACAGGCCAGGGAGGGGCGGCCAGGAGCCGCGGGGAGGGGCTCCTGGTGAGGACGTGTGAAATGGGGGGGCTTCCTGGGCAACAGGGTCCACGCGGAGGGTGGCGGGCAGGCTCGTGAGAGGGGCTGGGACGGGACGGGGGCTTGAGGACAGTGCTCTGAGCCAGGAGGCCCCCAAAGCCGCAGGCTGTGCTGGGCAGAGTGTGCCTGGGGTGGGGTGACCCGAGGGGGGCAGTGGAGCAAACAGCACCCTGCGCCTCCACTTCCGCGCTGGGAAAACTGAGGCCAAGCGAGGGATCGATTGGAAACAGATGAGGCTATTTTTCTGGACATTTTGTTCCCTGTCCCGCCCTCAGCCTGGCATAGGCTGGAGTGACCAATCGCGGGGAGGGCCCTCGCTGGCCCAGCTCAAGCCCCTCGGTGTCCCCGGGCCGCCCCTCCCTAACTGCCCAGGGACCCGCTGCCCCCTGTCCTGCCCACTCTGGCCACAGTGCAGGCGTTAAGTAAACAGGCGACTTCAAAGGGCGGGACCAGGGGCTGGCGGGACCTAGGTGCTGGGCAAAGGCTGCCCGCCTGCCACCCACCCCACACCCAGCAGCCCCACAGACGCCACAGGGAGGGCTCCCGTGGCCGAGGCCTGGCACTGGCCTCCACCCAGCACCTTCCACAGACCGGTCCACCTCCAGGCCGAGCACTGCCCGCGGGCTCTCGTCTCCATGAGTAATATTTAACTTGGAAGAGCTGACAGACAACAGCGGCTGAAGTTAACAGCAGGTCTGGATTGCACTCTGCTTGCCAGGGAGGGGGAGGGCAAAGTTGAGAGGGAGAGAGCAGGCGGGAGGCGGGCCTGGGGAACCAGCCACTCCCGGCCTGGACCCTGACAGGCGTTAGGACCGCCCACCCTGAAAGCAGGGGCTTGAGATCCACGCTGGGCACGTGGCTGAGCCCTGCAGCCTCAGTTTCCCCTGTGGGAACCACCCTGGTCAGGAGGGCCCTTGGGCTCCAGCTCTGGGGCAGGGACACAAGACATGTACACACACACACACACACACACACACACACACAAACCCACCATACATACACATCACACGTACACACACACCACATGAACACACAAACACAAACACCCAGGTGCACACACATCAGATGTACATACATATATACAATCATAGCCATGCACACACACATCACATGTACACAAACACAAATATACTAGTACACGCACATCACACGAACACACACAAACACCCATGCACACATACATCACATGTACACAGACACGCACACGAGCACACATATCACATGAACACACACAAACACCCATGTGCACACACATCACATGTACACAAACATACACAAACACACTAGTACACACACATCACATGAACACACACAAACACCCATGCACACATACATCGCATGTACACAAACACACCCACGAGCACACATATCACATGAACACACACAAACACCTATGTGCACACACATCACATGAACACACACAAACACCCATGTGCACATACATCACATGTACACAAACACCAGTGCATGCACATCACATGAACACACAGAAACACCCATGTGCACGCACATCAGATATACATGCAGCACACGAACACACATGTACAAACACACCGTGTGCACACACACCATTGAACACACACACACAACATGCAGCTGTGAACAGAACGCCTTCTGCAGCTCTGAGGCTCAACACAAGGATGGAAACACCTAGAAGCAGGAGCAGACAGACATGGCGCTTGAGTGTGGGGTGGGGAGGGCAGGAGTGCAGCCAGGGCAGAGTTGTCCCCAAATGAAGGTTTGAGCCCCCAGGGTGGACCACAGTGCCCACAGGCAGGACCCTTGCCAGTGTGCCCTCATTGGCTGGTCTGTGTCACCCGCCCCCAGGTCCATCCCCACCATTGGGCATCCAAGACCATTGGGCATGGGGACGAGGGCAGACGGAATTCACCCCAGCGGTCACCCTGCCTGCACCCACCAAGTCCTGGGCATGCTGGGTGGTTAGCGGGCCCCAGGGCTGTGGTCCCCAGAGAAGGGGCATCCGGGACCCCTCTTGGTCCTTACAGGGTTCCTGTGGCCACAGGGCCCAGCCTGAAGCCCTGGGCAGGCCGAGAGCTCAGCACATCCTCCCGGCATACTGGGTCGGTGGTTTCCCCCTGTGCCCTGCGGCCAGACGCTCCCATTTTGTGGGGACAAGCTGCTGTCTGGGAGCCCTGGCCACCCCAGGTTGGTCCCAGCAGGCCGGAGATTTGGGAGCAGCTAATTAGTGCAGCTCCTTTTGGGTCTTCCATGGCCGGAGGTGTGGCAGGAGCCGGGCAAAGGCTGGTGACCTTGGCAGGATGGGCACCCAGCCCTGGGGACACCAACCACCGTCTGGGCTGTAAGTCAGCGGACGTGGGTGTGGGCCTGGGAGGCTGACCATGGGAGGTACAGGGCAGGCAGCTGGGCGCTGGCTCAGTCAGGGCGGGACAGTGCTCTCCCTCACGGTCTCGGGAGCAGCCAGTGGGGCACCGGGGCACCAGGGTTGGGAGGAGTAGGCCTCACCCTCTGCCCAGCCACGGGCTGGGTCTCCCAGGCCGGAGAAGCTGCCCCCGGGGCTCAGCATCCCCAGTACTTCCCTCACTCCCTAACCCTGACCCCTCACACAAGGTACCTCGGGCACACTCAGTCAGCAAGGCCAGGGGCTCAGGCAGCACAGCCCAGGAAACTGGGGTTCAAGTCTTAGCTCGGTGCTCACTGTCACATGGCCTATGACAAGGGGACGGAGGCCTGGCCTCAGCCAGTGCACCTGTCCGTGGGGGGCGAGCATACCTCCATCGCAGGGCTGGGTGCAGGCGGACAGGCTGGTGCCCTGGCAGTGAGTGCGGAGTGCCAGCCCCTGGCCGGGCACTGGGGCTGCCCACGGGGCAGGATGTGGGGGACAGAGAGGGAGGCCCAGCAGCGCGCTCAGGCCCTGACAGCCTCAGGTCTGCGTCCAGGTTTGGTTCTGACCCATGGGGGACCTGCCCTCGCCTCCTCCCTGGCAGGGCCTTGGGGGCACCACCAGCCCAAGCTGGGAGTTAAGGGGCTGCTCAGCGACCTGCCCTCCTCTCCCTGAGGGGTGGACAGGCAGCGTCAGGTTCACCTGGGAGAGAGGCCGGTGCTGGGCCAACCCCCACGCACGGTGACTTCCAGGACCGCCAGCCTGGGAGGTGCGGCCAGCGGCAGCCTGACCGCACTGTGTGGGGGAGGTGGCCACAGAGAAGTCTGGGGTCCTTTGGAGAGGGAGGAGATGGGGGTGGGCGAGGTACCGCAAGCTGTTCCAGGGCCGAGAGCCACGGCAGCTGGACAGCTGGTGGGCCCTGCCCAGCTCCCGGTGGGGGCTCAGGGCCACGGGGTGGGCAGAGGAGTGCCGCTGTCCCGCAGCCCAGGGAGGCGCCCACGACCTGTGGGGGGCTGTACCCCACAGAATGGCCCCACAAGTCCCCGCGCCCTCCCCAGCCCCACCTTCCCTCCCTCACCTCTGGGGTTTCTCCCACTTCCTGTCACTCCTCCTCTCCAAACCCTTCTCCTCCAAGGGGCCAGATGGCCTGAGGTGCCTCGGGGCCTTGGAGAGGAGAGGCCACTTCTGTCCCGGGCTGCGGACCCAGCCAGGCCCTCCCTCCCTCCTGCCAGCCTCCCAGGGAGGCCTGCGGCGTGGCCCAGGGGAGGAGGGGGGACTCAGGCAGCAGGAAGGAGGGCAGGCCTGCTCCGTGACCCAGGGGGTGGCCCAGGGGCTTCGGGGAGCTGCTGGAGTGGAGGACGCCCCCCCCCCCCAGCCTGTGCAGGTTCCAGCCTTGTCCTGGCCCCACCTGGGGGACGGAGGGCGATACAGTGCAGCCGGCTTCGCTCTCACTGGCCAGTCAGCACCCTGCAGGCCTCAGCGGGGCCCTGGGGCCCTGGGCTGCCCTCTGGCTTGGGGGTGTCAGGCTGGGGAGGCAGGAGCAGCTCAGCTCCACCTCCGGCCCCAGGGCCACGGGAGCGGGTTAGGTCTGGGGGTCCCATGTGCTGCTCCTGCCTCCCGGATGGTCCTGGGGGTGAGGCCGAGGGGTCTCTGGGCAGAGCTGTTTGCCCCCTCCTGCCCCCCTGGACCAGACAGCAGACAGCTAGGCCCTGACCAGCCGCCTGCCCTGAGCCTCGCAAGTGGACAGAGACCCTCTGCAGGGGTTCTCAACACAGGGAGAAAACTTCCTTTTTCTTTTCATTGTATCTATATGAGAAGATAAAATATCTAAAACCTATACCATAATGTGAATCAAACACCCTTCTACGGCGATGGGTGATGGGTGTCGTTATTCCTCAAGGACACTGGACACAGTCACTCAGAGTTCTGGGAGCATGGGCCCGGGTGGGGGGGGACGTCCTTCTCCCTGCTGATACCCCCACCCCACAGACCTTCACTCCCTTCCTGCCAGCCAGGGCAAAGAGCCAGGGGCTGACCCGATCCAGCCTCTGTGTCCAGGTGGGGTGCTGGGCTGGGCTGCGGCCTCCGTGCCCTCCTGAGAGAGGAGGTTGGCAGAGCAGGAGGGAAAGATGAGGGTAGGGGAGGAGCTGGAAGGGGAGGGCGGGGGGGGGGGGAACCACAGTGGCCACCACACCTGAGGTCCAGGGGTTCCTCGGAGGGAGACCCTGCACTGTGGGTCACACCAGGAGCCAGGGCACACCCGGCCAGCCGAGGACAAGGACCACTGCCGAGGAGGCCCTGGGAAGGAGGCCCCCGGGAAGGAGGCAGGGCTTTCCACATCAGACCCCCACATAGAGAGGGGAGTGACATGGGTGGGGCACAAGGTGGCCGTGGGCTGGGCGGGGACATCGGTACCTCAGGAAGTGGGGGCCCCGGCGGGCAAAGCTGTTCCCCTGGAACTGAGCTGCGGGGTCCACTCTGCCCACCCAGGAGCCACATGGGTGTGAGGGGAGCTGGCCCTCTGCGGGGCCACCTCTCAGCTCCCCTGTGTTGGGGGACAGGTGACAGGACACATGGGCCAGAGGAGTGGGTCCAGGCCCCCAAGCTGCCCCCTCTTCCTGCGGGCTTTTCAAGCTGCTCTGGCCTGAGGGCTTGGAGAGGCCCGCCTGGTGGGTGCCCCGGGGCCGCTGCACACAGGCCCGCCTGGGGCTAAAAACAGCGTCTGGGGCCCGAAGTCCGAACTCCAGGTGTGGGCAGGGCAGCTCCCTCCGGAGGCTCTGGGGGGGCTCCCTCCAGCCTCTTCCGCCTTCTGGTGGCCTCAGACGTCCCTCGGCTCTGGCCGCATGACCCTAATCTCTGCCTGAGTCCCAGCTCCCCTCTTCTGATAAGGACCCCAGTGACACCGGGGGTCGGGGTCACCCTGACCCAGCATGGCCTCTTTGCAAATAAGGTCACTTTCATCGGTTCCCAGTGGCCACGGATTCGGGGGAACACTGTTCAACTTCCCAATATCCCCAAAGTTGGCCTCTGCTCCTCTTACACTCCCCACAGGGTGCTGCCTGAGCTGGTCCCTCCCACTCAGGATCGTCCCCTCCCACCCCGAGGCTCTGGGGACACTGGGGGTAGGCTCACCCTCCTGGGCAGTCAGACAGCACCCCAGCCCTACAGCTCCCATTGTGGGGCGGAAACCGAGGAGGCCGACGGGGTGGAGGGAGAAGCTGGGAGGAGGCTTCACAGGCCAGAAGGCTTCTCTGGGGAGGGGGCGCCAGAGCAGAGCCCGAGGGCCACCAGGAGCTGCCACTGGGGGGAGGGGACCAGCAAGGGCAGAAGCCTGGGCTGGAGACATGGGCACAGAGAAAGCACCTGTGTGGCTGATGAAGGGCAGCAGCAGAGGACAGGGTTGGGGGCTGGGAGAGGCAGGGACTTCACGGGAGTGACAGGGTTCACTATGAATGCTGGAAGAGGATGACTGTCCAGGAGACAGGTGGTGGCTGGGATGGGGCCTGGGAAATGGGGCCACTGTCCCTGGCCAGCCCCTCCCGCAGCTGCCCCTTGGCTTTTGGGCTCCCGGGGTGGGGGTGGGAGGCTGTGCGGCCCTCGGCCTTAGCCTGCTGACGGCTGGCAGCCCCGGCCATGGATGCCCAGCACTCTGCAGGGTGAGGAGATGCCCGGAGGAGCCCTGGGTGCCCGGGTTCCTGCACCGGTGGGTGAGCCCTGCTCACCAGCTCTGCTGCCCTGCGATCCTCCAACGTTGCCCAGGCAACTGCCTCCATCCAGCCTGTCTGCCTGGCGCTCACACACCCACGAGCCACCGCCGGGCTCCAGGCAGGCTCGCCCGCTTGGCACACAGCAGGCAGGTGTGGCTGAGCGTCAGCAGGCCGGGCTCCGGGGAGGAGGAGGCCCAGTCCTTGGGGGCATCCTCGCCCAGCCATGGGGCACGGGCAGGGCACCCTGAGTGGGTGCTGTGCCGTCCCGACACCTCTGAGCTGAGAGCATGTGCCTGGTGGCCGCCAGTTTCGCTCGGAAATTGGAAGGGGCTGGGCCTGTCGCCCAAGCTGTCTTAACCCCACCTGATGGCAGAACCAACCCCCCAAAATCAAAGGAGGGTATGGGGAAGCAAAGTGGGGCTTGGACCACCCCAGCTGGCTCTGGCCAGGCCCCTGGGGCATCAGAGGCAAACCTGTCCCCCCCCCCCCCCCCCCCGCCATGGCAGCCAGGTACCATTCACACCCTGGCTCTGGGGACACCAGGAGCCGAAACACCTCTTTCTCAGTAGTGGAAGGTGCCGGGGAGGGATGGGGCCCTGACCTGCCGGCTGCGGACATCACCCTGATTCTGCACTGGGTGCCTTGGAGGGCAGGGGGTCCGGTTCATCATCTACCTACACCTCAAAGGTGGACGAGGCCAGAGCGCAGTGAGGGCCCAGCTCCTGGTCCGAAGGGTGGGCCGACACCCCCGAGCTCTTTCTGCTGGGGGCAGGGCACCTCCTGCAGAACACCGAGATGCCCTTTGTAAACGCGAATCTGGGCTGTAGAAATGTGTTTCTGCAGTGGCGGCGACAGCCCCAATCAGACACTACTTTCCGTGCACGCTCCGCGGCCGTCACTGCGGCCGATGGCTCAGCAAACGAGGGGCTTCCAGTCAAGTTCAACTTGTAAACTTCCTCCAGCCCAGCCCGGCCACCAGCTCCCTGACGACACTGGCATCGCTGGGTGAGGGGGGGCTGTCAGGGTGCACGTGCTCCCATTCCACCTCCAGAAGGTCCCCGTGAGGCCTGGGGAGGGGTGGCAGCTGTCGGAAAGCAGGGGATGGGGGGGCTTTCTGATGAACTCGGCACCTGCCGTGCCCGGCTCAGGGTGGCCCCAGCTCTGTTCTCCGAGGAAGTGTCCCAGGCTGTAGGTCCCAGTGGTAATGGGGTGTGTGTGTGTGTTAATCCCCAGCAGCCGGATGAAACCAGAGAGGAGAAGCCCCAGGATGACTTTTACAGGCTGCTCTGGCCCCGCCCGCCCCGGAGTGCCAGGCCCCCAAGGGCCTCTGTTCCACTGGTGGGTGCAGGCCTGGCCTGGGGTCTTGGTCCCCTCCCCTGGTAGCCAAAGGCTGGAGCCAGGCTCAACCAGGCCCTGACAGTCCCCGGGCCTGTACCGCTGGGGGCACCTGCCCTCCTACCAGCCCAGCATCCTGGGTCCATCTGAGACCCCTCCCCGCTCCTGTCTTGCTCTGCCCTTAAGGGGACAGGCCACGTGAGGTCTGTAGAGGAAGGGGCTGGAGGGGCCAGGAGGGCTGGGACACTGAAGCGCTCCGTTCCGGCCCTGTTCAGGGGCTGCAGCTCCTCACCCAGATGTCCCCACAGCTTCCCAGCATGGCCCGAGAGCTGGGCACCCTGGCCGCCTGGCCTGGCAGGGCCTCCCCCTGCCTCAGGGAGGCCTGGCGCCGTTCCTCCTGGAGATCCCCACGGCTGGCTTGCAAGAAGTGTGTTGACACTTCCAGGAAAGACTCTGGAGCCAGGGCCAGCCAGGACCCGGCAGGGAACCCCGGACACAGCTGTCTGGGAGTCCTTGGTGAGCTGGCACCTGCCATGTGATGGAGCTGGGAGCCCCCACACCTGGGAGCAGGCCCGGCCACCGGTCACCGTCCAGGGCCCCGAGACCTGTACGGCAGCTCTGCCGGTTTGCACACCGAGGGGCTGTCCGCTGGCATTTGGGAGGCCCTGGTCTCGTTTTCCCAGGGTCTCCAGTTCTGGACCCGTCCCTGGCGCAGACAGGTGCTCAGGGAACATTTGGTGAACGGCCTGCCCCACTCTGCACTGGCAGCTGGATGGAGGCTGACCTGTGTCATAGGAGGATGACCCTCACTTGAGTGGCCTGCCCTCAGGGATGGGGTCCTGGGCTCGGGGGCGCCCAAACTTGGGGCTTGGAGGAGGTGGGACTGTGATGTGAAAAGGGCTGAGGCGAGGAGGTGGGAACAGCACTGTGGGAGCCCCTGCAGGGTGGGTGCAGAGCCCCAAAGCTGGGCTGGGGACAGCAGAAACGGCTGAGTCCCAGCGCCCCGAGTGACATCTGCTTGTGTCCACAGGGAGCAGCTGTGGGTCACCAGCCCCCTGCACACCCTCGCCCTGTGGCCTTATCCCAGGGCCCACCTCGGGCTCACGGGGCAGAGGCTCCGCAGGGTCAGGAGTGGCCGAGGGTGCCTGGGCCTCTGCTGCCACCAAGTGGCCATCGTGGGTGCTGGGTGAGAGACCTGTGCTCAGGGAATCAGAGAAGCCCCCTCGCAGGCCCTCCACCCCCAGGCCTCACCCAGGCCCAGGACCCGGGCTGGCCACCTGGACTTTGTCACTCCACTTCTGTTTTTCTTAATTAAGGAAACCAAGTTCCTCCCTTTTGCAAGGACACGGTGATGGTCCTGGGAAGGCCAGCGGGGTCCGCAGAGCGGGGCACCGAGGCTCGGCTGTGCCAGCAGCGGGAGGTGGTCCAGCCCGCACAGGCCGGCAGCTGCGGTGGGCTGTGACCCGAGGGGATGGGGGGGGGCTCAGCGTGACTTCCTGCCCGGTTCCTCCTCCTCCGCGGCCTCTGCAGAACCGGGTCTGCGGATGGCAGCGGTGGATCTTCCCACCCCCGGCTGGAAAATGGCTCCTTGAGGAGATGCCGCCTGCCCCCTGAGCCCCACCTCTGTGGTGGAGGAAGGAACCCTGGCCTCAGTCTCCCCAAAGGTTGGAGTCAGGACACCTCTGCTCAGAGTGTCACAAGGGGAGGTCACCTCCTGGCCTGCGAGCGGGCCGAGGGGGTCCCCCAAGGCGGGGTCCAGCGCGCAGGTGGGGAAGGTCGGGTCAGGTTGGGGTAGGGTTGGGGTCCCCAGCGTACGTCCTGCAGGGGTCCGGCCCGCCCGAGGCCGTTGCCCGGCGGGGGCGGGACGGGGGCGGGACGGGGGCGGGACGGGGGCGGGACGGGGGCGGGCGGGGGCGGGGTCAGTGTCCGGGGCGGGGTCCCGGTGGTTTGGCGGCTCACTTCCGCCGGACGCACGCGTTCGGGGCGGATGGAGCCGGCACGCAGGCCGCGGCTTCGGCTGAGCCGCCGGAGGCCGCCCTCCGGGGGCAGGTGAGGCCGTGGCCTGGGGTCTCGGGGGGTGGGGAGCGGGGGTGCGGCCCAGTGTACCCCCGGCCGAGCCGTGGCGGGTGTCACTCCCCCACGTGCACCGGCGCGCGCCCGGCCACACGCGCTAGGCCCCGCCCCGCTGAGCTCCCCACGCCCCCGCTCCGGTCCTTGAGCCCGGATCCCCTCTGACTGCCCCCGGGCTGGGTCTCCGGGTCAGCTGACACCCACTCCGCCCGGTGCCGCCCCAGGCCCCCGAGCCCCGGCCGCGGGTCCCTCCAGGACGGCGACGGCGACGGCGAGTGTGCGCGGCTGTGGGCCGAGCTGCTGCGCACGGCGAGCGCGGACCTGAGCGCGGACGGCGAGCTGCCGCCGCTGCCCGCTTTCGCCGGCCAGGTGCGTGCCGCACCCGCGGGGCGGGGGACCTCCGGGCCGGGGCGCCGCTGACGCCGCCGACGACCCCGTGTCGCAGGAGCCCAGGCACGAACCCGAGCGCGCCGCGTCCCCCGAGGTCTTCACCGTGGGATCCGAGACCTTTTCCTGGACGCCCTTCCCGCCGGCCCTGAGTGGAGGAGAGGGCCCAGGCCGCTCCTACCGGGTGCTCCGCGGGGCCGCCGGGCACCCGGGGTCCCCCGCCCGCTCCCCGCAAGGATGCACCGCGCCGGAGCCCCGCGAGGTGCCCACAGTCCAGGAGCAGCGGGCGGTGGACGGGGCGCAGACTCTGCAGAGCTGCCCCATGTGCCAGGCTGACTTCGCGCCCGGGTGAGTGCACCTGCCCTGGTCCTCTCCCCTCCACTGCCCCGCCGGGAGCTCCGCTTGGCCTTTCAAAGTAACTTCTCACGCACAGAAGGTTGTCAAAGGCAGTGACTCTCTGTGGAAAGTAGCCAGAGGGCACAGGGCTGTTTGGGGGTCCACCTGCTGGTCCACTGACCCGGGGCCCTGACGGCGGACAGGCTGCATCCAGCCACAACCGGTAGACTCTGCAGCAGGTCGGAGCCTCTTCCCCGCTGCCATCCAGCGGCCCTGCCCTGGGGGACCTGGTGGGCCAGGCCAGCCTGTGGCCACTGAGAGATTTCCTATTTGGCCCCAACTGTGGGTTGGAGGTTTGAAAAACGAAGAAAGACTGTTTTGCCCTGGCCCGAGTGTTTCAGTGGTTAGAGTGTCAGCCCGAGCACTGGAGGGTGTCGGGTTCAATTCCTGGCCAAGGGCACATACCTAGGTTGCAGGTTCCATCCCTGGCCCCTGTCAGGCTCATGCGGGAGGCAACCGATCGATGTGTCTCTCTCATATTGATGTGCCTCTCTTTTCCCCTTCCCGCTTTCCTTCCATTCTCTCTGTAAAAAAAAAAAAAAAAAAATCAATGGAAAAAAAATCCTCAGGTGAGGATTAATAACAAAAAAATTAAGACTGTTGTGTGTCTACAGGTGTTCTTTCTAGTTCAAGAAATCCAATTATATTGTGATGCCTTATTTTAAGTAGGGAGATGGACTCCGACTCTGCTGAGAGGTGCAAGTCGGACCACCCATGTGGGCCAGGGGTCACGTGGCAGAGGACACAGCACTGGGCGGGTGGGGTCAGGATGGTGGCAGGGACCTTGGGGAGCATCTTGGTCAGGTTTCAGAACTGGCCCTGTTGCAGATTCAATGTGGCCAGGAAACCCTGCATCCAGGGGCCAAACAGCCCGGGAGGGTGAAGGGAGTTGCAGAATCAGCAGGTGATGATCCAGACATACGGAACCAGCCAGCACGGGGATTGCAGGCGTGATCTCTTTCTTTTTAAGATTCTTAAATTGATTTTTAGAGAGACAGGAAGGGAGAGGGAGAAAGAGAAACATCAATGTGAGAGGGAAACATGGAGCGGCTGCCTCCTGCACGCCCCCTACTGGGGATGGAGCCCGCAACC
Source organism: Tadarida brasiliensis (assembly GCA_030848825.1). Lineage (NCBI taxonomy): Eukaryota > Metazoa > Chordata > Mammalia > Chiroptera > Molossidae > Tadarida > Tadarida brasiliensis. The sequence goes on along the minus strand of CM061264.1, from coordinate 955,742 downwards.
CAGGCACGTGCCCTGACTGGGAATCACCGGGACCTCTCAGTCCAGGGGACGCGCTCCATCCACTGAGCCACACCGGCCAGGGCGGACACGATTTCTCATTTAGATGCAACCCCCGTTGAAAGTCAGAATCCAGGTTCCTCTAGTCCAGGGGTCCTCAACCTTCCTAGTGCCGCGACCCTTTAATACAATCCCTGAGGTTGTACGTGGGCGGACCCGCCTGGAGACGGATAGATGAGCGGTGTCTTGGTTCCTAAGATCGTCGGAAATACGTGTTTTCCGATGGTCTTAGGCGACCCCTGTGAAAGGGTCGTTCGACCCCCAAAGGGGTCGTGACCCACAGGTTGAGAACCGCTGCTCTAGTCTGACGTTTTACCGGAACCAAGCCTTCGAGAGCCTGGTGTTGGGGGTGAGCCCAGATGGCACCCCTTCAGCAACCCCTCCAGACAGCCCCCAGATGAGAGGGCTGGTTTGGGTGAGGCCGTGGCTGTCCTCAGGTGGGGCCTGTGTGCCGGGGGAAGCCCCCACGGGTACATACGGGCCTGGCAGGAGGCATGGTGAAGTGGCCCACGGGAGATGCCCTGGTAGTACCCAGCGGAGAAGTTGCAGGACGTTTCCAGATCTGGGTCCCACTGTTCCGGCCTCTCCTCAGTGGTGTTCCGAGATGGTTGTTAGCCGTAGCACCGACTCACTGGCCGATGTCGGACGAAGCAGCGAACGTGAGAGTCAGGTCTCCTTGGCTCACACCCGTCAGAAGCAGCCCTGGCGCTGAGGATGCCCTCGGAGGGCCTGGAGGGAAATTCCTTCTCTTGGCAGGAGCCCTTGAGTTTGAGGATGCCGCCAGGGCACTCTGGGGCCTTTGTCTCTGGGTCGCTTGCATCTCTGCAGTCTGACATCGGAGAGGGGAAACTGAGTTTTGAGCTTTAACACATGTAAATGTGTGTTGGCAGGGTGCCTGCATTTTCCCAAAGTGGGTGTCCTCTGGGTCCAGGTCTCAGCGTGTCTGGAATGATTGTAGCACCGTCCTTCCATCTGACTGTAAAGGAGAGAGGGAGAAAACTTGGGCCAGATCCCACCCCGAGGCTGCGGCCACCAGTGGGGAGATAACAGGAGCCCCTGTCTCGGAAACAAGGCCCCCTCCCCGCCACACATGGCTACTCTGGGGCAGGGAGATGGGCCGGGCCACCGGAGGGTCCAGTGTAGCACTTGGACACAGTGACTGCACTGTCCTGTTGTCTCAGGACTCGTCCTGGACAAAGCGCCGGTAGTGATTCTCAGAGCTGTGGCCGCCACTCTGGCCGAGCGAGGGACCCCGGCACTTAGGACCAGCTCGTCTGCTTTCCTCCGAGCCTCAGCGTTTTCCAGGCCACTCAGAAAACGTTTTCTTTGATGTGATGGACTCGACAAACCGTGTGAGAAGTGCCGTCCCCTTGCTGCCGAATTCCGATATTCGTGGGTTTTGTGACGCCTGCCAGCCACGTGGACAGTTGGGAAGGTCGGCTCCCACGGGCCAGCTGACGTGAAGGACCCGAGATGTGTGTCCCCGTTTGTGGGGCCGTAGCAGCTCAAGGCCCCTCCGGCAGCGGGGTGCCCAGCGGCTCTGGCCCTGTGTGTGCTCAGAAGCTGCTGGGCGTCGCCTAAGGCCCCCCACGCCCAAGCTGTGCCAGCCGTCCACCCCACGCACCGGGTTGGAGGTGCTGGGAGGCAGGGCTGCCCTAACACAAGCCGAAGACGGATCCAGCGAGATGAAGCCCTGGCACTGGAGGAGGGGGGCCTGGAGGAATCCAGAGGCTGCCCACCCGGGGGACGCCACCTGCAAGCCTCTGGACAGGATGACCCAGGTCCAGACCTTGAATCTTGGGCAGCCTTGGAGACAGCATGTGGAAGTCTGGTTCTGCGGATAGGTTGAGTGGCCCCAGGGACTTCAGAACATTTGGGCCAGGGTCTGCAAATACTGAGAAGGCCTCCAAAGGCCACCAGAACGGGCTTGGGCCTTGGAGAGCCGCAGGGAATTGGCTGTGGGCCAGGTGCGGGGAGAGGCGGTGCCGTCCTTCCTGGTGGTCTGCAGCCCTGGGCTGAGCTCACAGCCAAAGGGGGTCGTCCCAGGCTCAGGGCTGCGGCTCTGGCTCCAGGGATGGGCCTTCCGTTCTGGCTGGTGAACTTGGCCTGTTGATCATCATGGTCCCAGCAAACCGCGTGCCTGGCCACGGCCCCTGGCATCTCACCAGCCTCTGGAGGGGCCTGCGGTGGCCTCTCCGCCCAGCTGCTGGAAGAGACCCAGGGGCCTGATGGGGAAAGCTGTTGGGCCTCATTCCTGCCAGTCACCTCTGCCGACAGAGCGGCTCTCGGGCTTGGCTTCAGCGGTTCCGCAGGATGTGTGACGTTGTCGAGCTGAGTGGGCACCCGTTCACTGGCGGCTCATTCAGACCAGGGTGCCCCCAGCCTCAGACACGGGCTGAGAATGCATGTCCCTCACAGTCTCCTGATGTCCTGTGTCCAGGGCACACTCGGAGCCTCTGACCCAAGAACAGGATGTGGAAAGGCCTTTCCTGGTGGGTGTGGCCCCTCCTCCCAGACCCCCGCTCATCTCTGACCAGCCGTGCAGACAGGCAGGGTTTCTCCAGCTAGTCCAGGGGAAGGGGTGCGAGTGCCAGGCGCCCCTCCGTCCCCGTGAGTCACTGGCTCCCCTCTTCCTTGCAGGCTGGCCCAGCTGGACATCGACAGCCACCTCGCCCAGTGCCTGGCGGGCAGCACGGAAGACGTGGCGTGGTGAGCCGTCTGTTCGTCCTTGCCAGGACCACAGCCCTGCACGCTATGTGTGAGGAAGCCAGCGCTGCACATTAAAATGTGTCACTGCGCCCGGCCGGTGTGGCTCCGTGGTTGAGCGTTGACCCAGCACCACGAGGTCACGGGTTCGATTCCCGGTCAGAGCACATGCCCAGGTTGTGGGCCTGATCCCCAGTGGGGGCCATGCAGGAGGCAGCCAGTCGATGTTCTCTCTCATCAATGTTTGTATCTCTCTCTCCCTCTCACTTCCTCTCTCTCTAAAATCAATAAAGGGGAAAAAAAAATCAGGAGATTTTTCTCAAAAAAAACAAAAACATCACTGTGACCTGCCTGTCGTAGCTCTTTCTGTTGGGACCAGATCACTGGCTGCAGTCACTGACCAACCTCCGTGACCGGTCCCCTAGAGATGGGCCTGGGCCGGTGCACGCCGTCTGCACCAGCGGCCCGTCTGCACCAGGCGACAGGCTGACTCCACGGGGCCCACAGCTCCAGCCCCCAGGTGCACATGTCCCTTCAGCTGCGGTCGCTCAGACACAGTCCGTTTGGTGCCCTGGGGCCCCGCTGTCGACCACAGGGGAGTCAGGGCGGCTTCCCCTTGAACAGATTTAAGGAGGACGGGGTCCAGCGCCACGGGCAGCGGGCAGGCCCGTCAGCCACAACCTCTGCTTTGCTCAGCCTTTCAGGGTGGGGACGGGGCTTCTGGGCTGGTGCCCCTGGTTCCGGAAGATCGGGCTTTGGCGCCGGCTCAGGCCTGACACTTGTCTCCGCCATGGCCATGGCGGCCGCAGAGCACTGGTGGCCGGTGGGGTCCGATATGAAACCGCAAGATGACAAAAATCCCTATTTTCCTTTCAAAAATGGCCCCACACCCGCCATGAGGACACACGGAGGGAAGGTTAGTGCGGGTGGCTCAGGGAGAGGCCAGCCTGAAGAGGCCACATCCTGGTGATTCCAACCGTGTGAGGTCTGGAGAAGGCGACAGGGCAGAGAGCGAGGGCGTGGTTCGGGGGAGGGGCAGGTGGAGCCCGATGTTTAGGGAAACGCGACTTCTCCGTGCCACCTGGAATGGTGGACACACGTCAGCAGACACCCTGTCCACACCCACAGGATGTAAACGGGGACCCTGGGAGATGACGTGTCAGTTGTGGGGACACTGGCTTCGGGGTCGGCAGTGCATGGGTGAGGGGCAGATGGGAAATCTCTGTACCTGCCCCTCAATTTATTCTTTTTTTTAATCCCCAGCTGAGGACATTTTTGCATTTATCTTTAGATAGAGCGGGAGGGAAAGAGGGAGGAAGAGAGAGAAACATCGATGTGAGAGAGACACATCGACTGGTTGCCACCCACACGACCCCAACGGGGGCTGGGGACAAACCGCAACTGACTTGAGGTTCGTGCCCTTATTGGGAACCGAACCTGGAACTCTGGTCCGCGGGCCAATGCTCTAACTGCTGAGCAAAACCGGCCAGGGCTCAATATTTTTTTAAACATTTTTTCCCTTTATTGATTTTAGAGAGAGGGGAAGGGAGAGGGAGAGATAGAAACATCGATGAGAGAGAACATTGATTGGCCGCCTCCTGCATGTCCCCCACTGGGGGTCGGGCCCACAACCTGGGCATGGGCCCTGACCGGAATTGAACTGGCGACCTCTTGGTGCTGGGTCAGTGGTCAACCACGGAGCCACATGGCCGGGCAACTGCCCCTCAAGTTTGCTGTGAACCCAAAACTGCTCAGTCAATAAAATCTTTTTTTAAAAACATAGCTTCAAAAACCTCTGCTTCCTGGAAACATGTGCTTTTACAGAAAGTAACAACGGCAAGCGTTTCCATGAAGGTCTTTTAGACAGGAAGGATGCAGTGGCGAGAGCGCTGCCACGGGACAGCCGGCGGCCACGGCCCTGCCAACCTCACAGAGCCACGCGGCGTGGCGACCGGGAGTCGGCACAGGCCAGCACATGTGATCTCAAACCCCAGGTCGATATCCTCCACCTTCTCGACTCTACACAGGGACCGGCTGCGGGTGAAGCTCCGGCACTGAGGCGCGTACACGCACCGTACACATCAACCAAACTGGTACCCGGGAGGCTACTTGGCAACACCCAGCACGGAAACACAGATCCAGAACCCTGTGCACCCAGTGCAGCCGACGGCTCCCTGGAGGAAGGGCGCTCCCAGGCGGTTCCTGTCCCAGTGCTCTGATCGCCAGTCGTGCGGGACCGCACAGCTCAGATCGGGGCTCTGCTGCTGGGTGTCTCTGCCAGTGGTGACTCCGCCGCGAGGCCCAGAGTCTGCTCAGCCTCGGCCCTGTGCGCCCTGGTCTTGGCCTTTGGAGTCACATCTTCCTGGTGACGCCTGGTTCTGGTTGACACAAGTCTCCATGATCCATAAAAGCTGTTCTGAAATCGGGGGTGGGAGCAGAGACCCCAGGGACGGGCCGGGTCGGAGAACCAGTGTTCCTGTCCCGGCGCCTGGGGCCCGCGTGTGAGCGCTGGGGGCTTGGGGCTGCGCTGAGTCCAGCAAAGCTGAACTGCTCCAGGGCAGAGACCTCCTTGTTTTCTCTGTTCTTACCATAATCTCCGGCCCCCAATTGCCAGCCACGGGAGAGGACGAGCCCGCCCACCACGGAGGCCTGAGGGTGTGTGGGATGCAGGGCTCTGTAGGAGGATGGACAATGGGCCCTCTGCACGGGCTCAGGTCCCAGCTGATGTGTTAGGGGCTTAAAAACCCAGGTGGCCCTGGCCAGTTTAGCCTAGCGGTTGGAGTGTCTGCTCATGGACCTAGGGGTCGTGGGTTCAATTCCCGGTCAAGGGAACGTACCTGGCTTGCAGGTTTGATCCCTGACTGTGGTTGGGGTCGTGAAGGGGGCAGCCAATCAATACATCTCTCTCACATCCATGTTTCTCTCTCTCCTCCTCCCCCTTCCACTCTTAAAATCAATGGAAAAGCGTCCTCGGGTGAGGATTGACCAAAAAAAAAAAAAAAAAAAAGCCCAGGTGATTCACTTCTTTCTAGAAAACCTCCAGTTTGGTTTTCCAAGCTGTCCCTTCACCTAAGGAGGGTGAGCGGGGACACGGGCCGCCCGCGCAGGCTGTCGGGGCTGGGCGCACGCTGTGTAGGGCCACCTGCGCAGGTTGTCGGTGCGTGCTGGGTGTGGGGGGGGGCAAGCTGCGTCGGGGCGGGCGCGCTGGGCGTCGGGGCGGGCGCGCGCTGGGCGTCGGGGCGGGCGGGTGCGCTGGGCGTCGGGGCGGGCAGACGCTGGGCGTCGGGGCAGGTGCGCCCGGCTGCCTTCACTGTAAGCCCAGGGCCCGTCGCACACATGCCCTAAATCTCCTGACTCTGGCGTCACCGTAACCGATGAAGACATTTCCCCCAGATCGGACACGGAACACAAGACATCATGGAGACACTGCTTAGTGTTTTCAGAAATATATTTTGAGCAGATTTAGTTTTCCATTTCCTTTCTTTTCTTAATTCTTTTTTTCTTTTTTTTTGGTCTACTGGTGCTTTGGTGAGCAACACGTTAGAACCTCCACCATCCGATGTCCTCACCCGGTCCCGTGCCACGGCGGGACGGCGGCTCCCGGCGAGGGGGCGTGGCGGCAGCGTCAGACTACACGGCTACGTACATGCTCAGTGTGAAAATACTTGTTAAATGTTAACAACGGGAACTTACCGGGACTTAGAAAATGGTAGAAACTTCACGGCAGGCACTTGGACGCCCGCCCCAGCCCACTGCGGGCACGCGCCACGCTCCTCCGCGCCGCCGGCCCGCGGAAAGAAGGCAGCCAGGGGAGCCTCGACACCATCGGTACATTTTATTCCTCAGGACATTACAGGAAAGTCCCGGTGGAGCGGGTCGGCCTGTCTCTGTGGAAAGTGTGCACCTTCGAGATCGTGGGCCCGGGTGTCCTCGGACGCGGTCACCGCGGGTCCTCCGCGACGCAGGCACGAGCAGCAAAGTCCTCCAGCACGAAGCCGCGAGCGGCCGACGCGACTGTTCTGCCCGAGAGGCGCCCGGCCTGGCGGCAGCGTCCCTCCCTGGCATGCATGCGCTGTGGTGAAGGAGTGGGGGTCATTCACGGACGTGTCCACGGCACAGGACGCCTCACACGGACTCCTCGGTGGAGAGCAGTAACGGGTTGATGTACTCGAACCCTTCGAACTCGGACTGGTCGATCCTCTTGATCACGTCCCTGTGGGCAAGGCAGAGGTCCGGGCTGCAGGCGCCGCCCTCCCGGGCCCTCCCACCAGGCACAGCCCGACAGGCGTCCCGCGTGGCCCGGCTTACTCGTCGTCCGGGGTCAGCTGCACGGGCTCGCTGGTGAACTGCGTGTCGAAGTTGTCCAGTCCGTAGTCGTCGGTGATCTGCGGCTGGAAGGGCGGCGGCGCCTGCTTCTTCTCCAGCTGGGGACACGGGGAAGTCACGTCAGTGACGCGTCCTCTGCGGGGCCCCAGGCTGCGCCGGGAAGGCATTCAGCGTTTCCCTGTGCCTGGGACACCGGGGCCCCTGGTGCCGCCGAGCCTGCAGATGCCCGCCTGCGTGGGGCCTTGAGTCCCCTTCGGAGACGGAGGTGGCCCAAGGCCCCCGCGACGGGACGGCAGCAGCCCAGCCAATGACAAGATAAGCCCCTCGTGTCCCCTGTGCGCACTGTGGGGCCCAGAGCGGTCAGGACGCCGTTCTGACAACAGAAGCACCCGGGGCCGGGAACACTGCAAACGCCCAGAGAGCTTCTGGGGCCTTGTGGAGCACGAACACGGGTTCTGCTAATGGACCTGGTGAAGGACACAAGGACGTCACAGACACAGGCGGGTCCTCCCTACACGAGGCCCGACAGGCATTAGGGATTCGGCCCGTGTGGCAGCTGGGTCGGGCACCACAGCCAGGCCGCGGGTGGAGACACATCCCTCTTCTGTCCCTGAGGAGGCCGGAAGGCACGTGCAGAGGGTCAGGCTGTGTTGTGCACGTGTGTGTGTGTGCGTGCGTGTGTGTATGCGTGCGTGTGCGCGTGTGCCTGTGCGTGTGTGCGTGTGCGTGCATTCTTCGACCTGCCAGGGACAGGCCACAGCCCGGGCAGCATGGTAGGGACATGAGGCATTCCCTTCATTCGTGACTGTTGACCTGCCAAACCCATATTCTTTTGTCAGCATGAAACATTTTCTGATAAAAGTGTAAAAAGGGGGCATTTTTTTTCTTTTTTAAAAAATATGTATTTATTGATTTTTTAGAGAGAAAGGGAGAGAGAGAAACATCGGTGTGAGAGAGAAACATCCATCAGCTGCCTCCTGCACACCCACTACCGGGGATGGAGCCCACAACCTGGCATGTGCCCTGACCAGGAATCGAACCAGGACCTCTCAGTCCAGGGCATGACGCTCAACCACTGAGCCACACTGGCCGGGCCAAAGGGGCATTTCTTAACCCATTTTGCCTGCCCTGCGTCTCGGGCTGCTTTAAAAAGACATAAACAGCAAAAGTCAGGACAGGGTGCTCGCCGGGGGTCATGCAAGCCCCCCTCAGAGTGTCCACATGCCTACGCCCCCTCCCTCCCTCCCTCAGCTGAAAGCAGCGGACGGGCCTTCCCTTCCAACCTGGGCCTGCAGAGAAGGGAGGTGGTGGCCAGAGATCAATCACCATCACTGCTCACAAGTGTGTCCGTGGAGTGGGCTTGGAGAGCGCCCCTCGGGACTCAGACACCCAGAAATCTGCCATGAAGGAGACGGGACGCTGGAGGGGCGCAGTGACGTCAGGCCAAGTCGGTGTGTCTCTCTTACATGGATGTTTCTCTCCCTCCCTCCCATCCTCCCTCCTATTCTCTCTAAAAATCAATGGAAAAAGTATTCTCTGGGGAGGATTAACAAAAACAAATAAAAATAGCCCTGGCCGGTTTGGCTCAGCGGTTAGAGCGTCGGCCTGCAGACCAGAGAGGCCTGGGTTCAGTTCCCGCTAAGGGCACGTACCTCGGTTGCAGTTTGTCCCTGGCCCGGTTGGGATCGTGTGGGTGGCAACCAGTCGCTGTGTCTCTCTCACATCAATGTTTCTCTCTCTCTCTCTTCCTACCTCTCCCCTTCCCGCTCTTTCTGAAGATAAATGCAAAAATGTCCTCGGGTGAGGATAAAAAAACAAAACAAAACAAAAATAAAAACTCTACCAACAGTGACGAGAACTAACTGCTGATTGTTGAATAAAGTTATGAAACCAGAAGAAAAAAAAAGTAGACAGGAACAGTGCCGCCCTCAGTGACCTTCCTGAGCAGGCCACGCTCAGCTGAGCTCGGGGGCCGGGAGGGGGCAGTCTGCCATGGTGGCCGGGGCTCTGGTTCTTCGGGGACGCCTGGAGGAGGCGTGGCGTGCAGCACACGGAGGTGCAGGGAGGTGCCCTGCCCTGCGAGGGCCGCGTGGCAGAGTGTGCCCGGGGTGCCGGGACCCCGAGGGCTCAGCAAGGCCCCAGTGCGGGAGGCAGAGGGGTCAAGGGCAACTGCAGGGTGGCCTGAGCCAGGGGAGCTGGGGGAAGAGGGGCCGTGGAGTCACAGTGTGACACAACACACCCGTGTCCCAAACCACTATCCTGTGAGACAACGAAAGAAATCGGGACGCACAGGAAAGCTCCTCCCGAACCCTGCAGAGCTGGCGGCGCAGCAGCGGGCAGGAGTGAGCCTGGCACGCTGGGGACAGAAGTCAGACCTCGGCCTGCTGGGGCCAGGCCCCCCGGGGAGCAGCAGGAATAAGGGGACCGGGACCCAGCAGGCCCTGCCCCGGCCTCGGCAGGAGTGGGTGGTTCTGGACCAGGACCCAAGTATGTGGACAAGCCCGCGGGCCTCAAACAATTTAGACGCTAACTTTCAGGTGCGACATCCAGCAGCTGACAGAAGGACACCAGGCCCGTGAGGAGCCAGGACACCGAGATGGACCTGCTCAGACCGGAGGCCAAGGAGGCACCGCGGACGAGTGTGCCATCATGTCAACCTCGTTCTCTGTGCTCGCTGACGGCGCAGGACATCCCAGCACACAGCCAGACACCACACAGAACACCACCGCTGGGGGGCACATAACCTCCCGGGAACCCCGAAACCAAGCAGCACAGTCACCAGACCCGAACTCCTGACCGCTCGAGGCAGGTGCCCGGGCGAGGCCAGCAGGTGCCGTGCGGCCCCAGGTTATTCTGCGTTCAGATCGAGGGCACGTCGGGAAGACGCAGTTCTGAGGCTGTTGGGCTGCGGTGCGGCCTGCTCTCGGGGAGCAGGGGCTGGCCGGTGGGATGTCGCCGCCTGTGGGGACCTGCGAGGGCAGAGGAACCCCGGCCCCACTCTGTCGGAACGCTCTGCCCTTCCTGTCTCCACAACCTCACAGAAGACACCGCTCTCGAGTCCCCCGGGCGCTGGGCTCTGGCCCGGGTCCCTCTTCACCACGCTCCGGGCCGCCGGGCAGGTCTGCACCCGTGAGCAGCGGCCACAGCTGTGGCTGTCACCCAGAGGCCGGGCCGCGCCGCTCAGATACGAGCACTGCCCACGGAAAGACGAGCCCAGCACTCACACCAGGCCATCGGCCCTTCCCTGCGCCCACGGAAAGCGTTTCGACAGGGATCGGAGGCCCACACCCAGGCCGCACCCGAGAACAGGCTTTCAGCAAGGAGCTGAAGGCCCGAATGGCCAGAGGGGCCCTCACTGAGGCCCGAGACCCGGCTGGAGCCCACAGCAGCTCTGGAACCCTAAACTTGCAGGGTCAAGGGTCACGGGCCAGTGGGGCGCCAGGCTGAGGGCGGGCCTGAGGTGCAGACACAGTCCCTAACGACCGCCTGGCGGCGCTCCCTCAGCCACATGTGCCTGTGCGGCAGGGCGAGAGTCAGACACCAGCCGAGGCCTGCTCCTGCCTGTGCTCGGGGAGCAACACGACCACGTGAGGACATCCCGTCGGCTTCCCGGAGGGGCTCTCGCACCAATGCCGCGTCCTGTTGGTGCCTCACCACAGGGGGACAGGGACTCCTCTGTGCCGCCACCCAGCCCCCAGCCCCGCGGGTGGGGACGGAGGACACGCCCCCCCAGCCGGGCTTCCTCCTCCTCTAGTCCAGCTGACGTTCAGCATCTGCTTACTGAGCCGGCACATCTTATTTTTTCTCCAAAACCGCACATTTTAAAGGTTCTCTTCAGTAACTACAACCGTTCACATATTTTCAAACGGATCGGGTTCCGTCCTCCTTCAAGACCAGGAACCCCAGCGCGGAAACTCGAACCCCTTGACTAGGCTGCTCCTCGGCCGTCTCGGACGGATGGAGGACGCCAAGTGTTGGAAAACCAACCAACAGGAAACCAAGGGAAACGCCCTTCTCTGCTGGCCCAACCTGATCCTGATTCCGCACAGAACCCTCCAGGGGTGCGGTCGAAGGCGAGGACCCCGCCCATGGGACCCTGGGCAGCATGACCAGGGGGCGCCAGGCAAGACGCCCCCAGGATCACCAAGAAGCGCCATCCCCAGGGGCTCACCTGGCCCTCCCTCTCCCTGCTCTGCCACATGTGAGCTTCCCAGTCACACCCGCCCCCGCCCCCGCCCCACCCTTCACACCCACGTCGCCCGGGAGGGGGCTCGGGTTCTGCGCTGCATTACCAGGTCCCAGTCTATGCTGCGGAAGAATGCGTGAGACTTGATGTCGGAAAATCCGGTCTGTGGCCGGCAGCCGAGCCTCTCTTTGGGGTCCTGGGGGTCAGAGTTCAAAGAGGGACATGTCAGCAGGGAGCCCAGATGCCCGGGCACCACGGATGACATCCGCCCTGGGACCCGGTGGCTTCGTACGTACCTTGTTCAAAAACCCTTTCAAGACGTGGGAGGCTTTGACGGAGAGGAACCGGGGGATGCGGATGGGCTTCTCCAGGATCACTGCAAAGGTGGGGGTCGTGGTGAGAAGCGGGGTCCCCTGCCACGCCTCCGAGTCTGCTGTGCCCTGGGACCCCTTCCTGCAGCCCAGAGACCCAGCACACACAGTGGCCTGTGTTCACGATCCCAGGTGAGCCAGCTGCATCCGGGGCACACGGCACCTCTGCACACGGCCGCCAGAGGGTGCCTCGGGGACAGCTGAGGTCCTGGATCCCAGGGGCAGGTGGCTGGAAGGGGGCAAGGCCCTGGCTGAGCACGCCCCACCGTCCAGGCCTCCAGGGTGTACCTGGCTGGGACAGGGAAGAGCAGTGTCCCCAGCCCAGGGCAGGGCTGTGGGAACAGGGCTGGCCCGACCTCGTCTGTGGGGACGAGCAGCTGCAGGTGCAGGGACCAGCCTGGGGACCCTCCCAGCACCCCACGGTCACCTTGGAACAGGTAGTCCTCAGTGTTCATGTCGGGGTTGTCGGTGATGATGTCGAAGGGGGAGCGCCCGGCCATCATCTCGAACATCAGCACCCCCAGCGCCCACCAGTCCACGCTGAACCCTGGAGGGAGCACAGGCCTGTCACGCCAGGGTCGGCCTCCTGTACCCGCTGCCGGACCAGCCCGTCGCCGTGTTGTGGGACACGCCCCGCCTCCCCTCTGCCTGCTGTCCCGAGGGCACTGGTCTTCTCTGACGGCTGGCAGAGCGTGAGCCCGGGCCCCGCACGGCGTCCAGGCTGGCACCTGTGTGCGCTTTACGCCACAAGCACAGCTGGGCCGACCTGTGGACCACTGTCCTTTCTCCTTCCTGCCTTTACTTCATTTTTTATCTTTTGTTAGCCCTCATCCAAGGATACGTTTCCATTGATTTTTAGAGAAAGCGGAAGGGAGGGAGGTGGAGAGAAAGACATCGATGTGAGAGAGATGCATCGATTGGTTGCTTCCCACATAAGCCGGGGATCGAACCTGCAACCCAGGCACTTGCCCTTGGCCAGGATCAAACCCGCGACCCTTCAATCTCTGGGCTGATGCTCTGACTGCTCAAACCGGCCAGGGCCCTCAGGGCTCCTTGGGAAGAGGACTGTCCAGTGTCCTCTACCAGGGACAGCTGAGCAAACAGGGAGCACAGAGGAGGCTGCCAGGCGGGGGGCAGGGGTGTCAGGGCTGCACACTAAGGGGTGTGCGTTTCAGGTGTCATCCGGTCAGTAAACCCCTTTTCCTGGCTGCTGGGCCAGGCCCCTACCTCCCTCTCTGCTCTGTGACCACGTCCCCAAGGAGGAAAAGCTTCCAGAGATCGGGAGTCACCCTCATCCACATCTGCCTCCTGTGTGTGCCCCCCCTCCCAGCCCCGTCAGGCCAGCAGCCCGTGCTCACCGTATTCCTCCCCACGCAGGATTTCCGGGGCGATGTAATTCGGGGTTCCACAGAAAGTGCTCGTGGTGTCGCCGGGGCCCAGGCCTTCCTGTGGGACAAAGTCGGTTACCAGGAGGGAGGACACCCTCCCGACGCGACCACAGGCCTCGGAGGAAACCGGCTCGGCACAGCGGCCGTTGCCCAGGCCTGGTCACCCCGGACAGGGCAGTGGGCGGGTGCGCATCTCTGCCCGGACCGCGCGGGGCGGCAGGCCAGGGGGCGCGGGGCCGGGCGCGGGGAGGCCGCTCGCCTTGCACATGCCGTAGTCCGTCAGCTTGATGTGGCCGTCGGCGTCCAGCAGCACGTTGTCCAGCTTCAGGTCCCGGTAGACGATCCCCCTCTCGTGCAGGAAGTCGAGAGCGATGCAGATCTCGGCCGCATAGAACCTGGGCGTGGCGACACCCTGGCGTCAGCAGGGGGCCCCGCCAGGAGCCCGGACGAGCTGGAGGCGCCGCCACGGACCCCGCTCTCCCGTCTCGGTCCCTGTGTCCTGGGGCGACAGCCGGGGGCCAGCAGGACCAGGAAAGACGCTCAACTTCCTGGTTGTCGGGGAAACGCACACCAAAACCACCAGACACACCCTGGCCAGCTTGGCTCAGCGGTCAGAGCGTCGGCTTGCGGACCAGAGCCTCGGGTTCGATTCCGGTGAAGGGCACGTACCTCGGTTGCAGGTCAGTCCCTGGCCCTGGTCAGGGTCATGCTGGAGGCAACCAGTCGATGTGTCTCTCTCACATCGGTGTTTCTCTCTCCCTCCCTTCCTCCCACTCTATCTGAAGATAAATGAAAAAATATCCTCGGGTGAGGATTAAAAAAATAACAACAAAACAAAAGAACCACCAGACACCACCTCAGGGCCACTGTCAAGCAAACAAGACCAGTGTTGAGGAGGAGGAACTGGGCCCCTGGGCACCGCTGGTGGGAACGGAGATGGCGCCGCCGCCGCGGAACACGGTGCGGAGACGCCTTAAAAGGTTAAAACCAGAAGTGCCGCACGACCCAGCAATCCACTCTGGGTGGGCACCCCCAAACTGGAAGCAGGTCTCAAAGGAACACCTGCTCACCCACGTTCACCGGCGCACTACTCACAACGGCCAACAGGTGGCAGCAGCCCAGTGTCCACGGACGGACGGATACCTGACGAGGTCTGTGCACACACGGGAATTATCACTCAGACTTTTATTATTTTTTTTTATCCTCACCCGAGGACATTTTTCCATTTTTTGTTCAGATACATTAGGAGGGAGAGAGAGGAAGAGAGAGAGAGAGAGGAACATCGACGTGAAAGGGACACATCGAGTGGCTGCCACCCACACGACCCAACCGGGGCCGGGGACAAACTGCAACCGAGGTACATGCCCCTAGTGGGAACCGAACCCAGGTCTCTCTGGACTGCAGGCCGACGCTCTAACCGCTGAGCCAAACTGGCCAGGGCTTACTTAGGCTTTAAAAAGAAGGACATTCTGACACCTGCTACGTGGACGGACCTTGGGGGCATTAGACTGAGTGAGATAAGCCAGACTCAGGGCAAACGCTGTGGGATGCCGCTCACAGGAGGCCCCTGGAGGAGTCAGGTTCAGACAGAGAGTCGATGGAGGGGCAGGGGCGGGGGTGTTTGGGGGGGACAGTGTCAGATGGACAGATGGCGAGTTCCGGACAGCATGGTGGTGAGGGCGACAACACTGAATGTGCTTAATGTCCCTCGCCGTGCGCTCACAACGGCTAGGATGGTGGTTCACGGGACGTGGGCCTCACCAGTCAGAGAAAGGGCGTGTGTGGGGCGTGTTCGCGATTCGTGAACTTCCTTTTCCCCCAAAGGATCTAAGGTGACTCAAAACTGCGTGGAATTTTTCCAAGTGAGGAAATGAGGAGAGAAAACTGTGGAAAAACAGGAAACAGCGGAGGCAAACGCCCCGAGGGAGGCCGCGAGGGAGGCCGCGGCGGGAGGGGCCGAGGTGAGTGTCCTCCGGAGGCGTTTAAAACAGAAACAGATGAGCCCGGCCTGTGTGGCTGAGTGGCTGAGCGTTGGCCCTGCACCAAGAGGTCGCCAGTTCGATTCCCAGTCAGGGCACACGCCCAGGTGGTGGGCCTGATCCCCAGTGGGGAGCATGCAGGAGGCGGCCAATTGATGTTCTCTGTCCTTGATGTGTGTCTCTCTCTCTCCCTCTCCCTTCCCTCTCTCTAAAATCAATAAAGGAAAAAAAAATTTTTTTTTTTTTTTTATCCTCACCTGAGGACATTTTTCCATGTTTTGTTCAGAGTGGGAGGGAGAGAGAGGAAGAGAGAGAGAGAGAGAGAAACATCGACGTGAAAGGGACACATCGAGTGGCTGCCACCCGCACGACCAACCAGGGCCGGGGACAAACTGCAACCGAGGTACATGCCCTTAGCGGGAACCGAACCCGGGTCTCTCTGGACCGCAGGCCGACGCTCCAACCGCTGAGCCAAACCGGCCAGGGCGGAAAAAAATTTTTTAAAAAACAAAGAAGAAACAGTGGTCGTTCTCTCCGGTGCCCAGCAAGCCTGGCTTTGCGTCCGTGTAAAACAGCCCGGAAGCAGGCGGTACGCTGTCCCCTCGGGGGTGTTTAGGCAGGACCCACCCCCATTTTTGGAAGGGAAAAGGCGAAGCCACAGCAGCACATTCCATGAAACACCGCTTCTTTGGGCAGAGGGTCCGAGCTGCTCCTGGAGGGCCGGGTCCAATGGGCCCGGACTCACAGGACCCTCCGAAGTCCATGACTCCCGAGCGGCCCCGGAATCTGCCACACGCAGGAGAGCAGGGCACACACGTCCCCCAAACCTCATTTCCTTGGTGCAGCTCACTACGAACCTCCAGGAAGGCCCCCCGCGCCCTCCCCTGGGGCCCACGCCCACCCGGCTGGCACCTGGCCGGCACCCACCTGGCGTGCTCCTCCGGAAGCTTCCGCTGTCTCTGCATGTGGAACATGAGGTCCCCGCCGTTGACGTACTCTATGACCAGGAACAACCTGGGCAGGAGAGAGGGTGAGGCAGGCTGAGACCACAGGTGGCCACCGTCCCTCGAGAACCCTCCCGGAGCCGCCTCGCTGGCGACACTGTTCCAGGCGATGGCCTGTCTTCTTTCGCTGCCACGTCAACCCTCCTGAGTGGCCAGGGAGGGGACCCGGGTGACCTGAGCGACTCTTGGGGTCCACAGGGACAGCAGCCCGGACTGGAGAGGCCACGGCGGAGGTGTCACCCTGGGGACGCCCGGAGACCCGCTGTCACCCAGTCTTGACCCCGAGGTAGTGAAACTCGGAAACCCCCACTTTCACCCACTGGCTCATTTCATCCAACAGCTATCTGCTCCCCAAGTGGGGCAAGGTCTGCCTCAGGGCAAAGAGGAAAAAGTGACCCAGGGCTGGGGACAGAGGCCCGTGGGGGAGGGCAGACCTCCCCAGGGAGTTGAGGCCGGGACGGGACCAGCTCCCAGCATCGGAGGAAACACCACGAGGCTGGTGGCCAGGTGCACTGGCCAGGACGGGAGGACTAGGCGGGGGAACTGCCTGGCCGCTGGGTCTGGATGGGCTCCGGGCAGGGGAGGCGGGCGGGTGGAGGAGTGAGGAGGTCGCAGGAAGGTGGTGGCAAGGAGGGGCGAGGCCGCAGGAGGGCAGGACGAAGGGAAGGCAGGAGCTGGTGGGGCTGCCCCAGTGCAGGAAAACTGGGAGCAGCAGTGAGTCTGGGGAGCAGTTGGGGAGCCGTTGGGGTCAGGCCACGCTGCCGGGTCCTGGGGTTCAAAGAACCAAGACCCAGCCCTGGCCGGTGTGGCTCAGCAGTACAGCGTCGGCCCGCGGACCAATGGTCATGGGTTTGAGTCTGGCCAAGGGCACGTACCTGGGTTGCAGTTCGTCCCTGGCCCTGGTCGGGTCGTGCAGGAGGCAGCCAGTCGATGTGTCCCTCTCACATCAATGTTTCTCTCTCTCTCTCCCTCCCATTCTATCTGAAGATAAATGGAAACATATCCTCGGGGGAGGATTAAAAAATAAATAAAATTTAAAATTAAAATAAAAATACTAAAATAAATAAGTAAATAAAGAACCGAGACCCCACAATGTCCTCCGATGCACAGGGCCCGTCAGGGACTCCACACCATTCACCACGTGGTTTCTTTCCGGATAAGCTCTTCCTCGCCCTTAATGAGGTTCCATTTCCAAAATTAAATTCACACACGATTTTCCAGAAATACCCCATGAGGGCAGCGCTCGGAATTGTAGGTCACCGGCTCCGCTGGGGGCGTCAGGAGGGAGCCGGCCCCGAGCCCCCCTCGTCCCCGCCTCCAAGGACATGCTTGGAGAGCAGCCTCACCAGCCACGGCCGCGCCTCCCCGCACGCTCTCAGGGCCGCCTTCATGACAAGAGGAAGGCAGGAGTGCCCACCGTCTGGCCCGTCCCCAGGGTGAGTCAGAGGGCCGGCCTCAGCGGTGTACCCACTGCCGGGCTCTGTTCCCGCACAGCCATGTTTAACCCTGTTAACCAGGAAGGGCCCTAAGACCCACGAGTTAGTCCAAAACCAAAAAACGAAGAGAACTCTGGGGTGACTTCAAAGCGTGGGACGGATCTCGTCCCATCAGCAGGAATCATGACCCGGAGAACCACTCCCCTAAGCCTGCTCCCCAGGAGAGGTGTCACCCCAACACGGTGCCCCCCCCCAGGAAGACAGTGTCCGCACAAGCAACGCCACTTCCACAGAAAATGAACAAACGCTAATTCTAGAAAAAACATCACTATGGAGCCCGAGGGAGCTGAAAAAGGTAAACTGAGTCAAGTGGCAGGGAAGGAGGTTTCCTTTCTCTGTCCTGGGAACTTCACGGGGGCCATTTCCCTACGAGGGGCGCGTGGACAGGTCCGGCGGGACGCGGCTGCTGCCTCTGGTCCCAGGTCCCTGGCTGATGAAGGAATTCACTTAATATTTTTTAATTGATTTTTTTAGAGAGAGAGAAAGAAACATCGATGTGAGAGAGAAACACTGATCGACTGCCTCCTGCACGCCCCCTACTAGGGATTGAGCCCCCAACCCGGGCATGTACCCTGACCAGAAACCCAACCGGGACCTCTCAGCCCATGGGCCGACGCTGCATCCACTGAGCCACACCGGCTGGGCTAATTTTTTTTTTCTTTAAATCCTCACCCGAGGATATTTTCCCATTTATCTTCAGATAGAGGGAGAAGAAGAGAAAGAGAGAGAGAGAGATACCAAGGTGAGAGGGACACATCGACTGGTTGTCTCTGCAGAACTCCGACCAGGGCCAGGGATGAACCGCAACCGAGGTGCGTGCCCTTGACTGGAATCGAACCCACGACTCATTGGTCCATGGGCCGACGATCTAACCGCTGAGCCACACCGGCCAGGGCGGAATTCATTTCACTTTAACACCGACCCAGCTACAATCACAGCAGAGGTCTGTGTTTTCTACTCTTTAATGCAGAATTTTTCTGTTTTTTGGTCTACAAATAACCCATAACCCTACTTCTGACATTTCCCCCCAGCAAAACGCTGTCAGCCCCGCCCGGTGCCGGCTCGCTCGCTCGAGGATGACGCTCTGCGAACCCGACGAGCAGCGGCGGCAAAACGCTCAAACGCCCACGGCCGAGCCACCCACGTTCACCTCTGGCTGGGGGGCCGGGCGGGCGCCTGCCACACAGGAGTCGGCACCTGGGCTCTCCCCGGGGTCGGCGGCCTCGTGCAGCCGGGGGTGGTGAAGACAGGCTCGCGGTGGGGGGGGGTTCACAGCCAGGCCCGGGAGGGCCCTCGTTCCTTCACCACAGCCCTGGGGTCACAGTCCAACCCTCCCACAGTCCGTACATACATCACTCCAGGAGAAGGAGAAGCAATTCCCGGGGTCAGGACGGCGGGTGCGTTCCCTCAGTACTTAATGAGATGTGCGAAAAATAGTAAAAACCAGCAAAAGAGCCTTTCCCCTATTTTACAGATGGGGAAACTGAGGCGCAGAGAGGTTGAATCACTTTCCCAGGGTCACACAGTCACTGTGGAAGAAGAGCCGACTCCAGACAGGACAGGGCCCACAAGGAAGCCCAGTCCACGTGCGTCCCCACCGCCCGGGGGGCCATCCCCCACCGATGCCCTAGGAGGACAGAACAGCAGCAGACAGGGGCTGACCCAGGAGAGACGCTGGGGGGCAGAGCAGGAAGATAAGACCCAGACGCAGGACGCAGGATGAGGAAGGACAAGAAGGGGCTGGCGTCCTCGGGGCCCTTGTTCTGGGAGTGAAAACACAAATCAGGAACCAAACCAGCAACAGGCGACACCCCTAATCCTGGCTGTGGGAGGCACAGACGCACCGGGCACAGACCAGGGCCCCAGGAAGGTGCTCCAGGGACGGGGCGCGGGCCCGCTGGGCCAACGGGAGCCTCAGCTGCCCCAAAGCACTGGCGGGGGTGGGGAGACCAGACCAGCCTCGGATTCTCCCACAAAGGATAAAAGCCAGCACACACCCGAGTGGGGGCAGGGGAACCCCGCGAAGCTGAGGTTCAAGGCAAATGCTGGGGTTCTCGAGTGTGAGGGGACGCAGGGGACACAAGGCCCACGCCCTCCCGAGGCAGGAGATGCCGCCCCACAACACTGATCGGATTCAGAGACACCAAGACCTCAAAGCAGCTGCGGAAGGACTGGGGGAGAACGTCACCACCTGGGAACTATAAAACTAACATCGACAAAAACCGGGAGGCAGAGGGAAGGGGGAGCTGCCCTCTGAAACACCCCAGGCCCCACAGTCCCAGAGAATCGGCCCCGAAAGCATGCCAATGCGATTTAGAACGTTTCAGAGAATAAGGAAAACTAAAAAAACCAACAAAAGATCGCACAGAAAGAGAAACTACAGCTCGATCAATGAAAAAATCCTCCATAAAACGTCCACAAATAGAACTCGGAAGCGCGTCAGAACAACGCGCTCAGACCTGCACGCTTCTGCCCCGGAGCCGGGCTGTGACGACACTCCGGACAGGCGCCCCCAGAACAACTGAGCGCCCCTGGACAGCACACGGAACTGATGTGACAAACAACGCCTCTTGGGCCAGGTCGGCAAGCCCACTCCGCTGGGAGCCTGCAGGTGACCCTGCCAGCAGACACCCCGGAGGAAACAGGGAGACAGGAACCTGGAATCAGGAGGGGGTCCCGTGTCCAACCGCTCAGGCAGGGCAGCACCTTGGCCTCCAGCCCTGGCAGACGGCACCTCTTCCCCGGATGGACCCAGTGTGATGGTCCCAGGTGGGGCTCTGGTCTCTGCTGCCCCGCTTCCTCTCCCAACACCTCCAGCCCCCTGCGGTGGCCAGTGCCAGACTGTCTGTCTGTCTGTCTGTCTGTCTGAGGCAGGCACAGTGGTTGGGTTCTGCTTTCCCGATGCCCGGACAGCCCACGGCGGCTGGCGTTATGCTCCTGTGCGAACTGGAGGATTCCCACGGGCACTGGGGTCAGGACAGCAGGTACGAACAGAGGCTCCCCTGGAAGGGAAGTGACGATGTCTCGGGGCACACCCGGAAAGCCGACAGAACGACCTGAAAACGACGCAGGAAGGACGCTCGAGGCAGCGGGCGCCGAGCTCACCTGCAGAAACCCCGTGGCTCGTCTCCAAACGAGAGGGAAACCTCACGGATAACAGAAACCAGAGGGACACACACTCGGCACAGAGACCCAGCAGGAAGTGAAAATGCCGCAGGACGACTAAACCCGGAGAGGACGCGCAGGTGGGAGGGGGCCACGTGCCGAGGGGCCTGACGTCACGGCCGGCCAGAGAGGATGCGCAGGTGGGAGGGACCGCGTGCCGAGGGGCCTGACGTCACGGCCGGAGAGGACGCGCAGGTGGGAGGGGGCCACGTGCCGAGGGGGCCTGACTTCACGGCCGGCCACGTTCCCTTGGGAGCTGCAGACGTAACAGCCCAGGAAAGCTGTTTCTTCTTTCTGGAGCAAGGCAGACCGAGTCTGACGCGCACGTGGGAAAATCGAGGGGGAAACAAAACCCAGTGTGACACGGGGAGGACTGGTTAGTTCAGGGGAGGACTTAGTTCAGGGGAGGACTGATTAGTTCAGGGGAGGACTAATTAGTTCAGGGGAGGACTGGTTAGTTCAGGGGAGGACTGATTAACTGAGGGAGTGTGAACTAAAGTGATTTCCTTCTTTGCACTTTTCTGCATTTTAAATTGTGTCCAAGTTGTTAAAAAAAAAGCTATTATTTCACATGGTTCCTGATATTAATCGTCGGCAAAAGCACAGTTTCGGGCCCGGTCCTGACACATGGAGCCACGGGCTTCGTCTGGGCCCCCAGCCTGGCCCGAGCAAGGCCCAGTCCTGGGAGGGACACAGCTGGGCAGGGCGTCGGCAGGGGGCTGGATGGGGAGGAGGTGGAACCACACCTCCTCTCACGCAGCTGTCCGAGTCAGGCCGTGGACATCAGGCCCCGAGGTCCACATGTCCTCGTGAGGCTCACACCGGGCTCTTCTGTCCCAAAGCCGCCAGCCACCCCCAGCTTAGGAAGAGACAAAAAACTGTGTTCCCTCGTGCTGCGTGAGGTCCCAACGGCAGGACTCAGCCCAGGCTCTGGGGACCGAGGCCTGCCCCCGAGGGTCCCTCTTGTCCAGGGCTTTGAGATGATTCCCAGTGGCCGTCAGTCCGCCACACCTGACACAGAAATAAAACAACCCAGAACCTTCTCCGGGGCCTCAGCCAAGTCGCAGTCATGATGCGGCCGTGATGCCCTCGAGGCCGCTGTTCCCGAGCCCCAGAGTCCTGCTCCAGAGCCCGGCAGCCGGGTCGCGTCTCACCCTTCTCAGGTGATTCAGGTGACAAGCGAGCACAGTCAGGGCCTCTGAGCCATCACCGCGTGTCAGCAGAACAAAGGCCAAGATGACTGCACCCGCCCGCCCGCCACCCCTCGCTCACGGCTGCTCTGCTCTGTGTAAATCAGGACTGTCACAGACTGACTGCGTTCGAGAGGCGCGGTGACTCATGTTCCCAAGGCGCGGCATCTGCCCGCCCAGGTTGTGGGTGCCTGCTGCCGAGGTCACGGCCCCTCTGCCCCATCCCTGCTCCGAGGTCGTGACCCTTCTCTCAGCGTCTCCTCTTACCAGGCTGCTGAGGGTCGAGCAGCCGGCCCCGCTCACCTGGCACACCTGCGTTCTCCGTCAACTGTCCCCACCTGCACCTGGCTGACCTCCCCCTGCCCGAGGCTGCCGTCCACACCCAGCCTCGCTGACCCCCCAGGTGGCATCGGGCACGAGGTCCCGCCTTGTCCAGGCTGAAGGCGAGTCTCGGTGCAGTTTAGAGGGACACAGAGCAGGGCTGGGCTGAGTGGCCACGACGCACAGGTGTGACCCGCACCCTCGTTTTTGAAGACCGAGAGCACATCCTGTGTGCGGGGCGTGTGGAGGTGAGACGGTCACAGCTCAGCGGACACTGATCCACCATCTGCGACCTGAGACGGTGCCGAAGGGACAGAGATGTCCCCCAAAAGTCCCCGAACCACGACCGAATGGGGAGGGGGCTGCTAAACTAGCGATTTCAGCTCCAATCTTTGGCTCACTTTCCTCAAATGGCGTACACGGGGGCAGTTCCTCAGCTGGGCGGTTTCACGGTTAATTCTCATCCGGCTGTTGCTCAGAGAAGACGCACTGACTGTGTAGGTATGAAGCGTGGCTTTCCCACGACACCGAGGCTTCCTCTGCGGTAGAACACCGCCATGCTGGTGACACCATGCCGCCCGGGCCACTTGGGGACCCCGCGTCAGCCGTGAGCTCGGGGCACGGTGGCCAGCACGGGCTGCCCTGGACTGGGGGAGAAAAAGGACACCCCCGTTCCTCCCCATTCAGAGACCTCGTCTCATCACCAGGCTCGAGCGGAACCTCTGCTGCTTGTTACCAGGTTTCTCCTGGAGGCCGCAGGGCACCCGGCCCAGCTCCAGGTTTAACCTGTTTCCTGTTGTGTCAACACTGACAGTCCCCTGGACCCCGGCCACGGCCACCGCTCCCGGCGCCTGCAGTGACCCTCAGCCACCCAGGAGCCCGAGCAGGCAGTGGTCCGTGCCGGCCCAGCCCCCAGGTCCTCACCCCTTTGTCCCATTCCACGGCTGGGTCCGCATGGGCTAAGAGCCACCCGGGGTCCGACCGAGGGAGCTGCTGGGTCTCACATCAGTGCTTGGACAACACTCAAGAAGACGGGCAACCACCAGAACGGGCCCCTGGCAGCCGGTCCCCCCACCCCTGCTGTAAATGGACGCACCCCCGCCGCGGGAGGCAGGCCTCCCTGCTATCCCTGTTCCCCAAGGCGGAAGCTGGGGTACAGGAGGTGAGCCTGGGCACGGTCGCACAGGCAGGAAGAGGAAGGGCTGGAAGTGGAACCCGGCGCTGGCTCCAGAGCCTCCGCTTCTACGGCCTCCAGGAAAAGCTTTGCAATGGCCAGACCGAGGCCTGGTGTCTCGGGATGCGGGCGCTGCCTGGCCGCACCCTCCCAGGTTGTCTCTGTGCCGTTGCTCACTGTCTGCGGCCGTGCTCCAACCCCCAGAGGCCGACACGCCGGGAGACACTCGAACGGGAGACACTCAAACGCAGGCGGGCGGAGGCACCCCGATCCCGCCCCCGCCCAACGCGCTCACGCCCACCTGCAAGTCTGTCTCAGCCACACGCCTGCAGGACTCTGACTCTGCTTCGAGTCGGTCGTGACGTTCTACTAGCCCCTCGTTAATGAGTGAGTCAGCGGAATCTGAGAGGTGTTCACTTTGCATGTGTACCAAGAACATGACTGTACCTCAAAACAATTACCCTGCAACACTAGGTCTGCCTACACGGTGGCGGGTGTCATTCAAACACGCAGCGCGCCCTGCCCTGGGGAGCTCGCACCGCAGGCGGCACAGGGGCCTGGACAGCGGCCTGGAAAGACGCCCTAGGCAGGCTCGCCGAGCTCCGGGGGCTTCCGGAGCCACTGACAGGGAGGCCCCAGGAGCACCCCGGACGCAGCCTCCGCCGTGAAGGCTGACGGTTGTAAGCAAGGCCTTTCGCCGGCAGCTTGGGAAACCAGGACAGGAAGTGGCGCCGTCGTCGTAGGGACCCCACAGCAACGCCCAACGGAAGGAGTCTCCAAAGCTCTACCTTGGTGCGCCCAGGAACGTGGGACTCGAGATTTCCGGGCCTGGGAGCAGAAAGCTGAGCTCCGGGCCCGGGAGCAGAAAGCTGAGCTCGGGCAGCGGGAGGGAAGCGAGGCTGAAGAAGTTGCCCCCTTTACATCCACATCTACAAGTTCATAGAGCAAAGTTCACCAAAGACCAAAACCAGTGCTTGTCTGGAGGCAGTGAGAGGGACAGGGGGTGGGGTGGGCTGCCCTCCCTGGGTGGTCCACAGCCCAGCAGACTGGTCAGCGCTAAACAGGCTGGGACAGCGCAGGCAGCTCCGACTGTCACCCTCCCAGCGAGCTCGGGGCGGAGAGGAGGGGAGCGAAGGGCAGGGCCCGCCCATCAGGCAGCAGGCGAAGTTGGACAGAGCAGGGCCAGGGTGAGCCTGGTTACAATGCCGAGGTCCACACGCCCAGAAGCAAGTCAGGAAGTAATCAGAGGAGCGTGAAGCCAGAGAAAGACACTTCAGATCTGCGTTCTCAAAATATGGCTTAGCTCCAACGTGGGGGGACGGACAACCTGGGGGCCTCAGGGACCGGGCACCCCAGGACAGAAGGGGGGTCTAAGGCACATTCTGGAGGTGGAATCAGTGAGATAGGGGGAGGGGACAACCGCAGATCTGGGGGAAAGGCCAGGTGATCCCGGGTGCTCTGCACACAGGCCGCCGGCCAGTGCAGGTGGGAACGGGGGAGTGAGGGTGGGTGGGGGGGTGTGTGAGCTGCAGGTCTGACAAGCAGCTGAGAACTCCGCAGGAGAGTGAGGACCGAGACAGGCCTGCTTGTGAGGTAGCCCCTCAGCCAGCGTCTGGGCCTCGAATGGTCCACGGCTCCCTGCACTGAGAGAAAATCGCTCTAAAAGAATCTCAGCCTTGAGCACAACCCTGTGCCGAGTCCCGTGAGTTCCAGTAAACCATCGAAACCGGGGTGCTCTTGAGGACAACCTCCCCCAGAACGTAGTCGACAATTTTCCAAATGAACTGAGTGAGTTGAAGTCAACTGGCCAAACATTTCTAAATAGAGTATATGTTAAACATCCAGGATCAACGGTTCCCAAACCGTTTCAAAGCAGCAGAACTCTGATGTATGTGAAGCTTGTAGGTGGAGCTGTTAGGATTTATGGGTTTATTCCACAAATCTCTTCAGACCCGCAAGGACAGACCCCCCCACCCTGTTCACTGGGCATCCCAGCATGTGACCCCATGCCTGCACCCATGCGACACTGTCAGTAAGTATTCTGTGAATGGAGTCAAGAAATTCAGGTTCAGATGTATGAAATTCACTTATTATGACAACAGCCAATGAAAACAAAGCCAGGTGGACGAACCCCAAACCCCCAAAGTGCCACTGGGAGAAGCCTGCAGTTCTCGCCCACTCAGCTGTCACGCAGCTCGTCAGAACCCAGCAGAGCCCCAGAAACCCCTTCCCTTACCTGCTGGTCGTCTGGAAGCAGGAGTGCAAGCCGACCAGGAAGGGGTTGCTGGATGCCTGCTCAAATACGTGCTTCTCTGTCTGGACCCAGTCGATGTCCTGAAACAGAAACCGGAGGTCAAGGGGGCTGCTGGACACTCCTCACAGGCAGCCTGCAGACGGCGGGATGTCCCTCACCACCACTTGCGGGAAGACAACGCAGAGAGAAAAAGAAAACACTCATTTAGAAATATACCACCGTCGTCATCACCACCACCATCCACCACCACCCACTATCATCCATCACCGCCACCATCACCACTATTATCACTACCTTCACCACCACCATCACCACCACCACCCACTATCATCCACCACCATCACCATCACTCATTATTACCTACCACCTTCATCACCACCACCACCATCACCCACTATCATTCACTACCATCACCAACTACCATTCACCACCATCACCATCACCACTATTATCACTACCTCCACCACCACCATCATCACCACCACCCACTATCATCTACCACCATCACCATCACCATCACCATCACCATCACCACCATCACCATTATCATCACCACCTTCACCACCACAACCATCACCATCACTGTCATCACCACCATCACCATCTCCACCGTCATCACCCTCCATCATCTATCAGAATTACCCCTTCTATCAGCTGTGCTGACCTCTGGGCTACAGACTGTCCATGCACTGCTCTATGGACTCCCCACGGCAGCCTTGGGAGGCCAGTATCCTCCCCACTTAAAAGACACGAGGAAACAGAGGATGGAGGGTTAAGCAGATTCCAGAGAGTCCCAGGTCCATCTCCCGAGCACTGCTCCTCCCACAGGGCGACCTCCCCTCCCAATCCACGCTGGAACGTGGGGGAAAGCTCTTGTCTTCCCTGTCTGCCAGGAGACCCCTGGGTGGAATGGCTTCACCCCACCTGTCTGCGCAGAGGACCCCCTAGCTCCTCCTGTCCCCGAGCTCCAGACTTGCTCACGCAGTGGCTGCTGGGCAATTCCACTCAGCATCTCACCCTGCAAGGCAGGCCTCCAACAGAGCTTGTGACCAGCCCCGCCATCTGTTCTCCAAAGGCAGCCGGTCACCCAGATGCTCAGGCAGAAAACCCTGCTGGGTGCCGAGACTCCTCCTCCCCTCCCAGGTGGAGACCAAGCCACCAGGTTCTTCCGCCTGACCGCACTGCCTCCTTCCACCTGCTAGACAGTATTCACGCATTCCGGGGATTAGGATGAACACAGCAGCATGGGTGTCCCCTGCAGTGTCCACCACCCAGGCTCATGGCCTCAGGACACGACTGTCTTGCGCTCTCTCTCACACACACACACACACTCAGCTCCCACTCACAACTCCTAGAGTCAAGCTCTTCTCAAGAGACCACCTAAAAGCCCCGCTTCCGCATCTCGGCCCACGGTGGACGCGTGGAGATGCCGAGAATGAACAAAAGCAGTAACTCCTCAGAATGCCTTAGCCTCAGGGTTCTACAAACTTGACCTCACACGCTCCGTTGATTTTCCAGCTGGCCGCGGTGCTGGGAAGGGGTCTGGAACCACCCAGCAGCGCAGCTGACCAGCAGCAAGGACGCTGGCCGCACACCACACCCCCGGAGCCTCGGTGTCCTTGGCTGTGAGGCGCAGACACCACCACTTGCTGAGCTCAGCACTCAGGGCTGACGGGCCAGTCGGGCCGTCTGTGCGTGTCCCTGACGCACCCTGTGGGGGCCCGTGAACACACAGGTGCAGCCCCAGCTCTGCCCCCACACCGTGCACTGGGCCAGGGAGAGCCTTCCTGCCAGCAGCAGCGTAACGGTAACAGCATCACTGCTCTCTGGGCTCAGTCTTTCCTCTGCTTCTGAGACACAGACCCTGCACCTGGGCGCGAAAAGATCAACAGTGCACAGAGCCAACAAGCCCCTGGAAAGATGCTCGGTATAACTAGTCACTATGGCAACGCAAGACCACAGTGAGATGCGACGGCACACCCACCAGGACCACGCTAATGCAAACTCAGAAAACAGCAGGTACTGGAAATGACGCCTGGGAGCTGGGTCCCGCACGCGGCCGGCGGGGAAGCAGAGGGTGCAGCTGCCGTGGGAGACGGGCTGGTGGCTCTCAGGTAGTTACACATGCAGTTTCCCTACGACCCAGCACGTCCACTCCTAGGTAAAGACCCCAAAGAACTAAAAACAGAGATTCTCACAGATGCCCACACTCGCACGTTCACAGCCGCTCTATCACAACAGCCAGAAGGTGGAAACAGCCCAAATGTCCATCAGCAGGTGACCAGATAAGCCCAAAGCGGCCCATCCGCACGCTGGAATATTGCTCAGCCATGAGGAGGAGAGAGGCTCCGACACAGGCGACAGTGTGGAGGAATCCTGAACACGAGATGCTCGGGGAGAGAAGCCCGACACAGAAGGCCCACAGTGTGTGTCTCTGTGTACATAAAGCGTCCGGAACAGGCGAACCCAGAGACCGAACGCTGATCAGGGGGCTGCCGGGGCCCGGGGTGGGGAGTGCTGCTCATGGGGACGGGGTCTCCTTCTGGAGGGATGAAAATGTCCTGGCACTGGACAGAGGTGACGGTGGCACACAGCTATGTGCCACTGGTGCGTACATTTCTAAGTGGTTAAAATGGCACACGGTAAAATGCACACTGGTGCGTACATTTCTAAGTGGTTAAAATGGCACACGGTATGTGTCTTGCACTGCAATGAAAAGAACAAAGGCCATGAAGCCAGAACTAAGAGCCACACGATAAACTGATGCACCCC
The DNA here is from genome assembly GCA_030848825.1 of Tadarida brasiliensis. NCBI lineage: Eukaryota > Metazoa > Chordata > Mammalia > Chiroptera > Molossidae > Tadarida > Tadarida brasiliensis. The sequence continues at coordinate 927,353 of CM061264.1, read as the reverse complement.
CGTGGCAGGCCTCCCGGGAGGCTCCGTGGCACCCGTGGCCCTCCCTCCCGGGAGGCTCCGTGGCACCCGTGGCCCTCCCTCCCGAGAGGCTCCGTGGCACCCGTGGCCCTCCCTCCCGGGAGGCTCCGTGGCACCAGCTCCCGTGGCCCTCCCTCCCGGGAGGCTCCACGGCACCAGCTCCCGTGGCCCTCCCTCCTGAGAGGCTCCGTGGCACCCGTGGCCGGCTCACCTCGTCGTCATGCACCAGCTCCTTCTTCACCACCTTCATGGCATAGATCTGGTCGTTCTTCTTGAGCCGCACCAGGAGGACCTTGGCATAGCTCCCACGCCCGATGACCCTGATGAGGTCGAAGTCCTGCAGCCCCAGCCCCTGAGAAATTTTGATTCCGTCCATCCCATCGATGACTGGCTTGAGGTCCTGAGGGAGGGGGGACAACAGAAGAGTGGAAAGGGGGGATTGTGGGGGTTCAGAGAAGTATACGACATCCCTGCCAATCTCAACAAAGACCCTGCGTGCCCCAAACCTCAAAGCCCCAATATGCTCTCGAGTTGAGACTCCATATCCTAAAGACCCCCCACGCCACCCCACTTTGGGAGAAAAGCCGAGCGCTAAGGACTGTGCAGCTTTTTCTGTTGTTGTTAATCTTCACCCAAGGATATTTAGTCACCAATTTTTAGAGAGAGTGGGAGGGAGGGAGGAAGAGAGAAACACTGATGTGAAAGAGACACACTGATTGGTTGCCTCCCGCACAACCCCGACCGGGGCTGGGGATTGAACTTACGATCCAGGCACATGCCCTTGACCAGGAATCAAACTTCGACACTTTGGTCTAAGGGCCGATGCTCCAACCACTGTGCAACACTGGCCAGGGCAGGACTGTGCAGCTTTTGATGGACGGAGCTTGAAACCCCAAAGCTTTTCATTCCCATAAACCGTGGCCCCATCATCAGCCACTGAGGCCCCTCTGTGAGTGATGTGGGATGAGGGGGACAGCCTCACCAGGCTGCAGAGGTGACCACAGGCTCACACGGCTCAGGACCATCACTAGCTAAAACAAGTAGCCCTGGAACCCGACTGAGAACAGTCCACTTCCTTCCTGCGAATGAGCTTCGGCCAGGACACTTGTCGTGGTCGAAGGAGACAGCTGGGTGGTCCGGACTCACTGCAGACAAGATCACCAGGGAGAATGACCTGGGTGTGACGCCTGTCCGTCACTCTGGGGAAGCTGGGCCAGTTGGAGCTGCTCCCTGAGGGTTTGTGGACACGGGTGGAGACCAGCTGTGGGCCGGGTCCCTGCTTTGTCACCCAGGGGCCACACTGAACCCCGGGGCCCGAGGCTGAGGAAGAGCAGGAAAGGGCAGCAGAGGGCCTGCCGGTCAGAAGGCTTGCCCTGCGACACCGATTTGTAAGAACCACTGATTTATAAGAACCGGGCTGGTCTTCCTCCTTCCGGGAACAGAGCTCCTAAAACCCCAGGAATTGCCTAGGAGCCAGAAGGTCTTTTGTTACGCTAATAAGGTGACTTTTGGAAAGCCCTTAAATCACCTAAGATGGGGGCCAGTTGCCAGGGAAACCAACCACGTGATCAGAGGTTTGGCACTTTCAGCCCCACCCCCGACCTCCAGAGGGGGCGAGGGCTTGGGGATTGAGCTCCCTCTCCAGCAGCCAGCGGAGGAGTTAATCCTGCCTGTGTAATGACGCCCCCATAAAACCCCAAAAGGACAGGGCCCACAGACCTTCCAGGTTGTCGAACACGTGCAGGTTCGGGGAGAGGGACACCCAGAGAGGGCGTGGAATCTCCTCGCCGATCCCCCACACCTCACCCTGTGCACCCCTCCACTGGCTGGCCCCGAGTCGCGTCCTTTCAAAATCAACCGACAACGGAGCTCTGTGAGCTGCTCTCGCAAAGTAATCAAACCCAAGCAGGAGATCGTCGCAACCTTCAACCTAGCCGGTTGGTCAGAAGTGCAGGGGAGACCTGGGACGGAGCCGTCACCTGGGGCCTGGTGCTCTCCAGATAGAGGAGGCAGTACTGGGTTAGAAAGCAGGGTGCCCGGTCAGTGTCTGCTGGGAACTGGAGTATTGCTAGGTGGTGTGGAAAACACACAACGGAAACAATAAAGGATAAATAATTTCACAAAATAAACGATTTGCTCAAATTACAGCTCAAAAACCAGCCCTGGATGCGCTCTGCCATCTGGGCGAAGAGGGTGCTGGGGAGACTGCACTCAGAGCAGAAGATGGTGCCCGGACCCCAGAGAGCCCCAGGGCAGCAGCCCCTGGGGATTCACAAAGTAGGTGCCCCAAGCAAGACCCAGCTGGGCAGCCTGTGATGCCAGGGCCAGGTCCTGGTGCCCTCTCCTCCCAGCCCCTCAGACCAATGTCACCGTCCTGCACACCATCCCCAAAGACAGAGGGCCTGTGCCCTGTGTGAGAGGTGGCCGTGGACGCCAAGGTCTCGTTGCTGCACGAGGCACAGATATGGGAACACCTGTCACAGGCTACAAAAGACAGTCATAGAAAATCGGAGAATTTGAACACTGGGCGTGAGAGAACGAAATCACCAGAGACTCTGGTGAGCATCTCAGTCTAATTCTGTCCTTGGCCCACAGACAATGCCGGCGGCCCCGCCGGAGGCCCCGCAGACAATGCCGGTGACCCCGCCGGCAGCCCCGCAGACAATGAAGAGGCTGGTGAGCCCTCCCCCCAGGGGCCAGCCTGCCCACCCTCCTCAAAGTGTCTGAGCACTGGGGTTTCCGTGTGCAAGCCACGTGAGCTCCTGCCGCCCACTGTGCTGGCCTGGCCCCGGTACTGACGTGGACACAGCCACGTGAATGTCAGCGACTCAGACGCTCCCAGTGTGCCAGGCACCGTGCGGATGTTTATCTTCACAAGCAGGTGCAATCATTATCCAAACGTGACAGCAGAGAACCCTGAGAGGTCCCCCGAGCCAGGCTCAGCTCCCCCTGCCACGTGGGCTCCCACAGACAGCCAATGACAGCTTCCCTTTCTGCGTCGCTGTGAGGACCACACACCGAGGGCCGCATCCTCAGCCTGAGATGCAGCAACGGCTCACCTCCTGACACATTCACCTCCTCACTGTCCATCCCACCCTCGGAGATGACCTGTGCTCAATACCCAACAGGCTTCACCAACTTCCTTCCTGAATGCTGCGGTCTGCACCCCTGGACGCCCACGTGTCCATGCTCTCTCTGAGCAACCATCCCCAAATACGTCCAGTTCCCACTAAAATTCCGTAGTTGCCACCTGGCTGGTGTGGCTCAGTGGTTGAGCGTCAACCCAGCACCAAGAGGTCGCCGGTTTGATTCCCAGTCAGGGCACATGCCCAGGTTGTGGGCCTGATCCCTAGTGGGGGGCATGTAGGAGGCGGCCAATTGATGTTCTTGCTCATCGATGTTTCTCTTTCTCTCTCCCTCTAGAAATCAATAAAAACATATTTAAAGAAAAATTCCATAGCGCTCCAGAAATGAGCCGGGCCCCTCCGGGACAGACAGCGGGTCCCCACGCACCGTCTGTGCACTCACCTCGGAATCACCTTTGATGCTGTCGCGTTTCCGGGTCGAAGAGATGTAAGGGACTAAGGAAGAGAAAGGAAAGGCATGTTCCGGGTGTTGTCGGGAGGGTGCCCCAGACACCAGGACCGAGCCAGCAGCCTTGGGCACACACGTGCAGCAGCCACACCTGGCTCGACGATTCTTAGGAAAATGCAGCTTTCTGCGCCCCGCCCAGACCTGCCGACTCTGGGCATCTGGGAACCCGCATTTGTGACAAGTTTCCCCAAGGATTCACCTAGAAGAAACTAATCATATAAGATTTTGGCGTCTATCCTTCCAGTCTTTGTTCTTAGATGGACAGATGGACACACAGGCGGGCAGGTGATAGGTGGATGGGGAGACGGGGAGATGGTGAATGAGTGGTGGATAGTAGATGGTGGCTGGATGGGTGTGTGGATGGATGTGTGGATGGGTGTGTGGATGGATGGGTGGATGGATGTGTGGATGGATGGGTGGGTGGGTGGATGGACAGATGAGTGGATGGATGGATGGGTGGATGGGTGGGTGGGTGGTGGATAGTAGATGGTGGCTGGGTGGGTGTGTGGATGGATGTATGGATGGGTGGGTGGATGGATGGGTGGATGGGTGGATGAGTGGATGGATGAGTGGGTGGGTGGGTGGATGGATGAGTGGATGGGTGGATGGACAGATGAGTGGATGGATGGATGGATGGATGGGTGGGTGGGTGGTGGATAGTAGATGGTGGCTGGGTGGGTGTGTGGATGGATGTATGGATGGGTGGGTGGATGGATGGGTGGATGGGTGGATGAGTGGATGGATGAGTGGGTGGGTGGGTGGATGGATGAGTGGATGGGTGGATGGACAGATGAGTGGATGGATGGATGGACGGATGAGTGGATGGATGAGTGAATGGGTGGGTGGATGGTGGATAGTAGATGGTGGCTGGGTGGATATATAAATGGATGGATGGGTGGGTGAATGGATGACGGATGGGTGATGGATGGGTAGGTGGGCGAGTGGATGATGGGTGATGGATGAGTGGGTGGGTGTGTGGATGGATAATTGTTTGGTAGGAGTCTCCTTTGTGTGAGGTGCTATGCTAACAGCTTTATGTGCCCTGGTCTCATTTCACCCTTCACAGGCTCCTGGAAAGGGACTCACGTTTATCAAGTCAGGGCTAGGGAATCTCACACACCCTTGTAATAGTCCACAGACTTCGGAAGCTCAGAGTTGGGCCATCAGTCACACTGGTTTTCAAAATCTTTCTCCAAATGCTTCTTAGCATTAAAAAAAAGTCTATCCCCACCAAAAAAAAATTCTACAAAATCCCAAGAACTATGCAACAGCATGCTGTGTGTACAGTGGCTGCCCAGCAGGCCTTTCTCCCCACGGAGATCAGCTCTGTGCTGCAGCTGATTTATGGGAGGGGCCGCATAGTGGCGGCTACACTGGGTGCCTTCTAGAATTCCCCATGTAGGCGCAGAGAGACCCCAGGCCTGGACCCCCATGGCAGCAACTCATGGAGACATGGGCCCCAGGGCAGGTCACTCACCCCGCCCATCTCTGCCTGGGGCTGAGGGAGGCCCTGGAGAGTGTGTCCCCAGCCCCCTTATGGCGGCCATGCTGCCAACATTGACCCTGGGAGAGCAGGCGGGCTCTGGGAAGGACTCGGGTCGGAAAGGGGAGGCAAGCAGGCATTCCGGGGCCAGCAGAGCCTGGGTCCCACCCACAGGGAGGAAGCAGCCCTTACTGCCATCGGTCTCCTCGGAAGGGAGGTCCACGTCGTCATCCTTGTCATCTACTGCAGGCTCTTGGGAAGGCATGACAGAATCCTGTGGAGAGACGGGCGTTACAAAGTGACGGCAGGTGCTACAGTGTAGCTTCTGGAGACACTGCGAGACTTTGAAAACCACCCATTAAAACACACACACTTACACATATCACCATACACATCGTACAAACTGTTACCTTGTTGCCCTGAAGTTGCCTGCGAGTCCACAGGCAGAGGTGCCCGCTCAGCGCCTCGGGGGGTGACCTTTCCAGCAGGTACTTTACAAAGTGGGCATTTTTACATAATGCCTGGTCACCTCCCCAGCCCCCCACTGCCACATCTGCACATGTCAGCGCCGGGCAGGCTCTGAGCCCCACGCCCCAGCTCACGGGGTTCTACACACTGACATCACAATGGAGGCAGCGCCCTAGTGGCGCTCATGTAGGCTCCAGCATGGGTGTCCCTCAGGGTCCCAGGGTATGGGCGCCTTTATGGTTTTGGGCAGCCACGGGCAAAAGAAACCCTAGCACCAGTCCGTGTGGGGACCCAGGTCCCTGTGCTCCAGCAGTATCGGGTGGGACCCGGATGCAGATGTCAGCCCCCAGAGGCATCCTTCCTGCCCATACTGCGACAAGACGCAGATGAGCCAGCTGCCGTCACATGCGCCATTGGAGGCCTGGATGCTCGGTGAGAAAACGCCCGTCCACAGTGGCCCGAGGGCCGGACCCCTGGCCACAGCCCTGGGCTGGTGGTGCAAGAACTCGGCTGAGCTCTCGACTTTCCGAGAAGCATGGGCTTCCGCCTCCCCGGCTCCCACGCCTGAGTGGGACGAGCCACAGCTTACCCCCCACGCCCAGTCCAGAGTGGCCGAGGGCACCAGGGGCTCTCGGGGCTCGGGAAGAGGGGTCCGGTCCCAGGCCCACACTCACCATATGCCGTTTGCAGGTCAGCGGGACGAGCACGTGGCAGCGTTTATGGACCAGCAGTTTGCAGTTGATGCACCGGTAGCCCTGCCTCGCAAGACCCCATATCCTTTCACTGCACTGGCCACAGTACGCTCTCTGCGGACGACAACAGCGCGTTAGGCTGGGGCCAGGCACGCCCCAGAGCCCATGCTGCACTGAGGAGCCCAGAGAAGTGCTGGGTCAAATGCATCGTCACTGATTTTCTCAAAAGATGACATGGCCCTGGCTGGTGTGGCTCAGCGGTTGGAGGGTGGCCCACAGACAGAGGGGTCGTGGGTTTGATTCCTGGTCAAGGGCACGTATCTGGGTTGCAGGTTCCATCCCTGGCCCTGGTCAGGTTGTGTGGGAGGCAACCAACTGACGCGTCTCTCACATCGATGTTTCTCTCTCTCCCCCTTTCTCCCTCCCACTCTGTTTAAGAATCCGTGGAAAAATATCCTTAGGTGAGGATTAACAACAACAACAAAAAGATGACATGGAGCCCTGGCTGCTGTGGCTCAGTTGGTTGAGCATCGTCCCGTACACCGAAAGGCTGCCAGTTCGATCCTCGGTCAGGGCACATGCCTGGGTTCGGGCTCGATCCCTGGTGGGGGCGATCAGGAGGCAGCCGATCGATGTTCTCTCACATCCATGTTTCTCTCTCTCTAAAAAATAAAAAGATGACACGGACCTGGGGCAAGAAGTGTCCTGGTCACACCTGGGCACCAGGCCCTGCCTGGGCTCAGCAGCCCCCCCTCAGGTCCATCCCAAGGTGGGGGGAACCTGCGACCCCGAGTAGGGGGTGGGGCCCTGCTCTGTGTGAGGGGCAAAGGGGAGGACTGTCGGGCAAGGGTGACGAGAAAGACACCTCTTGCTTGTAGGGAGGAGGGGCGGTCGCAGCTCCCCCAGACTGGGTGTGGAACAGCGGCGGGCACCTGTCGGGGTGGAGTGACGCAGGCTGAGGAGTGCGGGGTAAGTCCCTGACCCTCGCCCAAACATCTCACCCCAAGGACCACGGCGGAGAGACGGACCCTGCCTGGCATCTGACTTGTCATCACTTTGAACTGCTACAGGGTGACATGCAATCAGCTGGGTAATTCTTTCAGTATTTTTAGACTTTAAATGGTCCACCGTTGTCCCTCACGGTTCTAAACGATCTGAAGCTGATGGTGATGACCAGCTTGGTTACCGATCCTGACTGTTAGGTGAACGAAAGGGCGTGAGGACGACCGCTCAACAGGCTGGTCAGAGTCACCGCCAGTCAGGGGCTCGATCCGCGTCCGAGGCGCCCGGGTTTCCAACTGGAATTCGTTTCCAGCCATAACTCATTTACACGTTTCAGTTCTCTTTAGCCATTTTTAACACATTTCTTTCTTTTGAGAGAGCCTCAAATTACCCCTGGAAATGAATACAAAGGGCACACCTGTAGCAGTAGCCTAAACTGAGCTCATTTATTTTTTATTTATTTTATTATTATCATTATTATTATTTTTATCCTCACCGGAGGACATTTTTGCATTTATCCTCAGATAGAACAGGAAGGAGAGAGGGAGGAAGAGAGAGAGAGAAACATTGACGTGAGAGAGACACATCGACTGGTTGCCACCCACACGACCCCAACCAGGGCCAGGGATAAACTGCAACCGAGGTACGTGCCCTTAGCGGGAACCGAACCCGGGCCTCTCTGGTCTGCAGGCCGACGCTCCAACTGCTGAGCCAAACTGGCCAGGGCTAAACTGAGCTCACTTAAGAAAACTGGCCAGCCCTGGCCGGTTTGGCTCAGCGGCTAGAGCGTCGGCCCTTGGACCAAAGAGTCGCGGGTTTGATCCCAGTCAACCTCAGTTGCAGTTCCGTCCCCGGCCCTGGTCAGGGTTGTGCAGGAGGCAACCAACTGATGTGTCTCTCTCACACTGATGTTTCTCTCTCCCTCCTTCCCTATCTGAAGATAAATGAAAAATAAATATCTTCGGGTAAGGATTTTAAAAAACAGAAAATTGGTCAAATTCTACACCACGTGGCTCGGGGGTGTGGCCGAGCAAGCGGACCAGGGCGCCGGCCCTCACAGGATGCGCCTGCTCCAGGGCCGATGGCGCCGAGAAGCCCAGTTCTCATCGGGGTGGGGACGGGGGTTAGAGCAGGTGCCCGGCCAAGTCCCCGCTTGTCCGTGGGGAGGAAAACCCTCTGCCACTGATTTTGGGGAGTGGGCAGGAGTGGCAGGCGGCGGGGAAGGAGGGGTGTCAGGGCCTGCACCCTGCAATCAGAGAAAAGGGTTTTTCTCCTAAAACCTGGCCTGCCTCGCAGGGTGGGCGGGCTCCATCCTGGACCAGTGATGCAGAAAGCGGGGTTCCACTGAAAGCCAGCGTGGGGCAGGGCTCCAGAACCTTTCCTCTTCTACCCTGCAGGGACTGACGTTCGAGCTGAGACAGAAAGTGCGGGCAGCGTGGGCTCCAGGGCACAGGGGCGGGGGGGGGGGAGCGGAGGGGGCACAGGCGGGCCAAGGCCTGCGGGTGGGCATGCTGGTGCTGCACCAGTTCAACGGAGTCGCCCAAATTCACGCCCACCCACAACCTCAGACCGTGGCCTTATTTGGAGAAAATACCTTTGTAGGGGTAGTCAGTTAAGTTAAAACGAGGCCAGACTAGACTGTGTGGCCCTAATCATGCCTGGTGTCCCGATGGGAGCAGACAGACAGGGAGAAACAGGGCAGGCGAAGACACAGGGCGAGGTTGGGGCACGGCAGCTACGGGCCCAGGAGCACCAGCACCACCAGCAGTTAGAAAGCGGCAGGAAAGACCCTCCCCTGAGACGGCAGAGGGAACGGCCCTGCCGACACCTTGGTTTGGACGTCCAGCCCCCAGACCCTGAGAGAACGGATTTGTTTTAAGCACCTCGGGCTGCAGTGCTTTTCCCAGCAGCCCCAGGACACGAAAGGCCCTTGGTCCCTGAGGCCCTGCAGGCACCTCCCCTTCCGCTGTGAGATGGGACAGTCACACAGCCATGGTGGACACGGGGCTAGAGGGCCCTCCACAGGGGCAGGGTGGGGGCCGCGTGGGGCTTCTGGGGTCCCAGGAGACCCTTCCCCCCAGGAAACACTGCTTAGGATGCCATGCACCCTGGTGTCACCTGTCAAACCCACGTCCCACTCTGGACACAAGCAGGCGGGACCGCAGAGCCACAGCGCCCTGGGCGAGGATTACATAACTGGGCAGCCCAGGGGACCCGAGACACAGGCCGCATTCAACACGCAGCACCACCGGAAAAGGCCTGAACTGGACTTACACGGGCTCAGGAACACTTGGAAAGGCTCCTTCGTGCTGGGGAGAAGGTGGGTATGTAACCCAGCTCACGACTGTCTCCCTGCTGTGTGCTGAACAGAGCCCAGCCCTCTCCCTCCCCCTCCTTTCTCTTTGCTTTTAAAGCAGCACAGAGCACTCAGCAGAACACACAGCACTCAGCACACAGCACTCAGCGCTCAACACTCAGCACAGAGCACTCAACACTCAGCACACAGCACTCAGCACACAGCACTCAGCGCTCAGCACACAGCACTCAGCACACAGCACTCAACACTCAGCGCTCAACACTCAGCACTCAACACTCAGCACACAGCAGAGCACACAGCACACAGCATACAGCACTCAGCAGAGCACAAAGCACTCAGCACTCAGCACCCAGCACTCAGCAGAGCACGCAGCACACAGCACTCAGCACACAGCACTCAGCAGAGCACAAAGCACTCAGCACTCAGCACTCAGCAGAGCACACAGCACACAGCACTCAGCACTCAGCACACAGCACTCAGCAGAGCACAAAGCACTCAGCACTCAGCACACAGCACTCAGCACACAGCACTCAGCACACAGCACTCAGCAGAGCACAAAGCACTTAGCACACGGCACGCAGCACAAGGCATGCGGCCCTCGGCACGGAACACTTGGCACATGGCACTTGGCATCCGACAGCCCTGAGCCCACATCCCAAGGGGGCAGCGCTCACCCTGTTAAAGCGCTTGGCTTGGAAGAGATGGCCGTTGGCGCGGTACAGCTTCCTCCATCTTCTGGCTCCACGGCGGTAGATGGATTCTGGAAAGGACATGACAAAGGTGTGAAGAACCAGCGTGGGGCCCAGAGCTGGCTCCACACGAAGTCCTTTCGGGACAGGCTGCTCCCGCTGGGTGGCCGGCCGGGGCCACGGGGCAGGCATGGGCATGACAGTGCCCGCGGCCCCCTCTCTGCTCCTCACATGGCTCTCCTGTCACGGCCCTGGGGGAAGGACGGGGGAGCCCCAGACAGCAGCCAGGGTGGCCCTGAGGAAGGCCGCCCGCCGAGGGTCCGGCTCTGGGACCATCCCAGGCCCGCATGTCCTCCCACGTGTCCTGTGGACCCCTTCCCTCCGGGCACGGACACCAGGCGCCTCTGCGTCCGAGGACACGGCACAGATGAGCCGCGAGCTCAGGCGATATTTATGCCTCACCATCCACCGAGGGGCAGCGGCTGCCCGCCCGGCCCAGCCCTCCCCCAGACACAAGAGCCCCCGAGGGTCCCCAGCCCAGCAAATCTTGGGGCAGGAGTAAAGCAAACAAACAGAACACGTATGTTGGACCCCCATCACCAATGCCGCTTTCATGACATGCACGCGACCTTCAGAGCCCAGGAAGGTGACCGACAAACCCTCCCCGGCGGGGAGCGCTGGCTGCAGCCTCAGGACGCCTCCCTCGCGCCCTCGGCCCTCTGAAACGGGGTGTGTGGGAACGGCGTCTGCGGGACACAGGCAGCTTTGTGCCCTCACAAAGTCCCGCAGTGAAGGCGACTCCGGGGTCGTGGCCGGGCCTGAAGACACCAATGTGGAAATTGTAACGGAATGTTTTTAAAACAAGCAAATGACCGGCTCAGGCTGGAACCTGCCGGAATCAGGTCACGGCGCTTACAGAACCCGATTCTTCCCCTTTCACGGGGACTGAGTCAGAAGCCACAGGTCTGGGCTCCCCGGGAGCAGGAGCCCACGGCCGCGGGCGGAGGCTGCGTGGCCTGGCCACCCCAGAGGGTTGACGCCCAGGCGAGAAAGGGCCCCCTCCCTACCTGGGGGCTCACACCTCGGGCTCGGGCTCGGGCTCAGCCTGGTGACCCCCCCGGGGCCTCTGCCCAGATGACAGGGTGCATCTCCACGGCGGGTCCGTGCTGACGTCCTGAGAAGTGACGGTGCCCACGTTAGCATTTACAGCCCCCGGCCGCCCCCTCCCCACAGGCGTGGAGTGACAGGGAGACGGGGACACAGACACAGCGATGACAGAGGGACCTGAGCTGCCCAGACGGGGCACATCCGCACCCACGGTCTGCCCCTTTCTTCCGCCCACATGATGGGTCAAGTCCAAAAACACACCCACCGAAACTCCTTCAAGTTCGAGTAAAGCCCCATGGAAGAGAAACCCGACCATTCTGGGAGGGGCCGAGGGAACTAGCGAGCCCACAGCAGGCTGGGCAAAGCGAGGGGACAGGGCGGAGAGCCCGGGTGACACCCACGGGTGTGGAGCAGGAGGGACGGAGACGGGCACCATCGCGGCCCTGGTGTCCACGGTGAGGAGTCTGCGTCCCCCAAATCCCTACACTGATGCCCCGAGCCTGCAGGCGGCTGCAGTTGGGGAGGGGGCCTCCAGGGAGTAGTGAGGGTGGGTGAGGTCACACGGACAGCCCGTGACAGGATCAGTGTCCTCACAAGACAGACGGGAGCGAGGGTCTGTTGTGATTCATCGCAGGGTTTGGTGATGTGGTTCAGACATGCACAGGGTCTGGAAACACGGCCCCCATGGACAAGGGGCACTGACTATACAGGGTCCCCACGGACCCCATCCCCGTCTCCCCTACTGCTAACATCTCACGGGTCTCAGGTACACTGGTTACAGTTAATGAGCCGCTGGCACGCTGTCCTCACCGTTATTCCCACTCCCTCAGCTTTGCCCCGACGGCCTCTCCCGACCCAGCTGCCGCCCGGACCCCACACTGTTCCTTCCCTCACCGCGTCTGCCCGGCTCCTCTGGGCCTGCCAGTTCCTCAGACATCCCTGGCAGTCTTCAGGATGTGGGTCAGGTGTGCGTCGGACACGCCTGGGTCGGCCTGGTGTTTCTTTCAGGGCAGGGCCTGGGTTCCCACCCCCCACCTCCCTGGAAAAACCCCACCCCCACAATGGCAGCCACGAGAACCCCAAACTGGTCAGACCTCAGGCTCTCTGCTAGGAGATCCCCGTGCAGGGCTGCCCCGAACACAGCTGGACGGAGCCCCCGCTCCGGAGCCCGAGCTCCAGGGGGCCCCGAGGTCCCCTCCCCTCGCAGGCCGGGGCCGGCATCCTCCTGGGCCGTCCGCTCAGGAGTCACAGCCCTATTCCTGACCTGAAGTGACAGCCACAGGGATCAAAGGACAGTCTCCGGAGAGAACACGTGTGTGGAGCGCTTCCCGGGGGTGGGCGCCCTGGGGACGGCCTGGCCGGGCGGCCGCGTGCCCCATGTCCACCTTCTCCCTGGACTGATCTCCATGGAGAAGACACTGTGGGTAACGGGCCACAGACAAGGAGGTGAGAGGAAAGGGCCCTGGAAACAGGACGTGGTGGGGGGAAGCCCGCTCCGCCTCGGCCTGGGGCAGCTCCGGCCACTCCCTGCACACAGTCCTGCGGGGTCCATCTTGGCCGGGCGTCACTCGCCGGAGCACACTGCGGCCCGCTGGCCCCTGCTCTTGCAGGCGGGACCGAGGTGGGGGACTGCGGCCCGCTGGCCCCTGCGGCAGCTGTCAGGCGCTGGTCCCCTCTCAGCCTCCGCTCCGTGGCCTCCAAAGTGGCTCTCCACTCGGCTGAAACTCTATAATTAGGACGCTGCAGGGAATTTTAACCAGCCGTTCCCATGGCAATCTGGCATCTTGACGGCTCTGACAAGGCGAAGAAAATACATTGAAAAACGAACCGAGAGCAACAGGCCGCGAAGCGAACTGCGCGTCCCCCGGGTCTGGGGGCGCACGTGGCTGTGCCTTCTTCCGGAGCGGGGATGGCGGTCGAGGCCTCCCCTGTTCACTGGGAACGGACCGCAGCCGGGGACCAGCCCAGCCGAGCTCCGCAGAGCCTGGAGACAGGCGCACAGGGACAGTGCCCAGCGAGGCCGCGGAGCCGCGAGGAGCCCTCGGACCACAGCTGGGGAGCAGTGCAGCCACATGGGGCTGGCCACGCCTCCAGGCCAGCTTCCTCTTGGGGAGCGCCTTCTAATGGATTCTGCGCCCCAGGAGGGCAGGGCCACCCGCCTTTCTTGCCAGGTGTCCCCAGGACAAGGTGCAATGTCAGCTCATCCGAGGCAACCATTTGACCAAAAACAACAATTTAGAAGGCCCATTTCCGGGGCCAAAATGTCCTGGCCGGCGGGTCATGGTGGCTGCCTGCAGGTACGTGGGTGCGGGGACACAGGAGGGGGGCCGGCTGTCCTCCCGGGGGCTGAGCTGGCTGTCCCCTCGCCGTGCAATACCGTCGGTCACCATTATGAAGACCAATCCTACAAGATGTTTTCAGAGGGAGGGGCCGTTTATAATAGTTCGACTTCCTGGTCATGCTTGCCGCAGAGAAGCTAACGGTATGGATTGTGTCCTAACGGACGGCCGACCAGTGTTTCCACAAAGATTCCACAGAGAGATGTCTTCCCACTTCCAAGGGACTGTAGTGAACACAGTCACACTAACGGAACGCGTTCCCACGCGGAGACGCCCTTCGTGGATTCATTCAATACACTAAGTAAAAGTGCTCTGAGCTGGGCGCTGCCCGCCCGGCCGACAGGACCACATGCGCCAGGCCACGCGCTGAAGGACATGCAGACCAGACACCACACGCAGACGGGCTCCAGCCTCAGCCCAGCCCTGCTTCCAAGAGCAGTCACTGAAAACCGGAAAAACAAAGCGAAAACAGTGTCCGGGCATCACAGACCTACACGAGAGTCAGAACAGGAGAAGATGCCAGGGACGGACATGTCGCCAGGGCGCTTGCTGTTCCCTGGAGCTGGGCAGGGGTTGCTGAAGGGGTGCCATCTGGGCTCACCCCCAATACCAGGCTCTCAAAGGCTTGGTTCCGGTAAAACGTCAGACTAGAGGAGCCTGGATTCTGACTTGTGACAGGGGTTTCATCTATGAATGAGAAATTGTGTCTGCCCCGGCCGGTGTGGCTCGGTGGATTGAGCGTTGTCCCGTGGACTGAGAGGTCCCAGTTCCATTCCCGGTCCAGGCACAAGCCCAAGTTGTGGGCTCGATCCCCAGTAGGGGGTGTGCAGGAGGCAGCCGATCAATGTTTCTCTCTCACATCCAAGTTTCTATGTCTCTCTCTCTCTCTAAAAATAAAATCAATAAAAACATGTTTTATTTTATTTTTACTTCTTTAATCCTCACCCGAGGATATTTTTTCATTGATTCTCAGACAGAGTGGGAGGGAGACAGAGAGAGAGAGAAAAACATCGACATGAGAGAGACACACCGACTGGCTGCCTCCCGCACAACCCGACCAGGGCCAGGGACAAACCGCAACCGAGGTAGTACGTGCCCTTGGCCGGAATCAAAACCACGACTCATTGGTCCACCGGCTGACGCTCTAACCGCTTGAGCCAAACCGGCCAGGGCTAAAAACATTTTTTTTTTTTAAACTGTCAGGCAGGCCGAGAAACAGACACACACAACGGAACCGGCAATGGAAGTGCACACTCAGGTGATTCAGATACTCAACATATTTTCAAAGACAGACACATGAGAGACTGTCTCCGCTGAACTGGGTGTATTAAAAAAAGAATCGAATTCTAAAATTCCCAGTATAGAAACCCTAAGTGTGAAAAGGACAATAAGTGAAATTAATAATTCAAGCGGCAGATCCGGAAGCAGCCCCGCCTGGTGTGGCTCGGCTGGCTGGGCGTCACCCTGTGCATGGAGAGGTCGCCTGTTTGACTCCCCATCAGGGCACGTGCCCGGGCTGCAGGCTGATCCCCAGTACGGGGTGTTCAGGAGGCAGCCGACCCATATTCCTCTCTCACTGGTGTTTCTCCCTCTCTCCCTCTCCCTTCCTCTCTCTCTAAGATCAATAAAAATGTTTTTTGTTTTTTTTTTTGAGAAAGCAGATTAGACAAACAGGAGAGAGCAGTGGGAGGGACCCGGCTGAGGACACAGGAAAAACAGGAAAGGCCAAAGGACCTATGAAAAACGATGCAAAGGTGTGGACACAGGCCTGGGAGCGAGGGAGCGTGAACAGGGCAGTCTCTGAAAAGACACCAGCTGATCTTTGGCAAAACAGACAAAGACATGATGCCCCAGATCCAAAAAGCCTGGCAGACCCAGGCGAGGACACACTCAGAACTTCCCTGCTTCTACAAGGCTGCTGGAACGGGAGGACAAAGGCCACTTTTCAGGCGGCCAGAGGAAAAGGAGAAGCCCTGGCTTCGAGGGAACAGGTGCAAGACCGACAGGTGACCTTCCAACGGAAAAGCAGAGCCCAGAAGACAGCGGCCCCCAGGTGCCACAGAGCGTCTCCGCCCACCCGACGCCACGCCCCATGGAAATGCCCCTCGCCAGTGCAGGCAAAAGGCGTTCCGCAGAAACAAAACCAGCCGGCTGTCGGCACATCTGCATCTGCGCTAAGGGAGGCAGTAGGGTGTGCTCGGGCAGAAGAAGTGGTCTGCACTTCAGCACAGCCGCGCAGGGAGAAATGAGCCCAGGGAGGGTAAATCAAAACAGAGGCTACTTAACACAATATTCACGATGACGACTGTGGGGTTTAAAATATATGCAGACTTGCCCTGGCCGGTTTGGCTCGGCGGTTAGAGCGTCGGCCTACGGACCAAAGAGTCTCGGGTTCGATTCCGGTCAAGGGCATGTACCTCGGTTGTGGTTCGGTCCCTGGTCGGGGTTGTGCGGGAGGCAGCCGGCTGATGTGTCTCTCTCACATCAATGTCTCTCTCTCTCTCTCTCCCTCCCACTCTATCTGAAGATAAATGGAAAAATATCCTTAGATGAGGATTTAAAAAATATATATAGCCCTGGCCGGTTTGGCTCAGTGGTTAGAGCATCGACCTGCAGACCAGAGAGGCCCAGGTTCGGTTCCCGCTAAGGGCATGTACCTCGGTTGCAGTTTGTCCCCGGCCCCAGTTGGGGTCGTGTGGGTGGCAGCCACTCGATGTGTCTCTCTCACATCGATGTTTCTCTCTCTCTTCCTCCTTCTCTCCCTCCTGCTCTGACGATAAATGCAAAAATGTCCTCAGGTGAGGAATAAATAAAATAAATAAATAATATATATAGATATGCAGACTTCACACACACAATCATAGCATAAGAACTGACGGGGGAGAGGGTAAGGAGAATCGAAGTGTTATAAGGTTCTTGCCTTATCTGGGAATCAGCAAAAGTAGCCACTGCAGGTCCATTCCGACAATGTGCCTTGTAATTTCTAAGGAAGCCAGAATATTTAAGAACTACATATTCTACAGTATCAGTTAACAACGCTAACAGAAGAGGGGGAACAGAATACTAACTTGATGAAACCAAAGGGAGGACGGAGGGGTTGGACACAAAGCAAAAAGACGACAGACACGGTCCAGCTGTGGCGTCAAGTAACGTGGACCGTGAACACGCCAACTGCCGCCGCGAACACGCCAACTGCCGCCGTGAACACGCCAACTGCCGCCGTGAACACGCCAACTGCCGCCGTGAACACACTAACTGCCGCTGTGAACACGCTAACTGCCGCCGTGAACACGCTGCCGCCGTGAACACGCTAACTGCCGCCGTGAACACGCCAACTGCCGCCGTGAACACGCTAACTGCCGCCGTGAAGAGGCTCGACTGCCCCCTGCCCGGCGCGGCTCGGCAGCTAGAGCGTCGGCCCGCGGGGCAGGAAGGTCGTGAGTTTGATTCCCGGTCAAGGGCACGTACTTCAGTTTCGGGTTTGATTCCTGGCCCTGGTCGGGGTTGTGCAGGAGGCAACCGATCGATGTGTCTCTCTCACATCTATGTTTCCCTCCCTCCCTCCCTCCCAATCTACCTGAAAATCAATGGAAAAATATCCTTGGGTGAGGATTAACAACAACAAAAAAGGCATGACTGTCGGCCTAGATGGAAACAACTGACTTCCGCTCATAAGAGCCATTTCCAAAATAAGATACAGACAAGTTGAAAGTAAAAAGATGGAAAAAAAACATACCACACAGACACGAGTGCCCCCCGCAGCCGGTACAGTTATATAACATCAGACCCAGGAGACTCACAGGCCAGTGACATTTTTCACCTACCGAGCAACATTTCATGATGATAAAAGTGTCCATTCGAAAGGAAGACAGAATGATCTTAACTCTGTGTCACCTAATGTACGTTAATATAAGAAGCAAAAAACACATGATGAAAACATAACCAAAATGAACAGAAGACAAATCCCCAACAGTAATGTAATATCTGGAGCTATTAAAAATATTTAGAGAGAATAAAGATATGAAGTATGTCCATAAATACGATTTAGACTTTTAAAAAAATCCTTAAAAACACAACTTACTAAGGATGACACAAGAAGAAAATCTGAAGAGTTGATTTCTATTTAAAAATTAAACCTTGCCTGCCCTGGCCAGTGTGGCCCAGTGGTTAGAGCGTCAGCCCTCAAACAAAGGGCTGCGGGCGGCTCCAATTTCCAGTCAAGGGCACGTATCTGGGTTGCAGGTTCAACCCCCAGTCCTGGTTGGGGAGTGTGCAGGAGGCAACCCGTCAATGTGTCCTTCTCACACAGATGTTTCTCTCTCTCTCCCTCTCCCCCTCCCTCCCTTCCACTCTCTCTCTAAAAATCAATGGAAAAAAATGTCCTCGGGTGAGGATTACCAACAACAAAAATAACAACACGAACAAAGCAGACAAGAAACAAGCGGAGGGGGTGCTAACAAGGCGAGACACTCAGTTACTGTGACGCTCATCGGAGCTGTGGTGTTGCCACAAAGACCAACGGGACAGGCGCCCAGGGACGGCCCCACCGCGGTCACCTGGTCTGTGAGAAGGACGCCCCCGAGATTCGCTGGGACAGCCGTGTCCTGGGTCTCCTGGCCTTCACCACGGGGACAGGGACCTTGCCCCGCCTCACACCACCCAGCTCACTGCCGGGCTCGGCCTGGGCACGAGCACAGGACCTGGGGAAACACCTTCGACAGGACCAGAGAGCCCTGACTGGAAGATTTCATGCTCGACAAGAGGGAGGAAAGCCGCTGGGAGGGGAGACACGGGCAAGGCAATCCAGAGCTCATTCCCGAAACGCACAGAGAGCTCCCTCGAATCCGTGACAACGGCGAGCGGCCCAATTAAACGGCTCTTAAGCAGCCAGATTTGAGACTGGGCCAAAGACCCGGACGGCGCTTCACAGAAGCGGGCCCCACGCGACCGGCAAACACAAGGAAGGCAAGCCGAGGCCACCGCCAACGCCACGCACTCCTGCTCTGCGGGGAAGCGGACAGCCTCTCCCACAGCCAGGGACGGGCCACAGGCACCCCCACCGTGGGACAAAGGGTTTACATTTGATGGAATGCTTTGTTTCAATTTAAGAAAAAAAAAAATGATGAAACAGGGGGATCAGAGAACAGGGAGACTCAGTTCGTAAGGTCATCTCCACGAAGGAAGCTGAAGTCCGAAACACCAGGGCCAGCCCCGGGCGTCTGTAAGGGATCTTGACTTTCTCCTCTCCTTTTTTTTTTAAAGCTGTTTTTTTTCTTTTTTTTTCCTTTATTGATATTAGAGAGAGAGAGGAAGTGAGAGGGAGAGAGAGAGAGACAAACATTGATGAGAGAGAACATCGACTGGCTGCCTCCTGCCCACTGGGGACCGGGCCCACAACCTGGGCATGTGCCCTGACCGGGAATCAGACCGGCGACCTCTTGGTACATGGGTCGACGCTCAACCACTGAGCCACACCAGCCGGGCTTTCCTCTCTTCTTTATTTGCTCCGCGAGAGGAACCTTTGGGGCCCACACTCAAAACTTAACCTGCTACGTGATCATCCTCACATGTTCTTTTTCAAAGCCACTTCTAAAAAGAACGAATGTCCGCCACATCCGTGTCTGTCTGAGGGGTAGGGCATTTCTCATGTTCCAGATGCTTCTTCACCCACAGACACGGCACTGGGGCCACCATGGACACAGGTGCCCGGGCCGCGGAGGGACGCTCCGTCAGGAAGCCTGGCCGGCGGCCCCGGTGTGCCCTGCATCCTCCCACACCACTCCCGGCACCGCCGTCCTCGTCACAGCTCTGTGGCCGCCGTCCATCCCGACATCTCAGACTCTCCAGCACGCTGCACAGGCCGCATGGCGCACCATCGACAAGCCACTACAGCAGCACGGCGACCGCAATCCACACACCAAAAAATGTCGTGGGTTCGTTCAATCCCCCGTCAGGGTGCATACCTGAAGCGACTGACTGATACCCCCCCTTCTTTCTTCTTTTTTTTAATCCTCACATTCTTCTATTTTTTGTTCAGATAGAGTGGGAGGAAGGGAGACAGAGGAAGAGAGAGAGAGAAACATCGACGTGAAAGGGACACATCGAGTGGCCGCCTCCTGCACGACCAACCAGGGCCGGGGACAAATTGCAACCGAGGTACATGCCCTTAGCAGGAACCGAACCCAGGTCTCTCTGGACCGCAGGCCAACGCTCTAACCGCTGAGCCAAACCGGCCAGGGCCCCCCGCTTCTTTCAATAAAACCGTATTCTAGGATGATGCTCCAACCAACTGAGCCACCTGGCCAGGGCTCTTTAAATTTCTTAAATCATGTCTGAGATTCAAAACAGCTTTAGTGATTAGGATTAAGCACGAAAAAGGGGCCCATTTCTCTTTGGAACTCAGGCCCTAGTTGTCACCACTAAGTTCAGACTCAGGTTTACATGGTGCTACAGAGACTTCAAGGTCAGCAAAGAGGGCATCCCACCTGCAAGGGGCAGGCCGGCCCCGAGCCCCTCGGGATGGCCCCATGGAACAGCCCCATTTTAATGTCCTTTACAAACGAATGAGACGTCCTCGCTGTCCCGATCACTTCAGGAAGTCAGACATAAAGAAGGAAAGCGAGCCCTGGCCGGTTCGGCTCAGCGGTTGGAGTGTCGGCCCGCGGACCAAAGAGAGTGGCAAGGGCACGTACCTCAGCTGTGGTTCGTCCCCGGGTCTGGTTGGGGTCGTGAGGGATGCAGCCAGTCGATGTGTCTCTTTCACATCGATGTTTCTCTCTCTCTCCCCCTCCCACCTATTTGAAGATACATGAAAAAATATCCTTGGATGAGGATAAAGGAAAAAAAAAAAAGGCAGGCGCACTGGCGGGAGGCCTCAGCCTCCAGGAGGGGGGACTGCACCCAGGGACAGGCTCTCATGTCCCCGGAAATCGAGAGGAAGCCACCAGGACCACGCCCAGACGCTCCCTTGGTCAGCCAGTGCTGGGGGTCAGAGGAAGAGAGGTGCAACGGGCAAAGCACCCGCAGGCCGTCCCTCCTCCTTCCCGACCCCCTCCCCATGGGCCCCACTTTTCACACCATGTCGGGGCTCCTGAGCGGGGAGAAGGCCTGTCCACAGTGCATCCCCCAGAGCGATGACCTCACTTGCTCTGTTTCTTCTCCTGGAGGGAGCCTGGCTCACAAGCTGCCCGTGAGCTCTGCCACCCACCCCCTCACCCACAGGAGCTGACTGAGAGGCCGGCATCCGGACCAGGCTGTCCTCGGAGAGGACAGGACGTGGCGTTAGACCCAGGGGCAGAGCCCTGGGAGCAATACCCGACCTGAAGATGCGGGGCGGCCAGCAGGAAAGGGCAGCTGCTCGGGGCCCTTGGGCGGGGAGAGAGGGCAGCTGGTGATGTCAGGTGAGCGGTGATTCGGCCACCAGAAGCTGCCCCTCCGTGGAGACCTTGGCGACTGCAGATGGTCCCGACACACACGCTCTCCATGTGGTAGATTCTGAAATAATTTTAGCAAAACCACCTCTACGACCGCAAAATAGAACTAAACCCAGCAACGGCCAGCAGCATGCGTTTGGGGGCGAAGGGTCAGCCGTGGGCCAAGGACGTCTCGTCTGCCTTTGGGCCAGGGGGTAGAGAATTGTAGTTATTTAGGTGTCAGGGAGACGCTGGGGTGTTTCATACTCAACAGGGATTGCAGGCACCCAAGTCTCGTCCCTTCCCACAAGGCACCCTTAGCCCACGTTTAGTGCTTTTAAAATGTATTTCGAGGGAGCTCTGCTCCTAGCGTGAACACCGACTTAGCTGGACGTGGACAACTGACGTTTAATGAATGGAAACACCCAGGTTTCGGTGCCGATGGATGAGCTCAAAGGCTCACAAAATACACAACTAACAGACTGGCCCCCAAGCAGCCCCCAGACCCACCCGCGCCTCTGAAAGCTGTTTCTGTTCGGTGGGGTCTCCCCGTTCCTCGAACCAGCCCCTGACCCACCCCAGGGCCTTTGCACGGCTGCACCCCACACCTAGAGAAGCCCCCGCCTGCACGTGCCATAGCCAGGTCATCGCAGCCTCTGAGCTTCACGTCACTGCACAGGTCACCCCTCCTGGGACCGTGGTGCCAGCCACGCCTGCCCCAACCAGGGTTTCTGTCTCGGTTCTGCTGTGATGACCACTTACATTAATTACGACCTGGAACTTTACCTGTCTGTGAGTCGTGTCTGCTCATGAACACGGGGTCACTGCTCTCGCGCAGCCGCCCAGCCCAGCCCCTGGGGCGGCCACCAGTGCAGGTGGAATGAAGGAAGGAAGGAAGGACAGGCTGGGCTCTAGGGAGGAAAACTTTCCAGAATGTCATATGGAGAGGAACCCACCAGTGAAGGAACAGCCCCCTCGAGCTGCAATCTTGTAATTCGGAGGGGGTGGGGGTGTCACTGCGCATTCTGTGACGGGAGATCATGAAGTTTGCGTGACCCAGGGCTATGTGGCTCCAGGGGCGGACGGACTTCAGCAGCCTCTCCCAGGGCCCAAATCACCCAATCACACCAGACACAGGCGGCGAGTCCTTCAGAGGAGACAACGCCTATCGTTTGGTCAATCAGTGAGCAGAGCTGCTTGGACCAGGAGTCTTCTCCGAGGCCGGAGGACGCCTGTGGTTTCTGTCACCAGCCTCAGCACCGGCAGTCTGGGTTCTGCTCGGATGGTTTGCAGCTGAAACGCCTGATTCAGTAGTAAGCTGACCAGAGGCCTCAAGGGCAGGAGCAGGGTTTGGTTTCAAAGCTGCATCACCGACCACATCTCAGCCACAGCCCATCCCTCTTCTCAGAAGGTGCCGACAGCAGCGTGGCTCCCACAGTCCTGATCACCACCTCCAGGAGCTGGCACACCTGCCCCTCATGCACACAGAGCAGGACTGGCACACCTGCCCCACTGTGCACACCTGCCCTGCAGTGCACACCTGCCCCGCCATGCATACGTCTTGCCGTGTATACCTATCCCACCATGTATACCTGTCCTGCCATGCACACCTGTCCTGCTGTGCACACCTGTCCTGCTATGTATACCTGTCCTGCCATGTACACCTGCCCCACCGTATACACCCGTCCTGCTGTGCACACCTGTCCTGCTATGTATACCTGTCCTGCCATGTACACCCGCCCTGCCGTGCACACACAGCTGGGCCGGCCACACCACCTCCTCCCTGCACAGAGATCCAGCAGCTGCTCTAGTCTGAGGCAGGGTTGCAACCCAAGGTGACAGTTAGCGTACCTCACGTTCATATTCCTTTAAGTGAGCGTCTCCTGAGTTTAGAGAAATGGTCTGAAGGCCCACACGCCACAGGCCTGCATTTCCGTGAGAAGCCGCTCACTGCACACTTGACCCCCAGGGAGAGTGAGTGACAGCTTTCAGCGGTCCCGCCCTCTCACTGGGACCCCCCGTTCCTGGGGGCAGACCAGGGAACCTGCTACAGCTCCCGTATCCTCCATCCCCCCAGAGAACCCTCAGTCACCGAGAAGGGAAGACGACCCGGCCCTCCCTGGGGCCTGCCCGGCACACGGGCTTTACCCTCAGGCTGCCGCTGGGTCTTCACAGTCCTGAGAAGCAGCGATCTCCGCCCCTCCCAAAATGAGAGGGAGCCGGGCCTGTGGGGCATGAACTTTCTCAGACCAACAGCTCCCAGCTGGTTCTGCCACCCCCCCAGTGCCCACCTGACAACCTCCCCCACCAGGCAGCAACAGCACCAGGGTGAGGGCTGCATCCACCTCACCCTGGTCCCGGGACACCACACCCCTTACACATGGCTGATCGGGGGGGGGCCCAGGGAGGAGGCATGGGCACCAGAGTGGAGAGCAGGACCTTTGTCCGAATGGACGAGAACAGGAACCACGGACATCAGAAGGCAGAGCCCTCGCCCCATCAGACCCTCCCTGAGGCACTGGTCTGCTGCTCCTCAGCTGTGCCCGGAAGCTACGATACGATGTCCCACCATGCCACGGGGACAGGCTTGCTGACACAGTCAGGCTGGCTGCCCCACCCCAGCACACTGGTACCCTGTCCCTCAGTCACGATGCCACTGGGTGATGTCAAAGGACATGCTGGGTGGCATGCACTGCTAGCATCACCTTGTGACGACGCACACAAACCAGTTCTGCACGGATATTAGGCAATCAGCCTTTCTGACTGTTCGTCCCCCTGAACACTGCACATGTGGCCCGAGACCACCAAAGGCTCCCTGGGAGCCGCAAACAAGCCTGTCTATGTGCAAGTCCCGGCTCCTGGGTCTGAGCAGAGACCGAGGTCAGAGTGGACCCCTGGGTCTCTGCTGCAGGAAAAGCCAGGGGTTCGGTCCGGCAAGCAAACCTCGTCCTCCACGTGGGAGACACCTCCCCACAGCCTCCCCATCAGCTCACCATGAACACCAGCCTCCACTTCCTCAGACAAACCGTCTTTTAATGCTTAAAAATAATTAAATGTAAAAGCTCCCTCTGTACAAAAACAGACCAGCTAAGATCCATGAATAAATCATGCTTGTTTTGTTCTCTTCCAAAGACGCCCATGTGAAGCTCACGAAATTACTTCCTACATCACCCACAAGCCTCAAGTGCACCTGACCCGTTTCCTGCGAGTCCCACGGCTCAGAAGTGAGAGGGGTTTCTGTCTACCTGTGGCCTTCGCTTGAGGGCCCAGCACACGGTGCTCTGTTCCAGGCGGGGGCATCCAGCAGCCACCCCAGTGCACAGGGCACCCCGAGGCAGGCCCAGCACACAGGGCACCCCCAGGCGGGACCGCACCCTCCCCTCTTCATGGTGAGCGGGGATTCTCTTGCGTCCCCACGAGGCGCTCGGGCTGTCCCGCCCACCCTGGTTCCACCTCGTTCTGTTCTAATGGGAATTTGCCTCCCACAGGGAAACACAGGGGGTGTGGGGCGGGCTAAAGTGACCAAGCAAAGTGGGGAAGGCTGGACTCAGGCGAGCGGGAAGCCGGGCAGACCGCAGAGCAGTGTGTGGGACTGTGGCCAACTCCGTCGCCCGCGGGCAGTGTCTGCTGGGCCAGGAGGGGGGGACGGACCTGCCCGCTGGGACAGAGCATCCTAAGGGATCCGGGTGCCTCCTGGACAGCAGGGTCTGCTCCACACAAGTCTCTTCCTTGTTGGTGAGTTTTTATAAAAATGACCTGATCTCAGACTTGGATAACATCAAACGAAGACGAAAGAAGGAAAACAACTGCCCGGCTGGTGTGGCTCAGTGGTTGAGCGTCGACCCAGCACCAAGAGGTCACCAGTTTGATTCCCGGTCAGGGCACATGCCCAGGTTGTGGGCCCGATCCCCAGTGGGGGGCATGCAGGAGGCAGCCAATCGATGGTCTCTCTCTTCAATGTTTGTATCTCTCTCTCCCTCTCCCTTCCTCTCTAAAATCAATACAGAAAACATTTAATTAACTAATTAAAAAACCAAAGAAAGAAGGAACGCAATCATCCACACTCCACGCCGCCTCCACGACGCTCGTCACGCTCCACCCCGGAGTCAAGGCCTCGGACACCTTCCTCACCGTGGCCACCAGGGGTTCAAACCGAGGGGCTGAGGTCAACACGCAGGGCACGCGGTCTGTCACCAACACCAACCAGGACAACTCAACGAGAAAGCAACCGGCGTCTCTGCGAGGGGACACACGCGGCCAATGAGCATGTGACGAGACACTAACATCACCGTCACCAGGGAAACGCAACCAAGCCAGCGAGACACCCCCTCACGCCACTGGGATGGCTCGGCTCACGAGCGCAGACAGAACAAGCAGTGCTGGCGGGACGTGACGAGACGAGCCCTGCACACTGCCGGTGGGAACGTGAAACCGCAGACACGACGGAGGACGCTGGGGCGCGTCCTCGAAAACTGGAAGAGAGAACTGCCACACGACCCAGCAACTCCACTCTGGGTATGTCCCCAAAAGAACTGAAAGCAGGGACCCAACCGGTGTGGCTCAGCGGTGAGCGTCCACCCATGCACCAAGAGGTCCCCGTTCGATTCCCGGTCAGGGCACATGCCCAGGTTGTGGGCCTGATCCCCAGTGGGGGGCATGCAGGAGGCGGCCAATCAATGTTCTCTCTCATCGATGTTTCTCTCTCTCCCTCTCCCTTCCTCTCTCTCTGAAATCAATAAAGAAAAAAAAAGAATTGAAAGCAGGGACCCAAAGACACGTGTACCCCTCCATTCACAGAAGCATCATCCACAACAGCCAAAAGGTGACAGCAGTCTACATGTCCATCAACGGACGGGCGGACAAACAAACGTGGTCTATTTGTCCAGTGGAATCTTATTCAGCCTTAAAAACGAAGGACGTTTTTGCCCTGGCCGGCGTGGCGTTGGCCTGTAGACCAAAGGGTCTCGGGTTTGATTTCCGCTCAAGGGTACGTAACTGGGTTGCGGGTTCGACTCCCGGCCCTGGTCACTGTCACCACTGTCTCTCTCTCATGGATGATTCTCTTTCTCTCCCTCCCTCCCCTCCACTCTCTCTAAAAATCAATGGGAAAATATCCTCAGGTGAGGATTAACAAACAAAAAAACGAGGAAGTTAGTTCTGACAGGTGCTGCAGCGTGGATGGCCCTCCAGGGCATTAGGCTGGGCAAACACAGGAGGCAACCACCGGGTCTCACAGGAGGCCCTGGAGGAGTCAGATCCAGACACAGGAAGTGGTGGTGGGGAGGGGCAGGGGGAGGAGTTCGTATTTAACGGGACAGAGCTTTAGTTTGGGAGGATGAAGCCTGGACACGGCACCAGGCCCTAGCCAGGGCTCTCCATGGGAACTCACACATCACCCACTGTAAACCTGAGTCGAGAGGCGGGCTTGGAGGTTCCCCAGCAGACAAGCACCCGCACCTACCGTGACGGGTCTCACTAGCTCAGAATTTTTTTTTTTAAATCCTCACCCAAGGACACTTTTCCATTTAACTTCAGATAGACTGTGAGGGAGGGAGGGAGAGAGAGACATATTGACTGGTTGCCTCCCACACGACCCTGACCAGGGCGGGGGACGAACAGCAACCGAGGTAGGTGCCCTTGACCGGGATCGAACCTGGGACTCTCTGATCCGCGGTCCGACGCTCTAACTGCTGAGCCAAACCGGCCGGGGCTGGTTCACAACTTTAAGTGATAAAAATTTATTTATTTTTCCGCGTTGACAGAGTAACTGTTATTCTGGAATTCTGCACCGAGGAGACAAGCGGGGTCCAGGACGTCCCCCAGGAAGGCTGTCTGCAGGACGCCGCGGGGACACACACTGCCTCGGTCCAGGGAGCGGTCGGCGAGTTCGAGGATTCACTGGGAGCCCCGTGAACACTGGGAGGCACGTCATCTGACCTGACGTGGTTTTCTCCTTCGGACTCATGAGCATCGTGAGCACACGAGGCCAGACTCCACTTGAGAACGGCCCCCTATCCCGGACCACCACCCAGGGTGAGGAATCTCTTTTCCTAATGTTTTACTGCGCGGCCCAAATTCCCTGCTGTCCACGTGCTGCTTTCAGTACAAAGTGCAAAGTCCTTTCCTCTGGGGAGGCCCCCGCCCTCCGTCACCCCGGCTGGGAGGCTCCTGGGCGGCCAAGTGGCACACGTGACCCCCCCCCCCCAGGCCAGGCCACTCTGCTGCAGCCCCTCCCTGACCAGGCCTGGGCCTGGGCCCCTGGTGTGAGGAGCCGTGTGTCCATCACGTGCCACCAAAGGACGTCTTCACTGAAGGATGTCCAGCAAATGCCCAGCGAGGACACACCCCAGACCAAAGCGGACGGCCCCACCCTCGAAGGGGTCACACTCTGTTGGGGGGCACACAGCCTGTGAGCTGCAGAGAGAATGAATGGGAGGTAGCCTTCACGTAGGAGTGGGGCCCTCAAGCTGAGACTCCAGGGAAGGAGGGTGGGGGAGGAGAGACCACGGGAGGGAAGAGTGAGGGGCTGACCTCCTGGCCTGAGCTGTCCTCACAGAGGTAGGGCTCCCGCAGTGAGGGGCCTGCTGACCAGACAGAAGTCGGGGAGTGGGGGGGGAGGGGCAGGAGCGGAGATGACGGAAGGTATGGCAGGGGTGGCCCAGTGGGGCTGCTCATGGGCTCCTCCAGCCTGCAGGGGTGGAGTCATCAGGTAAGGGAGGCGGAGCCTGAACCAGGGAGATGGGGCAACCCCTAAGCGACCTTCCGAGGTCGCACACCAGGGGAGCAACAGAAAGGAACCAGGAACTGGGGCTGTGTCTCAGGAACAGCCCGCACCATCGCAGTCACCCCCACACAGGGCGGCTGGAGAAAGCCACCATTCAGAACGTCCTGAACTCCCAGAACAAAGGAGGCCTTCAGCCCATGTGTCCAGGCGACACGTGCCAGTCACCACGCAGCCTGTCCCGCACACCTGTGCCACGGCCCCTCGAGGCCTCAGCACCCAGTGGCCTGCACAGGGCGGGGCTCCTGCCCGGCCTCCAACACTCAGACCTGTCTCCTTACAGGTCGCTCCTAACAACTCTCCCCAGCTACAGACAGAAGGCGGCACAACCTCCCCTTACCAAAATGCCGGTTTCAGAAGAAAAACTACCTCTGAGTCATTCATCTGCTCTTTCCGCAATAGATCTTTCTGGTGACGTAATACACATTGCTCAGAGATCTAGTTATAGTCCCTTGGTGATAGGACACCAAAATTTTCTGGGGTTGGGACAGGCTCAAAATAACTTCTGCAAAAACGAGGGCTTTGTCGGGGTCCCTCTGAGCAAAGGTGTCCTATGAGTGGCTGAGAAGTCACAGGAACCACCTGGCACCTCAGGACACCGTCCGAGGTGCTGATGGACGGCTCTCAGTGTGCGAGCCCTTCCCACTGTGGACACCAGGAGCCCAGGACAGAGCCTTCACCCTGTGAGCCACGATGCTCCAAAGCGACAGCTTGTCTCCCGTTCTTACAGACCTTCTGTGACAACCATTCACTGACTCCCCAGAGCCACAGCCAGTCCAGAGGTGACACTTACCCGTGAGTGTCCTGCACAGGGGAAGCATTTTTTTATTCCATATTTTCCCTGTAGCTTTCCTAGGTTTAGATACACAAATACTTATCATTGTGTTACAATTGCTACAGCACTCAGTACAGTGGCAGGCTGGACCGCAGAGCCCAGGTGTGCAGGGGGCTGGACGGCAGAGCCCGGGTGCGCAGGGGGCTGGACCGCAGAGCCCGGGTGCGCAGAGGGCTGGACCATCTGGGTGATGCATGTGCCTCTGGGATGTTCACACAACGACAAAATCATCTAGTGACAAATTTCTCAGCATGCACCCTTAAGTGGTGCATGATGGCCACTTAGAAATCTCACTGGTCTGCTAAGATGTTTTATATGACAACTACCAATCACCTGCCTCCCCGTTGTAAAGCAGAAGTCGTTCCTTTGAATAAAAATTATAGCTAAGAGCCCTGGTCAGGTGGGTCAGCTGGTTGGAATGATGTCCCGTACACCAAGAGGTTGCGGGTTCAATCCCTGGTCAGGACACATATGGGAGGCAACTGATCGATGTTTCTCTCTCTCTTTCTCTAAAATCAATAAACATATCCTCAGGTGAAGATAAAAAATAAATAGATAAATAAAAATTATACCTAATAAAAAAGAAATGAGTGGCCCTGGCCGGTTTGGCTCAGTGGTTAGAGCGTCGGCCTGCGGTCCACGGGGACCCGGGTTCGGTTCCCGCTAAGGGCATGTACCTTGGTTGCAGTCTGTCCCCGGCCCTGGTTGGTCGCGCGGGAGGCAGCCACTCGATGTGTCCCTTTCATGTCAATGTTTCTCTCTCTCTCTCTCTCTCTTTCTCTCTCTCTCTCCCTCCCACTCTATCTGAACAAAAAATGGAAAAATGTCCTCGGGTGAGGATAAAAAAATAAATAAATAAATAAATAAAATAAACTTCTCGTTTAAAAAAAAAAAAAAAAAGAAATGAGTGACTTAAAATACGTGAGACTCACACTCTTCGTGGGTCAAATCTGTAGCAGGGCTACCGGCAGCTGGTACTCCGTGAGACAAGTGGTGTTTTACGCATTCCCACAAAAACAGTGAGTCGTCACTCATTTCACGCATCTCTAAAAAGCAGAGCGTGAGCAGAGCTAGGACCCCGACCACGAGCGCGGCTGCCGTCGCCAAGCACCTGTGAGATTAGTCACGGCCCAGGAGCACCTGAAAGGCTCTCGACTCCCACAGGACTCCGATGACAGAGACTGACGGAGATGCTTCCCCGATTCGAAAAACAATCCTAAAAATGGATGTGACATCGCAATCACAATGTGTGAGGCTGAAAAAAAAGAAAACGTTTTCTAAACGGCCAAAAGAAGTAAAATTCTGACGACTCTCATAGGGAAGACTGAGGTTCCCCAGAGGAAATACTGCAACATTGTGACAAGAGATGGCAAAGTGTTTGCAGCTGGAAAATATCGGGGGATTACAGGACCATCTAGAGACGAGTCTGGATTTTCCTGGATGTTGTGATGCTGCTGGTCTTTAAACATTTACGTACACTCATTTCGGTTTATGTTCTCACTGTAGACTGTGTCCACCTCCACACCTTAAAGATGCAGGCCACAGTGCAACTCCGTATGCTCGCCTTCCCTTCACCAAAGACCACCAAATACCGAAACGCTACTGGAACATTTCCGTTAAAACAAAACACCACCCAGGAAAAATACAGTTTACTGACCCCAAACCTAAGGGTGGGGCCCGACTTCGCAGCCAACCCAGGTGCCTCTCCCGACGCCCTCCTTCCCTTCGCGCTCCTCTGGTCACTCTGAGCTCACCGGTACCTGTGAGTCTGTTCCTGCCCTCCTGCCACACTGTTCCCCGCCGAGCCGCAGTGCCCATCCGGAGCTGGCTCAGACACACCGAGGACCCTCTGTACACTCGCCTGACTCCCTCGCCCCTTGCCCAGCTGGCAGAGGACAGGAGGAGGGCGGGCAGAGAGCCAGCAGCGGCTCATGTCAGTCACCTTGGGGTGCACACAGTCCATCTGTGAAGCGCACCCCATCTCCAGTGCCTGGCCCCACCTCTGACCTCCACTTGGTGACAGAATGCAACCATGCAGGCCCACCCCTGGGCAGCCTGGGTGGCATGGTGTCCAGAGAGAGAGAGGACTCAGAATGTCCTCAGACCCCTATTTGTCCCCATCCACACCCCCAGCTCAGAGAGCAGGGCAGGTGGGCCCCCAAGACAACAGAGCAGAAGTCACTGGCTGAGCCCAGTGCAGTCTGGAGACTCCAAGGGTCCCAGAGACCCCACAGGGGAGCCCCGAGGGCCAACCACCCCCATCCTGACGATGGGTCCCTCGCCTTCTCTCACGTGCTCGGGGCAGAGGGAATTTCCACCGCACTTGGGAAGGGCCGCATAACTCAGGGAGCAACACTGTATCCCCGGGCAGGAAATGGCACTGATACTGTTTCAGGTTCCACACACCTTTAAGAAAGGACCACACGCCCTGGCCGGTTTGGCTCAGTGGTTGGAGCGTCGGCCCACAGACTGAAGAGTCGCGGGTTCGATCCCGGTCAAGGGCACGTACCTCAGTTGCGGTTCGTCCCTGGCCCTGGTCGGGGTCATGCAGGAGGCAGCCACTCGATGTGTCTCTTTCATATCAACGTTTCTCTCTCTCTCCTTCCCTTCCTCCCTCCCACTCTGTCTGAAAATAAATGGAAAAATATCCTCTGGTGAGGATTTTTAAAAAAAAGAAAGGACCACTTGTCGAGCTTTAGAGAAATACCACAGGAGAATGTCTGCAGTTATCGGAAAGGCTGTTAAAACACTCCGAGCCTTTCCAAGTGCTGGGCGGTCCGGTCCGCAGGCATGTGACCGCAGAGACGCCACCACCTCGCACTCAGCGCCTCCTCCGTTTTAGAGAATCATCGTTTCCTTAAAAAGGTGTTGCTCGTGATAACACATACTGGGTTTAAAACTTTAAGCAAATGAATTAATAAATACTTCCCATTATAAATTTGAAACACAGTAAACACTGGTAGGTACAGTCCCCCTGTGCAAAAGCTCTCTGAGGGCCTCAGTATAACTGTCATGAGCACAGGGTGACCCAGAGATGCTGGCCAAGCCATCAGATGGGCAATAGCGGGCCGGGCAGTGGGACCCAGGGCCGGAGGATCGCGCCCCCCGGTCTGCACAGCCACACACAGCCTCCCCACACCGGCTGCCCCGCGTCTCTCCTCCCAGGGAGCTGATGAGGGTTCTGCCAAGACCCCGTACTTCCAGGGGAGCAACACGGGGAAGGCCAGCCGGGAGGAGGTGTGTGACACTCCGCTCCACACTCCGGGAGGAGGCATGTGACGCCCCGGGACGGAGCTTTGCATCCACCCATCAGGATCCAGGAGAGGAGACAGGGCCGTGAAAGCCGGTGGACGGGTGAGGGGCGACAGGGACAGCGTCTGGGAGTGAACGCTGTCCCTCCACCTGCCTCCTCTGGGTCTGCAGCCTGAGAGTGGCTGGTTACTGGGCCCAGGTGCTCAGTATCAGACATCACGTGTACCACTCTGAAGGGGACAGCCGGAGCCCCTCGGGAAGGGCGTCGTCTTCTGAGCTGCGGGGATCAACTGAACGGGACCTGGTGTCCACGTCACCTCCTCCAACAAAGGAACCGCCCAGAGAACAGTGGGAGGGGTGGGTGCCAGCTCTCGAGCCCCCCGAGTGCCTGTCCTCAGTGCCACCCCCGGGGACGTCGTGTTGGCATTTGCCCCAGCATCTCCCTTCTTCCCCCTGAGCCGGGTGTTGGACATCGCCAGCACAGCACCGCCCCGGTCACAGACCCCGGCACCTGGACGGCTAGCGAGGCTCCATGTGCGCCCGCCTTCCCAGCCAAGGTGAATGAATGATGCGCCAGCCCCTCGAAAACACACTTTGCCCAGCCCGTCCTGACCGCGACTCAGCAGCCCCAGGTCCCGTGTGACTGCCTCGTGACGAACCACACGGGGTCCCTCCACCCAGATGCAGCCCCTGAGCAGGAAGAGGTGCCAGGTCCAGGTGTAGCCGTCCACGGAGACCCTCCGGCAGCCCTGGGCATCCATCCTGGGCCACCGTGCGGTGTCCAATCTGGAACTCGAACCGGAACCACCACGCTGGGGTCGCCTGTCTGAATGTCACCGCCGACGAATCACGGACGCGCTTACAGGGGAGGCTGCCCGTCCACGGGTGGGTGCTGATCAGACCAGAACCGCTGTGAGGACTGACTCCCACCCGTGTGGGGCCCTGTAACTCCTGCCTTCGTCATCTCCTCACACTAAGAAAAGAACTGTGGTGTGTCCCGGAGAGGGCCGAGGCCAAGGGGACGGAGGGAAAGCCTTGCCGGGGCGGGAAAGGACAGCTCTGGGCCCGAGGGGCCAGCTGCCCCCACCAATGCCGTCTGGATGGGACCTGAGACAAAGAGGACGTGAGGGGAAAACTCAGGGAATCTAGTAGAGAAGTTCAGCTGATAACAATGTATCCACGTTCGCTCGTTAGTTACAATGAATACACACACCAACACGAGCCATCAGTAACAGGAAAGGTGAGGCTCTACCACCTTTTCAATCTTCCTGCAAATCCCAAACCGTGCTGAAAATGAAGTCCACTGAAACACAATACACGCCTGTGCCGCCGAAGCACCTGCGGGCCCACCTGCACCGCCTTCTCAGCACCCACCCACTCGAGGGGCGGGGAGAACCTCGCCGGTGTCTACACCTCTCTGAGCCCTGGCGCCAGGGCACGCAGGCACCTCGCTGAAGCCTCGTCTGCGATGGCCCCTCCGTTCACGAGGGTGTGAACCATAGGGCGGGCCGCGCTGTGAACAGAGCAGGCCTGACGCCTAGGCAGCGAAGCACAGGCACTTGGCCCGGCCGTGGGGGAGGAGCCCAGCGCCACCACGCAGGCGCTGTGTGACTTGGGAAAATTACTCGACCTCTCTGTGCCTCAGGTGTCAATCTCGCCACAGAATGGAGCGCTGTGAGGGTTACACGGGCTCACACACATGAAGCCAAACGGTGCTCAATAACTTATATAACTACTTGAAGTTTGGGGCCTCTCCCCATTAACCTCAGATCAAAGGTGTGATCTTCCCCCTTTGAAACGGGAGATGGACATGGAGACAAAAGGTTCTAAACACCTTCCAGAGAAGAAAACACGCAAACCTAAGTGTCTTCTGACTCCCCCACCTGACTGGAAGCTGAGGGAAAACCAGGTCTCACCCGGGGCTCCATGCCCAGCACCACTAGCAGCAAACCCGCAGCCGGACCGAAAGCACGTTCAGACTAGGTCTCAGAAAATTAACCTCCGGGGCAGGGCCCCTTTCTCAGACGTCCTGGCCAATGAAGCCAAGAAAGGGGAGTGGGAGCCAGGGACGGAGGGAGCGGCAGAGGACAGACTCGGAGGACCTCAGGGATGGCACGGGAGGGCCCAGGTCACCAGAGGCCTGTGTCACAGGCACGGAGGGGGCTCCCGTCTGCTGGAAAGATTATAGGCAAATTTGAGGCAGGACTTCTGAAAACCTCTAAGAAAGAAAATCATGATAATGTAAATGCTCAGTGAGTAGATAAACAGTGACCCGACCCTTCGGGGGACAGGAAGAGTGAGCCGAGCAAACAGTCCAGAGATGAAGGACCAAGTAACGCCCCAAACGGAAAAGCCTAGAAACAGCAGTATAAACGTGCTCCTCAGAAATCTGGAAATAAACACCAAGAACCTGCTACTGCTGGAAAGTGAGCCCCTGGGGAGGGGCGGCGGGTGGGGGACAGTGGGGACACCTGTTCTCTTTTAAACCATTTGGGACTAGTCAACACCCTAAAAGAGAAATATGCTAAACTCAAAATTACATTCAAAATATGAAAACAATGTACAATGCAAGCCTTACAGATAAGCATTTAGACGTGTCAGCACTTTCCTGACCAGGACGGCAGCCAGCCTTTCCACCTCACATGACCACCTGACTTCCAACTGTCCCATTTCACAGACGAGCAAACAGAGGCAAGGGGCCGTCAGGGCTGTGGCCGGGCAGTGGGTGGGCGCTGACCGCCTGCTCTCTGGGTAGGCCCTCACCATGACACACACGGGCAGGCACCACCCTGCTGCCAATCAAACCTTTTTAAACTTCCCACACAAGAGACATTACAAAAAGCAAACTTTAAAAAGGCCAGACCCAATCAAACTGCCAAATTAGACAATAAAATATAAAATCTGGGTCCCGTCCACCCACGGGCATCGTGAGTACAACTACTTTTTTTTTTTTAATCCTCACCCGAGGATATGTTTACTGATTTTAGAGAGAGAGGAAGGGAGATGAGAGAAACATCGATCAGCTGCCTCTCCCACATGCATCCTGACTGGGGATTGAACCCGCAACCCAGGTATGTGCCCCAACAGGGACTTGAACCTGCAACCCTTTTGGTGCAGGGGACGATGTGCCAACCAACCGAGCCACCCAGCCGCGTCCTGAGTAGCCCTCTTATTGGCCCAATAAATGAATGAGGAAGTTGAACTGGCCTCCAGGTCTGTCGACCGCAGTGACAGCATCTCCGACACAGGTACCAAGAAAAGACTTGTTCTTGACGTGGCACCCTCTCCCCCACTCCGACCACCCCGTGGGGAAATGACAGACCCACCAGTTCCCAGTTCGGCCGCCTGGCTGGGTCGGAACGGGGCTGGACCAGCCGGGAAGCCTCAGACATGAGAGGGAAGAGAGGCCAGTCATAAACAAGGTGCCCTAACTCGATGGAGTTAGGATACTCCTAAAAATAAACCACTGTGTCCAAATACAAGTACACTGGCAGGGTGTTGCCATAACTTCATCACCAAGAAACAGTGTTGGATGAGCAGTGGTTCAGATGACTGACTTCGGACAAAGCTTCTTCTGCCCCCTCCCAGAATGCAGCAAACATTATGGAAGGCCTGCTTCGTCCAGGCCCTGGGGTGTAGCAGAGGGAATAGCCTGTGCAAAGGCCCAGTGGCAGCGGGGATTAAGCCCATGGCGCAGACCCGCTGGCCAGGCCGGACACGTCTTCCCCACGAAGCACAGAAAGGAGACTTTCTCTGTCCTTTGGATGCAAACACCAGAGGCATCAGACCTGGAATGGTTTCTCCTAGATGGGCCACGTGGGGTCCTGGCTCCGGAGAGCAGCCGATCAGGGTGTCTCCTCACCCCAGGACACCCCCACGTTCAGCGTGTCCTCGTCCTAAGCCAATAAAGGAAACAACCACTGAGTCTTTGGATCTGCAGCAAAGGTAGGGGCCTGGCCCCGGCACCATCGACCTGAGAATGATCCTCCTGACGGTTGGGCCTCCGTGGGCTCTGCCCCATCTGGGTGACCAGGATCGCCCAGCAGACGGGACGCAGCCTCACCTCTGCCACGCTCCAGGGAGCTCATGCAACGGGAAGTCTCCACTGGGCCAGAAACAACCCTGATGGGGTCCCTATCACATGGCAGGGTGGCATCCACCAGGCATGCCCCGGCAGGACTGACCGGCTCTCTCGGCTGCTCCGTGTGACCAACTGATGGACAGGGCAGCCCGGCCGCCCCCGAGGTGAAGTCTGGAAGATTACCCAAGCTCGGAGTCAGGCAAGTGGGCTCCTTACGTAACTGCCAGCAACTCCGGACTTCGTAAAGGCGCCTGGTGGGTGGCTGACAGCTGAGCAGGACTCCGGTGAACCCACAGATCTGACCAGGACGCAGGTACCGGGGACAGGCAGCCACAGCCCCTTCGGCCAGCTTCAGTGCAGAATGAGGTTGTTTCTTTCAGGATGGGGGTGCTGCTCACGGTTCTGACTAGATCCAGCCGAGGCCCCTCTCTGGGTCCCCCTGTCCCAGCTCTGGGTCCCCCATCCTGCTGTGGGTCCCCCGGCCCTGCTCTGGGTCCCCCTGTCCCAGCTCAGAGTCCCCTATCCCACTCTGGGCCCTCCCACCCTGTTCTGGGTCCCCCCGGCCCCATTCTAGGTCCCCCATCCCACTCTGGGTTCTCCAGCTCCACTCTGGGTCCCCTGTCCTGCTCTGGGTCCCCCGGGCAGCACAGCTGTGCTCTGAGGGTCGGCAACGGCGGTACACAGCCAACGCATGATCACCCGCAAGGAAGGAGGCCGAGGTGTCCCAGCGCCCCGAGGAAACCATGACACAGCTAATCTCTGCCCACTGGCGGCACGCGAGCACCACCCGGCCCCTCCCCGGCCCCACGACACAGCCTGCATTTCGTAATTCAAGGATCCAAAGCAAGCGAGCTGCCCTGCGACCTGGAGGCTGCAGAGTGGGCCCTGCTGCTGCTGGGGGAGGGGCGCCCCTGCTCCAAGGGCACCCCTGCACCCCCAGCACCTCTGGCCTCCCCAGCACCCGGCACGGGGCACCTCAGGGGACCCACCGCCCCAGCCAACTCGCCCGGCCACTCGCCCGGCCGCCAGCCCCCGCCAGCCTGTGGGGGGGGCTCCCTGCTGCTGTTTGTTTTTCAGAAACACCTTGCAAAATGGACGTCAGGAAAAACACCCACACCCCACCTCCCGCCCACGATGCAGACCCGCGGCTCAGTCTACCTCCAACCATCTCAGAGCGGAGAAGCGGGCGCTGCCACGCTCATCGCCTCCGATGAGGACCCTGCGAGCGAGCGCACGTCAACACTGGCCACGCGCTGTCGTCAACGCAAACCGGAGCCAGGACCCGCGGGCGGCGGGAACGGGAGCCGCGGGCGGCGGGCTGGGCGAGCAGGTGCCGCCTCGCTGGGCTCCACACGCCACGCTCCACGCTGCAGCCGGGACCGGCCACCCCAAGCTCCACAGGGCGAGGAGCCAGCCACGCACATGCCCCTCGCCCGCCGCTGACAGCAGGGCCGCCACCCGGGCCCCTGGGGGCTCAGATGGAGATCAGTTATTCCCTGAGCTGCCGTGCCGACAGGCCTCCACACGTTTGGAGGGACACACTGCCATCGCAGCCCCTGCATGAGCTGCCCGCTCACTGGGCTCCTCCGTTGCCCTCGGAAACCGGGGCCTCCCTGCTCTCCCCCGCACGCCGGCACTGCATCTGTGCTGGCAACATCTGTGCAGCTGGGAGGCCCGGACGGCAGCTTCCCCCGCGAGCACACGGCCTGCACGGCTGGGCTGCCCGGGCAGCGATGCGCAGTACTCACCGTCCTGGTCCTCCGCCTCCTCCGCGCCTCCTCCTCCTCCTCCTCCTCCTCGGCACAGGCGCCTTTATGCTCTACGGGGCGGTGGGCGTGAAGGCAGGCATTTTCCTGCCCTTTCAAGAGCCGGGGCTGCCCCTGTCCCCTCGACCCCACAATAGGCGGGTGGGCTCCAAGGCAGGGATGGCTATTTGAAAGCAGGCTAGCTGGCAGCCCCCCGCCTCTCACATCGCTGCCTCCTCATGTCTCCAGGCCCGGGTGGTACCCGGCTCCCCTGGGAAGCTGGAGCCGGCAGCTGAGGCACCAACTAAAACACGGCCTGGATATCCAGGAGCTGACGTCACATGAAAACAAGCATCTCTGCATCGAGACGGTCCCCGGAGCGGGCAGTGGCCAACAGGAGGCGGATCAGTGTCAGCGAGCCCTCAATGCAGTGCCCGCGGGGGGCAGAGCCAGCTGGCCGGGGCCCTCCTGCCGGGACGCAGGGACACAGTGGCCACCCGAGTGCGAGTGACCACAGATCTGCATCCCCAGAGGCCGGGAATGGACCCAACACGAATGCTCGAGGGGTCTGAGCCGGGTGCCATGGCCTGGGGGGCGAGGGGGGTGGGAGAAGCTGTGGGTCCAGTCAAACGCTGGCCAAACCCTAACCAGGTGGCCTTTTGAGGTTTTCACTGCTCCAGGGGATGGGGGGGCACCAGGAAAGGCAGCAAGGGGGATGCCCCACACACAAGGAGGTGAGAGGGGGGTGACGAGCTGCAAGCACACCCCGCCAGCCTAAGGTGGGAGGGGCCCCGCGACCCTAAGCAGGACCTCACCGCCACGTGCGTTGTGCCCGGAGGCGACCAGAGCAGAACCCCAGCCGCAAGGGATGTCCTGACCCTACTCCTGCGTGTGTCCCCCAACCAGGCCCCAGTCCTCGCACAGGCCCCAGTCCTCGCCCAGCCCCAGAACCCAACCCACTTCCCTCCAAATCCAAAACACACACAGGAAAGCCCAGGTTGCCCCACCAACTGCCCCACATCTGCCAGGGCGGCGGGCGGCAACCCCACCCGGCCAGGCTTCATTCACGCTGGGGGCACAGGGAGTGACAGGACACTCCTATGTCCACCCGCTCGAGCCCCCCACCGGTCAAGAGCAGGCACGGGGCTCACACATCTGGATCGCGCGTGTTCACAGCACAGACTCTGGCCTGAGCTCTGGGTTCAAACTCCAGGTCCTCAGTCACTCGCCACGTGGCCTGAAGTCACTTTGGAGCTTCCCCCGTGAGCGGCTGGCCGGCTGCGTGACGGCCGCTCACAAACGAGAAAGGGTACACGGGACACTCAGAGGCACCCCTGAGAAGGTCCCCACGCGTCCTTTACGGGAAACGCAGGGCGACAAGGGCTTCCCAGCCAACAAGCTACGGCCGGCTTTTGTAGTTTTGAGCGGCCGAATAAAGTCCAAACAGTAATATTTCAAGACCCATGAAAAGGACATGAAATACAAATTTCGCTGTTCGTAAACGGCGTGTCTCCGTGGCACAGCCGTGCTCAGCGGTCACGTTCATGCGTGGCAGCTCTAGGAAAGCGTGCCGACGACCCCTACGTCAGTAGAATCATACGGTGACTGAATCTCCACGTCCACCCGGAGCTTCCCCGGGAAACGCGGATTTAGCGAGTCAGTGTGGACAGTCTCCTGGACGGGCTCTGCGCCACAGCCCCCGTCCTCTAGCCCCCGATCCGTCCCAGACACGCAGTGTTGCGGGCCTCGAGAAGCCCAGGCTGAACGGGCAGACTGCTCGTTTTGCGGGAAGCCTACTGTAGGTGGAACACGCGCTTTTCCAGCTTATTGCAAATAACTTGGGACAAAGCTGAGTAAATGTGGATATTTTAATATTACAACAGACATCCCGGCAAAGATCAGGGACTCACAGGCATTAAGTGATTTCAGAAGGATTTGGGGTAGCCCACCTACTGCGCCTGGAGCCCTCAGCCCCGGGTCCCAGACTCGCTGCTTCTCTGGACGGTCACCCTGAGCCCCACTCCCACCTGAGCTGGGCCTGTTCCCCTCGCTCCCCGGGACGGTGGCCTGAACACACCCGACAGGGGGCACTTTGCTTCCCACTTGGTCAACCCGCTGGGGTGGGGTGGTTGGTGCCGCGCTGGCCTTACCGAGCCCTCAGCATACTCCCGGAGCCCTTCCAAACCTGTCAGAGCTCACTGCAGCCTGCTTCTCCAGAGGGGAAACTGAGGCCCAGGAAGCCACGTCCACCTGCCCAGAGCTGCAGGGCGTCCACTCAGACGTTACACCCTCCACCTTCCACGGTCTCACAGACACACGTGTCCCCTGGTGCCACCACGCTGCACAGGCCGACACCTGGCTCCCCACATGGGTCGTGACCACCCAGGCCGAGGCCCCTCCCCACCCAGCTCGGCTCTGGCTGTCGCCCAGCATGTGCCCAGGGAGCACAAGAAGCTTCCGTGTCAGACACCGGGCAGGACAGCAGCCCCGGGCCCAACGGGTGGGCGGGCATGAGCAAGAGAGAGGCTGCAGGTGGGCGGGGCACGTGGGGCTGGGCGGGGCCGGCATCCTGCTGTGGCCCAATGTGAGCCCCTTGTCGTCCCACAGGCCTCGGAGGGAACCCCTTCCTCTCCCACCCGATGTGACAACCCATGGCTGTCCCCCGCCAACCCTACTTCAGGATCATGGCTTCTCTGAGCTTCTGGACACATGAGCCCAGCCTCCACTCCCTCCCCCGCCGCACAGGTCAGCACACCTTTTGTCACCCCTGTGTCCGGGCACCTGTCTGTAAGTTCTCAGGCTGGGAAACTTTCTTTCCCCAGAGCTGGAATGGAAAGGGCTTGGGGCCTGGCTTCGCTGCGTCCCCCCCCCCAGCCCCCGCCAGCAGTGATTGGTGAGAAGGGGACTCCGAAAGCTCCCGAGGCCTGAACTCTCTGCAGGTGAGGACACGCCCGGCCCACAGGGACAGGGACACAGCTGCAGACAGAGGCCGTGGTCCAGTCCTCCCCTGGGCATCCCCTGGCTGAGGCTGGAGAGGGTCCCACTTCTCGGGGTCCTGGCCCAATCTTGCCCTGGACCCCTGGGGTCAGCCCCAGAACCCACCTCCAGGGCCCCCAGGGTGACAAGAAGGGGCCACTGCAGCGTGGAGGGTCCGCCTGCCCCTCGGAGCGTGGGCCGCCCCCCAGGAACAGGCTGGAGTGGGGCCATCCACAGCCCGCCGTCCCCTGGCCGGTCCAGGGGTGCCTGTCACTCAGTGTGCGGTTAGGCCAGGACCAACTGGACCAAGCACACAGAGCCGCCCGCTGCCGAGAACTCGCGGTGGAATCCGCTGCCACAGACCCCGGGCCGCACCCTCTCTGTGCTCTCTGAGGACCAGAGGCCCAGCTGAATCAGGACCCACTCAGCCCTGCCCCCAGGTCTCGGGGCAGACACCCCGGCCCTCCTTCCAGCCCTTCCTGGGCAGACACCCCAGCCCTCCCTCCAGCCCTTCCTGGACGGTCACCTCGAGTCTCCACCACAGGCCACGGGAAGCCAATAGGCCTGGTCCGGGGAGGGAGCTAGCTGACAGGACTCCTTGGTCCCTCGGGTGACCCTGCCCAGCGGCACACTGCCCAGGTCCATGGCCACCCACCAAGGGTCCCTGAGGAGCGTCTGGGCTGGAGTGACGGCAGGAACACCCCAAAGAGAGACAGCTGCGGGTGCCTACAGTGTCTGCGTCCAACTCGTGTGACAGGCCCTGCCACCCAGGGAGCCTCCTCCTCCAGGGCGAGCCCAGCGCCAACAGAGGCGCTGACCTCAGGAGCCCCGGCCCTCAGTGTGCTCGCCACCCGCCCGCGACAGCCCCAAGCGACCCAGACTTCGAGTAATGCGGCGACTGTCCTTGGAGACACTGAACAGCTGCTTACGCGGCGGGAGGCCGGCCTCCCGGGTTCACAGACACCACTCTGCCTACAGTCCTCACTTCTGCTCAGGTGGGAAAGGCGGCCAGGAAGGGTCGGGGTCAGGTGGCCGGTCACTTAGAATGATGGAAATGTTCCCATCAGCGGAGCCCTGGCCACTGCCTGACACTGGCCTGATTTCCAGCCCCACCCCACCCCCCCACACACAAACACACACAGACAGGCGCAGCCACACCTTCCCAGGAGAGAGTCCCCACCCTCCCAGGCCACCCTGCTGGGGCTGCTGGAGGCCCGTGTTAGGTTGCAGGAAGGGCCAGTGGAGGGGCTGGCAGGAGTGTCTCTCCTGGTCACATCTCACTTCAGGCAGGAGTGCGGCCGGGTGTCAAGGACAAGCAGCTGTCAGGGGGCCGAGGCACCGGGCAGGAAAAAGGGAGAAGGTGCTTGACCTGGGCCTCCCCCCTTACGGGGGGTCTACAGGCAGGGCAAAGTGTTAGCCACACATACCTGCAGGGCCTGCTCACGAGGGGGGACCTACAGAGGTGCCACCAGGCCCCCAATCTGTCCCACAAACTGGCCCAGGGTGTGCTCCCGACCACCAATGGCACAGCCATTGTATGACCCAGGGCCCCTCCCCTCCGAGCTCCACACAGAACTCCACCTGGACACAGCCCTGGGAGGGCACTGGCCCCGTAAACCTGCACGGCCCGAACCACAAAGCCTCCCGAGAGAGGGCCGTGCGTACCCTGTGCACAGAGCGTTTCCCAGGCACAGACCCACCACAGCGCTGGGCCAGCCCCCACTCCCAACACGAGGAGACGGGCAATCAGACCTGGAGGTCGGCCCCCAAGGACGGGTCCACATCCTAGCCCCAGGACCCTGCAGATGTGCCCTCGTTGGGAACAAGATCTTTGCAGATGTGATTAACTCACGGAGCTCAAGAGCATCCTGGATTACCGGGTGGCCCTAGACCCAATAACTGGTGTCCTTGCGGGAGAGGACAGAACCAAGGGGAGGTGAACATAAAGAAGGAAGCAGAGGCTGGAGCGGAGCCTCTCCACGCCATGGAAGGTGGACAGGGCCAGACACAC
Organism: Tadarida brasiliensis; assembly: GCA_030848825.1. Classification (NCBI taxonomy): domain Eukaryota; kingdom Metazoa; phylum Chordata; class Mammalia; order Chiroptera; family Molossidae; genus Tadarida; species Tadarida brasiliensis. The sequence goes on along the minus strand of CM061264.1, from coordinate 884,551 downwards.
CCACCCCCAAGCCTCCTGAGGGGGCCGGAGCCTCCAGGCTCAGAGATGAACGTCTGTCCTTCTGAGCTACCCGCTGCGGGGCCCCAGGAACCAAACTCACCATCCATACACCACAGCAAAGGGTGTCCCCGAGTGGTCCAGTTACCATCACTGCCACAACCAGGGTGGGTCGGGCAGGAGACTGGCCCTGTCCCCTTCACCCGGCCACACCGAGTCCAGGGGACTGTGATTATCTGCTTCGAGGAACCAGGGCCCAGGCCTGTGTACAGCGTGATGTCGCTCACGCCACCCCCAAGTGGGACATTTCTGCACCTTCAGGACAAGCGCTCAGCTCCTGGAGTCCGGGCCCGAGGGTGACAGCAGAGCCTGGGTTTGCTGCATCTCCGGCCACTCAAGACGGGGAGAGGAGAGTCCAGCCAGACACCAGGCCAGCATCGCCCTGCACACGGACCTACGCTCTAACGGAGCTGGGCCAAATGTAGGAAACAAAACATTTCCACCCTTGGGGAAGCCAGAAAGGAAAACCCTACCACACGTGAATGTACAAAACCAAACATTAACGTGTGCGTGTGACCAGAGGCACGACAGGCTTCTCGGTTCCTTATGCTGCCACTCACGTCCTCCCCGTCCTCAGCCCTGGAAGGCCCCGACATGTGCCTCCACTGGGCAGGAGGGACCCCCCGGGGCGACGAAGCTCCCACAGGGCACTCAGTGCTGACAGCAGGGTCCCTGGCCCCCCAGCTGACCCCCGACGGCACATTCACCTCCATCGCTTGTATCCGACAAGTCTGTTCATGCAGGACCCAGACCCGGACCGAACTCAGACCCTTAAGTGTGGACCTCAGAGGGTCCTGTTGACGGTTTATTCTGATGCTGCTTCAACGTGGACAAGTGTCCCCATGCACGAGTGGGTACGCAGACCATGGTAAATCCACACAACGGAATAGTATTCAGTCACCAAAAGGAATGAAACAACAACCAGGCAGGTGACCACTGAGGAAACAGAGACCAGAGGACCCGGACAGCAGGACAGACGGCGAGGCCCGGCAGACAGACACACCGCCCGCCCCCAGCGGCAGCACAGGTCCCGCTCCCGCGGCCGGTTCTCCAGGGCACGCCACACGTGAATCAGAAACGTGCTCTCACACAAAGTGCGTCTCCAGCCACAGCAGCAAGAAGTCAGACATCAGTGGCAGGAAGGAAACCGGAACATTCACAGAGCCGTGGAAATTAACGACGCATTCTTGAACAACCCGTGGACCAAACGAGAATCACAAGAGGAATCAGAGAATACTGAGAGACAGAAGAAAACAAGACACGACACCCAGAACTCACCGGGTGCAGAGAGGGTGCTCGGGCCGTCATCGCTGTGACGCGGACAGTGAAGGACGAGAGACTGAGGTCAGCACCTAACCCACGGCGTGAGGAACTGGCAGGGGCAACGCACCGAGCCCAAAGCTCCTGGAGGAAGGACGCGGCGCAGATTAGAGCGGAGAGAACGAAACAGAGAAGAAAGAACAACAGAGGAAATCAATGACAAGGCCGACACAATGACCAACCTTTAGCCAGATGGACTAAGAAAAAGCCTCGAATTACTAAAATCAGAAGTGGAAGTGGGGCGTCGCTGCTGATCCCACAGAAGCCAAGGGGTTGTAAGAGAACTGCGAACAGTTGTCTACAGGCCGACAGTCTGGAGGACCTGGATGAAACGGACAGACTCCTGGAGACACAGAACCTACAAGACCAAACCACGAGGAAACAGACACCCTACCTAGACCGGTGGGGGGTCAGGAGAGTGGATCCGGCCTCAGTCTTCCCACAAAGAGAAGTTCTGGACCCGATGGCTTCACTGGTGAATTCTACCCAACATTTAAACAACTAATACAAACCGTTCTCCAGCTTTTCCAAAATCCAGAGAGAACACAACTCACAGCGTTATCCTGATACCAAAGCCAGACAAAAACACAAGAGAACACTACAGACCAACACCCCCTGTGAACATTGACACACAAACCTCAACAGAATTGGCAGCACAATCACTGAGTGGGATTTATTCACGAGAGGGTGGCCCGATACAGGGACAATGGATGTAATGATCCACGTTAGCGGGGCAACGGAAAAAAACCACACGATCACTTCAACTGGTACAAAAAAGGCATTTGACAAAGTTGGAAATCCTTTCATGATAAAAATTCTCAACAAACTAGCCCTGGCCGGTGTAGCTCAGTTGGTTGAATGTCATCCCAAACACCAAGAGGTTGCGGGTTCAATTTCCGGTCAGGGCACATGCCCAGGTTGCACACTTGATCCCCAATAGGGGGCATGCAGGAGGCGGCCAACAGATACTATTCTCTCTCCCTCTCTCCCTCTCTCTTCCCGTCTCTCTAAAATCAATAAAAACATATCTCCAAAGAAAAAAATCATGTGTGTGTTTTCCCATATTACCAAACAATTAACTCAATTCTGACACTGTGGACCTGGAGACAGCATCATATCCAACTGGTTACGGGCTCAGTCCTACGAGACGGCCTCCCTCCCCCCTCCACCAATGTCAGACGCCAGTCCAGGTTGTCACCTGTACTTCTGACCCACCGGCTATAGGTCAGCGGTTCCCACGACCCCCTCCAGACTCCATTCATTTGCTTGAACGGTTCTCAGGACTCAGAGAAACATCTGCTTATGGGATCACCACTTCATCATAAAAGAATGTAACCCTGGAACAGCCAGTCAGAAGAGATGCACAGGGCACGGTGTCAGGAGAGGGTGCAGAGCTTCCGTGTCCGCCGGGAACCGCTCTCCCCACATCTCCACGGGCTCAGAACCCGCAATGACTGAATAAGCCACTGGCCACTGGAGACTGATTCAACTTCCGGCCCCTCCCCCCTTCCCTGAGGTGAGGGATTTAACTGAAAGTTGCAACCTTCTAATCACTAGATCTCTGTGGTCACCAGCCCTCCCTGGAAGCTACCCAGGGGCCCTCCTACCAAATGACAAAAGATTCTCCTGCCACTCAGGAAATTCCAACGGTATTAGGAGCTCTGAGTCAGGAACTGGGGACACAGACCACATGTTTTTTTACTATACCATAGAAGGAAAGAACCTCAACATAATGAAAGCTAAAATGGAAAACCCACAGCAAACATACCAATGGTAAAAGGGCTCAGCTTTTCCTCCAAGACCGGGAACAAGACCAAGATGTCTGGCTCTCACCACTTCTCTTCAATGCAGCACTGGAAACTGTAGCCAGAGCAATTAGACAAGAAAAATAATAATAAAAGAGATCCAGATTGGAAAAGAATAAAATTGTCTGTGTTCACAGATGACACAGAAAACTCTAATGATTCCACACAAAAAGTTATAAGAACTCATAAACAAATTCAGCAAAATAGCAGAATACAAAGTCAACAAAATCAATTACATTTCTATACATTAGCAACAAGCAACCCAAAAAGGAAATTAATGAAATAGTACCAGCCCAGGACTTCCGGTCAAGATGGCATCATAGTATGCCATCACGTCCTCCCACAAACCACATCAAAGTTACAACTAAACTACAGAACAACCATCATTCAGAACCGCCTGAAATTGAGCTGAATGGAAGTCCTACAACTACAAAATTAAAGAAGCGGCCACATCGAGACTGGTAGGAGGGGCGGAGGCATAAGGGCTAGTCCCACACCCACATGTGGAGGATAAAAATCAGGAGGAGCCCTGGCCCGTTTGGCTCAGCGGTTAGAGCGTCGGCCCGCGGACCAGAGAGTCCCGGGTTCGGTTCCCGCTAGGGGCATGTACCTCGGTCGCAGTTCGTCCCCGGCCCTGGTTAGGGTCCTGTGGGTGGCGGCCACTCGATGTGTCTCTCTCTCTCTCCCTCCCTCTCTCCCTCCTGCTCTATCTAAAGATAAATGCAAAAAAAAAAAAAAAAAAAAATCAGGAGGACACCTCGGCTGGTAAGGTCCTCCCTGAGGAGTGAGGGGTCCCCGTCCCACACCAGGCTCCCAGCTCAGGATCCAGTGCCAGGAAGACAGTCCCCATCACTTCTGGCTGTAAAACCAGCGGGAACTGAGGTTGAGGGAGGCTGCGGCTTCTGGAGCCCCAGGCAGTTCCTCTTAAAGGGCCTACACATGGACTTACTCCCTCCAGGCTCCGGCATGGAGGGGAGATAGCCTGAAAGGCACCAGAGACATACGGGGAAGAACTGAGCTGTTTGGCATGCGGGGAGAGCTGGAGAGGCAGCTTTCTCCTAGATAGACGTGCTGGCAGAGGCCGTTGTTCCTTTGGTGAGCCCTTCCCCCACAGGGCAGGCAGATGGCCGCCATATCTGGGACTCCAACAACCTGGCTCACACTGTTGGCCCCACCCTGGTGATTCCCTGTGGCCCTGCCCCACCCAACTTTCAGGCCTACCCAAGCTGTTTCCAGTGGCTTTACCATAAGATTGGCCTGTTTTGGCTCCTGCTTCAGATTTTCCTAAATTCTCTCAAACAAGCAGCATCTGGCCTCAGCAAGCCCCATACCTCTTGCTAACTAACCCCAGGCCCGGCACTAGGAGCAGCCAACCTTGGTTCACAGCTTGGCTTCACCTGGGCACCTCCAAGCCCAGCACAAGCAGCAGCCATCTGCAGATCACTCTGTAGCTTAAGCCTGGTGGCCCTGGAGAGAACACAGGCAGAGGCTGACCTTGCCCAGAGCCAGCACACCCAGTGAACAGTTTCAGACCACATCAAAGCACCACCACCCAACCACCTCCACAAGCAACACACTCAAGGGGTGGACTCAGTGGGTACCAGAGCCCTGCTGAAGTAAGTCTTGCTCTGTGTGGTGGGCCCCTGCACGGCTGATCCTCCAAGGTAGTCAGAGGTCAATAATCAGTGAGCACAGCCAGTCCTTGCAGCTGATCAGCCTGAGTAAATCCCTCCCATTGACGTGCCAACAGCAATCAAGACTCAATTACAACAGAAGGGTGGACAGTCCACACAAGGGGTGCACCTGGAGGGCCCAGCTGGGAGACCAGGGAGGCTGTGCCACTGGACCCTACAGGACACCTACTACAACAGGCCACCCTAGGAAGCCCAGGAGACATAGCAACTCTACCTAATACATAGAAACAAACACAGGGAGGCAGCCAAAATGAGGAGACAAAGAAACATTTCCCAAATGAAAGAACAGAACAAAACTCCAGGAAAAGAACTAAGTGAAATGGAGATAAGCAATCTAACAGATGCTGAGTTCAAAACACTGGTTATAAGGATGTTCGATAAACTTAGTGAGGGCCTCAAGAGCCAGAAGGAGAAGAGAGAGAGCAAGAAATTGAAAACCTATTTGAAAAAACAATGACAGCCCCTGGCCGGTTTGGCTCAGCGGTTAGAGCGCTGGCCTGTGGACCAGAGAGTCCCAGGTTTGGTTCCCACTAAGGGCATGTACCTCGGTTGCGGTTTGTCCCTGGCCCGGCTGGGGTCGTGTGGGTGGCAGCCACTCGATGTGTCCCTTTCACGTCGATGTTTCTCTCTCTCTCTCTTCCTCTCTCTCCCTCCCACTCTATCTGAACAAAAAATGGAAAAATGTCCTCGGGTGAGGATAAAAAAAAAAAAAAAAAAAAACAATGACAGAAAACTTCCCTAACTTGGTGAAGGAAACAGACATAAGGGTTCAGGAAGCACAGAGAGTCCCAAACAAGATGAACCACAAGAAGCCCACACCAAGACACATCATCATCAAAATGCCAAAGGTTAAAGACAAAGAGAATCTTCTTTTTTTTTTTTTTTTATCCACACCTGAGGACACTTTTGCATTTATCTTCAGATAGAGCGGGAGGGAGAGAGGGGGGAAGAGAGAGAGAGAGAAACATCGATGTGAGAGAAACACATGGACTGGTTGCCACCCACACGACCGCAACCAGGACCGGGGACAAACCGCAACTGAGGTACATGCCCTTAGCGGGAACCGAACCTGGGTCTCTCTGGTTCGCGGGCCGACGCTCCAACCGCTGAGCCAAACTGGCCAGGGCGACAGAGAATCTTAAAAGCAGCAAGAGAAAAGCAGTTAGTTACCTACAAGGGAGTTCCCAATAAGACTGTCAGCTGATTTCTCAAAAGAAACTTTGCAGGTCAGGAGGGAATGGCAAGAAATATTCAAAATGATTAAAAGCAGGGACCTACAACTAAGATTACTCTATCCTGCAAAGCTGTCATTTAGAATCAATGGATATATAAAGAGTTTCCCCAGACAAGAAAAAGCCAAAGGAGCTCATCACCACCAAACCAGTATTATATAAAATGTTGAAGGGTCTTCTTGAAGAAAAAGGAGATAAAAAAATATGAACAATAAAATGGCAATAAATATGTATCTACCAACAATTGAATCTACAAACAAAACAAACAAGCAGAATAGAAACAGACTCATAGATGCAGAGAACTTTTTGTTGGCTGCCAGATGGGAGGGGTTGGGGGATGGGTGAAAAAGGTGAAGGGATTAAGTAGTACCAATTGATTGCTAGACTGATGAACCTCAAAGGGAAGGGGGGGAGGGCAGGAAGAGATAAACCAAAGAACTTATATGCATATATGCATAACCAATGGACACAGGCAATATTGTGGGGAAGGCAGGATGGGGGTGGGAGCGGGAAGGAGGGGGTCACTGGGGGAAAAGGAGCAACATCTATAATACATGCAACAATAAAGATAAGTTTAAAAAAAAAATGTCCTGGCCAGTTTGGCTCAGCAGTAAAACATCAGCCCAGGGACCAATGAGCTGTGGGTTCGATTCCAGCCAAGGGCACGTACCTCGGTTGCAGTTTGTCCCAGGCCGGGTCATGCGGGAGGTAACCAGTCGATGTGTCCCTCTCACGTTGATATTTCTCTCTCTCTCCCTCCCACTCTATCTGAAGATAAAGAGAAAAATATCCTTGAGTGAGGATTAAAAAAAAAAAAAAGTTCCAGCCTGGCCAGTGTGGCTCAGTGGTTGAGCATCAACCTATGCACCAAGAGATACGGTTCAATTCCCAGTCAGGGCACATGCCTGGGTTGCAGGCTCGATCCCCAGGGAGGGGCGTGCAGGAGGCAGACGATCGGTGTTGATGCTTCTCTCTCTCATGTGTTTCTATCTCTCTCTCCCTCTCCCTTCTCTCTCTCTCTCTAAAAAAAAAAAAAATCAATAAAAAAAAATTTAAATGTCAGTTCCCTTTTAAAAATAAAAATTAATAAACAAATAAGACAGTTCCAGTTACAACAGCATCAAAAAGAACAAGATACTTGAAAATAAACCTAACAAGGAAACGAAAGATGTGTACTCTGAAAACTACAAAACAGCGCTGAAAGGAAGTAAGACACGGAGAAACTGGAACCCGGTGCACCGCTGTGGAAGACAGTATGGAGGTTCCTCAAGAAATAAATGACAGAATTACTATACGATCCAGCATTCCACTTCTGGGTGGGCACTCACCACACTTGAAGCAGGTCTCAAAGAAACACCTGCTCACCGAAGTTCACAGGCGCACTACTCACAACGGCCAACAGGTGGCAGCAGCCCAGTGTCCATGGACAATAAATAACGAGGTCCGTGCACACAGGCGAATTATTACTCAGCCTTCAAAAAGAAGGAAATTCTGCCCTGGCTGATTTGGCACAGTGGTTAGTGTCAGCCCTCAGACCAAAGAGTCTCAGGTTCAATTCTGGTCGAGGGCACATACCTCAGTTGCAGTTCGGCCCCCAGCCCTGGTTGGGGTCATGCAGGAGGCAGCCAATCAACGTGTCTCTCTCACATAGATGTTTCTCCCTCCCTCCCTCACACTCCTCAGGTGAGGATTAAAAAAAAAAGACACATTCTGTATGATTCCACTTACATGAGAATAGTCTAATTCTGAGACAGAGTCGATGGTGGTGCCTGGGGGCTGGGGGCGGGGGTGGGGAAGTCAGTGTTTAATGGGGACAGATTCAGTTTTCCCAGATGCAGAGTTCATGGTCGCACAACACTGGGAATGTAGCTACTCTCCATGAATTGTACCCTGAGCGTAGTTAAGGTGGTAAATTCCATGCTATGTGTATTTTACCACAATTTAAGGCTCGACATCCTGATCGTGCCATAGCACAGATGAGCTTCGAAATGTCACTCCAAGTGGAAGGAGCCAGTCACAACAGACCACACATGGGATGACTGTGTGTATGTGAAACGTCCAGGTCAGGGAAGGCCACAGACACGGAGGGAGGACGGGTTGGTGCCAGATGGAGGAAGGCAGGGGGTGATGCTGATGGGTATGAGGCTTTCTCTCCCAACATGTTTAAAAGTGGGAGAGGTGGGGGTGCATCACAATCACAATGTACTAAGTGCCACGGAACTGTTCACTTCAAAAGGTTAAGGCAGCCCGGCCGGTGTGGCTCAGTGGGTTGGGCATCATCCCCATGCACCAAGAGGTCGCTGGTTCGATTCCTGGTCAGGGCACATGCCCAGGTTGCGAGTTCCGTTTCCAGTCGGGGTGGGTACAGGAGGCAACTGATCAATGTTTCTGTCTCACATCAATGTTTCTCTCTCTCTCCCTCTCCCTTCCTCTCTCTCTAAATTCAATAAAAAAAAAACGTTTTATTTTTTAAAATTATGACACATTTGATTTTTCTTTTTTTAATCCTCACCCAAGGATATTTTTTTGAAATATTTATCTTCAGACAGGGTGGGAGGGAGGGGGAGAAATAGAGAGAGAAACATCGATGTAAGAGAGACACTGAATGGTTGCCTCCCACACGACCCCGACCAGGGCCAGGGACGAACCGCAACGAACCGCAACCGAGGCATGTGCCCTTGACCAGAACCGAACCCGCGACTCTTTGGTCCACGGGCCGATGCTCTAACTGCTGAGCCAAACCGGCTAATAAAAAACAAATTTTAAAAATAAATAAATAGCCCTGGCCGGTTTGGCTCAGCGGTTAGAGTGTCGGCCTGCTGTCCAGAGAGGCCCGGGTTCGGTTCCCGCTAGGGGCATATACCTTGGTTGCAGTTTGTCCCTGGCCCTGGTTGGTAGTGCAGGAGGCAGCCACTCAATGTGTCCCTGTCACATCGATGTTTCTCTCTCTCCCTCTCCCTCCCGCTCTATCTGAACAAAAAATGGAAAAACGTCCTCCTCAGGTGAGGATAAAAATTAAATAAATAAATAAATAAATAAATAAATAAATATATAAATAAATAAATAAATGAAAAGTAGAAACATTTTAATGTGTACTTTACACAATGTTTTAAAGCCCCTGTAAAACCGGTGAAATTCGTACTGAATAGAACGTGCAGGAGGGTGAGCACGAAGACAGGCCAGCTGGCGCCATGTGGCCCTCCCGCCTGGACGTGCCCTGGGGCCACGGCGAGCCCACACTCCTGCTGGTGTCCGTCTCTGGCCTCGGGGCGTCAGTCCACCCACCCAGCCCTCCCGGCCAGGGCCTCGCGCGGCCCAAGGACACATTTACGTGCCACCATCTGACCATTTCCACGCACCCTCGGCCCTGGGCAGAGCTGCTTGAGGTCACGAAAACCAACCGGGAACGCGGGCACCGTGGCCATGGGGTGACCAGAACAGGGTTGTCCTTACTGTCCACAATCAGTGTTTAAATCAAGCCGGAGAGTAAAATGTTGGAGAGGACGCCAACCCTCAAACAGCCCAGGAGCTCGGGAGGCCCCGTGTGGAGGGCTCTGTCCACTCCTGACCAGCGAGACGAGGCCTCCTGCTCCACGGCTGTCTGTCAGCCAGGCGGACGACAGCGCCCAGAGCCGGGATCAGCCCAGGGGAGGACACCCAGCCGCCAGCCAGCCTGGCTCCCCGGGCACCCACCTCCCACAGCACCCGGAGTCCCAGAGCTGCCTGGCAAGCTCCCCAAGGATCTGCTCCTGCGCCCGAGGCGGCACTCTGGCGAAGCACACATTCTCCAAATTCCCCCGCGGTGACATGGCCACTGCTGAGTCACCCCCATTCGACCTCTGGCAGAGACCCGAGTCCTCGGCGGCCCATGACCCCCGTGTCCCCAGCACAGCAGAGGCTGAGCCAACCCCAAGGACGCTCCCTTCACGAGGCCGGTGTGACCGTGACCCAGGACGGAGCTCCTGGGCCAGGCGCGTGCCCTGGACTGCCCACCCTGGCAGGGCCGCTGCCTTCTCAGTGTGGTTTTCCAACCTCTGAATCTCAAGCTGCACCTCCACCCACCCCTCCGCACCTCTGCCTTCCTTTATCACCCTGTGATGAGCTCGTCTGCCTCCCGCCTGGATGTTCGAGCTCCCACTGCACCTGCCCAGCCAACACGTGCCAGCTCCGACACTGTACCCCTCACTCTCCCACTGCTCCCCACCTGGGCCTTTCCCTCCTGGGGAAGATCAAGGTGTTTCGGGGACTCTGGCACCAACCAAGCTGGTACCCTCCCCACATGGCCACGTTCATTCACCAGGACAGACGCACAGAAAGAGGCAGGTGCACCAGCCAGTGAAAACCCCACAGCAGGTCCCCTCATCGGCTCACTCCCGTTAGAGTCTTCACGGGGTGAACAGCCCTGAGCCATGGGCCACCAAAAACGTCATCTTCCCCTTGCCTGCACACGCGTCGAAGTTCAACCCGCAGCACAAGAGAGTCAGAGGAAGAGGTGGTACTCACTGTCTTCTCCAGGGCACGGCAGGCCGGGCTGCTCGGGGGTGCTCGGGAAAACTGCAGAGGGGGAGAGAGAGCGTTAGTGCCAGTGTCCGCCACCCGGCGCAGTCACTCGGGAAGGGGCGGGTCAGGCTGACCACGCAGGGGCACACAGCCCGAGTGGCCGACGACCACCTGCTTTTGGGAGACTCGGGAACCCAAGTGCGTCCACACCAAGTCCCTCCTACGGACTTTGGAAGGCACAGGGGTGTCAGGGAAGCCACTGGAGGGATGCAGAGGCTGACTGTACCAAACGAACCGGAGAGAAGACCCACGGCACTCTGAAAGCCGACCCCGGCAAGCTCGCTAGACCCCCCCACCTCGGCACTAACGGGGTTCACAACGAATACTGTCAAACGTACCCAGGACTTCCACGGCAAAGTATCAACAGCGGAGTTTAGAGAGTATGAAAACTGCCCTGGCCGGTTGGCTCAGCAGTTAGAGCATCGGCCCGAGGACCAGAGTCGCGGGTTCGATTCCGGTCAAGGGCACGTGCCTCGGTTGCAGTTTGTCCTCGGCCCTGGTCAGGGTCGTGCAGGAGGCAGCCAGTCGATGTCTCTCTCTCACATTGATGTTTCTCTCTCTCTCTCTCTCCCCTTTCCCTCCCACTCTGTCTGAAGATAAATGGAAAAGTATCCTCGGGTGAGGATTAAAAAAGAAAAGAGAGAGTACGAAAACCAAGCTAAAACAATCTTTATCCTAATCTGGGGCATGGTGAATGTTTAAAGCACCATGGTTGTGAATATTGAAGGCACGATAAATGTGCTTACACCACAGTAATGAAGTGGACAGGGTGAGGGTTTTTTTTCCAATATGTTTTTATTGATTTTTTTTTTTTTATGGAGAGAAGAAGGGAGAGAGAGACAGAAACAGCGATGTGAGAAACATCCATCGGCTGCCTCCTGCATGCCCCCTACTGGGGATCGAGCCTGCAACCCAGGCATGTGCCCTGACCGGGAATCGAACCGGGACCTCTCAGTCCAGGGAACCATGCTCAATCCACTGAGACACAATGGCCGGCCAAGGTGAGCTTTTAAATCTAAACCACATTTATATAAAGACCTACAAAAATACGATATTTTAACCAACTATTAACCCAACTATTAGACCAACTAACCAGTTTTACAGTGACCAGTTTTACACTCTGGTTGGCCACGGCTGCCGGAGCCACACTCTCGGGCCCCACAGACACCCTGCAGGACCTCGAAAATGTGAAAAGCCCCAATTTAAATGCTATACTGGAATGATAGCAATCTTTCAATCTACACTCCAACTCTGAGCCTAACAGGCTGACTAAAAGCTGTGAGCCCGGGAAGCCACAGGGAGGGTCTGGCTCATCCCTGAGCAGCGCAGTGAGACGGTCCCCTGCTGGGCCTGCTCGGCCGTGCACCCAGACCCTCGGAGCTCCGGGAGAAATGGAGGCAGCTGAGCGAGCCCGGGCTCTGACGCACCTGGGGACATCGGCCCCCAGGACTCACAAACAGAACCCAGGCTTCTGAGCCCGTGAGAAGACACCTCACTGACTACCAGTAAGTGTAATTTTTATTTGGGTTAATAATATGTACAAGAGAAACAAAAATCAAAACTGCATTACGTTCAACATCCTTAAATTCCCTGGCGCCCTAAGATTTTAAACTGTGGTCCTCCGTGTGGCTCCCCGTCCCCGGGGGCGTCTGACAAAGTCACCGCACCCGCCACACTGACCGTGAATGATGAGCCCGTCGTCCCTGCGCTGACAGGACAGGCGGAAGGCCTCCTCCAGCTCCATCTGGGAGGACACGGTGCAGGGGTCACCTAGGCGGGCGAGACACTTCGCTGAGGCCACCACAGGCCTAAGGCAGAGGGGTCCACACGATTCGCGCGCCCCCAGAGCAGAGGGAGGCCCCAGAACAGCCAGCTCCACATCAGAACCAATCCACCCCCAGGAAGGAGGCGAGTTCACCCACAGCCCGAGACAGCACAAGCAGAGCTAAGCTTCGCTCATTTCCGGGCTCGGGCGAGATCCAGAATGTTCTTCTTAGGGCAGTCCCAACCCGAAGGGAGAGGCTCCTGGCCGTCCATCTCGGGACAAGGACAGCAACACGCGGCCCTGCTCCCATGGGAAGGGGCTCCCCTGCATCCTGGCTGCCAGCTGCCAGTCACAGCCATCCTGGATAGGGGGTCTCTCCTGGACAGTCTCCCAACCCCTCAGCTTCCTGGGATGTGTGTCCAGAGACAGGAATCAGGAGGAGAGGGCCCCTAGCTACACCTACCCTGCCCACCTTTCCTGAGAAAATGAAGAGCTCACCCTTCCAAATCACCCACAGGAAAAGCCCCCCCGTGAGAACAGACCGTCAGGTCAGGAGGGTAAAGATGAGCCCCCAGATTCAGAGACTGCCCGGAAGACACCCGACCCAGGGCTACCTTCGCTGTCCACCCACTTGAGGGTGAGCGGCTGCCCCTGGTGGAGGCTGCACATCTCTCTCACTTCGGCACAGAGCTCCTCAAAGGTGGTGGCGGCATCCAGGCTGGTGATCAGGATGTCCCTGGGGCAAAGAGGAGCCAGTCAGTCACCATGGCGCATACGTAAATCAAAGTAAACACGGATTACTGATAAACCCGATTATTGACTAAAGAAATGAAATTTCCCCAGAGCCACTGACCACAGTTTTGCTAAAAACTGCGGGCCAAGGAAAGATCTATCCTGGCGCCTGGCTGCCCCCATGGGGCGGCGCAGGGGGAGAACGGAGGCGGGAGCCGCAGAACGCGCCCCCTAGTGGAAGCTGGGCGAGCAGCAGCTCAGACACCAAGTTCCAGTTCTGCCCAGAGTCACTTGGTGGGGGGTGGGGTGGACACAGGCCCTTCAGGTCCACCCCATCTGCTGCATTAAACCATCCCCCAAGCCTGGACAGTGCAGATGAGGGCGTCACATCCAAGGACGCAGGTCCTCAGGAGGCCGGGACTGCGGGGAGGAGCAGAATGGAATAACGCAATGACCCAAGGGCACCCGGGAGGGCCCATTCAACTGCCTCCGGAACAATTTTTTTTTGAAAAGCCAAGTCACAGAGTGCTACTGACTTTTATCGTTTCATCCAAAAAATGGGACGCTGACGAAGCAAGGCTGGAGGTGGCTCAGGGATTCTGGGTCACCCTCTGGCGCTGGCCTTCGCAGGCAGGGCGGCCCCTCCCACGCCCTGAATCAAGTGCCAGTCCTGTGCCCTGACCCGGAGGGAAGGGGAGGCGCTAACTCAGGGGGACGTATCCTTACTGAAACGCAGTGGGCTCCCAGCAGAGGCTGAAGCTGTGGGGAAAATTCACCCACATTTGACATCATGAGAATGCAGAGCCTAAAAAAAAATCTGATGGACTCTGATTCATCCCAAACCATAGAAACGTAGGGTCCGCTTGGTGTTAGTGCTGCTGGCTTCTGAATTTCATCAAACAAGTGTTCATAAAGTCTCTGACCGTAAGACAATAAATACAGTGCCACCAGGATCCAGGATGGTCCCATGGGCAACACCTTGGCTCCGCAGGGCATCCCAGGGCCCCACCCATAGGTCTCATGCACTTTACTGGCCCCCAGCTGCCCACCCCTTCCGGCTGGAACTGGCCATCTTCTGCTCAAAGACCCTCAGCACCTGCCCCAGTACCCCAAGCGCTCCCACAGGACTAACCCAGCCTGCAGTGTTTCAGCAGATGGGAAAACTGAGGTACACAGGGCACATGGCACACCAGTGAGGGCTCCAGAGACCAAGCTCCCACCCCTGCCTAACCCACTACCCTGGGGTCTCCCAGACCTGGTACCCACACTGCCCAGCACACTCGTCACCTGACCCAGCATCCATCAGTCCACCTGCCCCCAGGAACTCTGGAAGTCAGGGTCTGCCATCCCTTCAGCTTTGACCTCTCCCTGCCCCAAGACCCTCCCCCTGCGTTCTGCCTCCAAGTGGAAGCTAGTGTTTCCCCCCAGGACCCCAACACTGTGGAAGCATCCAACATCAGGTTGGACCGCCAAGGGCCCCTCATCACCTGACTGCAGCAAGCCATGACTCCAGCACCCATGGGATGGGGCCATCCTACCCCACCCCCAATGCCAGACCCCTGACCACCACCCCTAACCTCACCCCAAACCTGAATCAAGCAGCCCCTCTGAGCAAGACAGAGCCCTGGGGGAGCAGGGTGACCTGGAATCAGCACCCAACAGCCTGGTAGACTGCCCCTCCCTCCACACCCAGATCTCCCAGGCTACAGGACCCACACCTGGGCTTTGCATACAGCAGGTCCTGGATAATGGAAATTCTGGAATAGGAACATGAGTACAGAGAGGGAAGACCCAGCAGTCGTCTCTATGATCTTAGAAAAGCAGGCATCTGAGGCTCAGCCTGGCAGAGCAGGGTCCCCAGCAGCCCCCCCCAGCATCACCCCAGAACCCCCTGAAAATGCAGGTGCTGTCAGATCCCACTCAGACTCCCAGGACCGACTGCACACCATCCAAAGGCCCAGCTGGGCTGGAAGGAGACCCTAATCTCAAGCCTTTGTGGCGGGGGGGGGGGGGGGGGATGACAGGGGGGGCTCAGGGCATGAGCAACGGTGACCAGGAAAAGTATCACCAATGGAGGAGCAGAAGACCCCCTCGTTAAGAGCAGTGTCTGACCCTCAGACCCGGGCCCTTCTGCATGAAAACAACCTCTCCCCCAGACACAGACCGCAGTGTTGGGATAAGTGAGATCTTGGTGAGTGCTGTCTAGACCAAAGACACGGCCATGCTCTGAGGACTAGGTCTCCCAAGTCAACTCTGGGAAGGCAGGACCAAGTCAGGAAAGGCAGGTGGCGAAGGGAGGGAGGGGCAGGGCGCGGGAAGGAGGGCGGAAAAGAGGAGCAGTGTGGGAGGAGGGTGAAGAGAAAGAGGGGATGGGGAGGAGGAGGAAGGAGCAGAGGTAGGGAAGGGAAGGAAGAGGAAAGAGTGTGGGGCGTGGCCTCATCCGCCCTGGAAACCAGACTCAACAGGTCACATTACTCCTGGTAACCAAAGTGCTCTCTAGGGGCCAAAGGCAGGGAGAAGGCAGGGAGGGGGCGGGTGGGCCCGCGGCTTGCCCAGAAGTCCCAGGGGTCTGCGGAACTTTCCTCACCACCAGCCTCCATCCCCACGCCCAATCTCAGTGCCTGGAGGTGCCTACCAGAACATGTCCCTGGGGAATGCTCCAGGGTGGGATTCCTACCCACCCCACCCACCCCAGGCTGCTGTGGGTGTGGACATCCTCTGTTAAGGATCATCCGATTGTTACAAAGCCCCTGGTTACTCAATTTGAAGGTTCCACAGTTGCTCCACAATTTACCCACTGGCAAGCCAAGATGCTCTGGCCCTTGGAGGAGCCCAGGACCCAAGACCTAGCTGACACCCACCAGCTTTAATCGCAGCCCACCCTTCCAGGCGAGAAGACAAGACTTCAGACTTTCCCAGGTAGGCTGGCCGGGCTTCCTCCAGAAATCCTTCCCTCCGGCTCTGCCACCAACATTCCCCGTTTCACCACCACCACCTCAACCCCCCAGCAACGCCACCTGGCTGAGGATGGCAGAGGGGGCAAGAAAGGCCTGACCCCAGACCCCAAACAAGAAATACTCAGAAAGTCAAGAGCCCAAAGCTCCTCCCCAGGCCTGAGGACGCGCGCCTGGGCGGTGCCCTTCGGGCAGACCCCACGGAAATCCGCTACAGCGAGATGGACAGGTTCACCCGCAGGGTAGGTGTCCCGCACCCCCACCCACAGCGGGCAGCGGCGACCCTGACAGCAGCCAGGTGCGATTTCGGGAGACTAACACCGATGGAAGGAAGCAGCGGCAAAGGTGCCTAGTTCTTCCTGAGAGCCGTCTACACCGCGCTAAGGGGCGGCGGCCGCTCCATCCCCACCGGGGCTTCCTCGCGGCCAAGTGTCCAGCGCTCCCCGCCACTGACGCCTCAGGCGGCCGCTCGCCCCATTTCACCGCGAGGCAGGTCGAGTCCAGGGCGCCGAGCGCGGCCGCAGGGCTGCTCAGTGTCCCAATGGCCCGCCCTGGGGAACCGAGCTCGCGCGCTCCCGGGCACCCGCCTCCCGCGCAACCACGGGCGGCTCACCCGGCCTTCGCCTGGGTCACTCAACGTTGAGGCCGCTCGCAGCGCACACGGGAAAACTCAGGAAACCCCGATACTAAGTCTGCCCGCGGTGTTCACAACCTGACAACAAGTTTAGCCTTTAAGGGTTTGGGAGCTTAATGTTCCAGCTAACTTTCCAGGGAAAATGTCCACAGTCTGCCCGGGACTGAGGAGCGCGCCGCGGAGTCCCCCCCGAGAGCCCGAGCGCAGGAAACCCTCGCTGGGCGCGGGGTGACCCCGAGGCCGCCTCTCGGCGCTCGTGCGTCAGGACCTCCCGGGACGCCCCTGGGCCCGGAGGGGCCTCGCTGTCCCCTCCCTCCCGCGCCGCGACACGGTCCCCGACGGCCGGCGCGGCGCGGCTGCCCCCGCGCGGCCCGCTCACCCGCTGTAGTGCGCCTTGAGGCGGACGCGGCCGCCGCTCCCGTCCATCTTGGGGCCCGTCCTGCTGGGCATGGCGCGCTCCGGCCGCCGTCAGCGCCGCGCCCCGGGCGCTCGGGCCATGGCGCGGGGCCCCCAGCGGCCGGGCGCCAGGTGGGGCCGGCGGCGGAACGCGGAAGGGAGCGCGCGGCGCGGGGTGCGAGAGGCGTCGGCCCGGCCAACTCCGCAGAACTTGGGCGGCTCGCGGGACGGGGCGGGGGCGCGGCGGGCGGGGGCGCGGAGTCCGGCGTCAGGCCCGCGGGGGAGTCCGAACATGGCCGACCCAGCCGGCGGCCAATCGGCGGGGCGGGCAGTCCCGGGGCGGGGGCGGTGGCACCTGCGGCCAATGAGGGAGAGGCGGGACGGCCACCTGAGCCAATCCCCGGGGGACCCCACGACCGCGGTCCAATGGCGCGGCGCGGAGACATTACCTGTCGAGTGGGGCGTGGCCCACCTGCGGCCAATGGGAGCGCACGCGGCCCGGCTCTGCCCGGCAACCTTCGGCGGCGCGGGCGGTCGGCACCCTGGACCTCCTGCCTGCGCGTGGCCCATCTATGCAGTTCGCTCCGGGGTCCGCGGTTCCGAGGTGGGGTCCGCTCGCTGCAGCGCCCTGGGAACTTGGAAACGCCAGCTCTCGCGCTCGGATCCGCGGAATCGAAACTCCAGCCGTCTGTGCTAACAAGACACGGGCGATTCCAGGGCGAGCTTCGACCTAGGGGACAGCGCGGAAGGGTCGTTGGTGCCCTGCCGGGGAGTCGGGGCGGACCGAGGGAGCTCGGTCTCCCTTGAGGATAAATGAGCTCCCCTCAGGAGCTCAGACCCCCGATCCCCAACGCGCTCCAACTGCAGGTCCCCCGTCCGGCCAGTTCATAGGCGAGGACACCGAGGCTGCGAGGAGCAGAGACCCCGGCCAAGGTCCCGGCGGAGAGGGTCCAGGCTCCGCTGGTTGTTCCGGCCCCAGCCGCCCTCCTCCCCTGCGGAATCCAAGACCCCCTTGCAGGGAAGGCTTGTCTACGCTCGCTGGCTGGCCCGCTCTGCTCCTGGGATAAGGAAGCTGCATTTGCCCGGGTCGCCTATGACCTTCATTTCTGAATCCACGACATCCTCCTTCGCATTTGATCTGGGCAGCCACTTTGAACACTATCCACACCCCCACACCCCACACCCCCCCACACACACCCTCCAGGAACCTGCATCCTAGGCCCCCCTCCCCTTAAATACAGGGTCGGGTTTCCCTGAGGAACCCACCCCTTTCTGGTTGCATCCACCAGGACCCACATCTGCTGTTAGCAGGACCTCACCTGCGCCCCTAGGTCTGCAGCCCCCTCATCTCTGCCACCCCTGCCAAACTCCATCCTCCCCTTACCCATTCCCCTGCCGCCTCCCTCCCTTCCCCACCCACTCCCTGCCAAGCCTTCACCACTCCTGACACTCCTCACCGGGACAATCATAAGACCTTCCCATTCACTCACTCTTTCATTCCGTACATGCTTCCTGGCGCCTCCTTGGTACCAGGCACTGGAGGGACCGTGGGGAACCAAATGGACAGTCTCTATGATCATAGAACCCATGTTCTTCCGAGAGCCAGCCACAGAGAAACCTGTTGACAACCCACTTCTCACCTGGGAACTCTCCCTTCTCGAGAAAAAAACAAAAACAAAAACCTGTGCACTCCACACCTGCCCATTTCTGGCTCCTCTTCACTACAAAATTCCTGCATTCCTGATTTCCACTTTATCTCTCCTGCCACTTTCTCTGAGCTCCGGTCCCCACCCACCAGGACTCCTGTGTTTTAAATACAATGGTCACCCTGGCCAAGAAACTCGATTGGTTAGAGCATCCAGCAACCAATGAGTGCATACAAAAGGGAACAAGAAATTGAGTTTGTCTCTCTCTCTCTCTCTCAGACTTTTTTAAAAATGTTTTTTTCCTTTATTGATTTTAGAGAGAAAGGGAGGGAGAGGGAGAGAGAGATAGAAACATCGATGAGAGAGAACATCGATTGGCCACCTGCTGCATGCCCCCCACTGGGGATTTGGCCCACAACCTGGGCATGTGCCCTGACCGGGAATCGAACCGGCTACCTCTTGGTGCATGGAATGATGCTCAACCACTGAGCTACACCAGCCAGGCTCAGACTTTTTCTTAATTGACCCTTGCAGTTCCCCTTAGAAACTCTCTCCCATCCCCCACCCCATGCTGCTTCCTCCCATCAGGCTTTGGCTCCAAATGCCGTCCCAGTCTCAGACTGCTCCCCTGAACTGATCCCCACCACACACACCTCTCACTCTAACCTCCCTCTGCCATGCTCTTCTTGATCTCGGTTGTGCCAACCCCACCTGTCCAGGTCCTCAACTTGGAGACCTTGGAGGACCCTTTGTCTCCTCCCTCAAACACCTCACACCCCTCCAGCTGCAAATCTTGAACATTCCACACTCAACATATTTCCAGATTCCAACCACATCCTGATACCTCCGTGGCAGCCACCTGGTCCAGGCTCCAGCTTCTGCACTGGGATTTTTCTGCAGCAGCCTCCAGTGTCCTTAAAACATGAGCCAGCCCAGGCCGCTGTGGCTCAGTTGGTTGGAGTGTCCTCCTGTGCATCGAAGGGTCGAGGGCTCAATTCCCAGTCAGGGCACATACCTGGGTTGTGGGTTCAATCCTGTCGGGGTGCATGTGGGAGGCACCCAATCGATGTTTCTCTCTCTGTCCCTCTCCCTTCCTCTCTATTTTCTAGTTTTAATTTTTTGTTAATCCTCACCCAAGGCTATTTTTCCATTGATCTTTAGATAGAGTGGAGGGGAGGAATGGAGAGAGAGAGAGAGAGAGAGAGAGAGAGAGAGAGAGAGAAACATCGTTGTGAGAGCAACACATCAGGGCCAGGGATCAAATCTGCAACCCAGCTACATGCCCTTGGCCGGGAATTGAACCCTCAACCCTTCAGTCCGAGGGCTGACACTCCAACCACTGAGCCAAACTGGCCAGGGTGTCTCTCTCTCTCTCTCTCTCTCTCTCTCTCTCTAAAATCAATAAAAACATATCCTCAGGTGAGGATTTTTTTTTTTAATTGTTAAAAAAAAAAGTCAGTCTATGTCCATCTGTGTGGTGTTCAGAACCCCCAGTGATTCCCACTGTTCTCAGGAAAAGCCCACAGGCCCTACAGGGTCTGGAACCCGTCTCTTTCCGCCCCCATCTCCCATCATCCGCACCCTGGCTCACTCCACGCCAGCCACCTGGCCATGTTGCTACCTCTGCCTCAGGCCTTGCCACCTGCTTTTCTCTTCCCCAGGAGCACCTCCGCCCAGACCCACACTTCCTTTAGACTGAACCTGACCTTCATGTATTCGTCTACCCCTCCCCCGTGGGTGACTCCTCCCGCCCGCAGCGGGGCACACAGGGATGAGCAGGAGTCTGCCACAGGAGCAGCAACCAGGAGGCAAATGTGTGGGACGCAGCTCCCCTGTGCCAGGCCCCTCAGCTGACCCCATGGCCAGCCCTGCGACCTTGTCCCCACAGCCTTGGGCACATCCTGCCAGTTCCCACCTCCGTGGGCACAGGCCAGCCTGGAGGGGGTCCTCTGGCATCCCACAGCGTCCCCTGGCATTCTGATTTTCTGCCTCAGAGCTTGTCCAACAGGGAAGTAGCCCAATCCTGGATGTCATCGCCGGCAGGACCGGCTGCGGGCGGCCATTCCACTGGACACCATCTCTCATCATGCCCAGCCGAGGCCCCACCAGACACACAGCCCAAGTCGAGCCTCAGAGCCCCCTTTTTTAAAAAAATCCTCACCCGAGAATCTGTTTTATTGATTTTAGAGAGAGGAAGGGGGAGAGAGAGAAATATCCATCAGTCGCCTCTCATACCCACCCGGACCTGGGGTCAAACCCACAACTTTTGGGGGATGCGCCAACCGAGCCGCCCGGCCGGGGCCCAGAGCCTTTCTAACCAGGAAAACCCTTGCTGGGGCTGGAGCCCCTGGTGGTCCGTGTCCGCTGGGCACTGGCCTGGCCTCAGCAGCCTCTGGGAGCCTCCTTCCTGGGGGCTGTGCCTGGGCCACTGCAGCCCAGTCCTGGCCAAGGAAGTCTGGAGGAGGGCAGCAGCTGCCTGGGGGTGGGGGGGCTCTGTTCTTCATGGGGGTTGGGGAGGGGGAGGTGACTGTCCCAGGAGGGGGTGCTGGGAGAGGTTCCACCCCTGGGTTTGGGACCAGACCACGTGCAGCCCCTGGCTGGGGTGAGGGCACAGGGGTCTCCTGTGGTGCCCAGAAAAGGCCACCTCTGCCCAGGGAGGGCGAAGGTCTGGGCTTTTGCGTCCTCCTCACCAACTAGCTCCACACACATAGCCCCCCTTTGGCCCACCCAGGCCTTCAGACTGCCGCTGGGTGAGGGTGGGTGACTGCAGGGGGTTCCTGGCAGCCACTAGCCACTGAGCCGCCCCCACTGGGGCCTCGAGGGCAGAGAGTGTGGTCCTGGCAGACAGGCGTGCCCATCCAGCTTCTCAGTGCCCAGTGCCTGCTCTGCGCTCTGTGACCAGACGGAGTCTTTGTGCCCAAACTTTCCTCCCACCTCTCCCTCCGTACATGGTGAGGGCTGGGACCTGGTCAGCCTGGGTTGCTGCTGTGTCCCCGGGAAGCTGGCATACCATGGAACGAGTGAATGAGGGAATGATGAAAGGTGAAGCCCCCTCGAAAGTGCTGGGACCAGGCCCCATTCTAGGGCCCCTGGGCAGGGTCTCTCCTCTTCACAAAGTCATAAAGACACCGTGAGGACTGCCAGCGCCGCTGACGGGCAGAGTGGGGAGGGACCCTTGGCCCGAAGCCCAGGCCAGGACAGACCCGAAGCTGAGGGCGGGTCCGCAAAGGCCTCATGCCCTGCCGGGATCACCAACCCCCACTCTTTCCGAACGGAAAATGCAGGAGCATGTCATGTGTTTTCAAGTGGCTTTTCTGAAACCTCAACAACACGGAAGGGTGTGAGCAGAGGAGAAACCTTCCACACCGGACCTGCCTCCTCTCCCGATGGCGGGCTGGGGACGTTCCTGAGGAGGCCGCCAGCCCACCCCCCAATGTCACCGGGGACTGGAGGGCAGAGGTGCAGGTGGTCACCTGGCTGCGCTTTCCGCCAGCTGTGGGGCTGAGGGGTGGAGGACGGTAGTCAGGCCAGCAGAGGGCAGAGTGGGGCAGCATGGCCCCAGGCGTCACCTGGCCCACCCTCACCCTGTGATTTTTTTTTTTAATTACGTTTTTATTGATTTTATTTTTTATTTTTATTTTTTTTCATTCTTCGTTCAGATAGAGTGGGAGGGAGAGAGAGGAAGAGAGAGAGAGAGAGAAATATCGACGTGAAAGGGACACATCGAGTGGCTGCCACCCGCACGACCAACCAGGGCCGGGGACAAACTGCAACCGAAGTACATGCCCTTAGCGGGAACCGAACCCGGGTCTCTCTGGACCGCAGGCCGACGCTCTAACCGCTGAGCCAAACCGGCCAGGGCCGTTTTTATTGATTTGAGAGAGAGAGAGAGGAAAGGAGAAGGAGACAGAGAGAGAAACATCGATTGGCTGCCTCCTGCATGCCCCTCACTGGGGAGTGAGCCCACAACCCGGGTATGTGCCCTGACCGAGAATCGAACCGGCGACCTCTCAGTGCCCGGGAGGATGCCCAACCAACTGAGCCACACCAGCCAGGGTCCTCTGACTTTCTTTGATAAATGTGCTTTATGATGATACTTTCAAATTATTTTTAGATCCTTGGGGTGAAGGGTGAAAGCCAGGCGAAGCATGTGCTCAGGGAGACTTACCAGACCAAAGCCTCCCGGGGGTCCCTGTCCCTCCCAGGAGGTCCTTCGCCAGAACCTCACCCAAACGATGCCATCCTCATTAAAGCTCACAGACCACATTCGTGCCCAGAAAGAGCTGGCTGTGGGAGCTGGCACCTCTCGGAGCCCAGGGGGTTGGGGGTGGTGATCATCCTGGTGGGTGTGGGACTGACCCGGCCCGGTGGTGAGGACTCAGCAGGTCACAGGAAGGGCCCAGGACGTCTGCTGACAGGTGCTTGGCCCGTGCAGCTGTGCGAGGGACGGACAGCCCAAATTTTCTTTCGTCGTCAGGGACCATGGGATTTGGAGAAGCCAGTTTGTGATGACATTCACTTCACTCGTTCACTCATTCATTCAACGGATGTTCACCGAGGGCCGAGTGGGGGCCCCAAGTTGTGCCAGAGTGCAGTGGGGAGCCTGCCAGACATGGCTGCTCCCTCATGGACCCTGCGCACAGGTCGGGGGACAGGCCACTGTCACTGGGTCACACAGACATGACAGCCCTGCTGGAGAGATCAGGTCTGACCAGGTCCTGGCAGAGAGGCCGCTGTGGGTCTGAGGATGTGGAGCGGGAGAGCAGGGGAGGCAGAGGGCTGTCTTGTGCAAAGGACCTGTGGCTGCAGAGAGCAGGGTGGTCTGTAGGTGTGGAACAGGTGAGGCTGCAGAAGTGTGGGAGTAGACGCCAGGGCCTCATGGGGTCAGCAAAGGTGGCCCCATGTCCATCTCGCTGGGCGAGGTGCTGCCCAGAGGGAGGGGGAGAGAGATGTCTGCAGGCTTCTGGGCCTGGATGTGTACCTGCGCATCTGTGTGTGTGTGTGTCTGTGTACATGTGCTGTGCGTGTGCATCTGCGTGTATGCGTGCATCCGTGGGCCAGTTACCAACGATTGCCTCTCGGCTCCAAGTTCACCATGTACTACCTGTGATTACAGGTGGATTCCTCCGCAGTGAGGGTCTGCATGGCTGGTATTTGGGCCTGATCATTCTTGGTGGTGGGGCCGGCGCGTGCCCGCAGGGCGCTGGGCAGCATCCCGGCCTGCCCACTGGGCTGCTGGGAGCAGGAGCGGATCTCCTTCCCTGGAGCGCAGTGCTGTGCGTCCCCAGTAGAGGGCGCGGCAGGGACACGACAGGAAGAAGGGGCTCCAGTGTTTTCCAGGCTGTGCCCTGGGTGGGGAGATGCTGCCTGGGGACAGGACGGGGCTCTGCCCCTTGCCAAGTTCATGACGCATGCCCGAACGCCGGCCTAGGGAGGGGGCCCTTCCAGCTTACCCCAGGAGGTCCCTTTGGTGTCAGGCATCACCTCAGGGACCTGTGGCACCCTCAAGGATGTGGTATCGCGGCCCCATTCTCTGGATGAGGACACTGAGGGTCAGGGTGGCCCAGTGCTTTGTCTAGGGTCACAGAGCCAGCAAAGCCAGGGCTGAGACATCACGTGACAGCCAGCTCCAGCCCAGGCCAATGGGGACATACTGCATAGTGACGCCCATCTCCTCGGTCTCCTCAGTCTCCCGGGTCTCCTGGGTCAGAGCACCCGGGAGGCAGACAGACAGACGAGGCACCCAGAGGTAGACCCTGTCCCACTTTCCCATACCCCTGTCTGCCTGGGATTATATGTATATTTTTTTAAAATATGTTTTATTGACTTTTAGAGAGAGAGATAGAAACATTGATGTGAGAGAGAAACATCGATCGGCTGCCTCCTACCCGCCCCCCACTGGGGATGGAGCCTACAACCCGGGCATGTGCCCTGACTGGGAATCTAGCAGGGACCTCTCAGTCCAGGGGACGACGCTCAGTTGCCTGGGATTATATTTAAAATCCAAAGTGGCCTGATGTGCATCTGAGGAGGCAGCACCCAAACCTTGGTCACCATGGCAATGCCGCCGCTCCATGGGCCGCAGGCTCACGCTGTTTCAGCCACATGAAGACAGACAGGATCACGGTTAACTTGAAGCGTCCCAGGGCAACAGTGGCAGAGCCAGGTCCAGTCTCCAGCTCCAGGCTGAGCCGGTCTGTCCTCACGTGGGGAGCTGAGCTCGAGGGACGAGCTTGCACAGCCACACAAGTGGGGGACCCACCTGTGCTGCCACCTTGCTGAGCCACTCTCCCAGTTTCCTTTGCCTTTTCCTCTAAGACAGACGGTGGCCTTGGTGGAGTGGCCCAACGGCCGGCACTGCTTGTAAACTGCTCCTGGTCAGGGCGACAGGCCTCGTGGGGAGTGAAGGCTTCATCCTGAGAGTGGTCCTGGGCAGCGGGGAAAGAGTCTCACACAACCCACCCGGAGGTGTGGCTGGGACCGCTTTCTAGAAAGCAAGGTGATAAAGTGCATCCAGAGTCTTAAAGATGTTGATGTCATTTGGTCTTGTGACACCACTTCTAGGACTCCGTTTTAGGGAAAGAACTGGGAAAGCAAACGTCTGTACCTTCCACAGGTCTGCCGTGTCAGGTGCAGGGTTGACGGTGGGAGGTGACACTATGGCTGGCTGTGGAGTGGAGACAAAGTCCACCACAGGCTCTGCAGGACCTTTGAGATCTAACGTTGCATACTCACACATGCACGCCTGCACACACATGTGCACATAGGCACATGTGCGCACACAGGCACATGAGCATGTATACATAAAGGCACACACGTACATGCACACACAGACACACAAATACATGTACACACAGGCACACAAACACATGTACATGCAGACACACATTCAGGCTCTCACTCAGGCCAGTCAGGAGTGGCTCTGCCAGGACAGAAGTAGGTGGGACCCCTGCCAGGTGGTCCCAACAAACCAGCACATGGCCCGGCAGGGCCCTGCTGAGCAGGAGGCTCTAGACCCCATGGCCTCACAACCCAGCTATGTCCGGCATCTCTCTCTCGGGAAACACCTCAGCTGCCCCAAGGGGGAAGAAGATCCCCTGGGCCTTCTCACCCAAAGTCAGGAGCCTCCTGTGAGCAGAGCCCAGGCTTCCACTCCCAGAGGACAGCCAGCCTCGCCCAGAGGAAGCACTCGGCCATCACTCACCCCCGATGGCCCTTCCCCGGCAGGGCAGCCGGAGCTTTGAGAGACAGCACCTACCAGGCTCCACAGCAGTACTCGGCACCTGTGACAGCGCCACCTTGAGGAGCCAGTGGTGTCCTGAGCAGACGTGACCCCTGGGGGCGGCCACTCCCGGCTGTGTGGCGCCATGGGCAGCACCTCCAGCGCTCTGCCTGGTGCAGGGGTGTCCTCTCGGCTGGCACGTGGGCAGCCCCGGGGGAGAAGGAGCTGGTGATAAATGCCCCAGCCCCTCATTCTTCAAAGGGACAATTCAAGAGTGCCTTCCTGTGCTCTGCGGGGGTCCCCGGTGGGAGGGGGACCTGGGCACCCAGGCCAGTAAAGCTCCTTGGTGGCTTTTCCTCCACTCTCCCTACGCCAGCTTCTGGTGCATCACCCCGGACTAGGTTAGCAGTGTCCCCCCAAATTCATGTTCACCCTGAACCTCAGAATGGGACTAGTTAGTAAAATGAGGTCACACTGGATTAAGGGGTCCCCAGTCCGATGTCACGAGGGGAGGACGCACAGGACAAGGCCAGGTGACTTGGGACGCAGAGCCGGAAATGCGGCTCTAAGCCAAGGAAGGCCCGAGAGAGCCCGGTGGTAGGAGCTGGTGGGGGTGGGGCGGGGCCTGGCTCTCCCTCAGAAGGAACCACCCTGCTCTCACTGGGAGCTTGGACTCCGGCCTCCAGACCTGGGAGACAAAGATGCGTGTTGTTTAAGTCGCCCGCTCGGTGGCCCCGGGACACGGACACACCTCCCCAAATAAACTGCCTGCGCCCGCGTCCGTGTCTCAGGCTCTGCTTGTGTGGGGACCCGACTGCTGCACCCAGGTGTGGGCGAGGGTGCCCTCTGCCTCACTCAGAGAGGAGTCAGTGCTCCTCCCGCCCCGCTGCAGGTGAGAGGGAAGCTTGGGTGCTGTCCCCTGACCCTCTGGCCCATCCGGCGTGGGGGACAGCTCTCTCAGCTCTCAGAGAAGTATTAAGAGTCTGTGTTAACCCTGGCCCAGTTTAGCTCAGCAGTTAGAGTGGTGGCCTGGGGTCTGTGGGTTCAATTCCAGTCAGGAGCATGTACCTCGGCTGCAGGTTTGATCCTCAGCCCTGGTTGGGGTCGTGTGGGAGGCAACCAATCCATGTGTCTCTCTCACGTGGATGTTTCTCCCTTCCTCCCTCCCACTCTTATCTAAAAATCAGTGGGAAAATATCCTCCTCGGGTGAGGATTAACAACAAAAAGAAGAGTTTCCGTTGACAATATGAATTCCAGCCCCCGGCAGAGATCACAGACAAGGAAGCCACCAGCCCCCAAAAACCAACCCTGGTGGAATGAGGAGCTTGGGGACGCTGGCCGCCTCCTGGCCCCCTCCCTGGCCCGGGAAACACTGGGGCCCCTTCCGAGGCCAGCTCCGCTCAGCTGCAGGCCTTGCTCCGCCCCTGGCCTTCAATCTGCTCCTGTCATCACCACCAGAATAGAACTCTGTGTTTAAAAAGCAGCTTTTCCCGTCTCTCTTTCCTGCCCTGTAAATACACGGCAGAAATAGCAGCCTGCAGGCTGGAGGGAGTGATTGCTGGTGGCGGAATCAGGCGAAGGCTCCTGCCCGGGTGGGCCTTGCTGCGTGGGTGCCGGCGGCAGCACAAAGCTGGCTTTAAATAGCTCCTCGTGGGCTTGTACAGCAGAAGGAGGGCAGCCTGCACGCCCAGGGCAGGCAGGAGGGGGCGCTGGGGCGGGCAGGGTCCTGGCAGCAGCTCAGGGTGGCCGCCCACCTCCGCGTCCCCCAGAAGCCTCAGCAGGCTGGGCCTTAGGGCAGGACCTGGGTGCCCGGGATGAGGGCTGGTGTCGGCTTTTCTGACCCAGACTGGGAGCTGCAAGGTGCCATCTGGAGCTTGGAAGCCCCACTCCCAAGGAGTGCCCAGGGAGAAGGGGAGCAGCGACCCTGCCTAGGGTCACACAGACTGGACAGTGCTGAGCTGGAGCAAGGGGGGAGGGACCACTGCTCCTGGGCAGCACTGTCCTGTGTCCATGGAGCTGGCTGGGCTTGGCCTGCCACCCCCTGCTGTCCGGAGGTGGCTGGGAGCCCGGCTGACCCAGATCCATCCCTGCTGCTCCTCGGCCACCTGTTCTCTGCTTGCTCCCAGCTCCTGGTCACCCTGGAGCCTGGACACTCTGTTCTCTGGCCCGTCTCACCCCCCGGATGACCCTGCAGCCTAGTCCCTTGGCGCAGGGTCCAAAGAGGCAGCAGGATGCGAGGAGGGGTCCTTAGGAGGTGGGAGCCTAGAGCTGGAGCTGGGCTGGAGGTGAGGGTGTGAGCCCGGCCTGTGGGTAAGCATCCTCCAGGATCCTGCCCTCACAGCCTGGGGACACTGAGGACACCTGGGTGGACTGTGCCAGCTGAGGGCAGATGGCCCAGCGGGGCACCCTGTCTGATTCACACCAAGTCTCTGTGGTGCACCCCTAGAGGGGGCTTGAGGCAGGCTCCCCGGGGGGGGCACAGCAGGCACTGCGCTGGCCAACTGCGCCCACAGAGCCGGCATCCTGGCCCCTGCAGCAGAAGCCTGTCCAGCTGCTCCTCTAATTGCGCGCCTGCTTCCTCCCAGCTGACGACGGCCCTGGGAATCGGGCCCCTTTTAGAGCCGCCTGTCAGGTCTCCAGCGGCCCAGGGCTGTGGAGCTGTGACCTCGTCACCCGCGTCCTCGGAGGCAGCAGACATGGGGAGGGGCTGGTGGCGTTTGTGGGGACTTGATGGCCTCTGCTCTCCCATTGCCACGTCCAAGAAGGCACCATGCTGGCACCCTGGCCGTGGGACCGAGACAGGAGCCGTGTGACTCCTAGAGGCCCCCAAACCTCTGCTCCTCCCTGGATGCGCCCACAAGCCCCTCTGTCCTGGAGTCTCTGTCTTCAAGTCCCTCTGTCCGGAGCCGTTTGAGCCCATGGCTGGAGGAGAGATCTCCAGGCACCGGGAGAGGAGGCCACTGCCCAGCTGCTGTGACAGAGAATGTCACGCCGGCCAAAAGCTTCGCTTTATTTCATGCTGGGACCAAAGGCTCCCGAACACCTTCTCCTCCATCTCACCGAGGAATGAGCACCATGCACACCCAGCCTCCTCCACTCCCCGGTCACTCCCACAGAGCAAAGTCCCAGGGTCGTCTTCCGAGTCAAGTGCATAGTCCCCTGGGGGCCCTGTGCCTGCCCTGCTCAGCCTCAGGGTCAGGCCGGCTCTGCTGCCGCTAAGGAGCTGGGCTGGACGGCTGCAGGAGAGGCGTGTGGGAGAGCCAGGGTGGTGTCCGTGAGGCTGGGACAGAGCCGGGGCTCAGGGGGGCCGAGGCTTTCCTCCCGTTCCACGTGGCCGTTGTCATCCCCCCTCGGAAGCTCACAGAGCAGGCAGACCCCACCCGAGGGTCCTCTCCCAGGAGGTTCTGGGCAGCGGGCAGCCGGGCCTCACATGGTGTACGCCGTCCAGTAGACGACGTTGACCGCCGCGAAGGCCGCGGGGAAGACGGCGCGGGCGTAGATGTCGATGGTGTCCGCGTCGATGGGCTTGAAGAGCGCACGGAGGCCTCCCTGGCCCCCCGGGCGGGCTCCCCCCTGCTTCTCGGGCTCCCCCGTCTCCACCTCCACCGACCTGTAGGAGCCCATGAGGTTCCCGGGCATGCGGCTGGGCCGGTGGGACACGGCCAGCTCGTGGGAGACGCCGGCGGCCGAGAGGGAGAAGAGCAGGATGGCGTGCTTCACGTCCACCTGCCGAGGGGAGCGGGAGGCGGGCTGAGCGGGCAGCCGGCAGAGGGGACCGCGGGCTGCCACAGGACCCCACCGGGCCAGCAGCTCTGTGACCCACAGCAGGCGGGAGCCGGGGCATCGAGCTGCAAGTGCTGTCCCCAGAGCAGCGGGCAGAGTCCCCGCCGACAGCGCCCTGTGTTCTGAGGGGCAGGGAGTGCTGTCCGTGGTCCTGAGCTCTGAGAACCAGCCCGGCCCCTCCTCACCTCTGCCCTCCGCTCCGTGACCTTGACCTTGGCCTTTTGCTTCTTCCGGTAGTCGGCGTTGAAGTGGGCGAAGGCGTACTCGACCAGCGCCGCAAACACAAACACGTAGCAGATCCAGAAGTACACGTCCAGCGCCTTGATGGCCGACGCCCGCGGGAGGGAGGAGCGGGCGCTGACCATCAGGGTGGTCATGGTCAGCACCGTGGTGATGCCTGTGGGAGCCGACGGCGAGCTCACTGCCCTGCTGGCCCCAGGCCCGGCCCTGACTGCCCCGGGACAGCTGGCTCAAGGGGCCGGGGGCAAGGAAGGTCTGAGCTCACGGCTAACGGGACCACGGCCCGCGCCCGGCTCCTGGCCTCCCACAGGCTCCCTGGGGGGTGAGGCCAGGCAGTACCTAGAGACACCCGGGCAGGCACCGCTGCCTGGCTGATCCAGAAGGAGACCCAGGACATGGCGACCAGGAGGATGGAGGGCATGTAGGACTGGATGATGTACACGCCCCGATTCCTCCGGAGGTGGAAGTACAGGCTGAGCCGAGGGAACTGGCCGGCTGCGGGGGGCAGCCCGTCAGGACCCAGCGCCATCCCCGCCCCGCCCCTGCCACATACCACACGAGTCTCAGAAGAAAGGGGGACCCTAGACCCCTGCCTTTCCCCCACCACGGCCCGGTGGTCGGAGTCTCCCAGCCCCGGGCCTGGCCGCCCAGAGGAGGAGAGGAGGAAGACTCCACCACGTTCCTGCACTGGCCCGGACGGACCTCCTCGCTGTGGGGTCGGCCCTCCTCTCCTGGCCCTCCTCCATGCACACCGAGCTCAAGGAAAGAACAGGGCTGGGCTCACAGGCCCTGATGACCAGGCAGGAGGGGTCGGGACACAAGGCAGCCCCAAGGCTTGGCCCCTGAGCCCCTGCAGTCCTAGGGCTCAGGGAGCACCCCACACCCCTGACTGTCCCAAACCCAGAGTGCTGCTGGCCCCTGGAAGCAACAAAGGCCTGAGGATGAGACAGAGGAAAGCTGACCCACGTCCACACTGCGGCATAGACCGTGCCCATCAGCGGTTTACAGGGGCACCCAAGGGTCCTCGGAGCTGGCTCGTGGCTCAGCTCAACGCTCGGGAAAGCCAGGAGCCAGGCTCATAGGAAGAGGCCACGAGAGGCCGCCTCACCAGATTTGAAGTTCATCAGCTCTGTGGTGAAGCGGTAGCTGGTGATGGTGAACTGAGCCAACTGCAGCTTGTCCAGCCCGTGGATCTGCTCCTGGTTTTCGGACCAGTAGTAGACGATGTCCTCGGACGAGTAGCCGTCTGCGGGAGAGCCCCCATGGGCGGCAGAACCCACACCCTCAGCCCCCAGTGGCACGCCGCAGGAGCACCCTGCCCACGCGGGGAGCCCGGAACAGCAGCGATGCCAGGAGCAAGGAGGCCTCAGGCAGGTGGATGGGGCCAAAAGAGCCGGCAAGAGTGCAGGTCACCATCGCCAGGTGACCCGCAGAGGCTGCCGCAGTGGCCCAGGGATGCAGGTACATGCCTTGTCCGGGCTCCGAGGCCCAGCTGTCCATGGGAGGCAGGCCGGGCTGCTCAGGCCTCACAACCTCTTCTTGCTCCGTGGATGCCCCGTCCCAGACGCCTCCCTGCCCCTGAGCCAGGCTGGGGCACAGGCCCTGACAGGCTGAGTCCTCTGCCCTCCCACAGCAAAGTGCCCAGAGAAGCAAGTGTCTGCCCGAGCGGAGCCCATCCCGGCCCGAGTGGCACTCACAGCTCTCCAGGTGCAACGTGCACTCCTGCTCGTCCATGGGGTACTTGGCCAGGTCCATGTCGCAGGCCACTGTGGAGGTGATTCTGTGCAGACAACACAGGGGTGAGGTCCCGGGGTGAGGCCAGTCTCTGGACGCTGGCAGCTCCCCTGACCCAACAGGCAGAGACGCCCCTCTGCCCACCCAGAGGGCCACCTCTCAGGAGTCCCAGCCTCGCCGCCTCGCTCGTGGGCTGCGACGGCAAGGTGCCAGCTTCTGGGTGGAAACACTTTACAGGTGTTTGTGGGTCTTCCTTCAGGAATGAGGGACTGGATTTCATTCACTTTCTTCATCCTTTAAAATACTGGACTTTGCCCGACTGGTGTGGCTCAGTGGACTGAGCGTCATCCCATGGACAGAGAGGTCCCGGTTCGATTCCCAGTCAGGGCACATGCCAGGGTTGTGGGCTCGATCCTCGGTGGGGGGCGTGCAGGAGGCACCTGATCGATGTCTCTCTCTCATATTGATGTTTCTATCTTTCCCTTCCTCTCTCTCTAAAAAATCAATAAAAACATATTTAAAAAATAAATGAATGAAATGCCGGACTTTATTGCTAAGCCGGAGCCTAGAAGGCAGGACCGGCCTGGACCCGGGTGCACTCCTTGGGACGGCCCCCGGCGTTCCTGCTGACCTTGGGTGGGCGAAGGCCCAGCTGCCGAGCGTTCTGATTTTCCGAGAGTATTTAGATTCCTATGGAAACCTCCTGGTTTTTAAAATGTTGGCAATTAATTCCATTTTTAAAAGGCATGTGTCAGAAAACATGTGTTCGACTGCAGGAGCACACGTGTTCATAGCGGTACAGCTCACAGTCGGCAGAAGGTGGACAGAGCCCAGCGTCCGCGGATGGACGAGTGCAGGCAGACATGGGGGACCCACGGATGGAGCACTAAAGGAGCAACGTTCCGACCGATGTCACCATGTGGCTGACACTCACAGACACCACGCCAAGTGGCGGCAGGCAGACCTGAAGGTCACACAGTATGACTCATCGTACACAAAGCGTGAGAAGAGGCAAATGCGGAGACAGACGGCAGGCTGGTGGTGTGGGGTGGGGGGATGGGGAGCCACCACTTCATGGGCCTGGGTCTCCTTTTGGGGGGATGAAATGTTCTGGAACTAGACAGAGGTGGTGTTTATACGCTATTGTGAATGTGCTAAATGTCATTGACGTGTTCGTTTATTTATTTTAAATATGTTTTTTTAATTGATTTTATAGAGAAAGGAAGGGAGAGATAGAAACATCAACATCGATTGGGTGTCTCCTACATGTCCCCTGTTGGGGATCAGGCCCACAACCTGGGCGTGTGCCCTGACCAGGAATCAAACTGGCGGCCTCTTGGTGCACGGGACGACGCTCAACCACCGAGCCAGACCAGCCGGGCATTTGTTCATTTTTAAATGGTTCATTTTATGTTATGTTGAATTTCACCCCAATTAAATTTTTAAATAAGGCACCAACCGTGTTGGCCAAAAGCTACACGTGCCGGCTTCCGATTGTCATTTCATAAGCACAGCTGGGTGTCGGAGAGTGTAAACAGCGCCCCCTGCACAGCCGGGTGTCGGAGGGTGTAAACAGCGCCCCCTGCACAGCTGGGTGTCCAGGGTATAAACAGCGCCCCCTGCACAGCCGGGTGTCCAGGGTGTAAACAGCGCCCCCTGCACAGCTGGGTGTCCAGGGTATAAACAGCGCCCCCTGCACAGCCGGGTGTCCAGGGTGTAAACAGCGCCCCCTGCACAGCCGGGTGTCCAGGGTGCAAACAGCGCCCCCT
Organism: Tadarida brasiliensis; assembly: GCA_030848825.1. Classification (NCBI taxonomy): domain Eukaryota; kingdom Metazoa; phylum Chordata; class Mammalia; order Chiroptera; family Molossidae; genus Tadarida; species Tadarida brasiliensis. Next base: position 851,007 of record CM061264.1, on the reverse strand, counting down.
GCACAGCTGGGTGTCAGAGGGTGTAAACAGCGCCCCCTGCACAGCTGGGTGTCCAGGGTGCAAACAGCGCCCCCTGCACAGCTGGGTGTCCAGGGTGTAAACAGCGCCCCCCGCACAGCTGGGTGTCCAGGGTGTAAACAGCGCCCCCCGCACAGCTGGGTGTCCAGGGTGTAAACAGCGCCCCCAGGCCCCACAGCAGGTCTTGGGTGCCCCCCGCATGCCAGGCAGGCTCACCGGATGCTATACAGGATCACCCCGTCGGGCTGCAGCCGGATCAGCTTGTTCTCCACGGTCACGTCGTGGAACCAGGCGGACTTGGCGTTCACGACGAAGGTGTCAGGGAGCCACAGCTTGTCCACGAAGCGGCTGTCCAGGCCCAGGGTCTCATTGGTGTGGTTGTAGGACAGCCTGCTGTCCCGCCAGCTCTGGTGCAGAAACACCGTCATGGTGTACTCCTGGGGGTGGGAGGGGCCCTGCCATCAGCCGCTCTGTCCTGGGGCGCACGGCTGGCCGAGGGTGGGCAGGGGCTGGCAGCACCTACCATGTTCACCTCGGATATGTGGTCGATGCTGGCCACCTCGATGGCGAGTGCCACATTCACAGGGGGGCCTGTGAGGAGGGAGCAGGGCTGAGGCCAGACCCCAGCATCCCAGCCACAGACCCAGGCCAGCGACGGCCCGGGCAGGTGGGACGGGGACCAGCCAGGGGTTCTGCAGGGAGGGCCATCTTGGTACAAATGCGCAATGAGGCTCGGAGGATCCACCTTCCTCGCTGCGGCCCTGGGGGCCAGCGCTCAAGGTACGATGCACCCCTCAGGGGAGCCAGCCCAGAGCCAGGGGATCACACCCGCAGCCGGGCCCAGGGCCCCAACCGCCGCCTTGCTCACCTCCGATGCCAGGCCGGAAGTTCCGGGCGTAGCCCTCCATCAGGTCGTCCAGGTTGGGGAGCCAGGATATCTCCAGGTTGGAGCCGACATAGTCCCCGATGTCATTCATTGCTCTGGGAACGCAAGGCCCTCTGGTCATAGGTGGGGCACCAGGGATGGGGCCTGGGTCCCTACCTGACAGCAGAGCTCTGTCCTGGGTGCCTAGGCCACGTGGACAAGGAGGACCACCTTGAGAGCCCCGCCAGGCCAGGAGTCACACCGGAAACAGGGGGCCCAGGGAGGTGCAGAGCCCAGGACGGCTTGATGCTTCCACCAGCCTCTGCTCAGCTTCTGCACACTCCGCCTCGCTCGGCCTGGACAGAGGCTGCTAGGGTCAGGCGGAGCCCCCAGCCTCGGATGAGCACCCAAGTCCCCTCCACAAACAACCCACAGAGGGCAGCCAGCCTGAGTCCCCACATTAGGGCCTCTCCTCAGACAGTCCCCAGAGGGCCCCAACGAGGGCACACAGCACCTTTCAGCCTCTGAGGAGGAAGCGTCCTGCAGGAGGTGACTTGGGAGAAAAGATGCACGACCAGGGTGCTGAGGGACAGGGAGAGGGAGGGGCAGGTAAGGTCCCAAACCTGACTCAGGGCTCGGCCGGCGGCCCAACGGGAGGCTGCAGCCAGCCTCCTGATCTCTGTTTCTTCCCGGACAGGCCCAGGCCTGGCCCTAGAGGTCCCCAACCTGCCGTGTGCTTCTGAAGCTTAGCCTGACCCCAGAGAAGCTGGGGGCCACGCCTGCCGGTTGCAGGATGATCTCACTGACATCCTGTCGGGGCCACAGTGAGTGTCATCCACATGGTGGGCACCTTGTGTCCCGCACACGTCGGAGAGCCACAGCACTGAGCTCCCCAGCAGCTCCACCTGCCCACCCTCCTTCTGCTCACCTGAGCTGGGGCGAGCAGGGGCCCCCCAAATTCATGTCCACCCAGAACCTCAGAATGGGAGCTTACTAGGAAATAGGGTCTTTGCAGCTGTAAACAGTCCAGATGAGGTCACATTGGATTCGGTTGGGCCCTATGCCCAGGCACTGTGTCCTCATCAGAACAGAGCAGACACACAGAGGAGGCCACCTGAATCCAGGGGCAGAGGTCGGACTGATGCACAAGCCCAGGAACCGGAGGCACCAGCAGCTGGGAGAGGCTCAGAATGGATTCTCCTCGTGGCCTCAGAATGGAAGCAAGCTGCCCGCACCTTGATCTGGGACTTCTGGCCTCCAGAACCGGGAGAGGGTAACTGTCTGTTGTTCTGAGCCCCAAGTCTGGGGTCACTTGTTACAGCAGCCACAGGACACGCATACTCCTCCTCCAGCCCACGGGGTGGGGGGTGGGGGGTGACACACGGTGGGAGAGGCAGGGCACTTCCCCTAAACAGCAGAGCCTGGAATGATGAGGGGCATTCAAGAATAACTCTCCTGCCCGGCCCATGCGGCTCAGTGGTTGAGCATTGACCCATGCACCAAGAGGACACTGGTTCGATTCCCAGTCAGGACACATGCCCAGGTGGTGGGCGGTGGTGGGCCTGATCCCCAGTGAGGGGCATGCAGGCAGTGGCCAATCAATGTTCTCTCTCATCGATGTTTCTATCTCTCTCTCCCTCTCCCTTCCTCTCTCTCTAAAATCAATAAAGAAAAAATAAAATAAAAATAAATTTAAAAAAAGAATAACTCTCCTGCCTGGCCCGTGTGGCTCAGTGGATTGAGTGTCATCCCGTGGACTGAGAGGTCCCGGTTTGATTCCTGGTCAGGGCATGTGCCCAGGTTTCGGGCTCGATCCCCAGTGGGTAAGTGCAGGAGGCAACCGATCGATGTTTCTCTCTCACATCAATGTTTCTATCTCTCTCTACCTTCCTCTCTCTAAAAAATCAATAAAAATATATTTTAAGAAAAAAAGAATAACTCTCCTGCTAGTCTCAGAATCACTTCTATTCCGACAAGGTCACCTTGGACCCCAAGCCTGGCCTGAGCCCACAGGGAAGACACGAGGGACAAGATCTGGATCTGGGGGCTGCAGGGAACCCTGAGACTGTGGCTCCTTGTGCCTGGAGACAGACCCTCCGAAGTCAGCTGTGGCCGCGTGCCCAGGTGCCCCACTCTGTGCCCTTCCTGCCTGCTGCGGAGAGAAGACTGATGTGCCCTCTGGGCTCCCACTGCATTGCAGGCCACTTCTCCCTCCCAGCAGTGGGAGCCCCACCCAGGCTCCCCTGGCCTCCTGCTCCCTCCGACACTCTCTCCTTGTCCTCTTTGGCCGGGCACCGGGCTCCAGCCCCACTGTGCCTGTCAGTGCAGCCAAGCTGAGGCCCCCTGTGCAGCCAGCCATGTCCAGCCCCTTCTCCAGCACCCCACATGGGCCCTCTGCAGCTCCAGCCCCTCTCTCCAGCTCCAGCCCCTTTTGGGCCCTCGCTCCCCCTCTTGCTCTTCCAGAGCCAACAAATGCTGCCTCCAAGCTTTTCTCTCCTCCTCCTCCCCTCCCAGCCCACCGCCTCTGTCTTGACAAGCTCACCACTGTCTCACCCAGGGTCAGCACACCCCAGGTTTCTGGACAAAGAGCTGCACGAGAGGATGGAAGTGCCCTGGGGGAGGAGTGAGTGAATGGGGACCCCCCTGAGACAGAAAGGGGCCTGGCCCAAACGGGGGGCCACCAGGGACCTTGCGTTTCTGGAGCAGCAGCAGGTGCGGGCTCGAGTTCCAGGGCTGAGCTTAGGGCCGAGCATTCAGGCAGAGCCTGGACGGGAGCCCCTCACCCTGTGATCTCAGGGGGTCCAGAATCCCTGGGGCTGCCTGGGCTCGGGAGGCCTCTCGTCTGTTTCACACGTGGCCTTTAGAAGGAGGCTGACTTTGAACTAGGAGTTCCTTAGCTGATGACACTTGCAGACCCCCACTCTCTCCTGTAGGACCACCTTGGCCCTGGCGCAGTGCAGGATGGGGTGAGCTGGCGCTTTGTAACAAAGTATAAAAGGACTGAAAGAAGTCCTGGCTCCAAGCAAAGCACAATTAAAACGGCAAATGGAGGCCACCCTGAAGGTCAATGTAAAGGGATGTAAAATAAGCTTTATTTTTGGACTGGCCCAGCTGCCACCCAGCGGCAGCAGCAGCGCAGCCTGGAACGAGGTCGTCAGGAGACGCCGTCCTTCCCGGGCCTCAGGGTTGTGGCACAGGCGGGGACACTCCCTCCACCCCGTCCCACACCCACTCGGGGGCATGAGGGCGAGGCTTGCGGTCAGCCTCCGCCGTGAAGATGGCCTGGAAATGGCAGGAAGGCCAGTAGATGGCTTAGCCTCTGCCACCTCTGGGGGTGAGAAGGGGACAGGCGCCCCCCTGATGTCACCTCTCACCTAGGACAGGGGGTGGTGTTTCCCAGCTGTGCCAAGATGTGGAGGGTATGCTACATGCTGGTCTGTGTTCTGGGGGGCAGCTAAGGGGGTGGGCGCCGAGTGTGGGGAGCTCAGCATGCAGTAAGAATGTGGTGACTGACCAGCACCTTGGAGAGAGCTTCTGGCCCAGGATGGCCTAGGACCCCTGTGGTGGCCTGGGGTTGAGTTTCCTTTGGGGAGATGAATAGACTGAGACATGCACTTGGCTCTAACTCCTGGGGCAGAGTGGCCACCACGAAGTGCCAGGCAGCTCCCGCCCTGTGCTCTGGGTGTCAGCAGACCTCCCTCCCCCTCCCGTCCTGCTGAGAAACCAACCCACCCCTGTCACTCGTCTGGGCCCCTGGGCACAGAAGGGGAAGGTGGGTGTAGCTGAGCCAAGCAGCGGGGTCCTCCTCCCTCCGAGGACCCTTCCCTCCTGCACACACAGCCCACAGATCCCTGACGGCTCTGTTTTTAGGGCAGCACCAGCCGCACTGGCACCTCAGTTACCAAGGCAAAGAGGAACCCCGCCATGAGTGCACGGTGAGCTGGCGAGGCTGGAGCTGCAGGCACAGCTTCTCCAGGGAGATGGAGGTGCCAGCAGCCGGGGAAGGCCACCCACTCAGTATGCAGCTGGTGAGCTCAGTGCCCACGCGTGAGCTGGTGGTCAGGCTCGGGGAAGGCATGGCTTTGACCCAGCCCACCCGTGCTGCACGGTGCACTGCTTCTCATCCCACCGAGCTTCTCCACCAGGAGAAGCAGGGGTGCAGTCCCTCCGCTTTCTGGGATGGAGGGTGACAGAAGCTGATGGAAGGGAGCCTGTCGTGCTGAAGGTCGCCCGCCCAGGTCCACAAAGCGCGGGGCTCTCATCTGGCCCGGCCGCAGCCTGACACCCTTTCTGCACAGACAGGCGCATCCCTCACCCAACACCCAGGAGCCAGAGGGGGTCGGAATTCAGGATGTTTCAGACTTCAGAAAGGTGACACAGTGCACGTGCAGATGTGGGGGGTCTGGCCACCATGAAGGGACAGGCAGCTCCCGCCCTGTGCTCTGGGTGTCAGCAGACCTCTGGGTCTGGAGAACTTCCCAGAACGATATGTATAAATTCACCCCGAAATAGGACTAACGAGGACAAATGAACCTCTGGTCGGCGCAGGTCAGGCTCTCTCGCCAAATGAGCTTGGGGTCAAACTCGGGCTAAGACGTTAGGGCTCAGAGCCTTGGATTTCAGCTCTCATTGCCATGGCCGTGGGCCTGGGTCACCCGCCGATCAGGCGCTCAGCACATGCTGCTATGGCCCACCCACCTCACCTATCCCTTGCTGGTTCTGTGAAGTAGGGAAGGAGGGGGCAGGAAGGCCCAAGGGGCATGAGGAAAGAGCAAAGCCCTCTGGAGGATGGGCCCATCAGCACTGCCCAGGGTTGTGGGCACAGTGGCTGTGCCATTGCCCGACCCAGGCCTTCCTAGCTCTGCCCCTACCCCACCAATAAGAAAACTCTGACCACATCCTCCAGCCCCCAAGTACGTGCTGCCGGAGTGCTTACAGATAAACCAGGCTGGCGGTCAGCCACTTCCAGTGCTAAAGTCTTTGGCGTCACTTGGCTGACCGCGACATCCTGGATCGGGGCGGGGGGGGGGGGTCTATTTCTGCTCTGGTTTCTCTGCAGAGCCCTTGCACCAAAGGGCCCGTCACAACTCCCAGGGAAGGTGGCCAAGCCCAGTGCTCAGGACGCTGGGCAACTGGAACCCATTTCAAGTCTCCAGAGAGGAGGGAAGCAGGCTGGGGTGGTGCTGGTGCCTGGAGGCCGGAGGGAGGGAGCCTCAGCCTGGGAGGCCTCTGTTCTTACTCTCTTCCTTCCCTGGGAGACAGGGTCCTTGTCCCACCCCAACTGTTAGGAGGAAATCCCAGTGCTTCCAGCTGCCAGGGGCACCAGCCTGGCTCCCATCCGCATACTCCAGAGCTCAGTGGATGCCATGTGAAATAGCCCCTGAAAGGAGACCCCATGGCACCCTGGCCCGCACTCTCACAAGCACCCACAGCCCTGCGGATGCGCCTTCCTGTCCACCCAGACCTACTCCCACTGAGAGGGAGCAGCCCCCTCCTGTTCTCGGGATCTCTCCTTTCCTCCTGCCGGCAGCTAAAGCCTGCCGAGCGCAGCGCGCGCCTAGAAGGGCACCCGCCGGCCAGGGACCGGCCAAGTGTGGCCCGGACTCGGGGCAGAATTGGGAGCGGCTCCGACGCCCTTGTGCCGCCCCACAGCGCCGGTTCAGCACCGGGACGGCGGACAGCACCCGGGGGCGCGGAGAAGGCGAGCAGGGAGCGCTGGGGAAGAGGGGGACAGACACCGGGAGACGAGGCGGGGGCGGCATACGGGGCGAACTCGAGGTGGGGGACAGACACGGGGGAAACCGGGGGTGGGGACAGGCACGGGAAAATGGGGGGACAAACAGGGGAATTCGGGGAGGACATGGGGGCAGGCGCGGGGGCAACAGGGAGGGTAGACAAGGGGGGAAACCGAGGGTTCGCGCCCGGCTCCATCCCAGCAGCCCGGTCTCCGCACGGTGCAGCGCGGATCCAGCGCTCGCTCACCTGGTGCCGCGGTGCTGCTGCGCGCAGAACAGGAGGAGCGGGGGCAGCAGCCAGGCCAGCGCGTCCATGGCCTCGGGCCGCTCTGCGCTGGACGGGCGCGGCGCCGGGGTCCGGCGGGTCGCGGGCGCTCTCTAAGTTGCTTCCACGGCGGCCGCGGCGGCGGCGGCACAGGCAGGCGGGAGCGGGAGGGCGCGCGGCGCGGGCTCGAGGGCGGAGGAGCGCAGAGCCGGGAGCCGCCCCGCCCCGAACCCGGCCACCGCCCCACCCGACGCCCCGCCCGCCCCACTCCGGAGCCCGCCGATTCTTCCCACCCCCGAGCCACGAGCACCGCCCCCTCCGGCCCCAGACGACCCGCCTAGCGGAGCCCTCTCCCCGGAGGGCGAGCTCCCGGCTGGGGGCCTGGCACTGCCCGTCGCACCACTGCTGGTCTAGCTGGCCGCTAACGGGGTCCCTCCGCACGCCTGCCCAGGAGGCGACAGGTGCACGACCCGCGGGGACGCAGCTTCCCGCTGCCGGTTTGGGCGCCTTCGGACCGACGGGGCGCAGAACCTTGTCCCCGAGGCGGAGTTTGCCGGGGGAGCTGGGGGGGGGGGCGGGGGGCTCACGGGCCAGAGGAGATGGTTGCGGCAGCGCGGACAGGGCTTGGGGAGGGTGCCAGCGTCCCCGCAGCCTTCGCCTTCTCCTGGGAGAGACCCGACCAGCAGCTCCTTCCAGAGCTCTCAACACAGAGCCGGAGCAGTAGCCACGGGAGCAGCTCTGCCCACCCTCAGCTGGTGGACGGCGAGAGGAAGCGGGGGTGAGCGCTGTCGCCGCTCCACTGGCCACGGCTCTGTGGTCACAGCCCCGCTCTGGCAGCGGCATGAGGTGACTTCTTTGCCAGGCGGTCAGGCCCCGTTACACCTGATCACAACCCCTCCGAGGGCAAGGAAGGCTGGACTCCAGCCACAATGACATCCACCTTCCCCACCCCCCGAAATGCTGAGAAAGTCCAGGCCTGGCACATTTTCTATTTTAGTTCTTTTGAACATAAAATTCTGCAGCAGTTTCCGCCCCCCCAAAAAAAACCGATCACTAACTTTAGACATTTGTTCACTTCTGGACTCGATATCAGCAGTCAACAAAGAGTGAACTACTCACGGGAACGCTTGAAGGTGGACAGACTCATCCTGGGATGGGTTAGTCCCCCCCCCCCCTGCCCCGGAGCAGGTGGGGGGAAGTGCAGATAGGGCTGTGCTGCTGGAAATTTGCACCCCAATCCTGAGTGCCAAGGACTGAAGGAGGGCTCGTCCCAGCTCTCTTTCCCAAAGCCAGGAATGGGCTCCAAGAATCGGCCAGGTCTCCGAGGAAATGCCTCCCTTGGAGGGTCCTCCCTGACCCCCGCTGAAGTGGGTCCTTTTGGTTCAGAAGCACTGAGCTCAAGGTGACCGCAGGCTGCACGTCCGAGTGTGTGCCTGGGTAAGCCTGGGGCCTCGTGGCTTCATTTCCATTTGTCCATCTCCGTGGGCTTGCTGGGAGAGTCAAGACAATGCCTGGCTCAGAGCAAGTGCTATGGGTGTCCATGAGAATTATTTTTATTAGCAACCCCCTCCCCCCCAGAACAGGGATCTTGTCTGTCTGTTTCTTCATAGTGCCGCCCGTGTCTAAGCCTCTGACATACACTAGGTGCTTGATAAACATAGGAAAACACAGGTTCAGAGTCTCCCAAGCCCACCAGCAGTGTGGTCGGCAGCCCCTTCTCCTGCCTTGCATTCCCAAGCCAGGGTCTCTGTGCCAGCCCAGGTGTCTGCTCAGAGGCTGTCAGCACTGGGACCTTATTGAAAGGAGTGTGACAGAGAACCCAGCCACAGTGCCAGGATGGACACTTGGCACCAAATCAACTCCTCCTCCTGGAACCTTGGAGGCAAACACTCTTTAAAACCCAAGCAGAGAAAGAGGTCAAGAAGCCACCTCAGACCCACAGACTTGCTCAGCAGCCCCGACTCAGGAACATCAGGGATGTTCGTGAACCTTAAATCAAAAGGCTCAATCTCACCGGGCCGGTGTGGCTCAGTGGTTGAGCATCGACCCATGCACCAAGAGGTCGCCAGTTCGACTCCTGCTCAGGGCACATGCCCAGGTTGTGGGCCCAGTCCCCAGTGGAGGGCCTGAAGGAGGCAGCCAATCGATGTTCTCTCTCATCTATGTTTCTATCTCCTCCCTTCCTCTCTCTCTAAAATCAATAAAGAAAAAAAAATTTTTTTAAAGGCTCAATCTCACCCTGGCTGGTTTGGTTCAGTGGTTAGAGCATCAGCCCTTGGACTAAAGAGTCAAGGGTTCGATTCTGGTCAAGTGCATGCACCTTGGTTTGGGTTCAGCCCCTAGCCCTGGCCATGGTTGTGCAGGGGGCAACCAATCGCTGTGTCTTTCTCACGTCAATGTTTCTCTCTCTCTCTCTCTCCCCCTCCCACTCTGTCTGAAGACAAATGGAAAAATATCCTCAGGTGAGGATTCAAAAATAAATAAAAGGCTCAATTTCTTCCCCAGAGTGGGCTCCTTTCATTCCAGTGCAAGACTGTCCCGAATTGGTTTCGGCTTGGATCTGGAGAATGGGAGTTCTCATTATTCCTTCTTCAAGGTTTTTGAGAATCAGTTCACGCTCATTCTAAACCTGTCTCATTCCACCAACATCAGCTCCACTCAGACTCGCTCCAGAACGGAGACGACCCATCGGGGCAGCCCCATTGCAGGCCAAGCCAGCAGACCCCAGGCGCGTGCTGGGCCCCTGGTGGAGACAGCCCGATCGGCAGGTCCACACCTGTGAAGGAAAAGGCTCCCTTCACTGGGCAGCGCCGAGATGCAGCCCAGCTCTGCTCCTGACTGGCTCCGTGGCCGCAGAATTTTTCCTGGCTTTGTTGATGCATTTGCAAAAGGAGAATGGGAAGGGAGTGTCTGGTTTCCTGGCATCACAAGTCCAAGAGGCAACCGCTACTCCAAAGAATATGTTTCCTTATTATAATTTTTTAAAAAATCCTTACCTGAGGATATTTTCCCATTAATTTTTAGAGAGAATGGAAGGGAGAGAGTGAGAGAGAGAGCATCGATGGGAGAGACACATCAGTTGGTTGCCTCCCGAACAACCCTGATCAGGGCCAGGGATTGAACCTGCAACCTAGGTATGTGTCCTTGACTGGGACGGGAATCAAATGGCAACGCTTGGGTCTGCGGGCCCATGCTCTTACTGCTGAGCCACACCGGCCAGGCCGAATAGTTTCCCTTCTCTGGACGATATTGTAGGACAGTCCCTATATTTACTCTTATTATTTTGGCGGAGGGGAGAACCTCACCCTCCAAGTGCTATTTTGGTGAAACTTTTAAAATCAGCCCTGGCCGGTTTGGCTCAGCGGTTGGAGTGTCAGCCCACGGACCAGAGAGTCCCTGGTTCGGTTCCCGCCAAGGACACGTACCTCGGTTGCAGTTTGTCCCCGGCCCCGGTTGGGGTCGTGTGGGTGGCAATCACTCGATGTGTCTCTCTCACATTGATGTTTCTCTCTCTCTCTTCCTCTTCTCTCCTTCCCGCTCTATCTGAAGATAAATGCAAAAATGTCCTCGGGTGAGGATTAAAAAAAAATCAATAATACACAGCTGTCCCTCGGCAGAAGGCTCCCTGTTGCAGAACTGGTCTGTGCTTGTCACCAGACACCCGGATGGCCCCACCCCTTGTCCTGGCACTGGGGACAGTACAGGTTAAGGGGCCTGGTCCCCGAGTGCGGAATAGTGATGACAAAGCAGCTCTGGGGTCCTCGTGAGCATACTAGGTGCTCTAAGTCAACAAGTCTCTCAGTGCAGTCTGGTGTTTTGGTCCCTCAGTCAGGTAGGTACCTACACGACCCACCGCCAAGGCCAGTTCACGCTGCTCAAGCCTGCAGCTCCTTCAGCAGACAGGCGCTCTCTCCCTGATCAGACCCAGGGTGTATCTGACTAGGTGATGCTGTAACTTGTCCCAGATCACCAGCCAAAGGTGGCTTCTCCGCCAGGCAGGAGACACGCAGAGCCCTTGGTTCACAGCACAGCCACGGACAGCAACGCCCTGGGTGGCATCTGGAAAGCTGGTCTCCTTGGTTCCCGAGACCATCACCCTGCAGCCTCTTCTGCACTGTTTCTTTGGGTAAGCGCTTTGCCAGGAGCTCGCAGCACACAGGAAGGGATGGCACCAAGTCCAGGGCTGGGCGGGGGGCTGGCCGGAGTCCATCCAGGCAGCAGGTGAGCCCCAGGCGGCAGAGGTGACTCACAGGGAACTGGGGAGGGGAGATGGCACTAGCTAAATTTAAAATCCTGGCCTGCTATGTTCTCGAGGTTGCTTTATTATTTTCCCGGGGAAATGCAGCAAACAGAGAGGCTACGGCAGTGACACAGAAAAGAATTTTCTTGAGCTTAGGGTGTAATTATTCATCCTATGATTTTCAGATGGAATCCATTCATCGGAGAGGCAGAGGAAACTTGGCAGAAAGGATCAAACACGAAATACTCTCAGCAGCCTGAGATCGCTGGCTACCTAAACAAAAGGAAGCGAGCAGTTCACCAGGAAACAGGCTTAGTGTTGTTGCTGTTTTTAGTAATCAACGCCCCCCCAGTACCCATACACTTGGCCACTTGGAGACATTTTTCTACATGAGTTAACTAGATGTCCAAGGAGCATTGCTCACGGTTAATGTGGAGAAGTCAGAATCCTATCCTGGTATTTTATGTGTTTTTTTTTCAAGTGGCAATTTGAATTCTTCCATGCCATGGAAAATGTTACACACAAAGTAACAATTCCTGATAAAAGGGCTGTCAATCAAGTGAGAAAAACATTCTCCTTGATGCGGAGACTAAATGACAACCGCAAACTCCTACAGAAGGCCTGGTGTAGGAAGGGTCCTGCCGCTGCAGCCAGGGGTCAGGCTGCCCCCTCTTCGGAGGAGGACACCAGAGTCCCCTCAACCTCTCTCTGGTCCTGGACACTGATGCTGGGTGCAGGATGTTGGAAAGATAGAAGCAGAACTGCTGTCATCTTTTTATTTATTTCTTTTTTTCCTTTATTGATTTCAGAGAGGAAGGGAGGGGGGAGAGAGAGAGAAACATCGATGAGAGAGAACATTGACTGGCCGCCTCCTGTATGCCCCCCACTGGGGATTTGGCCCACAACCTGGGCATGTGCCCTGACCAGGAATCGAACCGGCGACCTCTTGGTGCATGGGTCGATGCGCAACCACTGAGCCACACCAGCCAGGAGAATTGTTGTCATCTTTAAATGCTCAGTCTTTGAATACTTTCATTAAACTTCTTCAAGAAAGGCCCCTACACAGATCAATATTCACTTCACAAATATTTATGTAATTATTCACCCTACTGTGGGCCAAATATCGATCTAGATGTTGAGTGTGAATAAGATATTAAAGGTCCCTGCCCGTCTTGGGCTCACTCTCTAGGAGAGAACAGGTCAATCAGCCAGCAAACAAAGAAAACGCTGTGAGGGGGTTTAAGCGTGAGAAAACCAGTCATGCCCTGGTCCATTTGGCTCAGCAGTTATCGAGTGTTGGCCCTCAGACCAAAGGATCACGGGTTCGATTTCCGGTCAGGGTAGGGGTTGTGCATGAGGCAACCAATCGCATCGATGTTTTTCTTTCTCCCTCTGTCCCTTTCACGCTATCAAAAATAAAAATAAAAAATCAATGGAAAAATATCTTGGGTGAGGATTTTTTTTAAAAGAGAGAGAAACAGTCGAGAGTAACTGTGGGGGTGGCCCTTAGACTGGGTGCCACGAAGACCTTTCTGTGGGGTATCCTGTGGGCTGACACCTGAATCAAACCTACCCACTCTGGGGAAATGCCAGCCACGTCGAGCCAGGTGAGTGCCCGCTTCAGCACACGTGTACTAAAATCGGGACGACACAGAGAAGGTCAGCATGGCCCCTGTGCAAGGAGAACACACAAACTCATGAAGCAAAAGCCCAGCCAGTGTGGCTCAGTGGGCTGAGCATCATCCCATGGACTGAGAGGTCCCAGTTCGATTCCTGGTCGGGGCACATGCCCAGGTTGCGGGCTCAATCCCCAGTAGGGGGCGTGCAGGAGGCAGCTAATTGCTCTCTTATCGATGTTTCTCTTCTCTCTCCCTTTCCCTCTCTCAAAAAAAAAAAAAAAATCAATAAAAACAATGAAAAACAAAAACAAAAGAGAACCAGGTGAGTGTTCCAGGCAAAGAAGGAAAGTGCAAAGGCCCAGGGGCAGGAATGAGCTGGCAAGTTCAAGCAGAATCATACGCTTTGGCCCCTGTGAGCTGTGAGGGAGGGAGGGCAGAAGAGGCAGCACGCATCGGCCAGCCAGGTCACGCATCCCCCAGGACACTGTGGCTTGAGTCTACGTTTCATTTTATTTTTAATTGGCTGTATTGAATAATGACTTACCTACAGCAAAATTCACCCATTGTGAGTACGTAGTGTGACGGGTCTTGGGCCATGTGTAGGGCTGTAAAACCACCATCACAGTCATGGTGTCCCACCTTTCCACCCCTTCCTGCCTCTTTGCCGCCAATCTGCTCCCCAGCCCCGGCCTGAGTAGCTGGCAGTCTGTTCTTTGTCACTCCTGGGTTTTTTTCAGAAGTCTCATGTAAATGGAATCACAGAGGATTAGGTTGGTATAGACAGCCTTCCAGAATGGCAGTGTGCCAGCCCTCTCCTGGCCTGGGGTCCAGACCCAGTGACTTGTTCCAACAAGATGCTGCAACTTGTCCAGAATTACTAGCCTGGCAGCCAGGAGACAGGATGGGGCAGACCCTGAAAGGGGGACCCTGTTGCTTTTTGGGGGATCTCCACAGTGGCTTCCCATATGAGGGAGCGCTAGTGTCTCCTGGAGAGGGGGATGAGCCACCTTTGAGGCTCTGAAGCTTCAGGAGAGTGTGGGGAGCACAAACCTTTAGGGGCACCCACCCAGATCCAATGATTGAGAAGGTTTCCCAACCAGGGCCCTGACCTTGGCACAGAGCACCCACCTCCACTGAGATTCATCATCTCCAAAGCTCAGCATGTCCACCTCGTCAGCCCTGGTCTTGGTCCCAGCTTTTCCTTCCTCTCACTGGAGGAGGTAAGGGCCTCTTTCTAAACCACCAAGACGCTCTGGCCTTCACACGGACTTTTCCTGCCTCCAACTTTCCATGATCCCTGGGCAGAGTGTCAGCACGTCACTGTCCGGTCACCGCACTGATCTTCTATGCATCTCCTCCGTCCTCCTTCCCGATCATTGTGCCAGCCACCGTTCTCCCAATTTACTAGTGGTGAAGGTTTTACCAATGGACTGCCACCTTGGTCCAGGCATCCACACACGGCAGGCCCTCAGATAACGTCATTCCGTTCAATGTCATTTCGTTATAACATTGACGAGATGCTTGAGGATCTTTAGTCCTGCCTGTATCAATTAGCTAATGGCAAACTGGTTTCATTCCACATAGTTTCACCTAGGTATGGAGCCTATCGATGACGTGCAACGAGAGCTGACTGTACCTCCCAGGATGGGCTCCTCATTGCCAGTTACAAATCCCATCTCACCACCTGCTTCGCCAGACCATTCCTGGGTTGTTTTCAGTCTTGTGCTGTCCTTCCCTTCTTTAGCCGATAACGCATTAATCACCCCATGGAAAGGCCCAGAGAAGCAAAGCTGATAGGAAAAAAAGCCGCACAATTCAGGTGGGGAGGGGGAAGAAAATTTCTCTCACAAAAACCACTGTGGGTTAATACAGTCACTCAGTTCTGTTCCTCAAGTCCAGAATTCTGAGAAGGGAAAAGGCCGGGGCACCACTATAGGGAGACCAGGACAGAGGTGACATGATGCAATGGTTAACATCAACCGTTCTCACAGGTGAGGTGCTTTTCGCCAGGCTTAATGGCTCTGATGGGTGACCATCCCAGGATAACACTAAAAAACTTCCCAGGAGCCCTGGCTGGTTTGGCTCAGCGGTAGAGTGCAGACCAATGAGTCGCGGGTTTGATTCAAGCCAAGGGCATGTACCTTGGTTGCGGTTTGTCCCCAGCCCTGGTCGGGGTTGTGCGGGAGGCAACCAGTCGACGTGTCCTTCTCACATCAATGTTTCTCTCTCTCTCCCTCCCACTCTATCTGAAGATAAATAGAAGAATATCCTCAGGTGAGGATTAAAAAAAAACCCAAATTTCCCAGGATTCACTGTGGCACCAGGAGCCTCTGGTCAAAACCAGCCCGTGGCCAGCAGGGCCAGCTGCCTTGCAAGTCACTTGCCAGAAGGGTGCTGAGAGGCGCTGGGCTCTGCAAGGGCAAGGTATACACCCGACTCACCTGTGTGCCAGGTCCCAGCACTGAGTGGACAGGTGAGAGGGAACTTACCACCCCACATCTCGGCTGCAACCCCTCCCCCCCAAGGCCAGGCAGGACACATAATGAGAGAGCAGAGTGGTGGGGACTGGAGAAGGCACAGAAGTTCAGATCACTCCAGACCCTGAGAGATAAGAAACCCACTAAGAAGGGCTCCTGGTGGCTAACTGGGCTCAATTTTTTTTTAAAGCAGAGCCTAGCAGCCATTTCTGCATAGGGGCCCCTCACACAGAGGGCCCTTCAGGTACAAGCCTGCCTGACTTGCTTGCCTCTGCACTGTGTTCCTGGCCCTGAGCCCAGCCCTTATAAAGGAATTCCCAGAATCCTATTTCAAGCAATAGGCCTGAGGCTTTCCCCATCCAATCAGAGCTGGGCAGCCACCCATCAGCATCTTCACTGACCAATCAGAGTAGTTCCATTCTGACCAATCAGAACAGTGCCTTTGCAACCAATCAAACTTTGAGGATTTGGAGTCCTTATTTGCATGAAGATGGACCAATCAGTGACCAGGGGGTGGGGACTTCTGTCTACATAAGTCAGCTCCCCTCCAACTCTAGGAACAGGAATACACTTTTCTCCCTCATTGAGAATATATATATATTTTTATCAGCTGTCTCCAGCATGTGTGTGCCAGCTGCCCTCCCCCTACCCCCCATGGGGATCCAGCCAGCAACCCGGGAATCAGGAGGAATCAGGAGGACGTAGCTCAATACACCGAGCCACACCGGGCTGAATTGAATTTTTTTTTTAAAGAAAAATTATTCTTTACCATCCACTGAACGGTGGTACAGGATACAATGACCACTAGTGCCTCCACTTTTTTCATGCTAAGGCAGTTGCCAGTTTTACCCACCGTGGTTTTCATACCATCAGTGTAAATGTCAACCAATGAAAAAGGCAAATAACAGTATTCTTATAAAATATAGTTTTGGCCCTGGCTGGTTTGGCTCAGCAGCGCCAGCTGCGTGTTCAATTCCCGTCAATTCTGGTCATGGGCACATACCTCGGGTTGCAGTTGGGTCCCTGGTCGGGGTCGTGGGGGAGGCAGCCAGTCCACGTGTCTTTTTTTTTAACTTATCTTTATTGTATTACAGATGCCCCGACCCTGAAGAGATATCCTGTATGCTAGAGCTGAAGAACTGAAGATGTCTCTAGCGCAGAGCAGAGGAGCTCAGGGCAGGGTGGGGTGCACCAAAGCTGGAGAGGGGCCTCACCTCACGGCCATGCTGTTCCCAGCTGTGCTTAGGAAGTATATTACAATTGAGCTGTTTGCACTGAATAGTTTCCTTCACCACACCCCAAAGTTGGGGAATTTCTGCTAGCACTGAACTGACACCTTCAACCCTTGGTTGATAGCCCAATCACCCGCCTTAGAAAGAGAAGCGGGGCCCTGGCCAGGCTCAGTGGTTAAAGCATCTGCCATGCACTGAATGGTCTCGGGTCCAATTTCCCATCAAGGGCATGTACCTGGGTTGCAGATTTGATCCCCAGTCCTGGTCAGGGCTCCTTCAAGAGGCAACCAATACATGTGTCTCTCTCACATCCATGTTTCCCTCTCCCCCCACCCCCTTCCCTTGCAAATCTAAAAATAAAAATAAAAATCAATAGAAAAGAATGTCCTCCAGTGAGGATTAATAAAAAGAGAGAGAGAGAGAAAGAGAAGTGAGGAGTCCTGATTTTAGGCGAACTCTCCAATTTCTTAAGTTGGCAACTAGTACGAACTTCAACCGGTTTGGGCCAAACCAGAGGGACGCTCTGGCACGGTGTTCAGTCCAAACCAGAGAGGCGCTCTGGCACGGTGTTCAGTCCACTGAGCAGCACTGGGCTCCTCTGTGAAGGCTCGGTGACTGGGGCAACCCAGACCCTCCACCTCCTAGCCTTGGTCTCCACTTGGGTGCATGGGTGCAGGGCTGCAAGGCGGCAGGGGTGCATGGCGCCAAGGCGGCAGGGGTGCAGGGCTGCAAGGCGGCAGGGGTGCATGGCGCCAAGGCGGCAGGGGTGCAGGGCTGCAAGGCGGCAGGGGTGCAGGGCTGCAAGGCGGCAGGGGTGCAGGGCGCCAAGGCGCCAACACCATCCAACAGCAGCGCTCAGCCGTCGGCCCGGGACGCACGTGGGACCGGCTCCGCCACACTGCGCCTGTGCGCGCCCCGCCCCCCCAACGCCGCGCTGGACCAAACCATCGGCGAGCGGGGGGGGAGCGCCGCCGTTGAACCGAGCCATGGCTTAGTTGGGGAGCTCGCAGCGCGAGCGTCCCCCTCCTCCATGGAGCCGTCCGTTGCCATGGAGCGGCCGCTCCAAACGGCGCTGCCTGCTGCCTGGACCGCCGGTGCTGCCGGGGAGGAGCTGTGGTGAGGGGCCGCCGTCGGGGGTTTCTCCGCCTAGAGCCCGCGCTGCCCGGACCTCCGGCGGGTCGGCGGGAGGTGGGTCCGTGTGCCCGGAGCCTGGGGCGGGCTCGGGGCTTCGGCCGCCCGCAGGCTCAGACCGACGCGCTCGCGGGCGGGTGCGCCGGCGGGACCCTGGCGTCTGCAGGGCAGGGAGGGGTGCCCGGAGCCACCCCGCGTGGTTTCCACGGCCCGGCCCGTTTGTGGGAGTGGGTAGGCCTTCCTGGGGTGTTTCCCGAGCAGCAACGCTCCTGACCGCTCATAGTTACCTAAATGGCATAAGACTGTACGATCTGTTTGTTTTTGTCCTTTTAATCCTCACCCGAGGACGTGTTTCTATTATTTTTTTAAAATATGTCTTTATTATTGTCCAGAGAGAGGAGGGGAGAGGGAGAGAAGGCAACATCCTAGAGAAACATGCATCAGCCGCCTCCTGCACGCCCCCTACTGGGCATCGAACCCGCGGCCCGTGCACGGGATGACGCTCACGCCGCTGAGGCGCACCGGCCGGGGCTGTACACATTCTCTCTCCCTCTCTTTATTTTTTAATTCTTGAAACAATCCCACAATTACAGAAAACTTGCAAGTTCAGCACCCTGAAAACATGTCTTTTCCGGAAGCACTTGAGAAACTGCCTGCCTGGCACTCTGTCACCCCCAGATACCGGAGAGACTGTTCCCTGCACACAAGGACGTTCTCCAACATAACCACAGCATGACTGTCCAGGGCAGGAGTGTTACAGGGACATGTCCCTACATCTGCTCATCCGCCCGGCACTCTGTCACCCCCAGATACCGGAGAGACTGTTCCCTGCACACAAGGACGTTCTCCAACGTAACCACAGCATGACTGTCCAGGGCAGGAGTGTTACAGGGACATGTCCCTACATCTGCTCATCCGCCCGGCACTCTGTCACCCCCAGATACCGGAGAGACTGTTCCCTGCACACAAGGACGTT
The DNA here is from genome assembly GCA_030848825.1 of Tadarida brasiliensis. NCBI lineage: Eukaryota > Metazoa > Chordata > Mammalia > Chiroptera > Molossidae > Tadarida > Tadarida brasiliensis. The sequence continues at coordinate 832,449 of CM061264.1, read as the reverse complement.
CTCCAACATAACCACAGCATGACTGTCCAGGGCAGGAGTGTTACAGGGACATGTCCCTACATCTGCTCATCAGGCATGTTCTGCCCACCCGTCCCATAACGTCACGAAAGCCGGAGGGTCCAGCCTGGGACCATGCACTGCACTCAGTGGGCCTCGCCTTGTCTTTGTCTCCTTCTGTCCAGAGCAGTCCTCAGCCATTCCTTGACCCTGCCGCACCTTAGGAGGTTACAGGCCAGTGACTTTGTGGAAAGCCCCTCCCTGCACTTGGGTATCTCTGATGCCCCCTCCTGACTGGATGCCCATTATGCATCTTTGGCAGGAAAGTCACAGAAGCCATGCCACATGCCCACTTTTCTGCTCATTTCCTCCCACCCGGTGGCTCACAGTGTCCGTTTGTCACGTTATTGATGACGTGGGCTTTGATCACTTGATTAAAGTGGTGTCTGGGGCGTCTCCCTGGGGAAGTTAACTTTTTCCCTTTGTAATTAACAGACATTCTGTTGCCAGGTACTTTGTAACCGTCATCCCTCCCAGGCTTGGGCTGGGTGGCTCTCACAGTGGGCACCCACCCCACCCTGCTTAGACGTCCTCCATGGGGTGCCCTCCTCCCACTCAGGCTCCCACTAATGCCCCTTTGTGTGCATTTTCCCACATCCACTCGAAAATGTCTTTTACAGCTGCTCATGTGAGTCTGGGTCCAAACCAGATCCTCATATTGCATGCGGTCAGCTTGTCTCCGATGGCCTTTTTGACTTAAAACAGCCCCCTTGCCTTCCCCCATCACATTCATTAGCTGAAGAAACTGGGTCATTTGTCCCATTTGCTGTTATTCGGGTCTGCTTGGCGTCAGCCAGTGGGTTTCCTCATTTAACATCCCGCACAGCTTTGCTCTACGTGTCCCCAACCACTTGGTCCTTACTGACGTCATTGGAAAGGGTGGCTTTTCCCAATCTTTTCTCAGTGTTCTGATAAATAGAAATATAATTGACTTTTATTATTGAATTTATATCTGGCAACGTTACTAAATTGCCTCAATAATTTTAATCGATCTGTACATTCAGATTTCTGCCTACACTGTCATAGTGTCTGGAGATAAGGACGGTTTTCCCTGCCCACCTTTCGCCTTTCATCTCTCTGGCTGGGAGACCCGGTGCCTCGTGAGCGGAGGGCTTTACAAACCCCCGTCGTCTTGTTCTCAGTCGCGACAGGAAGGATCTTGATGTGTGTGATTAGGTATGATGTTGCCTGTGGACGGTTTACGTTTCCTGTGGATACAGCCTTTATCTCATGAAAGGAGTCCACGTCCACTGCGAGTTTGATACATCTTTTAAAAGGTGTAAGTGGGATTATCAACACTTTTCTCTTCTACGTTTGTTGACTTGATCCTGTAACTCTCATCCTTTGGTCTGTTAGTGTGGTGAACAAAGTTGATTTCTAATGGTAAATAAACCCACCTTGGTCACGATGAATTGTTCTGTTTCTATGTCGCCGGACTTCGGCTGGTCATTTTGTATCTGTGCTCGTGAGTGAGGCTGGGCTATAATTTCCTCTCTCTATTTTCATTCTCAGGCTTTGGTAACCAAGTTATGTGAGCCCCGTGAAATAGCCTGGGAGTGGCCCTTCTGATACTTTCCTGGAGCGTGTGTGTGAAATTAGACCGTTTGTATCTCGTGTTCTTCTTAGACCTTGATGGGGAAGCCTCTGAGCCTACCGGTCTCTCTGTGGGGATGTGTTTGACGATCGATGACATTTCTTTCATGCTTATGGGACTTTTCAAGTTTTCTACTTTTTTTCTTGAAACAACTGCGGCCAGTAATATTTTTCTAATAATTTGTACGCTAACTTTTCAAATGTATTGGCATAAAGTTGTTCAAGACTTTTTTTTTAGGCCCCTTTGTTCTGAGAATGGGGTCTTTTGTTCCTTCACTTTTTAGTGATCAGTTTCATTAAAGATTTGTCAATTTTATAAATCTTTTAAAAGGGCACACTTTTGTCTTGGAGGACCACTTCTATTGCGTGTTTGTTTTCATTGCACTAATCTCCAGTCTTTTAACTTTTTCTTCCTTCTCCTTTTCCTTTCAGTTCCTTTTGCAGTGCTTTAACTTGTTGAATTTGATGTTCATCACGTTAGTTTTCAGCCTGTCTTCTTTTCTAATATATGCACTTAGGGTTACAGATTTGCTCTGTGCCCTTTAGCAACACTCAGTCTCAGATGCGGTATTTCCAGTGTAGTTCAGTTCAGGCATTTCATAATTCCACATGATTTTTTAAAATCCTCACCCTATGATATGTTTTCATTGATTTTGAGAGAGAGTGGAAGGGAGAGAGAAAGAGAGAGAAACATCGACTGGTTGCCCCCCTCTCCCCACCACCGTAGGCACCGACTGGGAATTGAACCCACTACCTTTCGGTGCCCAGGACGACGCGCCAACCAACGGACCCACCCGGCCCGGGCGCCATATGATCTTTTCTCCGACCTGCAGGTTATTTAGAAGTATGTGTCCTATTCTCCCCAAATCATGTGCATTGTAACCCTCTCTCTGTCATTGATTTGGGCTGATCACTTTTGGTCAGAGAACCAGCTTGTGTGGTTTGGGCCCTCTGACGTTACAAGGCGGGTGAATAGCTTTGGGAAGTGTTGTCTGGGTGCTTTAAGGGAGCGCTCGGGAGTCTAGAGTGGCGTGTTGTGTGTGTGTCTGCAGGGTTCAGCTGTTCGTGACACCGTTTAAACGTATGTCATTGATGGCTATTTCCTCTGAGAGAGGTGTGTTCAAGTTTTCTCTAGCTTTTTCTCCAACTCTGAAAAATTCTGACGTGCTGTCCTGGTCCATCACCTTTGCCTTATTGCCTTGTGGCTGTTACTGAACACACCTGGACTTGGAACGGCTGTGTCTTCCTGGTGAACTGGACGTCCGGCTGTGACGGACCCTCTTACGCTGGTACTGCCTTTTGCCTGAAGCATTTGGTCTGTTTCAGGGTGACTCCCCCAGCTTCCTGATCAGTTTCTCCACAGCGCATCTTTTCCTGACTGAAAACGCAGTGCTTCCCTGAGCTTGTCTGTAGATGTCTCTCTTAAAGTAGCAGAGTTAGATGTTTTGATATTGTTTTTCTTGATCCAGTTTGGGAAGATGCTTTTCTTTAGCTGGGTCATTTAAAGAATGACCTTCACTTAGATTTTGACCTGATAATTTACTTTCTTGTCAGTTCTTCAAGGTTCTTAAGATGATTCAAATACAGTTCTATCCAGCATTGTGCAGTGTGGCTCAGTTGGCTGAGCGTCGTCCTGTGCACCAAGAGGTCACCAGTTCCATTCCCGGTCAGGGCACATGCCCAGGTTGTGGGCCTGATCCCCAGGAGGGGGCATGCAGGAGGCGGCTGATGGATGTTTCTCTCTCCCTCTCCTTCCTCTCTCTCTCTCTCAAAAAAAAAAAAATCAATAAAATTATATTTTTAAAAATTTCTATCCAGCATTTTGGGTTGTTTTCAGTGTGGTGGTTGGCAGCTGGCCAGATACATCGCCAAAGTGGGAACTCCAGCTGCTTCCCTTGAGCACGTTCAGCAAATCTCTGTTTTCACCCCACGTCACCCCGCTTTAGAGGCACCGTTCTTGAGGTGGCACAGGGCATGTGATGCGTCAGGGCCCCGGGGCTCGGGTGGCTCCACCTGAGGCTGGGTGGGCGCCCCCTGCGGCAGCAGCCTCTCGTCCTTCCTCCCAGCTGCCGTTCCGTGGAAACCGTTTCTCCTCCCACTTGCCTGGGTTTGTCTGGTCACGCCTGGCAGTAACTGGTCCCTCCACTGCTGTTTAGTGAGGACGTAGACCAGCGGTCCTCAGCCTGTGGGTCGCGACCCCTTTGGGGGCCGAACGACCCTTTCACAGGGGTCGCCTAAGACATAACAGCAGCAAAATTACAGTTGTGAAGTAGCAACGAAAATAATTTTATGGTTGGGGGTCACCACAACACAAGGAACTGTGTTAAAGGGTCGCGGCGTGGGGAAGGTTGAGAACCACTGACGTAGAGGGTCAGAGGCTGCCGGCCTGGAACTGCCCTCTTAAGCGGACTTTACGAGAGTCATGGTCATCGGTGTAAATGGGACCGTGCATGTCAGTTTCCACCTCCGATCCGCTCGTCAGCCACTGGGCGTCGCCACGTCGCCAAACTACTGACCACACCTGGAGCTCCCAGCACGGAGCGGAGCCGCCGGGCACCGCAGCCCTCCGCGAGCCCTGCCGCTCACGCCCACGCAGCAGCAGGCTCTTCTCGGGGAAGGGACACTGTGGGTATCTTACAGGACTCCTTAGAATCCTGCCTCTTCGGACTCGAACGCACATTTGTTTCTCTGTAGCATTTTAAACATTAATTACTGGCACTGACTTATTAATGGTCTATCTGGGAGACATTATTGGGCTTTGAAAATCTTTTTCAAAGATTTATCCTGAAGCAGCTGCTAAATCAAGCAAGGAGAAACAAACTCGTCAGCAGTTGTAGCATCTGGTACAAAGCGTCAACGTTGAGTGCTAACATTCCCTACCGAGTTCTGCACAGGCTGGCTCCCAGCGCCCCAGTGTGTAACCAGGTGCAAGGAATGGTCTGAGGTCCCGTAAGAACTGGTCCTGAACCGCGACTGTGCGTGTGTGTTCTGGAGATCTCACGCTGGAACACGCACGCCACCTAAGCGTTGTTTCGGATGAGTTTTGACAATTGCATGCACCTGTGTAACCACCACCCAAAACGAGACAGGGAGCGTCCGCACCCGCACCGTCCCGTCCTTGCCTCTGACCCAGAATCCCAGCCTGATTCCTATCACCCCCGACTCCTTCTGCCTGAGCTTGGGTTTCCTATGCACTTGTTTGGGTCTGACTTCCTTCATTAACACATTTCTGAGATCCGTTCTTGGTGTGTGGCAGATCCCACTCTTCTTTATCAGTGAGCAGTTTCCATCGTAGGGATGTACGTTATTCGTAAACTTCAGGGCTGTCACCAAGAAGGTGCTGTGGACACTCCTGCGCGGGGCTTCTGTGAACCCCTGTAAGTGGGCACGGCGCCCCGGGGGGCCGCTGGGTGCACGGTCAGCACATGTCGACTAGAAGCCGCCCCGATGCCCCCAGTGCATCACAGGCCGCCACCCCGTGTGCCTGCCAGTCCCTCTGCGCCCTTGCCCACGTTCAGCGTTATCCGTCATCTGTTGTCATCGTTGTTGTTAATCCTCACCTGAGGATATTTTTTCCATTGGTTTTTAGAGAGTGTGGGAGGGAGGGAGAGAGAAATATCAGTGTGAGAGAGACACATGGATTGTTTGCCTCCCGCAGGCGCCCCAACTGGGCCAGGGATCGAACCTGCAACCCAGGTACGTACCTATGACTGGGAATCGAACCCTTGACCCTTCCGTGTGCAGGCTGCCGCTCTAACCACGGAGCCACACCAGCCAGGGCGCGTTATCAGTGTTTTTATCTCAGGCGTTCTAACAAGTTTGCGCGCCATCCCCACCTCCCCTGTGGTTTAACTTGCGTTTCCCTGACGGCTGCCGACGGTGCAGTGTCCCGGGCACTGGCCATTCGCGTGTCTTCCTCTGTCGTGTCTGTCCTAAAAGGCTCGCCCCGTTTCAGCGGGGCTTGGACTCTTTGTCTCGTTGATATTTAGGAACTCTCCAGCTAATCTGGACACCAGCCCTGTCAGACACGTGGTTTCCTCGTCCATGGCTTCTCAGTTCCTTTTGTCAGACACGTGGTTTCCTCGTCCATGGCTTCTCGGTTCCTTTTGTCAGGGCCCGGCGACCTCGTGGTGCGTGGGTCGACACCCAACCACGGAGCCACACCGACCGGGCTGGGTTATTATTTTTTTTAATCTAACATCTCGTTCATCTGTATTTTGTAATAATTTCTTGTAGCTGGCTCTTGCCTCTGAGATGGAAGAAAGTGCTAGTCTGTCCCCCGAGGTGGAGCATTTGGACAGCCCCCCGCGCGAGGAGGACGGTAAGCGCGGTCCCGTCCCAGACGGCCCAGCCCCCGAGCCACACGGGCCAGGCAGACTGTAGATTTTTTAAAAAATTTCCAGCCTCTTTACTGAGAAATCGAATGCCATTTTCATCCCTATTCTTTGAATGCCACCTCATTTTCTGTGTTTTTTTTTTTTCCTGGAGATTTTTTTTTTCCTGATGGTCTGGAGTTTTTCTCAGATGAGCCTTATTGGGGCTACTGCCGGCCGCAGGAAGAACATGGTTTCCTGGTCCACCTCCCTCGCCCGGCCGCTCAGCGCCGTGCCGTGCTGACCCGTCCACTCGTCCTGCACTGTCCACCTCGGAGAGCGAGCTGCCTCCTCTCACGCTGCGTCTCTCTCCTGCTCTCTTTGTTTGCTTGCTAATCCTCACCCGAGGATATTTTTCCATTGATGTTCAGATAGAGTTGAAGGGAGGGGGAGAGAGAGAGAAAGGGAGAGAAACATGGATTGGTTGCCTCCTGCACGACCGCGACAGGGGCCAGGGATCAAACCTGCAACCCAGGTATGTGTTCCTGACCGGAAATCGACCCTGCAACCCTTTGGTCTGCGGCCGACTCTCTAACCATGGAGCTGCACCGGCCAGGGCCTCCTGGGCTGTGACGGTCACCGCTGCTCTTCAGCGTCCCCTTCCCGTGGCCTCCTGGGAAGTGATGGGGGAGCGGAGGCCTTCTCCACGCTTTGCCGGAGTCTGTGGCCGGGCTCTAAGGGACTCTCAAACAGCTCTTGTCAGAGAACCTTTCTGTGCTTAGTTACTGACGGCAACCTGGAGAGCTCGTGTTCATGTCGGCTATAACTTCCAATATTTACTGGATTAAAAACCCACCCAGCCCTGGCCGGTTTGGCTCAGCGGTTAGAGCGTCGGCCTGCGGTCCGGAGAGACCCGGGTTCGGTTCCCGCTGAGGGCATGTACCTCGGTTGCAGTTTGTCCCCGGCCCTGGTTGGTTGTGCAGGTGGCAGCCACTCGATGTGGCCCTTTCACGTCGATGTTTCTCTCTCTCTCTCTCTTCCTCTCTCTCCCTCCTACTCTATCTGAACAAAAAATGAAAAAGTGTTGTCGGGTGAGGATAAAAAAAAACAAAAACCCACCCAGGCCAGTTGGGCTCAGCAGTTAGAACAGGCCTATGGTCCAGAGTCGCGGGTTCGACTCCGGTCAAGGGCTCGTGCCTCGGTTGGGGTTTGGTCCCTGGCCCTGGTCGGGGTCGTGCGGGAGGCAACCAATCTATGTGTCTCTCTCACATCGATGTTTTTCTCTCTCTCTCCCTCCCTCTTCCCACTCTGTCTGAAGATAAATGGAAAAATATCGAGTGAGGATTTAAAAAAAAAAAAAAAAAAGCTGAAAATGTTATATTCACTTCTTCACTTAAAATAGCAGTAATGGACCTAGAGCAGCAGAGTCTGGTTTAACAGAAGGTGGCTGAGTGGCCTCGGGAACTCCGCCGTACACTCGTGAAACGAGCGTGGGAAAGACAAATAGCATTTAGTGTCACTATGAAAATGTCTGACTCTGCAGACCCTCTGTAAGAGTCTTAGGGAACCCCCAGGGTTCCTTGGACCACGCTTTGAGAACCCTTGCTCTGGGACGCCATCACCACTTTTGTCCAAGTTTGAGCTTGTTAAGAGTCATTCTGGAACTTCAGTCTTGAATGCCTAGATCTGCTTTTCTGTTGTCTGAACTCTCGCCTCCATTTCCAGAACAAGATGACCTGGAGGACCCAGAGTTCAGCCTGGAGTCTCCCGCCTCGGAGGCTGAGAGCCGTGCTGCCTCGGGGGGCCGCAGGTAACTCACGCGGGCAGCAGGCACAGAGGGGCTGGCACGGGGAGGCACCACGCAGGGCGTGCTAGCTGCGCAGTGGCAGCCGGTGCCCGTTCCGCATTCAGTCCACAGAAGCAGCAGAAGGCCGACTCTGCCGGGCAGGACAGGATCCAGGCTTCCCGCCTGCGAAAGGAGCTGAGCCGCCTGGAGAAGCTGCACAAGGACAAAGATCTCTTCATCCAGAAGACCAGGTGCGCGGTGGTCAGGCCAAGCGGCGGCCAGGCTCGGCAGGCTGTCCGAGTCCCCTGGCCTTCGGGCCAGGCACTGGGGCCCCAGCCACCTTGACGGACTGGCCCCCTCCGGCCTCCGGGCTGTGGTGCTCACGCCTGCCCTCCGGGGTCCTGCTGGGCTCAGCCTCCCTGCGGCCCCGCCCACCGTCCCGCTTGATCCGCAGTGACACCCACTGCGTGTTCCCCAAATGTCTGTGAAGGAGCATCTCAAACACACAGACAAGTTGGGAACAGTCACACAGCGTCGCCCGAGTGCCACCCAGAGTCTCTGTCAACCTGTGAGCACTGGTCTCTGTGTGTCATACCTACGATGTTTCCCGCTGAGTTGTCTGAAAGCAAATTGCAGACATCACAGAACTCTCCTCCTGAGTACTTCACTGTCTCCTAAAGCAAAAAGTTCTGCGTGGCCTCAGTCCCTGCCTCCCCTAAGCAAACCAGGGTCCCCGGTCAGCCTCGTGTGGCAAGTCTCGTGTCCCAGGCCTTCAGAGCCTTGCTCGAGTTTTCTGTTGTGTGTTTTGTTTTGTTTTTTCCTCTTTTTTTTTTTTTTTTTTTTTGTATGTGCCCCTAGTGGGAACCGAACCCGCGGGACTCTCTGGTCCTCAGGCTGACACTCCAACCGCTTAGCCAAACCGGCCAGGGCTGTTTTGTTTTTCAATTTTTTTTTTCTTTATTATTCTTCAGAGAGAGAGGAAGAGAGAGGTAGAAACATCCACGAGAGAGAACATCGATTGGCCACCTCCAGCATGCCCAGACTGGGCATGTGCCCTGACCGGTGGAATCGAACCGGCGACCTCTTGGTGCATGGGTTGACACTCAACCACTGAGCCACCCCGGCTGGGCAATTTTCTGTTTTTCAATGGGGACGCAGGCACACCCCGGAGCAGCACTTGGAGCAGAGCTCCGCCTACTCGGTCTCGCTGCCCTGAGGGTCTGTGGTCTAGGCGCCCAGTGAGTTCGGCCTGTGCCCTCTGTGCCCCCAGGCCTCCCCGGGGCCCTTTCTGTGCCTGAGCTAGTTGTTTGTGCTGGTTCTCAGTCACCTCCACTTGGGTGTAGGTCACACAGGTGGCTCTGGGAAAGATGACATGCCCACAGCCCTTGCCACGGCTCCCTCCGAGGCTGGGAGCAGGCGGAGGTGCCCTGGGGGAGGGAGGCAGAGGGCTGGCTGCATTTCAGACCATGTGTCCGATTCTGCTTCCACTCTCAGAGGGGAGCTGCACGCTTGCCGCCAGAGGATGGCCCTCATCATCCAGCAGCAGGAGAGCGTGGCAGCCGAGGCGGCTGCAGAGAGCCAGGCCAACCACACGTAGGTCCTGGGCTCTGGGGCACGGCAGGGCAGCACGGGGGCAGACAGGCCTCCCGCTCCGTGTGGGACGTGGACACCAAGCTTCAGGGGGTCCCAAGGACGAGAAGCTGGTGGCCAGGAGGCCAAGAGGGGTGGGCACTCTGAGGCAGGTGGCCAGGGGAGGGCTCCCAAAGACCAGCTGCTGTGCAGTGACTGGGAAAGAGCATTCTGGGTGGTGAGAGTGTGTGAAGCCCCCAAGAGCCACCCAGGGAGAGGGGCTGGTGTCCTGGACTGTGCAGGGAGGGGGCAGGGGTCGACCCTCAGGACTGGCTTTGCCCAGGTGAGGTAGTCACATGAGGGTCTTGGGGGCCATACCTCTCTCTGCGCTGCCCAGCCCCGCCCCAGCCCCGCCCTGCCCTTCTCGCATCCCCAGGGCCTTCTGTCTGAGATCAGCACTGGGTGCTGGCGAGGGCACAGTGTCCCAGGAGGGAGGGGGTCAAGTGAGAGCTTACAGCCCACGCGGTCTCAGTGCTTTGTGACCCCTCAGCCGCTCCTGGTCGATCCCTCCTGAGTGTGCTGGGTCCCCCCTGTCCCACACTGGATGGGCTGCTGCTCCAGGGGAACCGGCCCCCCATCCTGGAGAAGCACGAGAGGCCCGTGGAGAGCTGGGGTGGCTGGGGGTTGTCTAGTGGAAATGACAGGCCAGGCGAAGGCACTGCTGAGCCTGAGTGGGGGGCCTGGGGCGCATGGCCTCGAGGCCCGCAGGGGTTGCCCTCGGTGACCCCGGCTCTGACACATGTTTCCCCTGTCCTGTCCTGCTGTCGCTCAGTGCTGCTGTGGGCCGCCTCCAGGCCGCGGCCGGACGCCTGTGCACCGAGCTGGAGAATGAGAGGGAGCTGGAGTCAAGAATCAGGGCCGAGCTGAGGGCGAACGAGTGAGTTCAGGGCCGCTCCTTCCCCCGGGGACCCCGCGGCCACAGACACAGAACCGCCCCGTGCCTGTACTCGCTTTCCGGCAGCCTGGAAACTAGTGGGAGCTTGAGGGGAAGGCTTGGGAGCAGGCCCCCCTTCCGAGCCTTTCCTCCCCCTCGTTTGTGTGTGTCCTAGGGACTAGGAAACCAGCTTCCTTCCCTTTCCTGGTTCCTGCTGTGTCCACAGAACAGCCCCCTCGGTTTTAAACCGGCCTTGAGACTTTTCTAGATGGTCCCCCAGGGAAGAGGTGGCATTGTTCTAAATACTGTGCTGGTCAGGGTTCGATTGTTAACACCAGAATTGCCTCCAGCTGGTTTAAATGGAAAAAGGATTTAGTGAGGGGTGAAAATAGCTCGAGGAGTGACTGAGAAGCTAGAGAAACCCACTGGGCTGGTGGGGGCCTGACGCCCCAAACGCAGGGGGCTGGTGCCCTGGCGGGAGGCAGGAGCCAAAGACAGGGAGCTTGGGCACACGCTCAGCCTCACGGGAAGGCACAGAGAGGGCCGGGAATGGTGCTGGGCCTGCCGGCCGGTGGGACACAGGCCACCTAGCTGTGACACCCCACCTCACGCGCTGCCCTCCCCACCCCAGGCGCACCCAGCAGGCCCCAGTTCCTCCTGGACTCTCCCCTCTGGGAACACAGGTGCAGTCCAACCTGAGTCCCTGTGTCCCACGGGCTGAGTTATAACACACCCTCCACTGAGCGAGAGGATGAGGATGGCAGGTCCCTGTGAGCAAGGAAGGAGGGTGGGCGGGCCCTTAACATGGTCCTGGTTTGACAGCTGGCCTCGGCAAGGCCCACCCACCAGCTCCCAAGCTGGGCAGTGCCCTTTACTCGCCCTCCCCTTGTTGGGCTGCTGTGATATGTCCACTTACTTTAAAATGTGTATATTTAACTTTAAGCAGTCAGACTTACAGAAGAGCTGCAGAAACAGCACATAGAACCCGTGTCCCCTCGGCCCTGTCATCCCAGCGACGTCCCAGCACATCCAGAGGTTACATGGGGGTGTCCCGTCTTCAGTCGGGAAGGTCCCTCAGCCCTGGGACACTCCTAGCCTTGGCATTTTTTTTTTTATTCCTCACCCAAGGACATTTTTCCATGTATCATCAGATAGAGTGGGAGGGAGGGAGGGAGGGAGGGAGAGAGAGAAAGAAACATCGATGTGAGAGGGACACATCGATTGGTTGCCTCCCACACGACCGGACCAGGGCTGGGGACAAACTGCAACCAAGGCACATGCCCTTGACCAGGATTGAACCCGCGACTCACTGGTCCATGGCCCGACACTCTAACCGCTGAGCCAAGCCGGCCAGAGCTGGCCTTGACATTTTTTAAGATTATGGGCCAGCGAAGGTCCCTCGAGCTGTCTCATGTGACGTGTCCTCGTGACCACTGGCTGGCACAGCCCCAGTGCCCGGCTCTGCCCTGTCCTCCAGGGCATCCTCGCTGCGAGGCGCCTGGTGGCGACCTTGGTCCTGCCAGGCTTCACGCAGAGTACGCTTTTGGTTTGGAAACGGACGTGCAGTTGTGGGGAGACACTGGGCTCTGGAACACCCCCCCACGCCCTGGGTGCGCACCCTGCCGTGTCTCTCGCCTGGATCCATTAAGCAGCGGGGACTGCAGCGCCGCCGCCGGGCCCAGCGCCCCTCTCGCCCTCCGGGCTGGGCACGCGTCTCCTCTCCCCTCAGCTCCCAGGGTGGGCTTCGGCTCCTGTTGGTTCAGCACGTTGGGATCCGCTCCATCGTCCTTTCCTCTGACGCTCGGCGGGGACCTTTCTCCCCCTGGCTCCTGTGGCCCCAGGACGCGTGCCTGTCTTTCTCTGAGTGCTTTCTCGCACATGACACGTTCCAGACCGTGCTGTCCAAGGAGCCTTGGTGTCTGACGGTGACGAACGCAGTCCGTGCTGAGAGCTGGGTGCCGGCTGGGCCCACGGGTGCATGGCGTTGCCGCTCTGGGGCCCTCTCGGGAGACACAGCAACAGGCACCTGCATGTCCCTCTGTCTGTGCTGAGAGCACGAGTTCACTCCCTGCTACCCATCCATGCCTAGACTCCCTGACCTGTGCCCACGTGGTCCCAGCCCGCTCCCCCTCACACCAAGCACCACCACCGGCCTCTGTCCCCCAGGACCCCACATCCCAGTGCAGCAGGAAGCCCTTGCAAAGGTAGCATCTTCCGCCTGTGTGCCTGGTATATGTCAGAGTCCTCTGGCCAAGCAGGCAGGTGCAAGGGAGTGCCCCGGACGCTCAGGAAGTGGGGACCCGGTTCCAGCTGGGTCGGACTTGGTGTGTGTGTGGGGGGCAGAGCTGGGAGCCTGGGTCTCTGGTGACTGCAGGCTCAGAGGAGGAGGTGACCCGTCAGAGGGGTCCACTGTCTGCCCCGAGCTCGGTGTCTGGGTCCTCCCAGTCCCTGGGGTGGACGCTTGACCCCAGCTCACCATCCTCTGTGCTGACATAAACAAGTGCCTTTCCTTTGCAAGGAACGCCCTGAGGCACATCACCATCCAGGAGGGCCAGCTGGAGGGCCTGCAGAAGTCTGCCCTGAAGGAGCTGGGGGCCACCGGGAGGTGTCTGCAGGTGCAGGCGGCCCAGCAGCTACACAGGGAGAAGGAGGCCCAGGGGAAGGTGGAGAAGAACCAGCTGCTGAGGGTCCGGTGGGTGGCCAGGGCCTGCACTTCCTCAGCCCCTGGGCCACTTGTCTGTGCTTCCACCTGCTGCAGCCCCGCCCCTTCCCCAGGCTCCTGGCCAGTCCCTCTCCTGTTGACCTCACCTGGACGCCCTTCCCACTCTGCACTCTGGCTCCTGTCCACCTGAGCCTCAGACCCTGCAGGTCCCCTCTCCCAGGCTCCTGGGCAGGGTGGGCGGCTCTAGGTGTGTCACAGGCCACGGGGCCCAGCACCTGACCTGAAGAATGTACACTCCCCTCTGGCCCCCGCATGTGCACGTGTGCATGTGTGTCCCCTCTGCTCCCAACCCCCACCTCATCACTTCATCCAGGGGCCTCCGGACTCCTCCCCTTCCCTGCCTCATTCAACCCTGGACCACACCTTTCTGCCATCTGTGTGGGATGCACGTCCCCTGGGTCTTCACCCACTTGGTCCTGGTCCCTGGGCTCCCTCATCCCGGCCCAGCTTGCATCAGAGCTCCCCTCTGGGCCTCCCCAGCATCACTGACCTGCTGCCCTTGCTGCCCACTCTGCCTGTGTCCACCTGCCTGGGCGCTTGCTCTGGGCAGGGGCAGGCGGGGTGAGCTGGAGAGCCGGCGCTGTGTTCCTGCAGGAAGTCCACGCACCTGCAGAAGGAGCACGGGCTCCGGCACCAGAAGCTGGTGGAAGACGCCAGGAAGAACCACAGGGTGGCGGTGAAGTTCCTGAAGGCCTCCCTGGGAAGGTAGCGCTTTCTCCCTGGGGGACGTCCCAGCAGGGGTCCACTTGCCTGGGTGACGCGGTCCTCAGTGACCAGCGGAAAAGCGCACTCAGTTTAGATCTGCTTGCTCGAGTGTCCAGGGCGGGAGCAGGCGCCCAGCCCTCCCGTCCAGAACTGCGTTTCAGATGCGTCCCCTTGCCCTTCACCTTCCCTCACGGCACTGCCGCCCTGGTGGGCATGACCCTCCCCAGGATGCGGGAGCGGGAGCGGGAGCAGGAGCTGGAGAGCCAGGAGCACCTGAGAAGACGCATGGACGCTGTGCTGGCCCTGAAAGGCAGCATCACCACCAACCGGGTAGGCGCCCAGCTGCCCACACTGCCCTCCCGGCCGGGGGGCCTCACCCCAGGCCCCAGTGTGAGCCCCTTCTGGGCAGGAGTTCCCCTGCCCGCCCTCCCGAACCCCTGCTCCTCGGGAAGTGCCTCCCAAGTCATCTCGTGACTCAAATCACTCCCTGGGGACACACCGCACACCCACCCCAGATTTCCTGCCAGGCCCAGGGGTGGGGCAGGAGGAACGCGGCATGGCCCGTCCTCATGGGCCTCGTCTTGTGGGAAGAGCGATGACAAGGTTCCAGGAGTTGGGGCCTTCCTGGAGGAAGTGACATGCCCCTGGGACCTGAGCGTGTGCAGTTAGTCCAGGAAAGCAGACGGGCAGAGGGGAACAGCCTCTGTAAAGGCTCAGAGGCAAGAGAGCATGCTTCTGGGAAGAAAGCCAGGTGGCCAGGAAAAGCAGGGGAGCGGAGGTGAGCAGGCCAGTCCCCCAGAGCTGCGTGTTCCCCGGAGCTGCAGATAGCAGGCTCGGCCACCCTGAGGACCCAGGGTGTGGGGGGGCAGCGGCAGGCGGGGGCTGGTGAGAGCTCTGGTGTGCATGTGTGTGCACGTGTGTGCATGTGTGTGCACGTACACGCCCATGCTGTAACCTCGGTGTTTTCTGTTCCCAAGGAAACGCTCCGGAAATTTCAAGCATGGAGCCAGGCCAAGGCAGAGCTGGCTGAGCAGAAGTCCCAGGCTGAGAAGCAGGCGATTCTGGCCCAAGGTGGGGACGCTTTCAAGCACCTTTTCCATCAACGCCGGTGCCAGGAGCTGGAAGCCCAGAAACGGTGAGCACCCCCCCCAGGTGCCTGCCTAGTGGTGGGAGGTGTATCCATCAGTTGTCTCTCCAGGCACCCCCAGACAGGCCTATGGGATGCAGTCGATGGGGTTCCAGCCCTCCCTCATTCCTGCCAAGCCCCTCCCTCCATACACCCCTGTCCAGACTCCAGCAGGTGGGGCCTGTCCGTCAGCCCCCACTGTCCCTGGGGTTCCTGGCCTGTTTCTCAGGAGCTGCTCCAAGGCACCCCACTTGCTCACTCCCCCTGCCCCTGGGCTCTCCTTTCCCTTCCTGGGGGCTGCAGCTGCCTGGGCTCATCTTTAATGCTCAGCCCTCCTGGGCATCATTTTCTGGTCCCCCCAAACCAGAGCTCGGTGCTGCCTTCTCGGCACAACCCTCACCCCCGTCATTCACCCTGACCCCACCTTGGCCCTGCAAGGGCCCAGCACACAGCTCCCCAGGCTGCACCCTGCCCTGAGATGTGGATTCCTACAGGCTTCCTGCCCCAGGGTGTCCCCACACCAAGCCTGGGTTTCTGCCCCACCCCCAGCCTCATGGTGGGGGGCTGCTCTTCCCCCACTCCCAGCCCTCCCCCATGCCCCCCAATGTGCTTGCTGTTAGGATCGGCCCAGGTGTGGCCTCCTGGTCCTCTCACGGGGACAGCATTTCTTGTCCAGGAGTTGGGCTGCCTGAGCATCACCTCCAGAATTTTGCCATAACCCCACCCTGGTGGGGGCTCCCAGGGCAGCTCTGCCCACCCCTGAGTTCCTTCGTCTGGGGCATGCCTGGCACTTAGGAGGGGCTGGAAGAGCAGCTGAAGTGAGGGGGGAGGGGGGAGGAGGGGGGGAAAAGGGAGGAGTGAGGGAGGGAGGGGGAGGGGTGAGGGAGGAGTGAGTGAGGGGTGAGGGAAGGGTGAGGGGTGAGGGAAGGGTGAGGGGTGAGGGATGAGGAGTGAGTGAGGGGTGAGGGGTAAGGGGGGAGGGGCCTGACGCTGCCTCCTGTGTGCTTCAGTGGGGGCCCAGCCGTCATTCTGGAACCAGGAGCAGGGGCAGCCAGAGGGGTCAAGGTTTATTGTGGGGACTGGACTGTGCAGATTCAAGTCCTGGGCCCCTAGGAGTGGGGTGGGGGCGAGCACCATGCCAGAGGGCTGGGTTGGGGCTGTGCTCCAGGAAGGGCTGGCTGCGCCCGCTCTCAGCCGACTGTTCTCCCCAGCGCCTTTGAGGAAGAGCAGAAGCTCAGGAAGCTGGAGATTGTGAGTCGGATTTTGAAGGAGGAGGCTGAGGAGAGCAGGCGGAGGAGGCTGCCTTCTCCAGCCAAAGCCCCGGCCCGGCCAACCCTGAGAGACAAGACCTGGGGCTACCTGAGTCACCTGGCCGACCTCAGCGAAGGAAAGACCCCTCCAGCTCCCTTCTGCCCTGTGGTGAGCAGGCAAGGCCTCACCCCGCTCGCTCGAGAGCAGAGGGACTAGCGGGCACAGGGGTCCCGGGCGCCCTGGGGACATTTCGTAAACCTTTCCGACTCGAATCCAGGTGACAGAACCACCTGGCTCCCTGCTCTCCCTGTGCTTCCCCAGGGCGGTCGGCACGGTGCACAGCCCGCACGGTGCACAGGCAGCATGGCGCACAGTGGGCACGGGGCACAGCCAGCATGGCGCACAGTGGGCACGGGGCACAGCCAGCATGGGGCACAGCCAGCATGGCGCACAGTGGGCACGGGGCACAGCCCCCACGGTGCACAGCCAGCATGGCGCACAGTGGGCACAGGGCACAGCCGGCATGGGGCACAGCCGGCACGGCGCACAGTCAGCACGGTGCACAGTGGGCACGGGGCACAGCCGGCATGGGGCACAGCGCACAGTCAGCATGGCGCACAGTGGGCACGGGGCACAGCCAGCATGGGGCACAGCTGGCATGGCGCACAGTCAGCATGGTGCACAGTGGGCACGGGGCACAGCCCACACGGTGAACAGTCAGCATGGCACACAGTGGGCACGGGTCACAGCCCACACGGTGCACAGCCAGCATGGCGCACAGTGGGCACGGGGCACAGCCCACACGGGGCAGAGTCCACACAGTGCAGTCTGCACGGTGCACAGTCTCCTGGCTGGCACAGCCTTGTGTCCCCAGCAGGCAGCCCAGCAGTGTGTGTGTGTGTGTTCTAATTCCCCCCACACACACACATGGTTCCCTCTGAGGGACTCTGGGTAGTGGCCGGGCTCATCTTCACAGCAGGCACGTGGCAGACCACAGGGTGCCACCTGGGAGCTGGCCTGCCCTGGCTGATGGCTCAGGTACAGGGGACGAGACCCCGGTCACCGTGCCTCATCAGCCACAGGACCCATGGGCTTGGGTCACCTTACCTGTCCCCAGGTAACAGGCTAAGGCTGAAGGTCAGTCCTGGGCCAGGGGCAGATTTGTGCCCCGTTCCCCGCATCTGCAGGTTATCACAGGGGGCCAAAGACTGAACCATCTCGGAGATGGGCAGCTCTCCTCTCCGTCTTCCGTTCACTCGCTCACTCATCTACTCACTCACACTGAGGCTGCTCTGCGCCAGCCCGGGCGGGGGCCTGTGTCCCTGTCCCTGAGGGTGTGGGGCAGGGACGGCAGGAGCCCCTCCTGCGCCCAGCTTGGCATTTCTGATTCTGCACTGTGATAGCTGTGACCCCACACCTGCAGGTCAAGGTCACTGGCTGCGACAAACACCTGCCAGCACTGCCCCCTCAGGCTTCTCCCCCTTCGGGGGCCTCGCTCTGCTCCACATGCGTTCTGGGTCTTCCCGTTTCCCCTCCTGCTGCCTCTGGCCAGCTGCCCCCGGGAGCCCGTTCCCCGGGGAGCCCTTCCATCTGACCTGCTCTGACCTCCCACTGGGCAGGAGCCGAGCTCTGGCCTGTCCACCATGAGGGCAGCTGCGGGTGCGGTGTTTTCAGGAAACACCAGAAACACCGAGCGGTGGAGGGTTAGGGAGGGTTAGGCGCAGCCATCGATGAGAGGGTTCCTTCGTGGGCACTGGAGAGAAGTATGCCTGATGTACAAAGACACATTGTATTTTCAATGGAAAAACTGCCTGGCCGGTGCGGCTCAGTGGCTGAGCGTCGACCCTGCACCAAGAGATCCCCGGTTCGATTCCGGGTCAGGACACATGCCCAGGTTGTGGGCCCAATCCCCAGTGGGAGGCGTGTAGGAGGCAGCTAGTCGATGTTCTCTCTCATCGGTGTTTCTCTCTCTCCTCCTCCTTTCCTCTCTCTCTAAAATCAATAAAGGAAAAAAAATTTTTTTTAATAAATAAATAAAATAAATGGAAAAACCAAACGGTGTGCTGTGGTCTGCAGGAAAGTGAAAGAACTAGGGTTCCTACGACTCCATTTCTTTGTTGCTGATGCACATGGTCCCTGTTTTCTAAGCCAGTGGCTGTCCTCCTCTCCCTGACCAGGAGATCGACAGCGTCTCCCACCCCGAGCACCCTGAGCTGATGAAAGGCGTCTCCAACGATTCTGTCCACGGGAACCCCAACGCTGTCAACTGGGAAGACGAGACACTGGCCGAGCCGGAAATCTCCGGGCTCTGGACCGAGGCCCACAAGTCGCACCAGGTACCTGCTTCCTGCTTCCACGTCGCTGCAGGTGGGTGACAGGCCGTCCGCTCGTCCGTCTCCATCTCCCGGGTGTCCTCCCCGTCCAGCAACCAGGCCGGGCCCACAGCTGCTGCTCTGAGGGTCCAGGGGAACCGTGGGCACACCACGACCCAGACTCCCCCTGGCCGGAGTAGCTGGCCACACACAGGAGACGCAGTCGGGCTCGAGTGTCAGGACGGTGCCCGATTATGTTCTGCTTCGTCTTCGGGAAACACTTGCAGGGGGAGGCGGGGGCTCCGTGCTTCCTTCTCCGCCCAGAGCACTGGTCCTGGTTCTGAAGGAGCAGACGCGGCTCCAGGAGCCAGGAAGTTGGCCAGTGCTCAGGGCACCTGAAGGACCACTGCCGCTGCTGTGGCACCGTCCCTGCACCTGCACCGGCGGCCAAGGCCAGGCCACGCCCTGGGTGGGCGTCACCCACTCTTGGTTGGCATACAGATTGGTTCCCGTGGCTGTAAGGACAAATCCACATTGGTCCTGCTGGTTCTGGGGAAGCCTGGCCGACCAGGCCCCAGAACAGGAGGGTGGGGCCCTCACCTGGGACAGCGAGGGCAGCAGGACACCCAGCTTCCTGGCCAGTGCAGAAATCTGCTGGGATCCTGCTGTTTCTGTGTTTTCTCTCCTTCTGAAGTGAGACTGCTCACCTTGCCCACGGCAGGGCTCTCGTGACCCTCTGGCCTGGCCGCCCTGGGCCTGGCAGCGCGGTTAACCTGTCTCCCAGCGCCCTGGGGACAGCCCTGCCCACGCGGGTCCTTGCTCTCCTGAACAGGCCGTTGTTCCTGTGTATCCCCAGGTGTCCAAACAGGGTGTGGACCAGAAGCCTGTGAGGGGGACGAAGATGGACGAGTACATCCTGGCCCGCACCATGCAGCGGCTGCGCAGTGGGGCGGCTCACAGGCAGGTGGCGTCCCAGCGTGAGTTCAAAGGCTGCCCCTTCAACAGCAAGCCCAAGGTCATCCACTTCAAGGTGAGCCACGGCCCTGGGTCCTGGAGTGGGGGACGTAGCAACACTGTCCTTACCCGCTGCTGGGGGGACCGGGCCCCTCTCCTTGGAGGGTCAGACACCAGCCCAGGAGGCCTCGGGCATCCTTCGAAGAGGATGTGGCTTCTGGGTGCCGTGTGCAGTGAGTGAGGGGGAGGACGTGGGTGGGTGTGCGTGGGTCTCTCCAGGAGAGGGCGCTGTGGGCTCCAGGACCTCACCCCAGCCCTGGACCCCTCCCAGCTCCCACCTCTGGTCCCCAGGAAGCTGCTTCCTGCCTCTGACTCTCACCCCTCACCCTGCTCCGAGGGGCCACCGTGGGGAGTACCGTGTCAGGACGCTGACCCCACTCGTGAGGTGCAGTCCCCCAGGCAGCACAGGCGCCCCGACATGCGCTGACGCGGTTGCCAGCAAGCTTTGGGTGACAACCTTGCTGGTCTTTCTAGGACTTCGATATTGGCAAAGTGTACAAGAAGAAGGTGACGTTGATAAATGCCACCTACACAATTAACTACTGCAAGCTGGAGGGTGTGGACGAGCACCTCAGGGACTTCATCCACATCGAGTAAGAGGACGGCGGGTGGGGGCCGCGTGGGGCCAGTCCTGCCTGCTCAGAGCCGCCGCCCCCAGTTACTGTCTCCCTCTGAGGCTGCGGCTCCCCTGTCTTGGGGTCTCTGTGGTGGCCGGGAAGTGGCTCCTGGGGCCGCGGGCGTCTGCGCTGGGGCTGCCAGGGCTCCTTTGCTCAGGCTTGCTGCCGGCTCCCTGGGACCCAGATCTCCGCACAGCCCGGAACTGTGTTCCTGCAGATACCGCTCTCTCCCAGCGTCCCCCGCTGCCCGGTGCCCCTCCCGTGTCCTTGCCTCTGTGGGCTCCGGCCCCTCGGGGCTGTCACTCGCTCACCTCGGGCTGCACCCCGTGGGCTCCAGAACTGCTCCCTGAGCCTCTTACTTCCGTTGCCGTGTTTCTCATTTCTAGAGTTCTAAGTTGTTCTTCACACTAGCAGGTGCTTCTGACGGCGTCTCCCTTGTCGTGTCTGCAGCTCTGTGCTCAGTCCCCCGCAGCCACGTCCTGAGCTTCTGCTCAGTGGCTTTGCCTCCTGAAGTCCTGGGGTCTGGCCCGGTCCTGCTGCCTGACTTCTGCTCACACTCCCAAGTCTGGGCGACCTCGCGGCAGGACCCCATCCCCAGGAGTTCTTCCCTCCCTCAGTGTTGGGGACTGGCTTCTGCCCAGGGCCATGGGGACACTACCAGCCAGGGACACATTCCTGTATTAAGTGTTGACCTTGTTTCTCAGCCCAGCCCATCAGGCCAGACCAACCCTGTGACCACAGGCCTGGTGCACAGACTTCCCTGGGAGTGTCTGTCCCGCACCCAGCCCCAGACCCGGCTCCGCCTCACCCAAGCCCGCTGTGCACTGCAGCCCTTCTCTGGGTCTCTGCCTGCACAGGGGCTCCCTCCCTGGCACCACCCCTTATACTGCTGTTAGCAACCTAGATTCTCGGGCCAGGCCTGGCCTGTGTCCCAGGGCAACTGTGACCACTGCTGCCCCCACAGCATTGGTCCCTCTGGAGCTGACCCCTGGGGATTTTTCTCATCTGCTCATTGGTCCGTCCTTCCTTCATCCATTCACTCACTCAGCAGACATTCAGATGTCGCTGGAGCGCCCCCTGTGGGCCCAGTACTGGAGGCTGCGGGCGCAGCGCCCAGGACAGGCAGGCGGGGGGAGCCCAGCTGCAGGCAGGGGCCGCTCTGCAGTGCCGTGAGCGGTCACCATCTGTCTGTCCGTCCGTGGAGATCTGACGGCAGACGAACCGTGTGTCACTGTGCCTACAGCTTCGACCCTCCTGGTTCCATGTCAGCCGGTATGTCCTGCGAAGTGCTTGTCACCTTCAAGCCCATGGTGAGTGTCTCAGTCCCAAACCAGAGGATGCAAAGGGGGGCTTTTCTCCACCCACCACAAGAGGATGGGGGTGGCATCGCGTCCCTGCTGCTTCTCCGCTCCGTGGACTGACATCCTGATGGAGGGCGGATGCACGGCCTGTCGGTGGGGCTCACGTGGGGCCCGCTCTGTTATTTCTAAAACGTGTCCCCACATTCTGCGTGCTGGACGGAGCCGCCGGCACTGTCGGGCTCACTGGCCAGCAGGTGTGACTGCGTGCTCTCGTGTCAGGTCTGCGCTGCGATGTCCCGCAGGCCCTGGCAGTGTGCCCCCACCCCACCCCCGGCCACCAGCACTGGGCAGGCGGCAGGCAGGCTGGGCCCAGGCTGCGCTCGTCAGCCGTCCCACGTGCCACCAGGAAAGTTACACGCGTGCGTGCCGGGCGGGTTTTATCTTTCAGATCAACAAAGACCTGGAAGGCAGCGTCTCGTTTCTGGCTCAGACGGGCAGGTTCTCGGTCCCCCTGAAGTGCTCCACCAAGCAGTGCTCCGTGAGTCCAGGGCGCCTGAGCCGTGCTTTCGGGGTGTCCTGGCGGGAACCGGTGTGGGGAGTGTGTCGTGGAGTGAGAGTGGGGGGCCACGTCTCCACTGCAGCTGCCAGGGCCCAGCAGCTCAGGGCAGGCTCCTCGCCCAAGGATATTTTTTCCATTGCTTTTTAGAGAGAGGGGGAGGGAAGGAGAGAAAGAGAGAGAGAAACATCGATTGCCTCCCGTGTGAGCTCCAACCAGGGCCAGGGATTGAACCTGCAACCCAGTTACACGCCCCTGACTGGGAATAGAACCTGCGGCCCTTCGGTGTACAGGCCGATGCTCTTACCACTGAGCCACACCGGCCTGGGCGGTGGCGTCCTCACTCATTTGTCTGCCAGTGGACACAGGTGCCTCCGTGTCCTGTCTGCTGTGGACAGCACTGCAGTGAACGTGGGAGTTCATCTTCTCCATCCCTGGTCTCGCTCCCTTCACACAGATCCCAGGAGTGGGATCGCTGGGTCAGGCGGCAGCTCCATTTTTAAATTTTTGAGGAAACTCCATAGTCTTCCGTAGTGGCTGCACCAGTCTGCATTCCCACCAGCAGTGTGCTAGAGTCCCCTTTTCTCCACACCCTCGCCAGCACTTGCTGTTTGAAGGTTTGTGGATGGCGGCCATTCTGGCAGGTGTGAGGTGATACCTCATAGCGCTTTTAATTTGCATCTCTCTGATGATTAGTGACGTTGAGCATCTTTCCATGTGTCTGTTGGCCATTTGTATGTCCTTGTGGAGAGGTGTCTCTTCAGATCCTCTGCCCACGTTTTAATTGGATTGCTTGGTTTTTTGCTATTCCGATGTATGGGTTCTTTTATATGTTGGATGGCACCCCCTCATCAGGTGCCCGGTTGATGAGTTCCTCCCATTCTGTGGGGACTTCTTGTTGCACGGAGGTCTCCTTTGCTGTGCAGAATCGACTCCTTGTTCAGTGAGAGGGGCTGCAGGCATAGTGAGGAGCAGAGAGCCAGCCGCCGGGGACATCCATCTGGGCGCCCCTGGACCCGGCCGTCAGCATTTGCTCCGTCTGTTGACCTCCTACTGTTGTTGACCCCTCAATGCAGCGGCCGCTCCAGGGCACTCCCCCCCACAGCCCTGGAGCACTCAGGCCAACGGCCACGCTCTCCCAGAGCCCCGTCCCTGCCCTCACTGACTGGTCAGCGCCACCCCATGCTGTGTGACCGGTGACTCCTGTGCCATGGCTGCACCAGCGAGGAACTCGGTCTCCTGGTCGCTCCAGGCTGCAGGTGGGCTGAGCCCTCGCCACGGGGACAGCAGCTTCCCCAGCTGCTCACAGGCGAGTGGAGCCGACCACACGCAGGCACATTTCAGGCCTCCCTCGTGTCACCTCCTAACTGCATGGCCAACGCAGGGCACGTGGCAACGCCACAGCGCAGAGGTGCGCCCCCAGGCCGAGGGGAACGGAGAAGTGAGAATGACGGCATCCCTAATTGTCACTCGGATGTGCGGTCGTCCCCAAACCCAAGCCCTTTGTTCCTGTGACCTCAGCTAGGGTGCAGTCAAGGTCATACACTGTGTGTGGAAATGCTCTCAGGTCCCCCTTCCTTTCCTCGGCCTCGTGTTGTGGCCACAGGACAGCCGGCCCTGAGCCCTGAGCCCGCCTTGGGGGACGGATGTAGAGCGCTGTGCGGCCCCACCTCTCGGCCGCCTTCCTCCCCGAATGGAAACTGCCCTGCAAACACTCGCTCCCCGCCCGCCCTCCCGCAGCCTTCTGCCCCTGGGCACCGGCCTCCTCTGAGTGCCTTATGTAAGTGGCATTAGCCGCGTCTGTCCTCCTGTGCCTGGCCGCTTCACTCAGTAGCGTGTCCTCGAGGTGCGCCGCGTGGAGGGACAAGGCGTTAGTGAAGGGCCTCGCGTCCTGAGCCCTGTCCCCCGCCTCCTCTCCTGCGTCACTGTCTTTTGTGCTTCCTGATTCTTGTAGTGAAAGGTTTAGATTCCTTTCTCCTGCCCTCTTCTGTGCCCTCCATCCCTGTTTTCTTTGCGGTCACCACGGGGCTGCATTCAACATCCTGAAGCCCGAACCCCGATCTGGGTGTTCGCAGCCTCGCCCACCCCTCCTGTGCCGAGGTCACCAATCCATCTCTGTAACGGGGCGCCCAGTGACAAACCCGTGCTGTCTTCCCTGCACTGTCTCCCTGCTCTGCAGCGGACAGAGTGTGGGAACAGCCGTTGCTGCGGTGACTCTGGCACTGAGAGCGGCCTAGTCACCTTCCTGACGGCCTCACTTCCCGCGTCCTTTCCTTCACCTGCCTGCTCCCTGAGTGTGTCTCGCAGGGACATCCAGAGGCCACAGACTCCTCTGCTTTCGTTTATCTGGGAATGTCTTCATTTCTCCCTCATTTTTGAAGACTGAGAAGTTATCTCTCCGGGGAGTGCTGGGTCCAGCTGAATCTCGGGGGCTCTGTCATGAAAAGGAAGAAGGGAGCATGGCTGGAGGGGTGCACCGTGGGCCCTGCCCTGTGGGCCCTGCAGCCACCCAGACGTGTGCGTGCACCCTTCTGTCCTTCCCCCTCACGGAGCACATCAGCCCCTTCCCAGGGCGGCCGCCGGGGCCGCCGGGCACAGCCTCCACACAGCATCGCTGTCTCCGTGTGGCTTCTCAAGGTCTGGTGACCAACAGCTGGGGTGGGTGCCCACCTGCCTGTGCACGGGCATTCACGCCCACACACGGATTCCTGTGCACACCACACAGGGCATTCACACCCACACACAACCACAGGCATGCACATTTCTGATCCACTCTTCTGACCCCCACCGGTCTAGGTAGGGTGTCTGTTTCCTCGTGGTTTGGTCTTGCAGGTTCTGTGTCTCCAGGAGTCTGTCCGTTTCATCCAGGTCCTCCAGTCTGTCGGCCTGTAGACAAGTGTTCGCAATTCTCTTACAACCCGTTGGCTTCTGTGGGATCAGCAGCGACGCCCCACTTCCACTTCTGATTTTAGTAATTCGAGGCTTTTTCTTAGTCCATCTGGCTAAAGGTTGGTCATTGTGTCGGCCTTGTCATTGATTTCCTCTGTTGTTCTTTCTTCTCTGTTTCGTTCTCTCCGCTCTAATCTGCGCCATGTCCTTCCTCCGGGAGCTTTGGGCTCAGTGCGTTGCCCCTGCCAGTTCCTCACGCCGTGGGTTAGGTGCTGACCTCAGTCTCTCGTCCTTCACTGTCCGCGTCACAGCGATGACGGCCCGAGCACCCTCTCTGCACCCGGTGAGTTCTGGGTGTCGTGTCTTGTTTTCTTCTGTCTCTCAGTATTTTCTGATTCCTCTTGTGATTCTCGTTTGGTCCACGGGTTGTTCAAGAATGCGTCGTTAATTTCCACGGCTCTGTGAATGTTCCGGTTTCCTTCCTGCCACCGATGTCTGACTTCTTGCTGCTGTGGCTGGAGACGCACTTTGTGTGAGAGCACGTTTCTGATTCACGTGTGGCGTGCCCTGGAGAACTGGCCGCGTGAGCGGGGCCTGTGCTGCCGCTGGGGGCGGGCGGTGTGTCTGTCTGCCGGGCCTCGCCGTCTGTCCTGCTGTCCAGGTCCTCTGGTCCGTTTCCTCAGTGGTCACCTGCCTGGTTGTCCTGGCGCCGGGTGAGAGGAGTACTGCAGGACTGTCTGTTCTCCCTTCTCTTCCGTGGGGTTTTGCTCTGCGTGCGTGCTCTGACGGTCTCAGCAGGCGTGCGTGCTCGCAGCTGCTGGATCTTCCTGCCGTGCTGAGCATTCACTAACACGTCACCGCTGACCTGTTCGTCGTCTCCATCCTTTTGCCTTTCCCGGAAAGTCACAGCGTTGGACTCCTCCAGGGTGTGGCCCTTTCAGACGCTGCTGTCCCCTGACAGCAGACGCTCGGGGCCCCACTGCGTCTGTTCACGGCTCGATAGCTCGTTTCTTTTTAGCTGGCTTGACCTTTTTAAACATTGGACTCAGGTGCTCTCAAAGGTCGTGATCATTCCACACCCTGTAGTTTCGAGGAGGTGGATCCTCCCTGGGGTGCGCAGGCCCCGCCTGTCCTTCCTGGAGCCAGACGCAGGCCCCGCCCGAGCAGGAGGGAGGGCAGGGCTCCCTGTCCCTCAGGGCCGGTGACGGGGGATGGGAGCGTGCCGCCACCTGCAGTCACCTCGCTCGCACTGTGGGCAGCTGTCCCTGGACAAGGAGCTCATCGACTTCGGCAGCTACGTGGTGGGTGAGACCGCGTCCCGGATCGTCACGCTGACCAACACTGGGGGCCTGGGCACTGAGTTCACGGTTCTCCCCGCGTCAGACGGCCACGAGACGGACTTCTCCGCGTCGGTCATGAGAATGGTGAGTGTCGCCGGGGCCGCTCAGCAAGGCCCCCCCGTGGGATGGAGGAGGATGCAAAGGGACCTGTGCACATGGGGCTGGCGGGGTGGGAGGGCGTCCCAGTCAGTGTGAGTGGGAGACACCGGCTCCAGGAGGAGGACAAAGCGGTGGCCGAGAGCCCAGGACCACACCTCTCCACGTGCACCTCTGAGCCCAGATGGGGGCAGGCGGCAGAGGTGGCCTCTCCTTCCCGGAGGCTGTGCGGAGGTGCTGCCAGTGGGCGCCACAGATAACTCTAGGCACACCCTGGGCACCCCGAGGGCACGGTGGGGGGTGATGGGTGAGAGAAACTTTGCCTTTTTATTTATTTATTTTTCTTTCTTTTTTTTTCTTATCCTCACCCGAGGACATTTTTGCATTTATCTTGAGATAGAGCAGGAAGGAGAGAGGGAAGAAGAGAGAGAGAGAAACACCGATGTGAGAGAGACACATCTACTGGCTGCCACTCACATGACCCCAACCGGGGCCAGGGACAAACTGCAACCGAGGTACGTGCCCTTAGCGGAACCGAACCCGGGTCTCTCTGGTCCACGGGCCGACGCTTTAACCGCTGAGCCAAACCGGCCAGGGCTATTTATTTTTCTTTATTGATTTTTAGAGAGAGGAAGGGAGAAGGGAGAGAGGTAGAAACATCAATGAGAGAGAACATCGACTGGCCGCCTCCTGGATGCCCCCCACTGGGGATCGGGCCCACAACCTGGGCATGTGCCCTGACCGGGAATTGAACTGGCAACCTCTTGGTGCATGGGTTGACGCTCAACCACTGAGCCACACTGGCCGGGCAAAACTTTACCTTTTTAAAACACTCTCCCAGTCCTGGCTGGTTTGGCTCAGCAGTTGGAGCATCAGCCTGTGGACCAAAAAGTCACAGGTTCAATTCCTGTCAAGGGCACGTACCTTGGTTGCAGTTCAGTCCCCAGCCCTGGTCGGGGGTCGTGTGGGAGGCATCCAATCGATGTGTCTCTGTCACGTCGATGTTTCTCTCTCTCCTCTCCCTGAAGATAAACGGAAAAATATTCTCAGGTGAGGATTTAAAAATAAATAGATAGAGGGTGTCAATGGGGAAAAAAGGAGAAACATCTGTAACAAAAATAAATTAATAAAAAATAAATAAATAAAAATAAATAGATAAATAAAACACTCACCCAGATTGGTTCCACTTCCCCACGAGAAGCAGTGAGCTCCTGCTTTCAGCTCTGTCCCCTGCTGAGGGGTCTCATCAAAGGCCCAGGACGGGTTCCCCCAGGTGGAGTCTCCAGGCAGCGATGTGCACCAGCTGCTTGGCAGAGGTGGGAGGGGCCGGGCGTGAACCCGGAGCAGGGCTCATGGATGGTGGGTGATGAGGGGGCACAGGGCCGAGCTCACAGGGTGGGGACGAGTGCCCAGGCCCCTCAGGGTACTCCTCGGGCACCGGCCCTGTGTTCTCCTGGTGGGTATCTGTCTACCTGGACAGCAGATCCACCCAAGCATTGCCCTGTCTGTCTGTCCCCCGTCACCCCTGAGTCACATGTGGCAGGTGTTGTTACTCTGTTGTCAGCACAGCAGAGGAGATGGGGTGGCAGTGACCTCTGGGAGAGAAGCAGAGGTGGGGCCGGGGCCGCCCAGGCCTGCAGCCAGGCCGAAGCCAGGAGAGCGTGGGGCTGGAGCCGGGAGAAGCCTCACGCCCTGAGCTCCAGAGGGAGGAGGAGCCCCTGGGCCAGCCTGCTGTGGGCTGGAGGCTGAAAGGGGCTGAGCTGGGGCTGGCGGGGACGGACCTGCAGAAGCCGGCAGCCTCCAGCCCAGATCGGGGCCCTCCTGGCGACTGGGTCCTGGAAGTGGAGTGAGGAAGGCAGGTGGAAAGCGCCAGCAAGGGGTCGTGTTCTCTCCTCAGAGCAGTGCCGTCACGTCGGAAGATAAAGGTATTTACGACAAAGCCCTCCCCAGCTTGTCGGAGCAGCAGGTGGAAGGCAACGAGTCCTCCCAGGTGGACCTGCACAGCCAGAAGGAGCAGGAGGAGCGCACAGGGGGTGAGAAGCACCCCCGTCCCCCACCCTTGCCTGCCCGCCTGGAGGTTCTGCTGTGCCGTGGGGCCAGGGGCTGGGCTTAGGTTCCAAGTGATGGTCCACGAGAACATAGCCATATATTCAAATAAGCAGTGGTTATGGCGTGGGTTGGAATTTGAATTCACGTTTCAGCTGACCGAAGACTTAAAGGAAATCCCCAGCTTTGCATTTGGCCACAGGGACTTTGGCCTCTTCACCACCCTTGAAAGGTCCTTAAAGGGACATTTGAGGGGCCCTGCCTCCTGGGTGCAGCAGCCTGGAATGGAGGGGGGAGGGGGAGGAGAGGGTGTGGGGCCCGGAGGCTCCCCTGATGGTGTCACCGGAGGCACAGCTGTCTGGGGCCCTGGACTCTGCAGAGAGCATGTAACACTCCTCACTTCCTTGCCTCCCCCTAGTGTCCATGTGCTCGGGTCCCCAGAACGCTGGTTCTGCTTCCGCCTCCGCAGGGACAGGCTGCAGGGGGCACGTCCTCCTGTGGGCTCTGCTGCTCGGGGCTGAGCTGGCCGGCCGTCCACACCGAGGCGCGGGTGCTCTCCCTGTTTCCGCCCCTCTGCGCGTCTGACCGCTCACACCCACGCGCGGGGCCGCATCTCAACGTCCGCTGTGTGGGCTGCGCACCAGGCGTCCTGCTGCGCCAGGGCAAGCGCTGCCTCACCTGCGCGCTGCTGTCTCATCTCCCCACGCGCTGAGTGCCCTCTGCTGGCAGGGGCTGGACGGTGCGCCAGCACGGCCGCTGGCCACAGCTGCTGTGTACCTTCCCTCCGTGTGCACTGCCGTGGGGGTCTCTCCCCTCTTCTGCAGGCTTCTGGCCGCTCGCGTGCTCATCTGCGCGTGTTCCCAGGTCTCGATGCAAAGCGCTCTGGCAGAAAGAGAGGCCGCCGGTATTGCCTCCCAGGCTTTTTCCTGCATGATGGTCTTCTCAAACCAGAGTTCTTTTTTGCTTTTCAGTTTATTTTTTATTGTTGACAGTATTACAGATGCCCCCTATTTTCCCCACACTTCCCCCTCCACCCTGCCCCTCCACATCCCAGGCCTTCCCCACACTATTGTGTGTCTTTGGTCTATGCATATATGCATATAAATTCTCTGGTTAATCTCTTCCTGCCCCCCACCCTCCTCCCTTCCCTCTGAGATCTGTCAGTCTGTCCCCTACTTCCATGTCTCTGGATGTGTTTTTTTTTCCTTTATTGATTTTTAGAGAGAGAGAAAAGGAGAGAGAGAGAGCGATAGAAACATCAATGAGAGAGAACATCGACTGGCCGCCTCCTGCATGCCCCCCACTGGGGATTTGGCCCCCAACCTGGGCATGTGCCCTGACCAGGAATCGAACTGGTGACCTCTTGGTGCATGGGTTGACGCTCAACCACTGAGCCACACCCGCCAGGCATGGATCTATTTTTTTTTTTTTATTGATGTTTTTAGAGAGAGAGAGAAAAAAATATCGATGTGAGAGAGAAACATTGATTGGCTGCCTCCTGCACGCCTCTCACAGGGGATCGAGCCCGCAACCTGGGCATGTGCCCTGACCGGGAATCGAACTGAGACCTCTGAGTCCATGAGACAATGTTCAGTCCACTGAGCCACACCGGCCGGGCTCCAGATCTGTTTTGTTCATTAGATTCCACATATAGGTGAGATCATGTGACACTTGTCTTTCTGTGACTGGCTTATTTCACTCAGCACAAATCTCTCTGGGTCCCTTTTTGTTGTCTCAAAGGCTAAGAGATCTTTCTTTCTTACAGTTGCATTGAGTATGATGTTGGCTGTAGGTTTGTCATATATGGCCTTTATTATGGTGGGGTATGATCCCTCTATTCCCACTTTACTGAGAGTTTTTATCAAAAATGGGTGCTGGGCCCGGCCAGTGTGGCTCAGTGGTTGAGCATCAACCCATACACCAAGAGGTTGCGGGTTCAATTCCCGGTCAGGACACATGCCCAGGTTGTGGGCCCCGTACTGTGAGGGGCATGCAGGAGGCGGCCAATCGATGTTCTCTCTCATAGATGTTTCTATCTCTCTCTCCCTCTCCCTTCCTCTCTCTCTAAAAATCAATAAAGAAAAAAAAATTCTTTTTTAAATGGGTGCTTGATTCAGCCAGTGTGGCTCACTGGTTGAGCGTCAAACCCTGCACCAAGAGGTTGCCGGTTCAATTCCGGTCAGGGCACATGCCTAGGTTGCAGGCTCAGTCCCCAGTAGGGGGCGTACAGGAGGCAGCTGACTGATGGTTCTCTCTTACATCATCTCTTTCTCCATCTCCCTTCCTCTCTCTCTAAAAAAACAATCAATAATTTTTTTTTTCTTTTTTTGCCCTGGCTAGTTTGGCTCAGCAGTTAGAGCATCAGCCCACGGACCAGAGAGTCCCAGGTTCAGTTCCCGCTAAGGGCACATACCTCGGTTGTAGTTCGTCCCCCGCCCTGGTTGGGGTCATGTGGGTGGCAACCAGTCAATGTGTCTCTCTCATGTCGATGTTTCTCTCTCTCTCTCTTCCTCCCTCCCTCCCACTCTATCTAAAAATCAATGGAAAGCCCAGCCAGTGTGGCTCAGTGGATTGAACATTGTCCCATGGACTGAGAGGTCCCAGTTTGATTCCCAGTCAGGGCACATGCCCAGGTTTCAGGCTCAATCCCCAGTAGGGGGTGTGCAGGAGGCAGTCGATGGATGTTTCTCTCTCACATCGATGTTTCTGTCTCTCTCCCCTTCTTCTCTCTCTAAAAAGTCAATTAAAACATATTTTTAAAAAGAAACCCTGGTCAGTGGGTTAAACTGTAGATGAGACTTTGCTGAAGAGAGAATTAGTGAACTAAAAGGTAGACCCAGAGAACATCTCTAAACGCAGACCGAGGGACAGATGGAAACATGAAAGGAACGGCGCGAGCCCTGGAGGACAGCATGAGCTCAGACGTGTCTGCTGGCATCAGGAGAAGGCAGCATTCAAAGAGGCATTTGCTGAGAGTCTCCTGAGAGGTTGGCATACAGCTGCTCCCGTTCAGGAAGTGAGTCAATGGCCACCCAGTGAGACAGCGGAACAGGCGCCAGGTGCCGCACACTGGACTCACGGTAAAGGGAGACCTTCCAAACCATGCCTGGCCGGCTCCAGAACTGACGGACGCTCGTGCTCCCAGCAGACGGATCGCCGTGGCTCCAGCTGGGGACACCAAGAGACCCCACCGCCACCCCCGCAGAAGGAAGCTGCCGACCCCACACGCAGGCCCACGCTGTCACAGTGGTCACTCCTGAAGCACACAGGGCTCACCCCTCCTCCCCTGCCCAGGAGACAGCTGTGGCCTCTGGGCAGGGGACAAGTCCACCAAGTTTCGGAGCCCGGAACTGGGGGCCTGCTGCCTTCCCAACCTCAGCCCAGACGCAGTGCACACCCCTGGTGAGGAATAGCTCCGGCACACGTGGCGTCTGTGGCGCAGAGCCTGGAGCTGTCCTTGGGGCGCGGCTGGGCAGCTGGGCAGAGGATGACGTGGAGAGATCTGACCGCAGCCGCACCTCTCAGACCTTGTCTGTCCACGCGCAGTCCGTGGGAAGGCCAGATGAGAGGACACAGCGTCTGCCCTCGGGCCTTCCTGATAAATGCTCTGCTTTCTGGAGGCGCCCTCTGAGCCCCGAGGGGCAGGTCGGAGTCCACTGCCCACACGTGGGGAGGAGGTGACTGGAACAGGTCAGCAGAGGCACACGGACAGAACTGAGTACCTGTGAAAAGTTAGGCTATCAACTTGGATTATGAAAGTCCTGGAAAGATGGTATTGTTTAAACGTTTCAGGACTGCCCCGGCTGGTTTGGCTCAGCAGTAGAGCATCGGCCCACAGATCAGTGAGTCGAGGGTTCGATTCCGGTCAAGGGCACGTACCTTGGTTGTGGTTCGACCCCGGTCCTGGTTGGAGTCATGCAGGAGGCAGCCAGTTGATGTGTCTCTCTCACATCGATGTTTTTCTCTCTCTCTCTCCCTCTCTCTCTCTCTCTCTCTCTCTCCCCCCCTCCCTCCCGCCTTCCAACTCTATTTGAAGATAAACAGAAAAATATCCTCAGGTGAAGATTAAAAAAAATTTTTTTAATAAAATATTTCAGGACTCCCCAGATGGTGGGGAGCCGCTGCCCCGCCTGTGCCCTAGGCCGGCACCCCTGCCCCCAGGCCACACTCCTGCAGCTGCCTCCCCCTGCACCAGCCGCCTGTCCCTCTCTCCACCAGGCTGTGCTCGTTGACACACATTCTGCTGCTTACTCACCTTCACACAAAACCCCCTTTCAGTCCATGTCCCCTCTCCTCCTGCTTCGAAGCGGGGCCCCAAAGGCTGACTGGGGTGCCCTCTCCGCCCTACGCCCTACGCAGGCCGCTGCACCCACCCTCCCCTTGCTGGAGCTTTGGGCAAAGCCTCCCCTGCCCCACCTCCTGCTTCCAAGGGTGGCCCCCCCCCGCAGAGCAGCAGGCGGTCCAGGAGAGGGCGCCTCACCCTGACACCTGCTTCCTGCGGCCCCACGACGTCAGGGGGTCTGGGCACAGCTGTCGCCTCCCCGCCCCGCCAGTCCTCACATCTGAAGCTCCTTCTTTTCCAGAGTCAGAGGGAGTGACCACCATCCTGGCCATGTTCCCCAATGAGGAGCTATCGGAGTTCTCGCTGGGAGAGGTCAGTGAGGCCCACCTTCCTCCAGCTACACCCTCCTGATCTGCTGACCCCGACCCAGGGTGGCCCTGCCATCGGGCCAGAGCCAGACTCGACTTATCTAACCACTGGACTTGAAGCCTCTGGGAAGCTTGTTTGAGCCCACATTCAGCCACCGGCCACCCTAGTCCCAAGCTGGGGTCTGGCCGGACCAGAGCAGCAACGGCTGACTTCTGGGTGCAGGGCCTGCCAAGCCATGGTGGTGTGTGTGTGTGTGTGTGTGTGTGTGTTTATTGTGAGCAGGTGCAAGGCCTGGGGGTCCTCGAGGGGAGCAGTGCCATGGGCTGGGACAGCATGTGGGGGTGAGGGTTCTGCCGGCCCTTCTCCTCCCCTCAGCTGGGATCCCGGCAGTAAGTCTTTGCAGAGCAGGGCCACACTTGGGGCCAGTGTCCTTGTGGCCAAGAGGACACCCCAGGCACACTCACCCTCACAGTGGCGTGGCCCGTGGTGAGGGCAGTGGGAGGCGCCTTCGTGGAACGTGAGGCCTGACTGGCCCTGTCTTCTGTGCAGATAAGAGAGGGTGAGATCGGCCCCTTCAGCTCCATCAAAGTGCCCATCATCTTCTCCCCAGTCACACCAGGAGCCATCCAGACCAGGTTCAAGGTCACATTCAAGAATCCGCAGTGCCCAACAGTGAGTGTCCTGCAGCCATTTCTGCACACGCCACACAGGATAGCCCTTCCCTGGGTGCGGGTCCCTGACCCACATGACCACAGGAGGCGGCTGCCCATGCCACTCACATGTGGACGCCTGGTTAGTGACACAGACCCATACCCGTTGGTACCCGTACCCAAAAATTATACACATCCACGCACACACATACACACACATATCCACATACACATGTGCATCTTCATATGAACGTGTCCACACACATGCCCGTGTGTGCACATGCCCATGCACACACCTTATGCACAAATGCCCATGTATGCACATCCATGTCCATGCACATACATCCACATGTGTGCGCACACGTCCATGCACACGTATTTGCGTGTACGTCCATGCGCACACTCATGAACATGTTTGTACACATGCCCACGCACGCATGTGCATCCACGTCTGTGCATGTGTCTGTGCACACATTCATGTCTGCGCATGATATGCGTGTCCATGCACACGCATGTATGCGTGTCAGCACACATGGCCAAGCCTGTACGCATGTTTATGCACACACATCCATGCATACGCATACAACCTTTGCTCTAAATCACTAGAAATGTCTTTCTTAATTTCCAAGTAGTTAAATTCTTTATTCATTACTTTTTATTGTTTATTTCTTATAAATCTGTGAAATTATGCTCAGATAATATGATCTGCAAACTCTGTTTCAATGTGTTAAACTTCTTTGTGACCAAAGGCGAGGCTGATGTGTGCCTGTGAAGACGCTGTACTAGCCTAAGGGCCATGAACGGACTTGTTAGCCGGGTTACTCCCGTCATCTGTGCCCCCCACCCTTCCATGTCAGCCTCCATAACGGCTGCGTGTGTGACGAGTCCGCCCCACATTTCCAGACGGCTTTTCGCACTGCTTTCTGCTCGGTGCGCGGGGTTCCCACTGAGTCTTCCCGTGAGCTGTGCCCTCCTGCACAGCCACACTTCCCCCTCCTGCTGCTCACACCGCCTGGCGTGCCAGCCATCGGAGGGCGGTGCCCAGGCCCTGCTCGCTGTCCTCCCTGGGCATTTCCTCACGTTCTCTGTGTGCCCCCAGCACAGTCATCCTGTTCTTTATCCCTTTGCATCTTTTAGGAGCCAGATTTGTGCACTGACCCCGACGGACGTTCACTCGGTCTTGCTTCTTCTGTCCGACTCATGTTTGCTGAGCGTATGACGTTCCTTCCTCTGTCGTTTCCTCGTTTTCACTGGTTTGATCACATTGCTCTGTATTTCATTTATCTCATTAGGTGGAAATTCTATCATTCCATGGACAGTCCCCTCCCTGTCCTGGCCCGCAAGTCCCACATGACTTTCTGTTTCATATGTGGAAGGAGGAAACCCCCCAAGATGGGCTGTGTCCCCAGCGGGGCTCCCCCAGCACTTCTTAGGACCAAAGTAAAATGCAACTGGGGATCCCTTTTATTTATTTATTTATTTATTTTCATTCCTCACCTGAGGATATTTTTCTACTTATTATCAGACAGAGTGAGAGAGAGGGAGAGAGGGAGACGGAGAGAAACACCGATGTGATAGAGCCACATCGACTGGTTGCCTCCCGCACAACCCAACCAGGGCCAGGGACGAACCGCAACCGAGGTACATGCCCTTGACCGTAATCAAACCCGTGACTCATTGGTCCGCGGCCCAATGCTCTAGCCGCTGAGCCAAACTGACCAGGGTGGGATCCCTTTTATTAACCCCCTTTCTTGGCCCTCAGTTTCTGGGTTTCATTTAACTATCATTAGAGTTGCTAGAATCTCCTCCGACTATGCCCCCCGCAGCTCAGCAGTTCCTACCTGACAGCCACGGTCCCAGGCAGGTGCCGTCTCCACCCGGGTGTGACCACATCGTGTGTTTGTGTCTCCTCCTCTCCTCTCCCCTCTTCTCCCGTCGGGCCCCTGCTCTGGCGTGTGCC
The DNA here is from genome assembly GCA_030848825.1 of Tadarida brasiliensis. NCBI lineage: Eukaryota > Metazoa > Chordata > Mammalia > Chiroptera > Molossidae > Tadarida > Tadarida brasiliensis. The sequence goes on along the minus strand of CM061264.1, from coordinate 796,961 downwards.
TCACATACGGGTGGTGCAGTGACCCGTGACCACAGTGCTCACACTGCTCCGCCTGTCAGCACGCAGGCGGTGGCCTCCCCGGTGAGCGGGTCTGGGTGCCGAGTCCCGCCCGCCTGTGTTCTGGAGCAGGGCCCCTGGTGGCAGGTGCTGGGTCCTGCCCACCTGCACACCCCTCCCCTCCAGGGCCTGAGGACACGGCTCAGTCCTCCAGCAGGAGCAGCCCAGTGCAGGCTGACCTGTCCCCTCGTGCCGCCAGGATACGCCCAGGTCTGCCTCCTCCTCTGTCCTGGCTGGGCTCTTGTGTAGACAGGCTCCCACTGCTGATGCCTCACCTGCACAACGCCCTGACTCCCGGCACCTCCCGGCACGAGCCCCGATGATTCTGCCCAGCCTTTGTCTCTGGCTGCGGAAGTGGGCAACCCTGGAACCTAGATCTGGTAGCTGCATGTTCCAAGTGTCACAAGTCCTGCAGGTTGTGAGGGGAGCAGTCCCCCTTCCGTGCCCCCCTGCCAGTCCTGTGGGTGGCATCTGGAAGGGGTGGTCACCCACCCAGCCTGAAGGGCTGCTGTGCACAGGGCCTGCCCACTGGACACCCATGAACCCAGACTCCTGATACCCAGGACTCTGGCTAGAGAGGCGATGCCAGGGTCCGCAGGGAGGGAGAGACCCGCGCCCCTCTCTTCCCGAGCCCCCTCCAACGGTGACCACGCTGTTCATTACAAAGCTGCATGACGGGCGTGTGACTGTCATTACACCCTCCGATCTTTCTTTGTTTCATAAGACTGATTTCTCAAAAGAAAATTCTTATGATAAAAAAGACTTTCTTAATTCTACACTGAAAAGTGCCACGGAGCTCCAAAACATGGCTAGTTTAACCCCCACCCTCCGGAGATCTGTCCTGCCGGGCTCCGGCAGCCCGCGGTGCTGGTGGAGGCCGGTGTTGCATTCACACGTTCGAATCTAGTTGCATTTCAGAGTCATCGGCGTTGCGGTCGACGTGCCGGTCTGGCTGCCGAGGCCCAGCGTGGACCTGAAGATATGCATGTACGACCGGCTGTACCAGGACTCCATCCTCGTCCACACACGGTGCGCGCCCGCTGTGTCCACGCGCTCCTTTCGGAAGCTCTGCGGACTCGGGCCGTGGCTGGGTCAGGCCAGAGGCATCCAGGGAGGCCTCCGAAGGCTCTGGACCAGGCCCACGGTTCCCGGGCGGACCAGGAACAGCCTCTCCTCCGCCTGAGAGCCGCCGCCTTCTTCCTGTACTTAGAGATCACTCCGCCTGTGGGGCGAACCCGCCAGGCTGTGAGATGAGGAGGCGGCAGGGGAGCAGGCGCCTCTCGGGAGAAGGGGGCTCCAGGAGTGCCAGGGGCACTGACACCGTGCAGCACGGCGTCCGCGGGGTGGGCGAGGGGCACCCTTGGCTCCTCTGGCTGGTCCTGAGTTGGGAGCAGGGACAGAACTTACGGGAGCTGCAGTCACTAGCCAAGGCCTGGCGTCCGGGGGCCTCCGAGCGTCCTGCAGGCGGGCACGTGGGGTCCAGCCTGTCCGGAACCTGTGCCTGGATGGGAGGGAGGGGGGCAGAAGCCAGTCAGGCAAGAGTCCCCCCTCCCCCAAACTCTCCACCCCCACCTCCCCGTCTTCCCCCCACCCCTCCAGGCCCCTGCACCCAGCACCTGCCTAGCAGGGTCTTCCCAGAAGGCACTCAGGTTTCTGAGAACCTACAGGACCGTATCCCATTGTGCTGTTTTTATTTGTAGGAATTCCCATCAGATTTTGTTGCAGGAAAGCCAGCGCCTAAGAGCCAGGGCTTGGGAAGCACAGCTTGGCATGGGCGTGCCCTGAGCGCCCTGCAGGGCGAGGTGCTGAGCACTAACCAATCCCACAACGATTAAACGCCAGTGACCCTCGCTTGCTGCAGGTCCAAAGCAGCCCTGCGCCTGAAGTTCGAGGTGTGCAAGGAGCTCAGGGGCCACATGGAGCTCCTGCCGGAGACTGGCTACATCCAGGCCCTGTCGTCCTACTCTGTGCAGCTCAAGTTCCTGCCGCGGTGAGCGCTGGGCCTGGCTCCCCATTTCCTGTGTTTCCTATGTTCCCTGGCTCTTGAATGAGTTTTCAATTGATTTGAGAGAGAGAGGAAGGAAGAGAGAGAGAGAGAGAAACATGGATTTGTTGTTCCACTTATTTATGCATTCATTGGTTGATTCTTGCATGCGCGCTGACTGGAGATTGAACCTGCAACCTTGGCATATGGGATGATGCTCTAACCACCTGAGCTACCCGGCCAGGGCTAACTGCATGATTTAAAAGCACCACTCAGGCCCTGGCTGATTTGGCTCAGCAGTTAGAGCGTCGGCCCGTGGACCAATGAGTCGCAGGTTCAATTCCGGTCAAGGGCATGTACCTTGGTTGCAGTTGGGTCCCGGCCCTGGTCATGGTTGTGCGGGAGGCAACCAGTCGATGTGTCTCTCTCATCTTGATGGCTCTCTCTCTCTCTCTTCCTCCCTCCCACTCTATCTGAAGATAAATGGAAAAATATCCTCGGGTGAGGATTAAAAAAAAAAAGCATGCCCAGCCAGTGTGGTTCAGTGGTTGAGCGTTGACCCATGGACCAATAGGTTGCCGGTTCCATTCCTGGTCAGGGCACATGCCCAGGTTGCAGGCTCAATCCCCAGTAGGGGGTGTGCAGGAGGCAGCCAATCAATATTGATGTTTCTCTATCATCAGTGTTTCTAGCTCTCTCTCCCTCTCCTTTCCTCTCTCTCTAAAAATCAATAAAAACATTTTTTTAAAAATTAAAATAAATAAAAGCACCACCCAGCATCAGCCTACAGACCAAAGGGTCACATGTTTGATTTCCCATCAAGGGCATGTACCTGGGTTGCAGGTTCAATCTCTGGCCCTGGTCAGGGTCGTGCGGGAGGCAACCATGGATGTTTCTCTCTCTCCCTCTCCCCCTCCTTCCCTTCCACTTTATCTAAAAATCGATGGAAAAAGTATCCTCGGGTGAGGATTAACAAAAAAATACATACATATATACATGTATATGTAATAAGTAAATAAATAGAAAAACCACTCAGATCAGCTTTACTGTTCTTTTGCAAAATGTAAACAAGAAAAGTACACGTGAGTCTATGCGCTCTTTCAGACTCTCCCTCCCGGCCGACGCAGGCAAGTATTTTGACTCAGAAAGCAGAGTTCTGGAGGCCCCGATGACAATACGGGTGGCTGACCAGGTCTGTGGGGACCTCCTGGGAATGCGGGTGCTTTGGGGGAGCAGGGGGTGCTCTGGGAGCTGGGCTCTGCACCCCAGCAAGGCCCCTGGCGTGTTTCCAGTCACCTGGCCTACACATGTGCTGCCTGCCCCAGCAGCCCCTGCACAGTGGAGACGAAGGGAGGGGCATTGCGGGTCAGAGGGCTTCCGAGCCCTGTCCAGGGCCACCAGGCCTGTCCCCAGCTCCCAGGCACCGTGTGCCACACACTCACAGACACACCTGCTCACACCCGTGCACCCAGTCTACCCTCACACTCAGACCGCAGTGCACGGGCTGTGCACACCCTCAGTACACAGGCACGTGCACACATGTGCGCTCACGCTCCCGGGCCTCCCCTTTGGCACCTCTTGGTGACAGCTGCTTCTGTGTCCTTCCAAGTCCAGGATGACAGGAGAGTGGATTCTTTGAAAGGGAGAATCGTGTCCGGGAAAGGGTGTGCTGTGGGCCACAGCGATGCCCTTGCCTTTCTTATTTTTGGAAATATTTGCAAAAACTGATGATGTGACCAGAAACGCGCTCACCTTTTGCACTTCAGACCAGACCGGTGGAGTTCACTGTCCACGCCATAGTCACCACCTCAGACTTGGAGCTCAACCCCTCGGAGGTGGACTTCGGCTACTGCACCATCTATGAGGCCATCAGGACCCCAATCATCCTCTCCAACCTCTCCCTCCTGCCCCAGGAGTTTGGGTTCGTCGGGCTCCCCAAGGTGCCTTGTATGGGCAGGGAGGGGCGAGGGACGGGAGACTGAGTTAGGAAGTTCTGGGCACAGGTCAGGGTGGCTGCTGCCCCAGGGCCCAGGCAGCCTCCTCCTCCCCACACTCCACGCCCATCTCCAGACATCTCTGCCTGGCTCTCTCTGCTTGTTCCTCTCTTCATCCCTGCTGCCCCGTGTGGCCGCCTCACCCTGCCTTTCTCTGCCCCTTCCTCTCTCTCCTTCTCTCTGGCCTGCTGTACCTGCGGGACTCCAGACTCCTCTGCCTTCCCATCCTGCCAGAACTCATGCCTGCCTGGCCCTGCGGGGCAGCCAAGACCAGGCCTCGACCTGGCTGCCTGTCACCCCCGGGAGGTGCTCCTCTGCAGACCCCGCCATCCACTCACATACACACATGCAGTCACATGCACACAGACACAGACACTCACACATATGGACACACTCACAGACACACAGGCTTGCACTCACATGCACACAGACACAGACACACGGACACACAGACACACAGGCTTGCACTCACATGCATGCAGACACACACATATGGACACACACACACATGCACTCACATGCATGCAGACACAGACACACATACGGACACACAGGCATGCGCTCATATGCACACAGACACACACATATGGACACACTCACATACACACATGCACTCACGTGCATGCAGACACAGACACACATATGGACACACAGACATGTGCTCATATGCACACAGACACACATATGGACACACTCACATGCACACATGCACTCACATGCATGCAGACACAGACACACATACAGACACACACACACAGGCATGCGCTCATATGCACGCAGACACACATATGGACACACTCACACACATGCACTCACATGCATGCAGACACAGACACACATACGGACACACAGACACACAGGCATGCGCTCATATGCACACAGACACACACATATGGACACACAGACATACACACATGCACTCACATACATGCAGACACATGCACAAGCACACTCACATACACTTGTGCTCAAATGCATAGACATGCTCACACACTAACATATACACCTCCATGCACACCACAGTCTGCCCCACCCCAGTCTCACGTGTGTCTGTGCAGTCCCTTGACATCCCCAGCAGATCACCACGTTTTCTCTTTGGCGGTGGTGGTTTTCCATGTGCAGTTTGTGGACATCCAGCCCAACGATGGGTTTGGGACGATCCTGCCCCTGGAGATTCTGGAACTCGACCTGATCTTTCAGCCCACCAAAGCCAAGGAATACACCTTCGAGCTCGTCTGCAAGTCGGAGATCAACCGGTGAGAGTGGTGGGGGAGGGGCAGGGGGCCCGCTGCCTGGTGCAGGACAGCAGCCACTGGCCGGCCAGGCTGACCACAGGCTGAGCACCATGCTGGCTGCAGGCTCCTCGGACCCGGTACAGATGCCTGGGACTCAGAGGCCTTGCAGGAGGGGCCAGCTCGAACCTGTGTGTGAGAGCAAGTGAGGGTGTGCATGTGTGAGCATATGAGTGAGTACGTGTGAATGAGAGTATTGTGAGCAGCGTGAGTGCATGCATGCATTGAGCAGGCACATGTGTGTGAGTTCATGTGAGTATGCGTGTGTAGACATGTGTGAGTGGACATGTGTATGAGTGTGTGGTGTGCATGTGTATGAGCATGTGGTGTGCGTGTGTGAGTGAACATGAGTGTGCACGTGTGGCTATGAGTGAGCGTGCTTGTGGGAGGACCTGGGCATGAGCCCTGCTGTTCACATGCGCTTTGTAACCTGGCCCCACTCGGAGCCTCCTGGAGCCCCCTTTCCCACAGCTGCAGAGGGGGGATGAAGCGGGATGCAGAGGGCGGTCTGGGGTCAGGGACCAGCTCTGGGATTGTCAGCCCTGTGAGGACTGCTCTGGAGGTCCCTGTGTGGGCATCTATCTAGTCCATTGTTGGGACACCTCCCCTTCGAGCCCTGCTGCCCGACCTCCGGCCCCTCTCCCCTTCCTCTCTGTCCTGTCCCCACCGAGCTCTAGCCTGGGTTGCTGTTGGGTCCTACTGGGGCCCTGGACAGTGCTGACGGGGTCAGGCCGGGCCCTCATCCCACAGACCAGTCCTTCCTCTGGCCAGGCCTGGGGGGCAGTGTTTCCTCTTGATTCATTCTGGCGTAAGGTGTGAGGTATGGCGGGAAGTTTGTTCGCTTCGCTTCCAATTTCACAGGTGTCATTACTGAAAAGACTCTCCTTCCGGACTGTGATAGAGGCTACACCCCTCCTCTCACATGTTGGTGACAGTGTGCCGCAGCCTTTAGACTTGAAAGTCTGTTCAGCTGAACCAGACCTTTTCTTTCCTTGAGTATCTTAAACACTAAGGTGTCAGCTGCCCCGTCTCGTAGAAGGAAGCACGTCTGTGCCCGTCGGTGCAGCCGAGCTGCTCCTCCCTGGTGCCTCGGGACCTGTCTCCTCTTGCTAACAGTCCCATAACTGTATAAGAACACATTTTGGTGTTAGTTGTTCTGGGTTGATTTTCCCAGGTGCAGCGTGTGTTTCAAATCTTTTTTTTTTTTAATATGTTGTTGTTTTTTAATCCTCGCCCGAGGATATTTTTCTATTTATCACCAGATAGAGTGGGAGGGAGGGAGAGAGAATGAGAGGGAGAGGGAAACATTGACGTGAGAGGGACACATCGACTGGTTGCCTCCTGCACCACCCAACCAGGGCTGGGGACGAACTGCAACCGAGGCATGTGCCGTTGGCCGGAATCGAACCCACGACTCATTGGTCCGAAGGCTGACTCTAACCGCTGAGCCAAAACCAGCCAGGGCAATATGTTTTTGTTTTATGTATTTATTTTTTTAAGAGAGGAAGGGAGAGAGAGATAGAAACATCAATCCATTGGCGGTAGAGCCCGCAACCTGGGCACGTGCCCTGACCCAGCATGGAACCAGGACCTCTCAGTCCATGGGATGACGCTCAATCCACTGAACCACACAGGGCGGGCTCAAATCTTTTTTTTTTTTTTCAGGAACATTTCCTTGAATTTTTGTCCTTAATGTTTGCTTTGGTGTCCTCCCTTGGGTCCTCCTGTTATAAATGCGATAGGTCTTCCCTGCTTCTTCCCGGGCTGCCCCTGCTCTTCTGTGCTTTTCATCCCTCCTGACCTTCTCTTTGCGGTAAGGAAGGATCTGCTGTGTCCCTGCGTCCCTGGCTCCCCCTAGTGGCGTCTTCATCTCCGAACTGCTCCCCTTCGTGTTTCTTTCCTGGCGCTCAAGTCGTCCAAGCGCCCTGCGCTCCTCGCGTCGTGGGTCGTGCCCGGGGAGCCGCCCACGATCCGCCGCTGCTCTGTTCTCATTTGTCTGAAAATTCCGCTTGCGATCTGTTTGACCTTGACCTTCCCTGCGGCTCATCCTTCTGTGCAGTCAGTTCTGAACTTTCGGGACCGCCGTTTACGGCCCTCTTCTCGCTCGGTGGCCCCAGGGCGCCCTCTTCAGGGCGCGGGAGTGAAGTGCTGGAAAGCGGGGTCGGCGCGGAGTGAGGATCGGGGCACCTCCGCGCTAACAGCAGGGCCACCCCCGTCGGTGGCGGTATGCTCCACCTGTTGACCCACCTTTTGCCTTTACCTTTTCCTTCCAACGTGTAGTTCTGCAATTGATCCACGCTGGCACATCTGAGGGCTGGGTCTGGACGTGTTCAGTTTGAGGGCTCGTGGGGCCTCAGAAGCAGCGCTTAGCGGGAAATGTCCAGCTCCACATGCGTATAAAGAAGCCAATTTGAAAACAACCATCTGTTTTCTTTTAAATATGTTTCTATTGATTTTTTAGAGAGAGGAAGGGAAAGAGAGAGAGAAACATCGGTGTGACAGAGAAACATGGACCGGCTGCCTCCTGCACGCCCCCAACTGGGGATTGAGTCAGTAACCTGAGCACGTCCCCAGACCCATCCACCTGGGACCTCTCAGTCCATGGGCCCACGCTCAGTCCACTGAGCCCCACTGGCCAGGCAAAACCAACCAGCTACCCTCTCTTTTCAAGAATTAGGGAAACATTATAGCAAATGAAACCCAAACAAAGTAGAAGGAGCCCAGCCTGTGTGGCTCAGTGGTTGAGCGTTGACCCACGCATCAAGAGGTCGCTGGTTCGATTCCCCATCAAGCACATGCCCAGGTTGTGGGCCCGACCCCCATGGGGGCATGCAGGAGGCAGCCAATCAGTGTTTCTATCTCTCTCTCCCTCTCCCTTCCTCTCTAAAAAAAAAGAAAGTAGAAGACATAATAATGAGTGGAAATCAGTGGAACAGAAATCAGATATTCAACAGTAAAACAACAAAACTAAAAGTCTCTTTCTGTAAAAATTAGTAAAGTCATTACTCCTAGCAAGACCAGTCACATAAAGAGAGAAAAACCACAGCCCTGGCCAGTGTCCTCAGTGGTTAGAGCATCGGCCCTCACACCGAAGTGCCTTGGGTTCGACTCCCGCCTCGTGGTTCACGCAGGAGGAAACCAATGGATGTGTCTCTCTCACATCGATGTTGCTCTCTCTCCCCCTCCCTCCATCGCTTCCACTCTCTCTAAAATTCAATGGAAAAAAATGTCCTCGAGTGAGGATTAACAAAAAATAATAAATAAATAATACCAATCAGCCCTGGCCGGTTTGGCTCAGCTGTTAGAACCTCGGCCCGCGGACCAGAGAGTCCCAGGTTCAGTTCCCGCTAAGGGCACATACCTCGGTTGCAGTTTGTCCCCGGCCTCGGTTGGGGTTGTGTGGGTGGCGACCACTCGGTGTGTCTCTCTCACGTTGATGTTTCTCTCTCTCTCTCTCTTCCTCCCTCTCCCCCTCCTGCTCTATCTGAGGATAAATGTAAAAGTGTCCTCGAGTGAGGGTAAAAAAAATAATAATTAAAAAAACCAATCATACAGAAATCTTCCAAAGGACAGAAAAAGAAGGAAAACCTCTCTGCCATGAGCATGGTGCAGCCTGGAGGGAGGGTGATGGCTACGGGAATTAGGAAATGTTCAGAGCGGGGCTCAGGGCCAGCTGGGCACACTCCCGCGCTGTGCACCACCATCAGCTGCCGATGTGAACAGAAGGACGAGGCTGGAGGTGTGCTGGTATGCAATCAGCAGACGTGCATTGGCAGCCTGTGCTGGGATGACAGTGAACGGTCATCCCTGCCCTTTCTCATGGTCATGCACTAAACCCACTGCCTCCTGGTCACAGGGAGACAGCCAGGCTCCTGATGAGACCCCTGACCCCTGAGGGGCAGGCAGGGGCTTCAGTTCTTTCCCAGCCACAAACTGACGGAGGGCCTGAATGAGTTGCCAGAGGCAGACTATCCAAAATAATGCTGGGAGACGTGTTGCGTGTGAGTTTGGGGCATATAAAGGAAGAAGTCAGCCTGGCTGGTGTGGCTCACGGTTAGAGCGCTGGCCTGTGGACCAAAGAGTCTCGGGTTTGATTCTAGCCAAGGGCACGTGCCTCGGTTGCGGTTCATCCCCGGCCTGGTTGGGGTTGTGCAGGAGGCAACCAGTCGGTGTGTCTCTCTCACATCAGCGTTTCTGACTGTCTCTCTCTAACTCTCTCCCTCCCTCCCACTCTATCTGAAGATAAATAGAAAAATATCCTCGGGTGAGGATTAAAAATAAAAAAAAAGAAGTTCACAGGGTTGAGTGACGCTGGAGAGCATCCCAGTTCCCGCCTGAAGAATGAAGCCCTGGCCGAGAGGCCACGGGACCTGAACCACCTGGGAGAGAGCAGCTCCAGCCGCCTTCCTGCAGGACAACGTGTTCAGGCGGCGGCTGCCTCGCCTCTGTGCGTCTCAGTCAGCTGCGTGCTAACGAGAACCTCGGTGCTAGCCGAGCCTGTGGTCACGGGACATAAATGCCTACTTCGAAGTATTGCGACGCGTGAACACATTCTCGTCACAGACAGGCAGGACAGGGCATCAGACACGGTGCAGTCAGGATGCCGTCCCACGGACCGTGCTGTGGGACCAGGAGCACAAAGTGCGGAGTGTCCACTCCCGGTGGCTGGAACACCATCTGCTCCTCTGTGACGGCTGGTCGAAGGAACTGACTGTACACGCGCCTGTGCTTATACCTACAGCGATTTATCCGTTCTGTTTTGGGTTGTTGTTTTTTTCCCTTTATTGATTTTAGAGAGAGAGGAAGTGAGAGGGAGAGAGAGACAGAAACATCGATGAGAGAGAACATCAACTGGCTGCCTCCTGTATGCCCCCCACTGGGGATTGGGCCCACAACCTGGACATGTGTCCTGACCGGGAATTGAACCGGCGACCTCTTGGTGCATGGGTCGACGCTCAACCACTGAGCCACACCAGCCAGACTGTTTTGTTTTTTTAAATGTCAATCAATATTTAACAAATAAGCCAGAAATTATCTCCTTAGCAACTGTTTGACCTGGTGATTAAAAGTTTAACTGTCCACTTAAAAAGTGCACAGAGCCCTGGCTGGTTTGGCTCAGCGGTTCCAGTGTCGGCCCACCAACCAAAGGGTTGCAGGTTCGATTCTCCGTCAAGGGCACATACCTGGCTTGCAGGTTCAATCCTCAGCCCTGGTCAGGGTCATGGGGGAGGCAGCTGCTCGATGTGTCTCTCTCACATCAATGTCTCTCTCTCTGTCTCCCTCCCTCCCTTATACTCTATCTAAACGTCAATGGAAAAATGTCCTCAGGAGAAGATTAACAACAGCCATAAGCGTGCAGGGCCCTGGCAGGGTAGCTCAGGTGGTTACAGCATCATCCCAATATGCCAAGGTTACGGGTTCGATCCCTGGTCAGGGCACACACAGGAATCAACCAATGAATGCATAAATAAGTGGAACAACAAATCGATGTTTCTGTGTGTGTGTGTGTGTGTGTGTGTGCAGAGAGATACACAGTTGTTTCAAAATTCATTAAAATTAACAGACTAGTGAGCAAAACCTAAGACAACTGGTGTCGTCGTCCTGGGCACCCCTGTGAGTGAGTCACTCCGCACTTGGGGGGCTGCCTCGTCTCCACTCAGAGGCACCTGGCCAGGCCTCGGGGGGCCCCAGTGTGCTGCAGCCAGGTGCCCCTGGCTGAACCCGCCCATCCTGGTCCCTTCCAGGCGCTTCAAGATGACCTGCCGGGCCGTGGGTGTCCACCCTCCCCTGGAGCTGTCCCACTACCAGATCAAGTTTGCCGCCACTTCCTTGTACGACACGAATGTGGCCACCCTGTACGTCATCAACTCTCACCTGAGCATGAACTCAATGACGCACTCCGTGCCCCACATCGGCTCGGAGGAAACCTGCCCCGTGGGGCCCACGTCCTTCGAGTTCCTGCTGCCCCCAGACTCGCCCATCACCATCTCGCCCTCTGTGGGGACAGTGTTGCCAGGAAAGGTGGGTGTGGGCCCCACGGGTGGGCTGGTACCACAGACTGGCTCCTCCCCCCCGACCACAGCAGCTGTGGGGGTCAGCTCTGGCCTTCGTGAGACCCACAGAGCCCCAGCCCGAGGCAGGAGCACCACACGCTGTCCCTGCAGGCGCCGGGCTGGGCTCGGGCGGGTAAGCCTTCTGGAGGAGTGCAGTCCTTGAACCTCAGAGCGGTAGGCTCCCAGGCATGGGCGCCAGGAGCACAGGGTGTCTGCCTGGGGTGATCCACAGTTTTCCCTACTTGTCTTTTTCCAATAGAGCAGAAAGAGCCCGCCCATCCCCCCAGTCATCACAGCCTCTCTGAGCTCAGTTCTTGACCTTGAAAGTCAGGGGTGGCAGCCACTGTGAGGCCCATCGAGAGGACTAAGTGAGAGGGGACATGCAGGTGCTGGGGGGGGACCACCGGGTTTCAGTGAGTAGGATTCTTTAAAACGTATTTCATTGAATTTAGCAAATACTGCTTAAGTCATGGTTCCCGAAGGGGTTATTACAGCTGCACTTCTGTGTCCCCTCCCCCTCCTGCCTCTCCCCCTCTGTCTCTTCCTCTCTCTGTCTCCCTCTCGCGTCCCCCGCACGCCCACACCCCACCTGACATGCATTGATCCCCTTTGCTACAGTAGACACGGGGAGCCCTCAGTGGTGGAGCAGGTCAGGGTGCAGGAACTCGCCCCTGAATCTCAAAGATTGGAAACGAAGTTCTCTTCCTCCCTCGCGCAGCGCACATAGTGAGCCGGTCCTGGGCCAGCCAGGCCTCCATCACAGGACCCCACCCACGGGCAGGGTGGGCCTGGGAATCACGCTCAGCAGCTCACCCCAGCTTCCAGGAAGGGGTGGTAAGGGAGGACTTCCTGGAAGAGGCATGCTAAACTGAAATCCCCCAAAAGAAATGGAGGTGCACACGATTATCAGCAGGCCCTCGAGGGGTCAGGGGAGCTGGAGGCAGTGGGTGCTGAAGGGCAGGGCAACATCAGGGGCAACTCTGCCCTTGGGCCCTCTCCGCAGAGATGCCTGGTCCAGGTGGCCTTCCAGCCCTCGCTGCCTGTTGAGCAGATCCGCCAGCAAGCCTTCCAGGCCGTGGCTAAAGACAAAGTCGGGGAGACCAAACCGGTGAGTGGGGACGCTGAGAGGGCTGTGGGGGCACGGGAGGGGCGCAGGAGGGGCTTTCTACAAACCCAGAACAAACAGCCCCTCCCCCGGAGGCTCTGCAACTCACCAGCCAGGAGGGCTGGGCAGATATTTGTTGTTTCAAGAGGTTACAACTTTTCCTCAGGAGGCCCCTCCCTCTTCCCTAGAAAGTACCACCAGAGGGTAGACCCCCAGAGGGTGGGCTGGGAGCAGGTGGGGCTTCCTCTCCCAGAGTCTGATAACAAGGAGAACAGGTAAGCCAGCAAAGGAGCCAGGAGAACAGCCTGGCAGCCGGGAGGGGAGCCGCCAACCGGCCTGAGGATGAGAACTTGAGAGAAGGGACGCGTCCCAGCCAGGGTAAACCCGTGAGGGTCAGGCTGCCTGCAGACCTGCAGAGGACGCCTGCCCAGGACTCCGGGAATCGCTGTGCACTTCCCCCGCGTTCTCGGTTTGCACCACGAGCACGAGCACGCTTGTCCAGACCCCCGTCGGCCCACTGTGCCTTCTTTGTGCTCAGTGTCCCTGTTAGTGAAGGCAGGCCCTGGGGTTGGTGCACAGGGTCACGGAGTCTCTGCACGGGCCCCATCTCTCTCTGGACCCTTGCTTGTCATCGTTGTTCCAGCCCCTGGGATGCAACTACTGGACAGCCTTGAGCTGTGGGGCCTGCCTAGCCAAGCAGAGCCCCTGGAGTAGCCTCACAGCTGGCCTCTTACTTCACAGTCCCGCAAGGAGGCATCCGCCTTCAAGCGGGAACCACGGAGACTGTCCCTGTCGGTATTGCGGGTGCAGAACCGAGACAGAATGTTCCGGGCCTCCACCTCCCACACCCCAAGGCTGCAGAAGCCGGATGTCAAGATCAGGTGGGCTCAAGAGAAGGCTGCCCCCCTCTGCTTCCCTCCAGGCCCCTCCAATGGGCCGCCCTGGCCCCCAGGGAGACTCCCCCCATGGAGACTCCCCCCACAGACTGCCTAAACAGATGCTTTGAGCCATTTGACTGGAAGGCTAGGGCTGGGCTGACTACAGATACAGCGGGATCCAGGCACTGCCCTGGGCCCTCAGGCTCTCCCTTCCTGGGCATATGCCCAGCCCAGGCCCCAGTGGTGTCCCTGTGGACAGCCTCCCTCCAGGGCTGGGAAGACGCTGTTGCCCTGACTCCCACATTCCCAGCGCAGCAGCCCAGCCTGCCCGGGTGCAAAGTGAGTCCCAGAGAGCTCCACTGGCCTGAGTCACCGGCCAGCCCTGGACCCTTGCCTGTGGATCCAGGAACGTGGCTCTCTGGTCGGGTGCCTGACCAGGACCCTGGGCTGGGGGAGCCCCCACAGGAGTCAGGGAAGAGTGGGAAGTCAGCTGGTCAGACAGTAGTGGGACAGCCCCACATGGCCCCCATGGCCCCAGGCCCGGGCGAGCGTGTGGCCTTGTGGACGGCCGGTGGAGGGCGGGGCAGGGCCTGTGGGCTACGGGGCGTGTGGGGTCAGGGCACAGGTGCAGTCTGCCCACTTTGTTCCAGTTTCGACGAGTACCAGGTTGCCCAGGCCACCCTGACCAAATCTTTCCAGGGGAAGTTTGACAAGTTTGTGATCCCCTGTGTCGTCGCCAGTGGTGACATCCAAGACAGGAAGGGGACAGAGCCCCTGAGCTTCAGGTACTGTGCTCTGGCCGGGACGGGGGTGGGGGGGTCTGCCAAAAAGTCACTGTCCCTCTTCTGCTACCAACCCAGATCCAGGTCCCAAGGGTGAGGGCACAGTGGCGAGGTGGGTGGGGGCCAGGGCTAGGGGTCAGGCTGGGGGGACGGGGCACAGTGCGTCAGCACGCCCTGCCCCCCACCAGTCCCCACAACACTCTGTACCTGGAGCTGTGGTGTCCATCGGTGGCACCGTCCATCATAGTGACATCCGACAAAGGCAAGACCATCTGCAACTTTGGTGACGTGGCTGTAGGTGAGTCCTGATGGGGCCCAGCCCCCCCCCCAACCACAGGAAGCCAAACCCCCAGTGACCACCTGGGCTCCCATGCCCACTCGGCCTGAGGCTGTGACCGGAGCCCCAACCCGTTTCAGGACACCGAGACACAAAGAAGGTCACCATCCAGAACATCTCCTCCGAGGATCTGTCTGTATCCTTGTCCATCCCCAGCAGGAGGGTGGGCTGGCAGGGATGGGAGCGGGGGCCAGGCGAGGGGCTGCAGCCCAGCCCTCCCCGTCCCTCCTTGACACTGGGCCCTCAGTTGGACTTCTCTGTGCTGAACCCCAATGGCCCCTTTGTCGTGATGAACCCCATCAGCAAGTTGTCTGCGGGTGAGGCCCAGGCCCTGGTGCTGTCCTTCTCTCCCCGTGAGAGCGTCCTGGTGAGTCCCAGGCCCACCCCACACCCTGCTCTCCATACTCTTGCCCACCTGCCTGCCCGCCCACCCTGTGCTCAGGCCTGCAGCTAACGTGCTGGGCCCTGGGACCAGCCAGTCCTTCTGGGCCCTCCCCCGCTGCTCCCAAGATGGAGCTCCCCCGTGCCTCCGACAGACGTCTGCTCCGTGCTAAGGGACGTGGTATCTGTAGGCCCAGGAAACACTGGACATCATCACCAAGAGAGGCACACTCTCCCTGACCCTCGTGGGCACCGGTGTGGCGTCCATGATCACGTGCTCCATCGAAGGGGATGTCCTCAACATGGGCTATGTGATCGCCAGAGAGTCCGTGTCCTCCAGCTTCAAGGTGAAGTGCACTGCAGGGCCCTGTGCCTGCCCTGGCCTGGGGAGGGGTTCGCCCTGGGGGAGTCCGGCCTGCCTGGATCAGGGGCCCGTGGAGGTGCAAGCGTCCGGGTCCTCCTGCCTCGGGGTCTTTGCAAGGCAGCCCATCTGGGTTGAGGAGGGGCTCAGCACAGGAAGTTTACAGACTTGCACTGAGTTCACACTGCCCTGTGGGCTCCCGCCTGCAGGAGGGCAGGCCCGCCTCCTTGCCGGTCCTGCATCTGAGGGCCACACTGGCCTTGGCGTCAAGCCTCCTGCAGGACGCTTGCTTCCCCACATGGCTTAGGTGGGTCCCGGCAGCAGAGCCGGAAGGAGGTTGGGCAGCGTTTTACTGCGGAGGGGCTGCTCTCCGGTGAAGGGGGTAGACTCCCGGTAGAGGGAGGAAGAGAACGGCCAGTAGGTGGTTCAGCTGAAGGCTGGCCTGGTGCAAGAGGGAGCTCCGAAGGACAGAGGCCACCACCAGCTGCCCCCTTGAGGCAAGGCAGCTCAGGCTGGGTACCCCGGCCTGGAAGAGGGGCACAGAGCCCGCCAGACCCGGCAGCAGCCCCCCGCGGTGGGCAGTCGGCTAACTGGCCGGCCCTGCAGCTGCAGAACAAGTCCTCGCTGCCCATCAAGTTCTCCATGCGGCTGGACAGCCTCTCCAGCGCCCGGCGCGAGGACCTGCA
This sequence comes from Tadarida brasiliensis, assembly GCA_030848825.1. Classification (NCBI taxonomy): domain Eukaryota; kingdom Metazoa; phylum Chordata; class Mammalia; order Chiroptera; family Molossidae; genus Tadarida; species Tadarida brasiliensis. The sequence goes on along the minus strand of CM061264.1, from coordinate 781,051 downwards.
GCAGCTGCCGCAGTTCCTCCGCTCGGGGACCCAGAGGACAGATGTCGTGGGTGAGCGGGGGAGAGGTGGCCGGGTGGGGCGGGGCGGGGCCCGGCGGAGGGGTCTGGCGGCAGAGGCACAGGGACCCGCGCCGCCCCCTGCAGGCACACAGAACTACAACGGCCAGAGCGTGTTCAGTGTGGTCCCGGTGGAGGGCGTCATGGACCCCGGCGCGACGCAGGACTTCACCGTGACCTTCAGCCCGGACCACGAGAGCCTGTACTACTCCGACCGGCTGCAGGTCCTCCTCTTCGAGAAGGTGCGCCTGTGTGAGCCCCGCCCTGCCCCTCCTCCCTGGCGCGGGTCCCTGGAGGCCCGGGTCCATGCCTGGGGCTCCGAGCCGGTGCCCAGCCCGGCCTGCAGGGAGAGAGGCCAGCGGCCTGTTCCCAGTGGCCACACCCCGAACCTGACGCTTTGGGAGCCCCAGCGTGGGGCCACAGAATGAGGCTGGGTGCTCCTTGCCCCAGAAAGTCTCCCAGCAGATCCTCCTGAAGGGCGCGGCCCGTGAGCACATGATGTTCGTTGAGGGTGGAGACCCCCTGGATGTGCCGGTGGAGTCCCTGACGGCGATCGCTGCCTGGGACCTGGAGCGCAGAGAGGGTGAGCCCTCTGAGGGGTGGGCGGCAGTCAGGGTCCCTCCTGCCCCCGCCGTGGCGGCGGAGAGGCCATGCTGAAGAAGGAAGGCTCCCCTCCTTAGGACCAGCTACCCCTCTGTCCCTAACTCCCTCAGTGGCTGCACGCCCCCACCAGCCCCCAACCAGACCCTCCACTGCCAGAAGCTGAGGAGCTGAAGCCCATTCTGGTGACCCTGGACTACGTTCAGCTGGACACGGACACCCAGGCCCCACCTGCCACCCGTGAGCTGCAGGTGGGCTGCATCCGGTCTACCCAGCTGTCCCCAAAGAAGGTGACCACAGCACTGCCCCAGCCCACGTGGCCTTGCCCTCGATAGGGGTGGGTGGGCAGCCTGCTGCTCAGGGCTGAGAGCGCGGGTGGACTGGGCACCCCCTCCCAGCCCCACTGCCTCCCCAGTCCCAGTCCCGGGGCTGAGTTGGGCCAGTCGCCAGCAGCTCCAATGCCCACAGCCCGCCGAGTTCAGCCTGGACAGCATCGCATCCTTGCAGCACAAGGGCTTCACCATAGAGCCCTCCAGGGGCCTCGTGGACCGTGGCCAGACCAAGACCATCAGCATCTCATGGATGCCGCCCGCTGACTTTGATGTGGGTACTTCGGCCTGTGGCCAGGGAGCCCTGCAAGAGCCCAAGGCTGGGCAGGATGGCACCCTGCCCCGTTCAGGGAGGGGCTGCTGCGTGGGCCCTGGGCAGGTGCAGTGGGCAGCGCAGCAGCAGGACAGACCTGCCTGGTGTCGTGTCAGCTGGCTGAGGGTCTCCCTCCTCCCCGCTCTCATTCCAGCCGGACCAGCCACTCATGGCGTCTGCCCTGCTGCAGCTCAAGGGGGATGTGAAGGAGACCTACAAGGTCTTCTTTGTAGCCCAGGTGCTGACCGGCCCCTGAAGTCACAGGAGTCTCTCTGCAGAGCACCTAGACCCTCCTGTCCACCCTCGAAGCCCTCTCCGGTCTGTGGGCCAGACCACACCACCCGTGGGCCTGGGACCTGGGCATCCCCTGCTGGGCAGGTTCGATGGGGCAGTCCTCTGCTTGACCACATGGCCGGGCACCCAGCCCCACAGCACGGCTGCTTCCTGCAGCCCTGGACCTAATGAGCCCCGAGGCCGAGAGCTCCCCTCCCTGCAACCCCCACTCAGAACCAGCAGTTGGGCCAGTCCTGCCCACAGCCTGCTCCTGCCCAAGCCCCTCAGCCCCCAGCCACACCAGCACCTGCGCAGTGGGAGGAAGATCTGTCAATAAACCCTCCGTGTGCCCCAGCACGCAGGCATGTCGTGTGGGCGACAGCGAGTCACTCAGGTGACACAGAGTGAGAGGTGGTGACAGCCTTGGGGTGGAACCCCCGCCCCCACCAGACAAATCAGCCCACGAAGCAGTGAGCTCTGCCTGGGAGACTCAGAGGGGCCTCTCGGAGGGCGGTGCCGGGGACGCTGGGGCACCGCTGGCAGGCAGGGCAGGGTGCAGGGCTGGAGGTCAGACTGGCCCAGACCCAGAAAGGCCCAGCAGGAGGGAGATGGGAGCAGGAAACTCCAACGCCCAGGGTGGGGGTGGGGTGCTCAGCCCTCCGTGCTCCTCCTGAGTTCCAGAATCCCAGATGACCCCAAGCAAGGAGTGAGCAAATGTGGGGGACACACCCATCCAGGGCCCAGGGTGAGGCCAGCACATGAGTTCAGTTCCCCTTTTTCTGAACTAAGTCCAGACTCAGCCTTCCGGCATAACTGGCCCTTCAACATAGAAGCCCCCCACCCCAACCCAGGCCCATGAGATGCTCTGGGCGCTCAGGATGGTGTCTATACCCCAGCCCTTGCCTTCTGAGGAGTGGCTGGTTAGACACTCTCCCCACAGAGCTCACCCACCCCAGCCCTTGCCGGACCCCAGGAGAGCACTGCAGCCTTCCCTGGGCCCCTGTCCCCACCCATTGCTTAGTGCCCTGGGGCCTGGAAGCCTGCCATCTCCCTAACCCGAGCTCATGACAGTGACCCTAGAGCAACATTTCACGGACTTCTGTCTGGTGGCAGACCCAGCTTTCTTCCTACCCCTCACTGGGGCTGACCAGCCAGAGCCCGAGCTGCTTTCTCAACCAGCGGCAAGAGAAGTTGGGGTCCTGAAGACCAAGCCAGGCCCCAGGAGGAGGTCCTCCCTGCAGGTGTATTCCTGCCTTCTCCTAGGGTGACCAGCAGGAGGGGCAGGCCACTTTTCTTTTTTAAATTTTTTTTCTTTATTGATTTTAGAGAGAGAGAGGTAGGGAGAGGGAGAGAGAGATAGAAACATCGATGAGAGAGAACATTGATTGGCCGCCTTCTGCATGCCGCCCACTGGGGATTTGGCCCACAACCTGGGCGTGTGCCCTGACCGGGAATCAAACTGGCGCATGGGTCCTGGTGCACGGGTTGACGCTCAACCCCTGAGCCACACCGGTGGGGCAGGGCAGGCCACTCTTTTAAAGCCTGGCCTAGCTCTCCTGCTGGGGGCCCTGGTACTCAATGTCCAAGGTCCTGCCTGAACTTGATGCTAGACTTCTGCCCATCCTCCTCCCTCCCACTCCTGAGCTGGGCCTGGAATACAGTTGAGGCAGGAGGGAGGAGGAGGGAGGACAGCCTGGCTGGAGTGGCCCAGAGATGCAGGGCAGCTTTGGGCCACAGCCTGGGCAGACATCAGAGATCAAGGCGCAGGTACCTGGTAGATCAGGCAGGAGAGAGCCAAGGTGGGAGGCCTTGCCTTCAGGGGGTGGGTCGCTTCCCTTCCAGTGGAGCCAGGCCTGTAGAGTATGTGCTGAGTGCCAAGAAGAGACAGGGCAAAGGTAGCTGCTCCCCCGCCCTCCCTAGACACGGCACCTACCAAGCTGACCACCACCCTTGGCCTGAGCACCAGGTGGTGGAGCAGAGCGCAGAATGAGCCTAACAGGGCACCTGGCCTGGTGGGAGGAGGGGTGAGAACTAGGGGGACCTCCTGGAAGAAATGACCCCCAGCCGTTCCTGGCAGAATGGACCGTGGGCACACAGGCCACTTCCCCAGGCCGAGTATGGCTCTCAGGGCAACATGCCCCTGGAAAGTGGGCTGCAACCAGGACGCAGCAAGGGCCCAGGGCCGAGCTGCGATTCCGGGTGGGCCTACCGCGGCCCGCCAGCGTGTGCCTGCAGAATCAAGGGCGTCGAGCAGAGCGTGGAGCAGCCCTTTACCTTGCGCGCCGCGGGGCGTGCCAAGTGTGGCCGCAGCTGTCCTGGCTGCCACCCTCCCTGGCCACAGCTTGCCAACACTGCAGGACAGGCCGAGGGCTCTGCACCTGGCACCTGGGCCGACGGCGAGACCGACCCCCAAACGCCGGGCCCACAGGATCAGAGACAAGGAGGGGACCTCCGGGGGGCCGGGACTCGCGTGGGCGGTATCTCGGGCCTGGAGGTCCGGGGCGTGGTCACGGGACAGGGCCTCCGATGGGCGGAGCCTGCGGTTGGGGGCCTCCAAGAACGCGGCTCTCACTGGGTGGAAGCTCGGGGGCGGGGCGGGCGGGGCGGGGCCGCATTGCCGGGGCGGGGCTCGCGCGGGGCGGGGCCTCCATAAAGCGGCCGGGCGGCCCGGCCCGCGCTCCGGGTCCGCGCCCAGTATGCTGGCGGGGGCGTCGGCCGCCCGCGGGCTCCTGCAGCTGCTGCTGCCGCTCCTGCCGCTGCCTCAGGTGGGTCGGCGGGCGCCTGGCGTGGGTTCCGCGGGGCGGGTCGCGCTCGGCGCACCCCGGCCCGAGCTCACCCCTGTCCCCGCAGGTGACGCTGGGCTTCTCGGACGGCAGCTGCGACCCCTCGGACCAGTAAGTTGGGAGGGAGGGGTGGCGAGGAGGGAGCGGGGGCCTGGGGCTGGCCCCGCCCTTCGGGGCGGCTGCGGCGGGGCGGGCGGGGCCCGCTCACTGCAGGTGCCGCCGTCCCCACAGGTGCCCGCCCCAGGCCCGCTGGAGCAGCCTGTGGCACGTGGGGTAAGTGGAGGCCGCGGCGCGGAATCGGGTCCGACGGTTCTCCCCGGGGCCAAGCCCACCAGCTCCCACGCCGCCCGGCTCCACCGCCGAGGGGTCGCCAGCACTGTCCCCTCCGGGCGCTGGCGGTAAGGCGCTGGGACCCTCAGCAGCCTGGAAGGCTGACCCCAGCCTCCCGCCTCCCGCGCCAGGGGCGGTCTCCCTCGGGGGTCCTGCCCCAGCCCCGCGCAGCCCTGGGCACCCCCAGCTCTGGGCAGACTGCCCCCACAGCCTGCCTGCCCACCGCCCGCTCCCTCCTGCCTCTCTCCTGAGGGAGTCCCCCGTGAACATGGTCATTGGTCTGGGCACAGGATTGTGCATTCGGCCCAGGACAGTGTGTCCTGGGAGTGAGCCCAAGGCCACTTGTGGCCAGCCCGGAGAGACAGCCAGGGCCAGCACCAGGAGGCCAGGGCCAGCTAGCGCCTCAGGCCCCGCGTGGCCAGGAAGGAGGTGTCTGGCCTGGAGAGACCTGTGGTTCTCGTTGATCCTGTGCTTTTTCCCCGTCTGGTGTGGTTGGGCCATCCGGGGAGCAGGTACCTAGTGGCTGTGGGTCCGTCCAGAGGTAGGGTCTTGCTCCTCCTTGCCCAGGCTTATCCTGCTCGCTGTCCTCCTGCTGCTGCTGTGCGGGGTCACGGCCAGCTGTGTCCGGTTCTGCTGCCTGCGGAAGCGGGCACACGCCCAGTCGCACCTGCCATCGGCACCTCAGCCTTGCGACCTGACGATCATCCCTGTGGACAGTGACAGCCCCGTGCACAGCACTGTGACCTGTGAGTGCCTGCACACCTGCCTGCAGGGCGAGTGGGGGCACGTGAGGGCCAGACCCATCCCCACAAACTCACTCTGGTTCCTTGCAGCCTACAGCTCGGTGCAGCACCCGCTGGGTATGCGGCTGCCCCTGCCATTTGGGGAGCTGGACCTCGACTCCATGACCCCTCCCGCCTACAGCCCAGTCTACACCCTCGAGCTGCCTCCCTCCTATGATGAGGCTGTCAAGATGGCCAAACCCGGACAGGAAGAGCCACCCCCTCCGTAGCTTAGCCCCCTCCCCCGGGCCTCATGCCTAGAGACTCCTCCAAGGCCCCAGGGGCTGAGCCTCAAAGCCCAACACCACCAGCTGTCGCCCTGGTGCCCCTCAGAGGGAGTGGGGAGTTCTCCTGAGCTCCCTATGCCACCAGCCACCTCGTGCTCACAGGAGACCCCAGCCCACCCTCACCATCCTTCCTCCCGGGAAGGACAGACATCCAGCACATTGCTGCAGCCCTGGCCTCGTTGCTATGCAACGCCAGGCGGACACACACACACACACACACACACACACGTTGCTACATCCAGCCCTAGGCCCTGGCCCAGCCCCAGCAGGCCCTCTGCCTAAAGGAAGCCCCACAGGTCTAAGCCTCCACAGCTTTTTGGAGAGAATAAAGTTTGTATCTAAGCAGTCTCTCTCTGCCTGTAGGAAAGGGCTCCGCTCGCTCCAGGAGGGGCTCTCGGGCAGCTGCCCGGTGCAGGCAGACAGGGTGAGTGCTTGGGCTCCGCCTGGCCTAGCCTCACCTTCGGGCTGCTGTTGTGGGTGATTTCAGGTATCACAGCAGAAGGACAGGCTGTGTGCCATGGGTGACTCTGGAAAACCCTCTCCCTTTACCAGACCCACACCGTTGCCAGGTTGGGGACAGGGAAGCACACATGAGTCTGGCAGGAGCGTTTATTGACTACATTGCTGGGTAGGGTGGGGTGGGGTGGGCGGCAGTGGGCAGTGGCGGGCAGCAGCTCCTTGGTTGGGCAGGCCTCCCACGGCTGAAGCAGCTGCTCCTACTGGACCAGCTTGAAGGACTCTCCGGTCATCATGGCCACAAACTCTGGAAGCAGAAGGACAGGTCAGCAGCCCAGCCTGGCCTGGCAGTGGGCTCCCAGGGCCCATCCCCCACTCACCCTCATAGTCGATGGTCCCGTCCCCATCTTTGTCTGCCTCCTTCATCATCTGCTCAGCCTCCACCTCGTTGAGGGGCTCGCCTGCATTCATGAGCACATACCTGCGGGACCCTCCCGACCCCCCGCACTGAGTGGCAGCCTGTAGGGCACCCGCCCTCACCCCCCCACCCCCGGCCCTGGCCCTACTTGAGTGTGTCCCAGTCGATGTAACCCTTTCCCTCCTTGTCGAAGACTTGGAAAGCGGCCCTCAGCTCGCCCTCCTGGTTCTGGGCCTTCTCCCAGTAAATCCCCATCAGGGCCAGGAAGCTGTCGCAGTTGAAGAAGCCTTTGTCTGCAGGGAGGAAGGCGAGGGACGGGGTCATGTAAGGGGGCAGGGCGCAGCCCCCCCACTCACACAGCCCACCCCCAGGTCCCCCACACAGCCTCACTGTCTCGGTCCACGTCCTTGGCCATGGAAGCCAGCTCGCTCTTGGTGGGGTTGATGCCCAGCAGGCTCATGAGCCGCTCCAGCTCACCCGTCTTCACCTCCCCGTTGCCCTCCTCGTCGAACATCTCGAAGATCCCCTTGTACTCCTTGATCTGCTCGGCTGTCAGGCGCTCTGTCTGTGGGGACACGGACACCTTGGCCAGCTTCACAGGGGCCCTCTGCCCCTTCATCCGGGGGAGGTTCGAGGCCCAGGACACGTGGCAGAAGACACCCTTCAGAGCATGTGGTTTAAAAAGGAGGCCCCCAGCCTGGAGCCAGCTCCCAGACGAGGGGGAACGAGTGGTGGGTCTTGAGGGACGAGCATGCTCTGCCAGATGGCTTAAAGGGGAAGGACGCTCGAGGCAGGGCCAGGCGAGAGCAGCAGGCACACAAGAGCCAGGCACAGGTCAGCCTCACAAGGGAGCAGTAGGGGCTGCAGGGCACAGGGGCCATGGCAGTGGACACAGGTGAGGCCAGGTGAAGGATGCCCTGGACCAACGGGAGGAGCCTGCCCAGGCCAGGGTGGAGGCTTCAGGGGGCTTCCAGGCATCCCAGGGGGAGAGTCCAGCACCCGGCCATGTCTGCCTGCCACCACCAAGGCAGCTTTCAGAAAGGGCTGCCCAGCCCAGCCCCCCGCTCTGCCCTCTCTGTCCAGCCTTGCTGGGCTTCTTCCTCGGTTCCTAGAGAGACCCTCACAGCTTCAGGCCCCAGCCATCCCTGCGCCTGGAGGCTCTGCCGGTCTTCTCTGTCCCAGGCACTGCTCCCAGCCCCGCTCCACCACCCAGGAGTCCTGCCAGGAGCAGCCTTACCATGTCTGTGGCCGGCGGAGCGGACACCACGGTGTCACTAGAGCTGCTGTGGGCAGGGCACAAGGGGAAGAGGTGGCGCCCGCGTTTTAGCTGAGCCCCGCTGCCTGGGGTCCCTGGGGTCCAGATTCCAAGAGCCTTTTATGGCCAGGAGATCCTGCTGGCCCTATTTCGGGACAGGCTTGGCCCTTCCCCACATAGCCCCTTCCTGGTGTTCCTCGGCCTAGGCATCCCCTCACCCTGGAGCCCCCCTCAGACCCTGGGTCTCAGCCAAGGCCCCCACCCCAGCCTCAATGCTGCCGGGGCCACAGCAAGAATGGACACCTCGGGCTGAAGCCTGGAGAGGGGCTATTCCATCTTAGTGTCACCCTCCTCCTCATCTGTGAGACCCTCACAGTGGCTGTCATCACTTATTTGTGGGGGTTTTGTTGGGTGTACACCCTGGTCAGGTACTGCCCTCAAGTCCATGTGGGCCCAGCGCCTTGAAGATGCTCTAGAGACAGGTGAGGTCATGAGTGCTCCTCCCACCCCGGTGAGTGCTGCAGGGGCTGGGGGTCCGCAGTCCAAGAGGAGACAGCTTCACATGGCTGGGGATAGGGGGCAGCACAGACAGAACCAGGGCCCAACAGGCCACCAGGAGGCCAGGCCAGTTTCCTCTGGGCAGTCGGGGGCTATTCTGGGGTTTCTCAGGGAAACCTGACCTCCCTTCCACTCAGAACAGCAAAGCTGGCTCCCGAGAGAGCTGGGTGCCAGGCTGTCTAGTGACAAGATGTCACAGCTGCACACACACCTGCATACATGTGCTCAGCCCTCACACACAGGCACCCCCCCACCCGGAGCTCCCAACACCTCAGCCCAGGTCTCCTGCTCCCCTGGCCCTGAGCACAAGACCTGCTAAGGGAGCTCTTCCCACCAGCCTCCAGTTCCTGCCCCCAGAGATAGTCAGAGACAGCCCCCCTCGTTCCTGTCACTGCCCCCCGCCCCCTCATGTGTGATCCCCAGAGTGGAGTATGTACCGCGTAAACACACACACACACACACCTGCCCCGGTGACAGGCCTCCTGATGAATCTGAGCAGGTGAGCCCAACCCCCACCCTTTCGAGCTGGCTCCTGCAGCCTCCAGTTTCCCACTGACGCCCAGGCCAGCTGCTGAGGCCACAAGATTTGTGCTGACGGGGACAGGATGGCTCCAGCGGGTGCCAGGTCATCGGGCGGCCAGGGCTGGAGGAGAATCCTGCTCTGGGTCTGCTCCCTTCCGATGGTGAGAAGACGTTCCCACCCCACTCCCTTGAAAATCCCAAACTACAGGCATGGGAATTGAAACACCATTTCAGTGAAACTCTTCCCATCCAAAAGTCCAAACCACAGTATGTGGAGAAGACAGCGGAGGGGACGACAGCCCGATGGGGTGTGGAAGCCCGAGGACCTGCGGAGAAAGAGTGAGGGTAACATCACATCGCTTTAGGTAGGCTCTGGCGCCCAGATGTTTGCTCAGACACTAGTCTAGATCTTGCTGTGAACGTTTTTTTAAAAATATATTTATTGATTACAGTGGTGAAATTTGCATAAAATATTACCCTGAGAAGGGAAGGAACATTGAACATCAATTAGTACCACAATCTTTTTTAGAGAGAGAGGAAGGGAGAAGGAGAGAGAGAAATATCAATGTGAGAGCAGAACATCGATCGGCTGCCTCTTGCATGTCCCCTCCGGGAGATCAAGCCGAAACCCAGGCATTTGCCCTGACCAAAAATCGAACCAGCAACCTTTCGGTGCACAGGACAATGACACCCAACCAAGTGAACCACACTGGCCAGGGCCACAATCTTTATTATTATTATTATTTGTGATAAAAACACAGCACATAAGATTTATCATCCTAACCACTTGTGTGTGCACAGCTCAGGGACATTAAGCACATTCACATTGCTGCGCAGCCCTCATGACCATCATCTCCGGAACTTTCCAGCTTTCCAAACTGAAACTGTCCTCATGAAATACTCACCCCACCCCCCCGCACCACCATCTACTTTCTGTCTCTATGGACCTGACTCCTCCAGGGACCTCCTGCGAGAGGAATCACACAGCGTCTGTCCTTCTGCATCTGGCTTGTTTCACGGAACTTGTGCTGAAGGTCCATCCATGTAGCAGGTGTCAGAATTTCCTTCTTTTTTTTTTTTAACGCTGGATAATAATTCCATTGTATGTTGCATTAGTCCGGATTCTCCACAGAAAGACAACCAATTCTATATAGATTTTACTATTATAAGGAATTGGCTCACGTGATTACGGAGTCCAAGAAATTCCAGGACCTGCGGGCGGCGAGCGGAGGCCCAGGAGAGCGGGTGGCGAAGGCCTGAGAGCCAAGGGCGCAGATGCCCGAAGGCAGGAGCGGACGACGTCCCAGCTCGGGCAGACCAAGCTGGCTCTTCCTGAGCCTGTGTTCCATTCGGGCCTCAAGGGCTGGATGCTGTGACGTCTGCACATTCAAAGGCTAATCTCTTCCCTAGCCAGCCCCTCCACGCCGTTCGGTCCCACCTTTTGCACCGCACTCGGCCCCGCCCCGTAGTCTGGGCCCGCCCCCCTGTCCGTCACCAGACCCCGCCCCGCTCTGCAGCTCGGTCCCGCCCCCTTCCGTCACTAAGCCCCGCTCCGTCGCTCGGCTCCGCCCCCCCGGTCCATCATAGGCCCCGCCCTCTCCTTCAGCACCGTCTCTTGGTCCCGCCCCCACTCCGTCTCTCGGTCCCGCCTTCTCCCTGTCATTCGGTCTCACGATTTGCCCGGCATCCGGTCCATTTCATCACCCGGCCCCGCCCCGTCGTCCGGCCTCTCCCCGGGTCCGCTAGACTCCGCCCCTCTTTGCCCCGCCCTTTCCTCCGTTGGTCCCGCCCCGTCGCTCAGCCCGGAAGCGGCGCGCCGGCGGCCACTCCGCGCGTCTGCACTAGGCGGCGCTCGTGGGCCGCACGGAGCCGGGCAGAGGCGGGCGGGGCGCGAGCCGGCAGCAGTTCCGGGTCCGCCGCTCTGAGGTCGGCCCTCCTGGGTTGGAGCTGGACCGGGTCTCGGTCCGGGCTCGCCCGCCCGGGGCGCGTTCGGTACCTGGTTTCAGAGCCCTGCCCGCGAAGCCTCACCTTTGGGTCCCCCAGTTGTGGGACAAAAGCAGGTGTAACTGCCCGTCCCCTCGTCCCGCAGGGGGCAGTAGTGGGGCGGGGCGCCCACTGCGCAGACGTGGCGCCTGCGCGCGACCCGGTCCGGCCTGCGGAGCGCCCCGGCAGACCCGCTCGCCCGAGACCCCGCCGCCCGGACCGGCCCGGTTCTCCCCCAGGACCTCGGGGCCTTCCTGTCCTGGTGGCTCCTCCTGCTCTTCCTCAGTCTCGGATGATTGTGACAACAGGACGTCATTTCGTCCAAAAGCCAGGTGTTTTTTTAAGATTTTTTAGAGAGAGAGAGAAACCCATGTGATCGGCTCCTGCACGCCCCTACTGGGGATCCAGCCCACAACCGGGGCCTGTGCCCTGACCGGGAATCCCGGGACCTCTCAGTCCACGGAGCCACACCACCCGGTTGCTAACAGAGGTTTTAAACGCAGCAACAGCCTCAGACCTCTCTGCAACCCAAGTTCCAGTGGGCTCAGCGGCCAGGGAGGGGCAGGAGCCTGGAGGTCTGTCCTGCACAAAGGGGAAACTGAGGCTCGAGGAGGCGAAGCCCCTTGCCGAGGGGAGCCGCCTGTCCTGCTTCTGCGCAGAGCTTGGCCTTGGGAGCAGCACCCATGGGCCCAGGGTGGGCAGAGCCAGGCAGCAGGAATGGGGCATGCATGGCCCTGGCCTCAGTGGTGCTCCAGATGTCCCCCTGACAGGGTGGACTCAGCCCCTCACCCTCTATGGGGCTTTCTCCCATGGTGTCTCTCAGAGGTCTTTGAACCTCAGTGACACCCTCCCACCCTGGCCACCAGGGGCTGTTGGAGTGGCAGGACAGACAGGCCCTTGATGTCTGATGTGGCAAGCTCAGCCACCCCCAGGGGGACGCCAGGGCGGGCCTGGGGACAAGCCCTGGGCAGAGGCCCAAAGGAACATAGCAGCACAGTCTCAGATTGACGTCACAGCGAGCGCTCCGGGGCCCCTGGCTCCAGGCAGCGCCCCTCCTGGGCCCCAAATGCTGGTTTCCAAAACATCCCGGGCCTGCAGGCCCAGCCACCCAGGAGGGGCCAGGGCTGCATCGGGCCCCACGCAGCACCCCTGCTCCGTGGGGTCCCAGCCCACCACTTCCTCCTTCACCTTCGGACCTCATGCCTGCAGGACCTGAGACCACCCTCTAACTCCACCCTCTCCAGGTCCCCTGCCTCTTGTTGCCCCTTCCAGGCACACCTTGCATCACCTCCCAGGGGGCAGGTGGGCTGGGCCTCAGGGGCAGGATTCCTGACAAACAGCCCTCAGACTCTGGGGCACACTGGAGATGAGGCAAGGGCTGCCTTCAAGATCAAGGCCCCCTGGGGAAGACCTGCAGGACTGAAACCCTGGGGCCAGGGATTGGGGACGCTGCAGGGGGGCGCTGTGGTGGGATAGCCCATGCAGAAGGGCACTTGCTGTCCCCACCCCCTGCCTGCCCCAGGGCACCACCTAACTTGGAGCAGAGCCAGGTGGCCTAGGGCAGGTTGGAGCGGGAAAGAATGGGACCCAGTGACACTCCCCTGGCTGTCCCCCCTGGCCCAGCCCACACCGGACCCAGACATCCCCACAGCCACCTGGCGCCCACCTCAGCTTCAGAAAGCTGCTAAAGAGGCTGGGCTGCCCCTAGGTCCTGCCTGGTTGGAGCCGGGAATGGGGCAAGGGGCAGAAGGAAGACCGCCCTGCAGGCAGGACAGTCCAGGTCAACTGTGCAGCCCTGAGGTGGGGAGGGCAAGGAGGAGACCCAGGGCAAGGGGCCGGGTCCTCCCCCTCCAGGCTGAACAGTGTCCCCAGGTGCTATTCGGAAGGAAGGGGGCCCAGTGGGATCCGATGCAGGGAACCCTCCAGGAGCGAGACCTCCTGTACCACCCGTGCCGGCAACAGCTGGCCGTGGCCTCTTTTATCCAAGGCCAGCTCCAGTTCCGAGCTTGGGAGGAGGGTCCTGCTCTGCAGACAGTCAGACCCCGGGGACCAGTAGACAGGAAGGCACGGCACGGCCCAGAAGTGGAAGGGGGTGGCAGTGTGGGGGTGAGCCGGGTGCTTTGCTAGAGTTCCTGGGGAGGAGCACTGGGGTGGAGGTGGGTGACAGGAAGGGCCCCCCCACTCCTGAGGCACCTCCAGGCCCAGCATTCAAGACCCCCGCCCTGTCCTGCCTCCTGGCTGCATTACAGGTACACCCCCCGCCCCTCCGGCCGGCTCTGGAACCCTGCATCTGGTCCCTGCTGCTCTGGCCATATGACCCCGTGGGGGTTCAGAACCAGCCACCCCAAATGTCCAAACCTGTAGAGAATTTTTATCTTTCTTATTTTTAAGTCTCACCCGAGGATATGTTTATTGATTTTAGAGAGAGGGGAAGGGAGAAAAACATCAATCAGTACTCACCCCAACCCAGGATCAAACCCACAACCCAGGTATGTGCCCTGACTGGGAATCGAACCCACAACCTTTAGGTCCACAGGACAAGGCCCACTGAGCCACACCTGCCGGAGTTAGAGCTTTTGTGAGTTTATTTGAACCACACTGACGACAATTGCCGGGAAGCAAAATCTCAACGGATTGAGAAAATGCTCTGGAGAGGGACAGTTTTACAGCTTATTTTATACACCAGACTCAAAGGAGGAGATGTAAGGAGGAGTTACATGAAACCCACTCAAGGTGGATTAAGGGGATGGAAGAAGGCAGAGCTGGGAAATCTCTGGGATTGGATAAAGAGTAAACTGGCCCTGGCCGGTTTGGCTCAGTGATTAGAGCGTCGGCCCTCGGACCAGAGAGACCCGGTTTCGGTTCCTGCTAAGGGCACGTACCTCGGTTGCAGTTTGTCCCCGGGGGTCGTGTGGGTGGCAGCCAGTGTGTCTCCCTCGCATCGATGTTTCTCTCTCTCTCTTCCTCCCTCTCTCCCTCTATCTGAAGATGAATGCAAAAAGTGTCCTCGGGTGAGGATAAAAAAGTTAAATTGAATTAAATTAAAAAGAGTAAACCGGAAAGACTTACTTCTTCCACGGGTGGGCATGTGGTAATTAATTAACATTTACAGCCCCTGGAGATGCTGAGCCGGGAACAAGATAACCATGAGGGGTCCTGTGGCCTTGCTCTGGGTGTGCCCGGAGGGGTCTGGAAAGAATACTACTCTGGCATTTCAAAGGTATGTTTATCTTAGATGCAAAAAGACCATAGACAGGTTCACTTACGGTAAAGATTGACCTTTGTCAGAGATGCTACAGGCCTAGGAGGTGACACCCACCATGACCCGCATTTAGTGAGGAATTTTTATGTTCAGACCATCCTGCCTGGTTACTGTGGGTCTCTGAGTTTGTCGGGCCCCCGTGTAGGCCTCCCCGAGCTTGTCAGGTTTCGAATGTGGTCCACATGCTGATGACTTTGAGCTAAAGGCAGGTGTAGCTTCAGGCTCAAAAGAAACTGCCCCTCCCTTGACTACCTGGAAGAACTTGAATCAGGGGCCTTGCCCGTAGTAAAAAATTATCAGCAATAACTTGTTGTGACCTATCTATAGGGCAGAACAAGTTTCTATTTACTAAGCATCTGTTCTTCTTAGCCCCCAAGGTGCCTTACCTGTCCTGAGCTCTGGATGTCTGTCCCCGCGTTCCCTTCTAGCTCTGATCCTCTCACGCATGTGGGGGTCTGTCGCTCATGTGTGCAGGGTTCCCAAACATATGTGCGTCTCAAATTTGGTTACTTTCTATTGCTACTCTGTCTCATGTCTCTTTGACTATTAGACCGCCAGAGGAGCCTTGGGGGTAGAGGGAAGGTTCTTCCTCCCCACACCCTTTGTCTGCAAAATCCTCGCCCCCTCTCTGGGGTACTCCTCCTGCTCCCCCTTGACCGTTCTCCCTTTGGCGGACATTGGCAACTCTGGCACATTCCGGGCTACACACGCTCCCTTGTGGCCCTTCACTAGCCCGTAGTTCTCCAGGCCCACCACACTCACTCTGCTTCTCACCCGACAGCTGTGAGCATCTTGAGCCAGGAAGGTCCAGGACACAGCACGTTCATCCTCTGCCCCACCAGCCGCTCCTCTCCATCCTCTCGGCTCCCTGCTGGCTGCTCAGATGGGCACCCTGGTGTCACCCCGCCCCTCCTGTCCTGCCTGTCGCGCACACTGTGCTGCCCTCCGCATGGCTCTCTCTCGCCTCCTCTGCAGTTTATCTTTGTTGTTGCTGGTCCTCACCCGAGGATATTTTTCCATTGATTTTTTTAGAGAGAGCGGAAGGGAGGGAGGGAAGGAAAGAGAGAGAGAGAAACTTCGATGTGAGAGAGACATATCGATTCATTGCCTCCCGCACATGCCCTGGCCGGGGCCAGGGATTGAACCTGCAGCCCAGGTATGTGCCCTTGACTGGGAACTGAACCCTGGACCCTTTGGTGTGTGAGCCGATGCTCTAACCACTGAACCACACCAGCCAGGGCTCCGGTCAGTTTATCTTTTTTAAAGAAGTAGCTGGTATATGTCAATGGCTTTTTTTTTTTTTTTTTTGTAGAGAAAGAAAAGTCGTTCTTCACATTCTCATGGAATCTCAAGGGAGCCTGGACAGCCAAAGCAATCTTGAAAAGAAGACTGGTGTTGGAGGGCTCACACTTCCCGATGTCAAACCTACTGCAAAGCTGCCGTGATCCTCACATCTGGGGTCAAACGATTTCCGACAAGGGTGCCAGGACCACCAATGGGGAAAGGACAGTGTTTTCAACAAATGGTACTGGGAGACCTGGATGTCCACACACACAAAAATGAACTCAGCCCAGGCCCCACACCACATACAAAAGTAACTCAAAATTGCCCTGGCTGGTTTGGCTCAGTGGTCAGAGTGTTGGCCCGTGGACCAAAGAGTCTCGGGTTCGATTCCAGTCAAGGGCACCTAACTCGGTTGCAGTTTGGTCCCTGGCACTCGGGGTCATGGGGGAGGCAACAGGTCGATATGTCTCTCTCACATCAATGTTTCTCTCTCTTTCTTCCTCCCTCTCTCCCTCCCACTCTGTCTGAAGATAAATGCAAAAATGTCCTCAGGTGAGGATAAAAATAAATAAAAATAAATTTTAGCTCTGGCCGGTTTGGCTCAGCGGTTGGAGTGTCGGCCTGCGGACCAGAGAGTCCCGGGTTTGGTTACCACTAGGGGCACGAACCAAAATAAATAAATAAATAAATAAATACATTTTTAAAAAGCCCAGCCGGTGTGGCTCAGTGGATTGAACGTTGTCCCATGGACTAAGAGGTCCCAGTTCCATTCCCGGTCAGGGCACATGCCCGGGTTGTGGGCTTGATCCCCAGTGGGAGGTGTGCAGGAGGCAGCTGATTGATGTTTCCCTCTTACATTGATATTTCTATCTCTCTCTCTTTTCCTCTCCCTCTAAAAAATCAATAAAAATATATTTTTAATTTAATTAATTAATTTTTTATCCTCACCCGAGATATTTTTCCATTTATTTTCAGACAGAGTGGGAAAGGAGTAGAAAGAGAGACACACATCGATGTGAGAGAGACACACCGACTGGCTGCCTGGCTGCCTCCCGCACGACCCTGGCCAGGGCCAGGGACCGAACTGCAGCTGAGGTACGTGCCCTTGACTGGAATCGAACCCACAACTCATTGGTCTGTGGGCTGATGCTCTAACTGCTAAGCCAAACCAGCCAGGGCAACAAAAAATATATATTTTTTTTAAATGGGCAAAGGACCTGAATTGACATTCCTTCGAAGAAGATACACCAATGGCCAATAAGCCCTGGAACCAAACCAATGCCCAGTCACTAGGGAAACGCAAATCAAACTACAGAGAGACACCACTTCACACCCACTGGAATGGCTAGAATGAAAAAGGCAGCCAGGCCCAGCCGGTGTGGCTCAGTGGTTGAGTGTCGACCCATGCACCAGGAGGTTGCTGGTTCCGTTCCCAGTCGGAGCACGTGCCTGGGTTGTGGGCCGGGTCCCGGGAGGGTGGGGCATGCAGGAGGTGGCCAGTCCATGTTCTTTCTCATCGATGTTTCTCTCTCTCTCTCTCTCTCTCTCTCTCTCTCCTTTCCTCTCTTTAAAAAGCAATAAAGAAAAACAAAAATAAAAAAGGCAGACAGTAACAAGTGTTGGCAAGAACTTGGAGCCGTTGGACCCCGTGCATGGCTGTTGTGGGTGTAAGCCCGTGCGGCTGCGGTGGAAGACAGTGTGGCAAACACCCCAAAGAATTGAAAACAGATGTTCAGACAAAGACGTGTACATTAATGTTCGGAGCAGCTCTAATCACAGTAGCCAAAAGGTGAAAACAACTCAAATGTCCATCCACAGTGATGGATAAAGCGTGATCTAGCCAGTCTTTTTTTTTTTTTTTTTTAGAGAGAGAAACATCGATGATAGAGAAACATGGATTGGCCGCCTCCTGCATGCCCTCCACTGGGGATCAGGCCCACAACCTGGGCATGTGCCCTGACCAGGAATTGAACCTGCGACCTCTTGGTGCATGGGTCGCTGATCAACCACTGAGCCACACCAGCCGGCCGGGCCCATCCAGTCTTAATAAGGAGTGAAGCTCTGACACTCGATGCAACGTGGATGGACCTTGAAAGCATGACTCGGAGTAGGGGAAGCCAGACACAGAAGGTTACATGTTGCACGAATCGCCATGCAGTACCCAGAACCAGCAAACGCGTGGAAACAGAAAGCAGACCAGTGGTTGCAGGGGCGGGGGCAGAGAATGGGGAGTGACTGCTCCGGGGTACGGGGTCTCCTTCGGAGGTGATGAAAATGTTCTGGAACTAGACGGAGGAATTATTGTGGGTCACACAATAATGTGAGTATGTGAATGTCACTAAACTGCACACTTCAAAAGGGTTTAAATCGTAAATTTTACCACAATGTAAAACAAAAAAGTAGCTGATGAGACAGAACCCTACATAGGGAACCAGGGAGGGCTTCAGAGTCCCCCTCCTGGTTAGGGGGATGTGGGGTGCCCCAAGGGGAGGCCGTTCCTCGTGGACACCCTATGCCCTGGGCTGAGCAGAGGGCAGGGTGGGGACACGGGTACTCGGGCCATGGGCTGAGTCCCTGCCCCCTCACAGGGAAGGGCAGTACGGTGGGGTCTTTCTGTTGGAGAGGACAGTCCCCCCAGATCTGTGACCTCAGAAGAGACCAAGGGGCAATCAGGACAGTGACCAGGATGCAGGCCCAGAGGAAAGGGCCATGTGTGCTGGGCACTCCGAGGGTCAAGGGGCACCAGGTGTCGTGGTGTGGCGTGACAGCTGTGACGTGGGGTGGCAGGTGTGGCACCCCGTAAGTGACCGTGGAGTGGCGTGCCCATTCCCCTGCTCCCAGAGAATGCTGCTCTGCTCTGCGGCTGCTACGTTGCACAAGGGCTGCTACGGCCCCTCATGGCATCTTTGCATCAGATGACCTCGGGCCAGCTTCCTGGGGGGCGAGAAGGCAGTTCGAGGGCACAGGTGCAACTTTGGGTCTATCTTTGGGCTGCTGCTTACCTGGCAGGGCCTGACAGGACAGCAGGCACCCCCAGGGGCTGGACCACCCACCCTCCTCCTGCCTGGGGGTACCACAGGTGCAAGCTGTTTACTTGGCAGGTGCTGGCAGAGCTGAGTCTGGGGTGCTCTGTCCCACAGGCAGGGCTCTGGCAGTGGGAGACAAGGGAACCTGGAGACCAGGATGGGTCCAGTGGCCCTGAGAGCAGCCCCCCAACCCAGAGTAGCCCACCTGAGTTCATGTGCGTGCTACATGGCCCAAGGGACCCGTCCCTGAGTAAGCTCAGGCCTTTAGGTGGCACATGAGGACAGGAGGCTTGGGAGCAGCAGGGTGGGGGGGCCCAGCAGGGGTCTCCAGGTCTCAGATCCCCAAGGCTGGTGGGCACAGGGGCTGCCTCTGAACCAGCCCTCTTCATAGCCTCCCTGTCTCCTCATCTCTCTGGTGGGGCCTGGACTCCCCTCGGGTCTGCGTGTGCCCCTCCCTGACCCTCGGTCTCTCTCTGGGCCTCTGAGCAGCTGCATCTCACGTTCAGTGCTCCCAGCCGGCCAGCGGGGCCTAGGGCGTAGCCGCCTCCGGGAGGGGCGGGTGACTGCTGGCCCTCTGCAGGCAGCTGTGGGAAGCCCTGGAGAACAATTGTGGCCTCTCCGCCCAGGAGCCGCCCAGACTCAGACAGGAAATGGGGCTGGGGCTGGGGTGGTGGGAGCATTGACTGCCCCTTGGGGCACTCCTGACGCCCCACCCCAGGAGCCCCTAGGCTGTTGTAAGGGTTGGGGGCAGAGTGCAGGGGGGAGGCTGGAGCCTGCCCAGCCCTTTCCCTCCAGGCTCTGGCCCAGCATCCGGTGTGAGGGCCCGGCAGGCCAGGGGCAGGGGCTGCCTAGCCAGCCTGGAGGAGCCGGGGGCCTGGGCCTGTGTGGGCCTTGAACCCATGTGTCCACAGAGGCTTCTTTTCTGAGCAGCTCAGCTGCCGCCCAGGGCCTGCTGCTAGCCAACAGGCAGGTGGGGATGCCTTCGTTTTCCCTGCGCAGCAGCCCTCCTCCTCCAGGTGACAGCACTTTGCTCTGGGAGCTAAGGAGCATCCCCGCAGGGCCACTAACTGTGACTCCTCCATTCCCTGCCTCCAGGGCCACGGGAGTGAGGCCTTTCAGAGCCTTCCTGGGTCGTCAGCATAGACACCTGAGTCTTTGGAGCGCTGTGGCTACTAAGCTGGGGGTGATAGGAGGTGGGCCCAGCAGCCATCATTCCCCCAGAGAGAAGAGGAAGCACCCAGATGAGGAAACAGAGCCAAGCGGGGAGCCCTGACAGCCTCTGTGAACACCTGGACCCAGCCATGCCTGATGCCAGACATCTGCACCTGGGCTCATTCCCCGAGCCAGTCAGTTGCCTCTTTTCACATACACTGGTTTATGTGAAGACACTGACACTCACTACCCAGAGTTCGGACTGATTCTCCCTGCTCGCGGTTGCATCCTTCTCGGTTAGAGAGGTTCATGTTCTCAACCAAAGATGTCTCACTCCATGAATGATGATGCTGAACAGCCCCCCATTCATGTGTGTCTGTGGCTCCCAAATTCATCGATGGAGCCAGGCTTCCTAGTTCCGCAGGGCAGCCCCAGGTTCTGCATCGAGAGTGGGTGCAGCCGCCTCAAGGAGCCCTGCAGGGGAGCCCCGCAGAGCACCCCCACAGGGGAAGGTGGGCTATACTGTGACACGCTGTTCGGGCCTTCACTAGAGCTGACAGTCCCCCTGAGCACTGCCCCAAGGTCCCAGGAGTGGCCTTCTCTAGGATGTCCACTCCGAGTCTAGGGTGGGGGGACCTGCCCCCTGAAATGCAGCTTTCCACCTCTGCATTTGCCCTCCTCCACTTCTCACTTGGTACTTTCTGGTTCCCCACTGGCCCCCCAAGTCTGAATGTCCCCATGAGGGATGACCAGGGATGACCAAAGGGGGTGACCAGGAGGGTGATGGGTTCAGAGGTCAGGTCATGAGAGGCATGGATGGGGGCTTGGGGACAAGCAAGGAGCCATGCCCTGGGGAGAGAGAAGCTGCTTCCACTGCATAGGGGAGGGGTGCAGGGCCCTTCACGGTGTGCTGGCAGCTGGAGGCAATGACCAGCACCCTCCTCAAGGCTGATGAGGCTGTCTGCCCCCACACCAGCCTCCTGAGCCTTGGTGCCCAAGACCTTGCTGGCCAGGCCCACCTTGGGGCCTTGACCCCTCCCTGGGCTCTGAGACTGCCAGCCTCCTCCTCCCATCAGCACCCTTAGGGTCCGCTCCCTGCTTCACTGTTTGCCATACCAGGGGCTCTGCTCAAATGTCACTGTCCCACTGGCCACCCCACCTAAAGCCACCCACCCGCGTTCCCTGTGCCCCTCCCAGCAGACCGGTCCTGCGTCTGGCAGATGGGCACCCACTGGTGCTCCGTGTCTGCTGAGAGAGCCATGAAGAGCAGCCTCCTCACCACCCTGACCCCGTTTGCCACCAAACGCTGCCTCTGGAAGCCTGCGGGAACTAATTAACACTTCTGGATTACCTACATTCTGCTCCCTCTCCCTCCCTTCGGTGTCCCATCCTCTGTCCTCTGGGGCTCCAGGCAGGGTCAGGCTCCTGTCTCACTTACTGGCAGCAGAGACAGGCACCACGTGACGGAGAAACAGACAGTGCTCAGAGGGACGCCCACAGACCCTGCGGGAGCACCCCATGGCTCTGAGACCCTTCAAAGCCAGGCTTGGAGCTCGGCCCAGGTGGGTGCGGGTCTGGCGCCTGTGCAGACTGTTTGAATAATTTATGTTCAAAAAGACCTACTTCTCCATCAGACCAATTCCTGCTAAAGAACAGATGGGGTGGGGGGGGGGTATCTAAATTATGCATCTGTGCCCCCCAGGTTTTTAGTGAAGCCCTGGCACTCAGCCAGCCACCCGGGCAGCCTCCCTCACCCGTGGGCCCTGCTGTACCCTGGCCCTGGGCTGGGTCTTGCTGGCCTGGTGCAGTTGTGGACTCAGGACCACAGGTTGATCTCCAAGCCACTCATCTCCAGAGGGAGGGCTTGTGGCTGGGAAATCAGAAGCCTGGGTCCTGGGCCGGCTGGGCGGGAGCTCTCCCCTGATCCACCACAGGCCCTGATTTATGCCCTATGGAGGAGGGGGCCAGGCAGCAGCTGGGGGCCAAAAACTGCAGGAGGCCTGGGCAGAAAGGGGGTGGGGGCAGGGAGAGCATGGTCCCCACAGCAACCTTCGGACTCTTGAGGTCCAAAGGGCCCTGGCCAGAAGCTGGAAGCTCCTGTAGGTTCCTCAAAACTGACCAAGCCCAGGCCATGTCTCCCCAAGGCCAGAGGGCCGTGCTGCCTGGGCACTGGTCCGGGAGGGAGGTGCCTGGGACCCTTCAGTGCACATCAGAGAAGGATGAGGCCTCAGGATGCACAGGGGATCTGGGAATGAGGACCTAGGCCCCCTGCTCTGTCCCTCCTTCCTTCCCCTCAACTTTGCCCCTCACACCCCGCCCATAAACACATAAAGGAGGATTTCAGTCGGGGCCACAGTGCAAGTTCCAGGGAAGGCCCTGCCACACCCTACAGATTAGCTGGGGTGCCAGGGTGCCAGGGCTGCACCTGAAATCCTGGGACAACTGGGGTGCGCAGTGGTCCAGTGTCCCTGCCCTGCAGCCCTGGTGCGACTGGGGATGATCTTGACTGGGATAATGGTGGGGGCAGGGGAGCCCTGAGCCAGGCCTGTGAATGCATCTGCTGCCTGCTGTGGCCCTTGGGTGAGGGTACTGAGGTGTCCCCCAGGCCCCCTGCCATCCCCACAGCAGCACAGAGGTCTCTGAGGTGTCCCCCAGGCCTCCTGCCATCCCCACAGCAGCACAGAGGTCTCTGAGGTGTCCCCCAGGACCCCTGCCATTCCCACAGCAGCACAGAGGTCTCCACAGAGACTGCTCACCCCTCCTGCTCTGCTGCCTGGCCTGCCTCCACCCACATTCCCATCTGCTCCCTCCTCCTTTCCCCTTCCCCCTCCTCTCCCTCCTTTCCCATCCCTTCTCCTGACCGTGATGTGGTGATGTGATATCGGTGTTTGAAGAACAGAGAGGAGCCACAGTGCTGAGGAGGGCAGAGGGACCTGCAGGTTGGGGGAGGGGGTGGTGCCAACTGCCAGTGGTTTTCAGGAGAGGAGCAAATGGGTTCAGTCCTTGTTCAGATGATGAAGGTGAGCCTCCCTGCTGGGGTGGGGACCCTGGTGCCCAGTGGAGGTCAGAGCCCCTGTGGGGGAGGGGGGAGGATGTCCCCAATCATGGGAGGTCTGTTACCTGGGGGTAGTTTGTGTGTGCACATACATACGTTCCCTAGCTGTCCACTGACAAGCAATGACACCTCAGTAGCAGCAAGCACATCTGGAGCCCAGATCCTGGCTCCTAAATACCCTTCCTCACTATAAGGAACCAGGATTCCTTGGAGAAATGGCTGCGTTCAGGGCTGGGGCAGGGAGGGCCCAAGGTGAGCCTGGAGCGTCCATCCTGTGCCAGGAATTGGGGAAGAGCTGCAAGAATGATGGGGGCGTTGGTGTGCTGAAAGGAAGGACCCCTGGAGTGGCAGGGTCAGGGACACGGGGAATAGCCCTGAGTGGGCTCCAAGCTGGATGGGAGGGCCACCCTGGACACACACACACACAGGCTGGGGGAGAGGAGGTGGCAGGGCCCTTGAGGTCGTGTCCCCTTGCACGGGGACAGCTGGGTTGCTGGTATGTTCTCCAGTCTCCTTTAGCCGAGCGGGAGGGCGGGGTAGGGCGGGGTGGGGCGGGGGCAGAGGTGGTGAGAGGTGGCATTAGGGTCAGGACGACAGGACCGCTGAGGGAAGAGGTAGATGGGTGGGGTCCTGCTGGAACTGGGAGCCAGGTCAGCCGGGAGACGGGAGGTGGGGAGGCCCGCTCCGCGGACGCGCAGACATCGGCCCCTCCCCGGCACCGGGGCCTCACTCCCCAGCTGCCCCGTGGGCTCTCAGCCGCACCTGCACCTGCCGGGCTGGTCGTCGCTCCCCCGCCCTTTCCCCGTGACCTCGCCTCCCCGCCCGGGCGGTCCCTGCCCACGGGACCACCTGCCCACCCGGCCCGTGCGCACCGCGGCGCGTCCTGGAGGCCGACCTCGTCCACGCGGGTCCCGCAGGGCTGCCGCCTTGGACGGAGGGACCGGTCAGCTCCCTGGAACGCACAGGCCTGAGGGCCAGCCAGGCGGGGCGTCCGCGGGGCAGGTGCGCGGCGCCTGTGCGGGGTGCGTGTATGCGGCGCGTGCGGGGAGCGGGTTCGGGGGACCTGGCTCCCACCCTGCGGCCTCCACCCACGTCTCCTGGCGGGGGACCGCGGGGTCAGCGGCGGGCAGGCCCACGCAGCGAGAGGCCCGAGCGGCCCCGGGGTGCAGAGTTGGGCGCGGGGCGAACTAAGCCTGGGGTGTCCTGCAGCGGTTCCCTGAGGGCGCGGCGCGGCGCCTTTAATTGGCTCGCGCGCGCGGCACCGGGGCAGGGAGGAAGCACGCGTGCGCGCGCGCGCCAGGGATGCGACGGGGCCGTGCGTGCGCGCGGCGTGCGCGGTGACGCGGCCGTGGGGTTTCCCGAGGCTGCGGACAGGGGCCGCCGCGCCCATCGATGGCTGGAGGCGTCTGAGGGCGGACGGAGGCGGTGGCGGCGGGCGCGGGCGCGGAGTGGAACAGCCGCCGTGGGACCGGACCGAGCCTCGCCGCGCACCTGCCGCAGCGCCCGCGGAGCGGCCCGAGCGCGACCACCCCCGGAGCGGCGGCCGAGGCGGCTGAGGCGGCGGGGCGCGGGCGCGGCAGGCGGGACGAGCGCCGAGGTGAGCGAGGCGGCCCCGGCCCGGCCCGGCCCGACCCGGTCCGACCCGACTCGACCCGGCCTGGCCCTGCTGTCCCTGTCGGCCCCGATCACTCCACACGTCCCCCCGCGGTCGGCCGCCCGGGCCGCCCCGCCCCCACCCGCCGCCGGCCGCGTCTTCCTGCCCCGCCCGGGTGGGGTCCGCGGGGCGGGGGCGGGGGCGGCGGGCGCGGACCCTGCGGGCGCCGGCGAGGGAACGTGCCGAGGGGCCGGCGGGAGGCCCGGGTTTCAGGTCCGGCCTCCGGAGCCGGGGTCTGGGGTCCGGGTCCGGGCTCTGGTCTGGGGGGCCGGGTCCAGGCTCGCGGTCCGAGTTCTGGGGTCTTGGGGCCCGGGTCCGCACCAGGGTCCCGGGTTGGGGTCCGGGGTTCTGTCGGGGTCTGGGCCCCGGGGCCGGGCGGGGCTGCAGCCGGGCCCCTCCCGCGCGAGCCGCTGGCCGGGCCGCGAGAACAAAGGCCGCGCGGGTCGGCCCCGCAGTGGGTGCGGGGGCCCGTCCGCGGCTCGGCGGGACGTCGTGCTGTCCGTGCCCCCTTCTGCTGGTTCCAAGTTGGGGTTGGTGACGACCCGGCGCAGGGGCGGCGAGTGAGGCAGCGGGGCCGGTGCGGCCGCCGGGACCGGGGTGGAGGCAGGAGCGCAGGCGGCGCCGCGCGGGGAGGACGGACAATGCGAGCGCGGCGCCCGCTCCCCCCAGGCCGGCGGCCCATCGCGAGCCGTGCCCGCGGTTTCCTCCCTCCCGCGGTGCGGCCGGCATGCGGGGCAGGTGGCCGGGGCGGGGGGACGCGGGCCGGGCGGGGGGCGGACGGAGGCCCCCGAGGGCAGGGCTGGGGTCCCTGCGCCCCCTGCGCCCTGATGAATGGTCGGGAGTCCAGGCCCCGCGACAAGATGGCGCGGCCGCCGCCTTCGCCTTTGTCAGCGCCGCGCGCTCCCGGACCCTCCGGCCCCGACGGGGTTGGGGGCCCGCTGTGCGTTCTCTCGGAGGACGAGGGTCGGGGAGACGGCAGCAGCCACCCGGGGGCCCGGCGCCCCCTTCGGCCGGTGCGGGCTCCGCGGGGGCCGCGGGGTGGGGGTGGGGGAGGCTGTGCGCTGACAGTTCCATCGGTGCAGGCTGAGCCTTGGGGTTGGAAGTCCTGTTTCTTCTTGCGAACAGACCGCTGATCGGAAAGCTGTTGAGCATCCCTAACGCCTCGAGCTTACATGGGTAACGTGCAGAGGCCGCCGGGCGCGACCCTGCGGGCGCGTTTTCCTTAGGACGGCGACGCGCCGACCCTAGGAAACGGTGGTGTGTGTGTTTGCTTTGGGGAGGGGCGCCGGGCACCTCCAGTTCTGGAGCGCATTGCTGAGTGTGTTCGCACGCATGGACACATCTCAACCTGCAGCTTTGGTGTGGAGAGTCTGCTGGTGCTTTGTATTTCCCATGTTGCTGTTTGTTTGATAGCCGGGACCGCAAATATTTGATCATTAAGAGCCTTTTGTGATATTAAGAAAATGTGTAGGTTATTTTTCATGGTTAGCAAATAAATGGAGGTATAAGCTTTGTGAGAAACTCTTTCCTAGGTACTGGATAAGGTCTTCAGGGCATGATCCTGGATAGGATTTCTGCTTCTTTGTTTTCTTATTTGAAGCTTTGGTTTTTTTGGGGGGAGGGAAGGGTTCTGTATCTGAAAGTAAGGTGTTTAGCTTGAATTCTGGTAAGATAGGTTGGGTCTATTCTGGATTCTTCCGAAGGTCCATAATGCCGAAAGTGAACTGGCAGTTCCTTATTTACTTCCTTACTAACACTGGGTTTGTGGCTGGGGACAGAGTTGGTGCCACCAACATGGAAATAGGTGTGAGCACCTCCACATGGCAGAACTGGGTGGTGGCTTTTCGCTTGATTTCACTTTGTGACAATTAGAGCTGTCCAGAAGTGGGTGTAACTGGAAGGGTGAGAGTGATCCTGCCAGGATCTTGGGGGAGGGGGGCATTTCCGGGGCTGTGAGGCTGGGTGGCCAGGCCTCCGTCCTTCCAGAGACTCCCACGTTAGTGCTCCTCGTTTCACCGGCACGTTTTTCTTAGAAGGTGAGTTTTAGGAAAGCAAAGGCAAGTTTTGTGATCGTGCATGTGGCCCTCTCGCAGTTCTCTGTGCTGGGGCCAGTGTTAGGGCTCCCTGACATCTGCTGAGAAGGTTCTCCAGAGTCGCCTATAGACGAAATTGTTCAATCTGTACTTTTGACTCAGAATCGACACTTTCTTAAATGACTGCAGTCACCAGAAAGAGCCATTCCTCTTGTGTGATATCTGAGTTTACAGCAGACAAGTACTAAGCAGGATGTCCTTTGATGATTCCTTAATAAAGATTTCTCCTTGTCTGATATCTTGAGTTACTTCTGATTTGAGGGGAGGGGGGTTGGAAGTACCTTTCCTCAGATTTAGTTAATTTCAGAACAGAGTCAAAAGACTGCCAACTGCTGCAGAATATGTATTGACTTTTTTAAAGAAATAAAATCTTTTTTTTTTTTTTTATCCTCACCCGAGGACATTTTTCCATTTTTTGTTCAGATAGAGTGGGAGGGAGAGAGAGGAAGAGAGAGAGAGAGAGAAACATCGACGTGAAAGGGACACATCGAGTAGCTGCCTCCCGCACGACCAACCAGGGCGGGGAACAAACTGCAACTGAGGTACGTGCCCCCAGCGGGAACCGAACCTGGACCGCAGGCTGACGCTCCAACCGCTGAGCCAAACCGGCCAGGGCAAGAAATAAAATCTTTTCACGAAAATATTTTTCACGCCAAGTCACTTTGATTTGTCTTGCATTCACTGGTTTGATTGGAAAAGTTACATTTCTTCAGATATCTTTGAGAAAGGTCTTCAGGATATCTGTGGACTTATATACCATCAGTTGGGTTTTTAGCTAATACTTTAATGAATAACATTGACTTTATTTTAGGTGTGCAGTGTTGGCATTTAGTATTGTTTCTTCATTGGATTGTTTTTTTTTTCTCTGCCCAAAAGATTTGGCTCATGTTGGTCTCTAAATTGGATTAAATTCTTACTGTGTGCAGACTTTGGCTTTTAGCATTAGTGGATTGGTAATAGATAGTCTCAGTTTTATTATCTGGGCTTGACCATATGGCATACCATATTATTTTGAAACCCTTATTTAGCGTAAGTCTAGAAAGGCACTGAGCAAAGGTTTTAGAGTTTTTAACCCTGGTATGAATTCTGAGTTCAAGTTTGCATTCCGTGATCTGAGTAGAGAAATTAAGATGTAGATGACAGTCCAATTAAGTGTTTGGTTTAGTGCACGTAGAATGAGGGGATAAAAACAAACTTAAATTCAAACTGAGATCAGAGAAATAATTTACAAAGCTGAATGTGCAACAGTATTGAAAGAAAGAAAGTCCAAACATTTGTGGAGAATGTGTATGTATTGAGTAATGGAACATCACATTGGTTGTTCTGCAAAAGGAATGCAGTACCACTTCTTTTTTTAATTGAAAAAAGGGTGACACTGGTTAATAAAATTAAATAGGCTTCAGGTGTACAATTCTATAATACACTATCTGTACATTGTATTGTGAGTTCACAACCCCAGAGCACCACTTCTTTTTAAAGCTATGAATTTGGCCCTAGTTGGTTTAGCTCAGTGGTCAAAGCATCAACCTGAGGACGGAAGGGTCTTGGGTTCAATTCCCAGTCAGGGGCACATACCTGGGTTGCAGGTTTGATCCCTGGCCCCAGTGGCAGTCATGCAAGGGACAGCCGATCGATGTGTCTCTCTCACATCGATGTTTCTGTCTGTCTCTCTTCCTCTCTCCCTTCGCCTCTGTCTAAAAATCAATGGAAAAATATCCTCAGGTGAGGATTAACAAAAAAATAAAACTATGAATTTGGTTCCAGAAACTCATTTAAAAACTCTCATTTAAGAACTCTCGGCAATCTGTAGCCCTTTGAGTTGGTCAGTGGATGAGTGGGGTGCTGAGAGCATTTCAACCCTTTCAGCCCTGTTCTCGTAGCAGTACATACTGTAAGATTCACAGAAATTTGGAAATTTCTGCTGGCTTCCATCAGTAGGAGAGCTGCCTGTTTTATAGAGCAGTGTTGCTCTGTGTTTCTTAAAGATTTAAGTGAGTATTTCCTTATTTGACTTATTAAATTTGAATTCTGGGGAAAAGCCATCTAAAAAGTTAATGATTTTAAAAGACCAAGTCAAGATTATCTTTTTTTTTTTTTTTTTTTTTTAATTCTTTAAAAAATTTACTGATTTGAGAGAGAGAAACAGTTCTGTGTTGATCCACCCATTTATGCATTCGTTGGTTGATTCCCGTATGTGCCCTGACCTGGGGATTAAACCCACAACCTTGGTGTATGGGGCAACCAAGTGAGAAACCTAGCCAGGGCTAAGGTATTAAATCTTGCCCTGGCTGGTTTGGCTTAGTGATTAGAGCATTGGCCCGTGGACCCGAGAGTCCTGGGTTTGGTTCCCGCTGGGGGCATGTACCTTGGTTGCAGTTTGTCCCCGGCCCCGGTTGGGTTCGTGTGGGTGACAACCACTCAGTGTCTCTCTCTCTCACATCGATGTTTCTTTCTCTCTTTTCCTCTGTCTCTCCCTCCTGCTCTATCTGAAGATACATGCAAAAGAGTCCTGGGGTGAGGATAAAAAAAAAAAAGAGAGAGAGAGAGAGATTAATAAGTCCTAGCCAGGTGGCTCAGTTGGTTGGAGCGTTGTCCGAAAAGGTTTCAGGTTCGATTCCTAGTCGGGGAGGCAACCCATCGATGTTTCTCTTCTCTCTGTGTGTGTGTGTGTCTCTCTCTCTCTTCCTGTTTCTCTAAAATCAATTAAAAAAAAAAAAAGCATATCCACGGGTGAGGATTAAAAAGAGAAGTGCCTGGCCAGTGTGGCTCAGTGGTTGAGTGTCGACCCATGCACCAAGAGGTTGCCGGTTTGATTCCCGGTTAGGGCACATGCTCAGGTCGTGGGCCAAATCGCCAGTGGAGGGCATGCAGGAGGTGGCCAGTCAATGTTCTCTCTCTCTCTCTCTCTAAAATCAATAGAGGAAAAAAAAATTAAAAGAGAGAATACACTTAAACCTATATTGTCTTTTTTTTTTTTTTTTTTTATCCTCACCCAAGGACATTATTTTCATTTTTTGTTCAGATAGATTGGGAAGGAGAGAGAGGAAGAGAGAGAGAGAGAAACATCGATGTGAAAGTGACACATCGAGTGGCTGCCACCCTCACGACCAACCAGGGCCGGGGACAAACCGCAACCGAAGTACATGCCCCTAGCGGGAACCGAACCTGGGTCTCTGGACCGCAGGCCGACGCTCTAACCGCTGAGCCAAACCGGCCAGGGCCCTATATTGTCTTTAATAAAAGGTTATTAGGGTTTAATAATTAGCTGCTCCAAGCTTGATGCATTTTATCAAGGGAGAAAATATTGTGCGTGTTTTCTTTAATCTTTCAGTTCTGGAATCCGAAGGGCATTGTTTGAACATATTCTGTTTACTTCTGGATATTTGTGTGTTTATGTATATCTGTGTGTCACCTGACTCAGTCTTATGGCAATTATAAAATGTATTCCCAATGAGGATTACAGAGACCATAGTTAATAGAGTTTAAAAAATTTTGGACACTTTCTAATTGGACGAGAGAGTGTTAAAGCCTCTACAATAGGTTTCCCAAAAATTGTCATAGGAACTTTAATCCTGAATTCTAGGGATTTCACTCATTTTGCAAGGACTGAGAGTTTAGGGAGTTAGAAGCTGGTTCTGTACCTTGCTGGTTGTGTTTTTAAAGACTCCTTTGCCTGTTTCCTCATCTGTAGGACAGGCATACTGCACCTGCTTCCTGGGGTGGCGGTGATGTGAGCATTTAGAGCAGGCCCGTCCACGGTGCCCTGTGCTAGAGTAGTGGCCTTGCTCTCGCTATGGTGATGTTAGCTGATGGTACAAGAAGACAGCTTCCTGAGAGACTTGTGTTTCCTTTCTTCCAGAGGAATGTTATTTCAGGGTGAGGATGTGTATAGCAGCTGTCTTTGCAAATCCCTGTCACTTATCTGACCTCACTTTCTCCCCAGTCTGCTCACATCTTTTCTTGAAAGGCTTTCTTTACCTTTTTATGATAATTTTGATCCTCTTAATTCATTTTGAAAATTGGTAAAATTATTTTTTAGAGAGTTCACCTCCCCTTGTATGATATTGAATGTTTTTTTAAAATATATTTTTTCTTTCTTGATTTCCGAGAGAGAGGAAGGGAGAAGGAGAGAGATAGAAACATCGATGAGAGAGAACATCAATTGGCCGCCTCCTGCATGCCCCCCACTGGGCATTTGGCCCACTACCTGGGCGTGTGCCCTGACCGGGCATTGAATCGGCTACCTCTTGGTGCGTGGGTTGACGCTCAACCCCTGAGCCACACGGGTTGGGCTAAAATATGTTTTTATTGATTTTTGAGAGAGAGAAAGGGAGAGAGAGATAGAAACATTGATGTGAGAGAGAAACATCTATCTACTGCCTCCTGCATGCCCCCTACTGGGGATCGAGCCCGCAACCTGGGCATGTGCCCTGACCAGAAATTGAACCAGGACCTCTCAGTCAAGGGGCCAATGCTCAGTCCACTGAGCCACACCGGCCAGGCTATGAGGTTTTTTGTTTTTTGTTTTTGCTTAGTCCCTTCACCTTTTTCACCCAGCTCCCCAACCCCCCTCCCCTCTGACAGCTGTC
This sequence comes from Tadarida brasiliensis, assembly GCA_030848825.1. Lineage (NCBI taxonomy): Eukaryota > Metazoa > Chordata > Mammalia > Chiroptera > Molossidae > Tadarida > Tadarida brasiliensis. Next base: position 749,991 of record CM061264.1, on the reverse strand, counting down.
AGTGTGTTTTCTGTCTCTGTCACTCTTTCTAATTTGTTTGTTAGTTTATTTTGTTCATTAGATTCCACATGTAAGTGAAATCATATGGTACTTGTCTTTCTCTGACTGGCTTATTTCACTTAGTATAATACTCTCCAGATCCATCTACGCTGTCTCAAAGGGTAAGAGTTCCTTCTTTTTTATGGCCAAGTAGCATTCCATTGTGTAAATGTACCATAGCATTTTTTTTATCTTCACCCGAGAACATTTTTCCACTTTAGTTCAGATAGAGTGGGAGGGAGAGAGAGGAAGAGAGAAACATCAACGTGAGAGGGACACATCGAGTGGCTGCCTCCTGCACAACCCCAACCAGGGCCGGGGACAAACCACAACCTGAAACTGAGGTACATGCCCTTGACTGGAATTGAACTCGTGATTCATTGGTCTGCGGGCCGATGCTCTAACCACTGAGCCAAACCGGCCAGGGCTGTACCAGAGCTTTTTTATCCAGTCAGCTACTGGTATAATTTTCTTGGCATTTCTTCATTTGCCCACCAGTGACAAGATAATAAAATATTTTTTATGTATTCTCATAAATACTGTACATGAAAATTTGTTTAAGAAATGCTTATTCGCTCTGCTAGGTGCTGAGGCTATAAATTGTCATAGAAGGGGCGTTTCCCAGGGCCTTACTGAGTTTGTAGTTTAATGGGGAGCCTGTTGAGCAGGCATGAAGAAACGCAAGGCCAGTGGGTCATGGGGCGGCTAACCTGTTACAAAGTTCAGCGATGGCTTCCTAGGAAGAGAGTTAAGCTGAGACCTGATGGTCATCCAGTTGGAGCCTGTCTGGCAGGCAGGTGGGAGCTGGAGGGGAGGAAGGAGTATTTCAGGCTGAGGAGATGGTCTGAGTGTTTCCATGCAGCAGCCAGTTGGTTTCCTTCACCCTCTGTCTCTGCAGCACCCAGAACAGTGTCATGTGGGTGGTAGGTGCTCAGTGACTTTATCAAGTGCAGGAGAGCACGGCTGCTCCTGCAGGGATGGAAGTTCTGAAGGGCGTGAAGAGAGGTGCGAAGCGGACATCCAGAGGCCAGAGCCTTGGTGAAGACTTTGCACTTTTACCCAAGGGCTCTGTGAAGCCTAGAGGGTGTTCGGGAGGAGACTGACCTGATCAAGACCATACGGGGTACTGAGCTTGGACTCTGCCCAGAGGAGGGAGGAAGACTGGGTGCTAGTGTGGAGAGGAAGGGGGTCTGGCCAGGGTGGTAAAGCTGGTGACTGAGAAGACCCGATGGCTGAGTGGAAGGTAAGGAAGGAGGGAGTGATGACCACAGGTTTCTGTCCTGGGCATCTGGGTGGCTGTTTTGCATTCGGTAGGGAGATGTTTATGTGCATCATGCATCCAGGGTGCGCCTGTCCTTACACTTCCTCTTCCCCTACGGAGTTCTTCAGGGGATCTGTGGACAGAGTTCCTCCCCAGGGCATTCTCTCATCTCATTGATCTCCACCATCTACCTTGCTGTCTTACTAGCTCTCAGCTTGATCTCCCTACTAGTTGTAAGCTCCGTGAGGACAGGCACTTTGCTTCATGACAGTGTTCCAGCCCCTGGAACAGGGCGCACAGTGAATAGTTGTTGAATTACTGTGCACATGGGAATGTGGCACTCTGGGGGAGCAGTCTGGGGGAGGCAGGCCTTTCGGAGTTGTCAGTATTTAGATGGTGATTGAAGTCTTGGGAGTAACCACTACTTAGAGCAAGAAGTCTCAGAGTATGATCTGTGCACTCCTGGGGGTCACTGAGACCCCTGTTTCTGGGGTCCAAAGGTCAGAGGTCCTCAGATGGTGTGTGCTTCGATGGCACCGACGCAGTGGTAGGTGAGAGTGCTGTTCTCCAGGCTGTGGTCAAACCAGTTAGTTATCATGGTCATAGTATTCTTCACCCCATGAACTCGTGGTACAAAAAATCCAGTTTAATCTAACATCCCGATGAAGCAATAAAAATTTGTGGTATTAACAGCAGCCAAGTCTTCCTGCTTGTCTGGGTGACGGAATGGGAAGTGGGCCTGAAGCACTGATGCAATGGTGTCTCCAGGGCACAGGGCTCGGAGTGGAGGGGACAGCTGACAAAGTGATGGCTAGGGTGTTGTCAGATCTTTTCTTGAAAATGAGCGAAGCAAACCAGATACTTCAAGGAGAATGAATGACAGTATTGTGAGCAGTGGTAAAATTTGGAAAGCATGGTTCTCCTACTGTGAGCCTGACAGCTTCCCAGGACTTCAAGACTTTTCTAGGAGATAGGTGAAGATGCTCACAGTGTTTCTTTCTAATATTATGTAATGAAATATGTCAACATTCGGAAGATCTGCTTAACTCAGTGGATTGACATTTTGCAAATGGCCTGTGTGTGATGCTACTAACTCACAAGTAGGTAAAAGATCGGTCAGAGCAAACGATGGAGTAAACCAGGGTTTAATGCAACTACCAACAATTGACGTCGTTTCAGATTCCATGGCAGTACTACCCTTTAGGAAACTTTTCGCTTGCGGAGTTTTTTTTTATTTTTTTGTTTTCTTTATTGATTTTAGAGAGAGAGGAAGGGAGAGGGAGAGAACATCGATTGGCTGTCTCCTGCATGCCCCCCACTGGGGACTGGGCCCCCAACCTGGACATGTGCCCTGACCAGGAATCGAACCAGCAACCTCTTGGTGCATAGGTCAACGCTCAACCACTGAGCCACACTGGCTGGGCACGCTTGTGGAGTTTTGATGTAGTGTCAAGGAAAGCTGTCCATACTTATTTGAAAAGGCTATTAAAATGCTCGTGCCTTTTTCTGACTCCCTATCTGTGTGAGGCTGAATTTCCCTCATGTACTTGGACTAAAACGAGGTTGGGACAGGCTGCATGCAGAAGCAGGGGGAAGGTCCGCTCCTGCGAGGGACGTCAGAGTGTGCTAACGTGAGAGACCACTGCTCTTCTCACCAAGTTGTTTTTCTTGTCATTTTGTAAAAATGTTATTTGTGGCCCTGGCCGGTTTGACTCAGTGGTTAGAGCGTCGACCCATAGACTGAAGGGTCACGGGTTTGATTCCTGGTCAAGGGCACAAGCCTGGGTTGCAGGTTCGATCCCTGGCCTCGTGCAGAAGGCAACCAATCGATGTGTCTCTCTCACATTGATATTTCTCTCTCTCTCTCTCCCTCCCTCCCTTCCACTCTACCTAAAAAAAAAAAAAAAAAATCAATGGAAAAATATCCTCGGGTGAGGATTAACAACAACAAAAAAATGTTATTTGTGGTAACATGTACTAGGCTTATTAGACAATTCTATGTTATTATTTATTTTTTGTTAATCCTTACTGGAGGATATTTCTCCATTGATTAAAAAAATATATATATATATATAATATTATATGTTTTTTTAGAGAGAGAGTGGAAGGGGCAGAGGGAAGGAGGGAGAGAGAGAGACACATGGATTGGTTGCCTCCTGCATGACCCCGACCTGAACCGGGGATGGAACCTGTAATCCAGGTATGTGCCTTTGACCAGAATTGAACCGGAGACAGTTTGGTCTGCAGGCGGATGCTCCATCCACTGAGCCAAACCAGCCAGGGCATTTTCATTGATTTTTAGGTAAAATGGGAGGGAGGAAGGGAGAAACATCAATGTGAGAGAGACACATGGACTGGCTGCCTCCCACATGACCCAGACGGGACCAGGGATCAAACCTGCAACCCTTCAGCCTGCAGCCCGATGCTGTAACCTCTGAGCCAAACCGGCCAGGGCTTATTAGACAGTTTTAGAATGTCACCTTCAATTTCTAATGTAGTGGGTATCCATAGATAAAACCCTATAAACAAAAGCCCCAAGATCCTCAGTAATTAAGAATGTAAAGGCCGAGACACAGCCATCTGAGCTGCACTGATTTGGAGAGCAGTGTGGTGGTCGAACCAGCCAGTGCACATCAAGGCCTTGGCCGAGGGTGCCTGTAGGGACTCAGAGGCCCTCAGCTGGAGACAGCGCCCTGTTCTAGTGTGTTTCCTCCCCTCCCCCTTGTGCAGCTTTATAGTTGCAGGATTGTGCCATTTCCTGGGGAGAAAAACCAGAGATTCTCTAAAGGTTGAAGACCTATTGGTGTAGCTCGAGAAGAGGCCTTGGGACAGCCCGAGGGACAGCATTAAAGGATGGGCAGAGGAAGAGATGCTCACGGAGATGTGATCAGAAGTTGGACTAGTGCCGGAGTGTAGGCCAGAGCCTACAGACAGAGAGGCTTCTGGGAGGGGAGGGAACAGTCAGGGCAACAAGTGTGGCTGAGAGTCAGAGGTCAACTGAGGTTCCCCAGGGCTGCAGATCCACAGTGGGGTGCATGAAGCTGTGAGGGAAAGGGGTGCAAGGCAGGACATGTGGGGTCCAGGGACTCTGCTCTTACGTGGGGCAGCGTGAGCTTTGTCAGCTGCTCAGAGGAAGGAGCCTGGGAAGGGGAAGGGTACCTTCAATAAAATGCTCATTCAAGGCCTGAGCATTGCCAGAGAGCAGCTGGTGACAGGCAGTGAGGAGACACCAGCCCTGCCCTGGTGGGAGGAGTGTCATCTCTCAGAGGGTGGGACAGACAGTGCTGGAAAGGAGGGCCAGCCAGGCCATGGTGATGGCTGGGGTTTCACTTAAACAGGGTGGTGGAAACGTTTGAGCAGAGAGCAGAAGGAGGTGAGAGGATGAGCCAGGCAGAGGGAGGAGCCCTGAGGCAGGACTGTGCTTGGAGTTGGGATGAGAGGTCCTGGGAAATTGGTGCTACAGTACTCCCCTTGGCCTAGGCTTTATATGTACAAAGTTGTTGGGAGAGTACTTCAAGGTTTGCCTGTTGGAATAAGGTCCTTCAAACCTGGGCCCTCCAGCTGGCATTCCCTTGGCTTTAGACGAACTTGCATTTTCCCTGTTGATCCCAATGCTGTTAGCTCATGTTTGTTGGGTGCCTGCTGTCCAAGCATCATGGCAGGACGTTGTGATTATGGTGTGATCTACACATAATCTCTGAGGCAGGTGCTGCAGCTAGCCCCATTTCACAGATGGCTAAATTGACAGGAAGATTAGGTAATTAGCCAAGGTCACAGCCAGGAGTCAGTGGAGCCCATGTTTGAACTTGAGTTGTTTGCTTCTAGGGCCTGTGCTCTTAATTATTACACTGTGGACCTTCTGGCAGGAGCTAGCTTCTCCCTTCCCCTTTCATCTCAGAAGACTCCTGTCTGCACCTGCCTCCTTCCTAGCTTATTAAAGGGAAGCCTCTTCCCTGCGCAAACACATTTACCAACCATTCCATCTGTAGTTCTTCCTAGCCCCAGTCTTATATAACTTACCCCTCACCCTGGTATCTTTTTCAGTGTTCATTCTTACTTTTCTCTTTTTAAAACTGAACTCCCTGACAGGCGGTCCGTTTCCCCTGCCTCAGTTCCTCCGTCTGTCTTGTCCTCATTCTTTGAGGACCATGTTCCTGTTCCCCCTACGCCGCCAATGTGGTTCTGTAATGACATCCTTTGCAGTAAAGCCGTTCTATTGTCTCAGTTTCTATCTTTAACTTTTGCATTTCAATAATAAAAGTGTTTACTACGTTGTGGAAAATTAGGAATATAAAAGTAAGAGGTAAGGGTAGAATTTCCTTTACAGGAAGTAACAACGTAAGATGCCGTTTCCTTTTGCCTTTTGCATCGTTCAAGTACATGTGTGCAGGGATTTTGTTCCTCCCCTGTAGGGGATCACACTGTATTTACAGAGTCTCCAGTTCTAATTCTTCTGCTCTGTTCCATGTTGTGTGTATTTCTGGATGTTACCCCTATTAGTAAGGAGGGTGCAGGCGAGTGCTCCTGCCTGTGGCTGGCCACGCCCACAGGCTGGATTTCCTGGTTCTGCCCATGCTGCTCTGCTTTGAGGCCTTGAGCAATTGACTCAATACCTCCAGCCCAGTTTCCTCATCTCAGGGTAGTTGTGAGGATCGCGAGAGATGGTGCCCATAAAGTGTTGAGCCTCATGCTAAGCGCAGCGTGTAAACTGAAGTTAGCTCTGGTGCCACTGTGTGCACTACACAGGCTCCTGGCTCCCTCCGCTCCTCACGCTCCCCAGCCCACCCAGGCTCGAAGTTCCTGTCGTTGTGGCTGCTGTCTCAGTTCGCAGGGCTGCTGCTTCGAGGCCCTGAGAGGTTGCCCTGGGGTTTCCTGTGGATGCTGTAACCGACGACCAGAAACTGGAGTGGCCAAAACAACAGAAACGCGGCCTCTCAGTCCTGGAGGCTGGAGGGCTAAGCGGAGCTGTTGGCGGCTGCTCCCTCTGATGCCTCTCTGCCTCTTCCGTCATTGGCCTTCGCCACTTTGCTTTATAATGACACCAGTCATTGGATTGGACCCACCCTGACCCAGCAGGACCTCAGTTGAAATTAACTAATTATACCTGCAAAGACCCTTTTCCCAAAGAAAATCATGTTTACGTGTTCCAGGTGGGTAAGAATTTTCGGGGGGACAGTTCAACCCACTGCAGTCACCAGAGCTTCATTCATCCGTGGTTCTTGTGTTCTCACTGTCTCCCGTGTCCTTCCCTCTCCTCATCCAAGCTTGTGAAAAAAATGTCTCAGTTGCAGGTTGAAGGAACCGCTAAGTAAACTTAAAAAGGGAAATGCCCTGTAAGGATTCCGATGTCACACAGAACCCAAGTTTAGGAGTGGGCTGGGCTTTTCAGGTCATGATAGAGTTGGGATCGAAAATCCATTTGAGAGTCTCTGTCCATCTCATTTCCATTCTCCTCGGCTGTCAGCATCTCTGGTTCTGATTATGAGGGAAGAAAGCTCTCTGAAATGTTTTTTTTCTGTTTCCAGCATATTCTGCTTGTTGGCATTGAACTCAGTTGACCACCCGCCTCCTTGAAACTCTCCCCCTTAGATCCTGGTTCTCCTGCTACACTGCTGTTTGTCCTTGGTGTCCTTGCAGGGGTCGTCCGTGCCTGCTCGCATCTCTGCCTGGCATTTCTGTCGTGAGCCTTGGGCTCTCCTCAGTGGTCCTGTCTGTCACCATCTTTCTTGTCTGTGTTAAATGCTGTGTACAGGTTGTTTCGATGACTCTCAAATTTGTGTCTACCCTACCTAGCCTTTCTGATCCATACTCCTCTCCATCGTCCACCTACTTCTCCATTCCTTTCACTGTTTTCACCATTGAGTCCTTACTCTTTCAGGTCTCAGCTTGAATGTCACCTCCTCAGAGAGGTTATTTCTAGTCACCCTCCTGCTCTTGGCCACATGGATTGGCCATGGTTACTGACGTCATGACATCCACCTCAAGTTGTAGTTGCCCTGTTGTGAGGCCTTGTCTCTGCTTCTCCCTAACCAGCCCAGGTTGGAAGCAGAGGGCACACCAAGTGGGCTGTTCATATGGGCAGGGTCAGTTCTCCAACCTGAGTCGGACCCCTGAAACTGTCCACCCAGAAGCCCAGGACTGGGGTGGGGAAGGGGCTGGGGAAGTGCCACAGCATGAGGGACCGAGCTTCTGGGTGGTTTTCCTGGGAACGGACAGGAGGCGATTGGCTGAGCTCACTTAACCACTGATGGGATGTGGGTTTGGAGGTGACTGCTTGAGACCCAGAGGTGAGAAGGGAAAAGGGGAACTTTTTCTGGGAATGGATGGCGTCGTGGTGCCTGGCACTGAATGGCAGGCATTTAAAATGAGCTTGTGGCCCTGGCTGGTTCGGCTCAGCAGTTAGAGCATCAGCCTGCAGACAGAAGGGGCTCGGGTTCGAGTCCGGTCAGGGGCACGTACCTGGGTTGCAGGTTCAATCCCTGATCAGGGTCTCGTGGGAGACAGCCAATCGTTGTCTCTCTCACATCGATGTTTCTCTCCCTCCCTCCCTTCCACTCTATCTAAAAATCAATGGAAAGCCCTGGCCAGTTTGGCTCAGCGGTTGGAGCGTCGGCCTGCGGACCAGAGAGTCCTGGGTTCGGTTCCCGCTAGGGGCACATACCAAAAAAAAATAAAATAAAATAAAAATCAATGGAAAAATATCCTCGGGTGAGGATAAAAAATAAAATAAAATAAAACAGGCTTGTGAATCAGTAAGTGCCCATCATACTTGCTTTACATTTTCTTAAAGTACGGAAGTGACCCCACACGTTTCCCATCATTGACAACCTGACAGCCCCGGAGGCGCTGAGTTTCCTTCAGTGCCGAAGGACTCTGAAAACAGCTCCGGTGAAACCTTTGTCCGTGGACTCCGACAGTGCAAACTTCCTAGAGAACAGGCTTACAAGCTTCTAAAATTGTTGGGATTAACTAGTCAGTGGGTGAGTGGTTCTTTTTTAACAGCAGAGAACCCTTTTAGGGACTCATCTTCTATTGTTCGTATACTGACTCAAAAACTTAACAGTATGTAACTATTTATATGATAAATACACCTTTTCACTCTGTGTAAATTTTTTAATGATACTGTATTCATCAGAGTGTAGCAGTGGGTACTCCAGGTGTAGAAGAGAGAAAACTCTACTCCTGGAAGTGGTAAATTTCCTGTCTCAAGGAAAAAGCGTGCCCCCCCCCCCCTTTTTAAATTGATTTTTAGATAGAACAAGGGAGAGACAGAAACATCAATGTGTGACAGAGACGTTGATCGGCCGCCTCCCACACATGTCCCGACTGGGAATCAAATGCCGCCCAACCAACTGAGCCGCACCGACCAGGGCTGTAATTTCTGTATTAAAAAAAAATTTTTTTTTTCTTTATTGATTTTAGAGAGAGAGGAAGGAAGAGGGAGAGAGAGATAGAAACATCGATGAGAGAGAACATTGATTGGCTGCCTCCTGCATGCCCCCCACTGGGGGTTTGGCCCACAACCTGGGCATGTGCCCTAACCAGGAATTGAACCAGCGACCTCTTGGTGCACGGGTCAACGCTCAACCACTGAGCCACACCGGCCAGGCAATACAATTAGTTTTTAAGGACATACGTGGCTAATAACTACCGTATTGGATAGCACAGCTGTAGACTGAGCGTTCGGGTTGTCGTTAGTGGGAATTTGGGAGGTGTGAGGAAAAGTCTCCATGTAAGAGGGATGAAAATTTGGGAAATTAAAATCTATTCAGAACTTCTCCTTAGCAGCTGTTGCATAACTGAGGTTAGGAACGTATACTATATTGTGTAAATCTTGAGGTGTTTATCAAATATGGTAAATTATAATTTAAATTTATTATTTTTTTCTTATCCTCACCTGAGGATATTTTTGCATTTATCTTTAGATAGAGTGGGAGGGAGAGAGGGGGGAAGAGAGAGAGAGAGAAACATCGATGTGAGAGAGACACTTCTAGTGGCTGCCACCCACATGACCCCAACCAGGGCCGGGGACAAACTGCAACCGAGGTACGTGCCCTTAGCGGGAACCAAACCCGGGACTCTGGTCCACGGGCCGACGCTCTAACCACTGACCCAAACCAGCCAGGGCGTATAATTTAAATTTAAAAGAATGGGCCCAGCCCTGGTCGGTTTGGCTCAGGGTTTGGAGTGTCCGCCCGTGGACCGAAGAGTTGTGGGTTCGATTTTGGTCAAGGGCACGTACCTCGGTTGTGATTTGTCCCCAGCCCTGGTCGGGGTCATGCAGGAGACAACCAGTTGATGTCTCTCTCTGGAATCGGTGTTTCTCTCTCCCTCCCTCGCTCCCTTCCTGAAGATAATAAGTGGAAGAGTATCCTCAGGTGAGGATTTAAAAAAATAAAATAAAGGCCTGGGCGGTGTGGCTCGGTGGAGTGAGCATTGTCCCATGGACTGAGGGGTCCTGGTTCGGTTCCCAGTCCGGGCACATATCCAGGTTGTGGGCTTGGTCCCCAGTGGGGGGCGTGCAGGAGGTGGCCAGTTGATGTTTCTATCTCACGTCAATGTTTCTATCTCTCTCTCTAAAAAATCAATAAAAACGTATTTTGTAAATAAATAAATAAATAAATAAATAAACAAATAAAAGAATGAGCCCTGGCCAGGTAGGTCAGTTGGTCGGAGTGCCATCCTGTACACCAAAATGTTGTGGTTTGATTCCCGGACAGGGCAGGGTCCCAGGTCACCCCAGTTGGGGCATGAGCAGGAGGTGACTGATCGACATTTCTCTCTCTCTAAAATAAACAAATAACATATCCTTGGGTGAGGATTAAAAATAAAAAGGGGAAAAAACCTTTTAACAAAATGGTTTGGCCCTGGCCAGTTTGGCTCAGCGGTTGGAGCATCGGCCTGTGGACCAGAGAGTCCCGGGTTCAGTTCCTGCTAGGGGCATGTACCAAAAAAAAAAAAAAAAAAAAAGTACAAAAAAAATGATTTGTGTATGGGATTGGAATTTTGTTAGTCAAATTTACTTTTTAACTATTTTAACTTTCCTTTTTTTTTTTATTCCTCACCCTAGGATACTTTTCTATTTATCGTCAGATAGAGTGGGAGGGAGGGAGGGAGAGAGAGACAGAGAGACAGAAATATCGATGTGATAGAGCCGCAACGACCCGCTGCCTCCCGCACGACCCGACCAGGGCTGGGGATGAACCACAACCAAGGTACGTGCCCTTGGCCGGAATTGAACCCGCGACTCATTGGTCCACAGGCTGATGCTCTAACCGCTGAGCCAAACCGGCCAGGGCAACTTTCCTTTTTTTAAATATGCATGGTTCCTAAACTTGCTGGACTGAAAGCATCTTTGTCTTGGTTAGTTTTAGCCGACTCTGTCTTGGCTATTGTCTTTGGAGACACTCAGTGGCCAGGGTTTGAGTGTCTGGGAGGAGGCAGGCACATGCTTTTGTTCTTCACATCTGTCTTGTTTCGTTTGTGGGAAAAGAAGAGTGGCATCCTTGTGGGTAATTTTCACAGGAATAGGTAGAGGCTGCTGCCCGTGCCCATTCCACTAACTGTCTTTTGTGGACATTGAGGAGGAAAGAAACATAGAGGTCAACCCTGATGCAATGAAGGAGGAGGAGAGGCACAGAGAAGGCCCCAGAGCAGGGACCCCTTCCCTGGGAAGTGCCAGGTGCCCCGGAGGCGCAGACAGTACTCTGCTCTTGCATCATGCCTCTACTGCTACTTGTCTGGAGATGTTTGCAGTTGTCACAGCTTGGGGTGTGCTCCGGGGGATGCTGCTGGATAACAGGGTTAGCCCAGGTGAAGAACTCTGAAACCAGCATGCGTCCTGCAGCTGAAAGAGTGCCATCCTGGCGTTGTGTCAGTTATCGATTGCTGCATAACAACCCCCCAAACAGAGTGACTTAAGACAGTAACCACATGTTCACCGTGGTCTGCTTCAATGCAGAGGGTCCTCTGGTCTGTGTGGTGTTGGCTGCGTGCTCTCGCAATCCTGCGGTCAGTTGGCAGGTGGGCTGGGTCTGTGCTTCCTGGGTAGCCTCACCTGCATGACCCTTTAGCCAGGGTTCCTCTGTTCCCCTCCAGGGGACCACCACCAGGCTTGCCCAGGCTGCTCCACTCGCTCCTGGGGGCTGAGTTTCAAGAAGGCCAGAGCAGAAGTTGCTAGGCTTCCTGAGGCTGTGCTTAGGACCGACACCATGTCCATTTGCTGGGTTCTGTTGGTCAGAGTGAGTCCCAGGGCCCAGCCTGTGCTGGAGGTGTAAAGAAGTGTGGGTTCTGGCCGTTGGTAGAGGAGGTGCAGAGCATCGGTGCTTTTCTCTATGCGTCGCAGACCTTCCTATGGCCATTTAGATGGCCTGCTTTAGGGGATCACATTGATGTCAAGATTGCTTAAAGCAGGTTCTAGAAATGTACTCCTTAAAGACATCAGTTTGTGTCAATTTATGTAACAGATATTTGCTAGATACGTCTTCTGAGCTGGACACTGCGCTGGGAAATCGCTTCTGATCGTCTGTTGCTGGGGGAGACAGGGAACTGGTGGACAGGCAGGTGTCAGACCTACGGTGAGTGCTGTGGCGCCCAGTGGAGAGGGGCACGCTACTGAGTTCCTTAGGGGGGCCTTTCTCAGCATATGACACCTGCAGAATGAGAAGGACGAGGTAGGTGAAGATCTTGCCTGGCACTTCAGGTGGAGAACAGTGGCAGCAAAGGCCCTGAGTAGGGGGGGCAGAGTGGCTGGAGCTCAGTGCAAGGAGCAGGCCTTGCTCACCTGGCCTGGTGTGCCCAGGACAGTGTCACTGCACCCCTGGTGAGTAGGATTCTGTCTGGTCATTGGCTTCTTTGACTTTCAGACCTGCCCTGGTGTGGACAGTGCATTTTATAGTTACCAACTGTGAAAAAAAGTTTGTGGATTTTTTTTTTCTGGTGCAGTGGGAAGCCATTGAATGATTTTAAGCAGGAAGTGACCAGACGTGAGTTTAAAAGATTGTTTAGATTGCCAGATGAAGAGTGGTTGTTGAAGAATCAAGACAAGACTATTTAAAGGAGACAAGAGAAATGGTGTGGCCTGGCTGAGGATGGGCCTGAGGGAATGGAAAAGGACAGACAAGTCCGTCTAGGCTCTGGGGGTAGAGCCCCCCCCCAGAGACTGAGGGACAGGACGCTGGGGACATGGGACAGGAAGGGAGCCGGGGTGGCGATGTGGGGCGCTGTGCCGAGGTCAGATGGGTAGGCAGATTTGTGGGCTATCCAGTGGGAATTGAGCTGTGCTTGGAGCCTCGGGAGGTCCCAGTGGACGGCAGGCGCCAAGTGCACACGGGTCGGCTCCGGAGTGCGTGGCCTGGAGTCCAGCCTGGGAGGCAGAGGGCATGTCCATTCTGGTGACGCGCGCTGTGAGCTGCGCATGGAGGGGCAGTGGGGGGCACCCAGTCGGCTAGAGTGTCACCTGCCCAGAGTGCTGTGGAGGGCTCAGGTGAAAGGGGTGAAAAGGCTTTTCTTAGAGTTGAGGGCTGCAGGGGCCAGGTGGGGAGTGGAAACCAGATTGGAGTTGAGGAGGAGGAGATCCCCTGTGTAGATGTGGCTTCAAGAAGTTTCACTGTGGGGGGCAGGGACGGGCTCAGGAGTTGGAGGGTGGGGTGGAAAAAGTGTAGATATTTGGATGGTCTCCGAACTTGACTGTGTGACTGAACCCTGGGGTCTTGTTAGGTGCAATCGGACTCAGCTTTCCTGACAAGCCCCAGGTGCCCCTGCTGTTGCCTGGTCCCTGGACCACATACTGAGGCGTAGTGATGGAAGGCCGAGCCTTAGAAAACAGAGTTCTCATCTCCCTATGCCTGCTGTGCAGGTGGGCCTTTCGTTTCTGCTGGCCTCGCGGCCTCCACACTGCTCCTCTGCAGTCTGCTGCTCTCCCCAGTGGGGCCAGTGATGCACTTCACAGGGTGGGCCCTCTTCATGAGCCCTTGTCTGTGTCTGAGAAGCAGGTTGAACCAGTTAGCTGTTGCAAAGAGAACCTTACTTAATTTCAACAGCTCTCCTGTGCATAACTGTCCGTAAAGTGCCCCCTCAACTCAGAGATTGAAGGTTTGGAAGGTGAGAGGAAGAAAGGTGGCTTTGATCAGGAGGGGAAGTGTTTGCTTTCAGACAGTGAAAGATTGTCTTTGAATTAAGATATATATCAAAGCAGCATTAGAAGTAGGTGCCAGTTAACGTAGCTGTTCCCTGGTAAATTGAATATGTGTAACTAAAGTTTTATTTATTTTAATTAATTAAAAAAATATTTTGTCTGTTTTGATTTTAGAGAGAGAGAGAAACATCGATGAGAGAGAACATCGATTGGCTGCCTCCTGCATGCCCCCCACTGGGGGTTTGGCCCACAGCCTGGGCATGTGCCCTGACAGAGAATCGAACCGGCGACCTCTTGGTGCATGGGTCAACACTCAGCCACTGAGCCACACTGCAGAGCTGTAAATGAAGTTTTATACATGTCCTCCCCCTATTATAAGGTTGGGGACGTCTTGGGGAGAAAGTCTGAGGGAAATCGGGTCATGTGGAAACGGGAAGGAGGAACCGGCCACATGGTGAGTAACTGTGACTGGGCAGCAGGCTCCTCTCACTGCTCTCTTACACTCCTGATGCCGACGGCTGAGGGGGCGGGGTGGGGGGGCAAGGACCAAGGCTCCAGCTGCACCTGTGCCCCTGCCCTCCTCGGAGACGCGGCCGAGAAGAGAGACGCCATGGCAGGGACACTGCCCTGGTCTGGAGTTAGGCTCCTATCCTGCTGTGCTCCACACGGATGCTTGGTGGTGGCGCCCTGTTTCAGTGCTGTCATGGTCAGTACCGGGAGCAGAGGGTCATGAGAGCTGTGCTCTTTAGAAGTTTGCTTTTTTGTAAATAAGTTACTCTTTTATAGCAGCAATTTTTCAACCAGTGTGTGCCGCAAGAATTTGTATCTTTTATTCCTAAGATTTTTTTTTAAGGGGCAGGGGAGATCATCTGCCTCCTGCATGCTCCCCACTGGGGATCGAGCCTGCAACCCGGGCATGTGCCCTGACCGGGAATTAATCGGCAACCTTTTCCGTACATGGTACGACGCCCAACCAACTGAGCCACAGTGGCCAGGGCCCACAAGAATTTTTAAAACACGCAGTACCTGACTGTTTAGTCAAGACACTGACATCTTTTCCTTTAAGATTGTCTAATAAAAATATGACAACAGCCAACACAACAGTAGCCGTCTGGTGTGAATGAATCAAAATTATACCAATTTTTTTTTGGTCAGATCGGCAAAATAGATGTATTTTCTGGTGTGCTGCCCAATTTTAGTATTAGTTTATGTGTGTCATCCGATGAAAAAGGTTGAAAGTCAGTCGCTACTTTATAGACATGAACTTCAGAAATACTTTTTTTTTAGTTCTGACTTGGGCAGATAGACCAATGCCACTTTTAAAATGGTTCTTAGGCCTAAAATTTTTTCTCTTTTAATAAAGAGAAGAACATAGTCAAGTCGGTTGTAAGACCTGTGTGAAGAAAACTTCCTTGGGACTGAAGAGGTGAAGAGAATTATGGCAGACAGGAGCACAGAGCTTGAACGCAGTCTTCCTGCACACAGATGCTGGAGTCGTTTAAGGACGTCACTTATTTTGGAGGGATAGACATTTGCGAGGAGTCAGTTCTGTACAAGAAAGATGAGGGGAATGTTCTGTTAGCTGTGAAACATGGTTGGGTGGAGCACCGCGGTCGAGGTGATGATACGTTTGTGGGGATTCCGTGCACGGTTAGTTTTGATCAGTTGAGAATGGATGGTGTGTAACGTAAAAGATGTTGGATCAACTGGTAGTCTGTTGGGAAAAATAAAGTTGAAAACTGAATTCCACAGCACATACAGACTCTGGGTGGAGAAATTAAAACATGGAAGTATTAAAAAAATATTGGGGGAAATAGTTTACAACCTTTGAGGCAGGATGTTGGGGGAAAAGGTCACTTAGCATGACATGGAGGCTCTAAGCCGTGAAGATTGTCTGCTTTAAAACTCAGGACAGATCTATAGCAAAAGACCCCTGATCAGAGTGTCTTTGAACTAAAGTTTAAATGAGAGCAAATTGGAGAAAATATGAGAAATATATAGTATATGATAAAGGGTTAATATCCTTAGTATAAAAGCATTTCCAAAATAAATTGTTTCATCAATTTTATTTTTAGGAATTTATCCAAACTGAGGTGGGGGAAAATACTTACTACAAAATTAGTTATGAAAACAAAGTATCAAAAACAGTCTCCATTAGAAATTTTTTTTTATCATCCCCACCCGAGGACATTTTTGCATTTATCTTCAGATAGAGTGGGAGGGAGAGGGGTAGGAAGAGAGAGAGAGAGAGAGAGAGAGAAACATCGATGTGAGAGAGACACATCGAGAGGTTGCCACCCACACAACCCCAACCGGGACCGGAGACAAACTGCAACCGAGGTACGTGCCTTTAGTGGGAACCGAACCCGGGTCTCTCTGGTCCGCAGGCCCATGCTCTAATCGCTGAGCCAAACCGGCCAGGGCTCCATTAGAAATTTTGTTACGAAAGCAAAAGCCTGTCAATAGTCACTAGAAGAGACAGTCCATGACGTGGAGACCTTGTCTTTTTTATCTCCTCTTAATGGTGCCTGGAACATAGTACGCCTCAATAAATATTTGTGGGATTATTATTATTTTTTAAAATTTTTTAAAATTGATTTTTAGAGAGAGAGGAATGGAGAGGAAGAGAGAGAGAAACATTAGTGGTTGCCACCCACACAACCCCAACCGGGCCAACTGAGGTATTTGTGGGATTATTGAATGTGGCTCCATCCACAGGCCTCGAGAGCCCTGGCTGGTTTGGCTCAGCGGTTAGAGCGTGGGCCTGCGGACCAGAGAGACCCAGGTTCGGTTCCCACCAAACAGGCATCGGTAGGGTTTGGTTGAATTAAGGTGCCGTGGAATCAATCCTGTGCAGCTGGTAAGACAGCGTAAGGCTGCTTTTTGTGGTCATGAGGAGATGACACTGTGGTAATGGGGGACAGAAATGTTGGACTATGTATACGTTTAGGGAAGGTGGTGTCATTTAATTTGTGAAGTAACATGCACTTACATGTCAAAGTCTGGAAGAAATGTATGCCCATTTACTGTGATACGGATGTTCTCTTGGGGGCAGACGGGGCAAGGGCGTGTAGTAAGATAGCATAAGATACCGTTTTCTCTGTATTTTTGTGTGGAAAATTGGCCAAGATCATGATAATTAGGAAAAATATATTTTTATTTTATAAAAAATATAAAAGCAAATTATTTATATTTTAAAGTATTAGATGCTGACAGTTATTAGCATGACTGAAATAAGCATGTTCTAGAAATTTCATAGTTTTACTTCATTTGCCTTTATTTTTATTGAGGTATAATTGACTGAATTTGCCTTCGAGGTAAAAGATTTTTATTAGTGCTGTTTCATAGCATGTTATGTTCATGTTTTTTCACCTGCACCCTTTCACTAGTTTCTGTATAAGAATAGCTGCCAGCCCTGGCCGGTTTAGCTCAGCGGTTAGAGCGTCGGCCTGCTGTCCAGAGAGACCTGGGTTCGTTGGCCTGCGGTCCAGAGAGACCCGGGTTCAGTTCCCGCTAGGGGCATGTACCTCGGTTGCAGTTTGTCCCCGGCCCTGGTTGGGTCATGCGGGAGGCAGCCACTCGATGTGTCCCTTTCACGTCGATGTTTCTCTCTCTCCCTCCCACTCTATCTGAACAAAAAATGGAAAAATGTCCTCGGGTGAGGATAAAAAAAAAGAATAGCTGCCAGCCCTGGCCGGTTTGGCTCAGTGGTAGAGTGTCGGCCCGCAGACCAGAGTTGTGGGTTTGATTCTGGTCAAGGGCACGTACCTCGGTTGCGGTTTGTTGCTGGCCCTGGTCAGGGTCATGCGGGAGGCAACCAGTCGGTGTGTCTCTCGCACATCGGTGTTTCTCTCTCTCTCTCTGTCTACCCCTCCCTCCCACTCTATATCTGAAAATAAATGGAAACATGTCCTCGGGCGAGGATTTAAAAAAAAAAAAGAATGGCTGCCAAAGCCCCGTTGCTGTGGCTCAGTGGTTGAGTGTTGACCCTGCACCAAGAAGTCTCCAGTTTGACTCCCGGTCAGGGCACATGCCCAGGTTGTCCAATCCCCAGTGGGGGGCATGCAGGAGGCGGCTAATCCATGTTCTCTCTCATGGATGTTTCTATCTCCCTCTCCCTTCTCTCTCTAAATCAATGAAGAAAAAATAAAATAAAATAAAATAACAATACTCTTCAGTAATGTTAGATAGTAACAGTCTTCAGGCAGCCTGGCAGAACTGAGAACCAAGAGAATTGGAAACAGTCCAGCTGGTCCTAGCCCAGGAAGCCTTCAGGGCCTGTGAGGAGACGCGTCAGCACTGCACGTGGGTGCTGAGAGCAAAGATGTGGGAGCCTTCCTGCTGAAACATGTTCTCTTGGTGAACATTATTACATTGTAAGAGGTAGAATTCTACCTAAAGTGTAAATTTATGGGGAAATCTTTTGTATAATGGAGTTTTCAAAATTGATTGGCAAGATTTTATTGATTGGTTTAAAGCATCAAGACTTCATCTCCTGGAGTGCTGGTGTGCTGGTGTTCTTGAAGCCCACAGAGGCCACTGCAAAACCAAGTGGTTAGGGACAGAACCGGGAGGCAGGAGGAGACAACTGGTGAGAGTGTTGGGGAGGTCAGCTGCTGTGGCTGCAGAGCTTTCCAGGTGATGGCTGTGGCTGTGGATTGGCCACCTGCTGTGTGCCCGGCTCTGCACTGAATGCCAGGGCTTGGCAAACTACAGCCTGCCATCTTTTTGCAGCCCATGAGCTAAGAGTAGTTTTTATATTTTAAAATGGTTGAAAATCAAATCAAAAGAAGAATCCTATTTTGTGATGTGGGAAAGTCATGTGAGGTTCGCGTTTCTGTCCAGACAGTTGTTGGAGCACAGCCACTCACTCCTTCCTGCATCACCGGCGGCGGCTCTGGGGCAGCGAGGCCACGGCAGTGTGTAGCGGCCTGCCAGCCTACAGAGTGCTGTCTGGGCCTCTGCAGGGGAGAGGGCCACCCCTTCTGTGAGCTCTGGACCCCTCACCAGCAGATGGGCAGGCCTGAAGGCTAAGCAGTTTACCTGAGGTCACAGGGCTGGGACCAAACCCTGTGGTTTTTGTCACTGCATCAGCCTCCACAGAAAAGACCCTCTGTGTCTTGTTTTCCTTGAAAATTTTTCTGTTTTCACTTCTGTGCTAACGTATACTAAGCTGAATGAGCCCGTTGAGGACAAGGGGGAAGTCAGTCCTTTGGGTTCATTTTTAAGTTCTCTTGGAGTTAACAGGCTAACGATTCGTGAAAGGTGTTGGGACTTAACCTCTGTGGGTTTAGCCGTCAGGCACTTGGAGCTCGTACGAGGCACTTCAGCACAGATTTTACTTAAATCTCTGCCTGGTCCAGTGTGTTTGCTTTGGTGGCCAGTGTCCTGTCTCCTTTCTAGTGCAGCAGCCATGGGGTGGCACCGCTCACGTGAACTCGCCAGTGTGCTTCCGCTGGGGGTGGGGCTCTGACATCAGTGACTCACCCGGAATGTTACTTAAGTCGTGGTAAGGTGTTGCACAGTTTACATGGCAGGGCATCTGTTACTGTTTGCTTTTGTGTCTCTGTGGCCCTGCTCCCTCCCTAAGGCGCTGCTCCTCGGCCTGCCCATCTGACAGCGCATTCCTTGGATTGAAAACTCCACAGCCCAGTCCTGGACTCCACTGACTGAGTTCTCAGAGGGACATTTGGCAGTGTCTGCAGACATTTGGGGTTGTCACAACTTGGGGTGGTACTGGCATCTGATGGGTTGAGGCCAGGGGTGCTGCCCAGCTCCCTGCCGTGCACAGGTTTGCGCCAGTGAGTGGTGCCTCAGGGAGACCCATGTTGTGCCAGCTGGGGGTCGAGGGCAGTGTGAGGATGCCCCCTTGGTGTGGAGGAGGTCTTCGTGGACTTGGTCCCCTGCAGCCGACTTCTGCTGCACCCCTCCCCATGGTATTGCCATGCTCTCCAAGGGGTGATTCCCGCACACTCCACTGAGCTCTTCTCATTTTCTTTAGCTTTCTGCTGGGCCAATTAGTTCAACTTCCATAAAAATGAAGTACTTCACACCATTGAGTAGTCAGCTTAGGAGACTGAGAATTCAGCTCACACAGTGAGAAGCCAGTGGCCAGCCGCCTCCCACTCAGGTCGTTGTCATCGTCTAGTTGCCTCCTGACCCCAGACCTCTGGGACTCCTGCAGGGGACTTCCACTCTCACCCAAGGGCCAGCCCCTCTGGCTGAGGGCGTCCTCCCTGCCTGAAGGGGCAGCTTTGGAGGTGCCCCAGACACGAGGGACGAGGGGTCCCAGCAGTCACTGAGTGGCAGAGAAGGTGCTTGTTTTCCCCTCCATCCTGCATGTGAGTGCCAGGCTGCTATAATAATGCCCACACGGCACTTTTATATTAAAGCAAATTCACATTGTTTCCCGTTTACCACTGAACACCTCAGTGTGCACTTTCTGAGAGCATGGCATGTTTTTATAACACTGATGCCGAGCTGTTTTCCTTTTGTTTTTTTTTATCCTCACCCAAGGACATTTTTTGCATTTATCCTCAGACAGAGCGGGAGGGAGAGAGGGAAGAAGAGAGAGAGAGAGAGAGAGAGAGAAATATTGATGTGAGAGAGACACATCGAGTGGTTGCCACCCACACGACCCCAACTGGGGCCAGGGACAAACTGCAACCAAGGTACGTGCCCTTAGCTGGAACTGAACCCGGGACTCTCTGGTCCGCGGGCCAACGTTCTAACCACTGAGCCAAACTGGCCAGGGCTGCCGAGCTGTTTTCTGTCCGCATTCTGTTGCTTGTCCCACGCGTCTTACAGCTGTCCCTCCTGTCCGGGTCCATGGGTCCAGGAATGCATGCTGCACTCAGGGCTCACGCTTGTTCTTAAAACGGAGCAGCTGCTCTTGTGTCTCACCTGGTGCAGGTGCAGGCTGGTCACCTTGCAGACACCCTCACCTTCAGTCTGTCTGCTTCCTGGGGGCTAGAGTTAGGCTTTGCATTTTGGGGAGAATACCACAGAAATGTGTCCTCGGCCTTTTCTGCACTCCTTTGAGGGTCCAATCCAAGCCCCTCAAGCTTTGCGCCTGCCTCCTGTCTGCTGCACCAGCTCTTGGCTTCAGCGGAGTTGCTCACGGTGGCCCATTGGGAGCCTGTCCTTGCTGCCTTCCCCACCGCCCCAGGGACCTCAGATCTCCCAGAGGCACTGTCCTCAAGGCCCCATGCAGAGCTGCTCTTACTGGGAAAGTGCCTGAGTTTATCTGGGGTTTTGTTCTGGGAACACGCAGGTGAGGAAGTCAGTTCCTATTCTTGGTGAATTTATAGTTTATTGTCCAGTTTTCCAACACACCTAAAGCCAGGGGGACTGAGAGGTGAGGCTCTGTGGGTGCAGTAGGGTGGTGAGGTGCTACCTCCTTGCTCCTCTGTGCTTTGGCTCCGCCTGTCCCCTTCCAGAGGTCAGGCTCAGTGCAGCAGTTCCCAGTTCTGGCATCTTCAGTGTCCCTAGGATTTTCACAGTGCTCCAGGCGAAAATAAATACCTGAGTTGTTAAGTCCAAACAACTTCAGTATTTATGTTCTGAGAACTTAGTAACCATTTGAAAAAGTAATACCCATAAATTGAAGGAAACTTTATTTTTAACTAAGCTGCTGTAGTTAACTAATGGGCTGTGCATGCAGCTTTGCAGACTAGAACCCTGGCACTGCCACCTTCGTTTCCTGTGCAGTGGTCTTTTTTTTTTTAATCAAAGCAACCACTGAAAACGCAGCTTTGTAATGATGTGATGTCATGGGAAAGGGTGTGGCGCCATCTGCTGTTGGAACGAGAACAGTTTAAGCTAGATGCTAGCACCCTTGGGGTCTGTCATCTGTCGGGTTTCTCTGTGCCTGTGCCAACTTCAAAGTATCTTGTGTTTTGTGCGTTTGCTGCAGTGTCCAGGCATGGCGTTGTGCGGTGTGGGGCCTGGGCTGTGATGGCTCACCATCCTGCCCTAGTCACTGCAGCCCGGGGGTGCGTGTTCCCACGAGAAGGGGGGCTCACCCACTGGAAGTGCCTGGGTGAGGGCTGAAGGAGGGAGCTTACCCTCTCCAGGAGTGAAAGTTGACGTTTCGGTGCTGTCTGTCACCAGAAGGGAGATTGGAGGATGTGCATGAAAAACCAGTGGCTTCTGTGGAAAATGAAATGTATCATCTTGGAAACTCTACTTAAAAATGGGCTTTTAGAAGGTAGCCTGAGAGGTTTTCTTGACAGTTGTGACAGATGAACTGAAAACATAAATGATTTGTCAAAATAATAAGAGACTGACTACCTTTATCAGATACCCTCTGAGTCTGGCCAGGGCCTTTCCTCCTGTCTTTGACACAGTAAGTGGATGAGAGACACAGTAAGTGGATGAGACCTGCGGATAGCCCTGAATACTTCAGAAGGGGACAATAAAAGGAGATGTTTTGTTTTTTAGGGTCACTTGTGTCTGTTGATCACACGTTTTACTTGACTTATAGTTGACCCTTGAACAACGCGGGGCTTAGGGGTGCCAGCCTCCTGCGAGGTTGAAAACGCACGTATAGCCCTGGCTGGTTTGGCTCAGCGGTTGGAGCGTCGGCCTGCGGTCCAGAGAGACCTGGGTTCGGTTCCCGCTAGGGGCATGTACCTCGGTTGCAGTTTGTCCCCGGCCCTGGTTGGTCGTGCGGGTGGCAGCCACTTGATGTGTCCCTTTCATGTCGATGTTTCTCTCTCTCTCTTCCTCTCTCTCCCTCCCACTCTATCTGAACAAAAAATGAAAAAAAAAAAAAAAAAGAAAACGCGCGTATAACTGCCGTCGGTTCTCCCTGTACACACACTCCTCGTCGCTGTGCTGACCCTTGAACAACATGGATTTGAACTGCATAGGTCAGTTAGGGAAAATCCACGTATAAGTGGACCCATGTAGTTCAAACCTGTGTTGTTCAAGGGTCAACTGTATATATTTGGATTTGTGTATGACACTCTATGACTCATCCTTATCAGATAGTTAAGTGGTGCCACAATGAAGAGAGAAATGCTTATGGAACTTTAAAGGGAGAAGTTTGTTACTATATTAAAGATACCAGCCATTGCGTGGCCTATCCTTTCCTTCTAGGGAGTCTCCCCATAGTCCCTGTGGCAGGACCCCACCCGCAGTCTCTCCTGTCCTGTGCCACAGCGGATGGGCCGCCTGGCCGGAGGACAGCAAGCCAGTGAGCTGGTGTGGAGGACTCTTTTCCAGAAACAGTCACAGCTAGCATTGGATTGTAGCTAGGATGTGGAATTATAGGTGGTTCGATTAAGAGAGAGGGTGTTAGAAGGATGGAGAAAGTGCATCCAGGAAAACAGCCACCTCTGGCTGGGTTCTGGTGCCTGTTTCCATTTTCCTCATTTCCAGTTGCATATCCACTAGGACCTATGTGCTTCTTGTCCTTGGGAACTGTCAGATCTCTCCACTTCTGTCTTTGGATCTATCAGATCTCTTTCCACTTCCCGGGGCGGGGGGTGGGGGTTGTCTTCTTGGCAAACAAGAGACTTGACTAGACCAGTTAAATGTTGGTGTTTTTTTTTGGCCCTGGCCGGTTTGGCTCAGCGGTTAGAGCGTCGGCCTGCGGTCCAGAGAGACCCAGGTTCGGTTCCCGCTAAGGGCATGTAGTTCGGTTGCGGTTTGTCCCCGGCCCTGGTTGGTCGTGCGGGTGGCAGCCACTCGATGTGTCACTTTCACGTCGATGTTTCTCTCTCTCTCTTCCTCTCTCTCCCTCCCACTCTATCTGAACAAAAGATGGAGGGGTGTCCTCGGGTGAGGATAAAAAAAAAAAAATTAGGGGGGGAAGGGGGGGTGGGGAAATTAGGAGTCATTTTAATTTTCATTTCTAGAATTAACCATTTCCCAAAAGATGCAGTTGTTAATATCAAATTTCTTTTTTTCTTTAAGGTTTTTCATTGGCAAACAGGACTTTGAGACAGATAATTAGACAATGAGCTTATCCAGTGAAAATATATGAAGTGATTGAAAATCAGAATATGCTGTCCATGTAACCTGACCTTCCTTTTTTTTTTTAAAGCCTCACCTGAGGATTTTTTTTCTCCCATTTATCATCAGATAGAGTGGGTGGGGGTGGGGAGAGAGAGAGAGAAACATCGACATGAGAGAGACACTTCGATTGGTTGCCTCCTGCATGTCCCAGACCAGGGCAGGGGATTGAACCTGCAATCCAGGTACATGTCCTTGGCTAGGCAATAAAACCAAACATCCTGAGATGGAGAAAATAAAGTTAATTGCCAGCTTCCTGTCCCGTCTAGAGTAAGGAGTGGCCATGTTTATCAGTGTGCAGTTGAAGCGGGTAAGAAACGTAAGTAGTGAGAACAAGTCAGTGTCCTACAGACTTTGCACCTGCTTGTCCCTCTCCTCAGGACTGCTTAGATGTCACCATGCCTTCTCTAGCGCCTGTTATGAAAGACCCCATCGTCATCCCCCTGCCAAACCTCACCCAGTTTTATTTTCCTTGATGCTGGATGGCACTTGGCGTATCAGCCTCCTAACTGGAAAGCATATTCCCGGACAGCAGGAGTCCGAGTCGTGTCTTGTTGACTGTGGAGCCCTTGCCAGTGCCTGGCCCGTCCTGGAGGCTGTACGTATGTACATGCTTGTCGAGTGTGAGCCCTAGTGTCCAGGCCATTCTGCTAAGTGCTTTATCAGCACTGGAAACTTGCATCCTGTTGCAGAGCTGCCACCGCGTGTGGCCCTGTGTGCTCCTGCTCAGATCTGTCTGGCTCCGCTGGCCCCACGGGCTTTTCTAGCAGGGGCCAACGGCATCCGCACAGATCTCAGCTGAGCTTCGCGGGGAAGAGCAGTGGGTAATTCTAATAGTCTCAGGCACAGTCTCTGCTACTCTCGCTTCTTTCCAATTCCCGTTGTGAATCACAGACCTTGTAAATGGGGGTTGTGGAAACACTTCCAGTTCAGAGTGCCTTCTGTGTTTTGAGTTTTTACAGGGAATAGGATATTCATGTCTTCAGTTTATAAGTTTTGGAAGCATGTCCTTTTTCTTGACTGTGGGAGAATATTTACTTTTTACAGTTGTCTTTAATTTTTCGAGGCAAAAATGCATTCATGTTTCTAGGATTTCTGGGCCAGTTTGGGTTTTTGCTGCAGGGGTATTTCAGGATGTGAGCGGAGGTGTCAGATGTCAGAGCTGTTGTTCAGAAAGATAAATCAGGTAGTGATGTATAAGATGAGGCAAGAGGGAGAGAGATGGCTAGGCAGATGTGGACAGCTGGAAGGAAGTGGGGGCAGAAGGGTGCAGGGCAAAGGGTGGGGGTGGGTCAGATGGAGGGGCAGTGTAGTGTGAAGGGGCTTCTTGAGCCTGCTCTTGGTGAAGCGACCACTGGTGGGTTTGGGGAGGAAGGGCCTGTAAATGCAGGGGGGGTGAGCCTGTAGGGCACTGCCATGTCAGGACTCTAGGGACTGGGATGCAGTGCAGGACCAGGACTCACGAGATGGGAGAACTGCAAAGGAGTGGGGTCATCTAGCCAGTCAGAGCTGGGTTGAGGAGGAGGAAGTGATGAGGTGTGTCAGCTGTGGCTGACCTGGGTCAGATCAGGGAAGGGCTGAGGTTGTTTTTTTTTTCTTAAAAGGGCTGAGGTTTTGTTGTTGCATCACCCAGGTGGGAGACGCCACCAGGTGGGAGACGCAGGGTATGTCAATGGAGGCCGAGGGCTCAGGCTCGGAGGAGAGGTCGGGTGGGACTTGGAGTCCTCTCACAGAGACCACCTGTGAAGCCCTAAGTGAGGAGGTCACACACTCACTTGCAAGCTCCTCAGGAGTGGGGGTGTGGTGCTTGGTGCTGGTGTCAGAATGGTACACCATTGATGTCTTTTTAAAGATATTTTTATTGAATTTGTTGGGGTGACATTGGTTATTAAAGTGGCATAGATAAACCACAGAACTTATATGCATGTATGCATAACCGATGGACATAGACAACAAAGCTGAGGATGGGGTGGGAGGGGATAGGGAGGAGGGAGTCAGTGGGGAGAAAAAGGAGAAACATCTGTAACAAAAATAAATTAATAAAAAATAAATAAAATGGCATAGGTTTCAGGTGTACAATTCTATAGTACATTGTCTGTATATTGTTTTCTGTGTTCACCACCCCAAGTCGAGTTCTCCTTCCATCACCATTTACCCTCTCCTGCCTCCCTACTCCCCTTCCCTCTGGTAGTCACCACACTGCTGTGTCTGTGTAAAAATAATCTCATTAGACTTATCTGGTTACCAGAAAACAAACCACCTGGAGCTCTAGATGAAGAGAAAACAAGAATTAGTTGCGAGCACTGGAATGTAGAGGGGCCTGGGGAGCCCGGGAGTGGACGGCAGGGAGCGGCGCCCTTCCTGCTTCTCCGGGCTCATCTTCCTGCTGCCCGTCCAGTTAGGCAGGTGGCGGTCGAGCTTCCAGCTTCACGTCTCCCTTCCAGACGTGGAGAGCCTGCGCTGGGCACGGTCTCGGTTTCCACATTCCTGGGGGATAGAGTTTGTTCTGACTTGAGCTGGGTACCGGCCCCTGGTCTGGTCAGCTGTGACTGGGAGAGTGTGAGGAGGCAGGGTGGTGTGGTGTGAACATGCTGCTGGGGCTGCGGGCCATCCCGGGATGGGCTTTGGAGGAGGAACGTGGGGGCGGCTCTTAGAAAGGCCACTCTAGAAGCTGAGCAGGACCCCCCCCCCCCCCCATCACCATTCCCCTTGCCTCCCATCAAAAAACAGTGTACGGAGCGAGCAGGGATGAAGATGAGGCTCAATCCTCCCTCCAGCCTGGTGGGATGGGAAAATAGAGGTGGTCCAGAGAACAGGAGGGAGCCTGGTTAGCTGGGGAGAGGGCGGCCAGGACAGTTCATCTGTCTTTGAGGGTGAGTGCTATTTCCTGGCAGAGAACATCTGAGCAGAGGGGAAGGCGTGTGAGCAAAGGGACAGATCTTACGTTTTGTATCTGATTTTCTTTTTAAAAAGTTTACACAGATTCATTTATTTAAAATGAGAGTAAGTGTAGTGTTAATGCAGAGCGCAGGCTCAACACTGACTGCTGGGTAGAATCTAACTCACCCGCAACTCTGAGCTGATGGCCAGCCTTTCTTTGCCTCAGGTGTCTCTCTAATTTTACAGTTAAAATTACAAGGGATGATAATAGTACTTACTTCATTGGGTTACTGAGGAATTAAGTGAGTGATGGGTATAAAGTACTTAGCAGCATAACACCTGGCATATAATAAGTACTTGATAAACTTTGTTGCTAATTAAAAGTAATTTCAGCTATGTCTTTTTTCAGCTGTACTTTCAAAGTCTAGTTTAGTGGCTTAGAATATATCAGTTTAGTTATCCCTAATAGAATGGCTATACTCATCAGGCTTATTAAATTGTTGTGAGACAGAGTGCTGAGAGCAGCGATTTTCAGTCTTTTTCATGGCGCACATAAATTTAATTACTAAAATTCTGCAGCACACCAAAAAATATATTTTTTGCTGATCTG
The DNA here is from genome assembly GCA_030848825.1 of Tadarida brasiliensis. Classification (NCBI taxonomy): domain Eukaryota; kingdom Metazoa; phylum Chordata; class Mammalia; order Chiroptera; family Molossidae; genus Tadarida; species Tadarida brasiliensis. Next base: position 723,045 of record CM061264.1, on the reverse strand, counting down.
ACCCAAAAAATACATTTAATTTTTATTAATTTACTATACCAAAAGTATTTACCTACACTTTTTGCTCCTAAGTGACTTTTTAAAAAATCAGGTTCCTGTATTTTGTAAGGACTTTTGGTAGCAAGAATTAACCAATCAGATGCAACCTTATTATGCAACATGACCAATAAGATGTAGCTAATGAGATTTATATAATTATGGTTCAAGACAGGACATTGACACCGGATGGCTATTGTTTTTTGTTTTGTTTTGTTTTGTTTTTATCACCGAGGACATCTTTTCATTTTTTGTTCAGTTAGAGTGGGAGGGAGAGAGAGTAAGAGAGAGAGAGAGAGAAACATCGACGTGAAAGGGACACATCGAGTGGCCGCCACCCACACGACCAACCAGGGCCGGGAACAAACCGCAACCGAAGTACGTGCCCTTAGCGGGAACCGAACCCGGGTCTCTCTGGACCGCAGGCCGACGCTCTAACCGCTGAGCCAAACCGGCCAGGGCTAAAGCAACATTTTTTTTTCATGTACCCCTAGCAGGAACCGAACCCGGGTCTCTCTGGACCGCAGGCCGATGCTCCAACCGCTGAGCCAAACTGGCCAGGGCCGGATGGCTATTGTTGTGTTGGCTGTTGTCATTTTTTATTAGACAATCTAAGGGAAAGGAGGTCAGTGCCCCTGACTAAATAGGTTTTGCATGTTTTTAAAATTATTGTGGCACACTGGTTGAAAATCACTGGCTCAGAGCGAATCGCTGGCTTGGAGCTTGCCTGACACAGCTGAGGGCTATGACCAGACCTTCCTGGTGTGAGTTCTGCTGGGACATTGGTGTTGTTTCAGGACATTGACACCAACTTGGAGTCGGAATGAGGAGCCCACATAAGAAGTAGAAAAGGTCAGAGAAGGAACACATGTCTCCTGAGTCCCAGGTGTGGTGTCTTCCTCATTTCCCCCCATTTTGTGGGAAATTATCCTCTAGTAGCTTCCCAGACTTTATATGCCTTCATTCTGACCTTAGACTTGATAATGTTGAGTATAGACTTCCTTTTTGGAATTAGTTCCACACGGATGGCACTCTGTCAGGAAGTCCTCTGCCGTTCTCCATCCTTTGTATATCACCAGTTTCTCCCGCCTGGGAACTTTTGGGATCTCTGTCTGTGGTGTTCTAAAATGCCAGTCTCTCTCTCGGTTATGCTAGGCTCTGGGTGAGTGTTCCCAGTCTGGAAACTTAGATGGTTCTAGGAGGGAATTATCGAAGCTGTAAAGAGGAGTTGGGCCTCCTCATTTCTGTATTGAGTTTGAAGTGTTCTGAGCATCTTGCTGTTTGCATACACTCTTCCATGTTAATGCATTTCCCTGGCTGTGTTAGTTCTTTCCCCAAAATTGTGGCTGGTACTCAGTTGTCACTCTTGTGCTTGATGGCAGAGTTCCTTCTTTTTAATTGATTTTTTTTTTTTTTTTTTGAGAGAGAGAGCTAGAAACATCGATTGGCTGCCTCCTGCACGCCCGCCACTGGGGATTAAACCCGCAACCCATGTGCCCTGACCGGGAATTGAACCAGGACTTCTCAGGATGCCACTCAGTCCACTGAGCCACACCAGCCGGGCCAAAGTTACTTTTTTATTGCAGAATTTGAGCTGTTCACCTGGGCAAAACCTATGTTGGGAGAAAGTTGGAGAGGTCTTTTCAGGGCATATTGCGTAGTGGTATTTTTCTACAAAACATAAAAAATTTCTAACATAACTTTTTTCTAAAAGATTCACTGTGTCCTATATGTAAACCACAGTGAAATATGTCTTTAAAAAAAAATTCAACAAACACAGCAGAGTACAGGATATTAAAAAAAAACAAAAACAACTGAACACATTTAGAAATTATTAGTCAGCAATTAGGGTTAGCCAAAACTGTTTTGCGATGAGATGTATCCCTTGTGTTGCCAGCGCACGTGTCTGTCCGCGCCCCTGGGACGGACACTCCACCTTCTGCCACAATGAAGTGAGTTGTTTCCATCTCCACATGAAGGTGAGTTTTGAGCAGAAGTGCCACGGTTTGCTTTTTTGCCTGGCTTCCAGCTTGCGAGAAGGTGTGAGAAGTCCATTTCTTCTTTGGCCAGCAATTTTGAGAAAAACATTCTGCCATCCTCAAGGTTAGTTAACCAGTTTTCCTTTGGAGAATATGGAGCCTGGAGCGCTCTGAGGATTAAACACCCAGACAACTCGGCTAAAGACCAGATCAGCTGAGCTCTCCGGGCCAGTGGCCCTGCGGAGGGTGCCGTGTCCGGGCACAGATGCTATTTCCTCTGGTTTCTGTCACTCTGCTCTGGTTCTCCATGAAAATGATGAGCTACACAGAAAGTGCTCTGTGGTCAAGAGGCACAGAAATGGATGGAGCAGCCTGGGGGATGGCCAGGCCCCGGAGCTGCTCGATGGCTGGACCCGTGGTGTGACCACTGTGGGCTCAGTTAGAAATCGTAACAGAACTCTAGCCAGGAAACCCCCAGGTATTTGGAAATCAAACAAGTCAGAGATGGCATCAGAAGGGAAATTTGAAAATGTTTTAATTTGGATGAAAGTGAAAACAAACAACGTAACGTGTGGGACACAGCAGTGCTTATAGGAAAATGTATAGAATTAAAGGCTTACAGAAAGCAGAAGTCTCACCAAGCTAGACACTGGAAGGTGAACACACTGGATTCAAAGTAGGCAGGAGGAGAGATTCAGGAGCCTGGGAACAGAAACAGTGGAGAAGACCCAAGCCCTGAAAGCGGCCCTCGGAGAAGATCTGGCACACCTGGCATCCTGAGTGAGAGGAACGAGAGCACCAGATGAGGAAAATCAAGTGAATCTGAAAATTAAAAATGAAATAGTAATTCATCTATTTTTAAAGGGACACGCAACTCAAAATGCATTGAGCGTGTCATTCAGTCGTGAGGATGCTGAGAGTTTCCGCCGCTGAAGAGCCTTCTTACTGTGTGGTCCAAGGGACAGTCAGGAAGTAATTGTAAACTATAGTAGTTTTCTCTGACTTTAAGTCATTCCATTTTTGTTTAATAACTTCAAAGGCACATTTAAAAAAAAATTCTTTGCCCTTTATTGACTTTACTATTCCCTTCTCCCCACCTTAATTTTGAATAATTTGAAGCTATAGGAAGTCGAAACAGGAGGTCAGTGAGCGCTCTTGCCTTCCCCAGGATGTAGTCATTTGTAACTTTTCAGGGCCATTTTCTGTCTCCCTCCCTGTGTTGTCTGGGGGGACCCGCTTCATTGATGCTGATGTCATTGTTGATTCTTTACACCTGCAGCCTGACGTCTCCAGACGAGGGTCAGACCTTTACCCCCCCATAGCGTCAACACTGACCCAGCAGTGCCTGATGCAAGCCCACATTCACATTTCTTCAGTTTTCCTCAAAATGTCTTCATGCCCTTTTTTCAGATTCAGGATTGAACCAAGTTACTGTGAGTCCTGGCTGAGAAGCTGAGGTGGTTTGATGCATACCTCCCCAACCCCCACCACCTCCATGACCAGCCGCAGGGGCTGGAGGGCAGGACGTTGGCTCTCTGTTCCTTCTTCCAAAGACCAGGGGCCGGACTTTGTGTCATGTTTAGAGCCACAGGGCAATCTAGGCATTTGAGTTAGCAAACTGGGATACATTTTTCTTGCTATTCTTGTTATTCCTGCCTGCCTCTGGAATAACCTGAAGAGTTTGTATTTGGAGGTTGGGGTAATTGTGATAATCACCTAAATTGAGTAGCTCTCACCTGGGCCCCTAGGGACATCAAGTGGTGCCTGGAGACATTTTTAGTTGGCACAACCGGGAAAGGGGTGCTGCTGAATATCCTGCAGGGACAGGGCAGCCACCACGGAACAGTCCAGGCTGGGTTCTGCCTGGCTGGGGGCGGGATTCCCTGCTTTTGACCTTGACCATTGGATGAAGCCCTGGTCTGCACTGTGAAGCACTCCCCTTGGAGGAGGTGAGCCCTGGTTAATTTCTGTGGCCTCCACCTTCTGCTTCCACACAGATGGTTTGTTTTTTGTTAACCATCTTTTTTTTTATTTAAATTTTTTTCTTTTGATTTTGGAGAAAGAAGGAGAGAGAGAAACATCAATGAGAGAGAACATCGATTGGCCACCTCCTGCACACCCCTCACTGGGGATTTGGCCCATAACCTGGGCATGTGCACCGACCAGGAATCAAACCAGTGACCTCCTGGTGCAGGGACAATGCTCAACCATTGAGCCACACTGGCCGGGCCATTAACCATCTTTAATAGCCCTTTTTCCTGTTCCTCCCCTCTTTTTATTTTATTTACTTGTTAATTCTCACCCGAGGATATTTTTCCATTGAAATTTAGATAGAGTGAAAGGGAGGGAAGGAGAGAGGGAGAGAAATATTGATGTGAGAGAGACAGTGATTGGTTGCCTCCCACATGACACTGACCAGGGCCAAGGATTGAACCTGCAACGCAGGCATGTACTCCTGACAGTGAATCGAACTCAAGACCCTTCAGTGTGTGTGTGGGGGGGCAACACTAACCACTGAGCCACGCTGGCCAGACAGCACCAACAACCATTTTAAAGTGAACAGTTCAGCGGCATATTGACAGGGTTGAGCAGCCACCACCTCTACCTAATTCCCGAATATTTTTCGGTCCCCAGAAAGTTCCCTGTACCCATGAGCATTTCTTCACTCCACATGTGCGTGCAGAGCCTCTGGCAACCACTGCATCTGTCTGCATCTGCATGTTCTGGGAATTTGTGTAGGTGCAGTCATACAACATGTGCCCATCTTTTCCATGTAGCATCATGTTTTCAAGGATCATCCGTGTGGTGATGTGACCGCGCTCGACCCCTCTTTATGACTGCATAGTCTTCCACCGCGGGGGTGCTGTGTGGTGTTGATCGTTCTGTGCTGGTGGACATTTTGGCTGTTGCTCTCTTGGGGCTGCTGTGGACATACGTGTACACGTTTCACACTGTTTCAGTCCTGCTTTGTGTATACCTGGGAGTGGGGTGGCTGGGTCATGGAAATCCTGTTTTAATGTTTTGAGGAACCACCAACCTGTTTTCCTCCAACACCCACTTTCACTGCCAGGGAAAAAGTACAACATAAGCAGCATAATTCCAAAATAAGACACTTGCATAAGATAAATGCCTTAGAATTCACAGCTCACATGTCAGTGTCTTGATGCCTCTCCTGCCCCAAGACCAGATGTGTGCACGGGGATTCGTAGACACAAAACTGAGTTTATCCACAGTTGGGGGTAACCTGTGAAACACCCCAAAGTGGTCTTTTTACACAGTTTAATTTGGAGAGATTGCTAAAACATTTAAATGTTTTGAAAGTTTCTGGGAACAGCAGATATTTCTGCAGAAACCTAGAATTAACATACTTTTGTTCTGGCTGTGTTGTGGTGTATGCTGGTCCCCCAGACTCCGTCCTAGACTCTGGGCCAGGCTGTGGGGCTCCGCGGCAGCAGGCGGACTGGACATGTTCCCATGTCCGCACTTAGACAGCACTTGGCCAGTGGCTTCTGTGACAATCAGATGCAATCCTCTGCCTTTGGGATGGGGAAGGAAATCTGGGTGAGATTCTTCTGAGAAGCTTCTTGAATTGTAGTGAACTTCTTCTGTTGTCATTGTGATTTTTCTAGTAGCCGGATTCTAATAGCCTTCGGTTTAACTCGGGGTGTTTTCCCTGAGGCATTTGTAAGGATTAAAAAAAAATTTGAGATTAGATTTCTTTTTTCCCCCCACACTGAAGAACTAAATATTAAGTTAATACTGAGTACTATGGAAAGTGATTTGGGGTGAGAAATGGTGACAGGGAGGGGGTTCCGGGCTCATAAGTGCAGTAGCTCGTGCCTCACACCTGAGCACAGTGTTAACGCGGTCTCTCTCTCTCTCTCTCTCTCTCTGTTGCAGACAGGTTTACATGAATCGGAGGCCAGACCAGAAGCACTTCTGAATTAAGGTAATTTTGATATTATTAATTCATGTTAGTTTTAAAGTACAGTATTTACATTTCTTCAGGTTCTGTTATTCTTTTTAATAACCTGGTTTTGTCCATCTCTCTTTTTAAGCCCAAAGTTGGTTTTCAGACAAGTTGATTCTGAGGGGGGTGTTTTCTTCAAAGGTACTGTCCAGTGCTCAGCAGGGAGGGTTAGGGTCCCAGAGCTGTGGCTCACATTCTGGATAAGAGTGGTTATTTCTCCAACTTCTTTCACTAGGAAGCAACAGAGCCCTTTCCCAAATCAAATCTCAGTTGGACTAAGAGCAGATAATACAGATAAAGGTAAGGCCACATGAATCAGAAGAAGTCCCAGCGCAGCTGCTGTGGCGTGCTGGTTGAGCACTGTCCTGTGCACTAAGAGGTCACAGGTGTGATCCCAGCCGGTGTGGCTCAGTGGTTGAGCGTCGACCCATGCACCAAGAGGTCGCCGGTTTGATTCCTGATCAGGACACATGCCTAGGTTGTGGGCCTGATCCCCAGTGAAGGGCATGCAGGGGGTGGCCAATGTTCTCTCTCATCGATGTTTCTATCTCTCTCTCCCTCTCCCTTCCTCTCTCTAAAATCAATAAAGAAAAAAAATAAAATAAAATTTTAAAAAATGAACCTTACTGTAAACCCAGGTCTATCTGATACCAAATCCATATTCTTGTTGGCTGCTACATGACATTGTCTCTGAAATGATTTTAAATTAAAAAGCAAAACTAAATTGAACAAATTAGGTATTTGAACAACTGGGCATCGAATGCAAAGGCTGAACTTGATACCATCAACAAAAATGAACACAGAGTGAATCAGAGCCTACATGTAAACATCACATTGGAACATGTCTACAGGAAACCGTGACATCATCAAGGCTTTCATTAGGCAGTTTTCTTAACCGTGATCTCGAAGAGACAGTCCATAAGAGACCATTTATGGACAGGACTCATTCAGATTAAAAACGTCCGCTCCTTTGTGACCTGTGAGGAGAAGGAAAACCGCAGTCTGGCAGGAAAGGTGAGCCGATCGCCTGTCTTTGAGGTGACTTGTGTCCAGAGTGAGTGAAGAGCTCTCAGAACTCAGCGTTGAGAAGTGAACCACGCAGTAAAAACACAGGTGACTGAGCAGGCACTTCAGCAGAGCGCGTACAGAGATGGCATCTGAGCCCGCGACAAGACGGCCAGATCGGGAGCCTCCGGGACCTGCACATCCACGCCGCCTGGGACCCCTGCTGCGTGTCTGTTCATGACTGAAGGGAAGATGCTGAAAACAGCCAGCGGTTTCTTACATTGTTAGCTCTTGTCCACTGTGTGTGCTCCAGCCCCCATCCTAGGCGAAGGCCGTACACACAAATCCATGGGTGAATCTCAGGAGTGCTGAGTGAGCGAGTCCGTGTAGGTGCAGTTCTAGGAAACAGTGACTCGTGACAGTGGCAGAAAGCAGATGGGTGCTACTTGGGTGGGAGTGGCATTCTAGAGGAGCAGGAGGTGGCAGGTGGCGGGTGTGTTCGCTGTCCTAATTGTGGTGGTGGTTTCAGAGTGTCCACTGGTGCGTGTTCACTGTCACTTACACTCTACCTGGTGGACCCTGTATTATACTGGTTGCCACTGTGGCCATGGTCTTGATTTCTGCAAAAGGGTAGGCAGTGTGACAGGTGAAGTGGGAGGTCATTCTCAGTCATGAGGTTGAAGAAACCCTATTCCTGCTCTAGCCACTGATCCACAGCACCCAGGGTGGTCAGGCAGGCTTTCGGGGCCTTGTGTGGATTCTTGTTGAGTCCTCGTAGCACTAGAGGTGGGTACTGTTACTGTCTCCACTTTCACACCAAAAAACGAAGGCAGAGAATGGTTAGGAACTTAGTGGAGGCCACCTGGTGAAGAGAGAGGGGCAGGCCTGGACCCCAGACATGCGACCCCCAACCACATGCACCCTCACTGCCTCTAGCCAGCAGGTCCCGCTTAGCCGGCTGTGTGGGGCCCCAGCAGTGTCCTGAGTTTGCAGGGCGTCAGTATAGAAACACAGACAGTCTGCGTGCTGGGGTGCAGCCGCCACGGCAGAGAGCAGGTTTCCCTGGAGCTCAGGCTCATGGCCCCTCAGGCATGTGGACCGCATTTCCAGTCCCCAGCACTCCATCCGACCTTCCTTCTGGGTGTGCGCCATGCGTACCTGGGCTACATCAGCTGTGTGACGTTAGGCTCTGAGGTGAGTGAAGTGGAACTTGGTGTTCGGCCTCAGCAGGTGTGAAGGGGTTGGATTTATTGAATGGTTTTTGATCACCAAGTACGTGCTAGGCTCTGTGCTCAGCCCTGAAGCAGAGAGGCCGCAGGCTAACAAGGTCAGGTGCAACAGAGAAGAGCAGCTGGTGACTAGACCAAAGAGGGTCCCAGGCCGTTTCCTGTGGCTCCAGGGGGAAAGGTGACAGGTGAGGGGACCTCAGCCCTGCTTTCGTGACACTGGGCATTCCTGTCTTTTCACCCGTTCCCTGAGCTGCCACTCTGTGTTTTGCGACCTGCCCCTGCAGTTGTGCTGTTATCCCCAGTTGCCAGCGTCTGGTAGGACGGTGCATTGACTTGTCAGGTGACATGAAAGCCAGGGAAGAGCACCTCATCTCTCTTGGTTCCTGAGTTGGGAACACAGGGTACAGTCTTGTGCAGAGAGAGCCTAGCCTAGTGCCTGCTCCTTCAGAAAGGCGCTCATGTGAATCGTCCCCCAGCTGAGCATCTGCTGTGTGATGGAGAGACCAGGAAGGGCTCTGCACCACGGTGGCCACGGTGGCAGCTGATGACAACTGCCTGTGACAGCCGAGCACTTGAAATGAGGCTAGTCCAAGTCAAATAAGAAACACCTCCTTTAGGATTGTTTTATGTTGATTATACGTTGGAATGACATTTTTGATATATAGAATTGAATACATATATTACTAAACTTAATGTTAACCTGTTTACTTTTTTTTTTAAATTCTCACTCGAGGATATTTTTCTATTTATCTTCAGATAGAGTGGGAAGGTGAGACGTGGTTCTTGGGTGGCCAGCAAGTCGGGGACTCCTGCCTGCAATGCTGGGGGCTCCGTGGGCTGGCTCCGCCTTCAGAAGTTTCAGAGGCCAGCCCTGTGGACTCGGCGTAGCGGCCAGGGTGCTGGTGTCCCCAGGCTGCCCTCCCGCTGACGCCATGTGTGTGCAATGCGCTGCCCTGTTGAGAGGTGCGCTTCGTCGTCTAATCACGGCGGTGCTGATGGCGCACTTTCCAGCTGTCTTGTTTAATTTTCTCTTAGCCTGTGATGTTGAGAGCACCTTTCTGGTTTGGCTGTAAGCACCAGAGTGAAACAGTTTGGCGGGAATTGCATTCCTTGTGTGCGGCAGAACCAGAACTGGAAATGATTGATACGTCAACAGACTTGCAGCCTGAGTGTCATTGGTAGTGAGTGTGCAGCCTGTGGGATGCTGGGCGTGCCACCAACATGTCCTTCCTAGACCCGCAGGATGTGGATGAGACAGAGCCCACGCTGCACTGTCACCAAGCAGGGGAGCCCCCGAAGCACCTTGTTGCACATGGCGAACACTTGAACACAAGGTCATGCTAACACTGACTTACAAAGATGCTGCATAGAATCAATCCAGTGTAGGGGGCAGATCGCCTCACCTGCTTGCTTTCTGTCACTTAGAGTTCGACAAAGTATTTCCAAAATAGAAGGTCTGAATCGGAGCCAGTGCAGATGTGGATTGTGAGGAGCAGACGGGCCTCTCAGCAGGTCCCGTCTTAGAGGATTAGATGGTCAGTGCTGAGTCAGCTCCCGGGGATTAGCAGTGACTGTGACCCAGGAGGGGCCTGATGGTGGGGTTTCCAGAAGGCTTTGGGGGACTAAGCATAGTGAAGAGAAAAGCAAAAGCAAGTAACTGTAAGTAAGACTTTTCTTTTTTCTTTTAATCCTCACCCGAGGATATTTTTCTATTTATCTTCAGATAGAGTGGAAGGAAGAGAGAGAGAGGGAGAGAGACAGACATCAATGTGAGAGAGACACATCGACTGGTTGCCACCCACACAAACCCAACCAGGGCTGGGGACGAACCGCAACCGAGGTATGTGCCCTTGGTCGGAATCTCGGAATCGAACCTGAAACTCATTGGTCTGCGGGCTGATGCTCTAACCGCTGAGCCAAACCGGCCAGGGCAGTAAGACTTTTCAACGTACCTTAATGGTTTTGTATAATGTGTATGCACTCTGCCAATATGGAAAGCCAAGAGAAAAACATGACCAGGAATTCTAACGAAAATGATGTTAGTCTTTTTAAATCTTAAAAATTAGTATATTTTGTTCTTTTAAAATAGCGACAGTTAGCCCTGGCCAGTTTGGTTCAGTGGTTAGAGCATCGGCCCACGGCCCAGAGAGACCTGGGTTTGGTTCCCGCTAAGGGCACGTACCTCGGTTGCAGTTTGTCCCCAGCCCTGGTTGGGGTTGTGTGGGTGGCAACCAGTCGATGTGTCTCTCTCACGTCGATGTTTCTCTCTCTCTCTTCTTCCCTCTCTCCCTCCCGCTCTATCTGAAGACAAATGCAAAAATGTCCTGGGTGAGGATTAAAAATAAAAATAAAAAATAAAGTAAAATAAAATAGCTACAGTTACTACAAATTTATTTCCATTTAACAACTGATTGGGTTTCTGCTCTTCTCCAGCGTTGTTCAGTGGTCTGTGGGAGTTCACCTGCTGAAGGTGAACAGGCACTGGCTTTTCACTGAAGATAGGAGAAGAAAATGTGAATGCTTCTTGGTTCCAGGGCCCAGATAAGCTGTTACTGTTTTTGAAGAAAAAAAATATATATGTAAGATAGCGTGAAAATAAAGGTTGCCCACTATTACTGTGTCTTTCTCCAAAAATAACCACTAGTAACATTTTCTTGTGTCTTTATGGACACAGAGAGGCTTCACCCTTTTTTTTTTTCTTTATTGATTTTAGAGAGAGAGTAAGGGAGAGGGAGAGAGAGATAGAAACATCAATTGGCCACCTCTTGCATGCCCCCCACTGGGGATCGGGCCCACAACCTGGGCATGTGCCCTGACCAGGAATCGAACCAGCGACCTCTTGGTGCATGGGTTGGCGCTCAACCACTGAGCCACACCGGCCGGGCAGGCTTCACCCTTTCCACACTGTTTGTGCCTTGTTTATTTCATGTACTGTCGTCGCAGAGGAGCAATGGGCAATGCTGCGTGTCGGTGGGGATGAGAAAGGTTCCAAGGGAAGCGTTATCTCTGGGAGCAGCGATGGCCCCGTGTCCCATCATGGTTTGTGGTGTCCATCTCTCCACGCATATCCTCCAGGGCCAGTGGAGTGTCCCAAAGATGTGCACCCAGCAGGGTGGCTGGGCAGTGCCCCTGGGCGACTTCGGGCAGTGTACTTCCTCAGTGAAGGTCCATCCACACAAAACTTCTTTTCCAGATTAATTTTAGGAAATGAACCTTTGACATGGAGAATAGAGAATTTAATTTTTTTTAAAATGTAGTGTCCAACAATAGGTCGGTCTCTCTCTTGCCAGACTGTTTATATAGATCAAACAGGTTCTTACAGGACATTTATTTTTCTACTAGCATAAATAGGAGTACAGCTTTTCTTAAAAATTAACAAATGTGGAGTTTGAATCTCTTTGTTCGCTGTGTTTCGACTGAGGATCCAAGTCAGCCAGTGTTGGCATCACCGCTTCTGGAATGCTGTGTGGTGACTGAGTCAGTGGGGCTTCTCGGTGTGGACACACTTGGGTTCCCGTGAATTCACTTCTCTGGCCTGAAGTTACACAGCAGTGACTTCATGTGTATCATCTTCTGTGACACGTGAAAAGAACATCCAATTAAAGGAGACATTTAACTTAACATCTCAGGAGTCATCTCCCCTAACATTAGAAGTTGAGTCTTGCCCTGGCCAGTTTGGCTCAGCGGATACAGGGTCGGCCTGAACACGGAAGGGTACTGGGTTCGATTCCAGTCAAGGGCACATACCTGGGTTGCGGCTCCATCCCTGACCCCGCACAGGGCGTGTGCAGGAGGCAAATAGTGTATCGCTCTCACATCAGTGTTCCTCCCTCCCTCCCTTCACTCTCTCTAAAACATCAAGGGGAAAAATACCCTCAGGTGAGGAGTAACAACAACAACAAAAATAGAAGTTGAGTCTTTACCTGAGACCCAGCATCTCAGAAAGCACTTCCTTTTACCTAGATCCTAAGGAGTTTGTTGTTTTTAGTCCTCAATTTAAAAATTACCTTAGGTTTTTAGTGTTTTAATTGGGATCAGAAGTTGTTTGTTGACTAAAACTAACCATTTGAGTCCGTGTACCTCATGAGGACTTTGGGGTTGTCTTTCTGCACGTTGCCTTCGGAAGGGCTGGGTAAAGGAGCCTCTTGCAGACAGAACAGCTATCTGATGGGGGGGTGTCCTGGGGTGAAAGCGGCGCTCTGCAAACTGCCCTGGCTGGCGGGAAGCGCAGGCGTCCCTGTGCCCGAGAGGACATTGCGGCCTTTTGTTTCAAAATGATTTCCTATTCTCTTGGCACTGTTATTATTTTGTACATTGACATTCACAAATCGTTATCCTTAGAGTTGAGTGCAAACAGGAGAGAGAGTTCGCCAGTGAGTCACAGGGCACAGTCTGCTCAGGGCTCTGCGCCAGGCTGGGAGCCACAGGTGCTCTGCATGAGCCAAGCTCCCTTCGCCACCCACTTCAGTATTGCCTTTTGAAGCAGCTGTTTGGATCAGAAATATTCTAAGACCATAAAGGCGTGTGTTACTTTCCCAGAGAGCTGTGCAGCGGGCCCTGCCCTCTGCTGTGTCCTGCTCGCTGTGCCCCGCCCGCCAGGCCTTTGCAGCAGGGCTGTGGGTACTGGGCCTGGTCAGCCTGAGCTGCAGGACTGTGGTGTTGGTTCTCAGTCGGCTGGGATCCTGGGGCCCATTTTGATGGGAGAGCACTTTGTCCCTGCACCAGACGCCGGCTCGACACCACACTGAGTCCTTAGGGCTGCTGTGCGAGCTGTGTGAACCAACATCTGGGCAGTCGTGGCCTTGAGGCCATAGATGTGGCTTCCAGGGTCCGGGTTGTCAGGCCACCACTGTACCCCACTTCCTGGCCTGGATTTTCATGTGAGAGCTATTCTAAATGTCTGTTTCAGCTTCTTGGGATCTCTAGTGAGACCCCAGCTCCTTGAAAAATGCTTAACAGATTTTTCCTTTTTTTTTTTTTTATCTTCACCCAAGGACATTTTTGCATTTATCTTCAGATAGAACATGAGGGAGAGATGGAGGAAGAGAGAGAGAAACATCAATGTGAGAGAGACACATAGAGTAGTTGCCACCCACATGACCCCAACCAGGGCTGGGGACAAACTGCAGCTGAGGTACGCGCCCTTAGCAGGAACAGAACCTGGGCCGGGCCTGTCTGGTCCGCAAGACAATGCTCTAACTGCTGAGCCAAACCGGCCAGGGCAGATTTTTCCTTTTTTTTTAAATCCTCACCGGAGGACATTTTTGCATGTATCTTCAGATAGAGCGGGAGGGAGAGAAGGGGGGAAGAGAGAGAGAGAGAAACAGCGACGTGAGAGAGACACATTGAGTGGTTGCCACCCACACGACCCCAACCGGGCCGGGGACAAACTGCAACCAGGTTATGTGCCCTGAGTGGGAACCGAACCCGGGTCTCTCTGGTCCGCGGGCTGACGCTCTAACCGCTGAGCCAAACTGGCCAGGGCAGATTTTTCCTTTTTTAACCCACTACGATCTTTTGAACAATAGTTTGTTAGATGTCATTGTACAAAGTTTGTGAATAATATAAACTGTATTTTACTAACCCAGCCCTTGGTAGTCATTTTATATGTTTTAATGAATGTTAAACTCTCTGATTTATAATGAAACCATAGCTCTCAAAGTTTTAATTTCCTTTTCTTTCCTGCTTCATTAATTACACGGCCATTGTTTATTCACTTTCTTTTAATCAGCTTTTTTAAATTCCTCACCCGAGGATATTTTTCTACTTATTATCATATAGAGTGGGAGGGAGGGAGAGGGACAGAGAGAAACATCGATGTGATAGAGCCACATCAGCTGGTTGCCTCCCGTATGACTCGACCAGGGCCAAGGACGAACCGCAACTGAGGTACGTGCCCTTGACCGGAATCGAACCCGCGACTCATTGGTCCACGGGCTGATGCTCTAACCACTGAGCAAAACTGGCCAGGGCTGTTTTTATTTTTTAGAGAGAGAGAAACATCAGTGTGAGAGAGCAACATTGATCGGTTGCCTCCCACATGCATCCTGACTGGGAATCAAACCCAAAATCTTTGGGTGTACGCGACGATGCTCCAACCAACTGAGACACCTGGCCGGGGCTGCTTGTTAACTTTGTGTGCTTGTGTTTCAGACCCGGTTCCTTGAGGCGGCATCACAGAGCACCACAGTCCGAGATGAGTGAGCTGGACCAGTTACGGCAGGAGGCCGAGCAGCTGAAGAACCAGATCAGAGTACGTAGCCGCACACATGTTCAGTCCTACTGGTCACCTGCATTTCAGCCAGGTGTTACCCACTGGAGGGAGATGCGTGACAGGATGATTTCAGTGTTTGGGACTGAGAGTGAGTCTTCACTGGCCCAGGATGTACTAATTATAGATCCCATTATTTGGCCTAGTTCATTATTTTCAGGATTTTGTTTTCTAGTGAGTGTATCATTATTTGCATATGTGAAAGTGTTTCCATATGATTTATAAATATCTTTATGTACATTTTTTCTTAACCTTGGAATTAGCTTTGCAGCATTCTTTTGGTCATTGTATATAGAGTGTGGTGTTGGCCTCCCTCCCCTGTGACTGTTAAGTTGAGGGCAGGAGACTTGTTTAAAAATAAGAGTATGGCCCAGCCAGTGTGGCTCAGTGGTTGAGTGTTGACCCATGCCCCAAGAGGCCACCAGCTCAATTCCCGGTCAGGGCACATGCCCAGGTTGTGGGCCTGATCCCCAGTGGGGGGCATGCAGGAGGCAGCCGATCAGTGGTCTCTCTCATCGATGTTTCTATCTCTCTCTCCCTCCCTTCCTCTGTCAAATCAATCTAGAAAAAAAATTTTTTTTTAAAGAGTATGAACAACAATAAAAAGTATAGGTGTGCCTGATTTGTTCTTAATTTTGAAAAGAGGTTCTCTAGGGTAGGTCATTGGAGTCAACAGCTTTTATAGATTGTTAGAGCAGAGACATCTGATTGAAAATAAAACTGCCTGTACAAAGGCCAGCGTCCACAGAGCTCTAAACACTCGGTGCAGTGTTACACGGCAGAGCCAGGCGTTTGAAGAAGGGAGGAGCCGTGGGTTTAAAAGGAATGCATTTTGCCCGGCCGATGTGGCTCAGTGGATGGAGCATCCTCCCAAGGACTGAGAGGTCCCAGTTCCATTCCTGGTCAGGGCACATGCCCGGGGGGTGTGCAGGAGGCAGCCGATTGATGGATGTTTCTGTCTCTGTCTCTAAAAAATCAATTAAAAACAAAAAAAAGGAATGAGTTCTACTCTTCTCCAGTTTTGTGAGGCAGTGCTTTGAATGAATATCTTCTAGAGAAACGTTTAATACAAGTAAATGTTTCTGTTCTCAGACTGCTAGGAAGAGTGAGAGAAAAAGAGGTGGACTTGACAGAAAAGACTTATCCTCAACATACATAGGTAGATTTCTGTTTGTTTGACGAAGGAGCCTTCTCTCTGATGTCGTGGTTTCATCCATAGGCTCCCGCCATCAGAGTATCACTTTTCAACACGTGTCCAATTTTCTGAGATCACTGGAACAGTGGCACCTAATTATTTCCTTTTAAGTGACCAGTTATATTCAGATGGCCTAGTGGTAACTGGAGAAATAGGCACCTGCATTATTCTAGCTACTTCTTTGTGAACTTGAGAACAGGTGACAGGCTATCTGAGCTCCACAGCCATGGAGGGAATGGAAGATGTCCTTCTGCTGCGAGAGTCAGATCTTCCCGCATAAAGGAGCTGCTGCTGCTCAGTAAGAACAAGGAGAACCGTGTGTCTCTGACTCGTGCTGCTCACCCTTGTCCGATAGGTCTGTCCACCCTCCAAAACAAAGAAGTCAGGATTTTGTTTCTCTAACACTTTGAATTGTTCACAAATAGCAGGTTCAGATCTCTTCAGATAAGAAAATGTGTGTGGCATAGGTCAAAGACATCACCTTTGATTTTTGTGTGTGTATGTTTTTTAATCCTCACCCGAGGATATTTTTCTCTTTATTTTCAGATAGAGTGGGAGGGAGAGAGAGAGGGAGAAAGGGAGAGAGAGAGAAACATTGACGTGAGAGGGACACATCGACTGGCTGCCTCCCGTACGACCTCGACCAGGGCCGGGGACGAACCGCAACCGAGGTACATGCCCGTGGCTGGAATCGAACCCACGACTCATTGGTTCGAAGGCCGATGCTCTAACGCTGAGCCAAACCGGCCAGGGCAAAGGCAGAGGCTGCCTTTGGAAGAACAGAGGCTGGAAGTCGGTGTCGCCCCTCTTCTCTGTCTTAGATCCCACACCAGGTGGAGCGCACTCAGTCCTCCTGGGGACGGGGCTGTCGTGTTGGCCACATGTGGAATTCACAACTGTGAAAGGGAACAGGTAGAGTTAATTTTTAACAAACTATCTAAACCAGCGTACCTAAAATACCACTTCAGCATATACTTAATATTTTAATTATTTTACATTCTCTTTTTGAACTGAGTCTTGAAAACTCTGTGTGTCTTACATGATTGGCACACCTCTGTTTGCACGTGCCATGGCCCCGGGGCTCCTGGTTCCCACGTGGGACGTTCCAAGGGAGCTGCTGAACCACTGGCCTGCCCCGTCCCCACGGGCTTTTGCCTCCAGAGCTGGTGCTGTGCAAGTCTCTGGGCTCGGCACAGACTCTCCTTTCAGACGGAAAAAACACCCTTGTTTCCTGATGTCACAAGACATACAGCTTCTTAAAGAGTGTGGGGCACAGTGAACAGAAATGGTGACTTTGTGTGAGGGCTGCTTCCTCCCTCAGGTTTGTTTTTCAGTTGAGCAACCCCAGAGGACTGTCTCATCCTTTTTCATTTTTGTATTTGTGAGGAAGCGTTCAGTCTCAAAGGGATGAGCATCTGACAGTACACGGGCTAAGTGATGATGAAGAAAAATACCATGAAATGTACAGGTGCAGACTTTTTAGGAAGTGACTGTGCACACCTGTGCAGGTGAACAGCACTCACTGTGGGACGGTCCCCGTGTTGCCAGGCAGTGGCCAAGAAGAGTGGGAAGAGAGCTGACTGGTTAATAGCTTGGACGTAGTCCTCTGATTTAAGGGGCCTAGAAGGTGAGCTATCACCTTCCATGATGTTTCTCCTTACAGACAGTACGCAGCCTTTGCACTGAACACAATGCCTGTTGTGCACATCTTCTCCGGCCCCTTCAGTCGGGGCTGAAACAGAAAGGCTCGGGGTCTCTGACTGTCAGCAGCTGCAGAGACTGCC
Organism: Tadarida brasiliensis; assembly: GCA_030848825.1. Taxonomy (NCBI): domain Eukaryota; kingdom Metazoa; phylum Chordata; class Mammalia; order Chiroptera; family Molossidae; genus Tadarida; species Tadarida brasiliensis. The sequence continues at coordinate 705,576 of CM061264.1, read as the reverse complement.
CCTCCCAGGGCTCCTGCCCCTGGAGAAGCCGGGTGCTTGTCCCAAGAGACGAGCGCTTGCGACGTGGAGACTGGGTGGGAGTCATCTGTGCTTAGTTTCAAGTGTTCCTTCTGTTGCAGTGGTGTCCCCTCAGTCTGTTAGGTGGTGCCGGATTTTTGGACACCAGCTAGGGCGGGGTTGCTTAAGTCCCATGTGTGTCTTTTCAAGTAAAAAATTCTTGCAGTTTTTTCTTAAAATTAAAAGCCACTGGTAAGTAACGTCAATGAGAAGAGTGTTCAGAAGTAGGTGTCAAGCTTGGTGCTTGGCTGGTAGACGTCGCTTATGAAAGGCCTGCTGCTCGGGCTCCCTCCACTTCCTCCTCACCCCAGACTTGGGCGGCAGAGAAGTGCTTGAGTACACAATATTTTGTTTTTGTTTTTTTATTTTGTTCCTCCTCACCTGAGAATATTTTTCCATTGATTTTTAGATAGCATGAAAGGGAGGGAGAGAAACGGCGGTGTGAGAGAGACACATCGATTGGTTGCCTCCCACACGAACCCTGACCAGGGCTGGGGATCGAACCTGCAACCCAGGTACATGCCCTTGACTAGGAATCAAACCCGAGACCCTTCGGTGCATGGTCCGACACTCTAACCACTGAGCAACACCGGCCAGGGCTTGTGTTTTAATTATATGATTAATTAAGCGGAATGATGTACTCACATGATTAAAGTTGGAACCTAGATCTTTGGGACATTTATGATAACAATGCCTTTGAATATATTCCATGTTCTTGGTTAGTAAATATTCCCACCAGCTTCCTAGAGTAATAATAATTAGCAGAGAGGCATCTGCCCCTCAAGGACGGTTTCCCAGGACCCCCACACCAGTGCCAGGATGTGTGTAAAAGCCATCATGTGGCCATTGCCACTGTGAAAGCACCTGGCCAGGTGACTGCATAACGGAAACACTTTTTTTTATTAGATATTGTCGTAGTTTTCTTGGAAATTATTCCTACCCTCACATTTTGGCCCTTTTAAAGCTATTGTCTCATTTTCCTTTCAAATGTATGGTTTTCTATTTGTAAAATATGTAAACTGATTTGAGATTTAAAGATTTTGTTTTCAAGAAACTTTGAACACTTTGGGACAATGAAGCATTTTATTTATGTTTTGTGGTTTTTTTTTTGTTGTTAATCCTCACCCGAGGATATTTTCCACTTATTTTCTTTTAGGTAGGGTGGAAGGTGGGAGGGAGAGTGAGACAAACATTGATGTGAGAGAAACACATCAATTGGTTGCCTCCTGCACAACCCCAACAGGGGCCAGGGATTGAACCTGCAACCCAGGTTCGTGCCCTTGTCCGGGAATCAAACCCGAGACCCATACGTCTGCGGGCTGATGTTCCAACCACTGAGCAACACCGCCAGGGCCCATGAAGCATTTTAATTAGCTTTAGTGTGTCCTTTATAGTTCTCACCTGCTTCACAAGGTCATTTCCTAGATAAGAACATGGGCAGCAGAACAGCCTGGAAGTCACACTGGGCCCTTTGCTCGTTTCTATAGATCCAGCATTATCGACTGTTTGGCTTGAAAACAAGAGTTCCTAGTTTACACAGTCCAGAAGAACAGTTCTTTGGGCCAGACATCCAGTGCTTTTCAGACATTTTTCTCTGGGCCCCACAGCTCCTGGGGTGTTAAAAGAGAGAGATGTGTGTGCAGGTCTGTGAAGGTATGGGGCCTCTGCAGGCTGGCCGGGGCAGTTCCCGGTTCTGGGGTTCTCCTGTGCTGCCCAGCTCCCAGTGTGGTCGTCCTCCCATTGCAGCCCACACCTTGGGGTCACAGGTGCCGTGCAGGCCTGGCACACTGGGTCCCAGTGCTCTGCGCTGAGTGTGATCTGGGGCGCACACTGTGGCTTGCCTGGACGGTCCACACGTGGCCCTGAACGTGAGTGTTGCAGGACAGGGTGGAGGAGCCTCCGTGGTTCCCAGTCTGTCTGTTCCTGCAGTGCACAGGGGCTATCTGGAGCTCTGGTGGGAGGTCCTGGATGGGATGTCTCTGAAACCTGACTGATTTCTTCTTTGTCGTTGTTATCTTCTAGGATGCCAGAAAAGCATGTGCAGATGCAACTCTCTCTCAGGTAAGAGCCAGTTCACGCAGTTGCCTGCCTGGCACAGAGGTGGTGGTGCCTCCCCGCCAGTCTCTGGGACAGGCTCTGCCAATCTCTGCGCAGTGCGGGTGGAAACCTGTGCTGGGAGCGCTCACGCACAAGGCACTCTCATGCTCTGCTGGGAAGTAGTGTGTTTAGGGTGAAAAATCTCTCCCAAGCCTTAAATAAGTTTTCATTATTGTAGAGGTTGGAGTTGTAAAATATCAGTCTTAAAATAAGGTGTTTTGAAGATTCTCTCCTTTAAAAAAATGTGCCTGAGAACTTTTATTTCTGAAGTTAAATTCGGCAGATCCTCAAAGTTTAACCTAAATGAGGACTCGGCAGTTCCACTCCTAGACACAGAGCCAGAGAACTGAAAGCCAGTGCTGAAACGAGCACACCCACACACGACTCTTACAGCACCTGTCACGGTCCCGGAGGTGGGAGCAGTTCAAGGGTCCCACCTGTCAGGATGACAGGCAGACAGGGCGGAAACAGACAGGGACAACCCAGCTGGAGGAAGGCACCTGTTCTGATGCTCAGTACAGGTTGGACAGACCTCGGGACGTGGGGCTGGTGAGGGCGGCCAGTCCCCAGCCACGCTGTAGGATCCTCTGACAAGGAATATTCAGATAGGTCAGTCCATGGAGACTGAAAGTAAATAGTGGGTTGCAGGGGTTGGAGAGGGCAGGGAGCGAGCGGGTGCTTAGGGGACGTGGGAGGTGGGATGTTCTGGAACTGGGGAGAGGTGGGAACGCACATGGTCCGCGTGCAGTCCCACTGGATTGTGTGCTTAAAGTGGGAATTTCAGCTCATCAGAACAAGTAACATTTTTGCCCAAAGAATTAAACAGAAATGTGGAAGAAAATTTTTATTTCTACTGAGGAGGATTAGTTTCTTGCAATGTTCTAATACTTTAGGGGATGGACTTTAATTGGGGTTAAACAGTAAGTTAAAGAAAAATTGTACTGATAGAAGGACCTGAATCCGAATTCTGAGGTGCACATAGACTGCACGGATTTAGACCAGGCCTGATGCGCTCACTCCGTCTGCTGGCCCCCCCTCATCCACGGCAGGGTTTTTGTCTGGGGACAGGTTTGCATGTGCAGCACTGTGAACAGCACGGGAGCACAGGCCGCGTGGGAACCTGGGAGGTGGAAGGAGCTGGCCTGGGGGTCAGTTGGTGAGATGGAGGAGAGAGAAGAGGGAGGCGTCCATGTGGTCAGCACTGTCCATGGTGCCCGCTGGAGGGATTGAGGTGGAGAAACAGGTGTTCCAGAGACCAAGTAGAGTAGCAGGTCTCACAAGAGTCGTGAAGGAACGTAGATGCCCTATAAACAGGAGAAACCTCGGTGGGGAGCTGCTGGGTGATGGTGGGGCTGGGGTGGGCAAGGCGGTGGGAGTGGCAGAGAGGAGACCTTGGGGAGAAGAATCCTTCCCAGAGTGGTAACCTGCAGGACACTCACTTTTCAGATCACAAACAACATCGACCCCGTGGGGAGGATCCAGATGCGCACGAGGAGAACGCTGCGGGGGCACCTGGCCAAAATCTATGCCATGCACTGGGGCACGGATTCCAGGTGTGTGCGGCATGAGCAAGTAGTGCCTCAGACGTTCAGGACCTGTCTGGTTTCTAGGGGAAGATCACCTCAATGCATTTGCTGTGGTTTATAAGGAAAAAGTGAGGAGTTGCCTCGGGTGTCTGGGCAGGCCAGGTATAGGCTCATGAGTGCACACTCCCCATCCGGATCTCCACCTGCCTAGGCCTATTTCTGCACTGCCCTTGTCAGTTCCTGTCAGCTCTGATCTTTCTTTTCCCCTCACCTTTGTTTCTCCCAGATCCAGGCCCAGTGCCTGTGTGACCTTGGGGAAGTTTCCTAGCATCTCGGTGCCGTGGCTCCTCATCTTTTCAGCCTGTTCTTCGTGGGTTCTTGGCTGATACGCTTGGTGTCAGTGCCCTGGTGCAGACTGGGAAGATTGAGTGTATTGAGCCTTAGAACAGTGGCTTGTGGGTCCCAAGTGCTGTGCACGGGCTGCTGCTGGCTTCTTCCTGGAGCCCACACCCCACAGCAAGAATGCTGTCTCAGCTGCTGTCCCCACTCTCCCCTGGCCCACCTGCCCCACCTTCCTGGGCCCTGAAGGGTGACTGGGAGCTACAGCTGGGCTGCAGGCAGCTGTGTTCCTGGAAGGAAGGTAGATGTGTGGCAGAGCAGTGGACATGAGGCAGGGGCACGGGTGAAGCTGGGGCAGGTGGGGCCAGATCATCCAGGCTCCGATCACCACAGGCGAGGCCTTAGGTTCAGCCTGGTGGTTCAGACACAGGTTGTGCTATGAAGCCCCGGGGCTGGGAGGGCTATGACAGGGCAAACCAAATTCAGGGTCGTGGTCACCCCTGAAGAAGGGGTGATGTCGGGCTCCATGGGGGTGGTGGTTGTTGTATTGGTCTCATTTTCTTTCTTGGGCATTTTGTTTGTAGCTGCTCTTTAAACTGGACAGTTTAGCTCTTAACACCTGTGTATGTGTGGGCCCTATTTCACAGTTATAGACACAAGAACAAAAAATGATATTAAGAAACACCTGTTATTCAGAGCATTTCAGAGATTTTTTCTAGAAAGTCTGAAATAGTTTTTTTAGAATTTTGGACATACATTTTGCTTACGTCATCTTGGTGTTTTCTGCCTTCACGAGCACAGTTATCACACAGAGTTTTCTCCTGACCCTGGCTGTGGTTCATGGACACCAGTGTTTCCTGTTTGTGCAGCTCATGGACACTCACGAGGGCGCTGGTGGCTGCAGGAGAGACTCACAGTGAGAGCTTTGTCTCCACATCAATAATGTGTTTATCAACAGAGTAAAACAGACTTATACTTACATTCCACTTTGTATACCATTTCAGAGTCTCTGTCGGTCACCTGACTGCATGTTAGACCTTTCTCCACTTCCTTAAGTCTGCTGAAGTCTTGTTACAATTGAGAGTGAAACCCCACGAACCCCGCAAGGCCCCAGAGTCTTCGTGCTCTGAGTGATGAAGGGCCTGAGGCATGGGGTTGTGGCCTCTTGGCCTCTGTTTGGTGTTGAGGCCCTTGCTTCCTTCTGGGCTCCTCTTTGCTCTGTGTCAGGGCAGGTGGCACCTCCTGGTGACTGACCACTGCTTGGCAGAAGGCTCTCAGAGGCAAGGGAACCCCGGTCAGCAGTGGTTGTCCCGTCGGGATTATGAGGTGTCTTCTCTCACCTTCGGGAGGATCAGCGGGCATTAGCGTTCCTCTGAGCCGGGCAAGTCAGCAGATACTAAGCTTCCTGAGCGGGAGACCTTCCCGAAGGTGACCCTCCCAGAGGGCGAGCAGCGCTACACTGGCCCTCAAGTCCGGTCCACGACTGTTCTAGGAGGGCAGGCAGGCAGGCAGCATAGTGGGCCCTGCTCTGTTACCTAGAAATCACTGCATGCCCGAGATGTGTGTGATTGGACTGAAATGCAGGGATTTGCTTGAAGAAAGTGCTTCTGAAAGAGAATGGCCCTCTGTTGGCTCTGAGCTGAGTTTTATAGCATAGTGCTGAGATCGCCTTTGTTCCTCGCTCCTCGCTGGCTCCTTGTGAAGGACGTTCGTGCTGAGTGCGTCAGAACTCGTGTGTTCTGATGAAAGTGTCCCGGTTATCAGAGTGACTCGAGTTTCACCTCCAGGTTAGGATCAGTTCAAGAAGCCAAATATGCTCATTGCTGAAATGGTTAAAACTTGTGTGTTTGGGTAAAATCGTTAAAATTAAAACTTTCTGTCATTATTTACCGCACTGACGCTTATCTGTGTGGCACTGAGTTGAGCTTGTTGCTGTCTGTTGGAAACGGCAGTTCCTGGGATGTCTTAGGAAGAGCTGTGGGCCCCTTGCTTTTTCTCCCGTGAAATCCTTTGGCCTCTTAGTCATGCTTCCTTTGGACACTATCCTGTCTTTATTCTGCAAAGATAGAGCACCTTTTCAACACACGGATCCCAAACTGATCATGCTTGCCCAGAGCAAGAAAATAGGAAAAATTCATGATGGTTGGTAGTTTCTCCTGCCGGACCAGGCACAGTTCCGCTGTATCCTGTCATCACTTTGCAGAGCAGATGGGATGTGGGTGCCTCCTGAATGTCTCTCAGGGACCTGAATTCCAGTTTCAGCTCAGTCTGGGGAGTTCTCATGGGCTTTTTTTGTGTGTGAGAGACATCTCATAAATTTGGAATATGTAAAGGATTATTTCCTTGTGTCTCGGCTTCCCCTGTACTAGGGTAGCACAGAGAATAGTAAGCTACATGGTTTCTACCACCTTTGGCTCTGGAAAGACCTTGTGGCTAACACTTGGTTTATAATGAACAGACACCTAACAGAAGCAGTGATAAGCGGTCTGCTGTCCTAGCTGACCGAGGGCATGGCCTGGTGGTCTAGTCCGCCTGAGAAGCCAGGCCCTTGAATTTTGGCTGCTGTCTGTGGGAGCATTTTCTGTAGTGTTATCACAGCTGGTCTGATCGTGAAACTTCTCTGGGCTTGTAAGTCAGTGTGCTCCATCTGCAGCTCGCTGCTCTGATGCACGGGAGCCGTCGCTGCAGCCAAGTGTGGCTGTGGCTGTGGTCCTGACAGTCTTGCTCTGGTCTTCCTTGCAGGCTTCTCGTCAGTGCCTCGCAGGACGGCAAACTCATCATCTGGGATAGCTACACCACAAACAAGGTAGGAGCTGCAAACCCTTCCCTGAACCGACCCAATTCACTCATGCAAAACGCACAGCTCAGGATGGGCAGGGGCCACAGGGAGTTTGGGTTTGGGTATGAAGTTCTCGGTCTGCTAGAAGCCGAGTCGCGTGGCTGGCCCACATTACTAGTCTCTTGCTGTCCCAGGCACAGCTCTTCTGTGGTTTGTCATTGCGTCACAGAGCACGTAGGAGGTGGTGACTCCTTAATGTGTACAGACCTGGATTCTAGTTTTAGCTCAGTCTTGGGAATTTCACATTTTGTTTAAAAGTGTAGAAATTTTAGCCCTGGCCAGTTTGGCTCAGTGGTTGGAGTGTTGGCCTGCGGACCAGAGAGTCCCAGGTTCAGTTCTCGCTAAGGGCACATACCTTGGTTGCAGTTTGTCCCTATCCCCGGCCCCAGTTGGGGTCGTATGGTTGGCAGCCACTCGATGTGTCCCTCTCACATCGATGTTTCTCTCTCTGTCTCTCTCTACCTCCTGCTCTCCCTCACACTCTATCTAAAGATAAAATGCCCCCAAAAAAACAAAAAACAAAAAGAAAAAAATAAATAAATAAAAGTGTAGAAATTTAGCCTGGCTGGTGTGGCTCAGTGGTTGAGCATTGACCCACGCACCGAGAGGTCGCCAGTTCGATTCCCGGTCAGGGCACATGCCCAGGATGTGGGCCTGATCCCCAGTCGGGAGCATGCAGGAGGGAGGCGGCCAGTCCATGTTCTCTCTCATCGATGTTTCTATCTCTCTCTTCCTCTCCCTTCCTCTCTCTCTAAAAATCAATAAAGAAAAAAATAAAAGTGTAGAAATTGTAGCTTTTCATTTAGTTATTAGTTTTTACAAGAAGTAATCTGAATGGCATTGTACCTTAAAGTATAAATTGAAATTTAAAAAAAAATTTTTTTCTTTATTGATTTTTAGAGAGAGAGGAGGGGAGAAGGGAGAGAGCGATAGAAACATCGATGAGAGAGAACATTCATTGACCACCTCCTGCATGCCCCCTCACTGGGGATCAGGCCCACAACCTGGTGCATGGGTTGACGCTCAACCACTGATCCACACCGACCAGACTAAATTAAATTCTTTTAAAAATGTAATCCAAGCCCTGGCCGGTTTGGCTCAGCGGTTAGAGCGTTGGCCTGTGGACCAGAGAGGCCCAGGTTCGGTTCCTGCTAAGGGCACGTACCTCGGTTGCAGTTTGTCCCCTGCCCCGGTTGGGGCTGTGTGGGTGGCAACCAGTCAATGTGTCTCTCTCACATCGATGTTTCTCTCTCTCTCTCTCTCTTTCTCTTTCTCTCTCTCATCCTCCCTCTCTCCCTCCCGCTCTGTCTCAAGATAAATGCAAAAATGTCCTCGGTGAGGATTTAAAAAAAAAAATGTAATCCAAGCCCTAGCCAGTTTGGCTCAGTGGTAGAGCATCAGCCTGTGGACCCAATGAGTCTCGGGTTCGATTCTGGCCAAGGACATATGCCTCGGTTGTGGTTCATCCCTGGCCCTGGTCGGGGTCATTTGGGAGACAACCAGTCGATGTATCCCTCTCATGTCGATGTTTCTCTCTCTCTTTCCCTTTCTCTCCTTCCCACTCTATCTGAAGATAAATAGAAAAATATCCTCAGGTGAGGATTAAAAATAAATAAATAAAAAGAAAATGTAATCCAAGGTTGTATTATGGAATGAAATAGTACTATCATTGCTCCAGATGTGTTTAAAAGATCAAATTCAGCTGTGTTTTACTGGAGACTACTGGATGCATATGAAATATTGCATTCCTTAAAACAGTCTCTGAGGCACGGGAGATGTGGAGAGTTATTACAACAATGTCTATAGTTTGGTCGCTTCAGGGAAAAGATTTTGTTTTGTAAACGAATATAGCCATTCTGACAGGCCCGTGACATCCTTCCCTCCCCCCCCCTTTTTTTTAAGACTAAGTGAATTTATTGCTAACGGGTATGCCTTAAAACATTATAATAAAGGAACATGCTTCCTTCATGTGTAGCTGTGATTAGGAGACTGCTGTTACTGAAGTGCCTATCTGATCGTCAGTTGTGACTTTAATAAAACTGTAGGTTAAGTTGTTACACAGCATAGGGTTTTTCATTAAATTACTACTTTAGCTGACTGGCCACACCTACAGAGTATTTTCACAGTAATTCCAGTAGCTATTTGTTTTGAACTTGAGCGTGTTTGCATCTCTGTGTTCTGTCGTCCAGGTCCACGCCATCCCTCTGCGTTCCTCGTGGGTCATGACCTGTGCGTATGCCCCTTCCGGGAACTATGTGGCCTGCGGTGGCCTGGACAACATCTGCTCCATTTACAATCTGAAAACTCGCGAGGGGAACGTTCGTGTGAGTCGTGAGCTGGCCGGACACACAGGTACAGTCCTCACCAGCAACCTTGTAGCTGGGTCCGCTGAGTGCCTGGTGTGTGTTTTGTGTGTCCTCGCCTCTGCTCGGTGACTGCTTTGTGAGAGTGATGTGATGGCAGTAGGGATGTTTTGAAAATGAAAGTGAAGACGGGCCTTGATAGCCTTTAAGAAACCTTTGTATTTAAGTCCCTGTGGCATCCCCTTTTCAAGGTTCCCAGACACTTAACACAGGCCACTCCCTTTCAGTCTGTATCTGCTTCTAAGCCATCTTCTACCTTGAGCAACTTTCCACAAGGGTTTGCAGTCTGTACGTACATGTGTGTATACCTGCACTGTGTGTGTATACATGCGTGTGTGCACACACTGAAGCACAGGCATCACTGATGATCCTCACTGCTTCACATGTCTGTGCACCAGCGCTCTTGGTGCGCAGGACACAGTCCCGTGGCCAGTGGAGTGTGGGTGGAGAAGAGCAGCTCTCCCTCCGTGTTGGGTGGGAGGTGACTTTCCTGAGCTCAGTTTGCCAGCGGCAGTTGTGACAGAAAGCACAGTGCTTCTGAAAAGGCCTCATCCTAGTGCTTCACTTTGACAGCTGTTTCCTTCGTCCTGAGAACAACATCCCAGGAGGCTCGCCTGCTTCACGTGCAGTGAGAAATGATCCCAACTGGTGGAATCAGTAGTACTGCTTCTCACTTCAGTCGGGCGGCCCATTAGGTTAATGTCAGCTGGTTGAGAGCATATCCTTGGTCCTTTTAAATGCATTCTGTTCAGCCTTGGCCAGTTTGGCTCAGCAGTTAGAGTGTTGGCCCTTGAGCCAGAGAGTCACAGGTTCGATTCCGGTCAAGGGCATGTACCTTGGTTGTGGTTCAGCCCTCAGCCCTGGTCGGGGTCGTGCAGGAGGCAACCAATCGATGTTTCCCTCTCGCATCAATGTCTCTCTCTCTCTCCCCCCCCCCCACCCCCATCTGAAGATAAATGGGAAAATATCCTCGGTTGAGGATTTAAAAAAAACAACACTATGTTCAGAGAACATATTCTGTGTCCTTTTTTTAAAATATGTTTTTATTGATTTTTTTTTTTTTAGAGAGGTAGGGGGAGAGAGATGGAAACATCGATGTGGGAGAGAAACATCAATCGGCTGCCTCCTGCACGCCTACTGGGGATCGGGCCCACAACCCGGGCATGTGCCCTGACCAGGAATCGAACCAGGACCTCTCAGTCCATGGGACGTCGCTCCATCCACTGAGCCACACCAGCTGGGCGAGACTCAGTTTTTTGTTTTGTTTTGTTTTTGTTTGTTGGTTTGTTTTTATCCTCACCGGAGGACACTTTTCCATTTTTTGTTTCCATTTTTTGTTCAGATAGAGTGGGGGAGAGAGAGAGAGAAATATCGACGTGAAAGGGACACATCAAGTGGCTGCCTCCCACATGACCAATCAGGGCCAGGGACAAACTGCAACCGAAGTACGTTCCCCTAGTGGGAACCGAACCCGGGTCTCTCTGGACAGCAGGCCGACGCTCTAACCGCTGAGCCAAACCGGCCAGGGCTTTTAGTTTTTTTTTAATCCTCACCCGAGGACATTTTTGCATTCATCTTCAGATAGATCGAGAGGGAGAGAGAGAGAGAAACATCGATGTGAGAGAGACACATTGACTGGTTGCCACCCACACGACCCCAACCTGGGCCAGCGACAAACCACAACCGAGGTATGTGCCCTTTTCGGGAACCGAACCTGGGACTCTCTGGTCCGCAGGCCAATGCTCTAACCGCCGAGCCAAACCGGTCAGGTCAAGACTCAGTTTCAACGGAGCAGGTAGTCTGCCACGACAGCCAGGTTCATGCACTGGAGGTCCAGTCTGCACTGCGTGCCAGGCAACTCTCGGGGTATTGATTAGAGCAAGGCACACTGCTCAGATCTGAGAGAGGGGTCTGGACACCTGGGGGTGGGTTTATCTGTTGCTCCTTGTAATTCCATCAGTCTTTGCTTCATCTGTTTCAAGCTCTGTTGGTAGAAGTATGTACATTTACGGTGCTTGACTCTTCCTGGTGAACTGACCTCTTTATCACAGTGAGATGCTTCCTGTGGTCGTCTGATGTCTGCACCACCGCCTAGCCCTCTTGTGCGTGTGGTTTGCGTGGAGTCTGTTCCCATCCATTTCCTTCCCACTTGACTGTCGTTGTGAACAGAGCCCCTTACAGGCAGCGCTTTGGGGCCCGTGCTTTCTGTCGGCTGCCAGTCCCAGCCTTTCCGTGCTGCTGAGGCCTCTCTGCGCCATGGGATGCTGGTGCCGCTGCGTTTGCTCCCTCACTGGACCACCTGCCCTCCTGTCCTGCACTTTCCTGGAGTGGCTTGATTTTTCACAGTTCTATTTTACTGTGTTGGCTTTTTTGGTTACCTCTTTCCATTATGTTTTAGTGGTTTATGTAGGGATTACAGTGTACATGTATAATTTTTCATGGTCCATTCAGGGTTACTGTTGTATCAGTTCAGAGGAAATGCAGGACCCTTGCAGCCTTACAGGCCCATTCTCCGTGCTCTGAAGTTTTCACAGGCACCGCATCTGCATGTGATAGCCCCCACAACACACTGTTACGGTACTTTCCTTTCAACGTTCTTAGCCACTTGAGGAAATTTAAGTAGTCTTTTACATTTACTCAGATGTTGGCCCTTTCTGGTGCTCTTCGTTCCTTCCTATAGGTAAGAGTTCCCGGGTCCCTTCAGCGCGCTGAGCAGGCCTGCTGCAGTGAGCCTCCCTTGGGTGCCAGGGCTCCACTCTTTCTTCTCCCTTCTCCTGCTTCTGCGGGTTGGTCATTCACACTTGTCCTCAGGTGTGTTCAGATGTTCTGTTTCTAATGCTGAAATTTGTTTCTTTTTTCTTTTCTTTTTTTAATCCTTACCCAGGGATATTTTTCCATTTATCTTCAGAGAGAGAGAGAGAAATATCAGTGTGAAAGAGACATATTTTTTTTTTCTTTTTATCCTCATTCAAGGACGTTTTTCCATTTTTGTTCAGATAGAGTGGGAGGGAGAGGGGGGGAGAGAGAGAGAGAGAGAGATAGCGACGTGAAAGGGACACATCGAGTGGCTGCCTCCCGCACGACCAACCAGGGCCGGGGACAAACTGCAACCGAGGTACGTGCCCTTAGCGGGAACGGAACCCGGGTCTCTCTGGACCGCAGGCCCGACGCTCTAACCGCTGAGCCAAACCAGCCACGGCACATGTTCCTATTTCTTAGTCCATCTAGTAATTTGGAATTGTGTCCTGGCCATTGTGGGTGTTGTGTGGTAGACTGGGCTCTGCTGTGTTCCCCAGAAATACTGATGTTTTGTTCCATCAGGTGGCAACAGAAACCTGTTTCGTCCTGTTCTAATCCGAGGGTGTTGTGCCTGCTCGCTGCCTGTAGTGCAGGTGGGAGCCTGGTGCCTGTGCAGTTAGGGGCCTCTCCTGTGGCTTTCTCCTTTCACTTGCCAGCTGTGGTTGCCCAGAAGTCTGTCCACTGGCTTTTCAAAGTGAGGTCACAATTCTGTCTGCGCGGTATGGCAGGGTGGTTGTTGCAGATGGGGTCTGCCCTCAGGCCGCACCGTGGAAACGAGCTCACCCCTAGCCAGCTCCTTGCAGTCTGCTGTTTCCAGTGCCTTCGTCCTTGACCAGAGCTTGTAGTCGTTTGTGGGAGCAGGCTGCCCTTGTGAAAGGAGCCCCTGCCCCCTCCCGGGAGCCTATCCCTGTAAACTCAGGGGTTCCGATGCCCGCGCTCCACGAACCACTCTGTTTACAGTGCACATGAGTTTACAAGGCTTAAAAGATGTGTTCTGATGTCTATCAATCTCATAGTCAGATTCAGAGTATTGAATTTCATTGTAATGAAAGGCTTTTGGATTTGTTAGCACTGTTTTTTTGAAACAAAAAATAAAACTGGTTATTAGAGGGAATTCTTTAGAAATTTTGTTTCCTTCACTATTATGAAATTTTACTTCTTGATAGTTGAATTTTTTTAAGCAATTTATTTTTAAAATTTTCTACTTATTGATTTAAGAGAGAGAGAGAGGGAGAGAGAGAGAAACACATCAATTTGTTGTTCCTCTTATTCATGCATTCCTTAATTGATTCTTATCTGTGCCCTGACCCGGAATGGAACCCTCAACCTTAGCATATCGGGACGATGCTCTAACCAACTGAGCTACCCGGCCAGGGCCTGAATGTTATTTTTAAAAACATTTGGCCTCTTAAGAGTGTTTGTGACTTTTTCTTCAGATATAATACATAATTTTCAGCTTCAAGTCAATAAAGGTTAAAATTTGATAAACTTTAAAATAGTCTCACTTTCGTCAGGGGATAGAGGTGTAAACAGCTAGCGGGTTCAATGAGTTTCCTTCTGAGCATCTGTCTGACTTGAATGCATGGCTTGTGCCCTTTTCTCTTGGGCCTGAGAGGGAAGTGGAGAGCCCTTCGTAAGCCATGGTTGGGAAATTTTCTTGCACAATCTTAGAAACTTGGTTGCACACAAAAGTCATCTGAGCTGCATTCTGGACAGGCGTCTGCATTCTCTGTGCCCGACAGCACCAGGGTGGAGCGTCTGCGTGGGCCTCAGGAGTGAGCTTCCTGGTGACCAATGTGTGTTGCTGTCGTTTCCATGAAATGTAAGGGCCCAACAGAACAAATAGAAGCTGCTTCTCTCGGGCTTTGGAAACTCTTTAGCAGGCACACCTCAGAGATACTGCAGTCTCCGTGCCAGACCACAGAGTACAGCAAGTGTCATGGTAAAGCAAGTTAGAATCTTTCTGCTGGTGGAGAGTCTGGCTTTCAATTTGTAAAAAACAAATAAACAAAAAAACCCGACATGTGTGCAGCACAGGGAAGCCCAGGCCCATAGAGTGAGGTCTGCGCGTACTTCAGAGAGAAAGCATCAGGTGCTCTCTGTCGCGGTGTTTTGCATCTTAAGTGTCTTACAGAGTAAAGGGTCCCTTCTGGAGATGGTCACTGGAATAAACCCGCAGTGATTGAGGTGGGATATTTATTATTATTATATTACATTTGAAAACATATTCTGAATCTTTTTCGGTGGAAAAAATAATTCAAAGGCATTAGATGATATTTAAGAAATTAGTAATTCCCTAAAAACTCATTTCTGATGAGTGTCAGGCCCATCCTCACAGATTATTTTCAGAGCAGATCCCTGTGGGTTAATGAAGAGACCTGACCCTTGTTCTCAGAGATGCTCCTTTCCCAGCCCTCCCGTGGCATTAGAGACACACGGGCCTGTTCTCGGGTCTCTGCTCAGCATGGCCCAGGTGCATGAGCAGCTTGATCAGGAGTGCATCCAGAGGGTCAGTTCCCCGCAACAGCCTCTCATTCCTGCCGGAACTGCCGTGGTGGCTCCAGCCTCATTCTCTAGGGCTGTTTGTTCTTACAGTGAGAGGCTGACACTTGTTGTTTTGTTAATTCTCACCTAAGGATATTTTTCCATTGATTTTTAGCTAGAGTGGAAGGGAGGGAGGGAGAAAGAGAGAGAAACATTGATGTGAGAGAAACACATCAATTGGTTGCCTCCCGTATGACCCTGGCTGGGGTTGGCGTTCTAACCTGCAACCTACGTACGTGCCCTTGACTGGGAATCAAACCCTTGACCCTTCAGTCCATGGGCCTGGGCAGGGCAGAAACTGAATCTTTTATATCTATGTGAAAGCACAGTGGGTTGGACCCAGTGTCCATCACTTACTTTTGGCAGGGGTATGAGAGGGAAGTCGTCTCCCATAATTTTGCTCCAGGAGTTACATCGGGGCTGCTCTTTGGCAGTTGGTTAATTGTGACATCTGATTTGGGCTTTTTGTGGTCACAGTCTGGGAAACTGATCTCACTGCTCACCCTCGAATCTCAGGGGCTGCCTACACCTGGCTGGGCGCAGGGCCTGCGCCAACAGAGTGCCTTTGGCTTCCCCAGGTGGCTCCTGCATCTCCTTTCCATCTTGCCAGCTTAGCAGTCCCAGCGGGGAAAGAACCCCTTTCCCTAGGGTTGTCGTGAACCTTGGCTCTTGGCCACAGTGGGTTTCAGACCTGCCCCAACCAGCTGCCTGGATTCTGATTGTCCAGCTCGGGATCTCAGACCCACCTGGCAGATGATGGCAAGCTCCACTGAACCCCGAGACTGGAGAGGGTGAGGCCACACAGCCTTGTGAGTGGATCTGAGGTGTTTCGAGTCTGCTGCTCTGCCCATCGGATTCCTGCTTTTGGCATAACAATTCCAAGTTTCTCTTTGGATGTTGTAGATCTCCTTCCTCCTAGTGAAACTTCTGTGGCATTTCCTCACTTCAGATCTTCAGCTGACCTCTTGTCCTCTTCACCAAACTTGTCAAGAGTGTGCTCTCGCTTGTGCCTCTGCCCTCCAGCGCCTGTGCACACCGCAGTGCAGGGGTGCGGCCTTTCCCCAGTTCTGGCTCAGCCTCCTCCCGCTCTGCAGTGGGAGCTGTGGCAGGTGATGGCTTTTGTTCTACCTGAGATGCAGTGTGAGCACTGTGGGACTGAGGGAAGAAACTGCAAATTACGTTATTTCCAGAGTCGGAGAGAGTTCCGTGGTATGGGGTGCTAATCTGTTCCTCTTGTGGGGCATTTAGGCAGTTTCTGGTTAGTGACTAGTGTGCACGTTACTCTAGTAGATGAATGTGATTTCTCCAGCCGTAACCACTGTGTTGGGATAAGTTACCTGCTCTGCTGACTGGTCTCCGGGCTGCACGTGGGTCCTCTGGGCCTTGCGCTCTGGGTCCACGGCCCCTCTACATAAAGGAGGACGTGTCTGCTCTCTGCCCTGTCTCACCTCAAGCCACCTCCTCTCTCTCTGGACAGTCACTGGGCTCTCCCCCAGTGCACCCTGCCTGCCACCCGTGGGTCTGTAGGGCACGCAGCGACACATTCCTGACTTTGCTCCTCCAGACTTTGGTCAGGGTCTGTTTCCCTGCTCCTGTCAGGTTCCTGAAAGGCAGCAGCTCCTCTGAGCCAACCACTGGGTAGCACAGACTCCGCACCTGGGGAGGAGGGCTGTCCCCACCTCAGGTAAGATCACACACACACACACACACACACACACACACCATGAATTGAGAACTTCGTGGTTGCACGGTCAGCTCTACTCCTTCAGCAGTTCTTTGGAACTGTCCCCAGTTGACATGGCTGACTGGGATCCCTCAGAGGACTTACAGGAATGTCACTGTGGTTAGTCTCCACGCGGAGAACTGGGCCCATACTTCTGAATCCAAAGCCCGTGGAACTGCCTGCTGTCCCCCAGTGTTTGTCTCTGCTGGTCTCTGCCAGCTGTTCAGCCTCAGCACTGTTGTGCTAACCCTGATTAAAAGTTGGTTTCCACTTTTCCAGGAAACAAAAAACATTTTGTAAAAAATATAATATCTACCTTGTTATTGTTTTTTCCCCTCAATATACAAAATATAAAAAAGACCCAACAAGTGTTACAAGATTTGAGCCAGCAACCTTGACCTCGTTTGATTAAAAGTAATGTACTTGCCCCTGGCTGGTATGGCTCAGCGGTAAGAGTGTCACCCGTGGACCAAAGAGTTCTGGGTTCGATTCTAGCCAAGGGCATGTACCTCGGCTGCAGTTTGTCCCCGGCCCCGGTTGGGGTTGTGCAGGTGGCAGCCAATCGATGTGTCTCTCTTACGTCGATGTTTCTCTCTCTCTCTCTTCCTTCCTCTCTCCCTCCAGCTGTATCTGAAGATTAATGTAAAAATATCCTCAGGTGAGGATTAAAAAATAATAATAATAATGTATTTTTGTCCATATTTTGAAAGCTCTAACTACGAAAGTTAGGAACTGAATACTGAAGGCCTCACCCACCCCTGCCCCTCTGCTCTCTAGGGTGGTGTCAGCGGTCTTGCAGGGACTCCTCTTCCCGCTCATGTGACTGAGAGTCCCAGCATTCGTGATTTCCAGGTCCCAGCTATTGTTTTGGAAATTCGGTCATTCCCCTTAGCTTTCCCAGTTCTTAACAGTCAGCAGCTGACATTTGCTGACGTCTGAGGCCGTGAAGAGTCCGTCTTTTCCTAGTGCTCGAGCCGTGCTTGTAGCATTGTCTCTGGTCCAAGGGCTCTGCCTAGCAGGGACAGAGGGGATCTTGGCGGCCTCTCCTGTGTTCACAGGGCAGATGGCCAAGTGCTGATGGTGGAGGGTGAGGGTCCCTGACAGAACAGGGCTGGGCTCCCAGGGCTGGTTCCAGAGGGCGGTATAGTTAAGCTAACTTGAGCAGGGGTGAGTGTGCAGGAAGTGATGCTGTCCTTGGAGATGAGCCCCACTGACAGCGCATGGGTACGAGGAGCAGGTGGGGACTTGTCATTGAACCCCTGCTCCTATTTTGGCCAGACCTCGGTTCACCATGTGGTCCCAGTGTCGCTGCGGATGTGACGTGGCCTCCAGGCATGTAGCTGATGTTTTCAAATTGTCTCCAAACACTTTTTCTGTGGGAGCCAGTTTAGTAACATTTGTTCAATAGGTGCCTTGGTTTCTCTGTGTTCTTAAACTTTTCACATCAAAACCCTTCAGTGGTTTCTTTGGGTGTATTTTGTTTTTTATTTCACTGGCTCACTGCTGGCGGGGGGTAGGGTGCCCCTTCCCTACAGGGCCTGCAGTGCCCATTCCTGCTGCTGAGACAGGGCAGCCATGGACACATGCCGCTGGGTCTGGGCTTGCTCACCCCACACCCCTGGTTCTCAGGATTACTTACACGAGAACAAAAACAGAGATTCTAGTCAACAGAGCTAATTGAGTAGAAACCGTAATGCAAAATGGATCTCCTTTGCCTTTCCTGGTTTCAAAAGCTGGTCATGGTGGCACATCGCAGCAAGTGCCACTTGTCCCAGCCTCAGCAGCCTCCCACACACTCGTGCGACACAACCGTTTCCACACCGACTTGTCTACTGCAGGTACCATCCATGGAAAACAGACCTGCTGCCTGCCTGGCACCTCGGTCCTGCTGGGTTGTGCCTTCCTTCACCTGCATGCTTCTCACGTGCTCTGTCCTTCCACTCTCTCCCCACAAGAGTGGGGCCCCACAGGACAAGAACCGGCCTCCTTCCATGGACATGGCCCAGGGGCTGCGCTGTGGCACTAGGGGCTCCTGTGCTCTGAGTGGGTGAGCGAGTGACTGAGGAGTCGGGCAGGGATCCATCCTCACTTGGGTCATGAGAAGAACAGAGGGAGGCATGGGCATCAGAGGAGAGCATGTGCCCATGTGTGGTTGCCCTGGTGCCCTGTTAGGGCACAGTGCCACGGCCTTCTTGGTCCTGGGGCCCCTGGCTGGCCTGGCCCTGCCCAGCAGTGCTGCTGATGCTCTGTTTTGCCTACCCCTTCCTGCACAGGGGCCAGGGCAGGGCGACAGGCAGGGTGTGCCCCCATTCTGCCCTCTGGTTTCTGTTTACAAGACCGTAGAATAGTGGGGCTTGCAGATTTTGGTCATTGTCTGGGTCTGTTTTCCAGGTTACCTGTCCTGCTGCCGCTTCCTGGATGACAATCAGATCGTTACCAGCTCTGGAGACACCACCTGGTGAGTGCCTGAGCTCCATGCCCTTCTCACACTGCTTGGTCACACCTGCAGCTCTAGGCCCGGAGGAAATGAGGGTTTTTTTGTTTGTTTGTTTGTTTTGTTTTGTTTTGTTTTGTTTGTTTTGTTTTTTGCTCAGATAGAGTAGGAGGGAGAGAGAGGAAGAGAGAGAGAGAGAAACATCGACGTGGAAGGGCCACATCGAGTGGCTGCCACCCGCACAACCAACCAGGGCCGGGGACAAACTGCAACCGAGGTACATGCCCTTAGCGGGAACCGAACCCGGGTCTCCGGACCGCAGGCCGACGCTCTAACCGCTGAGCCAAACCGGCCAGGGCTGTTTGTTTTTTAATCCTCACCTGAGGACACTTTTACATTTATCTTCAGATAGAGTGGGCGCGGGGGGGGGGGGGGGGGGGACATCAATGTGAGAGACACACATCTAGTGGCTGCCATGCACACGACCCCAACTGGGGCAGGGACAAACTGCAACCGAGGTGCATGCCCTTAGCGGGAACCGAACCTGGGTATCTCTGGTCCACGGGTCAACGCTCTAACTGCTGAGCCAAACCAGCCAGGGCTGTTTGTTTTTTAATGTTTTAATTTTTTGTTTTTAAGGGAGAGAGGAAGAGAGAAGGGAGAGAGAGATAGAAACATAGATGAGAGAGAAACATGGATCGGCTGCCTCCTACATGCCCCTACTGGGGGTCGAGCCCACAACCCAGGCATCTGCCCTGACTGGGAATTGAACCAGCGACCTCTTGCTACATGGGTCACCACTAAACCACTGAGCCATACTGGCAGGGCTGTTTTGCTTTTTTTTTTTTAAATCCTCACCCAAGGATACTTTTCTATTTATCTTCAGACAGAGTGGGAGTGAGAGGGGGAGAGAGAGAGAAACATCAATTGGTTGCCTCCTGCGTGACCCTGACCAGGGTTGGGGACCAAACCGCAACCCAGGTATGTGCCCTTGACCGGAATCGAGCCCCCAACCCTTTGGTCCATGGGCCAAAGTTCTAACCGCTGAGCCAAGCCAGCCAGGGCTGGGCTATTTTTTTATTCATTCTCACCCAAGGATATTTTTCCATTAATGGGGGGGGGAATGTGCAATTGATGTGAGACACATCGATTGGTTGCCTCCGGCACATGCCCTGACCAGCATGGGGAATCAAACCTGCAACCCAGGTACACATACCCTTGACCAGGAATTGACCCTTTGATGCCAGGCCAACGCTCTAACCACTGAACCACACTGGCCAGGTTGTTGCCGTGAATCAGGGTGTCAGTGGAGTGAAGTGGCTGCGAGACTTGTGTGCCCTGGGCAGTGAGAGAGGAGAGCTTCTGGTGCCCTGTAGACTCTGAAGCTTATTTGTGGACGCTGCACCTGCTTTCCTTTCCCCGTGCACAGCCCTTGGGGCAGCAGGTGCTTTAGTCCCCCTGGGAGAGCACCGTCTGTGTGGGTGCTAGGCGCAGCCCCAGACTGCAGGGCTCACGGCTTCCAGTGGGTCGCTCCAGGTTTCAGAGTGTTGAGAGTCCTCACCTTCCTTGTAGATAGAGGCCCACTTCAGTAAACTCCAGAAAGTGTTCACTGTGGCTCCAAACCGTGTCCTGTGAATGATCAGTTATTTTGTGAGTCAGGTTAAACTTTGTCTGTCCTTGTGGGTTTTCCTGCGCCTTTGAGGCCCAGACACCCAGTCCCAGGGGCAGTAGTGGGTACCCATGCGGTGCTACTCCGGCAGCAGCTCGCCCTGTTTTACAGGGTGTCCTTTCTGTATAAATGTCATAGGTTCACAGAAGGTTTATAATCTAGACATTTAATTTTGGGGACGGATTTCTTCATTAGAAGAGGTGTTTCTTGTTTTGTTTTTTATCCTCACCCAAGGACATTTTTCCATTTATCTTTAGACAGATTAGGAGGGAGGGAGAGAGAGAGAGACAGAGAAACATCGATGCAAGAGAGACACATCGACTGGTTGCCTCCCGCGCAACCCCGACCAGTGCCAGGGACGAACTGCAACCGAGGTATGTGCCCTTGACCGGAATCGAACCCGGGTCTCATTGGTCCGTGGGCCGACGCTCTATCTGCTGAGCCAAACTGGCCAGGGCTAGAAGAGGTTTTTAAGCTTTTCATTCACAAACACTTTTCTCTCGGACTCCTGGAGATGTCTTGCTTCCTTTCTGTAGCTCCTTAGGCCCGAATGAGGAAGACCCTTGCAGCACAGATTGAAGTAGTCTGATTGGGTTTATGTCGCCGGAATGAGCCAGATTGTATGTGAGGCTGAAATGAAGAGGGCTTTTCCCATGCTCTTGCTGTCTGGGTTGAGGCTCAGGAACAGCGTGTCTTGTTCTTGACACCCCTAAAGTGGCCACACAAGCCAGCAGCTGCCGGCACTGTGCCCCTCTGTCCTCGGCATTGCTCCCAGCCATTGGTTTCCCTGGCGTTGCCCCCACCCTGGCCTGCAGGACCCCTGATGGCATGGAGTTGGCAGCAGCAGATAGGGCACATCCTCTGCCCCATCCCACAGCCCCTTGAGAATCCCCCTGGAACCTGAGTGTGTGGTGAGGCCTCGGCGTGTCCCTGCTGTGATGGGACACTGGCCTCCTCTTTGCTGATGTCTGATTGGACATGGAGCTCAGTTCCTCAGACCTGCAGCTGGGTGTGTGTTTGTTGGCTTTGTTCCCCTTCCAGAGCCGCATTGTGAATTCCAGTTTGTCCTCAGTAAAGCTCACAGGTTGACTGTGGTCCTGGGGGTTGAAGGATGCTTTGTTGCTGGTCATCTGGAAAAGTGAGGTGACTCTCTCTGCTTGTCTCCTCTCCTGCTGCAGCGCTCTGTGGGACATCGAGACGGGCCAGCAAACAACCACATTTACTGGACACACTGGGGATGTGATGAGCCTTTCTCTCGCTCCCGACACCAGACTGTTTGTGTCTGGTGCTTGTGATGCTTCAGCCAAACTCTGGGACGTGCGAGAAGGGATGTGCCGGCAAACTTTCACCGGCCACGAGTCCGACATCAACGCCATCTGTGTGAGTAGGGGTCGATCTGTGAGTCAGGGTCCAGCGCCAGCTGTTCACAGCTTAGATTATGTATTGACCACAGAATACATTATTTAATTTAAAATGTTTTCAGTATGAGATGTTCTCTATTTTCTCTGCAAATGCAACCTAGTCTACAGAAAACTCCCTGTGGACAACCTAGAAATAGTGTGGTTTGTCCTTGGGAGCCAACTAATTCTGTACTGTCCACGCATCTCTTGAACACTGATGGTGCCTGTCATGTGCTGGGCCAGCTCCCGGTCCTGGGGTGTTGGGGCTTCCCTCTGGGTGGGGGCAGACAGTGCAGTAACTCACCCAGCGTGCAGCTTGTGCGGGGGGGCGGTGGGGGGGCTTCCCTTCTCCACATCACCTGGACTGGAGGGGCCTGGCCCGGAGGGGAGCTGTGCAGATGCCTCTGGTTGGTTGTGGCACCCCTTCCCTGCCTTCCCTGGGGCTTCCTGACTGTTGGCAAAGCATAGGCCTCAGTGGACCACGCCCTACTGTTCCCTTGGGAAGATGAATGAAACAAAACCTGCTCTGGTGGAGGACAGCCCAGTGTCTGAGGGCAGTCCTGTGGCTTACCCAAGGCAGAGCGCTCACATCTCGGTCCCCAGTTTGCTCCCCTGGTCCCTGTGGTATGGCCCCCAGGTTCTGCCTGAGTCCAGTCCTTGCTGACTTTTTGTCCTGTGCCAGCTATGGCTCTGTTCTTGGGCAGCCGGTATTTCCCATCTTTATTTTTTGTGCCTTTGCATATTGTCTTGATTTGCTTTTTCTTTCCAGTTCTTTCCAAACGGCAATGCATTTGCCACTGGCTCGGACGATGCTACCTGCAGGCTGTTTGACCTTCGTGCGGATCAGGAGCTCATGACTTACTCCCACGACAACATCATATGCGGGATCACCTCCGTCTCCTTCTCCAAGAGTGGGCGCCTCCTCCTCGCAGGGTACGACGACTTCAACTGCAACGTCTGGGACGCGCTCAAGGCCGACAGGGCAGGTGGGTGACGGCGGGGCCTTTCTCCGCGCCCTTGACCCATGCCGAGCTGTTTGGGTTTCTGTCGATCAGGCCGTTGGGAAACTGCCTGAGTACACCTGCCAGGCCCCACGATTGGCCTGGTAGAGGGACAGGTGACAGGCTGGAGGCGGCCAGGAGCTGGCTCTGCGGACGTGCAGCCTCCGCGAGCACCAGAAGCTTTTCCTGCGCACCTGTGAGGGGCACAGGGATCCCCAGTGGGCAGCAAAAGCACACGGCTCGGTCTTCAAGGCCGCACCTTGCTGCACCTGTCCTTCCTTTGCGTGTGTTGGAGCCCTGCTGTCGGAGTGTGGACCACGGATCCGGGCAGGTGTGCCCGTGAGGCGCAGCCTGAAGCTTGCACGCCAAAGGCCAGGCGTGAGGTCAGGTGCATCGGAACACGGTGTGCAGAAGATGGGGGCTTCCTGTCCTAGCCGTGGCCGCTGGGCGATCGGACTGAACTGACTCTGATTCTAGTCACCTGGCTGTGTTGGTCCTGGTGCCTGGGAGAGTGGAAGAAGGGCCTGTGGCCTCGGGTCTTGTCAGGCCTCACCTTGGCTTCTGCTTCTGGAGGGCCTACTTTCCGCCCTGTTTGAACCCCTCCTTCCCTCATACCCCAGCTCCTCCTGCTGCCTGGTGATGGTGAGCCTGGGAGAACACTGCTCCACCATGGAAGCCGGTCCCTTTACTCAGCTGTGATAACTGATGAGTACAGGGTGGGTGTGGGACACTCAGACTGCCAGGTGGCCCTTGCTGGCGTCCGACACCTGCCCTCTGTTCTGTGGTCTGTGTCTGTGCTGGGCCCCGGGGCCACAGCCTCACAGGATCGTGTCACCATGGCCTGAGGTTCAGGTGGTTTGGGTTTTCTTGTGATTTTTGTTCCATGCTTTATTTAAGCTGCTCACCGGTGAGTGCTCAGGAGTTAGTGCAAGAGGTCCTGGGTCATCTACAGAGTGTGCTGCTCTGTCATTGTGCTGTGTCTAACAGGCCATCACTGAGTTCTCCAGTGTGGTGGTGTTTGGACACTTGTCCGGGCTGTAGGTACGCCCATGTTCTTAAAAGAGGAGCGCATTGACCCTCACTCGCCTTGGACGAGAAAGGCCATGTTTTTCAGTGGAACTTCCACCCAAACCAAACCTTCCCTTCCTGCCCTTTCCTTCTGAGCCCCTGAGGCACTGCAGGGTCGGCCTGCGGGGTTCTGGGTCTGCCTGAGCAAGGGCACCTGTCCCCCTGCCTTGCACAGGTTCGCAGCACTGCTGGGGGTTATGCCTCTGGGCCCTGCAGTGACTGCTCTCACTTGCTTCCAGGTGTCTTGGCCGGGCATGACAACCGCGTCAGCTGTCTGGGGGTGACTGACGACGGGATGGCTGTGGCGACAGGGTCCTGGGACAGCTTCCTCAAGATCTGGAACTAACACCGACAGGTAACGGAGCAGCCAAGGGCCCACATGAGTGAGGCTAGTTCGTGGTGGTGGTTGAATTGTGATGTGGGTTGACGAGGAGTTGCAGTAAGATAAGCCTTTACCTCAAGCTGAGTAGTGTGCCCTCGGCACACATCCAGGCAGCCCTGTAACTGACGATGGGTCTACATTTAGAGGTGCAGTTTCTTTTACTTTTTTTTTTTTAATCCTCACCCGAGGATATTTTTCTGTTTATCTTCAGACAGAGCGGGAGGGAGAGAGAGAGAGGGACACATCGACTGGTTGCCTCCTGCACGACCCCAACCAGGGCTGGGAACAAACCGCAACCGAGGTACATGCCCTTGGCCGGAATCGAACCCGAGACTCTTTGGTCCAAAGGCTGACACTCTAACCGCTGAGCCAAACCGGCCACTGCTTTTTTATTTATTTATTTATTTTCTTGATTTTTTTTTTTTCCCCTGTATTGATTTCAGAGAGAGAGGAAGTGAGAGGGAGAGAGAGAGAGAGAGAAACATCGATGTGAGAGAGAACATCGATTGGC
Organism: Tadarida brasiliensis; assembly: GCA_030848825.1. NCBI lineage: Eukaryota > Metazoa > Chordata > Mammalia > Chiroptera > Molossidae > Tadarida > Tadarida brasiliensis. The sequence continues at coordinate 680,824 of CM061264.1, read as the reverse complement.
CGCCTTCTGCATGCCCCCCACTGGGGATCGGGCCCACAACCTGGGCATGTGTCCTGACCGGGAATCGAACTGGCGACTTCTTGGTGCATGGGTCAACGCTCAACCACTGAGCCACACCAGCTGAATGGCCACCGCTGTTTTACATTTAAAAAATTTTTTTGCCCTGGCTGGTTTGGCTCAGCTGTTAGAGCGTCGGCCCGCGGACCAGAGAGACCTGGGTTCGGTTCCTGCTAAGGGCATGTACCTCAGTGGCAGTTTGTCCCCAGACCTGGTTGGGGTTGTGTAGGTGGCAGCCACTCGATGTGTCTCTCTCACTTCGATGTTTCTCTCTCTCTTCCTCCCTTTCTCCCTCCCACTTTATCTGAAGATGAGTGCAAAAATGTCCTCGGGTAAGGATTCAAACAAACAAACAAACAAATAACACTAAGGGAAAATATTAAAAAAATTTTTTTTTTTATTTACTGCCCAGCCCAACGTCAACCCATGCACCAAGAGGTCGCCAGTTGGATTCCTAGTCAGGGCACATGCCCAGGTTGCGGGCTCGATCCCCAGTAAGGGGTAGTACAGGAGGCAGCCAATTGATGTTCTCTCTCATCAATGTTTCTCTGTCTCTCTCTCTCTCTCTCTCTCTCCCCCTGTCCCTTCTTCTCTCTCTAAAATCAATAAAACATATTTTAAATTTTTTATTTTATTTATTGTGGTGATAGTAGTTAATAAAATTATGTGGGTTTCAGGTGTACAGTTCTATAATGTGTCACCTGTATATTGTATTATGTGTTCACCACCCAAAGTCGAGTCTCCTTCCATCACCATTTATCCCCCATGCCCTCTTCTACTTCCTCCCCCACCCCTTTCCCTCTGGTGTTCACCACACTGTTGTCTGTGTCTGTGAGTTGTTCTGTTTTCTTTCCCTCCTTTGCTTAATCCCTTCACCTTTTTCACCCGGGCCCCCACCCCACTCTGATGGCTCTCAGTGTTCTCTGTCTCTGTGAGTCTGTTTCTTCTCTCTTTTTTTCCCCATTTTATTTATTTACTTTTCAGTATGTTTAAATCCTTGAAGGGGGGGGTACAGCATTACACGGGTTCCGTGTCTGGTGGCCTTAGCGGGAAGGTCTCTGGAGTTCAGTACGAACCACCCACTGTCTCCATAGCAGGAGCTACTTCCCCCAGGTGGCTGGTTCTGTTGCGTTTGCCACCAGGGGTCACTGTGTTGTTCTTTGCTTTGTACACAGAAGCCCATCTCTTGCCTAGAGAGATTTCTGTTTCATCTCGAGCATAAACACCTTCAGTGTTAAGAAGAGCTGTGTATTCTCTCTGGCTCTGGAGACCTCCAATTATAGCCGGCAAAAATGGCCTGGGCCACAGCCTTCCACATGTATTGGTCATTATAGCATCCTGCTCCCAGCAGCCTCCACAGGGCCCATGGTGGCGGGAAAAGCTGTTTCTATTTTGTTTGTTTATTTTGCTCATTAGATTCCATAGATGAGTGAAATCATATGCTATTTGTCTGGCTTATTCACTTAGCATAATACTCTCTGGGTCTCTTTTTACATTTCTTTGAACTCTGTTTCAAACAGCAGGCGGACGCCACAGTGACTGGAAGACCATTCCACCCTGATGCGTCACAGCGATAGCATTTCCCATCCACCCTACTAACGTGGGCGCCCCCCTCCCCCGAACTCCAGAAGGGCAAGACCTTTTCCTTCACTTACTGCTGACACCAAGAGCACAATCCCACCGAGAGAAGAGTCTGCTGTGAACTCGGCGAGTCGTGCATTCCTCCCGGGACCATTGTCTTCGTTTGCTTTTTTGTCTTGAATGAAGTTAAAAGGAAATACTATAATAAAAATGTTAACCAGAAAGTAAACTCAGTGTACTTGCGAGACAGACACACCTGGTCACTAGTAGAGTGGAGCTCGAGGTCCGCAACCCTGTCTGATGCTCACACAGAGCACGTCAAGGCCTTGACCTTGGCCTCGGCTCTAACTCCAGGTCGTGTTTGTAACAGGATTTGAAAACATTCATATTTCCTTTTTAAAATATCTTTACGTTCAGTAGTTAAACAGAGAGGGTCTAGTGCAGTCTCTCTGAAATTGTTAATGATGTAAATCTAGTCCCTGGTTTCTTTAATTTTTGTCTAGTGTCACATACTTGTTGCGCACAGACATGGCACAGAGAGAAAGAAAGAACCTAGCGTGGTGACCAGCAGAGTCCAATCAGGCACCTTTCTTCCTGCCCTGTCCTCTCGGCCTTCTCAGTTCAGTTTTTAACCTTACCTTGGGTTTCCGTGTGAAGCTGGGGGAAGTTCATAACAACAGCCTGACACTACCCTGTGCCCTGCCCCAGCCATCATAACCTCTGTTTTCAGGAGAGGTGCCCGTCCTGTGCTTGGATAGTCAGTCAATTATTTGTGTATGAAACAATGTAAAAATCAATGTTTTGAAAATAATGATCTCAAACTTTCTAAGTTAAATTTTAAAAAATTTGATTGTTTGCCATATTGGGTGGGTTAACTCTTAGACTCGCATGCTGTAGAAATGCTCAAACGTGCACATGGGACTCCGTCCTTAGATGTTCTTTTTCTTTTGAGAAATCACCTCTTTAAAGTTGTGACCGTTCACGGCTCTCCCACTGCTGCGGCCACTCTGCACGCACCGGAAGCAGTGCCGTGAGCAGCTCCGCACGCCTGAGCAGCAGGGTGTCACTGTTCTCTTTATTTCTTAAAAAAACACAAAAAAAGTCCTGTTCCAAATGATTGCTGTTGGGTTCTGAGGGTTCGGGGGTGGGGGCAGGGAGCGGAGACCCCGGCCTTCCTCTATAAACTCCTCACGGCCCATCTCCTGGGGACCCAGCCTTTTGCATCTGAGGCATATCGTTTTTCTAATACACACCCAGACTTCCCGGTTCCCCCTGGGCCCGTGTCCAGCGGCAGCCTGTGGGCAGGAGTGCTGTGGCCCTGCCCCAAGCACCCCCGTGGCAGCGGTAGAGGCCCCTCACCCTGTTTGTCTGCGACTCCTGTTCGGACTGTGCTGGGACACGCGGCGGGCCTGGGTCTGGCAGGGAGCCCAGCGGAACCCCCTCCTCTCGACACCTCTAGAGCCTGTCTGCACCTGTCCTTTCTCTTTTGTATTTAATTTCAGTCAGTGTACTGCAAGGAAGCTGGATGCAAGGTAGACCCTGTATTAAACTGTACTGTTATTTAAGATGTAATAAAGCAGTTTGACATGAGGGACTTGGGTGTCGCTGCTTATTCCCGGGCGGGCGGGTTTATGAGGGCGGCGCTGGCCCCTACGCCGTTGGGTCTGACCAGCTGGTGGTGAGCAGTGCCTCAGCCAGCCCTGGCTGCCCGCCCTTCTGCCATGCCTTTTGTCCCTATCAGAGAGTCCATGAAAGGAGTGGTGGGTCTCAGATGGGCCCTTCAGACAGCATGTCCACCAGCAGCCCTGTCCACCTCTCAGCGCTTGGACTGTCCCAACCCGTCCTGAGGTGGCTGACCTGCACTTCAGCTGGTGGCCCTTAGACCTCTCCGCCCACAAGCTCTGAGGACAGCACTCCAGGGAGGCTTCCCTCCTGCCGCACTCTTCATTCATCTGGATGAAAAGAACTGCATCTCGTAAGAAGTGAGCATCTGCCCCCAAAGTCAGAAAAGGGCTTCAGGAGCCAGTGTGAGTCAAGGGGAGGTGTCCTCCTGGGGGACAGCCCCCTGCTGGGTGAGGTTACAGAAGGCAGCTGTGATTCTCGTGCTCAGACGGTGGCCCTTCCTCCTGAGTAAGTGAAGACCGCCCTCAGCGGGAAGTGCGCCCGTCTGTGGAGACGCCAGCCCTGGGTTTGCCGGTGGCAAGGTGAGGGTGGCACGCGCACAGCCCATCTCTCCCTACCACGACCCCTTCCCAGGTGGCCCCACTCCTGAAATACATCTTTTCTGTGTGAGTTTTAACACCGCCACTGCTTTCCGAAACATTAGCACCGGAGCTGCTCGCTGGGCTGCTGGCCTGAAACGCCCACCCATTCCTGGGAACCCTGCTGTCCCACTCCCCAGCCAGGTGGTCCCTGACCAGCCTGCAGGAGGGACCCTCACCTTGGGACTAGGCCCCTCCTCCACATGGGCGGGGTGGGAAGAGGCCTCACTGCCCCGCCACCCAGCTCCGGCCCACCCTGCACACACATGCCCCTTTCTGTCTCCAGTTCCCCCACTAGCATCACTAATCCCCACTTCCTGGGACCTCCCAAGTCCTTCCCAGAGCCAAGGCCAAACTGCACCTTCGTGTCCTCACTGTGATTTCCGGCAAGAGGCTTGCCTTCTCGGATTCCACTTTGAAAACTGCAGACAAGCCCTGGCCGGTTTGGCTCAGCGGTTAGAGCGTCGGCCAGCGGTCCAGAGAGACCCGGGTTCGGTTACCGCTAAGGGCACGTACCTCGGTTGCAGTTTGTCCCCGGCGGGAGGCAGCCACTCGATGTGTCCCTTTCATGTCGATGTTTCTCTGTCTCTCTCCCTCTCTCTCCTTCCCACTCTACCTGAACAACAACAACAAAAAAATGAATGGAAAAATGTCCTCAGGTAAGGATTAAAAAAGAAAACAGAAAACTGCAGACAAGCCCTGGCCCGTTTGGCTCAGTGGTAGAGCCTTGACCCGCGGACCAGAGAGTTGCGGGTTCGATTCTGGTGAAGGGCATGTACCTTGGTTGCGGTTCATCCCTGGCCCTGGTTGGGGTTAGGGTTAGGTCGATGTGTCTCTCTCATGTCAATGTTTCCCTCCCTCCCTCCCACTCTATCCGAAGATAAATGGACAAATGTCCTCAGGTGAGGATTAAAAATAAATTAAGTTGACTTAATACAGTCTCTTTAAAAAAGAAAGAAAAGAAGACAGAAAAAAGCACCTGCTTCCTAGAGGCCCTGTGAGAATTCAGTGTGTGCATGGTGCTAGAGCAGGGCGCACACGGTGCGTGGCCATTGGGGTCCCCCACCCCTGCCCCAGGCTGTCTCTGTGCTCTTCCCGACTCCAGGCAGGGCATCCCTTCCCTAGCACCCTGGTGAGGTTACAGCCCAGCTGTTCTGACTGAATGGTGTGCCCGGCACTTAGCTGGCCTGCAGAAGAGGTGCTGTCCCCTCACCCCCATACCCTAAAACCAGCCCAAACAGGAGACTTGTCAAGTGGACTATTCTAGACATTGGCCCCTGGGGAGGGCTAGGTAAGGCCAGGCAGGAGGGGCCGGGCTTGTCCTAGGTCTGCTGGCTGGAGGCCAGAGGGGTTAAAGGAGGACTTCTGGATAGCCAGAGACACTCCACAGGGAGCCTCCCTGCCTCCCCTGCAACCCAGGTTCCTGGCCATTTCCCCTTCAGGGTCCTGACAGCCTTTGTTTGCCCCATTCACCCCCCAGGCACAGCTGAGGCCAACTTCCCCAGAGCTGGGAGCAGGGCCCCAAAGAGGAGCAGCCCTTCCACTCCCTGCATCTGAGAGCCTGGGGCACCCCCTTCCTGCCCTCTAGAGCCAGGGAGTTCCCCAGATTGCACCCAGAAATCCAGGATGCTTCTCCATGAGTCTGGCTTTGGGCAGCAGCCCCACCATGCTCCACACCTCCGTGTTACAGGCTCCCGGCTTCTGGAACCAGCCACCCCACCCACCCTGCTGTCACCCATCGTTCAACACTCTAAAAAGGGTGGGTCCAGGTTTTGGGGAAGTGACGCTTAAACAATATGAAGCCATGTTTAAGAAAAAGAATACCACCCTGGCCAGTTTGGCTCAGTGGTTAGAGCGTCGGCCCACAGGACTGAAGGGTCTCAGGTTCGGTTCCCAGTCAAGGAAGGGCACGTAGGTTATTTGGGTTGCAGGTTCAACTGTCAGGTCCTGTGGGAGGCAACCAATCGATGTGTCTCTCATTCATATTTCTCTCTCTCTCCCTCTCTTCCACCCCTCCCTCCCTTCCAGTCTAAAAATCAATGGGGAAAAATATTCTCAGTTGAGGATTAACAAACGAAAAAAAGAAAGAAAAGAAAAAATACCAAGAAATACTGAATTATATTAATTAAGGTAGTCTGCAGCTCTGGCTACAGGGAAAGGTCACTGGCCAGAAAGGAGGAAGACTTTCTGCCTTTCCAGACCCTTGAGCCCCTCTAAGGCAGACCCCCCATCCTATGCCCAGCCAAAACTGGCCAGAGTGTCGTCCATCCCCACCCCTACCCCAGCCTCTGCCCTGCTGCTGGCCCTTCCCTCCCCACCACAGCCTGAGTCAACCTTTGGATTCAGCCCAAGTGACACCTCCCCTGGGAACTTTCCGGATGCCCTAAGGCACCCCTCCCAGTGTGAGCCTTGTTATTGCCTTCTTGCCAGTCAGCACTTTGGGGCCTGGGTGTGAGCTCCAGGCCTCTGAATCCCCAGGGTAGCCCTGGGGCCTGAAGGGGGGTGCAGCAGTTTTCTCCTCTCTGAAATGAGGAAGCGCTTTTGCCTAATGTCTCTGGACACGTACCTGTACAAGTTCCCTTTAGATAAGAAGAGTACACAGGAAGGGCGCCTGCTCCGTCACCCTGACGAGTGACCCTGCCCGAACTCATGCCTTGGTGCCTTCTCTGCGGACTGTCCTGCTCTAGAAGGTTCTTGGGAAGCCGGGCCCAGTGCCTGGCCGTAGCAAGTGCTAGGTCAAGCATTGGTATTATTACGTCAGTGAGTACATATCCAAAAATGCAACTCAAATGGAATCTCCTGTGTGTGTGGCTGGCAGTCACTTTGAGGAAGTAGTTGGATTTGCAAAACTACCAGATGGGGAAGTTGCAGAACTTGAGAAATCCCCTCAGACTTTCCCCATTCTTGACCCCCTTTCCCCTCACCCTTGGTGACCCCACTGCTCAGTGGTCCCAGGGTAGCAGTGAGACATGTCCTTTTCTGTGACCAGTGGTGTTCCAGGTCGATGGACACAGGGCCAGGAGTCCCAGCCAGAGAAGACTGACAACAGCTGGTATGGGGGGGGCTGGGGAAACCTGGGGACCAGGTTGCTGCATTGGGGGAGGGTGTTCCATGTCGGGGAGACCCCAGTGTAGAGAAGGACTGATGGCTGGCACTTGGGGAGTACCCCGCAGTGCATTGCCTGGTTCATCACCTGCAGTGACCCTGGCACACCTTTGGGATATGACTCCTGAATGCACTAGTGGGTAACCCTCAATTCAGGAAAACTTGGGAGAACCCACGGGGAGGCAGGAGCTCCACCACAAGCTACAAGGTGGGCATTGTGGCCTTGGCCCCTTCCTCCTCTCTGGGTACTCCAGTCTTGGGGTGTGGGGGGGAGAACAGTGTTGGCAGGTCATCCTTGGGGGCTCCACTTAGAGGGCAGGCCCAGAGCCCCTGAAGTCCTGTGGTGTGCCAGGACTGACCAGGCTGCTTGTGGTGGATGAAGCATCCTCCCTCCAGCTGTGCCTACAGCCAAGGGGTGCGGTTCTGTTGCAGGTGCTCACACTGAGTTTTGGATCCTAAAACATGTTCTTTCTAAGCAGAGTCACACCTGGTAGTCATGGAATCCTCAGTGGGTATTGCTTTGGTGGAGGGGAACGGAGTGGGATGGGGGCAGGGGCGGGCGGGCACAGGTACTTCCCAAGCAGCAGGGGGAGTGGGGACCAGGGATTGTCCTCCTGTTACCAGACAGGGGACCTGGCCCTGAGCAGGTCTGCTTAGGGCCAGCTGGTAGTGTGTGGGTTCTTGATTTCGTGCAGGGAAAACTTCACAATATGAGTCCAGGTGATTATGAGGGTATGTTTATTAAAGCTGGGGACAGTGAAACAAGGAAGGACTTAGCATTGAAGAAGCAACAGGACAGCCTAGGCTGGGCTGCCTTAGCTCACTGGGAAGTCAGAAGAAAATGGGCCTTGAAGGACAGGTTCAAGGGTTAGACCCGGACAAGCTGCCACTGCCATTGCTCCCCTGGCTGCAAGTCTCCTGGGGACCCTTAGAGTTTAGGAGATGCATGTCTTGGGGGCGAAGGCACAGGCATACTCCCCAGAGGGAGAGTGCATGCTGTGTTCTTTGTCTTGAGGGTATTTATTTCTCCCTTGCAGGTGGGAATCTTAGGGAAGGTCTCAGGGAAGCGTTTCAGCAGAATATTCATTAATTTTCCAGGTGTGCTCTTTCAGGGTCCTGGTCCTGACTGATTGGTCAGTGCCAGGGCAGTAGAGGGGTCATTAGTCATTGCAGCTGGTCCCTTGCCCACCTGGTTTTGATGCTTTTCTGGGCCTGGAGCTGATATACAAGTGAGGCCTAGATGTTATCTCTAGGGAGGTGATAAATTGCTCGGTCAGTTTATTCAGCTCTTCCTCAGTTTCCCCATTCCACTTGCCAAAGAATTCTCCTGGCTTCTTACTCTCCCGCCTCCCTCTGGGCCAGTCAGAGTGCCCCACCCGGGCCCGGGCCCGGATAGTGTCCAAGGACCTGAACCACGAGTGGTGTGGACGGGGCGCACTTGGGGGCGGGCTGGCGTGCGCGTGCGTGCAGGGCGGGGCTAGCGTGCGTATGGCGGAGCGCATGCGCGGGGCGGGGCGCGCGTGCGCACTGGCTGCGCGGCGGCATTGCTGCTCGGTGAGCCGGCGCCGCGGTCCGGGTGGCCATGGGGCGGGGAGCGGCCGCGGCGCCGGGGGCCAGCTAGCGACGACGACGAGCGGCGGCGGGGCGGCGGAGTCCGCCGGCGGAGCCTGGCGAGGGGACGGCCCCGCAGGCGCCCGCAGCAGCGAACGGTGAGTGCGCGCCGCCCCGCGCCGCCTGGGGTCGCCGGGCCGGGTCGGGGGTGTGGACGCCGGGAGGCGCTGGCCGCTGCCCTCCCCGGGAACGCGGCGTCCCCCGGACGTGGGCGCGCCTGAGGGGCGACTGCACCCAGAGCGGGACCCGGGGCCCGGACCCCGCGGGCGGCCTCCCCGAGTGCGCTGGGCGGGCCGCTTACGGGTCCGGCGCCCGGGCGGCGTCCGCCCGGTTCCTAAGTGGGCGCGTCTCCTCCCGGGAACCCCCCCCCCGGAATCCTGCCCCTGGGCCTTGCCGACCCGCTCCCGGCACCCCCCGGCCTTTCCCCGTGGTCACCTTTGCTCCGGTCGCCAGGGCACGGGTCGAAGTGCAGCGCCCTGTGGCACCTGGAGGCGAGCCCTCGGGTGGCTCTGCTTTACCTCCTCTAAACTCGCCGCTGGGTTGATGTGGCTGCACGACGCCGCGCGCAGGGGACAGAGGGGACCCCATCCGGCCAGGCAGCATTCTTGGGGAGCACGGGTGGTGGACAAGTAGGAGGGGGCCGGTGCCCCTGAGGGGTAAAAGAGGAAAGAGTCGGTTTTATTGAATTTTTGCGTTTGAGATAAGGTGTCACCTGCAGAGTGCAGAGGTAGGTGGGTGTTTTTTTTTTTTTAATAAATTTTTTTTATTGTTATTATTTTAAATATGTTTTGTTTACTTTTTATTGATTGCAGAGAGGAAGGGAGAGGGAGATAGAAACATCAATGATCTGTGGGCTGCTTCCTGCACGCCCCCTACTGGGGATGGAGCCTATGCCCTGACCGGGAATCCAACCGGGGATCTCCTGGGGCATAGTCGATGCTCAGCCACTGAGCCACATCGAAGGCCTCTGTCTTTATTGCCTGAAATCACAGCCTTTCTGTAGGCCCCACTGCTACAGCGTTTAGAGACCCGCCAGGGGAGGGTGCAGGTCAGGCTGCAGGGCCTCCTCCAGGGGCTTCACTTGCATCCCACCTACACCTGTCCCACCTGACCGGTGCAGGTCAGCTCCTAACTGTTGTGGGTGGGTGTTGGTGGCTTTCCATCTGCACTGTCTCCCTGACCCACCTTGCCATACTCTGAATTTATTGCATCCGAACAGGTAGATACAAGTGCTCAGAACAAACAGGTGCGGGTGTCTGGGAAGTCTGTGAAGGTGCCCGCTCACTGTGCAGCTGGACAGGGTGGGTGCACAGACCTGTGTCCTTACCTGTGCATGGAGGGATGCTGCCACCTCTCCACAGAGCCCCCTTCAGATCTCTGATCCTGCAAGGTGTGGGCTGAAGGTCAGGCTCTTGCTTCATGTGGCCACAGAACTTTCCAAAAGGTCTTTGTGAGTGCCCAGTCTCACCACATCCTTGCCAGCATTGGGCATTATTTATTGTTGTTTATTGGGGAGGGAGAAAAGACAACTTGTTAGGGACCCCCCCCCTCCCCCAGCTCAGTACTAACTAGTGAGGTTGAGCAGTTTCCCATTTCTGGGACCAAATAAACTTTCCTTTTTCATTCAGTTCCAGCAAATATGTATTGAGAGTTCACACTGGAATTGGGATTCAGGTTCACGTGTGTGTGACTTGTTACGTGTTTTATACATTGACTCACTGGCATCTCAGTGTGTCTCCTCACCACTTTACCGCAGAATACTTTATTACTGTGCTCCAACACTTCTAATTCAGCTCCCCCACGCACCGCGGTTAGTTAAAATTAGGTTGACGCTGTCAAGAACTTGACTGAACTTGGATAGAGTTAGAATTTCATCTTTTTAGAAGAGTTAACACACCAAACAGACTTGAATTAAATGTGAGTCCTGATTCACCATTGTCAAAAAATACACTGTGGAGATAACTTAAATTTTAAAATATTCCATATGATTGTTTCATTAATTAGTTTACTGCCTGATCATCAAATTAGTCTTTGCAAATAAATGTTAACATCTTCTAGCTAATGTGCAATAGAATAGACAGTTTTTAAATACATTTGTATTTTGTGGTTTTGATTGGCTTACTCTTTAACTGTTTCTGAAATACTCATGGACTCCCAGGAAGTTGTAAAGATGGTACAGAGAACCCTGTGCCTGCCCCCAGCTTCCCAGGGTGCCTCACACATGGCTAACATAGTAATATGAACACCAGGAAGGTGGGATTGGAAACATTCCTGAACTACACCACACGCTATTTGATGTCGCCAGTTTTTCCTGTGTGTGCCTGCAGTGTTACCCTTGTTTACATTTGTGTGTCTGCTCATGGCTACTCATCACAGTAGGGAACCCCCGGTGCTGCCCTCTACAGCCCGCCCCAGGCCCCCTTCACTCGCTCACTGGTCCCCTCTAATTGTGCGGTGGAGTCCTTCAGTCTGTGGCCCTTGAGACTGGCTTTTTCACTCAGCGTGATGCCTCTGAGGGCCATACTAGCAGTCACAGGTCTCGGCAGACCGTCCCTTTATTGTGTGGACTGGCCACAATGTTCCACCCTTCACCTGCTGGAAGACCTTTGGTAAAGCTGCTGTGAACATTTATGTGTGGGCTTTTTTTTTGTTTCTTAATCCTCATCTGGGGATATGTTGTTGTTTTTTTAATTTATTTTAGAGAGAGAGAAATCAGTCGGTTGCCTCCCGCACGTGCCTGGACCTGGAATCAAACCCACAACTTATGTATGTGCTGGGAATCGAACCCACAACCTTTTGTGTACTGGACGACACTCCACCCAACTGAGTCACCCGGCCAGGCTGTGTAGGTTTTTACATGGACACAGTTTTTCCCTGGGATGGATGCCCAGGCGCAGTTGCTGGGTTGTATGTTAGTTTTCATAAGAAACTGCCAAACTTTTCCAAATGAGTGTCCTCTCACGTTCCCTCCCCATGTATGGGATGGTTCTCCACACCCTCTCCAGCTTTCCCTTATTGTGTCGGTTCTGGCGGGTGTGCAGCGACAGCTCTGTGGGGTGTCACTTTGCGCTTCCTCATAGCCAGTGAGACCTCTCACACGCGTGTTCACCACGCACAGGTCCTCAGTCTGCTCGCCGCCTCCGCCCGTGTTCTAATTGGGCTGTGTGTTTTTATTGTTTTGTTTTGAGAGTTCTTTATATATTCTAGACACCAGTCCTTTGTTGGCTGTCTAGTTGGCTATCTAGTTTCTCTTCGACTGTAGCTTGTTTTTTAATCCTGGAACAGAGTCTTCCACAGAGCAAGTTTCTAGTTTGAGTGAAGTCCAGTTTATCTATTTTTTACCTTTTATGGACTGTGCTTTTTATATCACATATAAACAATTCTCTTTAGCCCTGAGTCCCAAAAAAGTTTCTCCTGTGTTTTCTTTTTCTGGTGGGGGGTGGGGATTTAGTGTGTGTGTGTGTGTGTGTATTTATATTTATTGTTGAAAGTATTACAGATGCCCCCCCTTTTTTCCCCCATTGATCCCCTCCTCCCTGCTCCCACCCCCTCTGCTTTCCCCAAACTATTGTCTGTGTCCATTGGTTGTGCATATTCTCCTGTTTTCTTACAAAAGTTGTATACATGAGAAGTGAGATCAGGAGAGATGCACCTGCTCCTGGGCCGGAAGGCTCAACACAGTATGATTATACTAAGTATAATTGATTTTGATCCATTTTGAGTTGATTTTTGTTTGTGTGAAGTTTAGTTGGGGTTCGCTCTAATTGCTCCAGGACCAAATGTGGAAAAGATTATCTTTCCTCACTGAATTGCTTGTGCATCTTTGGCAGAAGTCAGCTAAGCACATTTGTGTGGTTCTATCTCTGGGCTCTGTTCTCTTCCATGGATCTGTGGGCCTGCCTCCCACCAAATACCACGGCCTTAATTGTCCCAGTTAGAGAGTAAATCTTTTTTTTTTTTAAGCTTTTTTAAATTGATTTTTAGAGGGAGAGGAGGGGGGGGGGAGAGAGAGAGAGAGAGAGAGAGAGAGAGAGAGAGAGAAACATCGATCGGCTGCCTCCTGCATGCCCCCTACTGAGGATTGAGCCCAAAACTCAGGCATGTGCCCTGAGCAGGAATCTAACCAGCAACCTTTTGGTGCACTGGAGGATGCCCAACCAACTGAGCCACACTGTTCAGGGCTGGAGAGTAAGTCTTAGAGAGCGAGCGTCTCCCTTGTTCTTCTTCTTATAGTGGTGTTAGCTTTCTAGTGCCTTTACCTTCCATACACATTTTAAAAGAAGCTTGTCTATCTCTACAAAACAGCCTCCTCTGGACTTTATGGAACTTGAGTTAAACCACAGCCCACTGGGGAGAAGTGGAGTCCTCACTGTATTGAGCCTTCCGGCCCAGGAGCAGGTGCATCTCTCCTGATCTCACTTCTCATCAGCGATTTATTATTTTAGCATACAGGTCCTCTGCATGGTTGTTGTTGTTTTAATTTAATTTTTTATCTATTAATTTTAGAGAGAGGGAGGAAGGGGGAGGGAGGAGAGAGAGATAGAAACATTGATTTATTGTACCACATATTTATGTATTCATTGGTTGCTTCTTTTTTTTTTTTTAAATTTTTTCCTTTATTGATTTTAGAGAGAGTGGAAGTGAGAGGGAGAGAGAGATAGAAACATCTATGAGAGAGAACATCAACTGGCTGCCTCCTGCATACCCCTACTGGGGGTCGGGCCCACAACCTGGGCATGTGTCCTGACCGGGAATTGAACTGGCGACCTCTTGGTGCATGGATCGACACTCAACCACTGAGCCACACCAGCTGGACCATTGTATGTGCCCTGACCAGAGATTGAACCCGCAACCTTAGCGTATTGGGATGATGCTCTAACCAACTAAGGTACCCTGCCAGGGCTCTCTGTATGCTTTGTTATGTTTGCATTCATTATTGTTGTTGTTGTTGTTGTTTTGTTAATCCTCACCCGAGGATGTGTTCCACTGATTTTTAGGTAGACTGGAAGGGGGAGAGGGAGAGAAAAACATCGATGTGAGAGAGAGAGAGACATTGATTGGTTGCCTCCTGCATGACTCCCCCCGGAGCTGGGGAATCAAACCTGCAACCCAGGTGCCCTTGACCAGGAATCGAACCTGTGACCCTTCGGCCGATGCTCTAACTGCTGAGCCAAACAGGCCAGGACACATCTCATTATTTTTAAAGTGATGGTAAGTGACACTGTTTTTATTCCCGTCTCCATCTGTTTTGCTGATTGCACCTGCTAGGACTTCTGTATTGTATTGTCAGGTGGAGTGGTGAGAGCAGGCATCTGGCCTTGCTCCCAGTGTCGGGGAAGGCGTTCCCTTATTCACCATCAAGTAGGATGTCAACTATAGGTTTTTGTAGAGGTTGTTTACCAGTTCAGGACATTCCTGTATTTCTAATAGCTGGAAATTTTTTTTTTTTAATGTTTTTATTGATTATTTAGAGAGAGGAAGGGAGAAAGAAACATTGATTGGTTGCCTCCTGCACGCCCTCCACTGGAGATCAAATCTGTAACCCTACAACCCGGGAATGTGCCCAGACCAGGAACCGAACCAGGACCTCTCAGTCCATGGGACTGACGCTCAATCCACTGAGCCACGCCTGCCAGGCAGCTGGGAATTTTTACCATAAATGGTCTTCGCTTTGTGCATCGTTGATGTAATCAGGTAGTCTTTCTTGTCCCGCTGATGTGATGCATTCTGTCAATGGAACGGCCTTGCATTCCCAGAACAAACCCTTTTGGTGATTGATTGATTGATTGATTGATTCTTTTTAACATGTGTTGGAGTTAAGGCTACTTTGGATAGCACAGGACGTTATGTTGAGGGTTGGTGTAACACAGGTAACTTTGAACTGCTGGGTCACCTACCTGCTTAGCTATAGAGTGGACTCTGGTTCTTGCCCAGGTACAGTGCAGCAGTTGTTAGAAAGTGCTTCTGAGGAGAGACTTCTGTGTTGCCTGTTGGGTACAGGTTGTGGGGTGGGGTGGCCGTCCTTTGTGTATGCAGGGGAACCCTCAGCAGTACTTTGTACACAGCTGAGTTTGCGTGACTTCTTTTTTTTTTTTTATCCTCACTCGAGGACATTTTTGCATTTATCTTCAGATAGAGTGGGAAGGAGAGAGGGAGGAAGAGAGAGAGAGAAACATTGACGTGAGAGACACATCGACTGGTTGCCACCCACATGACCCCAACCGGGGCCGGGGACAAACTGCACCCGAGGTGCGTGCCCTTAGTGGGAACTGAACCCGGGACTCTCTGGTCCGCAGGCCGACGCTCTAACCGCTGAGCCAAACCGGCCAGGGCTGCGTGACTTCTTAACTCATAAACACACTTAGAAATTAAACTTTGAGCACTGGCTACAGACTTAACTCCCCTCAACCATTTAAATGAGAATTATATAGAATGAATCATTCCTTTGAATCTGTTACCCATAACATCAAACAAAATACATAAAAATCTAATGATTGTAAAATTATTACAATCATTTTGAAAATTTCAGCATCAAGGGTTTAATTCATTCATTTTTCTTATCTTCTCAGGGTTATAGTAACCTTACCAGATAGTTATTTCTGTACCTTCTTGAAATGATAGAGTTTTCCACGTCCTTCTAGAATTACAGCCTCACCTGCCCGGCTCAGGCTGCAGGTTCAGTGTGACGGGTGACGCTTGGGGTCACTAGTGTCCCCGGTGACTGCAGTTGTGAGCCCCATGCTTTCGTGTTTTATCAGTATTGTTTCCTGAGCTTTCTTACTTCAGTGGGGCTTCTCGAGGCGTGCCTTCCTTACATGCGGGTTTCAGCTTCGTGCAGCCTGGTGCAGGCCCTGAGTGTGCTCCTCGGGGTTTGTTTGGCCAGAGTTTCGGAAGGGGATAAGTCAGGTATTGTTTCCGTAGGTTGAGGATTGAGTCTGCAGGGTCCTGTCCTCCCAGGACCCTGGGCCTGCTCATGCCTGAGGCCCCTCTGTTGGGGCTCCCTGCTGTGTCTGCTGTGGTTGTGAGCAGGGGCATGGGAGTGTTGGCCCAGGTGCCAGCTGTGCCCCTGGGCTTGTCTCCTAGAAACTGCCTCACAGCCCCTAGTGAGGGTGAGTTGGGTAATGGCAGCTGAGTGGGGGGCTGGGCCTGGCAGGGTGGGAACTGCTCCTGCTGCTCCTTGGCCCCCTGGTCTGGCAGGGTCGCTTGGTTCGCGTCCCTGCTCCGGATTCTGTCTCAAAGGGAAGAGACCTGCAGAAGGGACGGCATGGCCTGCTGAGAGGAAAGGAAACATCTCTGGTCGAGTTCGCCGTTTCTGTCACAGGTAGTTTTTTTTCCTTTAAATACATTTTTATTGATTTTAGAGAGGGAGAGAGAGAGAAACATCCACCAGCTGCCTCCTGCAGGCCCCCGCCTGGGGATGGAGCCCACAACCTTGGGCATGTGCCCTGACAGGAATAGAACTGGCCACCCCCTGGTGCATGGGACCACACTCAACCAGCTGAGCCACACTGGCTGGGTTGGCACAGGTGCTTCTTACATGATTTGTCAACTTTTCTGCGGAAAACCATGGATCAGAGGAGACCAAGGCGCTGTTGTACTTGTGCCTTCCTGTTAGCAGGCTGGGGCGGCATCGAGGCCTCTGGGCGACAGTCCGTAGTCGTGTTTTAGGTCTGTCTCTAGTTGTGAGCCCACGTGGGATAGCTCGCTCCCCTGCGGTGTTGGCCTCCTGGGATCGCGTGGGGACTGGGTGGACCAGCTCCGTGAAGCGTCAGGGCCAATGCGCAGTAAACGTGGCTGCTATTATTTTGAACAGTTTTTGTAACGAAGGAAACAGATCTATCTGGGTTTTTCAAACATCAAGCCAAAATCGGCCTTCTTGTACCTCTTACTGGTTTGTCCTGGTGCCTTTCTGACACTGACCATCACTTTGGCCCCTCCCTGGCTGATGGTCTGTCCTGCTTGCCAATCCTGCATTTCGACTTCACACTCCAGCTTCCTCCCAGGCTCCTTCCCAAGCCCCTTTCATTTGGCTCCTAAGTGGGTGTTCAATTGTGAATAGGTGAACGGATTCAGCACCCTTGGGGGGGACATCACTGACAACAGAGGGGTCCAGGAGCTGGGGATGGGCCCTGAGAGTGACAGGAACTGCCCCCTGCCCAAGCCAAGGTGTATCTGGCACCCTTCGCCATCCACGCTGAGGGGCAGAGGTGCCCTGGGGGAGCCTGCCTGGCCCAGGGCAGGAGAGCACCCTGGCTGCTCTGCCCACACCTTCCCTTGACCTCAGCCCAGGCCTCTGTACTTGGGGAGGCCACTGTCCGTTTCCAGTCATTGCGCAGCCCTGCACCTGGTTGTGAGTGCTCACCACAGGCTGACCGGGCAGATTCCTATGTCCAGACCAGCTTGTCCCCTGAGCTCCAGCCATGAACATGAGGCTGCCTGTTTGCCAGCTCCCCTTGGCCAGTGTTACTCCTGGGGGTTCAGTGAGGCCCGTTCAGGCACTGAGAGCCCTGAACAAAGCAATTTCTGTAGCTTCAGTTCTCGGTCACAGGAGCGATAGACCCCCCAAGTGGAAGGTTAGCCTAAGGGCCGGGAGCGCCAAGTGCTGTGAAGGCAAGGGACTGAGAGGGAGGTGCAGGTGTTTTCTCGAGGAGGTGCCATTTGAGCAAAGACTTGAGTGGAAGACTGTTTCCGGTGTGGGGTGTCGCCAGGCTTCATGTACGAGTCTGTGTCCGCCTGCGTCATTTCCCTGGGTGAACACCTAGGGGTGGAATGGCTGCAGCACATGGCAGGTGTGTGTTTCACATTTTAAGAAACTGCCAAACTGTTTTCCAGCCTGGCTGCATCGTTCTTCCCCCAGCCATGTGTGAGGGTCCCTGGCCTCCGGGACCTCACCAGCACTTGGCACATGGTCGATTCTCTTACATTGCGGCCTTTCTAGTTGGATGTCAGTGGTGTCTGACTGGTTTTCATTGCCTTTGCCTCATGACGCTCATGTTGGGCATCTTCTGTGCTTCTTTGCCATCCATGTGTCTTCTTTGGGGAAGGTGCCTGCAGTTGGGATCTTTGGCCCATTTTTTAATAGGCTTGTTGTTTTCTTACTGAGTTTTGAGAGTTCTTTTTTTTTTTTTTTATCCTCACCTGAGGACATTTTTTCATTTTTTGTTCAGATAGAGTGGGAGGGAGAGAGAGGAAGAGAGAGAGAAAGAAACATCGACGTGAAAGGGACACATCGAGTGGCCGCCACCTGCACGACCAACCAGGGCCGGGGACAAACTGCAACCGAGGCACATGCCCCTAGTGGGAACCAAACCCGGGTCTCTCTGGACCGCAGGCCGATGCTCTAACCGCTGAGCCAAACCGGCCAGGGCGAGAGTTCTTTATATATTCTGGATGTAAGTCCTTTGTCACATGTATGTTCAGCAGATATTTTCTATCAGTCTGCATCTTGTATTTTCATTTTATTAACAGTGCCTTAAGAAGGGCAAAAAAAATTTTTTTTCAAATCCTCACCAGAGGATATTTTTCTATTTATCTTCAGGTGGAGTGGGAGGGAAGTGGGGAAAGAGAGAGAAACATGCACTTGAGAGAGATAGCAACTGGCTGCCTCCTGCACACGCCTGGACCAGGGCTGGGAATCAAACCTGCAAACCAGGTACACACCGTTGCCCAAGTCCCTCTGGTGCACGGGCCTACGCTCTAACCACTGAGCACACCTTCCAGGGCAAGAACTGAGCTCTTAAGTGTCCTGCCCTCCAATCCCTGGACATGGGCGTCTTCCCTTTGCTTGTTTCCTCCAACTCCTGTCAGCAACCTTTTGTGGCTTCAGCACAGATTTTGCAACTCTTTTATTGAGGTGTAATCGACAGTAACATGATGTCAGTTTCAGGAGGCCACACTTTTAGATAGTTTGTGTATGTTACAAAACAATTGTCATAGTGAGTCAAGTTACCATGACTTCAGTAGTCACAGATTTTGTTGTTGCTGCTGCTGTGAGAACTTCGAATATGCGACACGGTGTTGTTAACTGCAGCCTAGCTGTGTGCTGCCCCTCAGTCACAGCCCAGGACTTCCTGCCTTCCAGCGGCAGGTCTCACTTCTGCCAGCTGTGTCCCTGAGTGTTTCATATGCTAATGCTGCTGACGTTGGTTTGTTTTTAATATGTGTTTGTTGATTTTTTTTTTTTAGAGAAGAGAGGAAGGGAAAGGGAGAGAGACATGGATGTCCATCTGATCAGCTGCCTCCTGCACGCCCCCTACTGAGGATTGAACCTGAAACCAGGGCATGTGCCCTGACCAGGAATTGAACTGGTGACCTGGCGCTCAATCCACTGAGCCACACCGGCCAGTTTCTTTTTTTTTCTTTATTGATTTTAGAGAGACAGGAAGAGAGAGGGAGAGAGAGATGGAAACATCAATGAGAGAGAACATCGACTGGCTGCCTCCTTCATGCCCCCCACTGGGGATCGGGCCCACAACCTGGGCATGTGCTCCGACCGGGAATCGAACTGGTGACGTCACCTCTTGGTGCATGGGTCGACGCTCAACCACTGAGTCACACCAGCTGGGCCCGGCCAGTTTCTTATTGTTCGTTGCTGGTACGCCGAAATACTGTTGATTTTCATGTGTTGAATTTGTCTCCTGCAGCCTTGCTAATAACTCATCTGTTGGATGGAGTCACTTTTTTTATAGATTCCTTGTGATTTTGTACACAGACAATCATGTCATCTGCATGGGCAGTTGTGCCTGCTCCTTTCATGTTCGTGTTTCTGCTTCATGTAGCCTCCAGCTTTAAGTCAGAGCCAACATGCTTTCGCAGGTTTGGTTCTCATTGACTTTTTCATCCACTTGGATAAAACATCTGTGTTTCTCCAGCTCAGGAGGCTGCCGGCCCACTGGGGCAATGTTGGTGTCCTGCGGCTTTGGGGCTTCTTACGCCTCTGCATCTGGCTGGGCTCCTCAGGTGACTGAAGTGCAGGGGGTGGGATGCATTCAGGCACCCGTCACCTTTGACCTCACCATGGAGGCCCAGGCTTGTCTGGAGTTCTGAACTTCCCCCGCCCTTCTCCCCACCACCCCACATTCACCCCCCCTACTCGTGCCAGCTGGGCCTCCCTCGGGAGGTAGGAGGCTTTGTCTGCTAGAGAAAGAACATCGTGTGTGGTGACCTTGCTTCGCAGCTTGTCCACGTGAAGTGGGGGTGTGACAGCCCACCCTGCGGGTCTAGCTGGGGCCCTGTGGGGTCTTCCTCAGTGGGCCTCAGCGGGGGCTGTCCTCTTCTGCTCCCCTGGCTTCCTGAGCAGGACGCTTTCGGGCATTGCCTGGGCTGAGCACTGGGAGTTCAGTGTTTGCTCCTTCTCTCTCTCTCCCCCTCCAGTCAGGAGTTTGCTTAGAAAATTACTTTCTGATCCAAGTTTTCCATTTAGTGTAGTTCTTCTAATCCCTTTATCGAAACTGGTTTATTTATTACGGTTTTATTCCAAACTCTGTTCTTTTTCAATTTTTCTGTGTATTGATTTCTGCCTTTATTTTTATCACGTCTTCTGCCCTTATTAGGCTTATTTTATTCCTTTTCTAGCTTTATTGAGTAAATCTTCGCTCATTACTCTTCATACTCCAGAATTTCTTCGTGGCCAGCAGTGGGGCGCAGGCTCTGGTTTCCTGTGACACTGTCCCTTTCTTTCTCTGTAGTGTTGGTGTTCTTGTCCACTTCGAGCGCTAAGTGGGTTAGAAGACAGGCCCAGTGTTCCCAGGGTGGAGGGTTGCTGGTTTCTGCCCTGCTCACTGGCTTTATTGTATTGCGGTTGGAAGATAAGGCTCTCTCTACCTTCACTCATTTTTGGAAGTTGAAGTTTTCTTTGAGATTTAAATAGGTCAGTTTGGATGAATGTTTAGTGGCACTGGATGGAAAACACAGGCTCTGTTTGCTTTGCAGGGCGTGGAGTCCAGTGTGTACCTGTTGGCTGCTTGTATTGATTATATTTATTCAGCTTTTTTGGAGTGAGAGGTGCTTAAAACCACACCCAGATTCTCTTGGTTAACCGCAGTATCCCTGCCTGGTTCATGAGGGAAATGCCGCCACGCTAGCGTGGTGGTTCTGTTCTTCGCGTTTTAACTCCTCTAGATTTGTTAAAGCCACAGGCAGACTCTGGAGCTCGTAAATGTCTTTGGATGGAAGCAGGCTGTTTGCAGGGGCCTTTGGTAAAGCAGACGTCAGCCATTCCCCAGGGGAGCAGGTGCTTCTGTGCGGAGAGACATGACTTTGTGCGCATTCATTTACTTGCTTTATTTTATTGGATTAAGGGATCAGCGTTTTTCTGACCGAAGCCCTGGTTCGTCAAGGATGGAGATGGAGCCAGAGAAAGTCAACATGAGGAAGGGGCTGAGTGCAGAAGGGTCCTCCTACCGCTGTGCTGCGTGCCATGGAGACGAGGGCGTGGTGCTGGGCCACCCCATCCGGGGTCGGGCCAAGTCCCGCAGCCTGTCCGCCTCGCCTGCCCTGGCGAGCACCAAGGAGTTCAGGTATGAAGGCCCTCATTGGTCGCCCTCTGGGATTTCATGCTGGGCTTAAGAAGACTGTGATGAGGGCTCTCTCAGAGCTCTGCTGGTCCCTGCAGGAGGCTGTGGGTGGGCGGTCACACCTTCCTTGACACACACACGCACACACACACGCACGCACAGCGCTGCTTCTCAGTGGTGCCCAGGAAAGGTGGACCTGGAGGCATGTGTTTGCAGCTCCACACCCAGTCAGGACAGGCAGAGGGCCACAGGCAGCCGCAGGGTGGTGGGGCAGGTGTCCCCACCTCTGTTCCTCAGGCAGGCTGCACTGCTCTTGCGCAAGAGTCTGGGTCACAGTGCTCAGAGCTGGTGTGTGGCCTGACAGACAGGCGCGGTGCTGCACCTTTGGATATTGCTCTGGCCTCTGGAACAGGAAACACCCAGGCTCCAGTGGGAGCTGCGAGTGAGCATGGCCTCCTGAATCAGAGTCTCCTGTGAAATGCAAGGGGCATCCTGGGCATAGCGCACGGTTGTGTCAGGTGAGGTGGAGAAGCCCACAGGGGCTGGCACGGCTTTCTGGGTAGAAAGTTCTAGCCTGCGTGTGTGGGAGGGAGCTTGGGGCCTCTGGCCAGCGGCAGCTTCTCTCTGCGGTATTGTCCCCCTGAGTTCCACTGACCCTCCTCATCCAGGCTGCACGGTGCAATGTGGCTCCCAGCAGCAGGCATTGGGTTTGGTTCTGTCGGCTTGCATAACGCACCCTTTCTGTTGCAGACTATAGGGAACCTATCAGGGTGGCAGTCGATCAAGGGTGCATCTGCCCATGGGTGTCAGCAGGGGAGGGGGGAGAATGTCCCCAGTCACAGCTAAACACCAACTTAGACAAGTCCTCTGCAAACCCATTTCCAAGATCTTTTGTCCCTGGGGCCCAGTGTGACTTCATATATGCCCTGGACGACAGTGAGGTTCAGCCTCTAAGCAGACACCAGGACCCTCAAGGGCCGGCTGCCTGCACTGGAGGATGCCAAGTCTGTTTTGTCTGTGTTGGGATTTGAAGACTCTGTGGAACACTGAGATAGGCAGTTAAAGACCAAAGCGAGTTCACCAGCTCCGCTTGGCTGTCCTTGTGGCAGCGTTCTTGGTGCAGGAAAACTGAGGTCATCCTCAGACTGAGGCGGCTGGTACTGTGTGGGGGGTGACACATCCCTCTGCTCTGCCATGTGACATGTCCTCCTTGCTTCCCTGGTCCCCGGCGGGGCTGGCATTAGACCCCCAAGGACAGGAGAGGGAGGGCAGCCAAGGGTCATCCCCAGGACATGGGTGCGGTGTCCTTTGTTTAGGTGATTTGATTATGGCTGAGTCACTTTCCAGTTACTGGGAAGCTGGGCTGCTCCAGTGGCATCTTCTCTATTGATAGTATAGCTCCAAGTGAGTGTTTCTGGTAGAACTTCAATCTAGGTTACTTAGGGATGGTTTCTAAGATCCTGATTCCCAGGCATAGACCTGAGGACTGGTCCTCAGAGAGACTTGCTGGGAAACCCTGCGCAAATTCAGATCCCAGGCCCATCCCCAAGCCCCAAGGTCGTGTCCCCTGTTCTGGGTTGGGTCCTTTTTCTGAGGATTGTTCTAGGTGTTCCTGAGTGTCTCTCATGCTGCTGCTGTCTGGATAGCCTATGGCATTCAGATGTGCTCTGCAGACCAGCGGCATCTTCCGGGACCACACTGGACACACGACATCACCGGGACGGAAACACTTCTGAGCGCCTGGTGCAGCCTGTGTGCCACACCTGCCATGCCCTCTCTCCACAGGAGGACCCGCTCTCTGCATGGGCCATGCCCAGTGACCACTTTTGGACCAAAGGCCTGTGTGCTGCAGAACCCCCAGACCATCATGTGAGTGCTAGGGGGGCTCCCTGCCCTGGTCGTGTGTCTTGTGGGATTGCTGTATTGTGGAAGGTTCTAGTGCCCAGAGTGAGAAGTCGCTCAAGTGCCTTCGAGAACGTGGGTGGAGTGGACGGGTATGCCTAGGTTTTTTTGTTTGTTTTTTCCAGTAAAATCTCATAAGAGGAAAAATGCCTTATTTCATACTCACACATTTACTGGGTCAAATATGTTTCTCCTTTAATTCTTTTTTTTGTTTTTTGTTTGTTTTTAAACTTATCTTTATTGTTGAATATATTACAGATGTTCCTCCTTTTTCTCTTATTAATCCCCTCCCCACTCCCGCCTCCCTCCTGCCTTTCCCCACACTGTTGTCTGTGTCCATGGGTTATGCATATATGCATATAAGTTCTTTGGTTTATTTCTTCCCACCCCCCTTCCCTTTGAGATTTGTCAGTCTAACAACCAATTTGTACTTCTTTTTTTTTTTTTATCCTCACCCGAGGACATTTTTTCATTTTTTGTTTAGATAGAGTGGGAGGGAGAGAGAGGAAGAGAGAGAGAGAGAGAAACATCGACATGAAAGGGACACATCGAGTGGCTGCCACCCACACGACCAACCAGGGCTGGGGACAAACTGCAACCGAGGTACATGCCCTTAGCGGGAACCGAACCCGGATCTCTCTGGACCAAAGGCCGACGCTCTAACCGCTGAGCCAAACCGGCCAGGGCCAATTTGTACTTCTTAATCTCTTCATCTTTTTCACCCATCCCCCAAACCCCCCTCCCATCTGGCAACCAACAAAAAGTTCTCTGTATCTATGAGTCTATTTCTGTTCTGCTTGTTCATTTTGTTTGTAGATTCAGTTGTCAATAGATATGTGTTTATTGGCATTTTGTTTGTTCATATTTTCTTTTTCTTTATTGATTTTTAGAGAAAGAGGAAGGGAGAGGGAGAGAGAGGTAGAAACATCGATGAGAGAGAACATTGATTGGTCGCCTCCTGCATGCCCCCAACTGGGGATTTGGCCCACAACCTGGGCATGTGCCCTGACTGGGAATCGAACCGGCGACCTCTTGGTGCATGGGTCGACACTCAACCAATGAGCCACACAAGCCAGGCTGTTTGTTCATATTTTTTATCTTCTTTTTCTTCAAGAAGACCCTTCAACATTTCATATGGTAGTGGTTTGGTGGTGATGAACTCCTTTAGTTTTTTCTTGTCTGGGAAACTCTTTCTGTGGTCATTGATTCTAAATCATAGCTTTGCAGGATAGAGTAATCTTGGTTGTAGGTTCTTGCTTTCCATCATTCTGAATTTTTCTTGCCACTCCCTCTGGCCTGCAAAGTTTCTTTTGAGAAATCAGCTGACAGTCTTATGGGAACGCCCTTGTAGGTAACTAACTGCTTTTCTCTTGCTGCTTTTAAGATTCTGTCTTTGTCTTGAACCTTTTGCATTTTGATGATGATGTGTCTTGGTGTGGACCTCTTGGGATTCATCTTGTTTGGGACTCTCTGTGCTTCCTGGACTTGTATGTCTGTTTCCTTCACCAAGTTAGGGAAGTTTTCTGTCATTATTGTTTCAAATAGGTTTTCGATATCTTGTTCTCTCTCTTCTCCTTCTGGCACCCCCATGATGCGAATGTTGGCACGCTTGAAGTTGTCCCAGAGGCTCCTTACACTATCCTCATTTTTTGGGATTCTTTTTTCTTTTTGCTGTTCTGATTGGGTGTTTTTTGCTTCCTTATATTCCAAATCGCTGGTTTGCTTCTTGGCTTTATCTACTTTACTGTTGATTCCCTGTAAATTATTCTATATTTCAGTTAGTGCCTCCTTCATTTCTGACTGTGCATCCTTCATTTCTGACTGGTCCTTTTTTATGCTCTTGAGGCCCTCACTAAGTTCACTGAGGTTCTCACTAAGTCCATTGAGCATCCTTATAACAGTGTTTTGACTCTGCTTCTGTTAGAGTGCTTATTTCCATTTCACTTAGTTCTTTTCCTGGGGTTTTGTTCTGTTCTTTCATTTGGGACCTGTTTCTTTGTCTCCTCATTTTGGCTGCCTCCCTGTGTTTGTTTCTATGTATTAGGTAGAGTTGCTATGTCTCCTGGGCTTCCTAGGGTGGCCTGTTGTAGTAGGTGTCCTGTAGGGTCCAGTGGCACAGCCTCCCTGGTCTCCCAGCTGGGTCCTTGAGGTGTACCCCTCATGTGGACTTTACACCCTTCTGTTGTAATTGAATCTTGATTGCTGTTGGTACATCAATGAGAGGGTTTTACTCAGGCTGATCAGCTGTAAGGACTGGCTTTGCCCACTATCCACCAACCTCTGACTACCTTGGATGATCAGCTGTGCAGGGGCCCACCACACAGAGCAAGACTTACTTCAGCAAGGCTCTGTCTAGTACTCACTGAGTCCATTCCTTGAGAGTGTCCCTTGTGGAGGTGGTTAGGTGGTGGTGTTGTCCACTGGGTGTGCTGGCTCTGGGGCCAGGTCAGGCACTGCCTGTGTTCTATCCGGGGCCACCAGGCATTAGCTACAAAGCTATCTGCAGATGGCTGCTTCTTGTGCTGGGCTTGGAGGTGCCTTTCAAGCTGCCTCCCCCACGCTGGAGCCTGGAGGGTGGGAGTCCGAGTCAGTCCGTGCGCGGGCCCTTTAAGAGGATCCGCCTGGGGCTCCAGCCGCCTCAGCCTCCCTCAGCCTCAGTTCCTGCTGGTTTTCCAGCCAGAAGTGGTGGAGATTCTCTTCCTGGCACTAGAACCCTGAGCTGGAGGCCTGGTGTGGGAGGGGCAGGGGGACACCTCACTCCTCAGGCAGGACCTTCCCAGCCAAGGTATCCCCCTGATTTTTATCCACCACACGAGTGTGTGGGACCAGCCCATCCGCGCCTCCGCCCCTCCTTCCAGTCTCCATGTGGCTGCTTCTTTAATCTCGTACTTGTAGGACTTCCATTCAGCTCGATTTCAGGTGGTTTTGAATGATGGTTGTTCTGTAGTTTAGTTGTAACTTTGATGTGGTTGTGGGAGGACGCAATACCGCGTTTACCTACGCTGGCATCTTGACCGGAAGTCGCCTCTCCTTTAATTCTTCAAATGCAAGACGTTGTCTTTTTTTTTTGGTGGTGTTAATCCTCACCTGAGGATTTAAAAAAAAAATTTTTTTTTCTTTATTGATTTTAGAGAGAGAGGAAGGGAGAGGGAGAGAAAGAAACATCGATGAGAGAAAGAACATCGATTGGCCGCCTCCTGCACGCCCCCCCTCTGGGGATTTGGCCCACAACCTGGGCATGTGTCCTGATGGAGAATCGAACTGGCAACCTCTTGGTGCATGGGTCGACCCTCAACCACTGAGCCACACTGGCCAGCGAGGATATTTTTTCTATGGATTTTTAGAGAGTGTGGAAGGGAGGGGTTGAGGGTGGGGAGAGAGAAACGTTGATGTAAGAGAGAGAGACACATAGATTGGTTGCCTCCCACACACGTGTAAGGGCCAGGGATCAAACCTGCAACCCAGCCCTGGCCGGTTTGGCTCAGTGGTTAGAGTGTCGGCCCACAGACCAATGAGTCGTGGGTTCAGTTCCGGTCAAGGGCACGTACCTCGGTTGTAGTTCATTCCCGGCCCTGGTTGGGTCCTGTTGGAGGCAGCCAGTCTATGTGTCCTTCTCATATCGATGTTTCTTCTCTCTCTCTCTCTCTCCCCCTTCCTCCCTCCCTCCCTCCTTCCCCTCCTGCTACTCTATCTGATGATAAAGAGAAAAATAACCTGAGGTGAGGATTTAAAAAAAAAAAATTAGAATTCTATCTCAGCCTGGCACCTGTGGCGATCTTAGCACCCCCCCCCCCGGGTCCCCAACTTCCAGGGGAGCCGAAGGGATTGCACGGCCACGGGGAGGGCTTGCCAGCTCTTGAGCTTCTGCCACTAACCCAGCGGTTCTCAACCTGTGGGTCGTGACTCCTTTGGGGGTCGAATGACCCTTTCACAGGGTCGCCTAAGACATAACAGTAGCAAAATTAGTTATGAAGTAGCAACGAAAATAATTTTATGGTTGGGGGTCACCACAACACGAACTGTATTAAAGGGTCGCGGCATTAGGAAGGTTGAGAACCACTGCAAACCCATCTGAGCATCTGAGGGCCTTTGCCCCCCAGCCCCCCCACAAAGGTCAGTGTGGGGCATGGCGTCTGCCTGTGCTGCCGCCTCCAGGCCACCTGCGGGACGGCTGTGGAAGCTGAAGCCAGTGTGTTGTCCCAGCGAGAGGACTGCCCTGCTCCCCACAGGCGCTGAGGGCCGGCGGGCGCCTCTGCCCACCCAGATGCTGTCTGGCTGTCTAGTCACTGGGTCCTGATCCCGCCTCTGCCCCCATCCTGTTCATCATGGACTCCTCCTTGTCCCTCTGCCACTCTACAGTCCACAGCTGACACCGGGGTAACCTGCCCGCCCCGGTGCCTCCAAACCCAAATCCCCATTGCCCACCACTGCTCCCAGCCCTGCCTGGTGGCCAGCTCCTGCCCTGCCCTCTGCCTGTGCCTTCCTGTTTGCTCTGGCCCCAGACTGGTGCTGCCCTGCCTTCCACCAGCTGCAGAGGCTCCTCCCTGCATTTCCTGGTCTGGGCAGAGCTCCTCTCTCCTGTCCCTCGCGTCCTGTTGTGCGTGCCCCTGTCTCACCCTCCAGCCTGAACTAACCATCAGCTCACTTCCAGCTGAGCCCACAATCACCCTTCTTGTGTTTTGGCCTCATGAGCCTCAAGCTGGGGCCCAGGCTGGCCTCTGAGCTGCTCCCCGAGGTCAGGCGAGGTTGTTCGGGGGGGTGCCCCGGGGGAGCGGCAGGTGCCCTGGAAGTGCCCAGGGCTGCAGGTGGGGGTTGAGGAGGGAGCAGTTGACTGGCCTGCCAGGCCCTGCGCCCGCACTGTGCGGTGGGGCTGTCATCTCGGACCAAAGGGGCCAAGACTCCCTTTCTCCACCTTGTACCCCTGGCGCCATAGCTGGACCGACGGCTTCATGTGCCCGGGCCTGATTTCTCCCTGATGTTCAGAAGGCAGGTACAGCAGAGAGGTTGACACGGGGACTTCACTTCCTGTTGTCTGAAATGTCACCGTGGATGCGGGTGTACTTTTTCTTATGTTGAAAAGTGCGGAATTGCCAATAGCTGCCACGCTGCCAGCCCTCCCCACTTTCCCTTCTGGCATCCACAGCTCATGGCCTGGAAAGAGTCCAGATCTCACTTTGCAGGTGACCCAGGAGGAACTTGAGTGACCAGTTGGCACACAGGCCCCTGCAGGGCACAGCCAAGTCGGCCTGGGTCAGCTGGGAGGGGTTTTTGTTTTCTGCCTCTGCCAGCTAATCAGATTCCCACTGACCTGGGCAGAGGGCTGTGGGCCCCCATACTGCCTCCGTCGCCTGAGGCCAAGCAGAGGGATGGTGTTTGGGGTGTGCTACCTGTTCACCTGACTGACGCAGGTCTGAGAGCTCCTCCCATGGGTCCCAGCCAGCTTCACAGCCCAGCTCAGATGCCTGTGCAGCTGGGACATGTCACTGCACCCAGGATAGTGGGCAGGGCTCGTCCTGACCACCAAAGGCTTCCTAGGTCAGATGGCCAGCGTAGTCAGGCGTCTCGGGTCCCGCCTCTGCTGTTAAAGGTGATCAGGAGCACTGCCCTTGCCGATCTGGCTCAGCAGTTAGAGCGTCAGCCCTCAGACCACAGGGTCTAAGGTTTGATTCCCAGTCAAAGGCATGTACCTCGGTTGTGGGGTTGATCCCTGGCCCCCATCTCTCTCACATTGATGTGTCTCTCTCACATCAATGTTTCTCTCTCTCTCCCTCCCTCCGTCCCACTCTATCTTTTAAAAAAAAAAGGTGATCAAGAGGACTGTTTGAAGTGGGTGGTTAGGCAAGAAGCCCCTGTAGACAGGTGACGTGTGATTCTGCCTTGGTTTTCATTGTAGGGAGCTCTCCTGACTGACTTACCTTAACAGCCTTCAGCATGTCACTTCAGGATTATGCTGTGCTTCGGTTTTGGGGATCAGAAATCAGGTTCATGGTGCAAATGCACAGTCGGGAAGGTGGGGCACGGTCTGTGCACCTGTCGTTAGCAGAGCGTGACCCAGATGCGGTGCACAAGCCACGCGTCCCTTACCTGTGAGTCATGTGTGCGACCTGGGCGGATGGTGAGGTTCAGAGAGGATGTGATGAGTGGCCTGCCTCTGCCAGCCCAGGTGGGTGAGTGATGGTCAGTCAGTACCAGGGCAAGGTCAGTCACCTCACACTTTTATTAGTGGCTTGTGCCGTGGTTTTGAAAGTTATTAATGGGCCTGTCAAGTTTTTGGGAAGCCGCTGCCCTGGGAGGCATGTTTCAGCCAGTGTGTCGATTGGGTAACCGTGGGAAAGGGAAGTCGGCCGCGTGCCCTGCAGTGACTTTCCCCACATGCTGGGGTGTGTGCCGGCCCAGTCACACGCTGCTCCCTGGACCTTGGTCTCCGTGCAAGTCCCAGCTTGTTCTGGGCCAACCTGGGACAGGCCTGTGATTTTGTTTTTTAATCCTCACCCGATGATTTTTTTTTTTTTTATCCTCACTTGAGGACATTTTTGCATTTATCTTCAGATAGAGAGGGAGGGGGGGGGAGAGAGAGAGAGAGAAACATAGATGTGAGAGAGACACATCGACTGATTGCCACCCACATGACCCCAACTGGGGCTGAGGACAAACCACAACCAAGGTACATGCCCTTGGCTGGAATTGAACCTGCGACTCTTTGGTCTGCAGGCCGACGCTCTAACCGCTGAGTCAAACCGGCCAGGGCCAGTCCTGTGATTTGAACAGTGATGGGAGTCACAGTGGGGACCTCTGCCCTGCCCCTCGGCAAGGACCCATGCTCCATAAGCGTGTGGCCCCATGCCAGCCCAGCAGTGCCAGTGACCATATCAGAGCACCTCTGTGACTTGGGGGCTGTTCTCAGGCAGGGCCCCCTCTTGCTTTTTAAAAAAAATTATTAGCCCTGGCCAGTTTGGCTCAACGGTTAGAGTGTCAGCCCACAGACCAGAGTGTCTCGTGTTCAATTCCCAGTCAAGGGTACATACCTGGGTTACAGATTTGATCCATGGCTCCCGTCTCTCTCACATTGATGTGTCTCTCTCACATCAGTGTTTCTCTCCCTCTCTCTCCTTCCCACTCTAAATAAATAAATAAATTTATTAGAGCCCCGGGTGGACTTGGTTGGCATGGCCGCAGAGTGTGGTGTGCTTGGTGAGGCGGGGCCGTGAGGGTGCACGCGGTGTGCCTGTCCCAGTGTGAGCGCCCCTCTCCCCTCCAAGGCACATCCAGGACCCTGCCAGCCAGCGGCTGACATGGAACAAGCCCCCGAAGAGTGTTCTCGTCATCAAGAAGATCCGGGACGCCAGCCTGCTGCAGCCCTTCAAGGAGCTCTGCGGGTACCTCATGGAGGTGAGGAGTGGGGTGGCCCCAGAACCCCCTCTGCCCCTCCGCTCTGTGCTTGCCTGCAGGGTCCCACCTCTGGATGTCACCGAGGGGCACAGGGCCGGCCTCCTGCACGGGTCTCCAGGTGTCTGGGGCTGGGGCTGGGGCTGGTGAAGTCAGGGGGCTCGCTCCATGGTGGCAGTGGCCCCTGTGCAGTGAGGGCGATTCACAGCCCAGACACGGGGATTGGCTTCCCCATCATCATGTGCCTGAGACAGCTGGGCTCGGCCTGTGTGGGGCTGATGCACCGTCCGCCCCCAGGAGAGCAACATGATCGTGTACGTGGAGAAGAAGGTCCTAGAAGACCCCGCCATCATGGGTGACGACAGCTTCGGGCCGGTGAAGAAGAAGTTCTGCACCTTCCGAGAAGGCGAGCCAGCTGGGCCCTGTGCCTGCGGGAGCACCCCGCACCCCTTCCCGCCATGGGCCGTGTGACAGCCTTTCTTGTTCTGCTTTCTAGACTTTGATGACATTTCCAACCAGATCGATTTCATCATCTGTCTGGGGGGTGATGGGACCCTGCTGTACGCCTCCTCGCTCTTCCAGGTGAGGCCTCGCACACGTCCACCTCGTCGCTGCTCCGTGCTGCGGGGCTGAGCGGTCAGTTGTCCAGCGTCTCTGACGGGCGTGGGTTTGCAGATAGGCTGGTGCTGTGCCTGCCGTCTGCTGCTGAAGGGCCCGGTGCGGTCTGGGGCGAGGTCTGCACAGGGCCCAGGGGCCGTCCTGAGTCCCGTGCCCACCCCACTCCTGCCTAGAGGCTGCTGGAGCGGCCGGAAAGTGGGCAGGGCTTCCTCACACCACTCTTGGCCTCGTTGGTCTCAGTGGTCACTCAGCCTGCCCACCACCCCTGCCAGGCACTGACTCTCCTCCTCGGCTCACAGGGCAGCGTGCCTCCCGTCATGGCGTTCCACCTGGGGTCCCTGGGCTTCTTGACCCCCTTCAACTTCGAGAACTTTCAGACCCAAGTTTCTCAGGTGATACAGGGTGAGTCGGGTGTTCTGGACCCACAGCGGCTCTGAGCCTGGCCTCGGCTTCTGCCTTGGTCTGGGGTTTTGTGATGATGTGCAGAGCAATGTTTAGTGTTTCAAGAGTCAGAGATTGATTTCCTTCCTTTTATCATTATTATTATTATTATTATTTTATTTATTTATTTTTAATCCTCACTTGAGGATGTTTTCCCATTTTTTTTCAGATAGAGTGGGAGGGAGAGAGAGGAAGACAGGGAAAGAGAGAAACATCGATGTGAGAGGGACACATTGACTGGTTGCCTCCTGCACGACCCTAGCCAGGGCTGGGGACAAACTGCAGCTGGGGTATGTGCCCTTTGACCAGAATCGAACCCACGACTCATTGGTCCGCAGGCTGACGCTCTAACCGCTGAGCCAAGCTGACCAGGGCTATTTTCCCCCTTTTTATTTCATTTACTGGGGTGACACTGGTTCACAAAATAATACAGGTTTCAGGTGCACAGCTCCACAACACATCGTCTGTGCACTGTGCCCCCACCCCGCCAAGGCTCAGATTTCTGAGTGCTGGTTGGTCGGACCTCCCCGACGTCGAGAAGGCTGAGCAGGTCGGGTCGGGGGCACTGTGTGCTGAGTCGCAGTGGGTGGACTTTCACAGAAGACAAGGGTGTTCTCTCGCTTTGGGAGAAAGAAGGGGGTCCCTGGTCAAGGGGGGGGGTCTCTGCTTCCTCTGGGGTGTGACCCGCCCGGGTCCCCAGGGAACGCAGCTATTGTTCTTCGGAGCCGGCTGAAGGTCAAGGTCGTGAAGGAGCTCAAAGGGAAGAAGATTGCCATCCCCAATGGGGTCAGTGAGAACGGGGTGCTGGCCTCGGACTGCGACCCGGAGGTCGGGAAGCAGGTCATGCAGTACCAGGTCTGTGGACACATGCAGGGTGGGGGGACTTTGGTCGGACCCCATGGGCAGCCCCCCTCAGGACCTTCCAGGCAGCCCAGAAACAGCAGGGGTGCCTGTGGGGCAGACCCATCTGGGAGGTGCTGCTCAGCCCCTCAGTGTGCAGTGGCCTCACCGCCCCCAGGTCTTGAATGAGGTGGTGATTGACAGAGGCCCCTCCTCCTACCTGTCCAACGTAGACGTCTACCTGGACGGGCACCTCATCACCACGGTGCAGGGTGATGGTATGTGGGCGTCGGGTCTGTCGTGGGCGCCCTGGGAGTTACACAGGGTGGGGGGCGCGTGGGGACTGACCTGCGGCTGTTCCTCAGGCGTGATCGTCTCCACCCCGACGGGCAGCACGGCGTACGCAGCCGCTGCCGGGGCCTCCATGATCCACCCCAACGTGCCGGCCATCATGATCACGCCCATCTGCCCCCACTCGCTGTCATTCCGGCCCATTGTGGTCCCTGCAGGAGTCGAGCTCAAGGTCAGAGCCCACTCTCTCCACCTTTTCCAGTTTGAGTCAATGCCGGGGGCTCGTGATACTGACCCCTGGTTCTGGCCCAAGGCCACCTTATCCCCCAGCACTCCTAGGCTGTGGGCCCCACTTTGCTCAGTGCTGGAAAGGGCCTCCCTCCCATCCTCATCTCTGTCCACTGGGCTCATGTGGCCTCGGGTGTGGGGGGAGGGGCCGTGCTGAGAGCTGGGCCAGCCCCTGAGCCGAGCTCTCTGTCCGCACGGAGCAGGACCTGTTCATGCTGGATGGGGACAGGGTGCATGGCCCTAGGGGAGGATGACCCCTGGCCGATGGGGCTGCATCTGCGTAGAGCTGGGAGCTGGAGCCAGACGCCTGTCCTGTTCCCAGGGCTGATGTCAGGGAGACAGTTCATGCCTTCATGGCCTAGAACTGGCCTTGGCCTGTAGTGGGTGCTGTGGGCACCTCCAGGGTTCCCCCTGGCCAGTGCTGCCCAGGGCATGGGTCTGAGGTGCTCAGCTGTGCACACACAGACGCACACCTGTCCTGCCTGATCCCTTCAGATCATGTTGTCACCGGAAGCAAGGAACACCGTATGGGTGTCCTTTGACGGACGCAAGAGGCAGGAGATCCGCCATGGAGACAGGTGGGTGGGTGCTAGGTCGGAGCAGGGCGGGAGGAATTAGGTGTGTGCCTACCTACTGCCCTCGTCCTCCTGCCAAGGGTGACATGTGTGGCCCTCTAGGCACAACTTGTCACCAAGAGCCCAGAGGGGTCCTTGTCTCACATTGTCACATCGGGGGGCCCGTGCCTGTCGGGCACCCTGTCACACAGGTCGCTGCGTGTGGCCCTATACCTGGTGGAGACCCAGCTCCTCGCTGGCTGTACCTGGCCGCTCTGTCTCTTCATCCTCCCCACCTGCCTTGGGTCTCCTCCCGGGACTGGGGTGGGCTGAGCAGGTCCATGGATCTGTCCTGGGGTAGACCACAGCACCCCGGGGCCCCGGCCGGCCAGGGGAGCCAGGTCCAAAGTGGCTCCTTGCTGGTGAGGGTGGCACCGCCCTGGGGAGGGTCCTGGCCGGACTGGGCGGGCAGGCCGTGGGCTCAGTGTGCCACATTGCGTCCCCAGCGTCAGCATCACCACCTCGTGCTACCCGCTCCCCTCCATCTGCGTCCGAAACCCTGTGAGCGACTGGTTCGAGAGCCTGGCCCAGTGCCTGCACTGGAACGTGCGGAAGCGGCAGGCGCACTTCACGGACGAGGAGGGCGAGGGCGAGGGCGAGGGCGAGGGCGAGGGCGAGGAGGGCTAGCCGCCAGCCTGCCGCACACCTGTGCCGCTCAGGGCACGCACCCGCAGGCCTCGGACATCTGTCGCTTCTGTCTGTAGCACGAGGAGC
Source organism: Tadarida brasiliensis (assembly GCA_030848825.1). Taxonomy (NCBI): domain Eukaryota; kingdom Metazoa; phylum Chordata; class Mammalia; order Chiroptera; family Molossidae; genus Tadarida; species Tadarida brasiliensis. The sequence goes on along the minus strand of CM061264.1, from coordinate 646,600 downwards.
CCCAGAATCTGCCTTCTGTCAACCAGATCAGCTGTTTTTAACCTTTTAAATCTGACCTTATTTTGCATTTCTGAATAAACCAAGAAAGCAGCCAGCGCTCTGAAAGCAACACCGCACGCCCGTGTGGTCCGTGCACGCCCGTCCCCGGGACGGGACGCCGGCTGCTCTTCAGAGTTCCTTGTCCGGAAACCTCCATAGATCAGTCTATTACATTGAGGGGATCGGAGTGGGTGGATCTGTGCTTTGGTGTTGAAATGAGTGTCTCACAGCCGAAAGTCTTCCTCCAGCCACACGCTTCCCCTAGTGCTGCACCTTCCCCTGAATCTCGAGGGGAACGTGTGAAGAGCACTTGGGAGGGGACTGCAGGCTGCTAGGCGGATGGATTCCATCCCTCCCACCCGTCCCCAGGCCCGGCTCCTACCCCTGCGTCCCACCATGGCCCGTGACGTGGTCGGTGAGCCTGGTGGTGACCAGGTGAGGTCGGCCCACACACATTCCTCACGAATTGGAGTTGGCCTCCCTGCCCAGAGGGCCTCGTCTCCTGCACTCTGAATGCTGACGCACGCATTTTGCTGGGCACACTTGGGAGGTTTCAGAGGGAAGAGTTTGTTCTGTTGTGAAATGCAGCTTGTTCCGTGTGTTTGTGTTCTGTGACGTGTGTGGGACCATGTGTACAGTCCGGCCTTGCTGCCATGGGGGTGACTCCCGGTCAGGGAGCCATGAGCCTTCGCAGTTGTCACAAGATGGGGACAGACGGGTTACTGTGGAGAGGGAGGTGCTGATGTTCTTGTGGCTCCTGGGGCACAAGGTCACCCATCCTTCTAGCGGTCGCCCTCCCGTGGCCAGCGGGCTGGGGGAGGTGCAAACAGCATGCATGTGTGTGCCACACGGGACTCAGCCGGTATGGAGTCCACGGTCAGCCAAGGCTCCGTGTGCACGTAGCCTCGGCCCCCTCACCCAACAGGCATCCTCAATCCGGGCATGTTTTGAGTCATTGGTTCCTCTGAGTGGCAGTCTCATCTGCTAGACAGGGGAGAAGGGAAGGGCTGACACCCTTGGTCCCCACGGAGCTGGCTCTGCAGCCTGAGCGCTGTGCCGCCATCTCTGCCGATGTGTGTGGGTCCAGTGCTCTCCCTATTCTTGTCCCTGCTGAGGCCCCTCAGCATCTGGACCTCAGTGGTGCTTGGCACTGGCCTGGTGTGGGTCATGGGGGTGGGCTCTCACTGCCACCTGCCCACCCACTTGGCAGGCCAGCCTCCCTCGGCCCGAGAGGGAGCCGAACCCAAACCTCTGGCGTTAGGTTCAGAAGAGTAGCATTTAGAATCCGGGTCACTTGTTGAGACACGAACACAGGTGTTAGCCCAGCCCTGAAGCAGCATGATGTTGGGATGATCTAGAAAGCTTTGGATTTTTTGAAGTAAATTCTTAATGTTTCATATTGTTAATATCCTAAAAATTTATTAAATGTTGTTGAAAGCCTTATTACTATTTTCAGATCCTTTGAATAAACAGACTTGTTTAAAAACTTGGGTTGAGTGACAGCTTTATTTGGTTCTTTGTAAACAACTCAGATGCTGAGGGCGGTGGGCTGGGTCCTCTAGAGTCCATGGACACCCCCATGTGCCCTCAGCACATGGAGAGACTGGAGTCCTGCCCAGGCAGCCTCCAGGGGAATCCGGTCCCCAGTGCCCAGTCAGCCTTGCTGTCAACGAGGGCAGGTGGGCCCTGGGGTTGGGCAGGTCTCCCCAGCGCTGTGGGTGTGGCCGCCTGTCTTGCAGGGAGGAGCAGTGGGGGTGCAGAGCCTACAGAGAGGATCTGCTCTGAGGTGAATCAGAGGCAGCCTCAGGGAGGGACTCCGAGTCCTCAGTTCCCAGGGTCCCATAGATCCTCACCCAGCTCCATCAGGCCTGTTGGGTGGGGGCTGTGGGCTGGGCCTTGGAGCATCTGCCTCCCTCCCTCGCTCCTCCGGCTTCCCTTGGTGGGTGTGGGGCGAGGCTTTGCCACATCAAAGCGGGCACTGCAGATACACACCTGGACACAGCATTGGGCTGGAACCAGGGCCACAAAAACGACCGCCACAGATGTGCCACTGGCCATCCTCAGGACAGACTGAGCAAAGGCCCAAGGCCTGGCTGGGAAGTCAGGTCGCCCCCCTTCCCTGTTCTTCCTCGTGCCAGCCCTAGAGCTCAGTCAGCCTCCCCAGCCCCAGGATCCACTGCCCTGCCGGTTAAATCACACGTGAGTTTAAGTTCTGTAGGAGACCCTTTCACACCCAGGCAGTGTGGGGGCCAGTCGCCCTCCTGTGCAGCTGACTCAGCTGCTGAGATGCCCGCTGCCCTCCCCTGGCGGGGGCCTTGGCCCAGCCGATTTCGGGAGGCAGGGGTATCTGGTCAGTTTGTACAAGCACCGCAGGCAGCCTGCAGACCAGCAGGTCTGGGCAGGTGCAGAGATGCTTGGTGGCATCCAGGGCTTTGGGGACCCAGAGGCTGTGTGTAGACCTCAGGCTGAGCCTGGTCCCCTCCCATGGCAATACACCCACTTTGAGACCAGGGGCCAGGTCCAGAGTCTCTTGAGCAAGAGGGTCTGGCTCACTGGTGAGCATGGGCACTGCCCACAGTCACTCTTCTCCACAAAGGCTGTTGACCTCTGGGCCTTGGACCTTCCAAGCATGGGGAGCCCATCAAAGGTTGTGGGACCACAGGGGCTCCCACAGCTCAGGACAAGCAGCCCCTCCTGATGAGGCCTGTCTGGGGTGGGGTGTTTGTAAACTCGAATGCCACTTGCTTTCTTTGGGCTGTTCGCTTTCAGGCCCAGGGACCTCCGTGCCTCTCCAGCCGGGCCCTCCGGACGCCCCAGGGAGCCGGGGGCTGTTTCCCCGCACACCTCGCCCTGCGAGCTGGCCGCTCCCCTGCGGGCGCCCGGAGGGCCAGCGGCGCCCCTCTTGCGCTTGGGGGCCCTGGTAAGAGGAACGAGGGCGAACGCTCCTGCAGTCCTGGGACGGCCGGTCTGATAACTAGTACTAGGAGCAGCCCGCCACTGAAAACGGGAATTGTTTATTTCTGCAGTTTTCCGTTTCCTATTTTCTGGCCGTGGGTGACCTCGGCTAACAGAACCCGTGGAACCACGGATAAGGGCGCAACTGGAGGCCTCATTTGGGCCGAAACTCAGCAGTAGCCCCTCAGGCTTGGAGGCAGGTGCCTCGGCCTACTGGGTGGGCCCCCTGGGTCGGTGGTACAGTCCGGGCTGTGACAATGGGCGGCTGGCTGGGCCCCCTGGGTCGGTGGTACAGTCCGGGCTGTGACAATGGGCGGCTGGCTGGGCCCCCTGGGTCGGTGGTACAGTCCGGGCTGTGACAATGGGCGGCTGGCTGGGCCCCCTGGGTCGGTGGTACAGTCCGGACTGTGACAATGGGCGGCTGGCTGGGCCCCCTGGGTCGGTGGTACAGTCCGGGCTGTGACAATGGGCGGCTGGCTGGGCCCCCTGGGTCGGTGGTACAGTCCGGACTGTGACAATGGGCGGCTGGCTGGGCCCCCTGGGTCGGTGGTACAGTCCGGACTGTGACAATGAGGGCCCGGGTGGGTCCCTCTGGGACGGTGGTACAGTCCGGACTGTGACAATGGGCGCCCGGGTGGGCCCCTCTGGGACGGTGGTACAGTCCGGACTGTGACAATGAGGGCCCGGGTGGGCCCCTCTGGGACGGTGGTACAGTCCGGACTGTGACAATGGGCGGCTAGCTGGGCCCCCTGGGTCGGTGGTACAGTCCGGACTGTGACAATGGGCGGCTGGCTGGGCCCCCTGGGTCGGTGGTACAGTCCGGACTGTGACAATGAGGGCCCGGGTGGGCCCCTCTGGGACGGTTGTACAGTCCGGACTGTGACAATGGGCGCCCGGGTGGGCCCCTCTGGGACGGTGGTACTGTCCGGGCTGTGACGATGCCGGCTAGCTGGGCCCCCCTGGGCAGGTGGTACCGCCCGCACTGTGACGATGGGCGGCTGGCTGGGCCCCTCTGGGACGGTGGTACAGTCCGGGCTGTGACGATGCCGGCTAGCTGGGCCCCCCTGGGCAGGTGGTACCGCCCGCACTGTGACGATGGGCGGCTGGCTGGGCCCCCCTGGGCAGGTGGTACCGCCCGGACTGTGACGATGGGCGGCTGGCTGGGCCCCCCTGGGCAGGTGGTACCGCCTGGACTGTGACGATGGCGGCTAGCTGGGCCCCCCTCGGCCGGTGGTACGGCCCGGACGGGGGCAATGGCAGCCGTAGGGGCGCAGTCTACCCGCAGTGTCCTGACCCTGACTCCTAGGAGCAGGTGGGAAGCCAGGGCACTGAGGAGGTCCTGCAGGGCGGAAAGGAAGCGCCGTCAGCTTCCGGCGCGCCACTTCCGATCCGGAAGAGCACTTCCGCCTGCAGCGGGCCCGCCCCGCCCCCCCTTCCCGAGGAAGCGGACCCGGTCCAGGTGTCGGCCGGCGGCAGCCCCGTTCGTTCCGGCGCCGCACCTTAAATGCCGCGCGCCCCTAAGGCCCGGACATGCGTCCCAGGCGACCCCCGTCAGGGAGGCGCCGCGCCACCCGCGTGACCAGTTCCTCGCGGGCCACGCCCCCCGGCCCGGCTCGCGGCGTGCGGAGGGTCCCAGGGCCCGGGCGGGCTCCGCCATCCGCTCCGCAGGCCGAGGCCCGGCGCCCCGATGCGCACGGAGACCCCGCGTGGCGGCCCCTCCGGCCGGTGGGTGGCGGGGCCCCGGGGTCCCGCAGCGGAGCCGCGTTCCGCGCGCTCGGGGCGGGGCGGTCTTCCCGCTGGAGGGCGGGCCTCGGGCGCGCTTTCCGGGGCGCTGCGCCTCGTAGGGCGCGGGTAGGCCGCTCGGGCCCCGGAAGGCGCCTCGGCCCAGTAGCGCCGGGGCCCGGCGGGGGCAGATGCCGTGATGTCCTGTCGGGATCGTTTCCTCAGGGCGGGTGGCCGAAGACCGGAATAAAACACGACCTCCGGTGCGCGCAGGGCCCTCCGGACCGAAGTCCAGCCCCAAGTCCAGCCCCGGCCTTCCCGGGCGCCCTCCTCCCAGAGCCGTCCTCGGTTCTCCATCACGCCCCGTCCGGCCCTTTTCCCAGCGCCTGCCGCTCTGGAGAAGCCGTCCCGCCCTTAGCCCCCGCCTCGCACGCCCCACCCGAGCCCACGGCCCGGCCCCGGCGCGCTCGTCCGCGACTGGAGGCCTCGGTTCCGGATGCGAAGGGCGCGCAGGGGGTGGGTGGTGCCCGCTGCCAGCCCGGGGGGGTCACAGGTGGGCCGAGGGGCGGGCGGGTCACAGCTTCCGGGGTTACTGCGTTTTCAACCCCGGGCACCGAGGTGCCCCCAAGGGTGGGCATGGCCCCGGGGCAGGTGCAGCCGCTTCCCCCGTCCCGGAGCTGAAGGGCACGATCGCCCACGAATTCATTGCATTCGGTGATTTTTCTGCCCAGGATTTTAGAAAACTGAAAATTCGGTAATGGCTGACACCCTGCCGAGGGCTGGTTCTAGCGACAGTGGTTCCGTAAGTGGGGTCGGGTGCCTGCCCGGCAAGCCTGGAGCTGCCACCCGTGGGCAGTGCCTTCTCTTGACCTGGGTCTGGGCTCTGGGTTTGCAGGTGACGCCGCCTGCCTCGCTGTGCTGCTGCCCGGGAGGCTCGGACACATGGCTCCCCGCTGCTCTGGGAAATAAAAACCTTTCCATGTAGAGGCGGGGTCTTTGTGCAGCGGCTTTTTAAATGTTGGCTGTTTTTTCAATGGAGTGCATGTACTTTACCGAAAAGATTTAAACTTGCAAGTGACATCTTCAAGCAGAACGAGCCAGTATCAGACAGCATGAAAGGGGATGTTGGGAGGGAATAGAAAGATTCTTATTTCTTCGTTAATCCTCACCATAGGATATTTTCCCATTGATTTTTATATAGAGTGGGAGGGAGGGAGGGAGAGAGGGAGGGAGAGAGAGACGTATGGATTAGTTGCCTCCGAAAGACCCGGGGCTGAGGATCAAACCTGCAGCCCAGATACTTGCCCTTGACTGTCAATCAAACCCGGTGACCCTTCGGTCCTCAGACTGACGTTCTAATCTAACGGCTGAGCCAAACCGGCCAGGGCTGAGAGCTTTTTACTTTAAAGAAATACATTTTCTAGTAGACTTGAGAAAATGGAGGGAAGTGAGTCAAAAAAACAAACAAACAAAAAACCCCGAAATTTTGACAGTTCCTCGCTTCCACTCTGCAAGCTAACCATACCTACTTGGTGACTCGTGCGTGTTCTGCACCACTTGCACTTTCTGAGTCGGATCATGCCGTACGAAGTTCTTGTAACTGCTCTCAACCCATGACCAATATATCTGTCAAAACTTGTAGGGCTACAGTGTGTCACAGCGGCTGCCAGAGTTGATTACAAACTCTTCACTGGACACCTGGATAGTGTCCAGTTCCTCAGCCTTAAAAACAAAGCTGTTTGAATGTCCTTATATGTACAAGCACAGACCTCTGTTGGAATGTTTCTTGAGCGTGAATTCCCAGACGCAGACTTTCTGGATGGCAGTGTGTCGAGTCTGTAGACTTTCCGTACACTTTATCCAAAATGCCCTGCTGACCGTTTGAACCAGTCTAGATTCCTTGCCTGGTGTTGGAGGACATCCTTTTTTTTTTTTTTTTTTAATTGAATTTATTGGGGTGACATTGGTTAATAAAATTATTTTCTCCTAGCTGGCTCCAGCTGAACTCTTCTTCAGTGGTGAGCGTATCAGGATGAAACTGGCAACACGGTGGCTTTGTCTCCCTGTTAGAGCCCAGGCGCCTTCCCAGCTGGTCCCCACCGCTGCCTGCAAGGCCTGGTGGAGGCTGGAACCCCTGAGGCCGTGTTATGGGGTGCAGCACTGCAGTGTCGTAAAGATGTCGCGTATTTGTTTCTTGCAATGTCCCATTTCAGTAGACCTGGTTTCCTTTCAGTCCTCCACGTGCTCCTTCTGAGGATGGGTCCAGGCAGGAGAAAGGTTAAGAGCCACGCCCTGGCCTAGCAGACGGGGCTGTTAGCCACCTACTCCATGCTGGGGCAGACCAGGAAAAGCTTACGGGTTAGTTCTTGTTGTGTGTGCTGTCATCCGAGAGGGAGGGGATTCAGACCTTTATCACTGGGGGCCGGGGGGTGGGGGTAGCCAGTGCTCCCCGTGCCCCATGTCCAGCCCACTCCTCCCGTTTTCAGGCAGCCTCAGGTAAAGTAGGCTGTTGGCTCTTAAAGTCCATTTTTCCTTGTCAGGTTAGGGCCGCTGACTTCAGTCTTTTGCAGGACAGGAATCCTTTCTCACTGAGAAACTTGAATCACCTGGGCTAAGAAAGAACTGGCTGTGAGAACACACGAGCCGGAGCCCGGGAAGGCAGCTGTGATTCCGGCCAGGACCTTGGTGAGTAGGACCCTCTGAGCTCAGGACTGCCTGACCCCCAGCTCCTTCCAGCACAGCCTCTAAGGGTCTTCGCTGCATCCCGGAGTACCCACTGTTTAATTCTGTTCAAGATTTAAACCCCAGGCTAATTTCCAAGGATAAACATTGATTTCATTTGATCATCCATCTTGCGATGACCTACCTACCTGTGTGCCACCCAGCCCATTTGTGTATTCCTGTACGTTACTCATTTTCTCTGCTGTCCAGTATTGTGCTGTGAGAACCCCACCGTGGATACGCTGGCTGTCCTGCCGCAGACAGCTGGGGTCCCAGGTGTGGTGAGAGCCTTCGCCTGTGGGGCACACGTGTAGGACTCCCTCCAGGGAGATTCTCTAGTCGGAACTGTGGGTTTGTCAGGGTGTGCAGACACTTACCTTTTGTCACCTTTGACTATATAATCGCTTCTCTTTTTTTAATTTCTTGATTTTAGAGAGAGAGGAAGGGGGAGAGAGAGGGAGAAACATCGATTTGTTATTCCGTTTATGCGTTCCTTGGTTGATATATATTTTTTTTTAATGAAAGTGGTTTGGGGAAGCACTTTTCACCTTCGTCATGTCAGATGACATATACAATAAAATTATATTACAAATCATGTAATTGAACAAAAAATAATTTCTCTCTATATAAATGATTAATAGATACCAAAATAGGATACAGTTTTAAAAATGAAATTGTGTATACATAGTTGTGTTCATAAAGATAAGTACACTAGTCAAAAGCTATACAACATTAACAGCAAATCCAAATGCAAAGATGTTCTGAGTTCCACGTTTCATCGAGCGTCAGAAACCACCGATCTTTAGTCCTTTTCTTGTACGTTATTCTGTGTCCACATTCTCTGCATCTGTTTGGATCCCTGGATTTTATTTCGTTTTCTGTGCGACATTCTCCAAGATGTATGTTATTGGCTGCTGCTTTGGGGGTTGCATGTTCTCCTGGGTGTCCACTGTTAGACCCCCCAAATCCCAACCAGCCTATCGCCCTACTCACGGAGCACCGACCCCCTGGTTGATTCCTGTGTGTGCCCTGACCAAGGATCAAACCCACAACCTTGGCGTATTGGGACAGTACTCTAACCAACAGAGCTACCTGGCCAGGGCCTGTCAACCTTGAATATAAAATAGCCAGTTATTTTACCAGCTAAATGATTTTATTTGGGAGAAGCAGAGGAATTGTAATTCAGGACATGCAAACTGATTAACCATAGGCCAGTGTGGGAACAATGGAGTGCAGTGTTCTTTTTTTTTTTTTTTTTAAGTTTTTTTGTTTGTTTTTTATTCCTCACCTGAGGATATTTTTCTACTTATTATCCTGTGGGAGGGGGGGAGAGAGCGAGAGAGAGAAACATCGATGTGATAAGAGACACATGGACTGGTTGCCTCCCACAGGACCTGACCAGGGCCAGGGACAAACCTCAACCAAGGTGCATACCCTTGACTGGAATCGAACCTGAGACTCATTGGTCTGCAGACCGACGCTCTAACCACTGAGCCGAACCGGCCGGGTGTGTTTTTGTTTGATTTTTTATATATGTTTTTGTGATTTTTTGTTTTTTTTAGAGAGAGAGAAACATGGATGTGAGAGAGATACATTGGTTAGCTGTCTCCTGTGCGCCCCCTAGTGGGGAATGAGCCCAAATCCCAGGCATGTGTCCTGACTCCGAATTGAACCGGGACCTCTCAGTCCAGGGGACACCGCTCAACCTGTCGAGCCACACCAGCGGGGCTGGAGTAGAGTGTTCTTTATAGAGGAAAGGAGGAAGGGGCTGTTTTGAAGGAAATTTCATTGGAGGAGAGGGAGAGTTTGGGATTGTGGTGGCTTCTCAGGCTGAGCGGCTGTGGCTTCTCATTGGCTGGGTGGTTGCTGGGTAAGGAGAAAACCTTCCTCCTGCTGGGTGTGACAGTTAGCTGGGGCGCCCCCTTCAGGGCTTTCCGGGGCCATCTGAGTGAGGTTTACTTTGACTCACTTTCACATCTTCCAGATAATGTTAAATTATTTTCCAAAGTGCTTGTAGCCGTCCACCCGTCCACTGGCAATGTGTGCGTTCCTCTTCACCCAGATCTGTCCAGCTGCTCTCGGGTATGTCAGACTTTGCTTCTGCCACTGTGGGAGGGGGAGGCGCCATCTGGCTTGTCTACTTTCCATCTCCCTGATCCTTAATGAGGTTGAGTGCTGGACACCAGGGGCCCCCCTCCCAGTGTTCACTCACTCTGTAATCCCCTCCCCTGCGGGCGGCTGACCCTGGGACTGGCTCCTGTGGATGCCGACAGCAAACGCACAGGGAGGCCCTTTCTGAGGTGAGGTTACGGAAAGACTTGGCTTCCTCCTTGGGTGTTCCTGATGCCAGGTTGTGAGCGGCCCTAGGAGAGGCCCACCGGGGGAGGCCTTCACTGACAACCAACAAAGAACTGAGTGACGAATGCCAGCAACCAGGAAAGTGAGCTTAGCAACAGATCCTCCAGCCTTCAGATGAGCCCCAGCCCCCGCCTCCCCCCCCCCCCCCGCACCCGGGACCCTGAGCCACAACCCCCCGACGAGCTGCTCACGGACTCCTGACCCACAGAAACTGGGAGATCATAAATGTTTTTTCGTTTTGAGCTGCCAAGTATGGTGTAATTTGTTATCTACACAGCAATAGGTAGTTAATACACACCCTTTGTTTTATCTTTTTTTAAATCCTCACCCAAGGATATTTTTCTATTGATTTTTTTCAGACAGAGTGGGAAAGAGGGAGGAAGAGAGAGAGAGAGAGAGACATGGAGGTGAGAGAGACACATCAATTGGTTGCCTCCCACATGACCCCAACCAGGGCCAGGGATTGAACCCACAACCAAGGTATGTGCCCTTGATAGGGAATCAAACCCGTGACTCTTCAGTCTGTGGGCCGACGTTCTAATCGCTGAGTCACACCGGCCAGGGCGTTACCCATTTTTTTAAAATGGACTACTGCTTTGGCCGGTGTGGGTCAGTGGTTAGAGCATCAGCCTGCGGTCCAGAGAGACCCAGGTTCAGTTACCGCTGGGGGCACGTACCTCGGTTGCAATTTGTCCCGGCCCTGGTTGGTCGTGCGGGAGGCAGCCACTCAATGTGTCCCTTTCACGTTGATGTTTCTCTCTCTCTCTCTCTCTTCCTCTCTCCCTCCCACTCTATCTGAACAAAAAATGGAAAAATGTCCTCAGGTGAGGATAAAAAAATAAAATGAGGGACTACTGCCCTGGCCGGTGTGGCTCAGTGGATTGAGCATTATCCTATGCACCAAGGGGTTGCCAGTTTGATTCCAGTCAGGGCACATGCCCAGGTTGCAGGCTTGATCTCCAGTAGGGGGCGTGCAGGAGGCAGCCGATTGATGCTTCTATCGCTCTCTCCCTCTCCCTTCCTCTCTCTAAAATTAGTAAAAACATTTTTTTTTTTAATGAGGGAATATTTCCCACCTTTTTTTTTTTTTTTCCTCACCTAAGGACATTTTTGCATTTATCTTCAGATAGAGAGGGAGGGAGAGGGGGAGGAAGAGAGAGAGAGAGAAACATCAATGTGAGAGAGACACATCGACTGGTTGCCACCCACACAACCCCAACCAGGGCCGGGGACAAACTGTAACCAAGGTACGTGCCCTTAGCTGGAACCAAACCTGGGACTCTTCGGTCCATGGGCCGACGCTCTAACCGCTGAGCCAAACTGGCCAGGGCTCCATCTTTTCTTTTAATGTGTATTCTTTTAATTGATTTGAGAGAGAGGAAGGGACAAAGAGAGAGCGATAGAAACATCAACATCAATTGGTTGCCTCCTCCATGCACCCCCACCACGGATTGAACGCACAGCCTGGCATGTGCCCTGACCAGGAATCAAACCCACGACCCTTCCGTGTACCGGACGATGCTCCGACCACCTGGGCCACCCAGCCAGTACTCCCCCTGTTGTGAGGCCGTTTCTTCACCTCCTGTGTGGGTGACAGCAGCACCTTTCTCAGAGGGTTTGGTGAAGGTCCACTGAGTTAATAAGTAAGTGCTCTGTGGAGATTACTAATTATTATTACTGGTCCAGAGTCGTTAGATAAGGATCCAGTTCTCTTGGATGCGCATGGGTAACAACTCTCCTAGTATCAGAGACTGATAAGGCCTTTCTTCCCGGGAATTGAACCTGCATCTTTTTGGTGTACAGGAAGACGCTCCAACCAACTGAACTACCCGGCCAGGGCCTGGTATTCTTTCTTTTGTTGTTGTTGATCTTTATCCAAGGATTTTTTTTTTTTTTATCTCACCCGAGGACATTTTTGCATTTATCTCCAGGAGGGAGAGAGGAAGGAAGAGAGAGAGAAACATCAATGTGAGAGAGACACGTCAACTAGTTGCCACCCACACGACCCCAACCAGGGCCAGGGACAAACTGCAACCGAGGTACGTGCCCCCAGCGGGAACCAAACCCGGGACTCTCTGGTCCGCAGGCCGACACTCTAACCGCTGAGCCAAACCGGCCAGGGCTATCCAAGGATATTTTTCCATTGATTTTTAGAGAGGGTGGGAGGGAGGGAGAGAGAAACATCGATGTGAGAGAGAAACATCCATTGGTTGCCTCCTGTATGCACCTTGACAAGGGTCAGGGATCAAACCTGCGACCCTTCAGTGCGTGGGCCAACGCTCTATCCACTGAGCCACACCAGCCAGGGCCTGGTATTCTTTTTATTTTATTTGTCTCTGTACCAATATATCACATGGCCTGAAAATCCTAGTCACAGTTCTGGGGGTGGGCAAGTCCCCTCCCCCACTTTCCCCTCTTGGGGAAGTGCCTCTTATCGCTACCCTTTGCCCTTCTGTAACCTTCCCTTTGTAATCACTGTGCACCTGATAGGGATGTACTTTGAGACTAAATAGCCTGTTCTCAACTTCTACCTGGTAGTTTTATTACCTGTTGGTGATTCTTGCCTGAGAAAATTGTTAGTAGGGTTATTGTGATGGCTGCCAAACGGTGACTTTCTCATTTCATTGGGATCCCTTTGAAAGGGACCCGTCTATCCATCCATCCATCCGTAAGGAAGAGCTTTCTCTTCTTCCCCTTCCACCTGTGGCTGTGGCTGTGCAGAGGCGGGTCCTCACTTTGTTCAGTGGGTTCTAAGTCTTCACTGTCATTGTCTACTCTGTCTCACTGCCCTCGGACTGTGCTAGAGGCCGTCCCTCACAGGAGCTCCTGTGTCCTTTTGACGTGTTCCCATCGTTCTTTGAGCACTTCCTTTCTTCCTGGGCCTCTGATACCCCAGCCCCAGCATCGGCCATTTCGCCGAGGAGGCTGGATCATCTCAGTGGAGAGACATTTAGAAACCAAGGTGAGCCCTGGCCGGTTTGGCTCAGCGGTTAGAGCGTCGGACTGCGGTCCAGAGAGACCCGGGTTCGGTTCCCGCTAAGAGCACGTGCCTTGGTTGCGGTTTGTCCCCGGCCCTGGTTGGTCGTGCGGGTGGCGGCCGCTTGATGTGTCCCTTTCACGTTGATGTTTCTCTCTCTCTCTCTTTCCCTCTCTCTCTCCCACTCTATCTGAACAAAAAGTGAAAAAATGTCCTCGGGTGAGGATTAAAAAATAAATAAATAAATAGAAACCAAGGTGAGGACAGTGGGTGGGCTCACTGTTGGGGTGTCATTGCCTCCAGGCCCTCTAACTGGGCAGAGTTGTGAAATAGATATAAAAGTAGATACAGAGACAGATGCATTGTGCATGTGTGTGTGTGTGTATACACATATGTGCACATATATACACACCTCTGTCCATCTGTCCATCCCACCCATCCATCCACCCATCTGTCATTCCGTCCACCAACCCACCCATCCATCCACCCCATCTATCATCCATCCGTCTATCAAAACCAATGAGTTCTGCTACCTCCATTCTGTCAACATGAGAAACGTTCAAATCAGTAGAGAATTTTTGTGAATTTATTTGAGCCAAACCGTCGACAATTGTCAGGAAGCAAAATCCCAACCAGGGCTGGGGATGGAACCTGCAACCCAGGTATGTGCCCTTGACCAGGAATCGACCCTGCGACCCTTCGGCCTGCGGGCCGACTCCAACCGCTGTGCCACACGACCAGGGCCAGGCCTTCTCCGACTGACTCGAGCCACCACCAGCAGACTGTCGGGTTTGCCTGATGTTCTCCCACGACGGCGTTTCAGGGAGAGCTTGATGCATCTGTCTCGTGTCTGGGCATCACTGGTTAAGGGGGTCTGCCCGGTTCTCCAGGGTAGAGTTACGCTTTTCCCTTTGTGGTTTGGTCACACCTTGTGCGGAGATGGTGTGTGCTCATGCACCTCTGGTCTATTCCTGCAGTTGTTTCCTCTCTGGATGCCTCACCTTCGTCCCTGACGCATCTGTGGCTCCTCCACCCTGCCCACCTCAAAGCTGTAGGACGTGCGGTCCATGGCTCTGTGTGTCCCTCCCCCTCGGCGGCTGCCCGCCCACTGGGGTGATCTGTGCTCTTTGATCCTCACCTGTGGCCTGAGGCCTGAACCATACTGGCTCAGGAGCAGGTGGGTGGCTGGGGCGGGGCCTCTGCTGGGCCACTTCAGCCTCTGGGGTGTGGCCGAAGCTGCCCCTCTTCTGAGCTCCCCTACGTCTGCTGCAGTCTGCAGCCCATCTGCCCTCAGGGTGAAGTCCGAGGCTTCTGATGGGACTCTGGCTTCTGCTCCCTGTGGGTGATCTCCGAGAGCCCTTTCTGCTTATTGTTTATAGTAGCGTTGGGGCAGCACCTGCAAACTCCTCCTGGCACCTCCTCTTTCTGCCCATCCCTGCTTCCTTGTTGGCTTCCAGCCGTCAGTCTTCTGCTGCAGGCACTGGAGGTTGACCAGAAGCCCCAAGTTCTCCACGCAGGTCTGTGCTTTGCCTGTTTAATTCCCCAGAGGAGATTCTTCTGGTCTCCTGCCTGGGGGGCCACAGCCTGGCCACCTCTCCAGTCCCTGCAGGTCCGGGTCCCATCAGAGCCCAGGGCTTGGCTCTCCAGTGGCATCTCCAGAGTTTCCTCCCCATTTCAGCCCCTGAGGGTCAGGAGGGGGTCCTCAGCTCGCCAGGTTTCTTGCCTCTGTCCCCAGCCTGGTGGGCTTGTTCCGGAGAAAAGAAAACAGTGTGTGATGTGAGGCCTGGCTGTGGTGTGGTGCCTTGTCTGGGAGGGTTGAGACAGCTAGCGTCCACTTCCGTGTTTCAGGATGTCCTGAGCCCTCACTGCGACTCCAGAGGCGACTTGGGTGTGCCTGTCCCCTGGGCTGGACGCGGAGGCCAGGTGGGGTCTTCGTTCCCCGCGCCGTCACAAAGGTTCGTCCACAGCCGGTGGCTGTTAGTGGAGGTTCGAGTAATGTCATGGACAGAGTGTGACTGGAGGGGGAGCGTCTGTCCTGGGCTTGCTGGGCCCTGCTCTGGACACAAGGGCAGGAACGATGGTCCCTGTGTGACTGGGCCAGGGTCTCTACAGCTCCTGTGGTCCCCTCGGGAAGCCTGATGGCAGCCCCTGCTTGTGCGGCAGGGCAGTTCAGCCCCACGGCCGCCGAGCCCTGTTCAGGGAGGCTGCTGGGGTCCCGGAGGTGCTCACTGTGAGGTCGGCGGTGGACACCCACAGCTTCAGGGTATGGGGTGCACAGGCGGGTCAGATCTGCCGAGAAGTGCGACCACCCGGCCCTCCGTCGGCCTGTCCTGACCTTGCACATTGATCAGTTTGAAACTTGAATCCATAATGAAGACGGGGGTTTGGCCCTAACCAGTGGGATCTGGCTGAGACCAGCAGCATTGTCCTGGACGCTGAGGCACCTGACGCCGTTTCTGATGGCGGGTTTCTGCGGGGTGCACCAGGTGCTTTTCCCAGTATGAATCGCAACCTTGCAGAACCGTGTGGAAAAGAACACGATGCCTGCCCTGGCCGGTTTGGCTCAGCGGTTAGAGCATTGGCCTGTGGATCAGAGAGTCCCGGGTTCGGTTCCCGCTAAGGGCATGTACCTTGGTTGCAGTTCGTCCCCGGCCCTGGTTGGGGTCATGCAGGTGGCAACCAGTCGATGTGTCTCTCTCACATCGATGTTTCCCTCTCCCTCCCACTCTAACTGAAGATAAAACAAAAGTGTCCTCAGGTGAGGATAAAAAAAAAAACACGATGCCTGTCTGCGTGTACCTGGCACTTGGTAACCGTTCTCGCCACCTCCAGCCCCGTGCCGCCCCCCGGGATGCCAGGGCCGTGGCCCTCTTGCAGGACGTTTTATACTTTTCATACTTTGTTTCTAAACAGCGTGCGGCGTTTTGGCCTGTTGGCCAGACTTTGTGGAGCCGCGCTGTGTTCCCTCTGCATCGCGTCTTGTCTCGGGGCTGCGGCAGCTTCCGGGCGTCCCTGCGGCGCGGGCGTGGGGGGGGGGAGCGTGGCGAGCGCAGTGTGGGCCCGCTGCTGTGTGTCCCTGCAGACGTCGGGGTTGTGTTTTGCGTTTGTTCTGCCACCAGCAGAAAAGGCCGCGCCGGCCCCATCTGAAAGCAGATTTCATGAGCGTGTCTGAAGGACCTGCAGCCCCGGCCAGTGGGTGTCCCTGAGGTCAGCCTGGGCCACACGCTTGATTTCCTCTCCTGTCCTGTTCCCGGTCATTCGCAGTGACTCTTGATGGTCACATCCTGACTGTTTGGACCTGGCGTGGGTGTTTGCAACTCGGGGCCATCGGTGACGTTGGCAGCACTCTGGGTGCCCCACAGGGACAGCCCGGTGAGTGGGTCCTCTGGCCGCACCTGAGGATCAGCGGAGGACCTAAAATGCCCTGACGCTCAGGCCGCACCTCGAGCCCAGTCTCTCCCGTCTGCCTGCTCCTGGTGTCCGCATGCACGGCAGCCCCGGGGACCACGTTGGCTCCAGACGGGATGGTGTCGGGCGGGAGGATGACCAGGTCAGATGATCAGGGACAGGAAATCACCGAGTGACTGACGCCCAGCTTCTCCTTGGAGTGGCATGGCCCTGCCTGTGGTGGGACAGGTCACTATGGGAGCAGAGGGGCGGGACCGCCTGTCCGGAGCGGGAGGTCGGGCGGACACTGAGAGTGTGCAGGGGTGACGGTGCTCGTCATAGGCACGTCCAGTGACCAAGCGCGGCCACTCCCGGCACAGGCCCACCAGAAACAGGTGAACAGAGGCAGACAGACGGTTGGTGGCAGCAGGCCCGAGGGTCAGCAGCGTGGGCACTGACTGTGACATACTGCACAGCGGTGATGCAGGACTTTGTGTACGTCAAACACAAGGAGCACCTGGGTGTCAGTCACTCGGAGATTTCTTGTCCCTTAAACCACTGATCTGAGCAGCTGCGACCAGGGCGTGTGGGGTCCCGGCGCTCGGCACCGCGGTCCCTGGGCTTCTCAGTGCAGTGGCGTCAGGGGAACTCTGAGATGGCAGACGCTCCCCCGAGTGTGCGCTGGAAACGAGTGTGTGAACTCCAGCTCCGTTCTGTGAGGGACAGGAAGGGCCGAGATTGTCCTCGGCCCGAGACTCTGCTTCATTCTGAGCTGGTTGCCAACCCCGTGGGGGACGCCTGAGCACAGGCTCCGTACCCTGCCACCCGTCAGTGTGGGAGCAGCGGCTGCTGTAGGACAGTGACAGACGCCATGACAGTCCCCGAAGCGAGCGACCCAATGTTGGGGCCTTGAATTAGGGCATGGCCTGCTGGGAGGCTTTCTTGAGAGGCCAGGCCTGGGCCAGGCTGGGTGGGGTCTCTGGGCCAAGGGTCCTGGGCCTTGTGGGGCGGGCGGGGTGTTGTGTGGGGGTGTCGGTTTCTTCAGCTTGGGGGAGGGGGCGTCTGGGGGTGTCTGGGCTGCCTTTTCAGGGCACTGGGCTGACACATCGATCTGAAAATAAGGTGAATTCCATATTTACACTTTTAGTGGGTGAGGAACATTTTTAGGGATGTTACATGTCCCACGAGTAATGTGTTCGCTTTCCTTACCGTGACAGCCGCTCTCCTGCCCTCTGCCAGTGCCGTGCTGACGACAGGACACAGCGTCTGTCCTTCCGCCTCTTCCACCGCAAACACTGTGGCCGAGATAAGGAGGCGCCGGCTGGGACATCATGTCGACGTCCGCAAAACCCTCGGCCCCTGCGGAGCTGGCCCCAGGCTCCGAGGACGTGCCCCGGGGAAAGCTGCCCCTCGGCTGGGGCTCTCTGTTCGGCCACCGAAGTGAGAAGATTGTTTTCGCCAAGAGTAACAGCGTCCCCGAGGAGAGCGTGCTCACGGTCACCATCACCGAGACCACCGTCATCGAGTCCGACCTGGGCGTGTGGAGCTCGCGGGCTCTGGTCTACCTCACGCTCTGGTTCTTCCTCAGCTTCTGCACACTCTTCCTCAACAAGTACATCCTGTCCCTGCTGGAGGGCGAGCCCAGCATGCTGGGTGAGCGGGCGGCCGTGCGGGCGGCGGGCGTGGCGGGGGCGGGCAGGGGCAGCACTCCTGCTCACGGCCCTGTCCCCACAGGTGCGGTGCAGATGCTGTCCACCACGTGCATCGGGTGCTTGAAGACATTCGTCCCCTGCTGTCTGTACCAGCACAAAGCCCGGCCCTCCTACCCACCCAACTTCATCATGACCATGCTGTTTGTGGGCCTCATGAGGTGAGGGTCTGAGTTCTTTATACTCGTTACTTTAAACACCTTTACCGTCACCACAGTAAGCAGCCGCTGACTGACGTCATCATTAGGTGATTGTAGGTGAGTTTTCAAGGAAGAGTTTCCATTTGGGGATAATCGGTGTACCTGGTTTTGTGGATCTTAATGCCACAGACGTTTGATCATATTCCTTCTGAAACAGCCACGAAACTAATCGTGGTTTGAGAGTGCTGTGCCTCCTTCCGGGCTGGCGCTCGGGCCACACCAGAGCCTCGGCCGTCCTTGCCGATGGGATGGCCATTTCCTGAAGGGCCGGACCCAACATGGTGTGCGGCCTGCCTAGGCTGACTCTTCGGAGAGTCTGGTGAGGGCCACAAATGGTCTGACCCACCCTGACACACTTCCGGCTCATTTTTAGGTTTGCGACGGTGGTTTTGGGTCTGGTCAGCCTGAAAAATGTGGCGGTTTCCTTTGCTGAGACGGTGAAGAGCTCGGCCCCCATCTTCACTGTGATTATGTCCCGGATGATCCTGGGGGAGTACACGGGTGAGCAGCCTCCTCTGGGTCCCTAGCTCGCCCCACCCTGCCCACCCCCACCTGGCGGGTCTCTCCCATCCAGAACCCTGGTGAGCTCCCCCACCGCCCTTCCCCGTCTCCCTGCGCCCGGCTGGATGGCACTGGGGCTCCCTCTCACTTCAGCACGGTGTCCTCACCTCTGCCCTGCGGGGCTGCTTGCATATGCTGGGGTCATGGGTTGGCACAGGGAAGGAGTGGCAAGCAAGTAACCTCAGTGATGTCACGCATCCCAGGAAGGTGACCGCCTTCCACCCTGTGAGGGGGCGCAGCCGCAGAGCTCGCCTTCCCCGCGGAGCCCCGCCTCCCGAGTCCTTCCCCGCGGAGCCCCGCCTCCCGAACCCGGGGTCCTCCCCGTGCACCGACTGCTCCCCACTGCCTCTCGCTGCCCCCGTCCTCCCCAAGTCCAGCAAATCGGACGAATGCCCACATCTCCAACCTTGACGACAGGCAGTCTGCCTCCAGCCACGTTACACACACACCTGTTTCTCCAGACAGCCTGTAGAGGCAGGTGCACTCAGGTTCCAGGCCAGGTGCAGGATGACGCATGCGCAGTGCGTCACCCTTATCTAGGGGGCACTCATACAGACACAGGTCTGCTTCAGTCCTGAAGATGCAAACTCTGAAATTAAGGCAGGGGCCTGCCTGGGGCCAGTGGGAGGAGCGCCAAGGGGACAGGGACGCTGGGCGCCTGCCGGGCTGTTGCTGACCGTGAGACAGTCAAGCCTGGCTGCCCAGCTACAGAAAAAGACTCGCTTCCAGTGACAAAAACACCACAATCTGGCTTCCAGCGTGGGGGACACATTCAAGGAGCTCCTTAGGAGGTGTTGGCGAACAGCCGAGGTACCAGGACTTGAGGGCCAAGACCCGGGCGCCCAGGGCCACCCCCAGACGTGACCAGATGAGCAGCAGCCTCTTGCAGCGGTGTCGCGGGTGGTGGGGGAGCAGCCTCGGGGTGAAGGCGTCTGCCCCCAGGCCTGCACCCCGAACACAGAACAGGTCCTCCCTTGAGGAGGGCGGTTCCCGTGCTCTCCAGTTTTCATACGTATTGTCCGTCATGCAACAGAATTCAGGCAGAGCAGAGGCCAAGACAGTGGGGAACCACAGGGGATGCAGGTCCCACACCAGGGTCCCCTCCTGAGCTCTCGGCCTGGCCACCACGCGGGGCCGCAGGTTTGCCAGTGGACCAAGCACTTCCTGGAGAACTTGAGCTGCGCTCGGGCTGCACTGCCTGGGGACGAGGACATGACCTTGGGCCATCTGAGGGCTGTGCTTCTCTCCCTTTTTGCTAAACACAGAAGGGGTACACCCTCGTCCATGCTGGCTTTCAGGAGGAACTGGACGCTGCCTCTGAAATGGCAGCAGCGGTGCCCGTGTCGGCGCCCTGTGCAGTCAACATGCTCTTCCCTGTGCGCGTGGACTTTCTACCATTCACATCACGGGGTTTTAGATTCCAGATGAGACGGAAACAGACTCCGCCGGGGCACTCACGGGAGCCTCCCCGCATCGGGCACTGAATCACACACTCACCCCCAGTTTTCCCTTTTTTTTTAATTCTCACCAGAGAGTATTTTTCTATTTATCATCAGATAGAGTGGGACTGAGGGAGGGAGAGAGAGAAACATCGATGTGAAAGAGACACATCGACTGGTTGCCTCCCACACGACCCCGACCAGGGCCGGGGACGAACTACAACCGAGGTACATGTCCTTGACCAGAATGGAACCCACGACTCATTGGTCCTCGGGCCCATGTTCGAACCGCTGAGCCAAACCGGCCAGGGCCAGTTTTCCCTTTTAATAGAATTACCTGGAGCCCTCTCACTCCCTGTGCTGTTTGCAAGTGAGGACTTGTGGAGCCCTGGGTGTCACCCAAGCCCAGCAGAGACCGCCATGGGTGGGGGCACTGGCCTCAAGAGGGGCCCGGCTCTCATTCCCCCCTCCCTCCAGCACAGGGTCCGATAGGCGTGGTTGGTTCTGAGGTAAGGGGAGAACCCGCTGCTCTCCCGAGAAGGGAGAGAGCTGCTGTGGCTCCTGGAAGAACGTCCGCCCTGCACACTGGCCGCAGCCAGGCTCTTGTCTGTTTCATCCTCTTCAGGGCTGCTGGTCAACCTGTCCCTTGTCCCCGTCATGGGAGGCCTGGCCCTGTGCACAGCCACTGAGATGAGCTTCAACATCTTGGGGTTTTCAGCTGCACTGTCCACCAACATCATGGACTGGTGAGTCCCGGGGAGCGTGGGGACGTGGGGCGTGTGTGAATCCAGAGCCACGTGGAATTCTTTCCCGCAGCTCAAAGCCATGCTCGCCCGATGCCACCTTTTCTAAACAGCAAAACAATAGGTGCTCCAGTGGGGTCACTTTCTTTAAAAAAAAAAAAAGCCAGAATTTGATTTACAGTCTGATACGTAGAAACACTCACATAGGGCCGTGGTTGGCTGACAGCGCTGGAGTGCAGGGAGGGCGGACGCTCCCACCGCGTGAGACAGCAGAGGCTCCAGCTCCCGCCCGGGGGCGGGTGGACGCATCCAGAAGCTCAAACGGCTCAGCCTTGGGTTTCGCATAATACAGCCGAGAAAAAGGAAACCTCTTAGGTTCCATTTCGTGCACCGGGAGGTGGTGCCTGCTGCCTTGGTGGCTCCTAGAAACACGATGGGCATCCCTTCCCGCCCCTCGCACCGCCAGGACACTGCCTGCTGCTCACCTCGCAGGGCGTCTGTTTGCAGGAGCCTCCCTCCGGTTTCTGACTGTCCGGTGGCCTTGGCTCCGAAAGGCTCCTGGTCCCTGCCGTCAGCGGCTCAAAACGCTGGTTCAGGCCCCCGGGTCCGTCAGCTCCGGGAGAGCTGCTGTCTGACATCGTCCTCCCCTAGGTTTTTGCTTTAAAAGAAAGAAAACACCTGCTGCCCCTGAGAGCAGTGTCGGTCCCTTTGCTTCCTGGGGACAGCTGCTGTCTGGCTTTTTCTTCGGCTGTGTGTGTGCTTCCCGCATGGCTGTCCCGTTTGGGAGTTGGTCCTTGTTCTCCTGGGGTCTTTGGAGCTTAAACTCCTGTTCCGTTCACTGGCTCCCACGTGTTGGGTGCTGGGCCGCGGCAGTTGCTGATTGAGGGGAACTCTTGGTTCAGGGGGTTTTGTGGGGCCCTTAGAGCAGGGACTGTGGGGTCCTCTGGCACCTAAGAACTTGGTAACCTCAGGCCCATCACTCAACTTCTGAGTGCCTCAGTTTACTCACCTGTAAAAGGGGACAGGCACGGTGCCCTTCATGGTAAGGTGATGCCCAGGAAATACCCAGGTGGCCGTCATGGTACTGCCCCCATTGTCACCCTTTAGGGAGGCTGCAAACACCCCCGACTTCCTGTGTTGATGGGTAACCTCTTCTTTTCTTTATTCTAGTTTGCAAAATGTTTTTTCAAAAAAGCTCCTCAGCGGGGACAAGTACAGGTTCTCGTAAGTATCACAACTCCCTATCTGAGGGATCCAGGATGCCCCAGAGGCCTGGTGCCTTTCCCCCTTTGGCTCAGGTGGCTTTTAAAGGTGCCCTGTTGTCGGCCGGTGTGGCTCAGTGGTTGAGCGTCAACCCTGCACCAGGAGGTCGCTGGTTCGATTCCTGGTCAGGACACATGCCCAGGTTGTGGGCCTGATCCCCAGTAGGGGGCATGCAAGAGGTGGCCAGTTGATGTTCTCTCTCATCGGTTTTTTTTTTTTTTCCAGATAGAGTGGGAGGGAGAGAGGGAGGAAGAGAGAAAGAGAAACATCGATGGGAGAGAGACCCATCAAGTGGTTGCCACCCGCACAACCCCAACTGGGGCCGGGGACAAACTGCAACCGAGGTATGTGCCCTTAGCGGCAACCGAACCCAGGACTCTCCGGTCCGCGGGCCGATGCTCCAACCACTGAGCCAAACCAGCCAGGGCTCATCGATGTTTTTATTTCTCTCCTTCTCCCTTCCTCTCTCTCTAAACTCAATAAAGAAAAAAAATTTTTTAATATATAAATAAATAAAAGTGCCCTGTTGTTACCTTGACCAGTTTGGTTCAGTGGTTAGAGCTCTGGCCAGCAGACCCAAGGGTTACAGGTTCAATTCCTGGTCAAGGGCATGCACCTGGGTTGCAGATTCAATCCCCAGCCCTGGCCGTGCAGGAGGCAACCAGTCAATGTAGACACCTTGCTATTTCTCTCTCTCTGTCTCTCTCTTCCTCCCTTCCACTCTATCTACAAAAACCAATGGAAAAATATCCTCGGGTAGAGAAATACCCCCACTTGCCCCATGGAGGCACCTTAAGGCTGCCTTTCACTGCCGTGGCTGTGCGGGTCGCCAGGGCACACACGGGCCCTCCTTGTCATCCCGGGAAAAGCGATGTCTGGTCTGCTTGGTGCTTTCTTGGGCTCTGTTGTGAGTCCGGGCAGAGGCTCAGGCCCCGCTGTCCCCGCAGGGCCGCTGAGCTGCAGTTCTACACCAGTGCCTCGGCTGTGGCCATGCTGGTTCCTGCCTGGGTCTTCTTCATGGTGAGTTTCGGGGGCGGGTGCTCCTTGGCCCCTGCTGCCTTTGGCCTTAGGGCTCTGGGAGCAGAGTGAATGGAAGTCCCCGGTCGTGTGGGTGGCTCGGTGTCCTGCTGTGCTGACTTGTGCACAGTGTCCGTGGCTTGCCCTTGAGGAGAAGGGATGGAACGTGGAAGCCAGGCCTGGTGCAGGTCTCTGAGGCTGATCTGTGGCTATGGGAGTTTTCCTGAAATTCTCCTGTGAGGGTTGTTAGGGTTATTTATTTTTATTTTAAAATAACACATGCCCACTGGCAGAAGGATGGCAAACTGGCATTGGGTTGCTTGGCGCTGTTGCTGTCACCTGCAGGTAACCGGGAACCTCCCATCCCCCAAGGATGGTTCCTGGGACACACTGTTGGAATTGGAGTGGCTGGTGGAAGGGCCGTGTAGAAAGTGCTCATAACATTCCCACCGCTGTTAGTGCACGTCCAGCAGTTCCCCTGTGCTCACCACCACCATCGCAGACTGAAACCCTGTGCCCGGCTAACACTACCTCCCCACCCCCTGCAGGGCCCCACGGGGCCTGAGACTTACAGGGACCTGGGCAGGTCAGAGGCGGAAGCACACAGATGCATGACTGGGCTCTGTGCCGGAGCCCTCGCAGGGAGTGAAGACCCAGACAAGCGGCAGGACCAGCTCACACAGCTGGTCCTCGAACCGCGACTCCTCCAACCTTCGGCTTAAAGCCGCAGAGCCCGTCAATGGGTTCATTGAGGACCGTCAGTGAGGCTGGGCACTGAGGCAGCTGTGGGAAGGTCACAAGCCGGGGGAGGGACTGAAGGAAGGTGAGAGTCCTCTTTTCAGGAAGAAGAAGGGAGGTTGCACCTGCTGTTTTCTGAGTGCCTTTAACTCAAAATGATCCTGATGCCCAAGTGGTGGATTTAGGAAAACTCCTCCCCTCCCCCTGCACCACCATCTACTCTGTGTCTGAACCTGACTCCTCGGGGACTGCTGAGTGGAGTCACACAGCGTCTGTCCTCCTGTGTCTGGCTGATTTCTCCAGTGTGTTCTCAAGGTCCATCCACGTCGCAGTGTCTGTCAGAGCTTCATGTTCAGGCTCCGTGATGTTCCAGCGTGTGTGTGTGTGTGTGTGAGAGAGAGATCACATTCTGTTCATTTGTCCATCGATGGACGCTGGGTGGTTTCCACCTTTCGTCGCTAATGTTGCTGCTGTGAATGTGGGGGTGCACGTTCTGCTCGCGAGCCTGCGTTCACATCTTTTCGGGACACCCAGAGTGGGTTTGCTGGATCCCATGGTAGCTCAATGTTTACATTTTTGAGGAGCAACGAGACTTTTCTACGGCAGCCGCACCGTTCAGTGTCCCGCCAACAATGCACAAGGGTTCAGCTCTCCACGTGTCCGCCAGCACGTGTTATTTTTGTGTGGGTTTTTGTTGATTTGACAGTAGCCATCCTGGTAGGTGTGAGGTGGTGTCTCACTGGTCTGAGTTGCATTTCCCTGGCGGTCAGTGATGTTGAGCTTCCTGTCGAGAGCGTACGGGGTGTGTGTGCGTGGATGTTTAAAACCCTGATCGATGCTGTTCAGTTGCCCCTGGAAGGCCATTTTCGAGCGCTCGGTCCTCAGTGTCAGCCGGTCGGCCGGATGGCTGGGTGTGTGCGCCTGCCTCTCCGGGGTGACTGGTACAAGGCGGACGGCATGCAGAGGCCGTGTTCGCTCTGCCACGCAGGACTTGCCGGTAATCGGGAGGAGCGGGAAGAACTTCAGTTACACCCAGGACGTCGTGCTGCTGCTGCTGATGGACGGCGTCCTGTTCCACCTCCAGAGCGTCACGGCGTACGCGCTCATGGGGAGAATTTCCCCTGTGACCTTCAGGTAAGCCAGGAGCATCACCAGAGACGACGGGCATTGAGGTTGACTGTGGAGAAGCCTTGAAGTCTGGTGTTTTATAAAAGATGCCTTAGATTGCCAAGTGCCATATTGATGACCCCGGTCGCATCGTGATGACCAGGCTGCGGGTATTGGTGCCATTTGAAGTACACGCGTAACGTGTGTGAAAGAGCTTTTCAGGGAGATGGCCACTGGAAATCTTCACATTGGACTAGAAAGTGTTCGGACAGTTAGAGTCGTCTTCTGCCTGGAGCAGACTGGCAGGAGCTCTCCTGCCTGACGGGCGGCGCTGTCCAGGTTGGAAATGCACCGAGTGCAACGAAAAACTGAATTCCTAGTTTTACCTAACTTTAATACATTCTTTTTTTCAATTCCTCACCCAAGGATATTTTTCCATCTATCATCAGATAGAGTGGGAGGGAGGGGGAGAGAGAGAGAGACCGAGAGAGACATCAACATGATAGAGCCACATCGACTGGTTGCCTGCCGCACAACCCGACCAGGGTCGGGGGTGAACCACAACCAAGGTACGGGCCCTTGACCGGAACTGAACCTGCGACTCTGGTCTGCGGGCTGACGCTCTAACCACTGAGCCAAACCGGCCAGGGCCATTATTATTATTTTTTTAATCCTCACCCAAGGATATTTTTTTTCCATTTATCTTCAGACAGAGTGAGGGGGGCAGAGAGAGAGAGAAAGAAACACTGATGTGAAAGAGACACATCGACTGGTTGCCTCCCGCACGACCCTGACCAGGGCTGGGGACTGAACTGCAACCGAGGCACGTGCCCTTGACCGGAACTGAACCTGTGACTCTTTGGTCTGCGGGATGACTAAGCTCTAGCCACTGAGCCAAACCGGCCCGGGCCATTTACATTTGAATAGCCACATGTGACCACTGGCTCTGGAAACCTGGAGGTGAGCTAAATACCTGGTCAGCTGCTTTTCACTTTCATAACTGGATGAATCTAACGAAAGCACAGTTTCAGTGACAAACAGAAAGGAATGACCGATGTCCCCAGCAGGCCTAGAAAGCCGAGCAGTGGGCCACAGCTCGTGTGTCGGCGGGCCTTCCCCTCACTTCTCCACTGTCCCTGGGGGGGACTGTCCCCAGCATGAAGACAGCAGTAGGCTCGACCGATTCGTGCAGCTCTTAACCTCATGGCTGCACCTGTAGCAGCCTCAGCTTTCCCAGGGCGTACACATGGTGGCCACTCTCTGGGGTAGCTCTCCTTCTCTCTGCTTGTTTCAGTCTGGCCCAAGTCAGCACAGTTAATGCGCAGACCTTCACCCGGGCCGGTAGCCGTGTGCACCCCCTCCCCGCCTCAGTGGGCACCAAAGCCACTCTGCTGTGAGGGCACCCCGTCTCACCCTCCCACTCCTGGGTCATGAGTGGGAAGTATCTGCAGGACAGTCAAAAACAGCCGTGACTTCTGAATTCTTCTGAAGTTCATGGTGCTCACTGTCTCTGTCATACGTTCTTGTCTCCATTTGGGGCCAGAAATCATTCCCAAATATTCCTGAAACTTTGTTTTTCTTTTCTTTTTTATTTTTATTTTTTTATCCTCACTCGAGGACATTTTTTGCATTTATCTTCAGATAGAATGGGAGGAAGAGAGGGGTGAAGACAGAGACACATCGATGTGAGAGAGATACATTGACTGGTTGCCACCCACACGGCTCCGTGGCAGGGACACACTGCAACTGACGTACGTGCCCTTAGCGGGAACCGAGCCCAGGACTCTCTGGTCCGAGAGCCGACGCTCTAACCACTGAGCCAAACTGGCCAGGGCGAAACTTTATTTTTCAATGAACATTAGGGATGGTTCAAAAAAAGACCAAAAAACAAAACCAATTCCTTTTAAAGAAAATAGGTGGGGGTTTTTGTTGTTGTTTTATTTGTATTATAAAAGCAATACTTGCGGTTGCAGTTCTTCCCTGGCCGCGGTTGGGGTCATGTGGGTGGCAACCAGTCAATGTGTCTCTCTCACATCGATGTTTCTCTCTTCCTCCCTCTCTCCCTCCTACTCTATCTGAAGGTGAATGCAAAAATGTCCTCGGGTGAGGATTAAAAAAACAAACAAAAAAAAGCAATACTTGCCCGGCCGCTGTGGCTCAGTGGATGGAGTGTGGTCCCATGGACTAAGATTCCCAGTCAGGACATACGCAAGGGTTTTGGGCTCGACCCCCAGTGGGGGGCGTCCAGGAGACAGCCGATCGATGTTTCTCACATCAATGTTTCTATCTCTCCCTTCCTCTCTCTCTAAAAAATCAATTAACACTTTTTTTTAAAGGCAATACTTACTCTTATAGAAAGTTTGGAAAAGGCAGGAAAGTAGAAAACATAGAGTTTAAATTCCCCAGAACCCCAAGAGACCAGCACTGTCAGCGTTTCCTGTGCTTGACGCTGACTTGGCTCTCACTGCCCATTTCCTGTCAGCTGCTGTGCAACTACTGCAGGTGTGTGGGACGGCGTCCCATTCTTCAGAGAGCAAGCTGCAGTGATCAGGGTAAAATGTCATAATGTCCATAATTTACTTAAGTATATTTCAGTCCAGAAACGAAGCAAATAGGCCGAGTGTTCACGGTTAAGGCTAGAAGACAGGCAGGCGGCCGCCCAGTGCGGTGCCGCCTCCTCGGTCTGACGCCTTTCCTAATAGAACGAGAGAAAGAAGGGGTTGGTGAGCGACCCTTAGAGCTCAGCTGCCATGGCCGGAGCTCAGCTGCCACGCCGTGGACGTGAGCGTGCCCTCGTGGGTGGGCGTGGGTGGACGTGGGCCGGCGTGCAGGCGGTCACTGCTCCTCTGTCTTGCAGCGTTGCCAGCACCGTGAAGCACGCCCTGTCCATCTGGCTCAGTATTATAGTTTTCGGCAACAGAGTCACCAGCCTGTCGGCCGTGGGCACCGTCCTGGTGATGGCTGGCGTCCTGCTCTACAACAAGGCCAAGCAGTACCAACAGGACGCCATGCAGAGCCTGGCCTCGGCTGGCAGCCGGACGCCAGAGGACAGCACGGAGCCGCTGGTCCCCAAGGACCCCAGGCTGCACCACTGAGCTCTGGGGCCTCAGCGGGTGCCAGGGCCCCGAGGACTGCGCACTGCTGTTCTCCTGCCTCACGGCCCCCTGCCCTCTGCTACCTGCACACCCACCTCCCAGGCCAGCTGGGTGGGAAAGTGGCATGTGTGGCCATTTCTGCCCCTTTCTGGGGTTTTCGGTCAAAACCAGCAGGAACTTGGATGGGGACCCCAGGCGTTGGCTTCCTGGGGGGCTGCTGCTGAGCCGTTGTCATGTAATGTGAAAACCGCCTCCTGCTGCCCCCCCCCCCCCCGGCCACGGCAGAGCTGGGGGCCGCCAGCCTCTGCATGTCCCTCCCTGGGCATGCGGGTCCCACTGCAGGAGGCCCAGCCCTGAGTCCTCTGGGTGACAACCACAGGGACAGCTGTGAAGCCAGAGCTGGGTCCAGGTGCCAACGTGAGCCACTCCCTGCTCAGTGCTGATGGACAGAACCTGTCTACTCCACGCCAGCCGTCAGGCCACCGAAGGCACGTCCTGCTCCTTGGCCGTCTGGGGAGACCTCTCTGCCAGAAC
Source organism: Tadarida brasiliensis (assembly GCA_030848825.1). Lineage (NCBI taxonomy): Eukaryota > Metazoa > Chordata > Mammalia > Chiroptera > Molossidae > Tadarida > Tadarida brasiliensis. The sequence goes on along the minus strand of CM061264.1, from coordinate 618,035 downwards.
AGAACCAGGACAGTCCGAGGCCAGGGAGCCCAGCAGAGTGGGGAAGGGACACACAGGGCGCAGAAACAAGGGTCCCTGCTGCTGAGGACTGGGAGTTGGGTGTCCTCTCCCCCACCCTGCAGCCCCCACTTAGGGAATGGTCACTCAGGGAAGGGAAGGGCCTCCCACCTGCCAAGCGTCCCTCACCTGCGGTGACTTCTGTCCCTGGAGGTTAAGGATGGACATCTGCAGTGTCAAACTGTGGGCAGGGAGATGCTGGCATTCCCTGCTGTTCAGGACGAGGTGGCACTGCAGGGTCCCTGCAGAGCACCGTCTTCACGCAGCTGGTCCCTCCTGAGTGGAGAGCAGGGGGAAGGGTGGGAAGAACGTGTCAGGTGTTTACAGTTTTTGTTATGCTGCCTTTAAGATGACAGCATAGTTTTTAAAAAAGGAAACAGGCACAGACATCTTTGGGGATGCGTTGTGCGTCAGGTCGCCGTCCTCTGAACTGCCACCTGGCTCGGCCTGGCTGTCCCCCAAGAGCGGATGGACGGCCACACGGGTGTGTGTGCCCTGAGTTGGGCTGAGACTCCCAACCTGGTGAGATTTCTGATGGGGACGTGGTCCACCACGTCAGTCTTCGAGGCCTCTCCTTTGGCCTTTGACCAGCATAGTACTGAGCCCTGGGGCTTGTCAGAAGCAGCCCTAAGCGGTGAGCAGGTCTGGCCCCCTGGTCCCCTGGCGCCTGCCTGCGGGGACTGCGAGAACTACCAGAGAAAAGGACCTGAGGCTCGTTTCCCTCCCTGCTGTTCAGGTCCTTGGCTCCCACAACCCGTTCCCTGGTTTCCCCACTGGCTTCTCAACTGGAAAATATGAAGAGTCTCTTCGGGAGATCAGACCTCTTGGAAACAAAGAGCAATAATTAGGTCTCATTAAGTTCTGCCTACTTGAAAAGTTTGCCATGATGATAAGTTAAAGTGAGGCCTTTTAAACTACAAACCACCTTTCTACGAAGCTGACTTGCGTCCGGAGGACAGTCAGGTGTGTGGTCGCCTGCTTGGCAAACTCTCCACTGTGAGGACGCTTCTCATGTGACTCCCCAGGTTTCTATTCCCTTTTCTCCTTTTCTGCTTCCCCCCCAAAACACAACGGAGGAGGATTCGTTGGAGTTGTTGGCCCGGAAGGTGGGATGTCACATTGGTCTGTGAGGACCAGAGTGATAGCACTTCTCCTGGGCTCCTGTCCCCACCCTCGAGAAGGCAGCTGTAGGCCAGCTGCAGACGTGGGCTGTGAACAGAGAAGGGGCACATCTGTGGCCGCCCCGAGGGAGGACTTTCACATTGGCCTTCAGGCAGCCTTTGTCATCTGAACATCATCAGAGACACGGCTGCCTGTTTCCAAGTACTGTCAGGGATTTCCTGGTTCCACGCCCGTGATGTGCCCACTCTCCACTCCTCTGTGGCTTTCAGCTGGTTTTGATTTTCTGAATTTTTGGACCAGAAACAAAGTGAAGATTTTCATAAGTTATTAGTAAATGAGGCACTTTCCTGCCAAGCTGCTTTTGAGACTCCTCGTCCCAAGCTGTGGCACTGCCCTTGTTTGGGGCTCACATTCCTTCCCTTAGTCTCGTCTCCACCCCTACGTCTCCCATATCCCGGGCATTCCCAGGACAGCCCTGTGCCGAGAGTCACAACCACAGCCTCGCTTGACTTTTGTTTAATGACTGTACAGACATGGTATTTTTAAATTAACTTTGTCTAGTTTTTATAGTATGTTCTTCTCACCGAACTGTCTCAGATGTGCGTGCACCAGCGATGACCTGGGTGTCATTATCCACACTGGGTCACTCCTGTGTCTGTGGTTGTCCGTGCCTTTGTAAACAAACACTTGAACCAGGCTCGAGGTAGGTCATCTGCTCACATCCAACAATACTTAGACATGTACTCAGACATAGCTTTTAAAACTTACACTACTGAATGGCATAAAAAGCTTCTTGTTTTTATTTTTTTATTCATTTATTTTTTTTGTTAATCCTCACCAGAGGATATTTTTCCATCAGTTTTTTTAGATAGCACAGGAGGGAGAGAGTAACATCGATGCTAGAGACACATTGATTGGCTGCCTCCCACACAACCCCAACTGGGGCCGGGAATCAAACCTCCAACCCAGGTACGTGCCCTTGACCAGGAATAGAACCTACAACCCTTCGGTCCGATGCTCTAGCCACTGAGCAAAACCAGCCAGGGCAAAAGCTTCTTGTTTTTAAATTCCAAGTCATTTCTGCATATCAGTATTCAAGTCATCTGCCTTAGAAAGCCGGGAACACCCTTGCACAATCCAAAATGTGTCTTTAATTTTAGGAAAAATAAACAACAGGAAAAAAACGTCCTGCACAAAGAATGTCAGCCACGTGGAGCTGTGCTTGTGGCCTGTGCTTGAGATACTTTTCCCCAAACCAGTGGTTTTGCTTCCTGCTGTGGCACTCTCCTGTGGATGGTGACTTAGACCAGCCAGTGGGGGTGACAGACACACAACATGGCTTTTTACATCTGTCCACGTGATGTGCTATCTCAGGCCTGGAAGTATTTTCGTGGTTTCCCTGGGCTGGAAACATTAAACAAGGATGTCATTACAGATAGAAATCCTCTTCTCTGCTTTTGCCTTTGACCAACATCATACTAAGGGCTTTATTCTTTCCCAAAATGCATACATGCCCTGGTGGGGGCCTCTTCATTTTCTTAGGTTGTAAATAAGGAAGTTCTAGCGTCCCCACTGAATCTGCCTTTTCTGTCTTGGCTGAGGAGCCAAGAACATGAAACCTTCAACCTCACTGGCTCTGATTCTCTGTGATGGCCTCTGGACCCAGGCCCAGATGTCCAAATTGGGTTACAGACTGTTCTAACTGGCAAAGTCTTTTGTTTGTCTGGGGTTTCCCCACCCCCACCCCCAGTTTTCATTTGCGGAAAGTTGGAATTCAGCTGATCTGCTGTTTCTAGACTGTTCACTGCAGTCTGAGTTGGGTCTGGGCCTGCCCAAGTGTTGTGGGCTCTACGCCGGGAGGGCCAGTCAGAGTTTTCCTCATGCTGGGAAACTTGAGAATTATATCAAATAACCATCTACATCAGAGTCAAATAACCTTTCCTTTCTTCCAAACAGAACTGTGTTGAAGTCAAAAATGTCCACAGTGCTTTGTATTTCACCTTCGGTATTTACATGACTGGGTCAGTACTTGACAGAAAAACGGTTCCGTTAAATAGTTGAGCCACTGTTCACTCCCTGTGGTAGTAAGTTGATCCTGTGGGTGCTTCCTGTCCTTTCGTGTACGTGAAGCCACCGGGCAGCCGCAATCCATGACTCTTGTTCTGCAAAAGTAAAATAAATGTTCCGTGCGCACTTGTTGCCTCCGTGGGTAACTGCGGGTAGGCTACCGACGACCGGGGTGGTTTCTTGCTGCAGGCACCAGTTTTCAGTGTGTCCGGAGTGAAAAAAGGGTTTCCTGCCCCTGAGAACTCGGTGGGAGGGGGGGGGTCCCAATTCGGGCTGTTCAAAGCCCCTGCTGGGGACCCTGAGGCTGCACTCGGACTGGGGGCCATGGCCTGGGCACAGCAGCCCTGCCTGCCTTGCTTTTTTGTTGTTGATCCTCGCCTGGGGATATTTTTCCATGAAATTTTTTTTTTTTTTTTTCCAGATGCGGTAGAAGGGGAAGGGAGGGAGGGAGGGAGGGAGGGAGAGAGGGTCGTGAATCAGACACGTCCACTGGCGGCCGGGACTTCAGGGGCGCTGACTGAGTCCGGCCTGCGAGCCCCGTCCCCGGCCGCGCTCTCAACACCGAGCACGCCGGCCAGGGCTTTCAACGGATCTGGAGAGAGCGACGGAGAACCGTGGGCTGCCCACTGCACGCCCCTACGGCGATCGGGCCGCACCCCGCGGGCGCCGTGACCGCAGTCCACGCCTCGGGGCCCGGCCCGCGCCGCCCCGCTTTTAGAGGAGCCGGCCGTGGGCTGCGGGATCCGCGTGGCTGCAGGGCACCGGCGCCCGGGCTGCGGGGCAGGGGCGGGCCGCGCGCCCACTGGGACGGGTTCCGACTGGCTCCGCTGTAGCGCTCCTCATCGGTCGGCGCCGATACCGGAAGTGACGCGCCAGTCGTGCGCCCGCCCCGCTCCTCCGGGCCCCGCCCTGACGTCATCGCCGCGCGCCGACGCGGGAAGTAACGACGCTCCTGGCGCGCGCCGGGCGCTGTTTCTCCTCAGGCTCCGGGACCGGCGGCGGCGGCGGCGGCGGCGCAGGGGTGAGTGTGAGTAGCGGTCGGCTCACCCGGGCTCGCGAGCCGGGCGGGCGACCTCCCCGCTCCCTCGTCCTGTCTCGCCCCGCGTGGAACTTGGGGTTGAGGAGGAGGCGGCGGCCACGACGCTCCCCGAGCCACCCCCCGCCGGACCCCCGCCGGGTTAGCGCGACCGGCCCGCAGGAGCGGGGGCCCGCCGTCCGGGGGAACAGCGCTTGCCGGGGCCGGGTCCTGCGCGCGGTTTGCTGGACGGTGAGCCGAGCACGGCGCCGGGCCCCCGGGCGGGCGGGAGGGCCGCATCCGGCGGACGTCGCTCGGAGCCCGGCGTCCCGTGGAGCCCGGCGTCCCGCGGAGCCTGTGCGCCTATCCGAGCCCAGCGCCCATTGGAGCCGCCCGGAGCCCAACTCCCGGAGACCGGCGCCCCCCTCCCCAAGCCCCCTGGCGCCCCCTTCCCGGAGCCCGGCGCCCCCCTCCCTGAGCCCCCTTCCCGGAGCCCGGCGCCCCCCTTTCGGAGCCCCCCTCCCTGAGCCTCCCGGAGCCCCCAGCCCAGAGCCCGAGCCCCCTGGGGCCTGTGCGCCCCCCGCCCCCCCGGAGCTCAGCTCCCGAGCCCCCTGGAGCCCCCTCCCGGAGCCCCCTGGAGCCCCCTCCCGGAGCCCCCTGGAGCCCCCTCCCGGAGCCCCGCGCGCTGACGCAGCCCCGCCCCCTTCCGTCCGCAGTGGCTGAACTCAAATGGGTGATGAAAAGGACTCTTGGAAAGTGAAGACCTTAGATGAAATTCTCCAGGAAAAGAAACGACGGAAGGAACAGGAGGAGAAGGCAGAGATAAAACGCTTAAAAAATGTAAGCCTTGTTGTTTAAGTAAAGGGTTTGCGTAAAGGAGATTTAATTTCTTTGCCCTCGTTTTTCCATTAGAACAACGCTTCTTCGGTGAAGTTGTTTTGTACTTCCAAATGTCGCAGGTGAGCCCAAAATCTATTCTAAACATTAACAAAAAACGTTCCGATGCTCAGTTTACATTGAAGACAGGTCGATAACATACTAAAGCTGTACGTAGATGGCAGTGTCTACGCGGAGAATGAAGTACTTTGAGCCTAAAACCATTAGTGCAGTTGGACTAATTTTTCTCACTTTAGTATGACCGTGATGCCGTCTCCAGATGTTTTTAGTGTGGTAGAAATGTGCCTTGACGTTAGTGTTGATGGTTTGCATCTTCCTTGGTTTGCATAATAACATGCTCGGAAAAACCTTCCGGTGACTCGATAAGGGGCATTGGCCAAAGGACGGCTTCTAAGATTAGTCGCAGCCCCACAAGTATGAGTATCAGGAGACATCGCAAAGTACTTCCTATACAAAATGTGCTTCAAGGCTCAGTTTTGGCTCATAAACAACTAACAAACTTGGCATAGAGGCTAATGCCCCTTGTCGCAGATGCTGGTGTTACATTTTCATCTCAGGTTCTGGGTTACAGAGAGTTGTAATTTTAATGTCACGGGATTTGAATGCAAGATTTTTTGTATTTTAAGTATAAAATTTTTCTAAGTAGAATTATGTTCAAAGTGTATAATGTGAATGTTTGGTTTGGGATGTTGGCAAGGTTTGACTGTCATTACAAATGCGCTTATCTATGAAGGAAACAACTTTCTCCTTGCTTCTTAGTCTGATGACCGGGATTCCAAGCGGGATTCCCTTGAGGAGGGGGAGCTGAGGGACCACCGCATGGAGATAACAATCAGGAACTCACCCTACAGAAGGGAGGATTCCATGGAGGACAGGTGAGAAAAGGTGCATGGCCAGGAACAGCACCTAGGCTGCAGGTGCGCTTAGCCGAGGAAGCAGGCTGGGTGGCAGTGCGTAGCAGCATCTTGGTTGGCCTTTCTCAAGGTGCTTGGAGGAAGTCAGTAGCCAGAACTCTAGGTTCACCATTGAGTTGGGCTCTGTGCTGTGTCGGATGTCAGCTCACCCCTCTTGTGGAAAGAGTGAGTGTGTACTTCCTTTCTTTGTGATTATTTGTTTTTGTGTTGTTGTTAATCCTCACCTGAGGACATTTTTTTCCATTGAATTTTAGATAGAGTGGAAGGGAGGGAGAGGGAGAGAGAAACACCAACGTGAGAAAGACACATGGATTGGTTGCTTCCCACACAATCCCAACCAGGGTCAGGGATTGAACCTGCAATCCAGGTACATGCCCTTGACCAGGAATTGAATCCAAGACCCTTTGGTGCGAGGGCCAACGTGCTAACCACTGAGCACACAGGCCAGCAGGGCTTTGTGATTATTCTTCAGTCAAGGCAGTACTGTTTACGTAGTGTGTTTAAGTAATTACGCTGTGTGTTGATGAGGATTAGTAGAATCACTGTCTAGAGTTTGTACAAATAGGCCGAAGTAGAATGCTGGAAGAGTCTTGAGTAGAACCTTTCAGCAGAAATGGTCCTCCCAAGGTCAGAATGTTTTCACACTTCTTCCTGCTCTGTGGTCTCTCTTCACTTGTTTCCTTCTCTCCTTGTTCTCAAATAATTAAAGGCTAGAAATTAAGGTAGAGAGGTATTGGATGTGAATTGTCCCAAGATTTTGATCATATAGTCAACTGAAGATATTGTTACGTAACCTTTTGAGGTCATTTGTTTTGATTAAAATTATGGGACCTTTTTTTAGACAGTTTTATTGAGGTATAAATGATGAAATAAAATACACATATTTAAAACGTGCAACATGATGCAGTTTTACACCCATGTGAGACGATTACCACGGTCGAGGTCATGAACATGTCCATCATCCCCTGACGTTTCCTCAGGCATTGTTGTTCCATGTGCCACATTGGTTTTTCGCTTATAGCCTTCATGTGAGTCTGTTGGAGAAACCCCATCGCACCCTGACGCTCTGCATTACTTTGTCAAGCATGACGTGGTGCTGTTGTATCTTATTTCAGAGGAGAGGAAGATGATTCTTTGGCTATCAAACCACCCCAGCAAATGTCTCGGAAAGAAAAAGCTCATCACAGGAAAGATGAAAAGAGAAAAGAGAAGCGTAGGCATCGCAGTCATTCAGCAGAAGGCGGTACAGAGCACTTGCTTTCTTTCGTGTTGTATTCGAGTGTCCGTTTCCTGGTTCATGACCTCCTGTCTTCTCCAGGAAACAATGGGAAAGAAGAGAAAGTGAAATTTTAGCTGAAAGCATAAATTTATTGTAAATCGTAAATTTATTGTAAATCCTTCTGAATAATTATTTCACTTTTCTTTTGTTCTTTTTACTCCTATAACATTGAGTTGGGGTAGTATGTTTACGTATAAAATTGTCTTAATTCACAAATGTAGGGGGAAACACACTGTTCAATGCTACATTGCTTTAACTGAAAATTGGATGCTTAAAAATGTCCAAACAATGGCTTTGATAGCACACCAATACCAAGAGCTGCTGAGGGGTTTGGGAAACTGGACCTGGATGTGATTTAAATCTCATTGTTATACATGCAGTTGAGTAACGTGGTTTTGTAACAGGATGTAGAAACCCACTGAAAGGAGCTAAGCTTTGCTCTATATTCTTTATAAATGGTGGGTTTTTTTGTTAATTGTAAAAGTAACAGTCTAATCAGTTGATTGAATATGGAAAACTTTAAGAATAATGTGAAAATCACAATTCTGTTCTATAGTGATAACCACATTAATTTTATTTTCTTAATTGAAGGCTCACTGCCTAGAGTTTTATGTCTTAATCTTTTTTTTTACATAAAATCATGATTGTTTCTCCTAGTTATTAATTAAATATTTTTTCTTCTCTGGCTATTTTCACATTACATGTTAGTTATGTTTCTTCACATGACACTTCTCTCTCCTTAGGCAAGCACGCCAGAGTGAAAGAGAAAGAGAGAGAGCATGAGCGCCGGAAACGACATCGAGAAGAACAGGATAAAGCTCGCCGGGAATGGGAGAGACAGAAGCGGAGGGAGATGGCGAGAGAGCATTCCAGGAGGGAGAGGTAGAGGGCTTGGGGGCTCTGAGTGCTTGTGGGGGTTAGCATCCCCTCGGAGCAGCGAGGCTCAGCACGTGGTGCAGACTTGGTGGAGAAGGGGTACGCAGGCAGTCACGGCACTGTGAATGCTGGGTGGTGTTACTGAGAAAACTGTCCTGAAGGACGTGAGCTGGGAAGGCAGGAATGGTATGAACTCATGGAGAGAAGACAGTGAAGGGAGCGGAGATCTTGTGTTTGCTTCTTCCCACTGGAGGCTGGTGTGGAAGCCCCTCAGGAGCCAGACTGATCACGGTTCTAACTCGTGCCATATACCCCGCCTCACTGTGTGAGATGGGCCTGAAGGAAGGGACATTGCTGGAGGGAGGGAGCTAAAGGTCTGAGATAGAAATTCAGACATTCAGACACAAGGAGCGCAGGTTTGGGCCAGACCTGTAACAGTGGAGAGGGAAGGAAGACAGAGGGAGAAATGATCCTCCCAGACATGTTAGCTGATGACAGGTGAAGAGGAAGAGGAAGTACCTCAGCTTGGTACAGCAGATAGTGAGGGAAATGCATTGTGGGAAGAAGGTGAGTGCTTTGCTCATTTTCAGTAATGTCCTGTTTCCAAGTCATGATCAAGAGTGGAGCACTTGGGAGACAGCTAGTCCATATATGTTAAGTCTGACACGGAGTTGGTGCTCAGGAGAAGGCTGTGGTGTGGGGGGGTCATCATCTCATCACTCAGCAAGCATTGTGCGCCTGCTTGGTACCAAGCTCTGTTCTAGGTGGTCTAGGCCAGGGAGGCTAAGGAAATACATTGTCTGGGGTCCTCTGGATTGCAGCAGAAGTAGACTGGTCCTTCCAGGCAGACAGGGGAAAAGGAACCGAGGAAACGCCAGCGGACTTGTAAACAGTCTGGAGCTAGGACCCCAGACTCGTTGGCATTTGTTTGCAGGTTCCTCTCTGGACTCAGCTTCCCAGGAGAGAGCATCTGGTTAGCCCCAAGTCTGTCCTCCGTGGCCCAGGTAAAGGGTACAAGGGTACACAGACACATGGGTATTAGGACCCCTCTGTGTTGAGGTCATTTCCAGAGAAAGCTTGGGAGTTGGTCTATAAGGAAGGGGGAAACGGGGGAAGGTGGTGCTTACGTTCCCGGCAGCCAGGGCCTTTAAAGGAAGGTGTGTGGGAGAAGCTACGGCCAGGAGGTAAAGGTCTGAGACCACTGCAAGGCCAGCACAGCTCTCACAGTGCCCAGGTGGCATGTGAAACATCCCTGTTTGCCATGCCCTGTGCTGACTGTCTACAGTGGGCTGATCACACAGCTGTGCACACCCTGAGGAAGCCAGGCTTGGAAATAAAAGGAACATGGGGAAAAACGTAGTGGCCACACTCTGCAAGGGAGACAGAGTTCACAGGTTTAGCCCAGCAGGTTATTAAACAAGGGGGACAACAACTGAGAACATTAGAATACAGAATTGTGACAACATTATATAAAATGTCCAATTTTCAACAAAAAAGTTTTGAGACGTACAAGGAAATAAGAAAGCATGACACCTGTTAAGGCAGTGGTTCTCAACCTGTGGGTCACGACCGCTTTGGGGGTCGAACGACCCTTTCACAGGGGTCGCCTAAGACATAACAGTAGCAAAATTACAGTTATGAAGTACCAACGAAAATAATTTTATGGTTGGGGGTCACCACAACATGAGGAACTGTATTAAAGGGTCGCGGCATTAGGAAGGTTGAGAACCACTTAATAAGGGGAAAAAGTGTCAATGGAATCTGAGTATCCAGAGTCAGCGAAGTTTTGGCTTCAGAAAAGAGTGGAAGCAGTGGCTTGCAGGTGGAGCAATAGGAATGACGTTCTGACGACAGAAACAAGACTGAAGAAGGTGGAGAGCTTCGAAGGTCTGCAGGACAGCATCCATGTGATAGCAGTCCCCGGAGAGAAGGGTGCAGGGCACAAAGATGGTTCTGAAAATAGTGGTTGAAGCCCTGGCCAGTGTGATTAATGGTTAGAGCGTCGGCCCTTGTCCCAAAGGGTCCAGGGTCCAATTCTCGGTCAAGGGCATTTCCCTGGGTTGCAGGTTCAATCTCCAGCCCCAGTCAGGACGGGTGTGGGAGGCAACCAGTCGATGTGTCTCTCACATCGATGTCCCCCCCGCCACTCACTCTCTCTCCCTCTCTTCCACTCTCTAAAAGTCAATGGAAAAAATATCCTGAGGTGAGTATTAACAAAAGGCTGAAATTTTTTCAATTTTCATGAGAAACATCTCCATTTCCAAAATGATCAATGATCCCCAAGCATGGAAGGAGGCATCACAGTCCATCTGGTGAGAGCCAACGAGGCCTTGAAAAGCAGAAGGAGAGAGATGGTCTCCACAGAAGACTGCTTATTGGTGGAGGCCAGAAGGCACGGACCATATGGTCACGCTGAGAAAACTGCCAACCAGGAACTGTATGCAGCAAAACTGTCCTTCAGAAGTGAGCAGGAAGTGATGATATTCCCAGATGAGTGTAGCCTGGTAGAACCCACTGTTAGCAAGACTGCCCTTAATAAGGAACACTCAAGACCTTCAGCTGAGTGAAAATGATGCCAGACGTTTCTGAATCCACGGGAAGAAAAGACAAGCACTGGAAATAGTAAATGTGGGTTAACATAAAAGAATGTATAAATATGTTTCTTCTTACGTGGTCTTTTCTACAAAAGGCATGGAATTGTAGAAAACAGTAGTTACACAGACACTGTTGTCACATGATACGTACACGGTAGGCAGTGCAGAGGTGCAGGGAAGGGAGTGATACTGGAACCCTTTCTGTTTCCCGGGAGTGAACTTCATGTGAACCTGATGAGATGCGTACCACAACCCCCAGAACAGACACGAAGAGTAAGCAGAATTAAAGTGGTATGCTGCAGGCACTGATTTAAACCGAAAACAAGAACAGAGGAACGAAAGAAAACAGAGCAGAAAAACCAAAAGTCTAACCATATCCATAGTCACATTAACAGTGGAATGGTCTCTTTACCCCCAGCAAGGGCAAGACGGTCAGAGAAGTGGGACCCAGCTGGATGCTGTCTATAAGACGGGTAGCTTCGAGTCAGAGACAAAGTAGGTGGACAGAAAAGGCTGGAAAAAGATACACCGTGCAGACGGCAACCACAGAGCTTCAGTGGCTATACTGACATCAGTCAAAGTATAGGCCAAGACCAGTGCCAAACAGAGGGCTTCATAACAGCTGAGTACATCGGGAAGGTGTGATGGTTATAAATGCATGCTCACATGAGAGCCCAAGATACATAAAGCAAAGCAAAACAAAACAGGTGATTGTCTTTGGAAATTCCTCTACTTGTCAATGGAATGATGAGAGGAAATCAAGGAAAATACTATCAACCAACTCAATCTAACGTGCTACACATCCCACCCACAAACTGCAGAATGCACTCATTTCAGGAGCTCCTGGGACGAAGATCATATGCTAGGCTATGTAACAAATCTCAAACTTAGAAGAATGGAAGTCCTGCAAAGTACGCCCTCTTACCATGCAAGAACTAAGTTGGAAATCAGTAACAGAAAGAAACCCAGGGAAATCCCCAAATGTTTGGAAATCCAACAACCATTTCTGAATAACCTGTGGCCCAAAAAATAAATTATTTAAAAACAAATAGAAACTGTCCTGGCTGGTTTGGCTCAGCGGTTGGATCGTCAGCACATTGACCAAGGGGTCGCGAGTTTGATTCTCAGTCAAGGGCGCGTACCTGGGTTGCAGGTTCGATCCCTCGCCCTAGTCAGGGTCATGCGGGAGGCAACCAGTTGATGTCTCTCTCACATCGATGTTCCTCTCTCCCAACCCCCTCCCTCCCTTGCATTCGATAACAATCAATGGAAAAACATCCTCCGGTGAGGATTAACAAAAGAAACTAGAAAAGAGAAAAGCAAACAACCCAAAGCAGCAGCAGAAATGTCCAGAAAAATCCAGAGCAGACAGGAAGCAGATTTGTGTGGGTGGTGCCTGACCACAGGTGGGTGGTAGGTGCGGGGACTAGGGGCATGTTGGTGATGGAAGGTTTTAGAATGCTGTGGTTGGTGATGGTTACACAATTTCATAAATTTATGGAAAAATTACTCCAGTGATTGGATATTACATGTAAGTTACACCTCAGCTTTATTTTGAACTAGTTTTTTACTCAGAGGCATTTGCAAAACAGCGCCTAGAATCGCAGCCCTTCGCCCAGGGGCCCAGGCGATGACAGCACTGTGGTGGTGGTGGTCCGGCACCGGTGTCACCACCGTGGGCCTTGATTTGTTCTCCTTGTTTTGCTTGTGTTCGTTCCTGTGGGTCTATGATGATACTTTAAAAGAAAATATATTAGCTTTTTTGGTTGTATTTGGAGTAGACAATAGAGCTGTGGAAATTACCTATGATCAGGTCTCAGTATTTGGCTGCCTTACGGTGCAGCCACCCACACATATTTTGGTCCCTAGTGTTTCCCAGACTCAGATGACACTTCACCTTGAAGCTGCTTTTCCCACTGTCCCCCTCGCACTGTGGCCGTGGAGACGTGCCATGTGCACAGTGGACCTAGACTGCTGTGTGTGATACCTGCTCAGGAGGTTCTTGGGGTTTTAGGACTGATGAATGGGAACGCGGAACATTCCAGAACCAGCGGGTTTGCTCCTAGTGGACACGGTCTGCTTGTATCAGCTCTTCATTCTGCGTGCTCCTGGGGATGCCCCTCAGGATGCCCTTGCTCGTATGTTCTGCTTTTAAAACGCTGTCTATGGGTTGAACAACGCAGAAGGATGATTTACAAACTTGAGCAAAAAGCACTGGGGGTGAAAAACACCCTTTCTTTTTGGGGAAGAAGTTGCCATGGGTTGGTTGCAGGGACCGCCTGGAGCAGCTGGAGAGGAAGCGAGAGCGGGAGCGCAAGCTTCGGGAGCAGCAGAAGGAGCAGCGGGAGCAACGGGAGCAGAAGGAGCGTGAGCGGCGTGCAGAGGAGCGGCGGAAGGAGCGGGAGGCACGGAGGGAAGGTGGGTCAGGGGGGAGCGATAGGGAGCCTCTTTTGCGCTGCTCCGTGTGGGGGTGCTCCAGGAGGCCTCAGAGGCGGTGGAGCAAAGGTGGGGCCTGTCAGCAGCAGCAGGTTGTCTGCGGGTGGTGGTGCTGCCCCGACGGGCTGTCCCAGGCCTGACGCTTGACAGCTGTGTCAGCGTCCTGTGTACCTGCTGCCCAGAGGTGGTTGGGCATAGGCTCGGAGAGGCAGTTCCTGGCCCTTCTTTCTGACCAGTAGACATGGGTCTGGTATGTGCACCTGGGTCCTTGGGTTCGGCTTCCTGGCCAGTGCCCCAGTCAGGTTCTGTTAGCAAGTTTATGTGCAAGGTTGTGTCAGCAAGGGTGTGGGTGAGAGGTGACCGAGGGCCATGCTGGGAGGAGGGCGCAGCGGTGCCATCTCCTGTTATGTTCTGGGTGCCAGTTTCCGCACATCACCGAACTAGAGAGGACTACAGTGATAAAGTGAAGGCCAGCCACTGGAGCCGCAGCCCACCACGGCCACCTCGAGAGCGGCCTGAGCTGGGAGATGGCCGAAAGCCAGGTGAGGCCGGGCAGCACCTGCTTGGACCATTGTGGTGTGGGTTTTTGCTGGGGAATTTTTTAAACATTTACCTTTGTTGGTTCGCTTTATAAGTAAAAGAAGAGAAAATGGAAGAGAGAGATCTGCTGTCTGACTTACAAGATATCAGTGACAACGAGAGGAAAACCAGCTCAGCTGAGTCGTCATCAGGTAACCACACTCACCTGGCCAAGCCCGACTTCCCTGCTGTGCAGGGATGGCCCACAAGTTCATTGCTTGCTGTTTGTTTCCTAAAGCGGAATCAGGGTCAGGTTCTGAGGAGGAAGAGGAGGAGGAGGAGGAGGAGGAGGGGAGCAGCAGTGAAGAATCGGAGGAGGAGGAAGAGGAGGAGGAGGAGGAAGAGGAGGAGGAGGAGACCGGGAGCAACTCTGAGGATGCATCTGGACAGTCGGCAGGTGAGCGCACTGGGCCCGATGGTGTTTTTGTGTTTTTTAATCCATTCCATTTTATTTTACTTATTTATTATTAACCTGAGAAAGAAAAATGTCGATTTGTTGTTCCGCTTAATTCATTGGTTGCTTCCTGTATGTGTCCTGACCAGGGATCAAACCCGCAACCTTGGCTGTCAGGACAATACTTTAATCACTGACCTACCCAGCCAGAGCACACAACAGTGTATTTGGATAGAGTTTGGGGACTACAGAAAAAAAAATTTTTTTTTTTATTGATTTTTTTGAGAGAGAGGAAGGGAGAGGGAGAAAGAGATAGAAACATCGATGAGAGAGAACATCGATTGGCCACCTCCTGCATGCCCCCCACTGGGGATCTGGCCCACAACCTGGGCATGTGCCCTGACCGGGAATCAAACCGGCAACCTCTTGGTGCATGGGTCGATGCTCAACCACTGAGCCACACTGGCCAGGCGGGAACTACAGAAAAATAAATAGAAGTCTAATTTTTAAAAATTTCCAAGCTGCCCTGGCCGGTTTGGCTCAGCAGTTAGAGCGTTGACCCATGGACCAATGAGTCGCGGGTTTGATTCCAGGTAAGGGCACATGCCTCGGTTGCGGTTCGTCCCTGGCCCTGGTCGGGTCGTGCGAGAGGCAACCAATCGATGTGGCTCTATCACATCGATGTTTCTCTTCCTCTCTTTCTCTCTTCCTCCCTCCCACTTTATCTGATAATAAGTAGAAAAATATTCTCAGGTGAGGAATAAGAAAATAAAATAAAAATAAAAATTTCCAAGTCGAAAATGCCTAACGTAAGACCCCCGGAAGAGCAGACTGGAGAGCATGCTGGGTGGTATACTCCAAGGCCTGGCCACACCTGGCAGACACCTGCTCTCTCTTGCAGAGGAAGTGAGTGAGGAAGAAATGAGCGAAGATGAAGAGCGAGAAACTGAGAACCACATCCTCGTTGGTAAGAGTCTTCCCGGTAATAGTTTCTCTTTCTTCGTGTGTCCCTAAGTGCATTGATAACTCCTTAGAAGTTGTGAGTATGATTGTGTCAATCTATTAAACCGTTCTTCAAGGCGTGTCAGGACCCAGAAGCCATAGGAAGTTTCTGTCTTGGCCTTGTCCCAGAACTGGGCTGACTGGCTGAGACCTGGGTGCCACACTGAGCACCAAACTGTGCCCATGGGGACCAGCCCGGCATTCCTCAGAGGGACAGTGCTAACTGAATGCCATCCTGAGTGCTGCTGGGTCCTGGACAGAAGGAGGCAGGGCACCGCCAGCTCTGGCCTGGCCTCAGCAAGTGAGCAAGGTGAACAGCTCAGGTCTGACTGCAGGGCCACATTTGTGGGGCCATGTGTGGCCTGCAGGCAGCTAAGCTATGCCCTTGGGCCTGACGGATGAGTTCCAGGGGTGTCTCCTCTGAGCTCAGCATCCAGTCAGTGGCTCAAGTGGTCACAGCCCAGCCCAGCTGACGGGCCCCAAGACCCAGGTGCCCTCTGTCCAGGACAGCAGCTCGTGTGTGGCACCCTGGGGTGGCTGCTGTGTGCCTTCTTCATGCACTTGGTGTCCCTGCCTCCCAGAGTAGGAAGGGGTTGTGACAATGGCTCATTCCTGGTGTCATAATTGGGTTTAAATTTTGAAGTTCCAGAATCACGATTTGACCGAGATTCCGGGGAAAGTGAAGAAGGGGAGGAAGAAGTGGGCGAGGGCACCCCACAGAGCAGCGCCCTGACTGAGGGAGAGTTCGTGCCCGACTCCCCAGCCCTGTCACCCATCGAGCTCAAACAGGAGCTGCCCAAGTACCTGCCCGCCCTGCAGGTCAGGCACCCTCCCAACCCAGCTGGCTCTGCTTTTCTGATCACAATAGGGCCAGTGGCTGAGAGCAGAAGACGGGTGCGGGGTGGGGGTCTGTCACCTGCGTGCAGTGAACGTCACTGGCTGGGCTCAGCCACTGGCCTCCCTCATGTCCATGGTCATGGTCTAGCCTCTTGCCCAGCAGCATTGTTGGGGGCACAGCTCCCGAGGCCTCATTCACAAAGCCCCTGGGGTGCCACATCTGTGGAAGGCAGACAGCCTGGTGAGTGGCCGGCTTGGTGGTCACTTCTGCTGTCGCTGTGCAGGGCTCACGGCCGTGGGAGTCAGTGCACATTTTCTGCCCAGAAAAACATCAGTATTGGGCGAAATAGCAAGGAGGGACTGGGAAGGAGCAGGTCCCAAGAGGGACGAGTGGCCTTGGGTGCTCTGCCTCCCCATGGCTGGTGCCCCTGCTGGGAACACCACTGCGGCCTCCCACCCGTCCTGGGTACCTGTGGGCAGTGGGATTCTCTCTGTCAGTCTTGGTGCGCCTCAGTGTCCCCAGCTTTCTTTTTTAATATGTTTTTATTGAATTTTTTAGAGTGGAAGGGAGAGAAAGAAACATCAATGTGAGAAACATTGATTGGCTGCCTCCTGAGCGCCCCTATTGGGTATGGAGCCTGAAACATGGGCATGTGCCCTGACTGGGAATGGAACCGGGACCTCTCGGTCCATGGGATGATGCTCCATCCACTGAGCCACACCGGCCGGGCGATTTCCCCAGCTTTCTTAGCTGCTCTGCCAAGTGGGACATCTGAGCAGTGTGCCCCTAGCCACATGCCACACAGAGGATGGCAGCCCAGCCCTGAGCTCTGCCCTCACACCTGAGGGTAGACCGCCAGCCTGGCAGGGCACATGCAGAGGGAAGGCATGGGGCTTGGTGGTGTGGAAGGTGTCCTGTCCCGTCTCTCAGGGCACACAGGCCAGGCTTGGCTTGGAAGGACATGCCTTGGACCGGCTTCTGCCCACGTTGGTTTTATTTCATAATGAGGGGGCACGTGCTCACTGAAGAAAACAGACAGGAGGACAGCGTTGTTCCTGCCGCACCACCCAGCACTCTGGTTCCTGGGGGTGGGAGGGGTGCCCGTGGCAGCCTGCCTCACACTGCTGCTTCCTGCCAGGGCTGTCGGAGTGTGGAGGAGTTCCAGTGCCTGAACAGGATTGAAGAGGGCACTTACGGGGTGGTGTACAGAGCAAAGGACAAGAAAACAGGTGGGCAGGGCCTCAGAGGGAAACAGGTGGTGGCCCCAGAGGGAAGGGGAGACCGGCCAGGACAGGGCTGAGGGGTTGTCCCTGGGCGTGCTCAGCCCCCTGCGGCTCTGGGAGGAAGGCTAGGCTTCCTGCTCACAAGTGACACATCAGGGCAGCTCAGTCCTCGGTGCTTCCAGAGGTCATCCTGACCTCGAGGCTCCATTGGGGTGGGGGGTGAGGGCCCAGGAGCTGCTGGGGCGCCATCCGTCTGGAATGAAGACCCCAGAACAGGCTGGGAGCTGCAGCTCCCCCAGTGCGCATGACTGGGTTTTGGAAGGTCAGAGTGGTTGAGCCGTTGAGTCCCTGGTGATGTTTGTGTTGGGGTGTCACCGTCCGTTACGTGTGCTGTGGTCACAGCAGGGACGCGCAGAGGAGTGGGAAGGCCCTCCTTGGCAGTTCAGTCTGGAAGTGGGCCTTGTGTTCCCAGTGGACCACAGTTTGGGCTTCTTGGGGTTGGCATCTGTGAGCTCCTCCCAGGTGGAGCACAACCTCGGGCTGTGAGATAGGAAGTGTTTCACGAGTCCCGGTCACCCGCGCTCGTGGGAGGAGCTTTCCTCAGCGTCTCTGACTCTGTTCAGATGAGATCGTGGCGCTAAAGCGGCTGAAAATGGAGAAGGAGAAGGAGGGCTTCCCGATCACGTCGCTGAGGGAGATCAACACCATTCTCAAGGCACAGCACCCCAACATCGTGACTGTCCGGGTAGGCGGCCCACCGTGCCTGCGCACCCCATGAGGGTCGCTCAGGGTGCAGCTCAGGTTCAGCGCGCTCTCGGGGCAGACGTGAAGTCTGGCTTCCAGAAATGTCAGGCACTTCATAGTCTTCACTTTTAGTAGGTCCTTGCTGTCACCCAGTGTCTGTCCTGGGATTTTAGGCTTCCTGGGAGAGCTGGGGTCGCAGGTGGGAGCGGGGAGCCTGGTGCCAGCGGATCACCTTGCTCCTCAGGAGATTGTCGTGGGCAGCAATATGGACAAGATTTACATCGTGATGAACTACGTGGAGCATGACCTCAAGAGCCTGATGGAGACGATGAAGCAGCCTTTCCTGCCAGGTGGGCTGGGCAGGGCCTCCTGCTGCTTGAGGGAGTGCCATAGGTGTCGCCTTCTGGCCTGCGTCCCCATGCCACAGGCATTGTCCCGGGGGCAGTGGGATGCTGACTTGGTGACTCTGACCCCAGCACACTGTGTGTGAGGCCGCGCTGGGCTGGGCGTTCCCAGGGTGAGTGCACCGTACCCCTCACCCTCCAGGGGAGGTGAAGACCCTGATGATCCAGCTGCTGTGTGGCGTGAAGCATCTCCATGACAACTGGATCCTGCACCGTGACCTCAAGACGTCCAACCTGCTGCTGAGCCATGCCGGCATCCTCAAGGTGAGCCCGCAGCCGCCTGGGCACCTGGCTCGCAGCTGTGGGCCCACTCACCACTGTGCTGCCCTTGCAGGTGGGAGACTTCGGGCTGGCACGGGAGTACGGGTCCCCTCTGAAGGCCTACACCCCAGTCGTCGTGACGCTGTGGTACCGCGCTCCGGAGCTGCTCCTGGGTGCCAAGGTGAGTGCCGGGCTGTGTGGGGCCTGTTCTGCAGGTGTGGCCCTGCCAGCCTCCTGAGCGTGTCCCTGGTCCCCAGGAGTACTCCACAGCTGTGGACATGTGGTCCGTGGGCTGCATCTTTGGGGAGCTGCTGACTCAGAAGCCACTGTTCCCTGGGAAGTCGGAGATTGATCAGATCAACAAAGTGTTTAAGGTGGATCAGGGTGCCTTGCTTGGTGGGGAGGGGGGATGCTGGGCATGGCTGTTCTGAGACATCCGTCTTTCAGGACCTGGGGACCCCCAGTGAGAAGATCTGGCCTGGCTACAATGAGCTCCCTGCAGTGAAGAAGATGACGTTCACTGAGTACCCCTACAACAACCTACGCAAGCGCTTTGGGGCCCTGCTCTCTGACCAGGGCTTCGACCTCATGAACAAGTGAGCCCGGTGGGGTCCCTACCCCACCCCTAGATTTCTCCACCCCACCCCCCAGCAGAGGGCTCCAAGTGCCTTGTGTTCCCAGGTTCCTGACCTACTTCCCTGGGCGGAGGGTCAGCGCAGAGGACGGCCTCAAGCACGAGTATTTCCGAGAGACACCCCTCCCCATCGACCCCTCGATGTTCCCCACGTGGCCCGCCAAGAGCGAGCAGCAAAGGGTGAAGCGAGGCACCAGCCCGCGACCCCCTGAGGGCGGCCTGGGCTACAGTCAGCTGGTGAGGGGCGGGCTGGCAGGGGAGGGAAGGTGTGGGGGGGTGTCCCTGAGGTGGGCCTGGCCCGGCCGGGGCCCCACAGTGCCACTTGCTTCCCAGGGTGACGATGACCTGAAGGAAACCGGCTTCCACCTCACCACCACAAACCAGGGGGCTTCGGCTGCAGGCCCTGGCTTCAGCCTCAAGTTCTGAGGTTCAGAATGATCCCAGACCAACCCTGGGGACCTGGCTGACGGGGCTCAGCGGGGACCAGGGGCAGGAGCTGGAGGCAGCGTGTGGGTCAGACCCAGGTCCTGCCCCAACGACGCAGCTGCTGCAGCCCGGGCTGCAGTGAATAGTGACCTCGAGTCCTGGACTGCTGGTCTTGTTTGGTTTTCCACGTTTCATTTGTTTTCTCTTGGCTTGTAAATTTGTAGAATTAAATCTTATTTCCTTGTGGAAGAAAAGGCTGTCTTTTTTCAGATGTCTCACATTTGCCCCTTGAGGAGAGGAGGGGGCAGCAGGTGGCCAGTGTGGACGGACAGCACACACAACACACACACAACACACACACAGCACGGTGGCCAGTGTGGATGGACAGCGCGCACACACACACAGCACGGTGGCCAGTGTGGATGGACAGCACACACACACGCACAGCCACGTGGCCAGTGTGGACGGACAGCAAACACACACAGCACGGTGGCCAGTGTGGACGGACAGCACACACACACACAGCACAGTGGTCAGTGTGGACGGACAGCACGCACACACCCACACACACACACACACACACACAGCCACGTGGCCAGTGTGGACGGACAGCACACACACACACAGCACGGTAGCCAGTGTGGACGGACAGCACACACAGCACGGTAGCCAGTGTGGACGGACAGCACACACACACACACACACAGCCACGTGGCCATTTCGAACAGTCATGAGGGGTTTTTCTTAGTCGTGAGGCTCCTTGAGCACCTCCTGCACTCACCGGGTGCATCCGGAGCCCAGGGTCCCCGGGTCCCTCAGAGCTGGGCCTGCCAGCTGCCACGGAATTTTGTACAAGGTTGTTAAACACCTTCGAAGATGTAGAACGTTCTTGGAGGATAGCCCTGGTATGTCCTTCCCACAGCCGGCCCTAAGCCCGGTCCCTGCCGGTGCTGCCTGCAGGGGGTCCTCAGGTCCCACAGAGGAGGACCCAGTGCGGTTGGTCTCTGACCCACGTGGGCCGGCCTCCAGCTCCCCTCTAACTGCGAGGCCGTCCCTCGGGCAGAGGTAAGCTGGTCCTTGTGTCAGCACGACCGCCTGGCCCCCAGCTCTGCTGAGGTGCTCACCTCCCCAACCCCGTCCCCATCACAGGGGCCCCCTTCCCACCCCAGCCCTCCTGCCTCCCTCGCCCTGAGGCCCTGAGCAAACGCAGAGCGCCAGGAAACCCTCCACCTGCTCAGTCCGCTCCCCCAGGAGACGGCGCCGGGGCCTCATGTACCCCGTTTCCAGGACCAGCCTGGCAAAGCTCTCCTTGGCATCTTGATCTCCGTCGACTGTGTCCTCACCCCAAGGGGCTGGGGGCAGCTGGGGTGCCCTGGCCCAGGCTCCCCACATCAAACGGGGCACGGTCTAGAGGGCCCCATCCCACGAGGCCCAAGACTGGTCCGCCCTCCCAAGAAAGGGCGCGGAGACATGAGAGAGAAAGCGCTTTATCGGCGGCCCTGCGGCCCACGCTCAGCTGCGCACGCGGACGCGCCAGGAGTAGGTGCTGAGCACGCGCTGCCGCCGGCGCACCACACACGTGTACGTGCCCTCGTTGATGGCGTTGGCTATGATGCTCAGGTGCGCCTCGCCCAGCGCCAGGTAGCCGGGGTAGGAGAACTCCAGGGGCTCCTGGTCCTTGTACCAGCTGCGGGAGGGCGGGAGGACGCGGAGGCTGGGCAGGGTCCCGGGCCCCACCCCACCCCTCGCTGTCGTGGGCGGGTCACTCACTGCACTTTGCCTTTCTTGTGGAGGATCTTCTGGCCGCAGCGGAAGGTCACGTTCCTGCCCTCCGACACCAGCCTGGTTTTGGTCCTGGGGGGCGGCGCGGTGGCGGCCACCGTGGGAAAGGGAAACTCTGCTCGGGTAGGGAAGGGAAGGGCCACATCAGTGCCCGGCCCGGCCCGCCCCGCCCCGGCTGGGGACCCGGCCCCACCATAGCAGAAGTCGCAGCTGCTGGGGCACAGCCTCTTCATGAGCCTCTGGCGGGCGTCACAGAAACCCCTCCGCGCCCAGGACGCGCACACGAACAGCCGGTCCAGGCAGCCTGCGGAAGGGCGGCCTGGCTTCAGGGCCTGCCCGGCACCCCCGCCCGCCCACCGTAGGCACCCACCGGAGACACCCACCGTACAGCCGGTGCAGCCCCCACAGCTCGTCCTGAGACAGCGCCTTCCAGCCGCGCAGCGTGGCATTGAGGTGCATGAGCGCCCGGCCGTGCTGCGAGTGCATCAGGCCCAGCGCGTGGCCGATCTCGTGGGCCGCCACGTGCACCAGGTCGGTGAGCCACACGCCTGCAGGCCCCGCCGGTCAGCGCCTGGGACCCGGCCCGCCCGCCTCCCCGGCCTCGCTCCCCGCGGCCGCACGTCTGCAGCGCCGCAGCCGCGGGCGGATAAGAACGGTCAAGGCCGGCGCGGCGGCGAGCTCGCCCCCAGGAACGCAGCTCCGCTCCTCTCCAGCGGCGTGGGGATGGGGCACGAGAGCTCCTGGAAGCCAGGCCTGCGGCCTCCTCACAGCCTCCCCCTCCCTGCCTGCTTGATCCCACGTCG
Source organism: Tadarida brasiliensis (assembly GCA_030848825.1). NCBI lineage: Eukaryota > Metazoa > Chordata > Mammalia > Chiroptera > Molossidae > Tadarida > Tadarida brasiliensis. The sequence continues at coordinate 595,688 of CM061264.1, read as the reverse complement.
CCGCCCCCACCCCGCCCCTCCGCTGGTCCCACAGGAAGCAAGGCTGCCATCACCTTTCTTCCAGCTGTAGCGCGTGGGACCCAGGACCCAGTACTCGCTGTCGTCAAAGTGGATGCCCCCGTGCGGGGGAAAGAAGGCGTGGGCCAGCTCGCCCGTGGGGCCGTCGAAGCAGTGGTGCAGTGCGGACACCAGGCAGTCCGTGTGGTTCACCGGGTAGAAGCCTGGGGGAGCACAGGGCTGAGAAGGGGCCTCGGGGAGGGCCGAGGGCGGGGGCACGGCACCCACCTATTCGGAGGTCACTGGACTGCTCCGGGGCCACCTCGCGGAAGCTGAAGGGGGACACGTCACTCCACATGCGGAAGGCGGCGGCCAGGCCCCGCCGGGTCTCGCTGGGGCTCAGCAGATTCCGCGGGAAGGAGAGGATTCTGAGGTGGGGTCAAGGTCAGGGGTGGCGGCGAGGCTGCTGCCACGCTCCCCCCAGGGCCAGGGTCGCACCTGTATGTGAGGTTGAAGTGGTCCCAGCGCAGCCTGGCTGGGGTCAGCGTGTAGCGGCGTCTGCGGGGCGCCTGGGGGGGCAGCGGGCCGGACCCCGGGGTGGTGAGGACGCCCGCGGGGTGGGGCGTGGCGTCTCCCTTCAAGGGAAGCCAGTGCTCTGGAGAGGCAGTAGGGGCTGCCCAGGTCCGCAACACGAGGAAAAAAGGCTGGAAGGTAATGGGGTGGGCAGCACTGACTTCCCACATTCTGTCTTCCTGAGTTTTCCACCTCAAACGGGCGAGTGTCGCTTTTACAGCACAAAAGAAAAAGGTTACTAAAGACAAGCCGGGTCCTAGTGGGCGGAGCTGGAGGCCAGATGCTGTCTCCCACCCCCACCCCACCAGGCACCACGGACGGGCACTGGCGGGCGCTCGGAATCCTGCGCCGGTCCACGGAGCCGGGAGGGACTCACCTGCGCTGCGCTCGCGGCAGGCCGAGCGGCCGGTGCCCCGAGCCGGACCAGCAGCACGAGCGCCGGCAGCAGGCACAGGGTGCCCAGCACGGCCCCCAGCCAAACGGCCTGCGCGCGCGCCCCCGACGACGCCCAGGGGACGCAGGCCCCGCGGGCCATGGCGCCTGCGGACTTGCTGTGGGGGCTCCGGGCCCGTGGGCTGCGGGACCTGCAGGAGCGCGAGGAGCCGGGGGAGGCGCTTCCGCGGCTCAGATTACAACCCCGGGGTGGGGGTTGGGAGGCGGGGGCGGCCACCCCTGAAGGGAACCAGCTGGCCATCCCGCTGTTGGCGCTGGGACCCCAGGCCTGGGAGTCGGTGGCAGTGGCCGGGGCAGGGCCTGCTGGGCAGGGACACTTGGGCGGGGGGTAGGGGGTGGGGGGAGAGGGTGGGGGTGAGGAGGTACCCGCCTGCCAGGGAGGGCCAGACGCCAAGTGTTCAAGATCAGGCAAGGATGGTCAGTGGGATCCCAAACTGGCCAGGGCTGAATAACCCGGTGGCATTTTCCTCGATGGAATCCCCCCAAACCCCTCGACACCGAATGAGACCCGGGAGTGGAACCTCCAAGCAGGCCAGCCCAGGACACGTCCCCTGCCGGGCTGGCCCAGCAGGGTCCCTGCGAGAGGGGCGGGGACACAGCGGGAGGGGACGTGGCAAGTGAGTACAGGCGGCTGAGAGGGAAAAAAGGCGGGGTAGGCGGCTTGGGGATGGCGCCAGGAGGGGGGGACCTGCAGGGGTCCCACCAAGAGCTGGAAGAGGACAGTGGAGGGACCCTGTGGGGTATGTGGGGGAAGGCGCACAGGGGCAGGGGCTCTAGGGAGCCAGGCATCGGGACTCGGCTCTCCTAGAGGAGCCAGGCACAGGGCCCAAGTTTGGAGTGGTCCTGAGTGGGAGGTCGGGGAGGGTGTCCTGAGGCCGAAAGCCTTGACAGGAGGGCCTTCGGGCTGTGCGGGGATGAGGAGTCCAGGCAGGCTGGATGTTGGCAAGGGTGCCTCGGGCTCGGGGAACCGGGATTTGGGTGCCGAGTGGACTAGGGGGAGGGGAGAGAGGTGGGAGCTGGAGGTGGGGTGTGTGGGCCGAGGAGCGGGAGGCACTGGGCTGAGGGTCCTGGCCCTCCCCATTCTCCATCCAGGCCTTGAGCCCAGAGTGACAGTGGTGTGCCGGGCCAAGCGGGGCCAGCGCCAACCAAGTGCCTGGCCAGCAGCCACAAGGCTCTGGGGGAGCATTTCGGGTGGTTCTTGGAAAGCACTGCGGCGGAGCCCAGCCGGCGCAGGGTCCCCCTCTTCATGGCTAAGTATTTGCCCAACAAAGCTGCCCTCCCCATCCCATGCCTTGCCCTCTCCCCAGGTCCTGAGGCTCTGCCGGGGCCTCTGGCCCCAAACAGACATTGCACACACGCACCCCGCCCTGCTTAACCAGGGCCCGAGCTCACAGCAAGAACCAGGTCCTAGTTTGGTCCAAGCCTGTCTCCACTGCCTGCCCAGATGAGAAGAGGGATGGGGAGGGTACCTGTGCCCGGAGGATGTTTCCGGCCCAGAGTTTGGGGTCTGGGCAGGAGTCTGGACCTGTGAGCCCTGGGAAGAGCAGGACAAGCGGGTTGGGAGTGGGCGGGGCGTCTGGCCGAAGGGCAGGGCTCACAGCTGGGCTGCGGCAGCGGAGGGGCCAGTCAGGGCAGCCCGGGTGCTGGAGCAGCGTGGAGAGGGACCCGAGTGGGGACGCACCGAAGCTCATCTGTCCTGGGGCGGGATGACCTAAGGCAGGCCCACCCCCCTAAGGCAGGCACAAGCGCCAAAGTCTGTGAATCTTTTTATAAAACATGGGGGTGGGGGGGCTCGCGAGGGTGATGCCGGGACGTGGCTTCCGAGCGAGAGGGGCGCGGCTACACGAAGATCTGGATGCGGTCTCGGATGGGCTGGCGGCAGATGGGGCAGGCACTGAGAGCAGCGCCGCAGGGCGCGCAGGCGCCGTGGCCGCACTGGAACACGAGGCGGATGTGGCTGTCAATGCAGATGGGGCAGGTGATGCGCTCCTCCATCTGCCGGTAGCGGCTCTGCAGCTCCTCCACCAGCTGCCTCGGAGGGCCGGGCGTAGGGGCTGCACTGGCCACCTCTGTGCCATCTGGGGGTGGGGTCTAGGTCAGGCGCAGGCCATGGGGGATGGGGCAGAGGTGGGGGGCGATGCCGAGCCCGCCCCTCCTGCCCAGCCCACCTGGCCGCAGCTTCTTGCTGATGACCACCTGGCACCTGATGCACTTCTTCATCCTGCGTGCGCACTCTGTAGGGCGAGTGCGTGGTTGGGCGGGGCTGCGCTGCCCCCGCCCCACACAACCCTCCACCCCAGCCCCCTCCCCCACACTCACCCTCGCACACCGTGCGGTGCTGGCAGGGAGAGAACAGCACCAGCAGCGCCAGCTCAGAGCACACCAGGCACTCGGCTGCCTCTGGCCCTGATGGCGTGGCCACGTGCAGGTTCATCATGGTGTTGGGGGTGCTGACCACCAGCCTGGGGCCTGGGGCTGCGCTCCCGCCCGCCTGCCGCTCCCTGCAGTTGGAGAAGGAGGGGGCTTGAAAGGGCCCGGGCTGGGCCCGGGGTGTCGCCCACCACCACGCCAGGGCTCACCGGAAGCGCTGGGCACAGGCCTGCAGGGCCTTGAGCACACGGCCCTCGACAGCCAAATCCAGCGGGCAGCGGCCTCGGTGGTTGGCGTAGCTCACGTCGGCGCCCTCCAGCGCCAGGAAGCAGGCGACCGCTACGCCCACCGTCAGCTCCGCGCTGGCTGGTAAGCCCGAAGCCTGCAGCTGGGTGGCAGACAGAGACCGTGAGGGCTGGCAGGCCTCATGGAGGGAGCCTCTGCAGACACCAGCTGCCCCAAGCCTGGGGCAGAGGCTTGGGTACACCCTCTGTCTGAGGCCGCTGGAATGGAGGCAGGCAGGAAAAGCACCTGAGAGGGGGGCTAAATTCTGACCGCCCCCCATACGATCCCCTCTCCCAGGCTGGCCAGGAGCGCAGAATTTCGGAGATGCTAGCCACACTTGGTGACTGGGGCAGAAGACACCTCCTGCAAACCGCAGTCCCAGGGGACTGCCCCCCCCCCTAGGGCCTGGCTCCCGGGGGTCACCCTCAGTGGAAGTGGGCAGTCACTCAGGTCCTGCCTGGAGCCCGCAGCCAGGTGCGATGGCCCACCTCTCCAGCACCCAGATCCACACTTCCTCACCCTGGACAGCAGCTGCAAAGTCCCTGGGTCCCCCCTGGCCCCATCAGCCACCAGGGGCAGCCGCTGATGACGCTGCAATGCCACGTGCAGGGCTGTGTCCCCCTCCTCGTCCTCAGCATCGACGCTGCAGCCGGCGTCCACCAGCAGCGGCACCAGCCCCGTGTGGGCCTGCTGTACGGCCAGGTGCAGTGGGGTCTGGAGCCGACGGTTTTGAACATTCACATCACAGCGGCCCTGGGGGGGTGGGCACAGGCTCAGCCCAGGGACCCTGGTGGGCCCTGACTCCCACTCCTGGGGCCAGCTGGGGACCCCGCGTCCACACCTCTTGGATGAGAATCTGGGCCACCTCTCGGTGGTTGTTGAGGGCGGCCAGGTGCACTGCGGTGAAGCCGTCTTCCTTCTTGGCATCCACCAGCTGCCGAGCCCAGGCCAGAATCCTCCTGACAGCTCTGTGGGAGCAGGGAATGTGTCTGTGTTGAGGGTGTCTCCAGAGGGGCCGAGCAGCATGTCCTGGCTGTGAGCCCACCCCGAACTCACAGTGTGTGGCCCTTGAGGGACGCGTGGTGCAGCAAGGTGAAGCCCTGGCTGTTGGTGGCAGTGACATCAATGCCCGGCACCTCAGTGAGGGCCTCCACAATGCCACTGGCGCCGGTGCCCGCAGAGATGGCACAGTGCAGGGGCGTGTTAGCGTGGGCATCCTGTCGATGGTGGGCCAGTGGTCACTTGGTGGCAGGCCTCCTTGACCCCGGGGATGGGACCAGGGGACCCCGCACTCAGCACTCACTGACAGGTTGACATCGCAGCCTAGCTCACACAGGACCTGCACCACCTCCAGGAAGCCCCTCTGCACGGCCACATGCAGCGCTGCACTCCGGGCGCTGTTGAGAGCATTGGCCTGGCACCCTGCACTCAGGAGCAAGCGGGCAGCCTCAGGCTGGTTCCTGACGGGAGAGGAGGCGGAAGGGTGCTGTGCCCACTGGTGGAACTGCAGGCCCAGCCCCCACCGAGCCTGCCGGCCTCACCCCAGGGCTGCATAGTGCAGAGCCGTGTTGCCCTCGTCATCCGGCAGGTCCATGCCTGCCCGGGACTGCAGCAGCAGACGCACCAGCTCCACCTGGCCTAGGTAGGCAGCCACCTGCAGGGCCGTCCTGCCCTGGTTCTTGGTGTCCACCTGCCAGGAGCGCCAGCAGGTTAGTTCCCGGCCCTCTGCCCCCTCCCTGGGGCTGGCCAGGCATGGGGACAGAGGGCAAGGTCTCAGGAGCGTGCCTGCTCAGGGTGCCTCCGCAGCAGGTCCAGAGCCCGGGCCATGTTGCCCAGGGCCACCTCCACCACCAGCCTCCCTGGGTGCTCCAGGTCACTCTTCTGGGATCGAAGCTTGTCCAGGGCAACGCTCAGGGAGCCTGGGGTGGGGGCTGAGGTTGAGCAGTGGTCAGGGGCAGCCCCACCCCCCACCGGTGTCCACTGCTGGGGGCCCGCACTTTTGTTCTCCCTGGCACGCTCAGCCACGTCCAGGTTGGCATCCTCCTCGGGCCGATAGGCTACCAGGCAGGAGGGGCTGAAGGTCCACAGCTGACCACCAACCGCCACACGCAAGTTTCCGTCTCCGAAAACCTTCACCACTTTCCCGACTCGGCCCAGGGCCTGAGGAGAGGGTGGGGTCACAGGCCAGTCTCCCTGGGTGTGAGGGAGGTGGGGTGGGGCAGGGGTGGGGGTCTCACAGGCGCCATGTCATCTGTCCACTCGCCGTGCCCGGCCTGCAGCTGCTTCGCTGTGTCAAGGTCGTCGATGACCCGCACCACATCACCCACCCAGAAGGAGTTGTGCTGAGTGAGAGAGAGGCCTGTGAGGGGTCCCCCAGGTCAGTGTGGCTGCCCAGGGTCGGGGAGCAGGAGGCACCCCAAGCTCCACAGGCTAGGCAGGCCTGAACCTGACTCCAGCCCCTGATCAGAAGCACAACCAGAGGGTCTGGCTGGACAAGGGCCCCTGGTGACCAGGGCAGCCCTGGGTAGTTCAGCCCCAGTGTCAGGAGGGTGACAGCTGAAGAGACCGTGGCAGCAGCATATCCAGACTAGACAGAAGCCAGCTCTGGGCTGGTGAGAAGCCCAAGGCAGGCCTGTCCCTCACACAGATGGGGGAGCAGGCAGCCTGGCCAAGGCCAGACCAGAAGGGCGTGGGGTGTGGCCCCAGCATGACCGGAGGCAGGGCTGGAACATGGGAAGCGAGATCAGGGCCCACTCCCCCACCCCGGAACCTTTCCTGGTAACTCCCCCCACACCTGTGCCCTCACCCGCACAGGACTTGCTCTACAAACCACCTGTCTTGTGACCCTACACACACCCTCGAAAGCCCCCAGGATCCTGAGCTCCAGGTCCTGAGGTGAGTGATGGCACAACCCCTCCCTGGCACCCACTCCTTCCCAAGGCCCCTCCTAGCCACCCATCGACCTCCCACCTCTTCCACTCCCTATCGGTGAAGTCCTGCTTCCCCAATGCCTCTCCCCAGCCAAGCACCACCCTCTGTCGGAATGGACCTTCCCACCCCTCACCTCCCACATGCTCCCCACTGCAGCACTCACAGGAGCACTTTGGAAAGTAAACCAACCACGTGGCCTCCCCCATAAAGCTGTGGGGGGCTTCCTGCAGCCCTGCCCAGCTGCCAGTGGCTCCCCATGCCCCACCCTCCTGTGTCCCTTCACGCCTGGCCCCCCGGGACCCCCCAGACCCTCCTCCCTCAGGGCTGAGCAGGTCTACGGAGGGGGTGTGGAAGCAAGTGGAAGGGGCTCGGCCCAGCCCCCCATGCACCTTGGTGAGAGCCCCAGGGTGGAAGGTCCAGCGGGTCTCGTGGCTGAACTGCACACGCACGTCCCCACGGTCCGTGATGCGGTGCACGGTGCCCGTCTGTCCGATACACTGTGGCGGGTCGTGGAGGCTGTGGCTAGGGGTCCAGGGCATGTGGGGAGGGGAGGGCACAGGGCTAATGGGCGGGGCAGCTCACCTCCGCCATCCTGGGGTTCCACCCGCCATGGCCTTCCTGCATCTCCCTCAGGATGTCTGTGTCCAGCAGACACGTGACCTTGTCCCCAGGCTGGAAGGGCTGGCCATCGGCACTCACCCTGCGCTGCAGCTCTGCTGGCTTGCCTGGAGGCGGGCAGCAGGCCCCGCTCAGGCAGCACCCCTCTCTTCCCCTCCCCGCCCTCCCCTCAGAGACTTCCCAGGCCAGCCCCAGCCCAGCACTGCCCCAGGTTCAGCCAGGGCAGGACAGCAGCTGGGCAGCCCTTACCGAGCCTCGGGAGGTGCTCCTTGTAGTAGAAGCCACCAGCCGCCTCTCCCACGCACTTGAGGTCCACCTTGCCCTTGTGGCCCACGCGGTACACATTGGTAGTGCCATCGGCCCACGTGACACTGGCCACACTCCGGCCCGTCTCCACATCCCAGCCACGAATGTCTACCACTCGACCTGGCTTCCCTTCCCCTCCTGGAGAAACAGTGGTCCCACCAGCAGGCTAAGCTCATGCCACAAGACGCAGCCACAGCCGATGCCTGCCCAGCCCCCACCTTCCCACCCTGGACCCCCACTCACCATCCTGCGAGCCCCACTCCCAGTCGGGGCCCCGCACCACCTTCGCCCCCTGGAAGATGCCCCTCAGTGGGATCCTTGGGAGGCCCTGGCGGGGACTCAATGTGACCCTGCAAGAGAGCGTGTCCCGGGCCATGCAGGATGGCAGTGACGGCACAGGCCCTCTGCTCTGCCAGCCTTGCTCCTCCACACCCAGGGCCGAGGACGACTGGCCCAGCAGTTCAGTGCCCTCCATGCTCTGGGCCTGGGGTAAGTCTGCTGACCATGTTCCTCCAGGGGACCGACCCTGATGCGGGGCTGGGAGGGCGCCCCGGGCCCACCCTCACAGTGCGGCCTCTGTGTGCAGTCTCCACACCTGCTGCATCCCAAAGAGCTGGGGACCCTTTGCCAGGCTGTCTCCTAAGTTCGGCACAGGGCCTGTTCCAGGGAGGGCTCAGCACATGGGTAATGCAGGAGTGAGAAGTGCAGGCCTGGCCACATGTGCCCAGACAGCTGAGCCCTGCTCCACCTCTGGCCACATGTGTGAGGAGTGCCAAATAGACAAGGGGACAGGGGATGGTACCTCTGGGTGCACACCCCAACCCAGTGGCCTGTTCCCCAGCCTGCCCCCTGACCACAGCAAAGGAGCCTCCCAGCCAGACCAACAGCTCTTCCCCAGCTATGCCTAGGGGCTGGCTCCCAGTGTGGGCTGCCCACTGCCTGGCCGAGGGCCTCCACGGCGGTTGCTAGCTGCACAGCCACACAGGCCACAGGCCACTCTCAGGGCCCACCATGGCTACACTGGGAGCCACGCCTGGCTCTGGGGGGGGGGGGGTACTGGGACAGAGGAGACCCCACCCACGGCACCACCCTCTGCAGACCTGCTCAGTGGACATGGTTGCCTTGCACAGGGGATGGGGGCTGGTGTCAATGTCCAGGCCCCTGGAGTGACCATGACTCAGGCCACTCTTCAAGGAAATGGCTCAGGAAGGCCTTGACCTGCCCCTGGGGAATAGTTAGTAGGGGGCAGCTACAGTCCTCCAGAGCCAAGACCTGGGCGGGTGTCGGAGGTGCTTGCCAGGGTCTCACAGCCCACATCGCGGTGAGCCGTGGCTGCAGAGGCGGCGGCTGGACTCACGGGCGCGAGTGGGCTGTCTCGTAGCGCTCGAAGGCGTGAGTGAGGTCGTGCTTGCTGTTCAGGTAGCACTGCGTGCACAGGTCGTAGTCCACGCAGACGCGGCACTTCCAGCGCATGCCCCGCAGGCCGTGTTTCTTGCAGCAATCACAGATGATGTTGGGGTGCCGCACGCCTGGGGGCGGGGCAGGGTCAGGGGGGGTGGGCGTGCCCCGCCCCCCGCCCGCCCCGGGCACGCACCGATCTGGGCGTTGTCGTAGAGTAGCAGATCGTGCGCGCCCTGGTAGCCCGCGCGGTAGTTGGTGCGGGTGCCGTGGTCCCACTGCACGACCACAGTGCGATCGGGGGTCGAGGGGCTGCCGTGGCGGCCGAGCTCCACCACCGTGCCCACGCCGCCCTCGCCGCCGTCCTGCTGGCCCCACTTCCAGTCCACGCCGCGCACCACGCGCATGCCCACCTGCACACCCGCCTGAGGGTCTGGGTCCATGGTGGGCGGTGGTGCTCTGGGACCTGCAGGCAGAGGGCACCCTCAGGCCACAGCAGGGCTGCCAGAAAAGCGGGATGGGTACCCAACCTGGAGAGCTGGGCGGGGAGAAGTGTAGTGAGCATGCGCGCTGGAGACCGCAGGAGGCCCGTGGCCACCCCACAGCAGCAGCAGCGGGGGAGAGCAGCCCGAAGGGCACAGGTAGCAGCGCCCTGGTGGGTGAGTGGTCACCTCTTTGAAAAGATCCCTCCAGCTGCCCTGTGGTGAGCTGCAGGAATGGGGGGTAGTGCCCATGAGATGACCGTGGATCCCTGGGACCCTGGGGACAAACCTGGCAGGGGAGGTCCCCTCAGCAAATGTTGTGTTTAGGAATGAGTGGAGTTGGCTCCCAGACAGCAATGAAAGGTCAGACAGCAAAGCTGACAGAAGGAAACAGAAGGTGCAGCCAGTTGATGGGCGCACAGCGCTGCAGCTCAGAGCTGCTGCTCACCAAGACACCACTGACACTGAAAAGGCAGGGACACCGGACCTGCTCGCGGTCCGCGCATCCCGCACAGGCCTTGTGCCCGCCACGTGGAAAGGGAGCCTACGTCAGGGAACAGAGCAGACACTCCACATAAAACAGGCCAAACACTGGAACAGGGGCCACACAACAACAAAACCACACAGGGCTGGTCACCAGGCCGCCGCTCACCAGTGTGATAGCACCCACGGCCTTCTCTGGAGAACCGTGGCCCAGCTGCTCCGGGTGTGTACAGCACCCTGCCTCGTGTCCTCCAGGGTGAACTGGGTGGGCTAGCCCCAAGGGAGCAGGAGCCCACCCCACCTCACCAGTGGCTGTTGGAAGGTGAACCTCGCACACACGTTGAAGGGTAGCAGCCACCTGCCTGACACGGATTCCATTTACAGAAAGATCACAAACAGGACAAGCAAATCCCAGGTGCTGGAGTCAGGGAGACTGGCAGAGGCGGCCAAAGGGGCCCCGGGACCAGGGAGGTACTATTTCCTGATCCAGAAATACATGCCTGTTCACCTTGCAAACTGGGTTCACTCATGTCCTGTGCCTCCCTCATTAAGTGATTCTTCAGTCAAGGTTCTCTAGCAACATGAATGGACTTGAAAGACAGTGAAGAGAGAAACCCACAGGACCTGAAGGAGGGCTGAGGGACCCTAGCAGGTAAGGCAGCAGTCACCACTCCGTTTCTGGAGACTGCCTGAGGAGCGGAGCGGGCCTCGTGTAGCTGTCGGGACTCTGCAGCTGGGGAAGACTCGATGGGGCACTGCCCTAGACAAAGCTGGGTGTGAACCCCGCAGTCTGGCTGCACAGCTTGTGGGAGGCCAGAGAGAGACCCTGAAACTGGCTGGGGTGCAGCCGAGCTGCTTCCAGCTCCTGTGAGGGCCTAGTAGCCCTATACAGCCACTGGGCACTTAGGCCAGTCCAGGGAGGAAAGCCACATCAGCCCTCCACCCGGGCCCCACTCCAGGGTCCTGGGCCCTGCTGCACCCCCAGCCCGACACTCAGCATCCCAGGCCTGGCCAGCTCAGGAAACACCTTGGCCCAGCTGAGGCCGCCGATGGGCAGTGGCAGGAGGCAGTGGCCAGCCCGGCCCAGCTCTGAGGCCTGCATCCAGCACTGGGTCGGCAGGGTTCTTGGCCCCTGCCTACCCTGAGGGTGCAAGTGAATGACCCCTCGTGTTCTCAGGCGTACGAGCTGCTCAGCCAACTTGGTCTGCAAATTCTCCTTTCTCCCGGGCAGGGTCCTGGTGAGGGCTCCTTCCTCCCCTGCCCAGGACCTCTGGGGCTTCCACAAACAGGTGGACATTTTGAAAAGGATGAACCTTTCTGACCCAATAGCTAATTAAGAGCCTTTCCTCAGAGAAATCACTCATTGCTGATTCACCTGGACATCCTCACCTCTTGGGCCACACCACCCCTGTGGCCTGTCCTGCCCTCCCCTCTGTGGTCTCTGCAAAGATGAGTGCCAAGGCCCGAGACCACAGCAGGCTCCAGCAACAAGGGCTTCTGGTCCTTCCACAGAGTACAGCCACACCCAGACCATGTCAAGAATGACCGTGTGAAAATGCCCTGACTGGTGCCAGCAAGCCCCAGACAAGGGGAGGGCCCCTGCGGCTGCCACCTTGGCAGTCAGGGATGGCAGGCCACCCACATGTGACCCCAGCAGCCTGCCTGGTGCCTCTCCTTCAGCAGCTGCCACATGCGTGACTCAGGCTGAGCAGCACCAGCCTGGCAGAGTGGTGTCACTGTCCCTTAGGGCACAGGCCCCATCCGGAACCTCGCCAGGCTGCAGACCTCTGCCAGACCCCCCCACACACCCCTTCCCTGCCCAGGCACACCTGTTGAGCTGCAGTTGGCCAGAACAGCCTCTTTCCAGGCAGCTACAGACAAATACGGACACACAGGCCCAAGTGAAGACCCCTGCTTGCAGGGGCACCCCAAATGCAAAGCCCAGAAACTAGTCTCACACTCAGATAAAGAACTCAAGGAGGAAAGGACTCCAGTGCCATTAGCCAGTGCTGTGGACACAGACAGGGTGGCATGCCCTGTGAGCCTAGCCTCGGCCTGCCTGGCCAGCCACCCCACCTGCCTGTCTACTGGCCTATGAATCCATTGGCCAGGTGCTGCAAGACCGTCTCCAAGAAGACATGGGGCGGGGGCACCCCCAAGCAGGAAAGCAAGTGTGGCCTGGCCTTCAGGGGGTGGGCACAGAACGGAGAGTGGGGTCAGGGTGCCTGGCAGGGTCTGTGGGAAATCAAGGCCAGGCCTCAGCTGGTGAGTGGCAGCATGTGGAGCCGCTGGGTAGGATTACCAGGGCGCCTCCAGCCAGTACCTGCTGTCCTCACACCCGGTATTTTTAGCACAGCCAGACAGTTCTCTTCCAATCCGGCCAGGAAACCACCACCCTCCCAGGGCTGACCCTTACAGGAGCCCACCAGCCCACATGGGACACACCTGGGTGGGGAACACTAAGCCTTGGGTCCCCTCCCACCCCTCACTTCTCTTGTCCAGACCAACACCCCTTGGGGAGGACAGAGGAGTGTCCGGCTCTGTGGGCACCCAGTCTGGGAGCCTCCCTGTCACCTCCCCCCCACACCTTATCCCTGGAGGTCTTGGGGTCTGCCCTCTGCTTCAGCACCTCCGTCCAGCATGGCATCACCTGGAGCCTGAGCAGGGCTTCCAGCAACGCCTGCCTGCTGTCCCCTCCTCCGTATTTGCCACAGCAATGGGGCACCGGCTCCTACGTCTCAGAAGCACCTCAGTACAGCATCCTAGGACCCTTGTGAGGTGAGCCAGGTGGCTTTCCAGGCCTCTCCACCACCTTCCTCCACCCGCTGCCCTGCCTGATCTTTGTCACTGTCATCCCTGGGTCCAGCATATGGCCAGTTGGGTTCCATGTGACATCAGGTCCTGGGGTCAAAGCTCACCACCTCACCTCAGGAGGTCCCACTAGGGTGTGTACAGAGAGGGTGGCAAGTGGGGAATGGACCAGGGTCAGGAGCAGGTAGGGGCTAGGAAGGGAACCCCAATTCCAGTGGGAAATTCACCCAGAGAGTTATTTATTTTTCTTCCTTTGCCAGAAACACTGCACTCTGCCAACTTCCCCGGAGTTCGCAGGCCAGGTCCAGGGCTGGCACCCAGACCTCCTCAGAGGCTGTCACTACGAATGTTTAAAGTGACTGAGGCTGCCAGGGTGTCAGGATGTGTGCGACAGGCCTGCTTTAGCAAAGTCAAATCTTACCTTAGAACACACACCAGCTTCGCGCCAGCATCCCAGACATTTAGCTTCTATTTCCTGGGTCACAGATTTGCTCAGCCACCAAGATTTCCTGTTGGAAACCAGGAGCCATTGCCGACACAGACCACAGCAAACCAAACCGGTAGCCAGCCAGCAAGTCTGGGGAAAAATGGTTTAAAAAGGCAGTTTCACACTTTCAGCATTTATCTCAACCAAACAAGTGGCCTCAGGTCCACTCTGTCGACTGCTCGTTCCCCTTTTCACAAGGAACTGCCAGCTTGTGGGGGGCAGAGCTCTTTACAAACCAGGCACTGGAACAGTGTACAAGTAAGGTGATCCCCTATTTGGGAATGTTTTTTTGGAAAAACGTAAAAGCCGTCAAGATTAAATCACATTTGGCTAGGAGTTGGCAAAACGCCTTTATTCAGAAGAATAAAGTTGCATGAAGTGGAGACGGGGTGACAGAGGCAGCCACTCCTCTCCCTGCACCCCTAGTACCTGCTGCTGCCGGAATCAACAGGCTCCCATCATGTGGCAGCTCTGGCTAAGACAGAGGTGGACATCCGGGGTGGGGTGAAGCCCTGAGACAGAGCTGAGGAAACCCGACTTGGCCCAGCAAGAGACCTGCTGGGGGGTGGCCCAAAGGAAGTGCAGGGTGGTCACCACCTAGATGGAAGCCCTCGACTGGAGTGTCACGCCCCAAACACTGCACCAGGCCCACTGTGGTTGGGATCATGACGTTCAGGCCAGAGAAATGGTGAGAGGACTCACCAGGAAGGATTGGATTGGTCAGGGCTTCCACACGCTTAAGCCGCCTGACCCCAGCCCCACTGGTGCCCACCAGGAGTCTGTCTGGCACCTTTGCTAATTTCTTCAGTTAGTTCTGAACTCAGAAGGGAAGAGGGAGAATTATTTATCAACAACACCCGCCCCCCAACACACACACACTCAAGAATAAGCAAAACCCCTCTGTCATGCCACCAGACAGAATGAATCACGTGGTGTGAGCGTCCAGTCTAAGCTACCACACTGCAAGCCCGTCACGAGCTCACCTGTCTGGCCGTGCAGTGCCCCCGCTGCCCGCCGTGAGCCTGCTGGGCTGCGGCCCCGATGCCTGGAGACCTGGGCACCTGCACCGAGCTTGAGCGCAAGCCCCGACCTGTGGCAGCGGGAGACGCGCAGTTAGCACCTCCGACGGGACCGCACGGCCAGGGCTCGCCTGTCTGCTGCTGGGCTGCCCGCTGTCCACGGGCCGTGCCCGGGCCGGCGCCCGCGACACCCAGGCTGCCTCAGGAGCCTGCCTCCTGCCCTGCAGGGCTCCCTGGGCCGGGCCGCCTGGGTGGGGCGGGGGGCTGGGGAGATGGCAGGGCCCGCGCTGAGCCCTGGCTACGAGCGCCAGCCGGGGCAGCGGGACGCCGGGGCAGCGGGACGCCGGGTCAGGCGGGCGGGACAGGACGCGGCGGGGCGCCCACCCCGCAGCTGACCCCGCCCCCCTGGGGTCGCCCCGCCCCCTGTCACTCCACCCTCTTGCCTCGGGAAGGCGCTGAGGCCCTGGCGGCTGCCAGACCCCTGCCCCGGCTGCGGTGTCACCGTCGACCGGTCCACTTGCCCGGAAGTTTGCGTCCCGCCCGATCGGCGCGGGGACCCCGGGGACCTGAGGAACGCGAGTCTGTCAGCCAGCCGGCCGGCCTAGGGCCCCTCGGCTACTCGGCACGGACCAGCCAGGCCAACCCGCCGGCGCGCCGGAGCCCACCGGCTGAGGCTGCCGAAGCCCCCAGCGCTCGGGCTCCTGGGGCCGCCGCAGGGCCTGCCGGGAGTTGTAGTCCACAGCCCGCGAGCGCCAGAAGCGGGAGCCGGCCTGAACCACAATTCCCAGAAGGCCCCGCGGCGGCGCTGACGCAGGCGGCTGCCAGGGGCACTGCAGCCGAGTGGGCGGACTGGTGAGCGGGCGGGCGTGATGGAGGGAGCCCCGGCCCCGGAACGACAGGAAAGCCCACTTCCCCGGGAAGAGCGGGGGCTCGAGCTTGGCTCTGCGCCGCCGTGGACTCAGGGCGCGCTCGCGTTGGACAGCGTGGGACGCACGTCGTCAGAGGGCTGCGGACTGCGGAGGCCTCATGGGACTGTCACCACACCGGGGGCAGGCCGAGCGGCGGTCTCCCGAACGGGAAGAGTCCGGGCTCCTTGTCGGGTGCGCTCGGGGATATTGTCGCCCCGGGTCACCGAGGGTCGAGCTCGCGCGGCGACTGGACTCGGCACCAGAGGGCAAGCACCTGAGTATCCAATCCAGGCAGCGCGCGGACTCGAAGCCACGCCCTCTGTCCCAGGGGTGGGGTCTACACCGGAAGTGCGTCAGTGGGCGGGGCGTGTCGCTCTCCCTCGGCCCTACGTGGCGCTCTTGGGTTCGGAGACGCGTTCCGTTGCCGGGGAGACGGAGGCTGCGGGAACTTGGGTGTCGGGCTGCAGCATCCTTGGCGGGCCCTTCGGGACGCTGAGATGGGGCGTGCTCACGGCCAACTCTTGATATAATTTGTTTTAAAATCAAAATATCCTTAACGCAGAACGAAGGCTAGTAAAAATCACGGTCGTTTCTGTGCCCCACAGAGGCAAATACTTTCAACGATGGTAGCTTTTCCTGTAACAGGAACCTCCAGGTTTCTAAAGCAGAGGCTGCTAGTTGTTTAGGTATTTAAACATTTCTGGGGAGTTCCAGATAAGGTCAGTGAGAACTTGGTTTCCAAACAACTCTGCCACCTCCCTGCCCCCATGACCACGTGACCTCCTTACCCGTTAGGATTAGGTCAGCTGTCCGGGTGCGTTTCTATAACTGCTCGCTGCACCCTGTTATTGCGTAAAATCGTGCCTCCATTCTTGCACAGTATTTCTTTTTCTCTTGAGTTAACACTTAGTATTTTTATTTTTTTCTTAGTATGTTTCTTATGCCTAGAGTTTTACTAAACCATAGCTAATGTTTACCCAAGGCTCTACCATTTTTGCCACATGCCTCTTGATAACATTTTCTAAAGTCTCAGACATATTCTATTTAATTCTGCCCTCCTGTTCCAATCCAGACTAATTGCTTTCGAAGCCCCTGTACCAGGCTGTCATCTTGAGCTTTTCTCAGCGAGAATCCTTGTGGCTCTCTTTGCCTTTCTCCTGTGTTGGAGTCCCTGTCTCCTGGAATCTGTGCTGACCCTGTTCTTGGTTTACTGTCTCATTTTGCTGAAGTCAGCCCTCTAGTCGCTTCCTGGGAAGGGTCCATGTCTGAAATGTGTTTATTCTGCTCTCACTCTGATTAATAGTTTGGCAGGGTATAGAATTCTAGGTTGGAAATACTTTTCCTTCAAGATTTTTGAAGTCTTCGTTTTTGGGTTTTTTTGTTGTTGTTGTTATTGTTTTGTTTTGCTTTCAACTCCCAGGGCTGCAGTCGAACACTCCAAAGCCATTCTGATTCCTGATGATTTGTATGTGATCTGGTTGTTCTCTGTGAAAGCGTTTAGATCTTCTCTTTATCCTCGGTGTTGTCAAGTGTCACAATGATATTCCTTGATGCGGACCTTTCTACCCATGGTCCTACACACACAGTTGTCCTCTTCTTCCTAGAAGTTCATGTCCATCAGCTTGGGAGCTTTTAAATTTTTTTCCTTTATTGATTTTAGAGAGAGAGGAAAGGAGAAGGAGAGAGATAGAAACATTGATGAGAGCCTGGCCAGTGTGGCTCAGTGGTTGAGCATCGACCTATGCACCAAGAGGTCACTGGTTCAATTCCTGGTCAGGGCATATGCCAGGTTGTGAGCCAAATCCCCAGTGGGGGGCATGCAGGAGGTGGCCAATCAGTGTTCTCTCTCATCGATGTTTCTATCTCTCTCTCCCTCTCCCTCTCTCTACAATCAATAAAAACATCCTCAGGAGAGGATTATTGGTCTTTGATCCCAGTTTCTTGCACAGAGCTCCAAAAACTCTTGAATTTCCTAAGTGAAAAGCGTCTTAAAGGTTATTTTGATATTCATCACAAGCCTTTTATAACCACAGTTTGTGTTAAGGTGGTTTTTAAAAAGCCTCTAAAGATAGGGCTGGTTGCCAGGGGAGCCAACCATGTAATTAGAGGGTTGGAATGCTCAGCCTCACCCCCTGACCTGCAGGGAGATGAGAGAGATTTCGTTCAATCACCAATAGACAATGATTCAATCAACCGTGCCTATGAATTGAAGCCTCCATAAAACAAACAATAATGACGAGGTTTGGAGAACTTCTGGGTTGGTAAGCTCATGGAGATTTGGGGAGAGTGTTGTGTCCAGAGAGAGCACAGAAGCTCCCTGCAAGCCCTGGCGGGTTTGGCTCAGCAGTTGCAGCATCGGCCTGCAGACCAGAGAGTCCTGGGTTCGTTCCTGCTAGGGGCACGTACAAAAAAAAAAAAAAAGAAGCAGCTCCCTGCCCTTTTCCCCACACCTGGCCCTGTACATCTCTTCTATGTCCTGTTAAAATAAACTGGTAATCTATTACGTAAACTTTTCCTGAGCCCCGTGAACCGCTTTAGCAAATCAATCAGATCTGATGAGGGGGTTATAAGAATGTCCAATTTATAGCCAGTTAATCAGAAACACAGGTGACAACCTGGATTTGCAATGGAATCTAAAATGTGTGTGCGCACACGCCCATCAGTCTTATAGGACTCAAGCCCTTAACCTGTGGGATCTGATGCTACCTCCGGTTAGACAGTGTCAATATTGAGTTAAATTGGACCTTGTTTGTGAAGATGTAGAAACATCAAAATGGTTGGAGAGGTTTGACAGGAAAGGTGGGGACAACGGGGTTCTGGAACCACAGTGGGACATAAGTAACCTCGCTGCTATGATTCCAAGCTGTAGTCTGAATCAACCTAAATGTTAAGCAGAAGGTGAACCTCTCAGATAGAAAGTCAGTATGTGGGATCAGGAGGACTGTGGCCCTGAACCAGCAACAACAGGTGAAAAAGTCATTCGCATGCCAACAGGACCCAGGTTGACTGGCTGCACTGGCTCACGCGTGCATTGACCCAAGAGCAGCTTCAGAACAGCAAAGAATGAAACTCCAGCATTCACAGTTGTCGAATGAAAAGAAGGCCGCAGCAGATGCTGAAGGAGGAGAAGTAATGTGACATTGATAAGGGAGGTGAAGACCCTGAGAATGTGGGGCTGTGTGAACCCTGAGGACTAAGAAGAGCTCCTTGTGACTAATTGTGCTAAAAAAAAAAAAAAAAAAAAAAAGCCTAACAGCCATGTGGACACTAGCAGCCACTTCTCCACAGGGGACTCTCACACAAAGTGCACGTCAGGGAGAATCTCTGTGCTAACCTGCCTGCACTGTGGTTCTACCGTCTGAGCCAGCCCTTATAAAGGAGTTCCTGGAGTCCTAGTTCAACCAATAAGACTGAGGCTTTGCCCATCAAACCAGGAGCTGTGCAGCTCTGACCAATCACAGCAGCTCTGTTCTGACCAATCAGGGACCCAAGGGTGGGGACTTCTGTCTGTTTGTGCCAGCACCCCTGTGGCTTGGGGAGTGCACCTTTCCCCAGCAGCTGCACTGTAGCACCAGGGAGCTGTTCCACAGTCATGCTGTGTTACCATCAAGCTGTTTGTACTAAGGTTTCCTACACTGCATCCCAAATTGGGGATTGCTGTTGGCATTGAATGGGTGCCAACGACTGTCGGTTGACAGCAGCAAGCAGTGGGGAATGTCACCAAGAAGGCCATCTCCGCTTCCTCAACGAGAGCAAACTGAGCCCAAGATGACTAGAGAAGAGAAACAAAATCAAATGGTGTTGCTGACAAAAATGCTTGTGAGTGAAATTCTACTGGCTGTCACAGGTGAAGACATTTATTCCGTAGCCAAAGATGCACAGCCCGCGAGCTGGTGGCCCTCAAGGCACTGGGTGGACCAGAAAGCTGTGAAGGTAGTGGGAGGGGCGGGCACGGAGTCATCTGACACCAATGAGGAGGAATTACAGCACCGAGGAAAAAAAACACCAGCTGTTACATGACAAACAGAAGGAAGGAAAGCGACCAACAGCAAGGGTCACAAAAAGCAAACTGACCCCTAAAGAACCCATCGTGATCAGAAGCAAGAGAAGCAGCCGGTGATGTTAATGAAGAGGACGGAGCTCGGAAGAAATGACACTGGTTTCAGAGCCGAAAAAGCACTGAAGAGGCAGCAGAGCAGGGAAGTTCGAGCAGGACCCACAAGCCCGTCTGCAGCTCTTGGAGCAACTGTAGCTCAGGTCCTGGTCCAGTGCCCCACCTCCTTCTAAAAGAGGCCCACTGGGAGCAGGTCCCCAACAGCTGAGGCTGGACATGGTGTAGTGGAAGTCACTCTGGCAGAACTTCAGTGGAGAGCTGCAGGGCTAGAATGAAGATCAGCAGTAGGCGGACCTCTCATGGAAACCGCAGGGAAGGCGGAAGTGGGATCACCTCACTGGACAGTTGGACCACTCCTTCCCGTCCCAGTCAGGGTCCAGATAGACGTAAGATAGATGACACCACGGAAATCTTAGTGGGCCAGGCATCAGCATAAGGATCAACACCTCCCCCTCGAAAACACAGGAGTGACGTGGAAGGAATACCATGATGCTCAAAACGCTCTGTGTTTATGGGTTTGTCTCATTAGAGAGGCATGTTATGGCATGTAGGTGACACCATCATCTTTTAAAAGAAAAAGTCGGTAGCCCAGGCTGGTTTGGCTCAGCAGTTAGTGTCAGCCTGAGGACCAAAGGGTCTCGGGTTTGATTCCCAGTCAAGGGCACAAACCTGAGTTGCCGGTTCGATCCCCGGCCCCAGTCAGGGTCGTGAGGGAGGCAACCAATTGATGTTTCTCTTTCTCTCGCCCTCCTATCCACTCAATAAAAAAAAAAAAAAAAAAAAAAAAAAAACAATGGAAAAATATCCTTGGGTGAGGATTAACAAAAAATAAATAAAAATAAAAACATCTGTAAATAGGTGTACTTTTTCCAAATGTTGCTCCGAATTACTTAGGATTTCTTTGTATTACTTTTTCTTAAAAAAAAAATAGTGTGTAGCCCTGGCTGGTTTGGCTCAGCGGTTAGAGCATCGGCCTGCGGACCAGAGTGTCCCAGGTTCAGTTCCTGCTGGGGGCACGTATCTCGGTTGCAGTTTGTCCCCAGCCCTGGTTGGGGTCGTGTGGGTGGCAACCACCTGATGTGTCTCTCTCACATCGATGTTTCTCTCTCTCTCTTCCTCCCTCTCTCCCTCCTGCTTTATCTGAAGATGAATGCAAAAATGTACTTGGGTGAGGATAAAAAAAAAAATAGTGTGTAGATGTTAATATTTTATAACTTGAACTATAAGCACACCATCCTCTTCCAGATGTAATGTTCTTAAATTATTCTTGCGTGTTCCATGTCAATACAGCTCTTTAATTCACTTTTGTTAAAAAACATTTTTTAATTTTTAATTAATTTTTAATGTATTTTTATTGATTTTTTAACCCTCACCTGAGGATATTTTTCCTTTTTATTTTATTTTTTTATCCTTACCTGAGGACACTTTTTTTTTGTATTTATTTTCAGATAGAGTGGAGGGAGGGAGGGAGACAGAGAAACATCGATGTGAGAGAGACACATCAAGTGGTTGCCACCCACACAACCCCAACCGGGGCCAGGGACAAACTGCAACCAAGGTACATGCCCTTAGCGGGAACTGAACCTGGGCCTCTCCGGTCCGCAGGCCAACGCTCTAACCGCTGAGCCAAACCGGCCAGGGCTCCATTTATTTTTAGACAGAGTGTGAGGCAGGGAAAGAGAAAGAAATATTGATGTGAGAGAGGTTGCCTCCCACACGACCCTGACCAGGGCCAGGGACTGAACCGCAACCAAGGTACGTGCCTTTGACTGGAATTGAACCCAACACTCTTAGGTCCGTGGACCGATGCTCTAACCACTGAGCAAAACTGGCCAGGGATTTATTAATTTTTTAGAGAGAGGAAGGGAGAGAGAGATAGAAGTATCGATGTGAGAGAGACACATCGATCGGCTGCCTCCTGCATGCCCCTCTGGGGATCGAGCCCACAACCCAGGCACGTGACCTGACGGGGACTCGAACCAGGACCTTTCAATTCATGGGACGACACTCCATCCACTGAGCCACACCGGCGGGCTAATTTTTAATTTATTTATTGATTTGAAAGAGAGAAAGAAACATCAATTTGTTGTTCCATTTATTTATACATTCAGTGGTTGATTCTTGTATGTGCCCTGACAGGGAATCAACCCCACAACCTCGGTGTATTGAACAATGCTCTAACCAACTGAGCTGCCCAGCCAGGGCCTAATATTTTTTTCAGATAAATTGCAGGACACGGGTCAGCGTCCATGGAGAGTTGGAGAATTGCTCAGTGGTGTGAAAACGCACAGCGGGGGCTCTCACATATCTCTAAGTTCATGTCGACTTTCCCTGATTCCTCATACATAATGTTCTTCGTAAGTGCTTTTTTTTCTCATCTTGGTTTAATTATAGGTTTTCAAAGCCTTTCTTCTGCTTTCTGCATTGGCTCTTCCATCCAGGTTCCCCTTCTCTACTTGCTTTGGTCTCTCCACTTCAGTTGAAAGCATTCCTCGAATGTCTGGCGAGCGCTCTTTCCCTGTTCAAATATAAGGGTGAGACAGTGTTGGGTAGGATCGAACCCCACTGAGTGTCAGAAAACCTTCGAATAAAAGTGTCTTAAACAAGACACAGGATGAGTCTTCTCTTAGGTAGAGGTGGTCCAGAGCTGTTTCCTCCACGGGGAGCTCCAGAAGGAGGAGTGGGGAGATGCATCTACCACTGACACCCCATTGGCCAGAACTTGGCACATGTAGCTGCAAAGGAAGCTGGGAAATGTAGTTTTTCCCTGGGTGACTTACCCAGGTAAGCTAGTGGTGAAGTCACTAATAAATAAGGGAAAAATGGATATTGGGAACAATGGCAGTCTCTGCCCTTAACAGCTGGGTGGACGCTCAGCTCACCTGCGCAGGGCTCAGCATCCCTAGCCCACTGCAGAGTCATCCTGGGTGAGCTGGTGAATATTTCTTCTGGGACTCTTGTTTTCTCCCAGGGTGCAAGCCTGGCAGGCTTCCTTCTGGAAGCAGTCAGGAAGGAAGCCTGCTTGCCCCACCCCCACAGAGTGCAGAGTTCCAGTTAACCCCTCTTTTCCGTCTGTTGTCTCTGTGATTCTCTCAAGTGAAATCAACATCATTTTTCAGTGCTTACTAAGTACTGGACACTTGTGTTTTCACAGGTAATCCTTACTCAACCCGCCCAACCAGGTGGTATTATAAGTCCCAGTTTACAGATAAGGACAGTGGGAAGGGGACCGAGGCATGTGCCCACCCAGGGTCATGCTGCTGTGCAGTGGTGTGGGAATGGACCTCAAGGTCCGAGGCCAGGGCCTGGACACACAACCGCGCTGCCCCAAGGGAAGAGTGAGTTCAGACTGCCAGCGAGACCTCTGCTCAGGCTTGAGTCTCAACTGCCTTTCTCGGAAACGTGTTTCTCGGACCTGAACAATAAAAGTAATGAAGGGGCCTGGCCAGTGTGGCTCAGTGGATGAGCATCAACCCATGCACCAAGAGGTCACCAGTTCGATTCCTGGTCAGGGCATATGCCCAGGTTGTGGGCCAAATCCCCAGTGGGGGGCATGCAGGAGGCGGCCAATCGATGTTCTCTTTCATCGATGTTTCTCTCTCCCTCTGCCTTCCTCTCTCTCTAAAATCAATAAAGGAAAATAAAAAATAAATAATAAAGTAATGAAGGGTTCTGCAGTAAGGCCTGCCTCTGCGTTGACTTGCAAGATTTTGCATTTATTCAGGCAAAAACTGGTTAAAATGGTTACTACATAATTTGTTCCCAGAGATTTGAAACATTCAGTGAAACTTTTTAAAACTTTGATTGCATGATGTTGTTTTTTAATTTTTTTTTCTGTTTTTCTTTCTTTATTGATTTTAGAGAGAGAGACAGAGATAGAAACATCAATGAGAGAGAACGATTGGCAGCCTCCTCCATACCCCTCCACTGGAGATTGGGCCCACAACCTGGGCATGTGCCCTGACTGGAAATCAAACCGGCGACCTCTTGGTGCCTGGGTCAACGTTGGCTCAGCCACTGAGCCACACCAGCAGGCAGGTGATGATGTTGTTTTTTAAAGAAAGTTATTGTTTGAGAATAATGTCTTTTTATACCAGGAAATGGTTATCCTGAAGACGTTGAAAAGTTCCCCTCCCCTTTATTATTATTTTTAATCAATACATGTTAAAGTAACAAGCCCTACCCAGAAATTGACCCAAGACAATATGCTCAATTAATATTTGACAAAGGTGGCAAGAGCATACAGTGGAGTCAAGACAGTCTCTTCAATAAATGGTGTTGGGAAAATTGGACAGTTACTTGCAAAAAAATGAAGCTAGACCACCAACTTACACCATACACGAGAATAAACTCAAAATGGATAAAAGACTTAAATGTGACTTGTGAATCCATAAAAATTCTAGAAGAAAATGCAGGCAACAAAATTTCAGACATCATATGCAGCAGAATTTTCACGGATACAACACCTAAGGCAAGAGAAACAAAGGGAAAAAATGAACACATGGGACTACATCAAACTAAAAAGCTTCACAGCAAAAGAAACAACCATCAAAATGGAAAGGGAACCCACTATATGGGAGACCATAATCGCCAGTGATGCATCAGATAAGGGGTTGATTTCCAAAATATATAGAGTGCTCATACAAGTCAACAAGAGGAAGACAAAGAACCCAATTAAAAAACGGGCAGAGGACCTAAACAGACACCTCTCCAAACAGGACATACAAATGGCCAAGAGACATATGACAAAATGCTCAATGTCACTAATCATCAGAGAGATGCAAATTAAAACAACTATGAGGTATCACCTCACACCTGTCAGAATAGCCACCATCAACAAATCATCAAACAACAAGTGCTGGCGAGGGTGTGGAGAAAAGGGGACTCTAGTACACTGCTGGTGGGAATGCAGACTGGTGCAGCCACTGTGGAAAACACTATGGTGTTACCCCAGAAAGTTAAAAATTGAACTGCCATTTGACCCAGTGATCCCACTTCTAGGAATATACCCTGAGAAACCTGAAACACCAACCAGAAAGAATATATGTACCCCTATGTTCATAGCAGCACTATTTACAATAGCTAAGATCTGGAAACAGCCCAAGTGTCCATCAGTAGATGAGTGGATAAAAAAAGCTGTGGTACATGTACACAATGGAGTACTATGCAGCTGTAAGAAAGAAAGATCTCTTATCCTTTGAGACGACATGGAGGGACCTGGAGAGTATTATCCTAAGCGAAACAAGCCAAGCAGAGAAAGACAAATATCACATGATCTCACTTATTTGTGGAATATAATGAACATAACAGTCTGAGGAACAGGGTAGACCCAGAGACGTGGAAGTAGGGTACAGACTGACAACCCTCAGAAGAGGGGGAGGGGGAGAGGGAAGAGCTAAATCACAGAACTTATATGCATGTACGCATAACTGATGGACATGGACAACAATGCTGGGGACAGGGTGAGGGGGATGGGGAGGAGGGTGTCAATGGGGGGGAAAAGGAGAAACATCTGTAACAAAAACAAATTAAAAATAAGTAAATAAAGTAACAAGCCCTAAAAAAATAAATAAATAAATAAAATGAAAGAGTACTGTCCCTACCAGATGGTAAAGCACATTCAGACCCAAACAATTGAAATGGTGGGAGACAGGGCAGAGACACCGTATGCCATGCCTGTGGGGTACAGGCCACCTCGAAAATCCTTGGGGAGAAGGGGGGGCCGTTTAATTGTGAAATTGAGTCCCAAGCTTGTGCCTTACACAGGAACACATCTGGAGTTGACCAAAATTAGATGCTAAATAAAACCACGAAGGTACTGGGGACCCAAAGGACAATGCCTTTTTAGCCTCAGGACTGGGAAGACTTCCTAAACACGACCCCAAATCCAGGAATGACAAAGCGCAGACAGAAGCGTTTTTGCTGAACCACCCCAGGTAAAGCCAGAGGCCAGAAACTGGGAGAACTATCTGTAACTTACAAAGTCTGAGGCTACACTGATGGAAAAAAAAAAGAGACTGTGAAAGACGAACAAGAGAAAATGAGCCAAGGGCACTGCAAGGGCAGAAAACGTTTTAAAATGGAAAGCTTATGTATACACATACACATATACATATATATGTGTGTGTGTGTGTGTGTATATATATATATATATATATTTTTTTTTTTTTATCCTCACCCGAGGACATTTTTTCATTTTTTGTTCAGATAGAGTGGGAGGGAGAGAGAGGAAGAGAGAGAGAAACATCGACGTGAAAGGGACACATCGAGTGGCTGCCACCCGCACGACCAACCAGGGCCGTGGACAAACTGCAACCGAAGTACATGCCCCTAGCGGGAACCGAACCCGGGTCTCTCTGGACCGCAGGCCGACGCTCTAACCGCTGAGCCAAACCGGCCAGGGCTTATGTATATATTTTTAAAGGCAAGAACCCTCAGGGCATTTCTGAAAGGGGAGAAGAACCAAGGAGAACTGGCCCTGGGCACCCCGAGGTGCACCCAGCACCCAAGTCCAGGCCCCGCGCAGCAGTACGCCAGGCGACCGGCAGGTGGCGGTCGCCGTCTGCCCGCAGCTGCGCGCCTTGCGCCCCCTGCCCGAAGCGACCTTAATGCTCAGGATGCTGATCCCCGCGACTGGGACAAGGCACCTTTGTGCAGAAAGCGTCTGTTCGAGGGCAGTGTTTGCTGCTAAGTTTGTGATGTCAAAACGCAGAAAGCAAAGCTTGTCCACTCATAAGGTATTGCCACATAACTTCCACAAGCATCTCTAAGGCATGGAGGGCATGGGGTCCCCCTCCCCTGGCACTATCACCTGCCCCTGCTCTGCCCACCAAGGAGCTCCTACCCCTTAGGTAGAGCATCTGCAGTTGCCTCGGGTTTCCACTGGAACCGATGTGAGCAAGCTGCCCTATGCTCTATGGGGTTCCTGGTAGGGTCATGGGGGTCCCTGGGTCACCATCACTTTCTGCTTCTCTGGGGGAGCTCCTGAGTCCCCCACAGCCCTCCAGGGCCAGAGGACACCTGGCCTGACCTACCCAAGCAGGGGCCTTCTCTGCCTGAGGGGGAAGGAGGAGCCAGGGGCAGGGCCAGGGAGAGCCCCTTCCCAAACCTTTAACCCTGACCCTTGGCTTCAGGCTCTGGTAGAGGCCTTGAGATCTGGTGCTCACCTGGAATTTTGGGGGATGACCAGGAGCTAGTGAGTCTGTGGGGTGCTCCATGGGTGAGTGGGTGTTCCAGAGCGGGAGACCAGCACCCAGGTGAGAACAGCACAGGGTCCACCGCACAGTTGCCAGGAACCCCTCCCCGCCTCCCTGCTCAGGACACAGAGTGGCCCCTCAGCCAGACGTGTGCTCCCTGAACTGAGGTGCTTCTGCTTGGGTAGGTCAGGCCAGGTGTCCTCTGGCCCTGGAGGGATGTCTTGAGCAGTAGGAGGTCTAGGCAGGGATGGGATTGTGTGGCAAAGGTTTTGGGGCCCATCATGAAGACAAGAGTGGGAGAAGGTGGGCTTGCGGGGGGGGGGGTGTTGTTCCCTTTGTCCAGCCCTGAGTCCCTTCCGAGACCATCAGGAGGTCTACCCCAAATCAGAGTAGAGGGTGGTCCGATCTGTACCTGTCTCTTTTGTGTGAAAAATAAAAAAATTTTCACCAAAGGAAGCGTCATCCGTTTGCGCCCTTCCTGTCCAACTCTAAAGGAGCAGAAGCCCTGGGGGCAAAGGAAAGTTTCCGTCCTTGCCTTGTCACCTTCAGAACAGGCGAGACCCCAACTGTGGGTCCCCACCGCGAGTCTGGGATGGGGCACCGTGACCTGTAGGTCCTGCACGTTCCAGGCCTCCCTTCCCCATCCTCCGTGTCCCCGACTGGCATGGCCTAAGGCAGTCGTGGCGTTGCCCTCGTGGCCACGACCCTGGACCACAGCCCGCCACAGCCCATGGGAAAGCCTGGGAGGGGCAAGGAGGGGGTGGAGATCCGAAGTGCGCTCACACGGCTAGTAACGGAAGGGCAGGTGGACCTGCGCGGAGCCCGCCACACCCGAGCGGTCCGGGATGGGAATCTCAAGGCCGGGTGGCCTGCCCCAGGGTTCACGTCCGCCGCCGCGCGTCTGCTCTCCCCTGAGATCCGTCCTCCAGGGACCCACAGGCCACGGCCCAGCGAGGGTTAAGGGGGGGCGGAGCGTGGGGCGGCCCCGCCTCCGCCGCCGCGCCGGGTCCGAGTGCGCACTGGGCGCGGGGGCGGGTCGGAGCGGGCGGCGACGGAGGGCGCGGTGCGGCGGGCGAACGCGGGGAGCGGCGGCGCCGGCGGCGGCGCGGCCCGCGTGACCCTCTGCCCGCGCCCGAGCGCCCGCTAGTCCGCGCCCCGCCGCGCCCGGCCCAGCCGCAGGATGCGCGCCCCGCCGCCGCTGCCGCCGCTGCTGCTGCTGCTGCTGGCCGCCTGCGCGCTGCAGCCCTGCGCCGCGGCCGCCCCGACGCCCCCAGGCTGGGAGCCGGCGGCCGACGCGCCCTGGTGCCCCTACAAGGTGCTGCCCGAGGACACCGAGGCAAGCGGCGGGCGCCTGTGCTTCCGCAGCCCCGCGCGCGGCTTCCGCTGCCAGGAGCCCGGCTGCACGGTGCACGCCTCGGCCGGCCACTTGCTGCGCGCCAGCGTCCTGCGCAACCGCAGCGTGCTGCTGCAGTGGCGCCTGCCGCCGGCCGAGGCGCGCCGCGTTCGCGCCTTCGCACTCAACTGCTCGTGGCGCGGCGCCTACACGCGTTTCCCGTGCGAGCGCGTGCTGCTTGGCGCCTCCTGCCGCGACTACCTGCTGCCTGACGTGCATGACGGCGTGCGCTACCGGCTGTGCCTGCAGCTGCTGCCGCTGCGCGCCGAGCACGCCGCCGCCGCCCCGGAGCCCTCCGGGCCCACCGAGTGCGTGGAGTTCGCCGCCGAGCCGGCCGGCATGCGGGAGATCGTTGTGGCCATGACGGCGGTGGGCGGCTCCATCTGCGTCATGCTCGTGGTCATCTGCCTGCTCGTGGCCTACATCACCGAGAACCTCATGCACCCGGCCTTCGGGCGTCCGGGCCTGCGCAGGCAGCCCTGAAGCTGGAGGCGGCCGCCCACCGGGGCTCTGTCTACCGACAAGTGCGCGGGTGCCCTCAGGTCCTCTCTGCCCTCCTGGTTCCTGCTCCCTCCTTAGGATTTCCACGCGGGGCCTGCTGGAGATGGATAGGGCACCGGCCGGCCCGAGCCAGGGCCTTGGAGTCATCCTACAACTTTACCAGCCCGGCATCCGCTTCCCAGAATCCAGTTCCGGACTGGCCCTTGGGCCTGGGCAGGGATGTCAGCCACATCCAGGGCTCTTCCCGCTCTCCAGAGGCCTGTATAGGGGCCGCCAGGATTTAGAGTCCCTTCTAGCAAGAGCCATTGGCACCCCCGGTTGTCACCCTGCATCTCCAACCTGTACCAAGTTGGAATAACCAGGCTGCCTTCATTGCTTGGTCACTGCGCTTTGCCGGCTCGAGGCCCCCTCGGAGCTTGTCCTCTCTCCACCCCCACTCCTGTGGGCTTAGGTTAGCCTTGTGCCTTAGTATCTCTGGCCCAGTGCAGGAGCCAACCACCCTGTCCCGTGCAGTCCAAGGGGATCTGTGGCCCTGAGATTGGCCGTCTGTGTGCGCTTTGGGCCAGAGTCCCCCTGAGTACCTCCCTTCAAGCTTTGCAGGAGCCTCAGTAAATAGCGTCCCATGGTGTGTCCCTGCGTGAGTGTCTGGCAAGCTGGGAGCCAGATGTAGTTCAGCAGGCAGGGCCTGGCATCCAGCTGCTCCAGGGTGAGTGTCCTCTGACCTTGGGGGAAGCTGGCAGCTCTCCAGGGCTGGGACCTCCCACCTCCCCTTTTCTTTTTGCATTGCTGCCTCTGATGAGGACTTTGGTGAGTAGGAGCAGGTGTCTGGGAGAGGCCTGGTCTGAAAGGGCAGTGTTGGGTCCCAGAGGGCAGAATAGATGCCAGCCTTGCCCAGCTGGACCTTGCACTGTGGTCTGGATCCCAAGCCTCAACTATAGCATGACGGACAGTACCACCCCACCTCTTCTTGTGCTGGGGGCCAGTGATGCCTCTTCCCACACACCCACTATGGATGGAAGGCTGGCCTTGCCCCTCTCCGGGCAGACTTTCGCACCCTAGCTGAGGCTTCTTCCTGCGTCGACGACCTGGCGATGCCCGGCACTGGGAGGGGTGCGGCATGCTCACTCTCCGTGAGCCCCTGACTGTGACCACCCTGGACCTGGCACTTCTGGAGTCACTGTGGCTAACCCTTCTCACCCTTACCCTCACCCCAGCGGCCACCAGCAACCCCAGGCCCTGGCTGGTGCCCCTGCAGCACCCACTCCCTACCTCTGTCTTCGCTCTGCCCGCCCCTGGCGTGGCGCTGGTCAGGTGTGAACCTGGCACCAGTGTCTAAATGTCCATCGTTCTTAGACTAAAACCACTGCCTCGTGTGCTTATTTGGGAGGTGGGAGGAAGGGTGCAGGGGGAAGGGTGCAGAGCTTCTCCCCAGCTCCTTCAAGCTTCTGGAGCAGCAGCCCAGTGGCTGGCCTTAGACCTTTGTCGGGCCAGGTTTGCCCAGCTCAAAGCTGGGTGCTCAGGTCCCTGCCCTTGAAGCAGGGATAGGCCACTGAGGGCCTGCCCCTCTTCAGACTTGGGAAAACATCTCCTGGGCCTGCAGCGTTGGGTGGGGCTGGGCAGGAGGCACCTGCTGCAGTTAGAAATGGCCATCTCAGGGTGACCCCCGGAGCTGTGACCAGCAGCAGTTAGACATTTCCAGGAAAGGCCCCCTCTCCGGCCTGGGCCCCCAACGCAGTGCTGGAGCTGCGGGGGACAGAGGGTAATTCTGGGTCTCCCATGTGTGACATGTACTAGCTCACCACCCACCCTCCCTCACCTAGTCTGCCCTTGAGATCCTGCAGCTTCTGTGACCCTGAGGAGCAAAACCAGCCTCTAAGGGAGAGCAGGCTCTGGAGTGACTCATCCAAGGGGAGGGGGAGGAGGGGTGCACCAATGTGTGTGGGGGGGGTTCCACTTCCAGCAGTCAGATGGAGAGCCTCTCCCAGGTCACCTGTGAAGGGGGCTCAAATGTATTCCACAGGAGGGAGCCCCTGGCAGCCCCCATCTGAGGCTCCCTGGCATCTGTCCTCTAGCTCCCGGGCGCTGGGGCCACGTGGTTCCCTGAGGTCTGCTCTCCTGGCTTCCTTCCCGTCTCCTGGTTCTCCACCTGATTTGGAACCCTGGTTATGGGTTCGAGCTCACACCAGCTGGGACCACAGACCTGTCCTATCAGCGGATGGAGAGGCACCCTGACCCACAGCCTTCTCCAGAGATAGGATTTCAGGGCTCTGTTCCAGGGGCTTTTTGGTTTTTATTTATTATTTTTTTAATCCTCACCTGAGGATATTTTTCCTTTGATTTTTTTTGTTTGTTTCAGATAGAGTGGGAGGGAGAGAGGGGAACAGAGAGAGAGAAACATCGATGCGAGAGAGACACATCGATCGGTTGCCTTGCGCACGACCCTGCCCAGGGCCAAGGATCGAACCCGCGACTCTTTGGTTTGAGGGCCAATGCTCTAACCTCTGAGACAAACAGGCCAGGGCCCCAGGGGCTTTTTGGAGGCCCAGAGTCTAGCTGCCACCCCAGCGAGGTCCAGTAGGTGAGCCTGGCCTGGGAGATGGCTGGCACCTGGTGGCCAGCCGAGCACTTCTGCTTCTGAACTGACGGTCATCCCCACAAACTGCTCCTTCCCCATGGGGTGCAGGGACACACAGGCTCCTCCTCCCAGTCCCTCTGGTCCACCTTGTCCAGACCCCTTCATCCCCACTTCCTGGAGGAGCCTCCCTGTCCCCATCTCCCTTTCTGATCGTGGCCTGTACGGAGAGCAGCAGCTGCGTGGACTGGTTTTATTGGAGTGTACACCAACTTTACACGGAATTATAAAAACGTATTCACAGCCCTGGCCAGTTTGGCTCAGCGGTTAGAGTGTCGGCCTGCGGACCAGAGAGTCCCGGGTTCGGTTCCCGCTAGGGGCATGTACCCCCAAAAAATAAAAAAATAAATAAAAATAAAATTGTATTCACAGATGTTCCATAGAGTTCTTATAATCAGGAGCAAAGATTGTTTTATCAAAAGGAAATCTATCTAGGGCTGTGCAAAATTTGAAAGGATCAGAGATCCCTTTTTAAAAGAGTCCACAGTTACCTGGCTAGTGTGGTTCAGTGGATGGAGCATTGTCCCATGGACTGAGTTCTGGTTAGAGTCCCCAGTCAGGGCACATGCCTGGGTTGTGGGCTTGATCCCCAGTAGGGGGCGTGTAGGAGGCAGCTGATCACATTGATGTTTCTCTCTCTCCCTTCTCTCTCTAAAAAATCAATAAAATATATTTAAAAAATAAAAGAGTCCAGAGTCCATTAAACAAAACTGACCTAGGCCATGGGGAAGCCCTGGCGTGCCAAAGGTCGCCTGACAGGAAAGACCCTAAGTGAGCACCCGTGGCCTCGCAGCCAGAGTGGAAAGGGCTCCGACTCGCGGGGGCGGTGGCTGTGCACGGCACTGTCACTCCCTGAGGTGGTCCCTCGGTCCTGCGGGAAGGAGAGGTGTTGCTGGGGGCGCCGGCCAGGCCGTTCTGCAAAAATGGCCTGGGTTCTGAATTCGAGATGGCAAAGGATGGGCTTCTTCATGACATGGGAGACAAACACGGAATAAAACACAAACTGGTCACCATGGAGACTGAGGAGCACACAGGGAAGGTCCGCTCAGCAGGACGGCAGGTTGGCTTGCCTGGTGGCCACAGCAAAGGGGAGACGAGGCTCTCTGTGGGGGAGGCGCCCCTCTGGAGCACGCCATCCGGCCCTGCGTGTTCAGAAAGTGGGGCTCCTGGGAGGTGTGGCCACAGCCTGGAGCAGTAGTGCAGACATGGCTGTTGGAACACCAGAGTCAGAAAAATGGTCCTTCTCCTGGGGCCACACTGCCAGGGGTACACAGGGGACAGCCTCTTCCCTGAGGCCCCGGCTTCCTCCTGAGAAACAGTGGCACCCAGAGACCCCTACGGCTATTGGTTCCTGGACTGTGGGCCTTGTAAGTTCTCATCCCCAGACAGCATGTGACCTGGGAGTTGGAGGCCCTGAAGTTAACTCCATCTCTGGCTGTGACTCGGGTTCATTCCTGCCTGAATGTCAGGCTCCCTGTGGAGCAAAGCAGGGTGGGAACGGGTCACCTGTCCATCCTTCTGCTGGAACATTCTGGGTCTCTAAGCAGGCTTCCCACTCCTGTGCCTGTGCTGTTCCCACTGTCATCGCTCTGGTGGCTTCCTGATGCCAAGGGTGCTGCTTGTGCCCGATGCGGGGAGGCTGGGGGAGACGGGCTGCCAGCTCACCGCGGGTGGCAGTGCCACACAAAAGGTGGCACACACACAGAGACCTCAAATACCCTTCCTCTAGCTCCACCCTTGTGCTTGTACATTTTCTCTGCCAGGTCAGAAACAGAGAAGATGGAGAAACCATCTTTCCCCATCCACCTGCCATCCTCTGACTCTCACTTTGCAGTGGGATCCGGGGGTGCCCACGTTACTAAGTTTCCAAGTCGGGGGCTCCTAGGCGGTCTCCGCAGCCTCCTCTCTGGCTTCCCCCGCTTTTCTAATGAATGGCTAATAGGCATGGAAAAGACCGCCTTTTGTGAAACAGACCTCTCCAAAGTTCTTTAACTGCTATGCAACAGCTATTATAAAGGGAAGTTAAGATCCGACATCAGAAGTCAGCAAGCTTTTTCTTTAACAGCCAGAGTAAATGGCTTATGGTTTCTGTTGAAACTCCAATATTCCTCATAGCTGGACAGCAGTCAGACAATATATAAACAAATAAGTGTGGCTGTATTCTAATAAAACTTTACTTGTGGACACTGAAGTGTGTATTTCAAATAATTGTTATGTATCAGACACCAAGGCCCCGCTTGGCTGGCTGAGAGAGGCCCAGGCCCAGGCTGGGCTGTCCTTTTATTTCTAAGTTGTACCAGTGGTCTTCTTAAATCTTTACTTTTTCCAATGACCTCAGTAAAAAATGTTCACCATTTCTGATGCAGGTGTTCTTCTGTAACTTTTACCGTTTTTCTAACTCCATTTAGCTCAGAATGAAATACCCGGTTAACATTTTTGCCTGTTTTCCGGCGTGCCTTTCTTATCTTTAGTAATGTTACTACACTTCTTATTCTCTCCTCTCTTTTTTTTTTATCCTCACCCGAGGACATTTTTCCATTTTTTGTTCAGATAGAGTGGGAGGGAGAGAGAGGAAGAGAGTGAGAGAGAGAAACATCGATGTGAAAGGGACACATCGAGTGGCTGCCTCCCACACGACCCAACTAGGGCCGGGGACAAAATACAACCGAGGTACATGCCCTTAGCGGGAACCAAACCCGGGTCTCTCTGGACCACGGGCCGACACTCCAACCACTGAGCCAAACCGGCCAGGGCAATTCTCTTTTTTTCTGATACAATCTGAGGGATGCGATTTCTACGCTGTCCTGTCTCACGGGACACAGGGCGTTTGCCTGGACTCCTAGGCGGGGTGTGGAGGGCGGTGATATTGCCCCAACTTGCCAGCTTTGCCGAGGACAGGTGTTATTCCAGGGCTCCGCGTCTGCGATGGGCCCCCCTCCCCCCACCTCACACTGTCTCCTTCCTTCGCCCAGTGTGTGTCCTGCTCACTTGGGTTCTAGTCTGACAGGTTCTCCCGTGCTGGTCCCTTCTTGTCGGTGACCACCCTGAGGCGCCCTTACATTCATGTTTTATCATTTACGTTGACATCCTGTTACTGACCTGGTTGTTTTTCCTCCTTGCCACATCTTTGAGAGGCGTCCCCCCGCAGCGCACACAAATACTTCGTTTCCAGTCGCTGCACAGGATCCCAGCGCGTCCCTCCTCCACACGTCCTTGTCCTCACCCCGGGAAGGACACAGGCAGCTGCACTATTATCACAATGTTTCTCTTTCTTTTTTAAAATCCTCACCCGAGGATATTTTTCCATTTTCAGATAGAGTGGGAGGGAGGAAGGGAGGGAGGGAGGGAGAAAGAGAAAGAAACAGTGATGTGAGAGGGACACATTAATTGGTTGCCTCCTGCACAACCCGGACCAGGACCAGGACCAGGGCCGGGGATCAAACCTGTCCTCTGCTCTGAGGGCTGACACTCTCACCACCGAGCCAAACTGGCCAGGGCCAGAAACCGAGTTTTATTTGAATTTGCTTTTTTCTAATAATGGAGAAGTTGGGCCATCACTTCCTCTTCTCACTCGTCACTTGAACGTCCCCTGGTACAAACTGCTTCTTCAGGTCCTCTGCGCATTTTCCCATTGCTATGATTTTTCCCTCTTGGTTTTCAAGAGCTCCGTGACTGTCCTGGACCACCACTGTCCAAAAAGACTTTCTGGAATGATGGAGATGTCCGTATCTAGGCTGTGCTAGTTTCGGAGAGCTGCTGAAGCAGATGACCACAAACGCAGGGGCTTGGAACAACAGGAACGTGTGCTCACGGGCGGCCGGGCTGGTCCGCTGGAGGCTCTGCAGAAAGCTGTTCGCGCCTCTCTCCACCTTCTGCAGCTGCCGCAACCGCTGGGTCCTGGGCTTGCGGACTCACTGCTCCCGCGTCCAAGGACGTCCGTCAATGGTCTTCTCCTCGGAGTGTCTCCTCTGTCTCTGTCCAAATGTCCTCCTTTCTCTCATAAAGACACCACTCACTGGATTAGGGCCTACTCGAATGAGTTATGACCTCATCTTAATTTGATTACATCTGCAAAGACCCCTATTTCCCAGTAAGGTCACCTTCACCAGTCCCAGGGTTCCGACATCAGCATAGCCTGGTGGTGAACACAATTCCGGCCACAGCAGACACTAGTTGATGTGGGCACCGAGGACTTGAAATGTGGCTGGTGTAACTGAGAAACTGCATTTTAAATTTTAATTGTTCAACTGAGGCAGCCACGTATGCTCAGCGGGCGCCGTGTCGAGCACAGTTCTAGACACGCCTCTGACCAGTTCCCATGCTGCACAGGTGCCAACACTGCCAATAGTGCCCTTTGCTGGCAAGAAATCCTGACTTTTGGTAACATCAGACCTGTTATTTTTCTCTCCATGTTGTTGTATGTGTTGTTTTGGTCTTAAGCAATCCTTGCACACCCAAAGAATACAAAAACATCCCTACGTTTTTTTATTGGCTTTGTGATTTTACCATTTGTGTTTATGGCTTTAACCTATCTAGAGGTCATCTTTG
Organism: Tadarida brasiliensis; assembly: GCA_030848825.1. NCBI lineage: Eukaryota > Metazoa > Chordata > Mammalia > Chiroptera > Molossidae > Tadarida > Tadarida brasiliensis. The sequence goes on along the minus strand of CM061264.1, from coordinate 560,183 downwards.
TACATGGCATGAGATAGGGATCCGGCTCTTTTTTGTTTTGTTAATCTTCACCTGAGGATATTTTTTCCATTGATTTTTAAAGAGAGTGGAAGGAAGGGAAGAAGGGAGGGGGAGACAGAGACAAACATGGATGTGAGAGGGACATATTGATCGGTTGCCTCCCACACGTGCCTGGATTGGGGCCGGAGATCAAATCAGCAATCCAGTAATGTGCCCTTGACCAGGAATCAAACCCAAGACCCTTCAGTGCGTGGGCCCACACTCTAACCACTGCACCACACTGGCCAGGGCGGTGGGATCCAACTTTTAAAAAAAATATGATTTTATTGACTTTTTAGAGAGAGAGGAAGGGAGGAGAGAGATAGAAACATCGATGCAAGACAGAAACATCAATCGGCTGCCTCCTGTACACCCCGCACTGGGGATCGAGCCTGCAACCCAGGCATGTGCCCTGACCAGGAATCGAACCGGGACCTCAGTCCACGGGAAGACGCTCAATCCACTAAGCCGCACGGGCGGGATCCAACTTTTATTTATTTATTTTTTTTACCTTTGCTGTTAACATCATTTATTGAATTATACATTTTTTTCCGATTTTTGTTAATTTATTTTTGTTACAGGTGTTTCTCCTTTTCCCCCCCTAGACTCGCTCCTCCCCATCCCGCGCCCCTACCCGGGACCCAACTTTTATATCCATATCACTGAGCCAGTTTTTCCAACCTGGACTTCAGAAACAATCCCTCTGTTTCCAGCATGTGGAAATGGTTGCTCTAGCTTACTGCTTGGAGAGCTTTCAGGCTGTACAGCAAGGAGGGAAAACTTGGGCAGAGCCCAGCGGTCTCCCTGAGCTGACTGGATGAAGCTGGGAGGCCGAGATGGCTAGAATTCACAGGGGAGAACAATGAAGAAGACAGAGGGCATGGCCCAGCCGGTGTGGCTCAGTGGTTGAGCATCAACCCCTCCACCAAGAGGTGGCTGCTTCAATTCCAGGTCAGGGCACATGCCCAGGCTGCAGGCTCGAGCCCCTGTAGGGAGCATACAGGAGGCAGCTAATCCAATCGATGTTTCCCTCTCATCAATGTTTCTATCTCTCCCTCTAAAAAAAGAAAAATTAATAAAAACATATTAAAAAAAAAAAGAAAGAGGCCCTGGCCAGTTTGGCTCAGCGGTTAGAGCATCGGCCTGTGGTCCAGAGAGACCCGGGTTCGGTTCCCGCTAAGGGCACGTACCTCGGTTGCAGTTTGTCCCCGGCCCTGGTTGGGTCGTGCAGGAGGCAGCCACTCGATGTGTCCTTTTCACGTCGATGTTTCTTTCTCTCTCTCTCTTCCTTTCTCTCCCTCCCACTCTATCTGAACAAAAAAATGGAAAAATGTCCTTGGGTGAGGATAAAAAAAAAAAAAACTAAAAAAAAAAAAGAAAGAGGGCATGGAGACCTAGAGCTTAAAACCTTACTGGTCTTACTTCTAGGTGGCTCATCTAGGGCACTAGCAAGTTTATTTGCAAAATTAACCAAATTAGAATGGATTTCCTATTCAATCCTGGTCCTTATAACTAAACGGGAAAAGACTTATTTCAGCTTTATTTAAAAAAATTTTTTCTTTATTGATTTTAGAGAGAGAGAAAGGGAGAAGGAGAGAGATAGAAACATGGATGAGAGAGAACATCAATTGAGAGCCTCCTGCATGCCCCCGACTGGGGATGTAGTCCACAACCTGGGCATGTGACCAGGAATTGAACTGGCGACCTCTCGGTGCATGGGTCCACGCTCAACCACTGAGCCACACCAGCTGGGCACTTATTTCAGCTTTTTTTTAATCCTCAACCGAGGACATTTTTGCATCTATCTTGAGATAGAGCAGGGGGGAGAGAGGGAAGAAGAGAAACATCGATGTGAGAGAGACACATCGAGTGGTTGCCACCCACACGACCCCAGCCGGGGCCGGGGACAAACCGCAACCGAGGTACGTGCCCTTAGCGGTAACCGAACCCAGGACTCTCTGGCTCATAGGCTGACGCTCTAACCGCTGAGCCAAACAGGCTAGGGCTAATTTAATGTTTTAAAATGTTTTTATTGATTTTTAGAGAGAAAGGAAGGGAGGAGAGGGAGAAATAGAAACATCAATGAGAGAGAAACATTGATCAGCTGCATGATCCTTCACGCCCCCTGAGGATTGAGCCTACAATATGGGCATGTGCCCCAACTGGGAATCGAACCATCAACCTTTTGGTGCATAGGCTGATGCTCAACCTCTGAGCCAAACCGGCCAGGCAGAGGGCTTACTTTTAAAAGGCCCAGTACTGTAGGTTCAGAGGAGGGAGTGAGAGAAGGTTCAGCTGGGAACGGTACCAGAGGTGGAGCTGGAGTGGGAGGCAAGGAAGCTGGAGTGGAAGCCAGATGGCTCCAGAGATGGTGCCTGAGAAATGGGAGTCCAGGGGGAAAGCGAGCCGGCACCAGAGGCAACAAACAGGAGGCTTTCCAAAGCCGTCTTCTCTCTTTAAAAGTTAGTTGGCCTCAGTTAATTCTAAAACTTTCTTTCTCAAACAGGCAACTTCGGATTCCTTGTAATGTTCGGAAGCCTCAAAATGCCACTCAAAACAGGTGTTTCGTTTCGTTTTGGCAATTTCAGAACCACGGCTGTCCAATTTGGTGTTAAGAAAAGTAAGTTTGGGAATCTCAAAGCTTCCCCATAACTACTGACAGTCCAAATCACTTTTGGTCACATTGCCATTTAGTTAAAAAATACACACGAGGAGGGACCGTGGTTTTTAAACATAAATTCAGCTAGAGTCCATGTAGGAGGGACAGCTTGACAATATTCTGAGACCCCATTTTTCAGACTTTTCTCTAGAGCAAGGGTCCTAAATAGTCCTGCAGGCTCAGTACTGGCCAGTCTCACTGAGAACAGCCTCACCTTAGAACAGCCTGGTCACTGAAAGGTCAGCCGACAGCTGAACAGCCAGTTCTGTAGAGAGAGCCTGCTCTTGAAAGAGCCTGGTGTCAGTGCACACAGACCCAGGGAAAGGCCCTGAGACTGGAAATCTACCTCTGTAAGCAAAGGTCAGGGAAAGACGGAGGAAGAGGCTGTTACTCCACTCTGACAACTGGTAAAATGTATTAAAGGAAACTCACACACGGACTGCATGCCTTGGGTGTGGGCAAGATGAGTGGATCCTGGCACCACTTAGCAGGTGCTAGACAACTATATAGGGCAAGACAGAGTACTTACAGTACTCCCAACTGACTACTCCCAGGTGCAGGTAACATTCCAGGACCTGGCACATGGCAGGAGGCAAGGGATGGGTGCTGGCTTGTTTCAACAGCTTCCAAGGAGGTGTGAAGCAAACAATCTCCCCTCTGGTGGGTCCAGCAGGACGTTCAGGTAGAGGTCACGTCTTGGAACAGCAGTTTCTCCTCCCCACCTGGCCAATGGCTGAATGACACGGTTTCAATGGGGCAGTCTGGTTCCAAATAGGATCAGACTGAGAACAGCCCGAATAAACGAACTAGTCCCAAGAAACAGCCTGATCCCCTAGGAATCGAGACAAAATGTCAAAGGAGAGCCCAAACAAACAAGCCCTTGAACAGAAAAAATAAAAGACACAAAACCCCCGAAAACAGAACACGAATAAAGCCTGGAGAGCTTCAGAATACAACAAGCAGAAGCTCGGATCCAGTAGAACACTTACCCTTTGGCTCCCGAGCCGTGGAGAAAACAGGGAACTCAGATGGGCCTGTGGGCGCCACTCCTGTTTGCTCCCAAGCCCTGGAGCTATGGGGGGTGGGGTCTTCTCTGGATCCCGATGAGCCCCAAATATGCTGGACATAAATAAAAAGTCGACCAGCTGTGCATTCAGCAAAAAAGATTTATTCGGGGGTCGGGGGGAAGACTGCAATCCTGTACGAGCAGCCACGGTCGGCCCCGTGGAGGTTTCCGCCCGGAGGAAGATGGAGGAAGTACATTCGAGAGCGGATGCGGAAGTTGCGGGCAGGCGCAGTCACCACCGCGGAGCTCGGTCCTGTGCCGGGAGCTGTCCCTGCAGGTTCTCCCGAGCACAGGAGTGTGAGAGCTCCTCCCACACGACCTGTCTTGGTTAAGATCTCTGTCATCAGTGTTGACACCTGACATCACCTAGGCTTCCTCCCTAACCCTCTCTCCCAACACGTTTGTGAATTCATTTCAGGTTACACTTTGCAGAGTTTCCGCCGGAGGGTGATGGCGGACGCCTGCGCGAGCCTGAGGTCGGGAGGCGGTGGGAGGCAGTGCGTCGTTCCAGAAGAGCCGCGGGCAGCGAAAGGGGGACGTGGAGGCTCTCTGGGACTGGCCGAGAGTCCCACGGGGACTAGGGAGCGTGTCGGGCCGCCCCGAGAGGCGCCCCGTCGCGGACAGCCATCTCCCACGCCTGTTTGGGCCGGCGTAGCGTCACTTCCGGCGCCGACAAGACGTTCGTGACGCCTCACGCGTCATTTTCGGCGACGGTGGCGTGGGCTTGTGACGTCATCACGCCGACGCGGGTCGGCGGGCAGCTGCTGTGAGGAACGCGGGCGTGGCCTGCGCACACCCGGAGCAGAGGCGTGCTCTCCAGTCCGGCGCCCGTTGGGTGGGCCTCCCTCCGCCGGCTGCCCGGGATCCGAGACCGCGCGGGGAAGCCTGCGGGACGCCGAGTACCCGCCCGCGCCGCGCGTCCCGACGCGATACGTCGCCGGCGCCGCTGCTTCGCGTCATGACTTCCGGGAGCCGCGGCCGCCATCTTGCCCGCGCGGAAGAGCCGCGGCTGGGTGGGAGCCCCGAGCCGGAGGGTGCGGACGGTGAGGCCACCGCCATGCCGTCGTCGCCCCTGCGGGTGGCGGTGGTCTGCTCGAGCAACCAGAACCGCAGCATGGAGGCGCACAACATCCTCAGGTAGGTGGGGCCTCCGCCCTGGCCCAGCGCGCCCCCTGGGACCCGACCGGCCGGCCCTCCGTGCCCGGTCGTCCCTCCTGACCCGGCCCGAGCTGGGCGGAGGCGGCGTCGACCCCGAAGGAAGCCCGAGGGGCTGCCTGGTCCGGACTCATTGGCTCCAGGTACCGAGAGCTGCGAGGGGTGGACTGGACTCGGTCGGCCGCGCGGTGCCCCCACGTGTGCTTAGCATCGCGGGAAACCTCAGGTTCTAAGCGCAAGTGTTCCCGGGTCTCGCGAACTTTAAAGTCCCTAGTAAACCCAGAAGGCCGGCGCTCTGTGGGTCCACTTTGCACGCATGTCTGTGCATCTGAAAATAGGGGGGTCTGAGATAAAAGGCTCATCGAGGAGGCGGGAAGCCCAAGCCCAAGATTAGGTTCTAGGAGATGGCAGTGTGAGTGTCTGACGGCTGTCTCCAGGGCGTGTCGTCCCTTCTCAAATCTGTTGGGAAACCCGCACGACAGGATCTTAGGAAGGAAGAGGTTTAAAAAGGAGGGGTGGTGGTGGTGGGGAATGGCCTATTTTATTAACCTCGTGTATTTGTGTCTTTGCTCCCATATACATTTTCAGGTCACATGTAAAAAGCTCTCTCAGTCCCCTTGAAAGCCTCCAGGCGGTCGTTTCTGGACTGCAGTCGGGTTGGAGCTACGGGTTTATATTTCAGTACTAACGCCTCTTTTGTAACCCTGGTGTTGTGTGTTTAGTAAAAGTTATTTCCTGCTGTTTTTTCCCTTGATCACTTGCATTATTGTTGAAGTTCGGTATGCACATCAACATGGTTAGTAAAACAGTTGAAACTGCCTTTTCTCCCAAAGTTTTCTGTATGTGGACGTTCAAGGACAGCAGTGCATGGCTACTTTCATCAGTCCTGCTTTGACTCTCCTGAGTACTTGGAAGAGTAAAGACACCCCCCACGCTCTGATCTTCTTAGGAAGCTGGAGGTGTCTGGCCCTGATCTGCTAATTATGAGTCTGATTCTTCCCAACATCCACCACGCTCTCCACAATATTAACTTAATGTCGTTTTTTGGTAGAATGTGGTGTGCTTTGAACCTAAGAAGTCTTTGTGAAGGTTATTTTTAAACTAAGTTTTTAAACTGTGAAGTTACTTTAAAACTAGAAATGTGCTGGAATTATACTATGTTTGGGTCACATCCCCCAGTTGCATCTATGTGTTCAGTCATTTAAAGTTTGGTGAATTTAAGCAAAACAAGGCAACGTTCACACTCCTGGAAAATTAATCAAGGAAAATGAAATTTAGTATCTTTAATTAGAATAATTACTGTGGAGAACACCTCATCCTGCTGGTTCTGGATGGTGATCCTTTAAGTCCTTCTGCTGTAGGTATGTGCATAACAAAGTTGGGGTGAAATCTTGGAAAAGGGAAACTTAAAAAATTATCTGCAGCAAAACTTGGTTAGTTGCAAATCAGTTTCAAAGTCAGGCCTGTCTGATTCCCTGGGACAAGTCGCTACAAGATGACAAGTCCTGGCCTTGGTGCCATTGGTTAGAGCGCCTTGCCTTCTGGATTCACCAATGTTGCAGATTTGTCAGGGCACACACAAAAATCAGCCAATGAGTGCATATGTAAGTGAAACAATTTATCCATGCCTGCCTACCCCCTCCCCCCCCACCTTTCCTCCCTTCCTCTTTCTCTTTTTAAAATCAATTAAAAAAAAAAAAAAAAAGATAGCAAGTCCTTTCTAGTTCATAATGGTGGGAGCCAGCGCAGCTTTGGGTCTCCTATGGAAAGGGGGGTGAAAAGAGCCAGGGTAGGAATTCCTTTTAGTTTGTTTACTATCTTTCAAATTTACTCATCAAAAGGGCAGCCTCAGAATGAGGACAAAGGAGGTAAGTTTAGGGTAACATGTAAGGTTATTTTATACATGAATCTTTAATTTTTTAAAATACCTACTTGGGAGGGTGTTTTCCTTTGTTAAAATAGTGTTTGCTTATTGCAAAATTCTCACTGTAGGAAATACGGAAGGTGAAGATCTCTCAAAATACCGTTTTTCTGTGTCTAATACCCACACTTAAGGGAGTTCAAAATGAAGTTCTGTAATCTCTTCACATGTTATGAACATAGTCTGATTTCAGTCTTCATTTCTACGTTCTTTTTAAATTTTAATTATTGGCCCTGGCTGGTTTGGCTCAGCGGTTAGAGCGTCGGCCTGCGGTACAGAGAGACCCAGGTTCGGTTCCCGCTAAGGGCATGTACCTCGGTTGCAGTTTGTCCCTGGCCCTGGTTGGTCGTGTGGGTGGCAGCCACTTGATGTGTCCCTTTCACGTCGATGTTTCTCTCTCTCCCTCCCACTCTATCTGAACAAAAAATGGAAAAATGTCCTCAGGTGAGGATTAAAAAAAATTTTTTTTTTAATTATTGAAAGAGAGAGACATCGATTTGTTGCTCCACTTATTCATGTATTCATTGGTTGCTTCTTGTGAGTGCCCTGACTGGGCATCGAACCCACAACCTTGGTGTATCAGGATGATGCTCTAACCAGCTGAGCTACCTGGCCAGGGCCCACTTTCATTATGGTGTATTGAATCTGAACACATCTTTTCCTGTGGAGTGACGGTCAGTGTTTGTGTGAACCTGTGTGAACCGACAGCCCAGGCATCCAGAGGGATGGGGGGAGGGGGGATGGGATGGGATGGGATCCTGAGTGAGGTGAGTTGTAGCCTGTCTCCCATTCATAGACATTTAGGTTTTCTATTTTTCAGTCTTACAATGTCAGCATCCTTGTGCCATGTAAACAGCTGCACACTTTTTTTTTTTTATCCTCACCTGAGGAGGACGTTTTTCCATTTTTTTGTTCAGATAGAGTGGGAGGGAGAGAGAAGGAGAGAGAGAGAGAGAGAGAAAAACATCGATGTGAAAGGGGCACATCGAGTGGCCGCCTCCCGCACGACCCAACCAGGGCCGGGGACAAACCGCAACAGAAGTACCTGCCCTTAGCTGGAACCGAACCCAGCCTCTCTGGACAGCAGGCCGATGCTCTAACCGCTGAGCCAAACCGGCCAGGGCACAGCTGCACACTTTTCTGGTTATTTCCTTAGCATAAATTCCTGGATGTGGAATTGCTGAGTCAAAGGTACATACACTTACATTTTCATACATTTTTGCCAGACTGCCTTTCAGAAAATGCCTATTTATAAAATTCTCATTTCCTCACAATTTTATCATGCTACCAGGGCAAAAATATGGCTCTCACCTTCCCTTAGTTTTAAAATTGCTTTGCATTTGAACACCTTCTCATGTTATTTTCACTTTTGAAAAACTAATTAAGGCTTTATGTATTTTTTATTTTTTTACAGGGTTTAAAAGCATCTTTAAGAAATTTATATGAAGGTTTTCTGTTACAATTAGGAGAGCTTATGAAAGTCAGATTTAGAGACTTGGCCTTACAGGTGATGTTTGTGAAAGCTTAGGAAAATGGGTGGTAAGTGAAAAAGGCAAGAAAATTGTGCAGTCTGGTTACAAATAAAACAAACGATGCGTTGGAAAACTTCTGAAATGAAATGTTAAAAGGAATGCACTTAACTGAACACACACAGTAGGTAGTTTATCAATGAAACCCTATTTTATTTTATTTTTGTCCTTTTGGACAAAATCAGCTTGGCTGTATCTTTTGAGAAGTCCAATACAAGTGATAATAAATGTTGGCACTTTCCAGAGCTAGTCAGAATGTTCCTTGGGTGATTTTTTTATTATTCAAGACTAATTTTTTTTTTTCAAATACCAGTCCTGGGGGTGCCTTTAGGTTTTTAAGGGTGTTAGAAGGCTTTTTATGTTTCCACAGAGACTCCTATTCTTTGTACTCTATGGATTAAGATTTCCCTTTAGAGCCAATTTTTAAATTATATTTGTTCCAAACTGCCTCCAGATGTTAAGAGGCATGTTGATTTGGGGGAGTTACGTATTGTAGCAATTCAAAACAAATTTTAAAGACAGACCTCTATAATTTGCTGGGCTGAGTTATCAGTGTTCTCAATCACAACTCCCTGGCTGTGTGGTTTTGGGAAGATGAGGAGAGGCTGCAGATGTGGAAGAAACAGGTTAGTCCATCTCTCAGGCATCTCTGTGCTTTCCCAAACCCACCTGATGTTACCTGGTCAGCTCTTAGATGTCCACACTCACACAGGAGAGGAGGGGACACCACCCAGAGCAAGAGACCCCAGCTTGTGAGTGACAGTGGGGACTTTGGTCATGGTAGATGAGCAACAGAACCAAGACTCAAGATGCGGAGAAACATGGGCTGAAGGAGTGATCCCAGGGTGTGTGTGGGGGTTGTGGTTCTCTGATTTTGGGTGGGGCCCTCAAATTGTAACGTCATGACTAGAGCTTTTGGGACCCAAGCCACACTGGGAAAGAGGTCCTCGGACCTCCTCCCAGATGGGACATGTCGCAGGGCTGCCTGAGGTTGTGCAGTCACACATCTGGCCTGTCCCAGACACAGGATGCTCCCAGTCAAGATGCTAAGTACGTCTGGTCTGAACACATTTCCAGAAACCTGTTACCAGGGAGGCTCAGCTGGGCCATGTGGCCTTTGTAGCATCTTGTTCTAGGAAAATTTGAAGAAAGTTGGCTAGAAATCATGTGGGAAGGTGAACGGGTCTGATATTGAGTCCTGAGAATGGCAGAGGACCAAGCTCTCGTTCATGGGTTTTGAGAGACCGCATGGTTTTTGTCTTCAGAAGCAGGATGGAGGGTGGAGAGTTCCATTTGAAGGTGAACATTGAGACAAAACCTGGTAGACCAAACTTGGCAACAGCTCCAGCAGCTAAACTATTCTTCTCTACATTAGGGTCTTCTCCAGCCTTCTTTTAACAGATGGGAACAGGTGGGGCCAAGCAGGTACAGCAGTTTAGTAGTGAGTCCTTGCCTAGGCCTGCCTTGTGTTGGTCCTGGAAGGAAGCACGTTGATGGTCGTGGTGCTGGTGCTGTGTGGAGTGGGGTTGCCCACAGTGACCAGCAGAGCAATGTGGCCTGTGAGAAGCCAGGGTCGAGGAACAGGGCCTGGAGGAGGGATGTCTAAGCAGGGCACCAACCAGGCAATCGTAATGGCACAGTTGTCACAAGCTCGAGGCACAGATCTGCTTAGAAACCGCTTGGTTTCATTCTTGGCTTTGTGGGAGCATAAGAATAAAATAAATCTTAGAAAAGATTTATTGAACTGTGTTTAGGGCCCACAATTTGCTGGTGAGAACATCAATTTTATTGGAATGTTTACCTTTCAGAAGTTTGTCTTCCCAGTCTTGGGTGTTTCACAGTGAAATTACAGGCAGGCATTTAGGTGTGATAGCTAGGAAGCAGTTGATTTGTGCTCTGTGAGCATGTGGTCACGTAGCTAGAGATGGGGCTGAGGAGCAGTGATTTACCTGTGGAGGTGCCATGATGGTGAGTACACTGTGTCCTCACAGGCTGTGCTCTTGGGGGGTTGCCAGTGGGTCTAGGGCTTCAGTCTTAGCCAGATTAGTGCTTTATGTTACATTAGTGGTCACACTACAGAAGGTAGAAAGATACCATTTCCTTATTATTATTCTTGGTGTTTATTTTAACGCTAGTATTTTACCTTTAGTCATTGGATAACAATGGAAACAATTCTGTGCCCCCTCGTTTAACATTTTCTTTGATAGGTTCTTTTATTTAAACAAGCGACGCTTTGGGAACCTCAGTTCTTTTGGTCGCCTTTTTTTTTTTTTTTTTTTTTTATTAATCCCAGAGAGAGGAAGGGAGGGTGAGAGAGAGAAAGAAACATTATGGATCCGTTGCCTCCCACATGGGCCCTGACTGGGAATGGAACCTGGTGTACTGGGCCACATTGGCCAGGGCAGATAGTTCTTTATGCAAGATTTTTGATACTCATGAAGACATTTGATAAATCCTTGTCTGGAAGATTAGTTTAACATAGAAAATAGTTGGCCCTTGAGACAAAGCCTGTTGTTAGGAGTGTTATTCTAGCACTCAGTTCTTTTCTATAAGAAACATTGTCACACTGCGCTATTGTCCTGGCAAGATGGGCCGTTAAGTCATTTGCACCAGCTTAGAAGAAACGGGCTTCTGTTGCTAATTAGCCTTTTTGCCCCTTGTGAACATTTTCTTGGGGGAGGAACAAACTGCATTTCATCTTATTTTGAAACAGTCGGGAGGGTGGTGAGCACAGACAGCAGGCAGTTCCCTCCAGACAGAGAAACCCAGCCAACAAGGAGCCTTGTCGGAGGCCACTGGGTGGAAGGTTGGGCCAGGTTATCTTGGGGATGACGTACTTTTGGGGATATGGGCAGCCTGAAATGGAGAGTGTTCCCCCTGGACATCTAGTGCAAACCTCAGATACAACGTGACGTGATGAGTACAGGAGATGGGGCTCTGCCAGGTGATGGCAGGTGAGATCTGGGTAGCTGCAGCAGGTGGAGGGAAAGGCCCACACAGGGGGGTCTCTACCTGAATCCTCCTGGGAGCCCGGCGGCTGCTTCTAGGTGGCATGCCTGCCGTTCTCCAACCTGAGACACTTGATCCTGCCAGAGTCTCCACACCTGTCACCTCCACTCTTGCCCCATGGCCTTCTGCATGCCGTGCTGCTCACTGTCCTGTGTACTGGGAGTTCATTGGCCACCACCACCACCACCACCCCCATCTGAGGAGAGAGATTTGGGTCTGTTTTAACCACTGCTGTGTCCCTAGCACATAGCATGCTCCAGGAAATACTGTTGAATCAACATGGACTGGAAAGCTTACCTGCCGCAGAAGTGGAGTTTTTTTGTGTTTGAAACGTTGGCCATTGGGGTTCACAACTCTTTCGCTGTGGCCAGATGAAGACATGCTCACTGGATGTTTTATATAATCAATGATTTCAAGATTGGATGTGCCTGGGCTCATTTAAAGAGTTAGGCTAATTTTAATACTTTTTTTTTCTTTATTGATTTGGGGGGGGGGACATCAGTGAGAGAGAACATCAATTGGCCGCCTCCTGCATGCCCCCCACTAGGGATTTGGCCCACAACCTGACCAGGAATCGAACTGGCAACCTCTTGGTGCATAGGTCGACACTCAACCACTGAGCCACACGGGCTGGGCTAATTTTAATACACTTTTATTGATTTATTTAATTATTGAAAGAAACATTGATTTGTTGTTCCACTTATTTATGCATTCATTGGTTGATTCTTGTATGTGCCCTGACTGGAGATCAAACCCACAACCTTGGCATATTGGGACGACGCTCTGACCAACTTTGCTAACCAAACAGGGCCTAATAAATTCTTTCGTTCTGGCTAAGTACCTCAAAGAAATTACCAAAAGGAAATAACTGAGGGTTTTTTGTTGTTGGGTTTTTTAATGTTTATTTTTATATAAAAGTATTAGTTTTTAAAAAGCGTGAGGCAGTCCAGCTGGTGTGGCTCAGTGGTTGAGCGTCGACCCTGCACCAAGAGGTCGCTGGTTCGATTCCCGGTCAGGACACATGCCCAGGTTGTGGGCCCGATCCCCAGTGGGGGGCATGCAGGAGGCAGCCAGTCGATGTTCTCTCTTTTCAATGTTTCTATCTCTCTCTCGCTCTCACTTTCTCTCTGCAAAATCAATAAAGGAAAAAAAAATTTTAAAAAGCGTGATGCAGCCCTGGCCAGTTTGACTCAGTCGTTCGAGCATTGGCCTGAGGACCAAAGAGTTACGGGTTCGATTGCAGTCAAGGGCATGTACTTCGGTTGCAGTTCGTCCCCGGCCCTGGTCAGGGTTGTGCGGGAGGCAACCAGTCGGTGTGTCTTTCTCATATCGGTGTTTCTCTCTTCCACCCTCCCACTCTATCTGAAGATAAATGGAAAAATACCATCGGGTGAGGATTTAAAAATAAAAAAATTTAAAAAAAGTGATGCATGAACTTGTATTTGAGTGAATATTTTACACATTTTTGTTGGGGAGCTTGTTGCTTATTGTTGCCCAGAATGATTTTTGGGACCTCTTTGGAAACGGGCTTCTTGGGTGGCTGATTTCTTACTCTGACCCCAAGAGGTTCTCTCTCTCAAATACCCAGTTCACTCATTGCAGGCACCCCTGCGATACTGTGGGGCGTGTTCTAGACAACCTTAGAGACTGGGAGTTGCTTAGTTTTTGGTTTCCCAGTGCATGTAAGTCACATGTGTACACTGTACTGTAGTCTCTCACAGTGTGTATTAGCGTTCTGTCTAAAACAACAACGTACATACCTCAAGTAAAAATACTTCATTGCTAAAATGCTTACTGTTGCCTGAGCCTGTTGGGAAGCGGTGCCCTTGGACTTACTCGACCTGGGCTGCCACAGACCTGCAGTGTGTAATGTCCACACAGCGCAGCGAGGTGGGCGTCCTGCGGGCGGTTTCACGTGACCTGTTTGAAAGCATCAGAGCTGCCGCTGCAAGGGGGGTCTCATGGAAGACGTGCAGGCTCTGGCACAGGCCCAAAGTGGTTCGGGGACGTGTGAGCAGCCGACTTCACACTTCAGGTCGCTGCTGGTCACCGGCTCACCTGGCTGCAAGTGTTACCTCCTGGTTAATCCACACCTTCGGCCCACATGCTTCTCAGCTCTTCAGTAGGACGCCCAGGCCTGGATGCGTCCTCCGCGGGGACAACCTTGCCTTCTGCTGGGCACAGGCCTCAGCTGCACGTCCTGTCCTTGGGGAGCTGTGGTCTTGTTCCTGTGGTTCTGTGTTCTTTCATAGCACACTTCCCCCACCCTTGGCTAGAGAGGCAGCCCCCAGACTTGTTGGCCCTGACCCTGTGCCCTTGGGGTGAAGCCAGCCCTGGACATGGGTGAAGTGTTGGTGCTGTGTGGGCTTCTAGGCACCCTGCTTTCCCATGAGTCCCTCCTGCCCTCTGGAGAAGACTTGTGGGTTGATGGGTTTTCACACCATGCAGATGCAGAGTTGGTCTGAGGAGTAATTCAGTCTTTGATGATGTACATTTTCTGCATTAGACAGCTATTCGACTGCTGGGGCGTAGGCAGGCACCTTCAGGGCAAGTGGCTTGTTGGGGCAGCTCTGTGGGCAGTGGTCAGTCGTGAGGCCACCATGGTCCCTGCTGTGTTCACTTGTGACTGTCTTAGGGGAATGTGACCTCCTCGGTAGTAGGTGCTAGCCGACCTTGCATGACCGTGACCACCTTGTGTGGAGTCGAGCAGGTAGTGGGTTCCTCTTGCTTCCTGGAGGACAGCTGGTTCCCACTGCCACGGTCACGATGACCTTCATCAGGCTTGTTGGTGCTTTGACAAAGAAAATTGCTTTTCGTGTGTGTCGTGTGAGTTGGTGAGGAACAGGTTCAGATGTGGGATGAGGTCATCAGCGTGTCTGTGCCTGGTGGCTGGGCCCGTTGCCCTCTGGTCATAGCGCGTGTTTGTGGACATCCTTGCTGCCTGGCCTCCCTTTCCATCAGGATCTGTAGTGGCGACCAGACAGAGGAAATGTCACCATCGAGGTGTCTGGCCCTTGATTTGCTGGTCGTCCATCTCCCATTCTGCTGTGCTCTTTTTTTTTTTCTTCTTTTTTTTCATCCTCACCTGAGGACATTTTTCCATTGTTTGTTCAGATAGAGTTGGGAGAGAGAGAGAAACATCGACGTGAAAGGAACACATCGAGTGGCTGCCTCCCACACAACCAACCAGGGCCGAGGACAAATTGCACCCGAGGTACATGCCCCTAGCGGGAACCGAACCCGGGTCTCTGGACCGCAGGCCGACGCTCTAACCGCTGAGCCAAACCGGCCAGGGCTCTGCTGTGCCCTTGACCAGTTCTGGGCTCCAGAGCATGGGCTACCCTCGCCCTTTCTCAGTGGTGGCGAGTGCCCTGCTGTGTGGGCGGACCCGTAGGCTCTGTGTGGTGTGGCTGCTGCATCGCTGCAACCTTCCTGGAGCTGGTGACAGGTACACCAGGAGTGAGGGGTCGGGTGGAGGTGCCAGCACCTTGTCCAGAGGCTTCCCAGTCACCCCGGCAGCTCCGTCTGAGCCAGATTGGTTTTCCTCGTAAAGCTCATCCGTTCGCCACCCAGCAGCTATTTAAAGTCAAGATCTAAATACATGTTCTCAAGTATCAACAGAGTTACTGATTTTGTTTATTTCCCACCTCATGCCCCTTGTTTTTAGGGTTTTTTTGTCTTACTTAACCCAACTGTGATCTCTGTCTCCTTTTGTGTCTTTCAGCAAACGGGGATTCAGTGTGCGGTCCTTCGGCACAGGGACTCACGTGAAGCTTCCAGGGCCTGCGCCCGACAAGCCCAATGTTTATGATTTCAAAACCACATATGACCAGATGTACAATGACCTCCTTAGGAAGGACAAGGAACTGTATCCCAACTGGTTACCCTTTTAAAGACCCCAGTGTGGTTGTCTGTGGCAGGTGTGACCTGTGACACAGTCATCACGCTGCCCCCATGTCAGGCTGGGAGGTGGGTGGATTGTGGCCGCCGCTGCGTGCTGTGCTGAGTCAGCACGTACGATACAGATGCCTCCTCTTGTTTCAGAGAATAATTGAGTGTGTGTTCCTTGTGCTGCTTGGACAGTGCAAGGGCTGGCACCATGCGGGGCTGTGGACATGCGGGACACACAGACGTACATGTGAAGTCCATGGTGACAAAGTCATGATGTTACACAGATTAGATGGGGAGGCGGAAACCACAGAATCGTTCCCTTTCTCACTGGGGCTGCCTGCTTCCCTTTGCAGGCAGGTGTGTGCCTATGGGTTTGCAGGTGTGGGTGTGCACTGATACACACGGGGGCGGCAGCTGCACGCACCTCTGGTGATGTCTCCAGGGTCCCATCTGTAAAAGGGCCTTGTTTGCAAGCAGAGGAAGCATGTTAGAAGTAATTTAAGAGAACTTTGCTTTATTTCAGGCAGAGACAGAACAGGCTGGTCTGCTGCTTAAGACCCATGGAAGAGCCCCGGCTGGTGCGGCTCAGGAGGGTGTCGGGTTCAGTTCTTAGTCAAGGGCGTGTACTGAGTTGCAGGTTCAGTCCCTGACCCCAGTCAGGGTGTGTGTCTCTCTCTCCCTCCCCCCTCCCTTCCACTCTCAAAATGAGTGGAAAAAATATCCTTGGGTTAGGATTAGCCCCCAAAAAAACTTGTGAAAGAAGAGGCATTTAAAAAATTTTTAGTGACTGTGACACCAAGTTGTGTGTGGTTAAGATGATCATTGGCTAGTTCCGGGCACCTGAAAGCCTTGTGCTGCCTTGAGGCTCCCGGCCTGCCATTGCTACTCTGAGTGACCTGTGGTTCTCCAGGTGGGGCCCAGATGTGTTTCAGGTGAAGGGGATTGACACCAGGTGGGAACCTTGGTCTCATAGTGTCATGCTTGCAAGTTTTAATAAACCACGGTGTTTTCTGTACATCTGTTGATTAGTTAGCTGGAGTGACCCAAAAGGTTCTGGTAGCCAATGTGAGCAGAGCCCCTTGCTCTATCCTCCCTGGTTACGAGTAAACAGGCATTTCCTGTCAGTGCCACAGCCGGGCAGTTGAGTTCTGTGGGTGGCTATGGAAGGCAAGGTGCCTCTGATGCAGTGCCCTCGATGGCACCTGGGGCCGCCCTCCAGATTCTCGGGTTCCTTTCTCAGAAGCCCCAGGACATGCTTTGGGCAAAGCTCCCAAGTGTTTCTGGTGAGTCACCACCTGTGTCCTGTCTACATATTGGAGCAGCTGCTCTGCTCATAATCCTGGGCTGAGAAGGGAGGAGCTCTGTCTTGCCGAGGAGCAGCCTCTGGAAAGTCTCCTCCAGGGTTCTTTTTAGAGCTGAGGCTGCCCTTAGCCTTGCAGGAAGCATTAGCCACGAGTCCCTTTTCCCTGGAAAGAGCTGGGGTCTTAACACCAGGTTTCTTCACTCAAATTGTAAACTCCGTGTGCTGTTCATCTTATCTAGAGACACTGACTGATTCTGAAGATCATTCTTTAGTCAGCACCATTCATGTTTAAACCTACACCCAGCAGGAGAAGTGAGAACAGGGATGGTGCTTGCATGCCCCCTTAGTTATCACAAATGGGCGGGCCTACCACACTGGCACTGGCAACGTGACACATTAAGAGGGGTGATGTGCGTGTCCCTGATAGTTCAAACAAGGAGCAGAATCCCACTTCTCAGAACTCAAGAGTGTCCCCACGAAGCATCCATGCCAAAGACAACTGCATGCATGTGTCCCCTTGCGCACCTCTGCTGTGCCGGGTTGGGGGGCTGTGCCCACTGTCACCAGCAGTACCTGCCTCCTGGGGACCCTGTGTAGGAAAGTCCCTTCTCTCTTGATTGCCCCTCACAAAGTTTTGGGAGGGACACTTCTGTTGGTTTATTGGCTTCACTTGGGTGGAATTTCTGTCTCCTGAAGGGTGAGGGCAGAACAACCATGTGCTTGGTACTCAGTGCAGCCCTTGATGGGAAATGGGGGGACATCTGCTCCAGGGGTCACTGCACACTGCCAACGCCAGGGGTGGGGTGGGGCTGGAAATAGGGAGGGGATACTTGATTAGCGATGGGACAGGCTGCTTATTTCCTCATTTGCTCATGATTCATGTAGCTAAGAGCTAAGCACCCAGGTCTGGAACAGAACACCTGAGGGGCTTTTGCAGAAGTGGCAGCTATAGCCTGTATGGAAAGCTAGGGAAGTATTTTAAGATGTAACCTGAAGATGAACAACATTCAGCGAATGCATTTTCCAGAGTGACAGGGTTCTGGAGGTGGCCTGCAGGCTCTTCCCGCTGCCATCTGCTCAAGGTGTCGCCAGGGCCTCCGGTCCTGTGTATGCCACCTCGTGGTCTTCCTGAGAACTGACCTTTGGTAAGGTTTGGCCAGCAGTCCCATTAGGATCAAAGGACTTAATAGTTAACTGCACAGAGCTGGTTTTGATTTGGGTGTTCTCCACCAGCAGGAGCGGGACTTCAGGGACTGAGGGACTCCTGCCTCAGGCTTATGGTGACATTTGTGTGGCTGAGCACTAGCCTTCAGTCCTTGAAGAACCTGCCTCTGGGAACTCTAGAGAGCATTGGGGCTGGGGGTATGGTGTGTGTGTGTGTGGGGGGGGGGTCTTTGTTAAACCAGAACTACACCAGTACTCCCTGCTCTGATGAAGCCAGGTCAGGTTAGTAAGTCTCACTGCCATTTTCCTCGGGGTGTCTACTGATAGTCCCGGAGATCTGAGTTCACCTGTCCCTCCACAGACCAGAGGTCTCTTCCGATTTCTGTTACTGAGGGGTGCTCATAAAGGGGGGTTCTGTGATGCTACACAATCTGTCCATTGAATGTGCAGACCATGGTTTCGTCACACGGCTGTTAATTGCTGTTACGGCGGCTTCAGAACAGTCGTCTCATAAACACCTGTAGTGGTCACTGTTCATGCCCCCAACTCTCCCAGCCTGTGGCCACTGTCCACCTCCTGACTGGACTCACCTCTTCTGGGCGGCTGCCGTAGGTGGAGTCATATGGCCTGTGGTCTGGCCGCTGCTTTCGAGGTTTGCCCATTTTGTAGAGTGCATCGAACTGGTTTTTTTTTTGTTCTTTGTTTTTAAACCTTACCGAGGATGTTTTTTTCAAGTGTCTTCAGATAGAGAGGGAGAGGGAGAGAGAGAAATATCGAAGAGAAAGAGACACATTGACTGGTTGCCTCCCGCACGACCCCGACCATGGCCGGGGATCAAACTGTAACCGAGATATGTGCCCTTGACCAGAATCGAACCACAACTCTTTGGTCTGTGGGCTGATGCTCTCACCACTGGGCCAAACTGCCCAGGGCTCAGAGTGGTCCCCCCCCCAAACTGTTTTTGTTGGTGGTGGTGGGTTTTTTTTGAGAAACAGAGGCCTAGTTTATTTGTTCCATTTCTTGCATTCGAAGGATTCCTCCATGACATCCTTGGCCTCGAACTGCCCGTTTAAACATTTTTTTCTTTATTGATTTTTAGAGAGGAAGGGAGAGGGAGAGAGATAGAAACACCGTTGAGAGAGAACATCGATTGGCCACCTCCTGCATGCCCCTGACTGGGAATCGAACTGGCGACCTCTTGGTGCATGGGTTGATGCTCAACCACTGAGTCACACCGGCCGGGCTCAAACTGTCCATTTTTAGGTGCACCTTTTTATCCTTGACTTAATTTCTTCTTCCCTTTGCTGTGAAGCTGTTGTGACTATAAAGCAGCTTAAACTGTACTGCTGTCCTCCGGGCATAGTGTCGCTCCCAGGGCCAGGCGCCCCAGGGTTTTCGTGCTCCACACTTCAGCTTCCCCCAGGGTTTCCCAGCTTCCACTGAGGAATCTGGCTGAACCTTGAGCTTACTTGGAGAACCTTTGGTGAAAACATTGTCAGTTTCTTCTAATGTGAGAATGACCAGTCTGCAGCTGCATGGAATCCTTGGGTCATGGACGGGCGGGCTGGCCTGTCAGACTCAGAGCCCTTTGAAACCTTTCAGTGGGTAACTGCTTTGTAAATTACAAAACCATTTGCCTTAAAAAGCAAGTAAAAGCCTACCTCTAAATAGAGTTAGTGTGATTTTATTTTATTTTTTGGTAAATCCTCACTGGAGGATATTTTTTCCATTGATTTTTTTTTTTTTTTTTTTTTTTTTAAATAGAGGGAAGGAGGGAGGGGGAGAGAAAGAAACATGGATGCGAGAGAGAGACACATCAGTTGGTAGCCTCTCACACGACCCTGACTGGAACTGGGGATGGAACCTCCAACCCAGGTACGTGCCCTTGACCAGGAATCGAACCTGAGACCCTTCTGTCTGCAGGCTGATGCTCGAACTGCTGAGCCAAACCGGCAGGTTTTAATACGTGTGACCAATTGTCCCTAAATATGGATTTGAAATGCACATGTGAGACTGAGCACAGAGCCTGTGTCCAGCATACCTTCTCTTGGGGATCTTTAATCACATTTGGAGTTAGAATTAAAATTTTTAACTATTTGTTTATTCTTTTCCATTTCAGTTTCATTGTCTTGTAGGCCTTGGCTTAATTTACGTGTATACCTGCTTCTGCACTGTGTACTTCTTTCTTGTCTTGAGATAAAAGATAAAAATAAAAGTGGTTTCTCACACTGTAAATCCCCACAGCCTCCTGACCTCCGTCCTGGGTATACAGTCAGTGGTCACAGCAGCGTGAGAGGGGCCACCCTCTCTGAGGCCCCTGCACCATCACTGTAACGGTGGCCACTGGGCTTTTCCAGAAACTTTTTCTTTGGATCTCATCAGACTTATATCAAGCTGGTCCGCTTTCTCGTGCTATGCTCGGTGGGTGGAAGTAGCTGCCAGCTCCTGGTCCTGCCCTAGAGTGCATCCTGCCCTCCAGGGCCTGTGCTTGCCGCACTGGTGGCCCCAGGTCGCCCGCCTGCACTCTGCTTGAAACGTTGAGCTCTCACTTGCTTCTGCTCCATGTGACTTCGTCTGGGTTCGCCCTGGTTGGCAGCTGTTTTTAAGTAGTTTTTAAAAACAGTGTTTGTTTAACAAACAGTTGTGTTCCCAAGCCAGGTAATGATTCCCAGAGGAAGAGTGATCTAATCTTGCTAATATTTAAGCTGTCAGGTTTTAGAACACTCACGCTTAAAATATAAATTGTTGGTTTGAGATATTTCAGGTAACGCAGAGTAGCTGTCGTGTCTGATGTTTACCTGCTCGTCTCCGATCCGATGCCACAAGTCGAGCAGAGCTGACTGGCTGAGGTAGTTGCCAGGGGTCGCTTGTGGGTCTGGACATAATGGAGGTGCCCTGGCCATGCTCACTGTTTTGCGTATTTGCCCAGGCTTAGGGGACAAACCTGGTCCCCTACCTGAGGTCCTGACCCCAGGTGTGTTGAAAGTGCATTTCTTTGCCTGAAGGACAGGGTGGTGTGGAGCCATTGCATACCCAGCTAGAGCAGCCCCCAAGCCTCACGTCAGAGCAGCAGGACGGTGCCCAGTGGCTCTCCGTGCTGACGTCAGGGTCCCGTGTCTTCGTTCGCACAGCCTATGTGCTTTGCAAAATAGCTTTGATCACGGAAAACGAATGTGAGTGTGAATTTGTTAGCATAGAAGTGCTGGCTCGAACACCTGTTGCAGTAGTTTTGAGTGTGGTTCGAGTTTCCCAGCTGTCCCCACAACCCTTTCAGAGGGTCCCCAGCTTAAAGCTGTTTGCTCCTGGCCTTTCTCCCCCAAGTGTGCCAACGGCTCCCCAAAGGCTCTTGCCCCGGGTGCCAGTCCTCCAGCAGCTGATGGGCTGTGTTCTGTCCTGGGGATGACAGCACAGCCCCCGGATGTGATTCCCCAGCCGCCCACCACTCCCCTCAGCGCCTCCTCAGGAAGGCAGGAAGGGGTCCGGCTGGCAGCCGTTGGGCAAGGCCTGTGGTCCTGGGAAATATCTCGTATCCTTGCTGATTCTGTGCTTTGCCGGGAAAATGTAGTGTGTGCAGGCCCCTTACGGGCCCTTTGGGGTGTCACTTGCATCTGTGACAGGAGGGGGTGGGCAGGGTCCCTGAGCAGCTCATTCACGGGAGGATCAAGAAGGAGAGGGTGGTGGCCTCTCACGATGGGCCAGGTGACGCCCGTCTTCACTGGGTGTGCTCTATAGTGACTCACACGTGCAGTTCCCTTCGGCTCGCTCTCCCGTCAGCTCCGAGGTGGCCTTGGCCTGCAGCGTGTAGCTAGCGTTGGAGGACTGGATGGTGGGAACTGGGCTGTGCTGCAGTGGGCATTCAGGGGTGCAGCCCTCCTCCCAGGGCAGGGAAAGCTTTTTTTTTTTTTTTTTAATTTATTTTCCTTTATTGATTTTAGAGGGAGAGGAAAGGAGAGGGGGAGAGAGAGAGAGAAACATCGATGAGAGAATATCGATTGGCTGTCTCCTGCATGCCCCCCACTGGGGATCTGGCCCACAACCTGGGCATGTGCCCTGACCGGGAATTGAACTGGCGGCCTCTTGGTGCATGGGTCGACGCTCAACCACTGAGCAACACCGGCCAGGCAGGAAAGCTTTTTGAGGGGTTGAAAGAGGGAGGACTCGAGAGTGACGCCAGGCTGAGCAACCAGGGGTGCCAGCCTACCTGGCCCTGGAATCCCAGAGGTGCCAGACCACAGGCCCCCTCCAGCTTGTGCCGATGGAAAGTGAAGGCAGAAATGTTGCTGCTACCTAATAATCCTAAAGTTTAACTGAGATACTTGAGCTGTTCCCGAGATGGGCTGGGGGCAGCTTCCCTGTTGAGGAACTTCCTATCCACTGGGTGCCCACGTAGCTCCAGCTGCAGGGAGGGAGCCCCTGGTCCGGCATGCCAGGCTAACGGGTCTCGGAGGACTCGTGAAGACACCAGAGAAGAGGCCACTGACCAGGAGTCGGACCTCCTGGGCTGCGGCTGCTCTTCACGGTGGCTGTGGGCTTGGGACATTGCCCTGCGCTTCCTCCGGGCGTGGGGCTCTGCTGACCGCAGTGTGAGAGCCGGGATCGGGGAGGGGCCTGGCTCTGGGCCCCTCCCTGGGAGTGTGTGCCTGAGCAGGGCAGGCTGCGGCCTCGGCCTCGGCACTGTCCCTGACCCAGTGCAGCCCAGCACATCTGGACTGGCTGTGGCTGCTGTGGTGGACCCAGGGTTCTGGTGGAGCCCGGGGGAGGGTGCACCCTTGGGCATTTCTGAGCCACAGTGCCCTTGAGTCTTCCCCCCACCTGGGAATCCACGCCTAGTGGGCTTGATCCTGTTCGAGATTGAAAGTTAAGTTGGGTGACAGGATCCCAGTGCTGTGCTGGCTCCCCCTGGCCTGGTGCCCCTCAGGAGTGTCGACCACAGAGGGTTTGGGATCACCTCTGAGGCTGAGGCACAGAGCGGGGACACCTGACTTTGGTGTGGCAGCGTCTGACAAGGATCCTTGGGTCGTCCAGTGAGCGTCTGCAAAGCAGCTGTGAGGTGTCCTGTCAGCGGAGCGCCAACGCCGACTGTCAATCCAGCCGGGACCTGAGCAGGTGACTCTGAGGGGGCCTGAGGAGCCTGAGGCTCCAGAGCCTGGGCAGGGATGCAGGGTGAAGGTTCTGAGCCCCCTGGTTGGTGCAAGAGAACCTGTGGGGCCTGCAGTGGGCGTTGCACTCCTGCCCTGTCCAGGATGCTGCCAGGCCGCTGGCCCTGAAGCCCCTTTGTGAGCAGGTGCCACCTGGCTGGGGTCCGGGCTGTCCCTGCCGCTTGTCCCCGCCCCACCCCTCGGGAGTGGTTTCTCTGGAGGCCCTGCTCTGTCCTGAGAGTTGGAGTGTGTCCCTACCCTGCTGGTCTTGCTCAGGTGCTGTGCTCCCCTCTCCCACCTCGGGAAGCTCTGGGAGGGGGCAGGGAGGCAGGTGGAAGGCCCCCCTGGGACTCAGTGAGGCCGTGGGGTGTGGGGGCCCCACTGCTAAACCCATGCCTTCGCAAGTATGCATCTGGTCCTTTTTTGATTCCTGCCAGCACGGTTCCCTTGCTCTGGAAACGCTCATCCATCTCCAACCTCGGCCCTCCCTCCCCCTTCCTGGGACCTCTCTGCTTTGAGCTGAGTGCCCACGGGGTCTCTTTGGCCCAGACCTTGCTCCACACTAGCCCCTGACTCCTGCCGCCCACCTGCCCACACTCTCCTGCTCCCATGGGAGCTGTCGGTGCCCCACATCTGGCTAGCCAGAACCAGTTCTTGCACAGCTGGCCTCAACGTGCTCACCGGGACGGTCCGTGGAGAGGCATATGAGACAGCCCCTCAAGGGGCTGTGGGTGCAAATGCGATGCCCCCGCGTCATGAACAGCTCCTGCTCCCTGGGCACTGTCAGCAGGTGTCCGGGGGGGACTGTTGAGGTCCACTAGAGCCAATGGTCAAACTGTGGCATCATCTGTCTCCTTGGCTTCAGAAGCATCGTGGGGTCCCCAGGAGGCTGAGTTGTATTAGGAACCTCACGTCGCTGAGGCTGTGCTTCAGGGACCAGCTGCTATGTAGGGAACTCAGTGGTCAGGGGGCAGGCAGGTGGTGCCCCTAACCCCGGGTGGGCTCTGGAACCAGCAGCTCGTGTTTCTCGCTGTGTGCCAGCTGCAGGGGAGGCTCAGCCAGCCCACCCCATCCAGGCCCGGGAGTGCCTGTGTGTGGGAATGGGGGTGGGGTTGTACCTAGAAACAAGCCCTCGCCTGCCCAGGCCCCGGGCGGTCAGCCCTGTCCTCTCAGGGCTCCCTGCGTCCGCTGCTCCCCTGGGGCTGTGTCCTCGGGTTCGGGGCTGAATGACTGGCGCTGCCTGGCCGACCCTGCTGCCGCCTCAGCACTTGAGGTCCTTGGTCAGCCAGGAGACATTTTCATGAAATACTTCATTCTCTGAGGTCTGTTGTCTTCCAGCAGTTCGCGTCTCCCCTCCTGTGCACAAGTCTTCAGAAGCAGTCCTCACGGCCCCTCACTCTGGCCCCAGCTTTACTCTAATAAGGGCTTTGTCCTGGCGGCAGCGTGCCTCCCCCTGGCCGCACTGCCCTGCCCCCTTCCTCTCCATTCCTGTCCCTTGGGGTTTGAAGTGGGCTTTCAGGTGGTTCTGGGTCCCTGGGGATTGAAATGGTGGGTGGGGGTCATGGTTTCCTTCTCAAATGGCTCCTGGCACGGGCCCCTCCTGTCCTTGGTCCTGCTTGGCTTGGCCCAGGCCAAACGTCCCTGGAATTTGCCAGAAAATGGTCCAGAGAGGCCACTGCTCTACTTCCCTGTTACACTTGTGAGGGTCGGGTCTGATTCCTCAACTTTGCTTGTGACATCATCTACTTAAGCGGTTGAGGGTGAAGCAAAGGAGGGGCAGTTTTTCGAGTTTTTGGCAGGGTGGTTGCAGCCCTGACCTGGTGGCATCTGCCCTCCAGAGCCGAGCCTGTGGGGTGGTAGGTCTCGGAGGTGCAGGGGGCTGAAAGGGTCAGGAGCGGAAACACCACAGCCACCAGTCCAGCATCTTTCTAAGTTAAAGCTGTTCAGTAAACCACTTAAACATCTTATAAAAGCTGTTCTCAGTCTCCAGGAAGGTAGGAGCAGATGTGAATAAATCATCACGACTTAAAAAGGACTTAAAAAGTCGGGTCATTGACAGCACCACTCAGAATTCCTGCATCAGCCCGTCTGTGCCTCTAAAATAGAACTGACGAGATGCTTGTTCCCACCTGTCTGAAATGACCCTTAGAGGCCCATCCTCATCTTGGGGGATCTGTCCTTTGAGGTGGGCCCTTTCCCTGGGACAGCCACCATGTTGGGTGGGGCCATCTGGAGGACCCCTGACCTACTTGGCACAGACTTCACTGTGGGACCTGTGTGTCCCTCTGAGCTCCAAGGGACAGGCTCTCATGGCCTCACTGCCCTGTTCATTCTCATTCCCATCCTGTCCCTTGTGGTTTGAAGTGGGGTTTCAAGTGGCTCTGGGCCCCCTTTCACTCTGTTAGTGATCCCAGCTTCTCCCTCCTGTACCCCGTTTACTGCTGGGGTTCTGGAGTTTCTTTGCTGTTGCTAAGCCTGGCTGGGGTGGCGGCGTCCTTGTTGAGGGGTCAGGGTCGGTGTGGGCATAGGTGCTGCGGCACAAGTCACAAAGGCAGCCGGTGAGTTAGAACAGGCGGGCTGAAGGCCTCTGACGTTCGGTCTCTGCTTTCTGGACCGTGGTGGTCCAGACGCTGTGTCCTGCTCGCCTTGTTCTCAGTGGGCTCGGGCTGTGGCAGCACCTGCCCGGCCTGGACGCTCCTGCGGGAGGGGCCCGGCGCCTGCCTGGGTCAGTGACGCCGCCCCTAGAGTTCCTTAACTCCGGTGCCCAGCTACACGCAGAATGGCATTCTGCACATGTTGGACAGAAACAAGCGAATCAAACCCCGGCCAGAACGGTTCCAGAACTGCAAAGACCTGTTCGACCTCATCCTTACTTGCGAAGAGAGAGTGTACGACCAGGTGGTGGAAGGTGAGCCCACAGACTTGGTGCCCCCACATGTGCCTGGGACCTGCGGTGCCCTCTGTCCCGCTTGTCCCTCCTCACACCCCTCCTTTCCCCGGCCCCCAGCGGGCCAGGCCGCAGCCTGGGAGGGTCCTGGCAGGGGGCCTTTGGCTGATTCTGTTCAGGGCAAGGCTGCCTGTGCTGCCGGCAGCATCGTGGGAGTTCAAGGGTCCTGAGTACTTGAGCACGTGTGAGTGTGGAGCTGGGACCTGGTGCTCTGAGAGTGACCTTGCTGCTGAATGCTTGCCCCGGGCAGGTTGCATGTTTCAGGGGTGAGGTGGGGGCTGGTGTTGAGTTGAATCACAGCCATATTTGGGGAGGGGGTGGTTTGATGCTCGGCCAGGGTCTCTGACATCCGTGTCATTTTGTCCTGGTTAGATCTGAATTCCAGAGAGCAGGAGACTTGCCAGCCCGTGCATGTGATCAACGTGGACATTCAGGACAACCACGAAGAGGCCACCCTGGGGGCGTTCCTCATCTGTGAGCTGTGCCAGTGCGTGAGTATCTGCACCCCCACTTGTCCCTGCTCTGGGGTGCGCCCAGCACCTGAGATCTAGGGTCAGTGAGTGCTTAAAGGTCCAGGTCCTCCTGAGAGTGAGGGTTTCGGGGCGGAAGTAACGCAGAGGTGCCCACAGGTCTGAGTCGACTAGCTGACTCTGGTTAATTCACCCTGTGCATTAAGTTGGTAGAAGGCAGTGACTGCTGGTGTCTCGCTTCCGTGAAGATTCCATGTGTCAGGGTGTCAGAGGGCTCTGGGGGAGCTGGCTCTCTTTGCTGGTCATTCCAGACATCTGGCCCCACGCGGCCGTGGGCGCCCTCCCCTGGGTGGAAAACCCCAGGGCTTTTGCAGCCACTGCAGCTGTGCTCAGAGCAAAATATTTCCTCTGGCCCTGGCCAGTTTTGCTCAGCGGTTAGAGCGTCGGCCTGCGGTCCAGAGAGTCCCGGGTTCGGTTCCCGCTAAGGGCACGTACCTCAGTTGCAGTTTGTCCCCGGCCCCTGGTTGGGTCGTGCGGGAGGCAGCCACTCGATGTGTCTCTTTCACGTTGATGTTTCTCTCTCTGTCTCTCTTCCTCTCTCTCCCTCCCACTCTATCTGAACAAAAAATGGAAAAATGTCCTCGGGTGAGGATAAAAAAATAAAAAAAATAAAAAATTAATATTTCCTCTGTCCTCGGGTGAGGATAAAAAAATAAAAATAAATAAAAAAATAAAAAAATTTTTCCTCTGAAGTGTGACAAAAGCACCGAGCAAGGAGCCCCTGTGCCTTGTCTTCTGCCCGTGGCGCCTGCGTCTAGGTCAGCTGAGTGAGAGACAGGAACACAGGAGCAAGTGCGTTTACCGAGAAGGCTGGGACGGCCCTGCTGGCTTGCTCTGAGGGCGCCAGCACAGCTTCCATTCCCAGTGTGCCTCGGGGCCTGAAGCCCCAGCAGCTGTGGCCATGATTTGGCTGTCACGCAGAGAAAGGGCTGGGGTGGGGAGACGCGTCCCAGAAGTTGCATACATGACTTGGGTCACACTGGCTAGAGCTGAGTTATGGGGAGGCCACTCTTCAGAGGCCCTGCTTTAGGCCAGGACTGGGGACATCGAGTGGCCTTGACTGCAGTCCCGCTTGGGCCACCCCAGGACTGTTCCCTGGCAGCACCTGCTCCTTTTAGGGCAGCAGTTGTCTTAAAGACACCTGGTCATGTTGCCACACTTGTGGGTCTCACACCTGGGAGGGATGTTGGTGGCAGCCAATGGGCAGAGGCCACAGATGCCGCTTAACACCCTGCACAGGACCGTGTGTCGTCATTCCCCCACCCCCTCCCACCCCTACATGGGCTGGCTTTCCTCCCTGGTGCTGGTGCGGGAACCACGCCCGGCGTGCTCCTTGCAGAGTGAGGGCCCCATGGAGGTCGTGTGGGTTGGAGAGCAGGCCCTGGTTCCAGAGCCCAGCCCTTCCCTTCCGGCTCCCCCAGGGCAGGGCTTGGAGCCACAGGGAACCTCTGTGTTAGTAGCACATGGCGGGACGAGTGGGAACCACTGGTCTGCGCCAGCACAGGTCCACGGCTTCTGCTCGGCCTGGCGTCCTGCTCCTACCCACTCAGGATTCTTCTCTGCCCCCAGATCCAGCACACGGAGGACATGGAGAACGAGATCGACGAACTGCTGCAGGAGTTTGAGGAGAAGAGCGGCCGGACCTTCCTGCACACCGTCTGCTTCTACTGAGCCCGCGGCCGGCGCCCGAAGCCGAAGCCGCCTTCTTGCGCTTCCTGTTGTTCATACTGGTTCCTCCCGACCCGTGTTTTGACTCTGAGGGCTGCTGCCGAGGGCCAGCGCCCGAGCTGTACATGCGAGCTGCAGTCGGCTCCACCGCTGTCCTGTTTGGTGCCCCCCCCTTGTTACGAGTGTGATAGTAAAGTTTGTTTTCTTTAAGCAAAGCATAAAAACATGGTTTACAGTTCATTTCCCCCCAATGTCTGTCTTTGTGTGTTCCTCCCCTTTCCCTCCCTGGCTGGGATGTACTAACACCCCTTGGAGAGACCTGCCATTGTCCAATAAACACCTGCCGCTGGTCCTCACTTTGTCCTGAGTCCCCCACTTGCCCAGTCCCTGCTGGCCCCTCGCAGGTCCCTCTGGAGGCGGCACTGTGCAGCCACTGTGAAGGCTTCCGGGCTGCAGTCCAGGGCCTGTGGGTCCAGCCAGCTTCCCGGCACCCAGGAGGTCTGCACCCACTGGGGCTGCTGGGAGAATGGGGCCCTGTCCCCTGCGGCACCTGCTCCCCACTGTCGACTGTCCCCGAAGTAGCCTTACTTCCCAGTGACCCCTCCTGGTTTATGCAGCCATGGAAAAGCTCAGGTCGCCTGTGGGGAGGGGCTGGGCTCCTGTGCAGGCAGTGTGGGTCACTTTGGTGTTGCCCTGTGCTGTCCCTGGGCTGTGGCGAGAGGTTGACCCAGGGACGCCTCCCCAGGCTGCCAGCATCATGGGGCCACCAGAGCACAGACACTAGGCACTGGCGTCCTGACTTCCAGGCTGCCCAACCCAGGTGCCTGGGGCTGACCCCTGAGGGAAGTCCAGACTGAAGCTGGTCCCGCCCCCACTGTGGGGCATTCTTTGGCTTTTGCTCAGCCATCCTCAGGCCATGTGGCCATGGCTTTGGAGTGACATCTCTGGCAGCTCCCCAGCGACCCTGCAGGCCTCTCCACTAAAGGTAGTGGCTGGAGGGGGCTCAAGGCTGCTCAGCCTACCCAAAGCCCCTCACCGTGACCCCAGGGGCCCAGGATGAGAAACTTCAGTTGACAAGTAGGGAGAAGAGTGGGGAGAGGCACCCCAGGGCCCTCTCCAGGATCGCCATTCTGGTCGGGACGTGGGCTGGGCTCCTGGGCCACTGGGCAGGCGACCAGGGCCAGTACTGACCAAATGCCCCGGGGAGGGGTCGGGCGGGTGTCCGGGGGCGGGGCGGCCGCGTGGTCCCTCCCGGAGGCGGGCGCGCAGGGAGAGGGGGCCGGAGCGCGCGCAGGGAGGAAGGGAGGGAGGCAGGGCCGAGGGCGGAGCGGATCGCGGCGAGTGCGGTGGCCGGGCCTCCGAACGACCCCGAAGCGGCCGCGTCTCCTGCCCCGCGTCCCTGGCCTGCTCCTTTTACCCGGCCGGAGGCGGTGGGTGCGCGGCGCGCAGACCTCTGCGGAGGCGCCGGGGGCTCAGCATCGGGCCGGGGCCGGGGGGGCGCCGGGGCCGGGGGGCGGCGCTCCGGCCCGGCCCGGCCCCGCCCGATGTCCATGAGCGCGAACACCATGATCTTCATGATTCTGGGGGCGTCGATCGTGATGGTGAGCGGAGGGGCTTCCCGTGAGCCCGCTCCCCCACCCGCTCCCGCCTCCCGCGCCCGCGCGCCGCCTGCCGCCTCCCCCTCCCGCGCCTTGTTTACCGGCCGCGCGGCCTGCGCTCCCCCTGCCCGGCCTGTGCTCCCTATCCCAGGCTGCCCTGAGCATCCCCATCCCCCAGCCTGCGCTCCCCCACCCCTCGGCCTCCGCTTCCCCACTCCTCCGCCTGCGCCCCCCTATCCCCAGTGCCCCACCCCCACCTGGACACCCCAGCCCGGCTGCTCCTGGGCTCTGACCGGTCATGGGCTCTTCCAGGCCATCGCGTGCTTGATGGACATGAACGCGCTGCTGGACCGATTCCACAACTACATCCTCCCGCACCTGCGGGGCGAGGACCGCGTCTGCCACTGCAACTGTGGCCGGTGAGTCTGTGCCCGGCAGGGCACACGCGTGATCACACGTGTGGGGCTCAGGGCCCACTGGGGTGCGGGGAGCCCCCAGCAGGCCTGCGAAGGGCCGCGCTAGGCCAAAGGGGCTGCTTAGTCCTGTGCCAGGCCCGGTGGGGGAAGGACTGTCCAGCCTCCTGCGGGTACCTGGGGGTTGGCCGATCGCGTTCCGGAGGGGGGAGCATGCCTGAGTCAGTTAGGACCCCCTCCCAAAACCCCTTCAGAGAGAGGGTGATGGGCAGAACAGGTCCCAGGCCTCCTGGTCCAGGGCCTGGAGGCCAAGAAAGCAGCAGCCCAGCCTGGCGTCCGGGAGGAATCCTGCACAGGGCTTTGCCCACAGAGCACACCAGCCTCCACCCTGGACCCTGCACTGTGTCCATGAACTTTCCTGGGAGCCAGGTACAGGGAAGTGCAGCCAGTCAAGGTGGGCAGGGCCCAACCCCTCACTGTACAGAGGAGGAACTGAGGCAAAGGGGTGGAGCTTGCTCAAGGTCACTCAGAGCTTGGAGAGCCCAGGCCCCTGCACCCACTGTGACCCCCATCCTGTGCACATGTAATGACGGCGTCCTCCTGGCCATGCATGTTTGTACGTCCATGTACGAAATAAACATCTCATGAGACGCGAGTGTGTGTACCGTCTGTGCATATACATGTGGGTACACAGCACACGCGCATGTCCGCATGCACACCCTCACCCCCGCAGGACACCCTCGTGCTGGGATCAGTGAGAAAGCGGACAGAGGCTTGAGCGGATAGAGACTTACCCAAGGTCACACAGCTAGTAAGAGGCGGGGCACGAACCCCGAAACCCGTGTTCTTCATCCCGACGAGTGCACACGTGGCGGGTGTGGGAGAGTCGAGCGGGCTTCATGCCTCACTCAGCATGCCCCATGCCTGTGGCTGCTGACCCATGTGAGAAGCAGAACCGGGCATTGGAACAAGTAGAGACAGCACTGCAAACCACCCTCACCTGTGCTGGCCAAGAACCACCGAGAGCATTTCCTGGTGGCCATACTTTCCCAGAGATCCCTGTGTTCCTGCCCTACACTAAGGAAAGGCACGGGGTCAGCCTTTCCTGGGGTGGCCATGACTGTGAGTGGGTGTGAACTGGGGTGACCTGAGACCCTCCTGGTGGCGTGCACAGCACCCGGCCCTGACCTGAGCTCTGGAAGCATTAGTAACACACATTCTACATGTGTGGGTTGTTGTATTGTGACCAGCATCCATGTGCCTGTGACCCCTGACTGAGGGCGGACAGGATGTGTTCAGAGTGTATTTGCACAGGGGGTGTGTGTGCGTCATATGCAGTGTCCAGAGTACATGTGGACTCACGTAAGCAGATGTCTATGGGGTACACACTGAGCTGGGCCTGTGTGCACAGGTTAGCGTGTCTATGGACGCAGAGAACATGGAAAGCCACACCTGCTATGGACATAGAGTGTTTCTGCATGTATGTGTCCACATGTGTGTGCTTTGTACACTTCACTACATACAGGGTATGTAAATTCAGTGTACAAAATATTGTTTATTGACAACATACATGTGTATGCCCAGTACATGTATATAATACAATATACGGAGACCAGTGTGCTCTATGTGGGTCCAGCGACTGTCTGCAGAGTAGTTTTGCACATGGGGCATCTGTGTATAAACCATGTACACACATTACCACAATGGACTCTACCCATGTGTGTACACACCATGTACAGAGTAAGCATGCACGTACGTGTATGCCTTCTACATACCTATACAGAAATTTTTATGCAGAGGACATGTATGTAAATTAATGCTTCAAAGTGTGCGTGCCAGCAGGCAGTCTGTGCACGCAAACCCATGCATGTGCCATGGTGCCCACTGAGAGGATGGCTCTGTGCAAAGCCACGTGCATGTGCATCTCCGTGTGATATGCACCATGCTTGTGCCTGGGCAAGCATACACGTGCACACATGTGGAACTCACGGGCCGAGTCCATGGTATACACGCCATGTCCTGTGCATGTGGCCGGCGTGTATACACAACATGCGTTGGACCGCAGGTAAACACATGCAGCATGCATGGTCCAGGTGGGACACATGTATGTACTCATCATGGAAATATGTGTGCATATGGGAGACCTGAGCCCCCACTCCCAGGGGCCTGCATTGGAGGAAGAGGAGGGCAAGGGGCAGGGGAGGAGCTGCAGGTGCCAGGCCAGTGATGGGGGCACAGATTGTGCCCTCCAACCCCTGGGGTCCTGAGCTACCTGGGGTGGTTGTGCTGGCCTCATCCTTCTTGTAGAGCACTGGGAGAATTTCTGGCTCCCTTGGTGACCCAGTCTTTGAAGCGTCCTGCCCTGACCTGCTGTGTCCAGGAGTATGAAGCAGTCATCCTGAGGAAGACCCTATCGGAGTCGTAGGCCCAGAAGGCCGGGGAGGCAGGAGAGGGTGGTGATGTTCAGTATCATCAGCCCCCATGAGGCTTGGGGTGCTCTGGGTGAGAGGGACTGCTCATGGGTCATGAAGGGTATCCTCTCCTGGGGGCCAGGAAGCCGCTGCACATTCTAGGTGGTGGTCAATAGTTTTCCATCACTTATTGATGATTCATAATGGCTATTGACAAACTGATCAGATAAGCAATGACTGCCAGGTGTCAGGCGGTTCTTGCTGACTGACCCAGGGTGGGTGGCCCCTGCTCTATGGGGCTGTGGTGGCTGAGGTCCCAGCCACTAGAACTGGTGGCACTCTGTACTGTACCCAGTGGCCTCCAGGGCCCCCAGAAGGAGCAGGAGAGGGTGAGGAGAGGCCTGTCTGCTGCCATCTCCTGGGCTGGGTTTGGGGCTCCGGGACCCTGCTGACCCCCAGGGGAGGAAGTCACTGTGTGGCCAGTGTTGGTTCAGCAGGGCCCGAGGTCAGGGAGAACTGGTGGGATTTCCATTTGGGGGAAGGTCTCTTTGGGGGGGCAGTGAAGCAAGGGGGGGGTGGGTAAGGACCTATCTTCACTGAAGACCAGGCGGAGGTGTCGACATCTAACTGAAGGGAAAATGGGAGAAGCAGGTTTGGGAGGGAGGAGCTATTTTTAGGTGTGAGTTTGAGGTGTCTGTGGATCCCACATGGAGACGCCAGGCAGGCAGCTGGAGCCCGGAGTAGACGTGTGGGGTAGCAGGGACTTTAGGGGGTGGGGATAGAGAGTTAGAGAAGCCAGCAAAGGGACTTGGGGAGGAGGGGGAACCAGGAGAGGTGGCCTCCTGGGCAGGAGGACCCCCGGGAGGCCCCTGCACTGCTGGGCAAGAGGAGGGGCTACAGTAGCTGGCAAGAATGACTGGGAGCTGAGGGTGCATGGACCCCACTGTGTCTTGGCTCCCAGCCTCTCTTGACAGCGAAGGGGGTTGGCGAGCCCAGAGTCTGTTGTCCTGAGTGTAGTCTCCTAGGCAGGGCCACTCCACCTGGGACCACGGGCCCAGAGGCCTTCTTGGAGGAGGAGGGTATCCAGGCAGATCCGAGGCTTCAGGGGGCCTTGCAGGGAGGGTTTAATGTGATCGTCAGAGGCAACAGAGGCAAGCGAGGGCCTGGAGGGTTCAGATGCCCGAGTCTGGCCAGTGGAGGGAGGGGAGGCTGAGAGGCATGGCACAGGCTTTGGTAGGTGGTGGGATGCAGGAGAAGGGCCACGGTCCAGAGAACCCTGGACAGCTGAAACCCTGTCATCCCACTGTCCATAGTCCATTGGGAGCAGCAAAGCAGCCAAAGGCCTTGCGGATCCACGCAGGGCACAGGCCAGGGTGTGCCCCCAGGAGAGGGGATGAAAGGATAGGGTACTGCACAGTGCATCAAGGATGGAGGAGCAAAAGGAAGACTCAGGACCCAGGGCAGGATGACAGCACTTGGCTTTGCCTGCAGGGGGAGCTGAGGAAAGGGCTTGTGAATGTCAGGTGCGGGGAGAGGCCAGAGGGGTGGTCCCAGAGGAGCCGCATCAGCCCCGAGTCCAGCAGGTGGGCTGTGACCCTGCTACCAGACAGGGATACCCTGCCCTGAGCCCTCACCCTGGAACAGTTCGTCTACCTGCACTGTGCTTGTGACCCGGTCAGGGTCAAGGATAAGCCCCAGGCCAGGCAGAGGAGGGAGGGGTGATGCATGGGCAGGCGCACCTCTGGCCGGCACCCGGACTTCACTCTGACCACTGATCTC
This sequence comes from Tadarida brasiliensis, assembly GCA_030848825.1. NCBI lineage: Eukaryota > Metazoa > Chordata > Mammalia > Chiroptera > Molossidae > Tadarida > Tadarida brasiliensis. Next base: position 525,963 of record CM061264.1, on the reverse strand, counting down.
GCACACTCCCACCCTCTGGGCAGCCTCCGCCTGGGTGCCAGGGCCCTGGGCGAGTCCGCTGGCCCCTTCCGGACCTCAGCCCCACAGGGCTGCTTCAAAGACCCCAGCAGGGATCCCCGCGCGCCCCGCGGGAGAGGTGCCAGCCCGCCCTGCCGCCCCCAGGCACCACATCCACTACGTGATCCCGTACGACGGGGACCAGTCGGTGGTGGACGCCTCCGAGAACTACTTCGTGACAGACAACGTCACCAAGCAGGAGATCGACCTCATGCTGGGGCTGCTGCTCGGCTTCTGCATCAGCTGGTTCCTGGTGTGGATGGATGGCGTTCTGCACTGCGCTGTGCGCGCCTGGAGGGCCGGCCGGCGCTACGGTAAGAGCAGCCCACCGGCGGCCTGCCCCGCCCTCGCAGGCCCCGCCCCGCCCCGCCCACACACGCCAGCGGAGCCCCACCCCCAGCACGCCCAGCCCGACTAACTTCACCTCAGAGCCACGCCCCTTCGCGCCCCGCCCTCGCAGACCGCGCTCCCCGCGCCCCTGGCCCCACCCCGCCACCAGGCCACGCCCCTCAAGCCACGCCTCAGGTGCTGTCGCAGTCTGGGCCAAGCCTCACCCAGACCACGCCCATCACGAGTACACCCAACATTGAAGCCACGCCCCCACCCACGCCCCTCCCCGGCCCCGCCCGACACACCGTCCCCGCCCTTTCGCTCTAGCCACGCCCCAGCCCGACCACACCCACCGCGCCGGCCCCGCCCCGGCCTGACCACAGACCCCGATCACGCCCTCAGATGGCTCGTGGACCTGGCTGCCCAAGCTGTGCAACCTGCGGGAGCTCGGCAGGCGGCCGCACAGGCCCTTCGAGGAGGCGGCCGGGAACATGGTGCACGTGAAGCAGAAACTCTACCACAACGGCCACCCGAGCCCGCGGCACCTTTAAGCCGCGCTCAGGACTCGTGGGGCCACCGGCCTCCGCGCCCTCGTACACGGGACTGGACGGCCGCCTGGGCCAGGGCGCCCCGGCCGCCAGGTGTGTCCAGCGGAAGGTGCTGTCTCCTCTTCTTTTTATAAAGGGGTCGGGGTGGGGCCGGTCTGGGGGCAGGACCCCGGTCTCCAGGGCCAGGCAGGGCGCGGGGGCTTGGGGCAGCAGGGGCCCCACGTCCTGCCGGCCGGCCTGCGCCTGGCCTGGGGCCACGTCTGTTACGTAAAACCGGCTGTTTCCTGTGCGCCCGGGTCCTTCTCTCCGTCCTGGCGGAGGGGAGGCCGGGAGATGGTTTGAGCAGAGAAGGGGGCCGGACCCCGGCCGCACCCACGTCTGCACACGGGAGCATGTGCATGGGGCGTGTGCGTCCGCGGGCCGCAGTGGGGGGTGGGGGGAAGGGGTCTGGGGGAGGCCCCGGCCCAGCAGCAATAAGGCCCCTGAGCCCCGATGTGGCAAGTGCGGCCACCCTGCCCAGGGCATCCCTGGTCAGCGCCTCACTGTGACCCCCACTCCTGCTGGTCAGTAAATTCTCCAGAAAGCTCCAGCCTCTGCCTTTTCTTTCACCTCTGACCCGGTGGGCCCTTCGAGCCCCGCCCCTCACATCAGTCACGAGATGGATACTGAGGTATGGTGTCAGAGTTTTTATTAGATTCTGGACAAAAAGGCCCCAGTTCCAATAGAGGGAGGGCTGCAGGCTGTCTGGGCCAGGGCAGCTCCTCAGCACTGAATGACCCTGGCCAGCAGGTCGGGGGTCTCCAGGTTCAGGTGCAGCCCCAGCCAGGTACCCAAGGACACAAAGTTGTGTATAGGTCAAAGACATGAAGGGCACCATGGGTCTACTCTGCTCAGCCCTCGCTGGGCTCTGGTCCAGGTGGGATGGGCAAGGTCAGGCTACCCCCCACCGCAGGTCACAGCAGCAGCCAGCTACTGGGCAGGGTCAGCTTGGCTGCTCCCCCTGGACATGGGCACTGTGCCTTCTCCCTCCTCTGGGCTTGGCTGGAGACACTTCTCCCAGGAGTGGCCCAGGAGTGGCCCAAGCCTGACCCTCCCCAGCCAAAACCACAGCTTGGAGGGGGCAGATTCCCACCACAAAGACACCACAGGCGCAGCTGGTCCTAAGCAGAGGCCTTTAATGCTGCCCTTGCCCTGACCAGAGGAATATTAAAAACGCTGGGGAGGTAGGCTGCTGTGCAGCACCCACACTGGCCTCTGGGAAACACGGGCACCTCGGTGTTGCCTCTTGGTGATGCTACCCAGCCAGTGCGCCCCAGGGTCCCCAAGTGTCGAAGCCCAGCTCACTCAGTCCGTGCACTCGGGAGTGGGGGCTGGCTGCCCTCGGGCCTGGCTCTCTCAGCCTTCAGCCACTGCATCTTCTGTCGGTGCTGCTGGACGGCATCCTGGACCCGGGCGTCCATCATGGCCTCGGTGAGGACCCCATCCTCCGAGGCATATGCCATGGCCTAGCAGGGAAAGAGAACGCTGAGGCAGGGCGCCCAGAGGGGCTGCCTCCATGGGGACAGGGTCTCCCAGCCTCAGGCCTTCAGAGACCACTAGGCACCAGGGCCCACTCACACTGTAGGCCAGAGCCAGACCCAGCAATGAGACAGCCTGGACGCCCCTCACCCCCCATACTGCTTCCTCCCACCCATGAACTGGCTTCCTGGAGATGCCCTCCTTTGGGGTGGGGGCACGTGGGAGCAGTCGGGGATGGGATGGCTGGTCAACACCCTCCCTGGGCAGAACACACCCTCCTCCAGTGCACACAGGTGTGCCCGCACACCCTGCTCATAGGTGAGCTGCAGCCCAGAGCTGGCGCCACCCACCCGGCCCCTGGCCCTGTGTCACTCCAGAGTTTCTCAATGACTTCCTACAATTAGAGAGCCCCAGGCTAGCGCTCAGGAAGCAGCCCAGGCCCCCACTGAAAACCTGGATGGCCTTGCTTCTCAGACCGCAGATGCCCTCAGCGCCAGGGCACAGACAGAATCACCACAGGCCATTCGAGGGACAGGTCCACTCTGACGGGGGGCAGGGTACCCAGGCAGAGAGCATCCCAGGAGCCCCAGCAATTCTGATGGGGTCAGGGTGGCCCCACTGTAGGCCAGTAGTCCTTCCAGAACCATGGGCCACTAAGCCAGGCCACTGCCCCGCAGCTCTGCAGGCCCAATGCCCAGGGCTCCCAAAGTTTTGCTCATCAGGCCCCAGTGTGGTCCACAACACCTCAGCTGCCAATCAGGTCACCTTTGCGTGACCATGGGCCACCCCCACCTCCGATGACCCAGTACTCTACCTGCTTCCTGTCTCTGGGCCTGCTGCTCTGACCGAGCCTGCTGTGTGGACAGCCATCGGGTGTCCACCGAGCAGATGTCTGAGCCAGTCCAGTTGTCCCTCCAGCTACCTGAGAGGCCTCAGCCCACATGGGACCTCGTGAGCAAGTTCCCCTCACCTGAGCGAGCTAGTCATTTGCTCCCCTTGCTCAGTGCCTGGCCTGGGCCAGAGAGGGGGCTGCCCCAGCAGCCTCCTACGATGAGCACAGGGGCCCTGAAGAGCAGTGGAGAAGAAGGGAAACCCCAAGGGCCCACATGGGTCAGGGTCTGGGAGCAGCCGGAGGCTTCCCTGGCAGGAACGGGCAGAGAGATGCTCCTTCCAGAATCCCAGAACACCTGGGCAGCCATGTCCCCCCAAAGGGGACTGGACTGCTACTGAGGGCTAGGCTTCGCGATGTGCTTCCAAAACATGAGGCAAAGGGGAAAACGGTGACTTGACCCTGGAGAAACAAAGCGGCCACCACCTTAACCAGGTGACCCAGGCCAACATCCCTGTGATGTCGTGTGGACATCAGGTGTCCCCAGATATGATGTGACCAGAAGGGCACTTCACCTCTGGGATCTCCTCCCCAAAACCCACAATGACACCTGACTGGCACCCTCAAAGCTGCCAGGATCATCAAAAACAAGGGACATCTGAGGAGCTGTCACAGCCCAGAGGAGCCTAAGGAGGTGACAACTAAATGCACCGGGGTACTTGAGGGTTCTGGGAAGACCAAGTCCAGGGGGAACTGCTCGTGATGTGGGGGGATGGGAGGTGCACGGGAGCCCTCTGTGCCACCCTGGCAATGTTTCAGTGAACCTGACATTATTTAAAATTTTTAAAGTTCATTTAAAAACAACAAAAACAAAAGGCATGCTCCGGCCCCTGGTGGCTTCACTGGTGAATTCTACCAAGTGCTTCAGGAGCTAATCCCAGTCCTTCCCAAGCTCTTCTGGAAAACTGAAGACAAAGGAGAGGCCCCCCCCATTCTAGGCGGCCACAACCCTGACACCAAAGCCAGGCAGACACGACAAGGAGAACCAACTCCAGACCAACATTCCTGAGAAACGCAGACACACAAGTCCTCAGGGCAACACCAGCACGCCGTGACCAGGTGGGGTACTCCAGGGTTCAACACAGAAGTCAGTCAACACAATGCACCACCACCGAAAGAAAGAAGGGCAGCCCTGGCCACCTGGCTCAACTGGCTGGAACGTCGTCCTGTACACCAAAAGGTTTTGGGTTCAGTATCCGGTCAGGGCACACGCCTAGGTTGCAGGTTCGATCACCAGTCGGGGTATGTATGGGAGGCAACTGATTGATGTTTCTCTCTCTCTCTCTCTAAAAATCAATAAAAACATATCTTCAGGTGAGGATTTTAAAAAAAAGGTTGTGGGTTTGGTTCCGGATCAGGGCACAGCCTAGGTTGTGGGTTCGATCTCCGGTCTCAGACAGGAGGTGACCAATGGATGCTTCTCTTTCACATCATTGTTTTCCTCCCTCTTTAAAAAAAGAAAGAATAAAAACATATCCTCAGGTGAGGATTAAAAAAAAAAAAAAAAAAAAGGACAAAAAACACAATCATCTCAATTGATGCAGAAAAAGCACTTGGCAAAATCCAACACCCTTTTTATTTTTTCTTTATTGATTTCAGAGAGAGAGGAAGTGAGAGGGAGAGAGATAGAAACATCCATGAGAGAGAATATCGACTGGCCGCCTCCTTCATGCCCCCCACAGGGGATCAGGCCCACAACCTGGGCATGTGCCCTGACCGGGAATCGAACCGACGACCTCTTGGTGCAGGGTCGACGCTCAACCACTGAGCCACACCGGCTGGGCCCAACACCCTTTCTTGACAAAAACGCTCAGTTAACTAGAAATAGGAGGAAATTTCTTCAATACGATAGACCGCAAATGGAAAACCCACAGCAAACATACCAATGATGAAAGATTTCAGCGTTTCCTCCAAAATCAGAACAGGACAAGGATGCCTGGCTCTCACCAGTTCTCTTCAACGCAGCACTGGAAATTGTAGCCAGAGCAAGTGGACAAGAAAAAGAAATAAAAGGGATCCAGATTGGAAAAACAGAATAAAATTGTCTGTTGTATAGGTGACATGATCTTATATGTAGAAAACCCTAAAGACTGCCCCAAAAAACTGTTAAATTCAGCAGAGTTGCAGGACACAAAGTTAACACACAAAAACGATTTGCATTTCTATCCAATAACAATGATCAATCTGGAAAGGAAGTTAAGAGAATAAGCACACCTACAACGGCATCAAAAAGAATAAAATACCTAGGAATTTAGGAGGTGGACGATGTGTACACCGAAAACTACAAAATACTGCTAAAAGAAACTAAGACTCCAAAACAGAAAGATGTCTGTGTTCAGGCACTGGAAAACTTAATATTGTTACGTCGATGCTACACAAAGCAATCTATAGACACAGGCGAAAAATCCTCAAATTCACATGGAATCTCAAGGGAGCCCGAACCGCCAAAGCACTCTGGAAAAACAAGACCGGAGTTGGAGGGCTCACACTTCCTATGTCAAACCTACTGCAGAGCTGCAGCGATCCAGCCAGTGTGCTGCTGGCATGAAGACAGACGGAGGGAACATGGGACAGAACAGCAGCCCAGAAATACACCTCCACACCTGGGGTCAAATGATTTCCGACAAGGGTGCCCGGACCACCAATGGGAAAGGAGTGTTTTCAACACATGGTGCTGGGAGAACGGGACGTCCACACATGGTGCTGGGGGAACGGGATGTCCACACGTGGTGCTGGGGGAACGGGACGTCCACACATGGTGCTGGGGGAACGGGACGTCCACACGTGGTGCTGGGGGAACGGGACGTCCACACGCAAAAGAATGAAGCTGGACCCCTACCTCACACCACACACAAAAGTCACTCAAAGTAGATCAAACACCTTAACGTATAACCTCAAACTACAAAGTCTCAGGAGAAAACATAGGAGAAAAGCTTCTACACTGGGCAGTGCAGTGATTTCTTGGCCAGGACACTAAAAGCAGAGATGACGAAAGGAAAAAATGGATACATTGGATTACATCAAATTTTAAAACTCTTCCCAGCTAGTGTGGCTCAGTGGACTGAGGTGTCCCAGTTCAATTCCCGGTCAGGGCACCTATGGAAGATGACCCATCCGTGCTTCTCTCTCCCTCTCCCTTCCTCAGAGCATGTCCTTGGGTGAGGGAAAGCGGACACTCACTACACGGAGGCCTTGCGGACATCGTGCTCCATGAACAAGCCAGACACAAGGACAAACGCTGTGCGATTTCCTTCAGGAGGCCCGGGAGGAGTCAGAGCCAGAGAGATAGGAAGCGGATGGTGGGCCAGGGGCTGGCGGGGGTGGGGGGTGTCCAATGGGGACGGAGCTCGGCTGGGAGGATGCAAAGTCCTGGAGATGACGGTGGTGACAGCTGCACTCAGTGTCCCTGAGCTGTGCAAGCAGATGTGGTCGGGAGGGTGGGTGAGCAGCGTGTCCCCACGGCAGTGGCTCCAGCCTGCACTGACAAGACCCCTGCTGCGGAGTCCCCGCACCACCACCCCGTGGCTGCAGAGAGCAAACGGTGCCACAGCAGCCCAGCTGGCGGCCCCAGGCCGGGCAGAGAAGGCCGGCCCACTCCTTCCCCACGGTGGAGCGCATGCAGTCTTGACCACTTCTCTCCCATAAGGGGCAGGACTAACAGGCCTCAGCTGAGCTGGCCAGTCAACCGGACACACCCTGATGTGAGGACCAGACCTTAGGAGGAGTGCCCCTCGGTCCCTGGGTGTCTGCTCCTGGCCTCGCCTGTTGTGTGCGGTCTGAGGACCCCAGTCTCACCAGTCAAGCGCTTGGTGGGCCTGTCAGGGGTGTGTGGTGGGTCTTGGAGCCAATGCTGAGCCAGGGCATGACCCACTGTTAGGGAATGAACGTCCTTGTCCCCCAAACTCAGATGGTGAAGCCCTGACCCTGTGTGGCTGTAATTGAAGACAGGGTCTCTGAGGAAGAGATTTAGGTGAGAGGAAGTCACATGGTGGGCCCTAACCCTACAGGACTGGTGTCCTTATGAGGAGACACCAGACAGCCCTCTGTGTCTGCTGTGAGGACACAGCAAGAGTGGCCCTCATCAGAACCCACTGCCACGGTCCCCTGCTCTGACACCTCCCCTCCAGAACCATGAGCGATGACATGTGATGAAGCCCGGGCTGTGGCAGGTCACGGCAGCCAAGCTAAGACAACTGTCCTGTACTGTCACAGGCCTGGGTCCTGCATGAGGACAGCCTGGGGCAGAGCCCCCGGCTGGCCCACAGGGGAAAGTCTGTGATCTGGGGCCACCTGTTAGAGCAGCGTGACCCAGGTCATTCTGACAGTCCCTGCATGCCTGAGCCACGACGTTCCAACCCTAGCAAGTGTGCGCTTAGTGAGACACACATGCATCTAAAGGCATTTCTACATTGACAGTGGTCGGGCTGTCCCACTGCCTGAGACAGAGCGGTACAGGAGCCAGTGCTATGGAGGCCAGGGACACCAGCCTCTCAGCCCCCTCTGCCGACCGGCTCTCCTGCCCAGCAGCCCAGGAGCAAATGCTGGGCTGCCTCCGAGGCTCCTGCGGGTCAGCTGCTAAGACATCTCGGAGGAAAACAGAGTGTCCAGGAGCGACGAGAGCCCCCCTGCCTGTGCGCTGGGAGCCACAACGTGGGGATGAAGTCACCCTCATGGTCGAGGCTGCCCATGAGATCACAGTGAGCCTGTCCTGAACGCCAGGACGTGGAGGGTGCCCGCAGGGGCAGAGGACCCTCAACACCAGTGGCTGGCGCTGCCTGACACCTTACCAGGTGAGAGGAGCTTCCCAGCTCCTCGCCTCGCCTGCCCTGATGAACCAGACAGCTCATGGGACGCGTCCCAGCCTGGCTGTGCCCCCTGGCCCCCGACCTGGCTGCAGAGCTGCTGTGCCGACTGCCCTGGGCATCAGCTGGGAGACACTGAGCCCAAGGGATCTAGAGGCCCAAACGACACAAGCCTTGTTTCCAGAGGGCCCGTCTGATTGGGTGACAGTGAGGGGTCCACAACATGAAAGCTACTGACAGCTGCCCCCTCCCCCACCGCGGCGGCACAGGCAGGTGGTGGCGGGGACAGGGCAGCCGATCGCACCCGTGCTGGAAGTCCTTCCCCAGAAACTCCCAGAGGCAGAGGCAGCACCTTCACAGGACTCTGAGGGTTCCCACACCTGTCCCCCTCGTGCCCACAGGGTGCGTGTCCCCAGCTCACCTGCCACGCCACGGCGAGCTGGGAGATCTCCCGGCCCGACATGCCCTCTGTCAGGCGTGCGATCTCTGAGCACTTCTTGCTGTAGTCAAACTGGGCCAGCTTCAAGCGCCTGTGAGGAGGAGGTCTCGAGTGACGCCCTGGTGTCCCAGAACTCAGAGCTGCACCAGAGGCCTGAGGCCCACGACTCCCAGAGGGAGGGCGGGACAGCCGCAGGGGCAGGAGCCTGCAGGGAAGCCCCAGACACGCAGGGCCACCCTTCCTACCCTGCGGCACTTCCTTTCCCCTGGAGCCCCAGGGTTCCAGGCAGGGGCTGGGTGATAAGCATGGTGAGGGGTTATGTGCTGAGAACGTGTGGGAACGAGGGGCCCCACCGCCTGCCCGGGTCAGGGACCACGTCCTCCTCACACCAGACACAGCCCAGACCACAGAACATCTAGAACTGTGTCAGGGAGGAGCCGCTGAGCAAGCAAAGCAAGTGAGAAATCAGAGGGAAGCACTCGGAACTGGAGCAAAGTTCAGCGGGGTCTCCATGGGCAGCAGAGCCTCCCGGCAGGTCTGCCCGAAGGTCCAGAAGAAACCACGGACGCTCCGAACACAGGCCTTAGCAGCGCACACAGGTAGACAGGGAGGAGCGGGCCAGCGGGAGGCAGGTGGGCAGCCAGGGCAAAGGGAGGAGGAGGCCCAGAGGGAGCTGGGGGCACAGGTGGCTCAGGGCGGCAGGCGGGAAGAGTCAGCCTGGAACAGAAGCAGCTCTCGCCGCTGCCAGCAACAGGAGGGATTCAGGTCAGTGCTGCTGAGACCGTCCCCTGGAGATGGTTAAAATAGCCCAGCCTCCGCTTATCTGGAGCACCCTGAGACTAGTGAGACAGCGTGGCCTGGACAGTGTGAGGGGCCACCCTACAGGGGCTTTGCAGAAGAAGGCCATGCTGCGTGCTGGCACAGGGCCCAGGCTCCCGGGAGTCAGGGTTGGCAGTGGATGGTGGTCTCAGGGCAAAGCTCCATGAGTCCGACACGGGCCATCGTGGCCCCTACCTACCCAGGCCTGATTGCAGCCTGGGATCTGCTTCCTTAAGGCACTTCATGTAACAGGAAACGGTGGGCTGCCAACTCGAAGACCCGGCAGAGAGCTGGGCGGGGACATGGGAGCCAAGTAGGTAGACAGGATGGGCAGTTGGACGGGGGAGCAGATAGAGGACGGGGTGGCAGGTGGATGGGGTGGCAGGTGGACAGGGGGCAGAGGTGCAGAGGTGCAGAGGACAGGATGAGTGGTGGACAGAAGTGGCAGGTGGACAGGGAGCAGGTGGACAGGGAGCAGGTGGACAGGGAGGAGCAGGTGGACAGGGAGGAGCAGGGGGACAGGGAGGAGCAGGGGGACTGGGAAGAACAGGTGGACAGGAAGGAGCAGATGGACAGGGAGAAGCAGGTGGACAGGGAGGAGCAGGTGGACAGGGAGGAGCAGGGGGACAGGGAGGAGCAGGGGGACTGGGAAGAACAGGTGGACAGGAAGGAGCAGATGGACAGGGAGGAGCAGGTGGACAGGGAGGAGCAGGTGGACAGGGAGCAGGTGGACAGGGAGGAGCAGGTGGACAGGGAGGAGCAGGTGGACAGGGAAGAGCAGGTGGACAGGGAGGAGCAAGGGGACAGGGAGGAGCAGGGGGACAGGGAGGAGCAGATGGACAGGGAGGAGCAGGTGGACAGGGAGGAGCAGGTGGACAGGGAGGAGCAAGGGGACAGGGAGGAGCAGGGGGACAGGGAGCAGGTGGACAGGGAAGAGCAGGTGGACAGGGAGGAGCAAGGGGACAGGGAGGAGCAGGGGGACAGGGAGGAGCAGATGGACAGGGAAGAGCAGGTGGACAGGGAGGAGCAAGGGGACAGGGAGGAGCAGGGGGACAGGGAGGAGCAGATGGACAGGGAGGAGCAGGTGGACAGGGAGGAGCAGGTGGACAGGGAAGAGCAGGTGGACAGGGAGGAGCAGGTGGACAGGGAGGAGCAGGGGGACAGGGAGGAGCAGGTGGACAGGGAGGAGCAGGTGGACAGGGAGGAGCAGGGGGACAGGGAGGAGCAGGTGGACAGGGAGGAGCAGGTGGACAGGGAGGAGCAAGGGGACAGGGAGGAGCAGATGGACAGGGAGGAGCAGGTGGACAGGGAGGAGCAGGTGGACAGGGAAGAGCAGGTGGACAGGGAGGAGCAAGGGGACAGGGAGAAGCAAGGGGACAGGGAGGAGCAGGTGGACAGGGAGGAGCAGGGGGACAGGGAGCAGGGGTCAGGAAAGAGCAGATGGACAGGGAGGAGCAGGTGGACAGGGAGGAGCAGGTGGACAGGGAGGAGCAAGGGGACAGGGAGAAGCAAGGGGACAGGGAGGAGCAGGTGGACAGGGAGGAGCAGGGGGACAGGGAGCAGGGGTCAGGAAAGAGCAGATGGACAGGGAGGAGCAGGTGGACTGGGAGGAGCAGGTGGACAGGAAGGAGCAGGGGGACAGGGAGGAGCAGGGGGTCAGGGAGGAGCAGGTGGACAGGGAGGAGCAGGGGGTCAGGGAAGAGCAGGTGGACAGGAGGCAGCAGTAGAGAGGACAGGAGTGGTGGACGGGGACGGCCAGGCTCGAGCAATGAAGCTACACACGAGCACACCCTGAGCCCCTCAGGAAGCCACAGTGGGACTAGGGTGCAGTGTGTGAACCGGGAGCTGGCGGGGCCAAGGCACCGTTGGGCGGCGGCGCTGGGAGGACCCCAGTGTGACAGGGCAGGAGCGACGCGGGCTGCCCAGGACACTTACTGCTTTCCTTCTGTGGCTGGTTTAAGAACATACTTGTCAAAATACATTCTCACCAGGCGCTCCCGCTCCTGCAGCTGCGGCAGGTCAAAGCTGACCATCTCGTCTATGCGGTCATTGATGGCCCAGTCAAACTGCTCGGGCTGGTTGCTGGCCAGGACCAGCATGAACCTGTGGCCAACAGACAGCGGGAGCTGAGGGGCTCCAGAGCCCAGCACTCTCTGCTGGGGTGCAACCCACATGGGGGAGTTGTCTAGCAGATTCTACTTGGCAGCTTTTGAAGATTCAGCACTGGCCTCTGCTGCCCACCCTCCTGATTCTGTTCCTGCCCCGATGTCACGCTTCTCTGGCCGATGGCCCCACCTGACGGGGTGGCTGGATAAGCCTCGCTATGCACAGAAGGGACAGGGACCCCAGAGTCTGAGACAGACCCCTGCCCCCCTAACCAGGAAACCAGATTTCAGGGCCTGGGGTTCAGCTGGGCAGAGGGGAGGGGCCAACTCAGCAGGAACCGACACATCTCTCTGGGGGTCTCAGCCATAGCACACGAGGGGGGCATGTCCCATGCGCAGGGCTGTGTGCCCCCTCGGTGACCGGTGGAAGGTATGTTGGGTCTCAATGAGGCAGAAGAGCACGATTAGGGGCATCTGTGCCTCAGGTACGCAGCTGCGGGGCCACGGCCCTGACAGCCCATCTCTGGGGGGCAGCCGAAGGTGCCAGGGGCAATGACCTTGTTGCCCAGCTCTGCCTGAGACACCCCAGCAAATCGCAGTGGTTCCTGACCACAGCGCACAGATGGAGGACACGGGGGTGCCCCAGATCCGGGACACTGCCCAGCGCCATGAGCACATGGGTCAGCGAGCGCCGCCCCATCCTGGCCCTGCGGCAGCAGTGGGAGCAGAGGCGGTGCCTCGGTTTCCCCCTCGGCTCCCTCAGGAAGCTGCTGTGGGGACCGAGAGGGCAGGCGCAGGAGAGCGCTCTGCCCATGGCCTTGAGCGGGCGGGCGGCCGGGCCCTCACTTGCTGCTGTGCTGGCCGGTCCGGTGCAGGAAGGCATTCAGGGTGGCCCTGAGGTCCTCGCTTATCTTCTCCTGCAGAAAGAAGTCCCAGCGTCGGGCGAGGAACACAGCTGAGGAGTGGCTTGGGCCAGACCCGCCCCGGGCCTCCCAGAGAGCAGAGGCAGCCGAGACCCTCATGGGCCAAAGCCGCTGCACACACCACCCAGGCCCGCCGTCAGACAGAAGCTTCCAGGACACTCACAGTGGCTCGCTTCCTGAGGAAGGCGTCTGCTTCATCCACAAAGAGGAGAAGGCTGTGAAGGGGAGGGGGCTGGTGAGGGACGAAGGGGTCCATCACGCACGCTGCCCTGTGGGACGACCAGGTGCACAGGAACCCCAACCACGTGGCCCTCGGGAGCTCCGGGACCCCAGACCTCAACCTGGGACGGGGCGTGCCAAGTGCCAACATCAGGAGGAAGCGTCTAGAACAGTCCATCCTGACCTGGCACCGAATCAAACACCCGGCCGGCACCAGGGGGCTCCTGTGATGAGCACAGGGGTGAATTCCCCACCCGCCGCGGGTGCGGCCAGACCGCTGGGGCCACTAGGACAGGCCGCAGAAAAGTCTGACCCCTTCCTATCGACAGCCCGTGGCCGCCAGGAGCTGGGTGTGGAGCCTGCCACGGGGCCCGTCAGGAGTGCCTGCTCACCCTCGCCGGCTGGTGCTGGCCCAGTCGAAGACCTTGTGCACCGCAGTCACGCCCTCACGCCCCATGGGGGCCACATCCCCGCCCGTCATGATGGCATAGTCCATGCCTGAATGTAGGGCAAGTTTCTGGGGGGAAGGCAGAAGGCAGCGGTGGGGTGGGGATGTGGGGCGGGTGGGGGAAGCAGGGGCAGAGCTGGGGTGGAGGGGGTGGGGCTGCCGGGCAACCCCGGCATAGAGAGGACCCTCCTGAGGGGCCATCCCTCCCACACACAGCCCTGCCCACAGCATCCAGGCCCCAGGCAGGTGCGACCCCTGGGGATGGGCCACCCCTCACCTTGGCAAACAGCGTCTTGCCGGTCCCAGGCGGCCCATACATCAAGATGTTCCTGTACAGGCTGTGGTTCTTCCTGGTGTTCCTCGTCGAAATGGCGATGTCCCGCACCCGCGCCTCCAGGCTGGGCTGCCAGGGGACAGGGCAGCTCCGTTCAAGGGACACTCTGCTGCCAAGTCTGCCCCTCCTGAGTGCCCAGGGCAGCTCCCACCCACACCCCCGCCTCTGCCCGGCTGGCAGCACCACTTACACTGAGGACCACGCCCTCCAGGGCGTCCTGAGGCTTGCTGAGGAGCCGCCTGCTGACCTGCGGGGGAACCAGCGGTCAGGGTCATCAGCCACCGAGTGCTACAGCCGGCCTGGCACGAGGAACAGAACTGCCCAGGGCCCACACCCCAGGACACGGACTGGCCACTTTCGAGGGCTGCCAAACCAGGCCAGGCCATCCGTGTTGCTGGGCTGGGCGACACACAGGTTCATTAGTGACCTCTTTCTTCCTCCGTCACCACATCCCGGTCAGTGCAGAGATCACAGCCCACGGGAGAACAAGTCTCAGCATCAATGCTAGGCAGGAAGCACACGTCCAGGGGTGGGGGCAGGGAGGCAGCCGACACCATCACTTCCAGCAACTTCTCTCACAGGGCAAGGACACACGGGAGCCCCACCAGTGTGTAAACACCCGAGTCGACCCAGGTGACTGAGCGGACTGGGATGAGGCTGCCCCAGTGCTGATGTGGGCAGACCCTGAGGAGGACAAAGTCAAAAGCAAACCCAGCGTGCAGGAGGCAGAGCACAGTGTCCGAGTCAAAAAGGAAGGAAGGAGCACACAGGGTGCTTGGCTCCCGCCAGGAGTGGGTGGGACACAGCCAGGCCCGTACCTGCAGGGGGTGCCGCAGCGCCTCCAGCACCGAGATCCGGGACGTCTCCCTCACCAGGGACGGCTTCCCCAGCCGGGCCTCGATGTACCGCCCAGCCACCAACGTGGCGTTCTTGGCGGAATAGATGCCGACAGCCAGCAGTGTCAGCCCGGCCACCTGCAGCAGGGCAGAAAGGAGGTGAATCACGCCCAGCCCTTCAGCGCCCAGCCCTCGGCACCCCATCCATCCTGTGCCATGTGCCGGCAGGGATCACACAGGAGAGTCTCCCAATCCCACCCCCAGTGGCGCTCAATTACACGCCACTGCAGAAGACAAGACACCAAAAAGCTCATCCCAACCTCCCTTTCTCAGAAAGCTACCGGAGGATGTGCTCCAGCAGGACTAGGGAAGCTTCCAACCCACAGGAGCTCCAATAGGCTGCTGCAGGACACACCCGATGCCAGGGTGGAGCGTGCTCACCAGGCACTTGGAGCTAGAACCAGAGGCTCCTGGAACTGTGCCAACATCTGGAGAAGGGATTGAAACTACTCCCTACGAGCAGACAGCGGGGCCGCTGCAGGGGTGGCGACTCAGGCTACACAAACTAGGTTCAGAGTTGGGATGGCGAGAAGAGGGGCTCAGAGTCCATCAACCTCACAGGTCCTCCTGCTGCCTCGACCACCCTCCCTCTGCATGTCCACAGCTCGGCAGGTAAATGCTCAGCTCACAGATGGCTCATCAGACAGAATGGAGGGCCCAGGACGGGCAGGGACTGTGGAGTGAGGACGGACTGAGACTTAACCGGCAAATTTGTCTCTGGATCCTTGTGTGAACGCAAGGCCAAGGCGTTTCTGGAACAGCTGGTGAGGTCTGGAGCCACCCCGTGGAGACCACAGGAGAAGGGTCAGGGTGCCCTATGCATGGAGAATACTCCAGGAGCGACGACCACGGAGATGGATGGCATGCAGATCCCGCTGGGGGCAGGGGGCAGGTGCAGGACTCCAGGACACAAGACCCACGGCCGCAGAGCCGTCCTCCCTCCTGGCTCCCCTCAGCGGGGCTCCTCTCCTTTGTGCTAGCTCAGCAAGGGCACAGGAACAGGACCTGTTCTCATGCATAGAGACCAGCACCCCAGCAGACAGCAGCAGGGCGCTAACAGTCCGGAGCCCAGCACCTGGAGCCGCCTCCCAGTCAGAACAGCGAGGACCAGCAGGAAGCACAGCTACACTTGCTTCTCATTCGGGGCCCAGCACTCCCCCAGGTGTCTGCTCAGACGGAACCTCAGGGCCCTCTGACCTCCCGGAGACAAGGTCGCAATGAGCAGGACAGCGCTGGACCCACATGGGGATCGTGAAAAGCCGCCACCTTGGGGGTTTAGCAAAGCCCCAGGGATGTGACCTTGGCTTTTCTTGGAGGTTTATTAACCTCTTTAAGTCCTGCCCTTCACTTCCCACGATGCTCACGATCAAGCTGGCAAGTGAGTCCCCGAGGTTCTAAGGAGTCACAACTGTTCTCGGCAACTTTCAGGAAAAATGCTCGGCAGCTGAGGCCACAGCAGGGCTGGGCGCAGCGGCTCCCAGAGCCGGCCAGGCCGCTCGCAGCGTGGGCCGCCACCTCCACTCGAGAAGTTAGACTCCACTCCAGGAAACGAGGTTGACCCAGAATCACTATTCCTTCAGAAGACCAACAGACGGGCATCTGGCTGGCTCTGACCTCACACGTGACAGCTGTGCCAGCAGCACTGACAGGCGGAGACACTCGCAGACTCCTCCCCAAGACGCTGCGCCCCCGGGCGCACCCGCAGCAGCACCTGAGCACCTCCTGGTGCCAGGCAGGGACTCGGGGCCACAGCCGCAGCCGCTGCCGAACAGCCCCCAGCGCCAGGTCTCCCTCCCATAAACCCCACCCTGGGCAGGGGCACAGAGGAGGCTACGCCCCGGCAGCTGGCTGTGCTGCTCGTGTGGGAAACAGGGAGTGGAAGGAGGGACAGAAGGAGGTGGCCGGGGCTTAGAGCCAGCCCCCAACTCCAGGCGGCCCCACTGGGCCGCAGGTGGGACTCCCCAGGAACCCGGACCTGCTTTCAGCAGGGCCCCCACACATGACCCACAACACAGTGAGCAGGTGTGACAGGAGCCCCAGTCACCCACATCACTGCCCGGGGTGGGCCCCTCCAGGGGTCAGTGAACAACCACCAGTCTGACCAGCTGCAAGGTCCCCTGGCCGGAGCTCCCCCGTCTGTCCTCCCAGGACAGTCCCTTCCCTGCTTTCCTGGAGGCACAGCCTGACCTCACCCCCAACCCGCCCCAGAGTGAGGCTGGAACTATGCCCAGAGCAGGACAGTGAGGAGGGGCCCAGGAACACAGGTGCTGTGGGACGCCTGGCTCCTCCCCACCACCTGGCCGCCCGCCGGGGCTCAGTGCCCATGCTGAGCGAGCTTTGCGCAGCTACAGGGTTTCAGGAGCTGCTCCAGCCAACGCCCCTGCCCCGCAGCACAGGGCACAGACCGCGAGCTTTCAGAGCATGGGCCTGGGGCCCTATGGATGGTGGGAACCCCGGCAAAGCTCGGTTTGAATGGGGCTCCCCAGCACAACCTCTGACCCCCCGTCTCAGCTGGGTCCCACCGCCGAGGCTGCCTGGCAGGTTTCTGGTTACACTCCCCAAAGGGATGGAACATGAGACTAGCACCCCCTTCCCATGTCGCCCTTGCAGCTGGAAGGTTGGAAACCCAACATCTTTCCTCGAAGCCGACTCGTCCAAGTGCCCAAACCCAGAGGCTCCATCATGTCCAGTGTGCGTGGGGGCAGCGGGAGGACCAGCAGCCACTGCCTCGGGGGACAGGCACGAGGCTCAGCGAAGGCCCCACAGACCCCATGGTGCTCACCGTGGCGGTCACTTTGTCCCAGTCTGTCACAAAGGCACGGAATCCTTCGCCAAACAGGGTGCCGGCCGTCCTGGAGGGGGAGCACTGACGTGACCGGGAGGGAACCAGGCCTGGCACGTGCTGAGGGCAGGCAAGGGCCCCGACAGGCAGGCTCCCCATCAGCACGCCGACCGCAGGCTCCGCGGGGACCAGAGCAAGGTCTCACCGGATGGACTCCAGGATGGTCTGGCGGCGCTCGGCTGCCTGCAGACGGATCTGCTCCCGGATGATGTCCGCATTCTCGCGCTCGGCCTTGGCCCGGGCACGCGCCTCGGCCTCCACCCGCAGCATCTCGTTCTTGTGCCGCAGCTCCATCTCCCGCTCCACGGTGGCTGCCACACACAGGTAGGGAGTGCAGCGCTCAGCCTCAGGCCTGAGGTCCCCAAGCCACCAGCCCACTGCCCACTTCAGACTCCCTGCAGCCAGGCCCCTCCAGTGGGCTGGTCCTCGACAGAGGAGCCCTGAATTCAGAGCCCTGAAGCCTGGGTACCCTTCTCACAGGAGAGGAACTCATGTGAGACCCTGGGGAGCCCAGAGCAGAAGAGCGAGCCCCAGAATGCCCAGCCCACTGGTTCTGCTTTAAAGCCCCAGCTCAGAAGGCCGAGCCTCTCCACGGTTCTCAGGAAGCCTGGCTGGGGCTCGAAGTGCCCAGAGCAGCGCCTACCCACCCGCTCGCCCACAAGCCCTTCCAGCCACAGCTTCCTAGGCAGCTCTGAGGACACGGCCCCACGCCCGGCGAGCCGACAACCCCACCTCGCCTCATGGCCTCCTGCTTCTGCACAGACTCCTCCTGCTTCCGTAAGTTCTCCTCGTTGAGAAGTTGCTGAAAGAAGCCACAAAAGAAAAGCTTTCAAAATTAGGAAAGAGTCAACACCCACAACTCCAGGGGCTCAGACCTTCCCAGGGACAGGTGACCTAGGGCCTGCACAAGCCACAGCCAAGGTAGGCAGGTCCGAATGTGGCTGGGGACGTGCACACACCAGGGGACCAGGTTCAGCCCCCCCCAGCACAGCTGGGCCAGGGGGTCACGGGTGACCCTAAAACACTCTGGCTTTTGCCTGACTACTGAATTTGAAAACTAGAATGCCACCCTGGCTGGTTTGGCTCAGTGGTTAGGGCGTCGGCCCATGGACCGAGTCACGGGTTCAGTTCTGATCAAGGGCACGTACCTCAGTTGCGGTTTGGTCCCTGGCCTTGGTCGGGGTTGTGCAGGAGGCAACTGATTGATATCTCTCTCACATCTTTCTCTTTCTCTCTCCCTCCCTCCCTCCCTCCCAATCTAAAGATAAATGAAAATATATCCTTGGGTGAGGATTTAAAAAATAAAATAAAATAAAAACTAGAACGCTCACCAGAGGCACAAACATTTGAAGCCCCACCATGAACCTGTCACCGCAGCCACGTTCCCAGTCACGTCCCACCTGGCTGAGCCCAAAGAGCAGCAGGAGCCTACCCCTGCCACGCAGACCGCACAGCATGGTGCGGCAGAGCCCGGAGGCACCTCTCTCCCTGTGTGCGTGCCGGTGTGCACACGGAGGTGCCCAATCAAAGCTCCCGCAGGACCCAGCACAACCCACGAGTCCACAGCCCTGGCCTCGGGCCCACCTGCCCCAGAAGACGCCGTGCTCTCAGGCAGGACGAAGCTCCCCCGTGTGCAGGTGCGCCGACTCACCTGCTGCTTCAGCTGGTCGTCATAGCGCTGCCGGGCCAGCTTGTCCTGGTACTGGGCCCTCTAGGGAGAGAGAGAGCAATGTGAACACAGTTCAGCGGGACAACCGGTGGACGATCCGAAACCAACATGGGGACCCAGACACGGCTCCCGTCACCTTCAGCACTGAGGGATCCGTGGGCCTCAGGTGTGCGTGTGAGGCCACCCCAGATCCTCGATGGGCGAGAGACCCTGGCTGCATGGAGGACCTCGGCACGCCCCCGCAGCCCCCCTAGGCCTCCCGGTGCCTGCGTGGCCCTGTGGCCCTTACGGCCTGGTGCTGCCGTGTCTCCTCGCTCAGGGTCTTCCTCCGTTCCTCAGCCTGCACTCGGATCTGCTCACTCTTCAGCTGCTCCACAGCGGCTTCATACTCCTGCGGACACACACCAGCTGAGGCCCAGACCCTCGAGGCCACCACTCAGGACTTCCAGCTCGGCCTCACGCTGCTCAACAACACTCTCCCGCTCCAGTGTGTGCTCAGGGGCAGACAGGTCTGGGCACAGATTCTGCTGCAGGAACTCACCACACGGCCACCCCTTCGTTTCCCTCCTAACCACTGCGGAAGGAGGCACCCACCGCTCCCATGCACCTCCCACCCCTCAGTCATGGCCCCCCCACAGCACCACACCACTACTCACTTTGAGCTTGGACTGCTGCTCCAGCTGCAGCGTCTGCTCCTGCATCTGCGCCAGGCTCAGCGCCTCCTTGGCGTGTCCTGCACAAGTGCGGGAGACAGACCTCAGGATATGTGGGCGCCAGGCGAGCGTTCACGCTGCCAAGGGGCTGTCGGGGAGACCACAGCTCGCCCCAATCTTTCACCTGAGGACATTTTTCCATTTTTTGTTCAGATAGAGTGGGAGGGAGAGAGGAAGAGAGAGAGAGAGAAACATCGATGTGAAAGGGACACATCGAGTGGCTGCCTCCCACACGACCAACCAGGGCCGGGGACAAATTGCAACCGAGGTACGTGCCTCTAGCAGGAACCAAACCCGGGTCTCTCTGGACCGCAGGCCGACGCTCTAACCGCTGAGCCAAACCGGCCAGGGCGCTCGCCCCAATCTCAAAGCACTTGTGCCCACCCTCAACCTGGTCAGAACTTGCCCAGTTACTGTCACTTGTCTGTTCTACCCCAAGAGAAAGATACTCCACCCCGTGTGAGGGCCCGTCCCCCAGGGGCCATCACATTCCAGAGGGCTCCACCAGAAAGGCTGACCCTCGCCCACTGAGGTCAACACTCGGTGGTCCTTTCCCAATTAAACAAAATGCAAGCCCGTGGCCAATGTCCTTTGTTCTTCACGATCCACGCGTTTCTCTTAAGTCTCCGACATGCTGTTGACCAGCTACCAAGCACATGCAGGCCAGAAGACGAATGAGAAGTAGATGAGAATTAAATCGGAAATGAGCCACGGGCACCGGGAGGCGGCCCTTCACAGATCACCTGTTATAACCACGTGTACCAGAATACCTCCTACGAGTATTTCCTTCATAAAGCGCGGTTCACGTCTGTCTATATTTGAGTGTTCTGGGAAAGAAACCAACTTCTGGTCCCCTCTTGGCTGAGATAGACCAGGTCTCTCAAGCACTTCTGCTGTGACACAGTTCTCCAAAGCAAAACGAAGCCGACCCTTGAACACCACGGTTTTGAGCTTCTCGGGTCCACGCACACGCAGATTTTCTCAATAAACACAGTCGGTCCTCAGAATTCCTGGGTTTCACTTCTGCGATTCAACCAACCGTGGGTTGAAGACAGTATTTTCGATCTGAGGATTGGGAAGCCACATACGTGGAGGGCTGACTCAAGCTGTACGAGGGCTTCTGACTGCACAGGGGTGGGCAGCCCTAATCCCTGTGTTGTTCACGGGTCAGCCGTATTTGCCTGGAAGGCAGGGGCCCCGTGAACCCAGCTCCCTGGTGCTAACACGTTCCTAGTTTGCTCCCTTAGCTCGTCCATCCTTCTATCCCCCAAGATCTGCCTTACTTTCTGAAATCTCCAAAGTAAATTGCAGACCCTGGTACCCATGACTCCTTACAGCAAACATGTCGTTAACCAAAGCATTACACCTGTTCAGTTTTGAGGTTTTTGGGGGAGTTCAATTGCCACTGTGACCAATTAGACGGACCCCACAAATTAGACGGACCCCACACATTAGATGGACATGCTGGAAGTCATGGTGTATGTATGGTCCGCTGGGGCATGTGATTTGGCATGAAGTGTCAAAGCTGGGGAAGGACCTCCTGGAGATCCACTGCCAGCACCCCCCCCCCCCCCCGGGTCTGTGGTGACAGCAGGCTCAGATTACCAGGACTCCTCTGAGAGGCAGCATGCGGGCACTAGGGTCCCAGCCCACCACACTGGGACCAAATCCCAGCCACCCGGTATGCTCACATGACCTTTGGCAAGCCAGGTTAACCTCTGAGCACTTCACCTGACAATGGAGCAAGTCAAGTTCCCCCCATCCAACAGTCTCTTGGAGGAATGAAATGGGACAGCAGATTAAATGCTCAGCACAGGCCTGGCTCCCGGCTGCCCCACTGATCACAGACTACCGTTTTAGTTCTGACAGTAACAGCTCATCCCCTTGAAATCATTCTGCACCAGGAGACGTGCACTCCAAAGCATCTAATAGCAGCTGTTACAGGCAGGGTGTTCATTTAGGCACCCGCGCTCCTGCAGTGTACAGGCAGGTGGGCTGGAGCTCACAGGTAGCTCAAGGCCCTCAGAGGGCGCACCAGGGGCCCAAAGGACACAGAAGGCGGTCCTGCTGCAAGGAACAGCTGAGAACAGCTCCAGTTAACTTAGAGAGAGCAGGCTGAGGCCAAGCACTGTGGGTACTGCTGCCTGAGAACCGGGTGTCTGGGGAGGACAGGCTTGCAGAGGGGATCTCGGACATGGGGTCTTGAGGCACCCTGGGAAGAAGGC
Organism: Tadarida brasiliensis; assembly: GCA_030848825.1. Classification (NCBI taxonomy): domain Eukaryota; kingdom Metazoa; phylum Chordata; class Mammalia; order Chiroptera; family Molossidae; genus Tadarida; species Tadarida brasiliensis. The sequence continues at coordinate 504,187 of CM061264.1, read as the reverse complement.
CTTAGGACAGGAAGGGGCGGGCCACCAGGGGAAAATCCTCTCCTACTGGGCAGCGATGAGACCAGAAAGGATGGCAGGAACAAAAATGAGGCAGATCCGCCCTGGCCAGTTTGGCTCAGTGGTTGGAGCGTCAGCCCCCGGACCAGAGAGACCTGGGTTTGGTTTCCGCTGGGGGCACGTGCCTCAGTTGCAGTTTGTCCCCGGCCCTGGTTGGGGTTGTGTGGATGGCTACCACTCGGTGTGTCTCTCACATCGATGTTTCTCTCTCTCTCTCTTCCTCCCTCTCTCCCTCCTACTCTATCTCACGATGAATGCAAAAATGTCCTTGGGTGAGGATTAAAAAAAAAAAAAAGTGAGGCAGATCCCACAGATGTGGAGACTGATGGGGGACCATAACAGACAGTGGCACCTGAGGACTCTACAGGACATGCTGCTTGGTGGGGAAGTGAGGGCTCAGCAGGAGAGTAGACAGGCCCTGGGGACCCAGGTGGAGAATGTTCTGGGGCAGGAGACATGGGAGCAACTCAGAGGCATGAACAGGCAGGAGGGAGGCCCCTCAGCTGCCCCCTCACATATCCAGGGATACCTGCACAGCCTATATAACAGAGTGGAGTGGGGGAGCCAATGTCAGGGTTCAGCCTCTAAAAGCAGGAAAACTTTGGCATTCTGGATGTGGTAAGTGGATGAAACTCCACAGGAGCTGGGGCAGAAAGGTGTCCCCCAACTAAGCCTTTAACAAGAACTCAGGTCATATGTCAGAAGTCTGTCATCTTCGAGGTGCCTGGATACCAGTCATTATTTCTCAACCCAACCTGATGATTAAAATTACTTAGAAGACAATACACTTAGTCTGGGAAGGGTGTGTCCCAGCTAGACATAACGGACTGTCGGCTGTCCTGGGCCTGGGCCCCGATGTCTAGATGTTTTGAATGTCCCTGTAGGATCTGAGAGCCAGGCAGGCCCAGAGACCTTTGCCCAGGATGTTCATGGAGCCCTCTGGGGTAGGGCAGGACTAAGCCACAAAGTGCCAGGGCAGGTTCAGCTTATACCTGCTTACAAAGGCTTCTCCCTAGGGTCTCCTTTGAGAAAAGAGCACCTCTGCTTAAACAAAAGTTTGAGAGCCGTTGCATTCTTTCAATCAACGTTTATTCAGCGTCTTCTACATTCCAGGCTCTTAAACACTTACACTACATCTTGAGACAAATGGTTCAAGTCACAGAAGAAAGGGGGGTTGGGGGAAAGACGTGGGCTTTGGGCTTAGTGAAGCTCCAGTTGCTGCTGATGCCTTGAGCGCCCTGGGTCAGGAAGGTCATCAGGCTGGGCCAGGGCTGTCTGACTTCTTGCTTTACAGACCTCACCTACCTGAAAACCTAATGTGTCCCAATAACCTGCTACATTCTCCTTAAAACCAATGACTCTCGACCATGCTTCCTTTCTTAAGTGGGAAACCGCTAGCATCCCCCACAAAGGACCCCGGATCTGGCCACGCCTGGGCCGTTCCACGTGGAGGCAGCGAGAGGGGGAAGGAGCTCCCACACACGGCAGGAACGGAAGACCAGGGCCCAGCCCCAGAACCTGCGACCTGTAACCTCTGCAAGTCCTCTCTGCACCTGTCTCCTCACCTGAAGGGCACGTGGCAGCTGGGAAGGTGCCAGGGGCGATAGGATCCCGAACCTCCCTGCACGCAAGGTAGCGTGGGCAGACTCACTCCTGGAGGCCAGGTCCTCAGCTGACAAGTAAGGGCCGTCGACAGCCACGTGCCACCCTACTACTCAGGCGACTAAGAGACCAAAGGCCCCCAGGTGCCAGCACGCCCGAGGGCTCGGAGGACTGGCTCCCGGTGGAGAAGCCCCCGCCCCGGCCCGCCCGCCCTAGCCCACGCCGCCGCACTCACGCGAGTGCTCCAGCTCGCGCGCCGCCTTGGCCGCGCGCTCCAGGCCCGTCGGGTCGAAGTTGCTCCATTTGTCCTTGGGCGCCGACCGGTCTCCCGCGCCGCGGTCCCCGCCGCCCTCGGCCCCAGGCGGTGCGGGCGGCAGGGACAGCGGTGGCCCCTCGCCTTCGCCCTTGGGGCCTTTGATGCCGAAGAGCCACGACATACCCCGCAAGCGCCGCGTGCCACCGCAGCCGCCTGTACCCGGAGCCGAGCTGACGCGCGCTCCTCGGTGCAGCCTCCACGCGCTGCGAGCGGGCGGCAAGAGCCACTGCGCAGGCGCGAAACACGCCTTCTCCTGCCGAGCGACGGAAATGCGTGAGGGCCCGGTACCGCCCGCGGCCCTCGCATTGGCCGCTATGTCCATGACGTCATCGGAGTCGGCGCCGCGATTGCCTGAGCTGGCTTTGGGGGCGGACTGCCTGAGGGCGGGGCGAAGCGCCTGGTTACGGGTTCCGGTCAGGGACAGAATTCCTGGGCTGGGAAGCATGAGCGCCGTGGGGTACGTGAGTTCTGCACAGCAACGGCGTGTTCCGTTGCTATGGACGCCTGCAGAGTTCCAGACATGGCGGCGGCGGAGAGTCAAGTGCCCAGGGAGAGGAGGGGGATCTTGATGTGCGGCCCGGAGGGGAGACTGCGAGGGGAAGAGCCTGCGGAGGCGGCTGACCCGCGAGGGAAAACCCCACCCGGGGCGCGCGGCGGGGCCTCGACACCAAGGGCGAGCGGCTCCTCTGACTGCCGTCTGCACCCACCCGCGCCCGCGGCCACGTGGCCCTGGCGCAGCGCCGGCCAGGGGCGAAGTCTGCGCGGGGCGAGCGGGACCCTGGAGCAAGAGGCAGCGCTCAATACGGGTAGAAGCGCGCTCCCAGGCCGACCCGAAAGCGCCCCTGGGTGGAGGACCGGACTGGAGAAGGGCACTGCGATCCTCCTCTGTCTCAGCGAACCACAGTGGTCCGAGGTGGCGATCCTTATGTCGCTCAGAAGTGGCTCACGAGGGAGGGGACAGAGATCAACCACCGAGTACGCAAAGGCAGAGCAGCCCCCCAGAGGGCGCCTCGCTGGAGAAGGGCTTAGGGTCCTGGCTTCTGGTCCCTGACGGGTGAGGACTTCACCTTGGGAAGGTCACGTGCCTGCTTTATGGACAAAGGGCAGGCAGGACCCTCCTGGGACAGAGGGAAACAAGGGTGGACACAGGCCGGAGTTGCTCTAGGACCCACAGTGTCCAAAGTTAGCAAAGTTCGCCTTTGGGTCAAGGTCCAAGTTACCCCTTCGTTCTTTCCTTATAGAATTGTTCAGTTCCTGGAATTATGTGGAGTGAGTTTCCCCACTAGATTGAAAACCATTGTAAGCCTGAATAAAAGTGGGGGGGGGGGGGATTCAGTGACAATTCTGTGATTTCCCCCCCACCCCCCAAATGAAGAGAAAAATCAAATGAGTTTTCTAGCCAGATGCCCCCCAGTGGCCATCACTATACCTCCCCCAGCTGCCCTGGCTGGATGAAGAGGAAATGGGTAAAAGGTCAAGATCTCCTCCCAGCACTGCTTGGCCACAGGGCCCTCTCTAGCTCCATCCGCAGGCCCTCGTTTGGCAAGCTTGTGTACTTTTATATAATAAGGAATAACTGAGAATATAGCTCTACCCATTTTAAAAAGCCAGTTTCAAAAAACATCAGATTCATTTAACTTGGTCTCATTTTAAAAAGTGTTGTAATAACTATGGTATCAGATGGGCACTAGACTACTGGGGTGGTCACTTCGTAAGTTATATGAATGTTTGAGTCTCTTGCTATACCGACTGAGCTAGCCAGGGAGTATACAAACATTAAATCACCGTGTTGTACACCTGAAGCTAATATAATATTGTATGTCAACTATAATTGAAATTTTTAAAAATTAATAAAGTGCTTTAAACAGCGTGTTGATTACTTAGGTCATTGATGGAGGAGTTCCCTCCAGTTTCCCCTATCTGAGCACTGTGGCGCCACACTTTGTAATTTCTGATGGACCCTGCAAAATGTCCAGTCCACTTGTGTTTGTCACTTAAAATCTTAGACGGGAAGCCACTGGGCAGAACAGGCACGCCTTTCCTAAAGACACTGTTAATAAAGGGGGCTGCCCTGGCCGGTTTGGCTCAGCAGTTAGAGCATCAGCCCACGGACCAAAGAGTCGCGGGTTCAATTCCTGTCAAGGGCACATACCTTGGTTGCAGTTCGGTCCTCGGCCCTGGTCGGGGTCATGCAGGAGGCAACCAATGGATGTGTCTCTCTCACATCGATGTTTCTCTCTCTCTGTCTCTCCCTCCCACTCTGTCTGAAAATAAATGGAAAAATATCCTCAGGTGAGGATTTAAAAAACAAAATAAATAAAGGAGGCTGCCCAGCCAGTGTGGCTCAGTGGATTGAGTGCTGTCCCATGGACTGAGAGGTCCCAGTTCAATTCTCTGTCAGGGCACAAGCCCAGGTTGTGGCTCAATCCCCAGTAGGGGGCGTGCAGGAGGCAGCCGATCGATGTTGCTATCTCTCCCTTCCTCTCTAAAAATCAGTAAATACATATTTAAAAAAAAAAAAAAAGATGCAGGTGGACAGCTTGGCCTCTAGCCTGACCTGGAGCCCAGAGTGGGGGGACACAGCTGCCGTGGGAGCCCAGGCCAGTAGGAACAGAGTGGGCCCCACCCAGGCCAAGTGCAGAGCACTCTGCCCCCAGAGCCCTAGCAGAACACATAGTTTCTGTTTGTTTTTTGTTTTGTTTTGGTACATGCCCCTAGAGGGAACCGAACCCGGGACTCTCTGGTCCGCAGGCCAATGCTCCAACCGCTGAGCCAGATCGGCCAGGGCAGAACACATGGTTTCTGAGTCCCCCGAAACCTGGCCAGCCCGGGGATCTGCACAGCACACCAGAGCTGTGCTTTCCACTGTAGCCGGAGACCCCTGCAATCCAGCCCCAGGACTTCCCAGCACCAGGCTGCAGACATCAACCTGCCTGGTGTCTCCCATGGACCACACCTCATCTGCTTAAACATGGGGGCTCCTCACATAATGGGCATGAGGAAAAAACAGGTCTTAATTGAATCTACAAATTCCACACCTTTTTACAAAATATATGTTTTTATTGACTTTAGAGAGAGGAAGGGAGAAGGAGATAGAGAAATATCGGCCACTTCCTGTACACACCCCAACCCGGGAACAAACCCAAAACCGGGATATGTGCCCTAACCTGGAATCAAACTGGAGACCTTTTGGTGCAACACTCAACCAAATGAGCCACACAGGCCAGGGCCACACTTTATTTTATTGACACAGAAATGTTGAAGGTCCCAAATTGGATTGGTCTGAAGAGCATGTGCAGGGTTTGACTAGATAATTAATGCCAATATTAAATGTAGAGTTCCTTGCCCTGGCTGGCGTGGCTCAGGTGGTTGGGCATTGTCCCATGCACCAAAAGGTCACTGGTTTGATTCCCAGTCAGGGCACATGCCCGGGTTATGCCCGGCTCAACTGGCAGCCGATCGATGCTTCTCTCTCACATCGGTGTTTTTCTCTCTAAAACTCAGTAAAAATATATTTAGCCCTGGCCAGTTTGGCTCAGCGGTTAGAGCGTCGGCCCGCGGACTGGAGAGTCCCAGGTTCAGTTACCGCTAAGGGCACGTACCTCGGTTGCGGTTTGTCCCCGGCCCCAGTTGGGGTTGTGCAGGTGGCAACCACTCGATGTGTCTCTCTCACATTGATGTTTCTCTCTCTCTCTTCCTCCCTCTCTCCCTCCCACTCTCTCTGAAGATAAATGCAAAATTGTCCTCGGGTAAGGAATATATATATTATATATACAATATATATATATAACATATATATATTATATATATTATATATATTACTTTATATATATTTAAAGTAATGTTTTTCATCTAGAGTTACATGCACCAGATGAAGAACCACATACCCAAAATTAGTTGAGAGATGATTTCCTTAAATGTATGTGGTTTAAGAAGGATGGACACATAAAACTCTACCTTGAAAATGAATAGATTTTATCCCTACACACAAAGAATGGGATTTGGAACAGAGGTTGTTTTCATTTGGTTTGTTAAAGCTGTAAGGCCATGAGAGAGTTACATAATGCAAAAACCTCCGTGATTCTATTTACATGCACATTAGATGGAACTCCCCGGTGTCCCTGTTGTCTCACAGCAGTGATTTAATGCCCATGTAACTGGACATAAAGTTTTACATTGTTACACCACCGCTATCACCACTGCTCTCATGGAAACTGAACTATTTCCACGGAGGCTTGCATTTGACATTGTATATGGTAACTGACAGGTGCCAGGGCAATGATGGATGGAAATCTACCCCAGATCCAAGCATAATGGTTTGCTTATATACTTGTCATCTACTCCTATTCAACAAAGGCACCAAATTTGTCTAGCTAAATGAATTCCAAAGAGTAGAGAAGTACACTGATCTCAACTAATTTCAAAATGCTTTTTATGTCTGAATATGTTGAATACTTTTTTTTTGTTTTTGTTATCCTCACCCGAGGACATTTTTCCATTTTTTGTTCAGATAGAGTGGGAGGGAGAGAGAGGAAGACAGAGAGAGAGACATCGATGCGAAAGGGACACATCGAGTGGCTGCCTCCCACACGACCCAACCAGGGCCAGGGACAAACCGCAACCGAGGTAAGTGCCCTTAGCGGGAACTGAACCTGGGTCTCTCTGAACTGCAGGCCGATGCTCTAACCGCTGAGCCAAACCGGCCAGGGCTGTTGAATACTTTTTATAATAAAAAAAAAAAAGACTTGTTTTGAAGGTAAAATGGACAAATCTTTTTTTTTTTAATGTTTTATTTATTTCTTTAGAGAGGGAGAGATAGAAACATGGATGAGAAAGACACATCAATTGGATGCCTCCTGCATGCCCCCCACTGGGGATCGAGCTCACAACCTAGGCATGTACCCTGACTGGGAATCGACCTGGCGACCTCTTAGTGTGTGACACGATGCTCAACCACTGAGCCACACCAGCTGGGCTAAAATTCCAAATCTTACGACTGGAATTGCAAATATGTGAAGGAGCCAAACCTGTAAACCAGGTAACCAAAGTCCTTTTCCCCATGTTTGGAAACTGCTACAGGAACACCACGTCCGACAGGTTGTCAAGCTACTGTGTGAATGGACACTGCCTTGTGTCTCATACCTGAGCACTGTGCATCTGTTGTGGTTGTATCCTGTGTTTGTGTATCTATGCTTTGATTCATAGTAACTTCTCATGTTATGGAATTGATTTGCATTGAACACAAACTGTAAATAAAAAGAAATGGCTGAAAGAAATGGAATGTGGGGCTCCCAGCTCTCTGCAGGGCCCCTGCAGATGCTCCCCATGGCCATGGCCCTGCGGTTAAGGAGAGGTCATGGGGATAGCCACGAGGAGCCTTTGGACACCTGCTGCCTCCAGCCCAGCACTGGAGAGGGACTGACCCAAAGCTCACTGCCCCTCCAGGCTTGTCCTCCCACAGGTGTTTACATTTAGGTCAGCAGGTGCCTCCTTGGGTGCTCCAGCCCACTGACCTGTCCCCCCTGGAAGCTCCCCCCACCCGCCAGCTGGATCCAAAGAGAAGAGCTACCCAGTAGAAGGTTGGCACAGCCAGGCCATCCCCAGAGGCACTTGGGGTGGGGGGCCCTTAGCACAGGCACTTGTTTGCCCACCTGCCCTGATGATAGGAGAGATGCTGTGAGCACCGGCCGGCCCTGTGCAGGGATGAGCTAGACCTCTGCCTTCCCAGGAGAAAAGCAGGTCGGCTGCACAGTCTGGAAAGACCTCAGAAGCAGTCACTCAAACCCCTTGGCCACTCAGGGAGCCCTGGCTGGGAGCGGGCACGTGTGAGACCAAGCCAGGAGGAGCCCCCCGCCTCACCTGGAGCACTTTCGTGTCCAGTGGGGGCTGGCCCTGGAGCAGAGGAGGCAGCAGGAGCTGGCTGGCTCAGTCTGCACCCTCTCTCTGGCAGCACTGTGCAGCAGGGGAAGCCACGGCCTCCACTCCCGTGGACGCTGTGGTCAGGGGCTCTCCCTGCCCACACCTGGTGGGGATGGGGCCTTTTCTTCCGGCAAAGCTCTCACATTGGTGGCTAGACGCTATCATTTGTCATGGGTGCACGCACCTGCATTTCTGAAACGCTGGCAGTCAAGTGGCAGGCGTTTTAATGAGAACACAGTGAATAGGGGTCGCCCCCGCCAAATCCCGCCCTTGCCCAGGAGACCTCAGCCCTTCCAGAGAATGGCAGTGGGGTTAGGAGCCCCCCTGCCCGGGCTGGGTACCAATGGGCAGGGTCTCCCTGTGTCCCCACCTCAGCATACTCACTTCTAGGAAGAGATACGAATTCCACTGGCATTTTATTTGTTTTAATGCATGTTGGAAGAACACTTTTCATCCCAAGAAAAAAGCAGCAGACACACAACTGTGCACTTGAGTTTTGATTTTCCTAAACCGTCCCCTCACCCTGGCAAGAGACTGGGGACTGGCAATTGGCATGTCCCTCACTGGGAGCTGTTGCCATGGAAACGGCTCCTGCTTGAGCAAGTCCTGCGCTGGCTGCACCACCCACTGGTGGACACCTCAATGACCGAGACCGGGGGCTCCAGACCCCAGCTGCTTTCTGGTCTCCTCACAGACAGCTTTTGTCTAAGAGCTCACAAGCTGGAGAGCCATTACCGGCCACGTGGTGAGCCCAGGGCAGCAGGGAAGACCCCGTGGAGAATGAATGAACATGCAGCCTTGGTGAACCCCTAGATCTCTCATCAAATGTGGGATGTCAGTAGAACTGGCACAGCTGTGAAAATAGCTCTCCTGTGGGCGCCCCCTGCGCTGGAGGAGCCTCCCCTTAGGTCCCCTCCCAGTGGCCAGGACCCTCCCAGCCCCGCCCACGCCTGCTGCTTCCTGGCTCTCAACCTTCTCAACCAGAAGCAACCCCAGCACAGCCCTTTCTGGTTTGCATGGACGTGTGGGGAAGCCCATAGTTGCCTTCTGTGTGTGGAGAGTGTCAGTTTTGGCAGGTGTGGACCCAGAGGGTCTGAGGGGTCCGGGCCTGAACATCAGGGAAGGGAAGGAGACCAGGACAAAACTGTTTCCTCCAGACTGTTCCCAGATGTGGCACAGATTCAAAGACCTTCAAGAACTGCCTGGGGTGATGCAAAGGGAGGTGATTCCGAGATAAGGGCCTCCAGGAAGACATTCTCTGGCAGGGGGATGGGAGCCGGGCCCCTCTCCCTGGGCATCAGCATCCAGCAGAGCCCCTTCAGGGGGTGTGGGCCTGTCTTCAGCTGCTCTGCCCTCTCTTGGGGTTGCAGGCATGTTTGGGGAAAGGAGCTTGCCACTCGGCATGTCTCGAGTGGGTGACTGAGGCATTCGGAAAGAACCAGCTAGCGGGCAGGGGCTCAATGTGGAAGGGGGACTTCTCTGGGTGGCCAGTGGTCTTGGACCTATGAGCACCTGGAAGGATCAGTGTGGGGGGCACAATTTGCATGAGGGAAATTCTGACCCTCGGGGGGAAGATCAGGCCTAAGGCCCAGGCCCTGGGACCCTGCTGTTTACATCCACCAGCCTCAAGACAGGGCAGCTGCTGAGGTCATAGGAGTCTGATCCTTGGCTGCCTGCTGACCACCAGTCAGGGTGTAAACAGAAGCCCACAGTGCACACAGGCCACGGTCCCACTCAGGCTCCCCTGGGCCTGATTTGAGCGGGTTGGGCAAAAGGAGAAACCCAACACCCATCTCACAGAGTGCCCCTGACCAAGTCTGGCCTGGCCAGGCACTGCCATCTACCCCAGGGCCCTGGCCCACCACCTCAGCTCCCCTTCCCAATCTGCTCATTCTGCTCACGCAGTCAGGACCGTGGGGCGGGGAAGCCTTTGTCGCTCATGCCATCGTCACATAGACCAACCCTGGGCTGCCACACAGTGGGCCCCCACCAACGCCTAGCACACTGAACTAGCGGGTGGTGCAGGTCTCTCGCCAGGGCAGGGGCCACGTGATGCTCAGAGGGTAAAGGCAGACACACACACACACACACACACACACACACACACACTGCCAGCCTGAGAACACTGTCAGGGCTGGGAGACCACCTCTCAACCCTGCAGTTGCTCCGTTGGGTCAGAAAGTCACATTGCAGTTCAGGGCGTCACCTTGCCAGAAGAGGGCAGAAGGCTGAGGTGGATGGGGGCAGCCCTGAAGAGCCAAACCCCAGCGTTCCAGCACGTGCCCCATCCAAACTGCGGAATCCGGGCCCACAGGAACAGGCAGGGCTCTCTGAACAGGAGATGCACAGAGGGGTCACAGAAGCCCCCCCCCTTCCCTAGTACCAGCCGGCGCACAGGTCCTCCACCCGAGACCTTTACCCTTTTACGGGGCTGGGTGTGTGACAAGGAATAAAGTATTCTAAGGAGACCGCGGGATTGAGTTTACATCTCATTTACTGTGTTTTAAAGTGTGGGACGTTAGTGGGGAAGAGGCAGAGGATGTGCCTGGTGGGGCTGAGGGACAGCAGTACTGCCTGCTCTTGGGACTGGTCTGGTGGCCCCAGATAGTAAGTAGGGATGGAAGGGAGGGGTGTTAGAAGATGCAGAGAATCGCTAGGGTGAATCCACCCAGGGGAACCTTGTCTGTCCCCACCCCAGCATGGAAGACCCCACTCAGAAGCAACAGGAGGGTCAACAGGAGGGTCCCTGCCAGTGATCCTCAGGGTCATGAACGCCAGGCTCTGGTCCTCCCAAAAGGTGCCTGTAGCTCCGCCCAGCAAGGTCAGGGCAGGAAGGCAGGGCCACTGTCTCTACCAGGCACTGCCCCCAAGCTGCCAGCTGACGTCCTAGTTAAGACCACCTTTCAACCCACCAGGCGCTGACCGCAGCGTCCACCTCCCAACACTCCTGCCTGCCCTTTTGCAGGTCCTGTCTCCTCCAGGAAGCCTTTGGGACCTGCCTGGAGCCCGTTCCTCCCCTTCCCCCATCCACCTTCTATCAATAGCCCGGACCTGAGCGGCCAGCTGGACCAAGCTCCGGATACCAACTCTCGCCCCAGAGGGACTGGCCCTTCGCACAAGTGGGAGTTCCGGCTGCCCCACCGCTCTCCAGTCCTGGGCCTGGGCCTGTCCTGGTCTGATGTTCTCATCCCGCGCCCTGACTCCCAATCCATCTCCCCAAAAATCCTGCACACAGGATACCGAGTGTCCAACTCTGGGCCGGGCAGGGGAGAGGTCTCGATGGCTAAAGCTGCTGCCAGAGCTGCAGCGGAGGGTCAGGCCGCGGAGTCAGGCTCCGGCCGCGGGGAGAGAGGTCTTGGGGGTCACGCGGAGTCGCCGCGCGGCCAAGGCCCGGCCCGCACCCCCAGCCCCCAGGACAAGACTCTGGTTTCGGCGGCGGGCGCCTCCCCCACCGGGATCGGGAGAAGGGGCCCTCGACTGCGCAGGGTGTCCGTCTCACGGCCCCCGGCCCCGGGCCCCCGGCGGCGGCGGGGGGCGCGGGGCGCGGCTGCGCTCACTGTCGGGCGTGCAGGCCTTGGCCGACATCGCCCTCTCGCGGCCCGAGCGGAAGGCCGCCGTGACGGTCACCAGGTAGGCGGTGCCGGGCGCCAGGCCCTGCAGCGTGGTGCTGTTGCGGCCCGCGGGCACGTCCACGCGCTGCGCCGCCCCGCCCCGCAGCGGCCCGAACTGCACGTGGTAGCCGAGCGCGGCGGCCGGGCCCAGCGCCGGGGCCCAGCTCACGCGCAGGCTGTGCGGCCTCACGTGCGAGATGACGATGCGCTCCGGCCCGGCCTCTTCTGCGGGGGAAGCGCCCGTGAGTGGGTGGGGGCCTCGCCGGGGTCCCCGCGCCCCTCACTCCCCCCTGCCTCTCACTCCGCACCCCCACGCCCCATGCCCGCGTCCCCCGCCTCACCCGGCAGCGTGCGCACCCTTAGGTGCTGCGGCCTCACGGGGTGTACATTGGATTCGGGCACCAGCGCCACGTTGTAGTCTGTGTCGGGGTCCAGGTCGGCCCAAGCCCAGCCCGTGGCGTTCCCCGGCAACTGCTGGCGACGCGCATTTCCTGGCTCTGAGCTGGGTGCCAGTTCCAACACGTAATAGCCCGAGTCAGTAGTCAGCAGGGGTGGCCAGGCCAGGCGGAAGCTGCTGGACGTGACCTCAGAGGCACGGAGCTGCTGCTGCGGCTGCATAGCGTCTGCGGGTGGTTCAGGGAATCAGGGAACCAAGGTCACGCCCTCACGCCAGCCTGGGGCCCTAACTGCTGACTCAAGGAAGACCCTGAGATAGATATCAGAGGGGGTGGGGGTAGGGCCACCCACCAGGGAGATGCAGGGAACAGGAGTGCTGGGGAGCCAGGCCAGGCTCCACTCTAGCAGATGCTAATAACATGCAAACCCGTGACAGGGCTGGGGGAAAGACAGGAATGCAGCCCCCCACTTCGGGCCCCATCAGGAGCTTCCCTGCGTGCCTCAGCCCCAGCCCTCTAAGAAGCTATCTTGGTCACTTCCCACCCACTCCAGTGGCCTGGACAAGGGCCCCTGAAAGGTGACAGGGCCCCAGGTGGTGTCTGAGAATAGAGGACTAACCCCCGACCCAGCCAGAGTGGCACAGGGTCTGCGGTCAGCTTGGCTCTGGATAGTCAAGGCAAAGGGGCCCACCAGGAGATGGGAGGCCACCAGGGAACGCCCTGAGGGGTGGTAGAGATGTGACAACTCCAGGAGCAGCTGGACCTGGGGTTGAGCATGCTGTCTGCCTCAGGTCCCCAGGAGAATGTGACCCCCGAAGTGGGATCCCCAAACATGCATTACTCCTGAGCCATCTGTGACAGTGCTGGCGGATGTGGCTGATACATGTCTGGGCAGGGTTAAGCCTGTCACGATCCTGTTGTTTCCTCTTCGAATGCTGACATCCCCAACTGCCAGCCTGGCACTCACTCTCCTGCCCATCCCCCACATACAGACCCACTCCCAATCCCAGGAGCCCCCACACTGCCTGCCTGCCCTGCAGCCTCCCTTTTTCCTGTCCAGGGGCTTACTTTTTCTCCTGCTGTCCCCTCCAGGCTCAGCCACTGTGGTTGACCTGGGGCATCCAGAGGCCAGGTGTCCCTGGAGGATATCTTCGGAAGCACCCTGTACCCCTCTACAACCTACAGTCCAACCCCTTCTGGTTTCAGGTGGATGATTAACCGACACGCGGAGACTTGGGAAGAACCCTGGGGTTAGTGGCATTTTTCAGTGGCTACAGCAGGCTGAGCCAGTGACCAGGCTCTCCATTTCTAGCCCTGCCTTCAGTGCACTTTCGCTGGATCAGGAGTCCAGAAGAAAATCTGTGGGGAGCTGCTAGCAAACCTGCCTAAAACCCTCTAGCTGTCCTTACCCTGGGGAGCACTAGGGTGAAGTAGAGCCCTATGGAGGCAGTCTCAGCCCCTCCTGACCTGGCTCCCAGCTCCAGGCATGGTGGGCCCTGGCACAGGTATAGGACTACCTGCTACCCACCTGCAGAGTCCTCAGGCTTGGAACCTCCTTCCTCTTCCTCACCACTCAGCCACACCCCACCAGTGCCGCCCTCAGTCCATGGGCCCAAACCAGTGTAGCCTCCAGCAATGGGCTGGGCCCATCAGAGAGAGCCCCACCTGGAGTTGTTTACACAGGCCTGCCCCTGTCCCTCCACAGCCCAGGTGGTGGGGCACCTCCAGGATGAATCCTTGGGGGGCACCAATGTCCTGCAGCCCTGGCCCCTCTTCCTGGATTCTAGCAGGGATCACCCGCTTCCTCCCACCTACCGAGAATGGAGCCCCTCAGCTCCTGGGCGATGATGTGCAAGTCGTCCACATCCACAAAGTGCAGGTGCTTCTCAGCAGGGGCCGAGGCGGCATCTGACAGCTCCAGGAGGTTGCCTCGGCCCGTACTGATGATAAAGACGGTGACGCCTAGGTCCTTCAGCTCCTGCATGGGGGGCCCCACGGGGTCGCTGGAGCCACCATCTGTCACCCACACCAGCACCTTGGGCACCCCCGGCCTGGCCCCTGCAGCTTCTGCAAACAGCTGTTCCTTGGCATATGCCAGCGCCAGGCCAGTGTTGGTGTTGCCCATGAGCTGGGCTGCAGCACGTATGGCATCCTGGACAGCCGCACCTGAACTGTGCTGGCCAAAGGGGAACTCGGTGTGTGGCCGGCTGCTGACGTGCACCAGGCTGGCACGCAGGGCCCCAGGGCCCACGGGCAGTGGGGCTGCCAGCTGCCCCAAAAACTCCCGAACTCGGGAAAACTCATAATGAGACACGCTGGCCGAGCTGTCCAACAGAAAGAGCAGGTCCCCCTGGGGGGCTGATGCCTGGGGCCCTAGGGGAGAGGAGGAGGGTTCAGCCCCAGGTGGTGACTCCCAGACAGCCCCACACCCTTGGCAGAACCCCAAGGGCCTGAGCTTTCCCTAAGCGGGCACTTGCCTTCACCCAAATAGGCCCTAAAATCCTGCTCAGTCCCACCCCAAAGGTCCTGGGGGTGGCATCCAGAGGGCAGAGGGGTCCTGAGCCAACAAGAGGTCCACGCTCTCAGTGGGTCCCAGCTCTGCACCCCAGCCATGTACCTGGGGCCCTTTCCAGGCTCATATCTCATCTGTAAAGGAAAGCTGACCCCTCCAAGCCCCCACACCCTCCCTTTCCTCAGCAGACTGCAAGCAAGCTGGAGCCAAGGGTCCTGGCCCAGTGCTTTGGAGTGCCAAGTGGGCAGGCCTGGGCGGTTAGGGGCTGCTCCCTCAGGCTTGTCTTCCAGAGAAGCAGCCCCCAGGCTGGAGTTCAGCCATACAGCTCAGCCCCAGAGTAAGGCAACAGGTGGACATGGGGTAGGGGGGGGCGCACAGCAGCTGGGAAGACTGTGGGCAGAGGTGGGGAGATGGGGAGACAGAGCACTGATCACAGCCCCTCCCACAACCCAGATGGCCAGGCTGAAGTTTTAACCCCACTTACAGATGATGTCACCCTCCCCTGGCCCCCATCCTCTGCTCCATCTGGACCCAGGAAGCAAGTTACCTGATGCAGCAGCCTGAGGGTTCCACCAGCGCCTCCTGGGCCTCCCCCTTCCTCCCAACACCCCCATGGGACAGATGGGCCCCTCCACCTCTGGGCCATGCGCAGACGAGGCCTGGGGTTTCTAGGTTCTGGTCTGGGCCTTGGGGCCTCAGTTTTCCCTAATTTGGAGGGGCGACTCCAACCTGCTTGTCATTCCTCTACTAAGGGTCATTCCAAGGAGAGGGAAACTGAGGCAGGAACAGCCTCCTCGGCAGACACCGCCCCTCCTGTCCAGGCCCCACGATCCAGTGGAGATGCCGACGGGGCAGATGGCGGCCTCCACGTCCCGGCGCTCGCTCGGTGGAGCCGCCTGGGGCATCTGGGTCCGCCCAATGCAGGTGGGTGGGGTGCCGCGCGCCGGCCGCCCCCGCCCCGAGGCCACGGGAGGAGAGCGACTGCCCCGCGAGGGCAGCGCGGTGGAGGGGGTGCCGGAGTCAGGTCCGCCAGCCGCCGCACTCACCGTTCTCCGCGCCGCTCCGCGCCAGCGCCAGCGCCAGGCTCAGGGCCAGGCCGAGCGCCGTCCAGAGCAGCATCGCGCCCGACGGAACCCGCCGCGCTCGGACTCCGTCGGCCCCTCGCTGGCTCGCTCCTGGGCGGCAACACGCGTCGCCGCACTGGCTGGACCCGGGCCCCGCCCCCGGAGGCCCCGCCCCAGAGGCCCCGCCCCGAGGCGCGCGCCCAGCCGCGAGCCGGGGCGCACAGTCTCGGGGGAAGCGCGCTCACGGAGGGACCCAGACGCGCACTCTGGGCGTGTATGCACACAGACACTGCAGTCTTTTTTTTTTTTTTTGGACTTTTGAGAGAGAGAGAAAGGGAGAGAGAGATAAAAACATTGACTGACTGCCTCCTGCTCACCCCCTACTGGAGATGGAGCCCACAACCAAGGCATGTGCCCTGACCAGGAATTGAACCGGCACCTCTCAGTGCATGGGACCATACTTAATCCACTGAGTCACACTGGCTGGAGGACACTGCAGTCTGTCTTTACCGATATGAGACGGTGGGGTCCGCCCTGCCCCTGCTCCCAGCCAGGAGCAGACAGGGGCCCCCAAGTTGGGTCATCCCCACGCCTACTGCCCATGTTGTTGCCGGGCTGGGAGTCCCTAAAGCCAGGCCCCAGGACCCAGGGGGTGTGAAAGGGTGGGGGTGACACCAAGAACAAGGTACCCCTAACAAGGCTCAGGCCCTGGCCTCCACTGGGCCACAGGGCTGGGGGAGGGGGAGGTGTGCTGGGGCTGAGACCTGTGTCCCCAAGAACTGGCCCACAGAGATTGGAAGGGCTGAACTTAGAAAAGACACAGAGCCCTGGCTGGTTTGGCTCAGTGGTTAGAGCATCGGCCCGAAGACCAATGAGTCGTGGGTTTGATTCCAGTCAAGGGCATGTACCTTGGTTGCAGTTCATCCAGGCCCTGGTCAGGTTGTGTGGCAGTCAACTAGTTGATGTGTCTCTCTCACATCAGTGTTTCTCTCTCTCTCTCTCTCTCTCCCTCCCGCCCTCCCTTCCACTCTATCTGATGATACATAGAAAAATATCCTCAGGTGAGGATTTAAAAAAAGACACAGAGCATTGGACATAGCACAGAAACCTGAGACACGAAGGTGGGCTTTTGGGGGGACATAAACCCCCACCCCACCTGGCTTCTTGGAAGAAGAGGTATGGGAGCTGGGGATGGCTGGTTCAGGCCCTGTCCAGTGTGACCATGCTAGACCTACTGCTGTCCCCATACACCTTGCCCAATAAGGGGCATAGAGCCTGGGCTGAGGTCAAACTCCACACCTGAAGACAGACCCCCAGCAACCCACTGGAGTCCCCCTCTGGAGGTCCCGCTGGTGAGCCTTTAGAGCCTTGCTAGGTCAAACCAGAAATGGCTGGCTGCAGGGGGCATCCCAAGGGGTACTAGCCCCCCAGGGCAGGTTTCCTGCCCTTAGGTGGGGGAGGGCAGCGCCCTCTGGGCACTAGCTGAAGTTGAGGAGAGCCTGCCCAGACCCCTCACTCCTAAGATGCCTTCTTGTGGAGTAACCCCCTCCCAGCCATTCCTCTCTGCGGAGTTGGGGGCACAGACCCCCCCCAGGGCAACTTTGCCAGGATGTTGCCTCCCTTCCCACCCTCCCAGGGGATGCTCTGCGAGGAGGACGGATGGGACTCAATGGTTTTCCTTCCTCCCTTTCTGGCAGGTGAGAGGCTGCAGACAGGCCGAGTTCCACTTTGCCTAAAAAAGGAAGCGGTTCAGCCGAGCTTGAGGAGCAGGGGCAGGAACAAAACGAGAACTGTGTCCCCGCCGCCCCCACCCCTCCCCGGGAATCTTGGCAGTGGCCGTGCTGGCTCAGCTCCACAGACCTCAGGCCTCGGCGGGGACCAGAAACTGCCTGGTGCTTCCGCCTGGGCCCCATGAGAGGAGCAATGGGCGAGGGCCCCCAAAGTCCAGGGTGTGCTGCCCAGAGAAGCCCTGCTTGGCCCCCAGCTCCCCAGCTTCCCAGCACGTGCGGCTACCCAGGGCTGCTGTCGAGATGGGGACTGTGAGCAGAGGCCAGGGTCAGGCAGCAGCAACAGCTGGAGGAGGCCCAGAGGGCCCCACGGGTGACACACCCATGTAGACACATACAAACACTTCTTGGTTCATCCTCCATCTCCCTGGGTACCCACCCACCTGGGACAGGGAGCTGGGCCATGGTGGGTACCCCCCTGTGGCAAGGCCGTGGCTTCCCTGTTTGTCCCCCACTCCTGCCCAACGGGCGGGCCCACAGCAAGGCCTGTATTGCAGGGCTGACGGGGAAGTTTCCGTCCCTTCTGGAAAAACTGAGCGGGTCTTCTTGGCTGTGACTCAAGCCCTCGAGGAAGCAGCTGCCCTCCTGCCTCCAGCCTCTGCATCAGAGGAAGAAGGGATGGGAGTCTCAGCCTCAGTGGTCTTCAGCCAGGGCCTCTGCCCAGCCCTGGACGAGGGCTCCTCCTCAGCTCCGCCTGGCGTCACTTCTGCTGCTCCCATTGAGCTCCCGCTGGACCCCCAGGAGACGACCCCTGCTTCCTCATTGGCTCTGCTCCCTGACCCCAAACCTCATTTCTGTATCCTGCAGCCCCCACCCCTGCCCCAGGGAGACAAGGCCAGACAGAGAGTCCCCAGGGAGCTAGGGGTCAGCCAGGGGTGCAGTGGTCAGGGCCAGGGCTGAGCTTGAGGCAGACGCCAGAGGAAACACAAATATAATGGTCCGGAAAGCTCCTCTCTGAAGGCAGGCAGGCTGGGGGCGAGGAGGACCAGAGAAGAACAGAGGCGCCAGATCACAGCCAGCCCTGCTTGGTCCTGGCCTTGGCGTCGTGGCCTTGACCCAGACGGGAGCCCCCTTTGCATCACTTCCCGGAGCTGGCCACCCCGCCTGTCTGTCCACAGGCAGGTGGAGAGGGTTCCGGGAAACCCAGGGGCAAGGCTCTGCAGGCACCGCCCTGCCCCCACCCGGTCTGAGAACGCTCCCTCCTCCGCACAATCCAGGCCTCTGAAGAGAAGAAGGGCCTTTTGTCCCCAGCTCGCTGTAGTCATGTCCCAAGGAAAAGGGCAGCTCCCGGGGCCTCTGACCTCACCCCTGGCCCTAGCCTAGGGATCTCTGCTGGGCTTGAGGAGCAGATGGGCCTGGGCCCTGCCCCCATCTTGCAGGGGGTGCCCCCCTTCATCTGTTTTTCACGTTGTTGTATCTACCCACACATATGTAGTGGGGGCAGAAACACCAAAGGGGAGTGGCTGCCTGGGCCTGGGGCAAGGGTGTGGGCAAGCCAAGGCCCCCTGACCTCACCCCACAACAGTAAGTGGGACACAGCTGAGAGCAGCAGGGCCCAGAGGCCCCTTCGGAGCCCGCCCAGCTGCCCTACCAGCACATTCTTCAAGACTCAACCTGCCTGTTTATGGTCAGGGATGTGCCAGGGCCTGGGGACTTGTCTGGGGTCTGTAGGTCCCAGCCCCTCACTCCCCAGGAGCCCAGGCCTGCACCCTGTGGCCCTAGATCTGACCCCCTACCCAACCCCCCTGCCAGGGTGTCAGGGAAGACGTCTGGTGGGGTGGGCAGCCTGAGTGTGAGGTGGGTACCACCCCATCTGTGTTCATCCATCCTCTGTGTTGAGCCCGGCCACGGGTAGATTCCGCAGTGGGGACACACGTACTGGGCACAGACAGCCCGTCCTCCCAGCACTGCAGGGTTGGAAGGGGGACAAGCAGTGACGTGCCTGCAAAAATTCCCCTCTACCAAGGGCGGGCTGTGGGCTGTGTCAGACCATGAGGGCAGGAGCCACAGGAAGTACTAAGACCCTGGGTTTGGGGCACGAGGATGTGTCAGAGAGCAACAAGGAGGGCTGGGGGCCAGAAAGGGAGGGCGTGGGCTGCAAGGCTTCATGGGGCAAGCCAGGGCCCACGGGAGGGTGGGGCTGATGCCAGGCCTCCAAGGAGACACCTGGGTGTCTGCTGTCAGAGAGGTAGAGCCTCATGGGCAGAGCTGGGAGGCAGGCATCCAGAACACTCCCGGGTTTTCAGTCTATGCAGGGAACTAACGGTGGTGTCCTCCAGAGGTGGGACTCCTAGCTTTGGTTCCCTCTGCTGGAACCTTCTGTTACAGGGAGGCGACCACCGCACCCTGCGCCCACCCCAGGCAGGGTCCAGACAGGCTTGCATGGGGAAGGAGAGAGCATGGAGGGACAGACCTGTGTCCACACCTTGAGGGGACTCCCCAGAGGTGGGAGTGGGGCCCAGGGAGCAGGGGCCTTAGACCTCAGAGCCAGCGCCAGGCTCTGCCTGTTCCTCCTGTGGGGGTCCAGATCACCTTGCCCAAAGATGTGCTTCAGTGGTATGCAGATTGTTCTGAGCTAAAGGTATCTTTAGCCTCAGGCTCCAGAGAAACTTCTGCCCCTCCCTTAACTACCTGGAAGAACTTGAATCAGGGGCCTGGCCCATAGTAAAAAATTATCAGCAAAAACTTGTGACCTATCTATAGGGCAGAACAAGTTTCTGTTTACTAAGCATCTGTTCTTCTTATCAACCTGCAACGGCCTCTGAAGCCCCCAAGGTGCCTTACCCGTCCCTGGCTCAAGATGTCACATATCCCCGCGTTCCCTTCTAGCTCTGATCCTTTCACGCATGTGGGGGTCTGTCGCTCATGTGTGCAGGGTTCTCAAACATATGTACGTCTCAAATTTGGTTATTTTCTATTGCTACTCTGTCTCATGTCTATTTGATTATTAGACCGCCAGAGGAGCCTTGGGGGTAGAGGAAAGCTTCTTTCTCCCACTCTACCCAGCCCACCCACCCCAGCTAACTTCCTGCCCAGCACCCCTTCCCTGACCCGCATGCCTGGGTGGGGGTAGGGTTCACCCCTCAATACAAGCTGAGGGATGGAACTGGCCCAATCCCTGGCCACTCCTCACTGTCTGAGGGTATGCTGCAGATGCCTCAGCTCCCAGAAAATACTTTGTGCATGAATAAATGACCTTGGGCAGGTCAGGGAACCTTGCACAGTCTCCAGCTCACGTAGGGTCAGGACAACACCTCCCCCCAGGGTGTGGGGGGATGGGATAGATGCGCACAGGCACAAGCAGAACATGCTGGTGCGCACACACACACACACACACACAGGTGCATGGAGGCCCCCACAGCCAGGCACGTTCTTACAGGGCAGGGGTCTGGGCACCTGGCTGGGGCAAGAACTTGCATTGTCCCAGTGGAGGTCTCCCTCTGACCCATTCAGTAGCCAGCACCTGCTTCCCAAGGAGTTCGGGCCCCTGGATGGGTAGAGGGGCATTGAGATCAGTGCTCCTAGACCTTTCGGGTGGGGATGGATGGGCCATTCCAGGCTGGGGTTGAAGGGGCTTTCTTGGGGGTGGGAGCAGACACACTTTCAGAATGGAGGCTTGGCCTCAGGGGCTGAGGCCCTGAAAGAGGGGCTTCTGTCTTGGACACTGTGCTGGGCAAAGGTTTAGAGGCAGAGAGCTCTGGGGCTCAGGTGGGGGCAGGGGGATAGAAAGGCTGGGATATGCCATCTGAATGACAGGCCTTGAGGAGGGGGAACATTGTGTCTGGAGGGCCAGGGCCTTGCCTCCCCTTAGCCCAGGCCTCCCACCACTTACGAGGAGCCTGTCCAAATGGTGGCAGGTAAGGAAGGGCACCTTGGACACATAAAAGAACAAAGGGTCTTCCTCAGCCTTCCCCAGGCCCTGCGGCCTGTTTCTGGTTCTCTGGTGGGTCAGCCCTTGCCCCCCCTTTTCGTGGGATACCGCACGCAGTATCCCAATTTTCCTGACAGATGGCCCTCTAAAAGCAGACCCCGCACAGCCGGTGTGGCTCAGTGGTTGAGCGGGGATCCATGCACCAAGAGGTCACCAGTTTGATTCCCAGTCAGGGCACATGCCCGGGTTGTGGGCTCGATCCCCAGTAGGGGGTGTGAAGGAGGCAGCTGATGGGGTGTTTCTATCCCTTTCTCTTTCTCCCTTCTTCTCTCTCTAAAAATCAGTAAAAATGTATTTTAAAAAATTAAAAATAAGTAAATAAAAGCAGACCCCTAGGCCCCTCTGAACCTCCCACAGTCCCCCACAGGTGAGCGGGTGGGGCAGAGCTGGGGCTGAGGCAGGACTTCCCTGGGGCTCAGGGCTGGCCTGTGACACTGGGACACACCTTAGGAATGAACCCTGCGGGCTCAGGCAGCTGAGCGCCCCACCCCCACCAGGCCCAGCTGTTGTTTGATGACTCCAGGGCCAGGCCTATCCTCAGGAGAGTCCTCATCCTAGACGCCGGGCCAGAGCCAGCCCAACCCTGGGCAGGAGGGGAAGGAAGGCGGCCTTGGACCAGGGGAAGTTATCCTTGGCAGCTGGGCGGCTGGCCAGGCTCCTGTCTGACTGCATCAGAGCTGGGCAGAGACAATTGGAAAACCCCGAGGACTCCTGCTGGACCAGAGCCAGCCACAGCGGGCTCTTCTCAAGGCCACGGAAGGAGCCCTGACTCTGCTCATCCCCTGAACCGTGATCCCCGATCTTTGGGCGCATCTGAGACCTGATCCTGCTGGTCACAGGCGGAGTCCAGCTGGCAACATGGTAGGCTAGATCCTTTAAAAGGTCTTTCAACTACCACTAGGCTCTGGACGGATTACAAGCACATATTTTTAATATACTGCTGGGCTTACAAGGAAGTAAATATCTCCAAGCTCCCTTCAAAATTAAACACTGAAAAGAGACAAACAGAGGAATCATGAGCAGAGACCCAGGGTGATGCAGGAAAGCAGATGGGGAAGCAGGGCCAGAGCCACCCGGCAGTCGGGGAGCCAGTGCCGCACGGCAGAGGGGCCACCAAACCAGGACCCTGCCTGGGCCCAGGCTGGCAGCGCCTCACAAAGGGGATCCTCTCTGGAGGGAAGCAGCCCTGGAATTTTCACAGGTATGGGCTGACGATGAAAAATTAGCAAACTTTCGGAAAAACAATATGCTATTAGTAAGAATCAGTAGAAACAACACATAACAAAGTTAGACCCTCCCCCCCCAAAGACTAACATATTGGCATTGTTAGGTACAGAAAATAAAAGAACTGTGAACTGTTCAAGAAATTGAAGCTGGAATCCAAAAATCAAGCATGCCAAGAGACCATGAAAAATTATCAGATTTGAAAAGGGGACATCTGTAATACTTTCATCAATAAAGATAAATTTTTAGCCCTGGCCAGTTTGACTCAGCGGTTAGAGCGTCGGCCTGCGGTCCAGAGAGACCCGGGTTCGGTTTCCGCTAAGGGCACGTACCTCGGTTGCAGTTTGTTTCCGGCCCCGGTTGGATCGTGTGGGAGGCAGCCACTCGATATGTCCCTTTCACGTCGATGTTTCTCTCTCTCTCTCTCTCTTCCTCTCTCTCCCGCCCACTCTATCTGAACAAAAATTGGAAAAGTGTCCTTGGGGGAGGATAAAAAAAAATAAATTTTTTAAAAAGATCAGATTAGAAAAGAAAGCAAGTATAACTTCTAGGTGTCGTAATTTAAAATTAAATGGATGAGTTAATCAGCAGATTAGACACAGAGAGTGAATCTGAACAGGAAGAGGGAGCTGAAGGAAGTGCCCAGAGGGCAGCAGAGAGAGACAAGATGGAAAATACAAGAGATGAATTGGCACCAAGGTCAACGGAGAGTGAAGCTTTCCCCAAGAAGAACATGTACAATGAATGAGAGGCAGAACTCAAGGAATACTAATTGAGAATACTCCAGAACTGTTCAAACATATGAATCCCTAGGAACAGAAAACACTGTGCATACCAAACGGAGAATTCAGAACACATCCATAACTTGCCCTGGCCAGTGTGGCTCAGCATCAGGAGCACTGGACAGCGGACCAAGTAGTCTCGGGTTCGATTCTGGTCAAGGGCACGTACCTCGGTTTTGGTTCGATCCCCGGCCCTGGTTGGGGTCATGAGGGAGGCAACCAGTCGATGCGTCTTTCTCACATCGATGTTTCTCTCTCTCTCCCCCTCCTTCCCACTCTTTCTGAGAGTCAATGGAAAAATATCCTCAGGTGAAGATTAAAAAGAAAAAGAAGAACAGCCCTGGCCGGTTTGGCTCAGCAGTTAGAGCATCGGCCCTTGGACCAGAGAGGCCCGGGTTCGGTTCTGGCTAAGGGCACGTACCTCGGTTGCAGTTTGTCCCCAGCCCTGGTTGGGGTTGTGTGGGTGGCAACCTACTCGATGTGTCTCTCTCATATCGATGTTTCTCTCTCTCTCTCTCTCTCTTCCTCCCTCCAGCTCCATCTGAAGATAAATGCAAAAATGTCCTCGGGTGAGGATAAAAAAAAAAGAACATATCCATAACTAGAAACAAGCTTAAAGCATAGAACAGAATGCAGAAGACACGGATCTTAAAAGTATCCAGAGGGAACACACTGAGCCCTTACTCTGGTGGCTATCTAAATGCTAATCCTGGGCACGGCTAAATCCTAATCCTGGCCTCAGACTGAGCCTTGACCCTGGTCTCAGGATGGGCCGGAACCTGATCACAGGTTAAACCTTGCAAGCCCAGGTGCTGCTGGCCATCGCTGGGCTTCTGGAAACATGTGCTCTGGTGGAGTGTGGAAGTCTCACCACCTCTGAAACTTGCCGGAGGCCCCCTGGCTCACCAGACATGGGGCCCCGAGGGGCTGTCCTTTGTGAGGGAGCAGGAGCCCAGGGCAGCCAGTGGCAGAAGCCCGAAAGGCCGCCTTTCTCTGAGCCTGGCTACGTGCCCCTTCTCTGAGAGCCATCCCGCCTCCTTGAGGGCTTCCCAGCCTCTCTGCAGCAGGGGTGCCCGCGCGGGTGGGGAAGGGCGGACCCCAGTCCGGGGGAGTCGAGTGCCATCTCGCGACCACTCGGAGCACTGCGCACGAGGCCGAGGCACGCACGCGATTCCCTGGCCGGACCCGGACGCAGACCGCGAGGCTCGCCGGCCTGGGGCCACTTTTTGGGGGTCACGGAGGGGAGATGGAGGTCTCGGATCCTTTGGAGGGCCTCGGGGTCACACCCAGGAGCAGAGCTGCCCCTCCCCTTCGGGATAGGGTTCCTCCCGTCCCCCGTCGCTGGACCCTGGGTGGCGGCGGAGTCCAGGAGTCCAAGTGGGGGGCGGCAGCAGCGGGCGGAGGCGCCGGACCAAGCGGGTGCGGGCGGCCGAGGCGAGCACCAGCAGCACAGGCAGCGAGAGAAAGCCCAACACGATGAGCGTCGCGGAGCCGCGGTCAGAGAGCAGCGCGCGGCACTTGGGGCTGGGCGCCGGGTGGACCTGGGGGCGGGGCGGGAGGTCAGCGGGGGCGGGGCCTGGGTGGGCGGGGCCAGGGAGCAGGTGGGCCAGGGCGGGGTGGGCGGTCAGTGGGGGCGGGGCCTGGAGGGATGGGACCTGGAGGCAGGGGCGGGGGCCAGGGAGCAGGTGGACCTGGGCGGGGTGGGCGGTGAATGGGGCGGGGCCTGGAGGGATGGGACCTGGAGGCAGGGGCGGGGGGCCAGGGAGCAGGTGGACCAGGGAGGGGTGGGCGGTCAGTGCGGGCAGTGCCAGGCAGCAGGTGGACGCGGCGAGGCCTGAGGGCGTACTGCCAGGGGCTAGTCGGGGTGAGAGGGCGGGGCCCCAGGTCTGGAGGAGTCGGTGGCTGAGGTCCGCTGTGGGCCTATCATTTCTGAGTCAGAAATGGGAGATCAGGAGCCCAAGTGGTGAGTGGCCAGAATAGGAATCCTTTGAGGGGAGGCTCAAAGAACTCCCACTCCTCCCCGCCGTTGTTCGACCCCCCTTTCCCCACCCGACACACACTGCTGTCCCATGGTCCTTCTCTATGCTGGCATCTGACCAGGAGCCCCGACCTGTGGGTGTCACCAGCTGGCATCACCTTCTCTTCAGAGACCCCATGTTCGGTACCCCCCCCCCGCCTTATGCGTATAGAAAGGGGACATGGGGGCCCATCTGCCTACACCCTCTCTGCCCTAGACCAAGACATAGCCCAGGGCAGGAGGGGTCTGCCAGGGGCTGTGTGTGGGGTGAGGGGGTGGGGAGGGGCTGTGGGCTGGTGAAATCTGACATCTTCATTTCTCTTCCTGAAACACCCTCCTCTTCCCACCCTGCCCAGCTGTTCAGGCCCTGGTGGCTCCTGGTACAAGGCTGGGAGGCCTCAGAGTAGGGGAGAGAGCTGTCCCCACCCCTCAGTGGGGAACAAAAGCCCTTCTTCTGCTGTGGCCCATGGGGGAGGGGTTGGCAAAGAAGGGCTCCAGGAAGGGGCACACGTGTCTCTGGGGACAAGGGGGCCGTGCCAGAAGGGAGAAGATTCACCTTCAGGCCCAGGGCCCTGAACTTCCACAGGACCCCACTCCCCAGGGATCCCAGCGAGTGCCCCTGCCCATGGAGGGCTCAGCTCACCCTGGAGTGGCACAGGAATCCCAAGTAGATGATGGCGGCTGCCGGCATCAGCACCAGCAGGAACAGGGTCGAGGGCAGCAGCAGGTGGAGCAGGACCCCTGCCAGAATCCGGCCGGGCAACAGCAGGGTCCTGAAGCCTCGGGCGGCCAGGCCTGCCCACCCTGAAGACATCAGGGCTGATGCCTGGTGGTCAGGATGCCTTCGGGGCAGCATGGGTGCTGTGTCTGAAGTGCCCCCTCCCTCATCCTCCTCTGTCTCCCTCTCCTGCTCACTCATGTTCTCGCGGACAATGGCCTGGTGGGCTCACAGCAGCAGTCAGACAGCGACTGAGACCCCCAGGGTCAGCTCTAGATCCTCAGGTCAGACCCCTTCTCAGACCCCAGCAACCAGGTAATGGACCCAGCTGGAGGGCAGGACCCTGGGCCAGGTAGGTCCAGCCCTGACAATCAGTCTCCAGGGCCACACCGCTGCCTCAGTTTTCCCCACTGCCAGGCTGGGTCTCTCTCTCTGCCAGGCGACTACAGCTCTGACCCTGGCCAGCCTCTGTAGCTAGCTCCTGCGTGTTCTGGTCAGGACTTGCACAGCTGTCCCTATGGCCTGGCACGGGGGCCCTCCTCCATCCTGGTCCCGCCTTCTCCCCCTCCCAGCCCGCCCCTCACAATGACATCATTTCATGGGTCTTGACTCTGACAAGTGCCCCATCAGGAGATGCCACATAGAGGTCACCACCCACCCCACTTCCCAGGCCGAGCCCCTGCTGGTCTCCCCATCTCCAAACCTGGCCCTTCTCAGCCTCAGCAAAACATGGAAGATGCTGGGTGCCTGCAGCCTAGTGCCATTAAGAGGGCACATGGGACCCAGCACACAGTTGGCACATAGGCACAGCAACCACTGTGACAGGTGCCCTTGTGTGGAGCCCAGTCCATCCTGGGAACTGGGACCACAGATTCCCTTATTTGAAGTGGGGAAAAAGTATTCCCGGCCCTTCCAAAAACCCCAACTAATGTCCCTGAATATCACTAAAATACTCTTACCACCTCCCAGACCCCCAGGGCTTCCTTGTATAACTTGACACTTAAGCTAGTGAGCAGGCTGTCTGTAAGCTGAACAGGAGGCCGTGGGCATCAGGTACCAACTGTCCCTTCCACACCTCCGCAATCACCTTTCTCCAACTGTTCTTTGTTGTTTTTAAATCCTCATCCAAGGATATTTTTCCATTGATTTTTTTTTTTTTTTAGATAGAGTGGGAGAGAGAAACATTGATGTGAAAAATGCACATCAACTGGCTGCCTCCCGCACAGCCCCAACTGGGGCCAGGGATCGAACCCACAACTGAGGTACATGCCCTTGACTGGGAATCAAACCTGTGACTCTTTAGCCCACAGTCGATGCTCTAACCACTGAGCCATACTGGCCAGGGCTCACCTCCAACTTTTCTTCTAAGGTGTTCCAGGCCTCTCAGGCTCACCAGCTCCCGTCAGACACCTGTGAACGGGGGAGATAACAATGACAGAGGGGCAGAGTCAAGGAACACAAGCCTGCCTGTGACGGGTCCCATCAGGACAGTAGAGGCTCCCCTGAAGCTCGTGCCACGCCCTGTGGCCAGGCACAAACACAGCTCACACATGTCAAGGTCTTATAGTAGCTACTTATTTAATCAGATGTGGGCCCTGGCCGGTTTGGCTCAGCGGTTAGAGCGTCGGCCTGCGGTCCGGAGAGACCCGGGTTCGGTTCCCGCTAAGGGCATGTACTTTGGTTGCAGTTTGTCCTTAAATCAGATGTAGGGTAAAAATGCTGCAAATGGGCCCAGGCGGTGTGGCTCAGTGGTTGAACATCGACCCATGCACCAAGAGGTCGCTGGTTCGATTCCCGGTCAGGGCACATGCTCAGGTTGTGGGCCAAATCCCCAGTGGGGAGCATGCAGGTGGTGGCCAATTGATGTTCTCTCTCATCGATGTTTCTATCTCTCTCTCCCTCTCCCTTCCTCTCTCTCTAAAATCAATAAAGAAAAAAAAGTTTTAAAAAATGCTGCAAATGGCCCTGGCCAGTTTGGTTCAGCAGTAGAGGGTCGGCCCGTGGACCAATGAATCATGGGTTTGATTCCGGTCAAGGGCACATACCTCGGTTGCAGTTCGTCCCCAGCCCTGGTCGGGGTTGTGCGGGAGGCAACCAGTCGATGTGTCCCTCTCACGTCGATGTTTCTCTCTCTCTCCCTCTCTCCCTCTCTCTTGCTCTCTCTCCCTATCTCCACTCTATCTGAAGATAAATAAAAAAATATCCTCAGATGAGGATTAAAAAAAAAAATGCTGCAAATGGTAGCGTTTGGCTAGAGAGTACAGATGGTGAGGATGCCTGTCCATCTCTTTTCCAGCCCTCCCCTCCCCTTAGGTTGGTCACGTACAGACACTCGTTGAGCTCCCACTGGGTGCCAGGCACTGTTCTAGGCCCTGTGGATTTAGTGGTGAGTGAGGCCAACAGAGGGGATGGCTCTGTGTGGGCAACTTGCATGAACCTACAGAGGCACCCTCGGCTGTGGCCGAACGTGGGAAGGCTGTCAGGAGGCCTTCTTAGGCTTCCCTGGCTCTTATGGGGTATGGGATGGTCCACTGGGCCCCAGGGCACCGGTAGCACATAGTAGATTCTCAACAACAGGGTGCCCTCTATTTCCCCCCAACCCCGTGCTGCCTGTGATCTGGCCCATTCTTTTTTTTTTTTTTTTTTCCATTTATCTTCAGATAGAGTGGGAGGGAGAGGGAGGGGTCGAGAGAGAGAGAGAGAGAGAGAGAGAGAGAGAGAGAGAGAGAGAGAAACATCAATGTAAGAGGGACAAATCAAGTGGCTGCCTCCCGCATGACTGCAACCAGGGCCAGGGACCGAACCCCAACCGAGGTACGTGCCCTTGACTGGAATCGAACCCGTGGCTCTTTGGTCCACAGGCCGACGATCTAACTGCTGAGCCAAACAGGCCAGGGTATGGCCTATTCTTTTCATTTTTTTTTCTTTATTGATTTTTATTTATTTATTTATTTTTTTATCCTCACCCGAGGACATTTTTCCATTTTTTGCTCAGATAGAGCAGGAGGGAGAGAGAGGAAGAGAGAGAGAGAGAAACATCGACGTGAAAGGGCCACATCGAGTGGCTGCCACCCGCACAACCAACCAGGGCCGGGGACAAACTGCAACTGAGGTACATGCCTTTAGCGGGAACCAAACTCGGGTCTCTCCGGACCGCAGGCCGACGCTCTAACCCCTGAGCCAAACCGGCCAGGGCCTTTATTGATTTTTAGAGAGAGAGGAAGGGAGAGGGAGAGAGAGAGAGAAACATCGATGAGAGAGAACATCCATTGGCCGCCTCCTGCATGCCCCAAACTGGGGATTTGGCCCACAACTTGGGCATGTGCCCTGTTTGGGAATCAAACCGGCGACCTCTTGGTGCATGGGTCGACGCTCAATCATTTTTTTTTTTTTTTTTAATCCTCACCCAAGGATATTTTCCTATTTATCTTCAGATAGAGTGGGAGGGAGAGAGATGGAGAGAAAAGGAGAAAGAGAGAAACATCAACGTGAGAGACACACATTGACTGGTTGCCTCCCACACAACCCTGACCAGGGCCGGGGATGAACTGCAACTGTGGTACGTGCCCTTGGCCACAATCGAACCCGCGACTCATTGGTCCTTGGGCCGACGCTCTACTGCTGAGTCAGACCAGCCAGGGCCTGGCCATTCTTTGCAGTGTCACTCAGTGGGACAGGGGACACAGGGAGTTGACACCTTTCTGCCCTTGCTTTTCCTGGCTACGTGCGCAGTAAAGTGTCTGAACCCACCCAGGGTGCTGGCTTCTTTACCAGCCGAATCTGCCAGCCTGTGTGACATGCCCTCATGGAGCTTTCATTCTAGAAGAGGGAGGCATATATATAAAATAAAACGGATTACGCTCAGCTGGTGTGACTCAGTGGTTGTCGTCAACCCATGCACCAAGAGGTTTGATTCCTGGTCAGGGCACATGCCCAGGTTGTGGGCCCAATCCCCAGTGGGGGGCATGCAGGAGGCAGCCAATCGATGTTCTCTCTCATCAATGTTTCTATCTCTTTCTCCCTTCCTCTCTCTCTAAAATCAATAAAGAAAAAAAACAACAACAGATTATTTCACGGAGTGGTGCTAAGAAGAAAACAAAACGGGCAGGGACAAGGTTGCTTCAGACTGGTGGTGGTCAGGCTGCAGGGCCCCTCTGGGGAGATGATATCTGAGCAGACTGACTGAGGATCATGGGGTAAGGTCCATGTGGCTTGAAATAGGATCCCTCAGCCTCTTGCCTGAAGACTCACCCTTTGGACCTGGTACCTGGAAGGGCTGCTCTTTAGGGGGTTGGGGGAAGGGCCAAGGCTCTGTTGCCCCTCTTGGTGGGAGGGGGGGACAGGACAGGGCCCACATGACACCTTATCCTTGGGAGCCTGAGGGTGGGGGCTGGGGTGGGAGCAACAGCCCCAAAGCTGTGCTGCCTCCTGGTGGACGGTCACAAGAGGCAGCTGGAGCGCCTCCTTCTCCTGTCATGACTCTGGACAGATGGCCTTCCCCAGCGATCGGGGGATGGGAAGGCAGGGCCAGCCCCCACCTGGCCCACCCTGCCCCAGGGCCCCAGAATCAAGGTTACCCATCCTGCAGGCCCTACTCAGGCCCCTTCCTGCAGCACCATCTCCAGATGCTTCCAGCCTCTGTCCTAAAAGTGCTCCCTGAGCCTGGCTCCCTCCCTCTCTGCCCAGAGGTCTGCCTGTCAGAGCCTCCGCTGACTTGCCTCAACATCTCAAGGGGATTCCTACCCCAGATGCCCTTCTCCAGGTTGCCTGGTTTGGGAGGGAAGGGTCCCACCTTACCCTGTCCACCTCCCCAGCCTGGAATCAGGTGAGGGGCAAGGCTCCAGCTGGGAGGTGGTCTTAGCAGGGACAGGAGTGGGGGTGAGGGGCAGGGCCTGACGGAGGGAGCCATGGGAAGGCATGTGGGTACCTGGGGAGGGGGCAGGGGCAAGTCCTGGCACATCAAAGGCTGTGCTCCTTGCAGAGGCTGCAGTCCATGGGCATGCTCCTGCTTGCCTGGCCTTTGTCTCCCCAGGGAGCTGGCAGTTGGCAGTTGGCAGAGGGTGCTGGGATAGGGACTGTGGCTGCCAGGCAGGGCCTCTCCTTAAGTTTCTGAGTAAACAGTGTAGAGAAGTGGCCCTCAGCCTGGCCCAGGAGGCAGCAGGAAGCTGCTCTGCTCCCTCACCCCCCACCACATACCCAGGCAACTACAGCTTTAGCCTTCCAGCCCTCTGGGAGCAGACACCTGCCCTCCACACCTGCAGGAGGAGTTTCTTGAGAGGGCCACCAGGCTGTACTGGACCAGGATCAGCATAGGGAGGACCCCCAGCCAGAGGGCAGAGTCCCTGGGCAGGCTCCCTCTGGGGGTAACTGAGAGCCAAACCTAACCGGTGGCCTGATTCCCTTGGGAGAAAATAAGTGGGGGTGGTGTCCACGTTGGCCTGGGTACAGGTGGGCTGGGACTGGCTCTGGGCCTCCAGCATCCATACAGGATTCCTGTTCTTCCCAGATGAATTCTGGAAGCTCAGAGCCTGGGAAGCAGGACCTAACAGAGGCAGGAGCAGAGCAGGAACTCAGATGGATAGAGCTGGGTTCTGAGGAGGCCCCAGGAGCAGGGGCAGAGGGGGCCAGTGCCTCACAGGCCGGAGGGCGCCTGCTGCAGGCCGTGTGGAGGGGTCACCTAGGCCTCACAACACAGCTGCTGCGGCAAGGGGCCAGTGTGGAGGAGAGGTGAGCCCCAGGGCAGGACAGGGTCTCTTCACCGGGGGTGGGAGGGGGCAGGCAGAGGTCCCTTCTCTGAGCAGGGGTTCCCTTACAGGTAAAGTAGCAGGTCCCTTCCCCAGGCCTGGCCCCGTCACTGAACTGGGCCCCCCTCTCCAGGCGGGGCAGGATGGGGTCTTATCCTTGGGCCGTCCCCACCCTTGCCCACGCAGCTATCACTCCCCACAGGGACAGCGCGGGAAGGACCCCGCTCCATCTGGCCGTGCTGCGCGGCCACGTGCCCCTGGTGCGGCTCCTGCTGCAGCGCGGGGCGCCGGTGGGAGCCGCCGACCGTGCAGGGCGCACGCCGCTGCACGAGGTCCCCTGGCACGGGCACTCGCAGGTGGCCGAGCTGCTGCTGCGGCGCGGGGCCCCGACGGCGGCGCGCTCCGGGGCTGGCCTCACGCCGCTGCACTGGGCGGCCGCGTTGGGCCGCACTCTGCTGGCCGGGCTCCTACTGGGCGCGTCTGGCCCGGGCCTGGAGGCGGCTGACGCGCGCGGCTGGACGGCAGCGCACTGGGCGGCTGCGGGCGGCCGGCTGCCGGTGCTCGAGCTGCTCGCGGCGGGCGGCGGCTCGGGCCTGGACGGAGCCCTGCTCGTGGCGACTGCGGCCGGGCGCGCCGCGGCGCTGCGCCTCCTCCTGGAGTGCGGCGCGCAGGTGGACGCCCGGGACGGCGCGGGGACTACTGCACTCGGAGTCGCCGCCGGTTTGGGCCGCCGACAGGTACGTCCCGGCCTCACCCCCAAGTGAGGGGGCGGGTGCAGAGGAGCAGCCTTCGCCCCAGGGGCCGCACCATCCACCTAGGTGTGGGGAGGGCGCAGACAGAGCGGACCCCTTGGGCAGGTGGAGGAGGAGACCACACTCTGGGCCCAAGGCTGAAGTGCTGGAGGATGGCGGGAGGATCCGGCCGTCCGAGGCCTGAGTGCACCCTTGAGAACGCTTCGGCTTTGTAACCGTGTCAAGGAAGCCTGGAGGACTCCTGGCCGGGCATTCGGACTTGATTCTGGTGACCCGCAGCGACAAATATGTATTGAGCACCAGGCATGTGCTTGAGCCCAGCCAGCCTGCAGACAGCGGGAGGGCCGGGAGGTGGCTGCAGGTCTTGAATTTGATCCAAGGACTATTAGGGAGATAAGTGGAAGTCTCTAAGCAGAGCCCTCCGCCCCAGGGTGCTATATGGGGAAGCAGTGTCGAGAAAGAGGCAGTTAGGTGACTCAGGCCAGATGAGGTGTGGGTCAGGCAAATGGCATGGTGGCCCCAGCCCCTCACCCACCTGGGCCAGGGCTGGCCCCTGCCTGGTCCTCCCTCCTCTTCCAGGATATGGAGGTGCTGCTTGACCACGGGGCAGACCCAAGCCTCAAGGACAAGCACAGCCGCTCTGCACTCCATAGGGCTGCTGCTAGTGGACACCTGCCTGCTGTCCAGCTACTGGCAGCGTGGGGAGCTGAGGTGGATGCTCGAGACTCATTGGGCCTCACACCCCTGCACCATGCCGCTCGGGGAGGCCATGTGGAAGTCGCCAGCCACCTCCTGGACAGGGGTGCACAGGTCAATGCTCCTGGTTGGCTCCACAAGACACCACTGCACCTTGCTGTGGAGCGGGGCCACAGCCCCATGGCAGAGCTTCTGCTGAGCCGAGGGGCCAACCCCACCCTGAGAACGCAGTGGGGTGAGGTGGCCCAGGACCTGGTGTCTGAGGGGGGCCTGTCCCAGGTTCAGCCCACCCTTTGCAGAGAGTAGAATGACCGCTAGGGGCACACCATCTCTGCAGCTCCAGCCTTCTCCACAATCTTTGGTAGAGACTGAGTCGTGGCCATAGATTTGACCAACACCTGATGGTCTCTGTTTTGTCTGTCCACCGTGGGGGTGTCCCCTCAGCTGCTCTCTCTGTACCTGGGGGTGCTCTTACTGTTTTCTTAGATTCAGCATTTGCCTATTTGTTCCCGTTAATTACAGGGCCACACCTATGGCCACAGTTGTTTACAGCTCCCCTGCGATCCAGAGCCCACACACCCAGCTAATATTCCCCGCCCTAAATCACCTGGGCCAGGTACCAGACAGCTAGAGATGGCCCCTATGCAGCAAGGCCCACTGGGATTATCCAACAAGCCAGTCTCAAAAGGTTCCCCTGCCCTGACTTACTTTTCCTGCTGGAACCCCAGTAAAGGCTCTGGCCTGAAACCCCCCCCCCTTCCCACTCCTGCCTCCTCACCGGTACTGGTCTCCCTGTGGCACTTCTGGGCCTGGCATGTCCCCTCCTCTCAGGAAATAAGTAATAAATATCTGCTTTCCTTTGCTTCCATCTCTCCCTGTCACCATTTAGCCATCTCCATAAATGAAAACCTCCTGGTACAGTTGAAATAGCCTGCCCTGTCAGTTTGGTTCAGTGGTTGAGCATTGACCCATGCACCAAGAGGTCGTCAGTTCAATTCCCTGTCAGGGCACATGTCCAGGTTGTGGGCCAAATCCCCAGTGGGGGGCATGCAGGAGGCAGCCAATGGATGTTCTCTCTCATCGATGTTTGTATCTCTCTCTACCTCTCCCTCTCTCTCTAAAAATCAATAAAGAAAAAAAATTAAACAAAAGCAAAATATATTAAAAAAAAAAAAAAAAAAAAAGAAACGGCAAGTTGTCTCCGACGTCTTACCTCTGTACCCTCATAGAAAATCATTGCCTTGCCCTGGCCGGTTTGGCTCAGCGGTTAGAGCGTGCCTGTGGACCAGAGAGTCCTGGGTTCGGTTCCCATAAGGGCATGTACCTCGGTTGCAGTTTGTCCCCAGCCCTGGTTGGGGTCGTGTGGGTGGCAGCCAGTGATGTGTCTCTCTCACATCAATGTATCAATATTTCTCTCTCTCTTCCTCCCTGTCTCCCTCCCGCTCTATCTGAAAAAAAAAAAAAAAAAAGAAAGAAAATCATTGCCTTTATTCAATTAAAGAGATTAAACCAGCCCTAGCCGGTTTGGCTCAGTGGTAGAGTGTCTGCCTGCAGACCAATGAGTCACAGGTTTGATTCTGGCCAAGGGCACATACCTCGGTTTCGGTTCATCCCCAGCCCTTGTCTGGGTTGTGAGGGAGGCAACCAGTTGATGTGTCCCTCTCACGTCTATGTTTCTTTCTCTCTCCCTTTCCCTCTCATTCTATTTGAAGATAAATAGAAAAATATCCTTGGGTGAGGATTAAAAAAAAAAGAGAGAGAGAGAGATAAACCAAAGAACTTATGTGCATATATGCATAACCAATGGACACAGACAATGATGTGGTGAAGGCTGGAGGTGGGGAGCAGGGAGGAGGGGGGTCAATGGGGGAAACAAGAAGGGACATCTGTGATACTTCAACAATAAAAATAAATTTTAAAAAATGTTAAAGTATACTTTTTCTGAAAAAATAGCTTTACAAGAGTTCACCTTTCAAAAGTGAGAACTATCATGCCCAATGAGTGCCTCTGTTCTGGGCCATGGAAGGGCTTGGATTGTACTCCCAGGGCAAAAGGAAGCCTTTCAGGAGTCTGTGCTGAGTGACATGCCTGCTTGGCTCACGCAGCCTGCCAAGTGCAGAGTGGACTGTACCTAGGAAAGGGAGGCACAGGGACCCTAGTGAGATGGTGGCCGTGGCAGTGGACAAGGGAGAAGCAGGCAGAACTGGGTGATTCTGTGGGCAGAGCCCTCTGGACTTGCTGATGGTTAGACATGGGGGGCCAGGGAAACAGAGAGGTAAGAAGGACTCCTAGGGAGGCTTAGGCCCAAGGTGGAGGGGTAGGTGGTAGACCTTTTATTAGATGGGGATAGCAGATACGCAGATGACAATCAGAGTAAGGATGGTTGTTAAAGCGCAGGTGGACCTACACCCAGGTGGCCAACACAGCCTATGGGTTCTACCATCAGAGCTCACCCACAGCCCACTGCCTCTCACCTCCTCCACTCATGTGCTAAGCTCCAAGCCACCGTCAGCCTTGCCTGGAGTGTTGCCATAGCCAGGCCCGCCCCAGTCTAACTGATCTTCCTGCCTGAGCCCGTGCCTCTGCAGTCCGTTCTCAAAGCAGTAGCTGCTGTTCTATTTAGTAAGTCAGGGGATGCTACTCTCCTGCTCACAATCCCCCCAAGGTCTCCCTTTCACGGAGACAGAAAACCAAACGTGGTGTGGAGTGCTGTTCACAGATGCCCCGGTGATTTCACCGGTGTCTTGTGCTCTTTCATCGATGTGACCATGTTCCTCCCATCCAGGGCTGGAGTCTGTGTCTCGGACCCTTGACACTGAGTGGACTTCTGTGACTGTTCCATAGCGGGCCAAGGAGGCAACACAACTTCCACATCGCTTTGTCCTCCAGCCTCCACAGCAGCAGTCTGACTGCCCTGAAGCTGCCATGCTGTGAGCAAGTCCGAGTGCAGCCAGGACATCAAAGTCCTTGCATGACCTTCAGGGCCCTAAGCATCCTCACCAACTTCCGTCTTCGGCCCCCAACTTGCTTGCTGAGGTACAGGGCCTGACCCTGGGACCCTCACTTGCTCGGCTTCCCCAACATTGAGAGTTTTGCTCTTCTTGACCACACTAGGTAGCTCCTGCCTTGGGCCTTTGCACTGGCTGGTCAGTCACTTCCTTCTTCCCTCCAACATCACCCTCAGTGTCCTCTTCTAACACTATTTATTTATTTTCAATATATATTTTTTCTTTATTGATTTTAGAGAGAGAGGAAGGGAGAGGGAGATGGAAACATCGATGAGAGAGAACATCGACTGGCCGCCTCCTGCATGCCTCACCCTGGGGATCGGGCCCACAACTTGGGCATGTGCCCTGACCGGAAATCGAACTGGCGACCTCTTGGTGCATGGGTCAATGCTCAACCTGCTGGGCACTTCTAACACTATTTAAAACTGCACCCACAAAAGGGAAAGCTCTTCTTTAAGCAGAATGCCAACAAATAGGGGGAGAATCCTGGAGTGAGAAACGCAACAAAGGCTGTTCAAGTGAGTGAGTGCAAATTTGATGACGAGAAGATATTCATGCTGTCTTAAAGCGTGGCTGGCGCCATGGAGGGGTGCTGCTCGAGTAGCCACTCAATTTCTGTACCTGTCATTTACTTCAAGTCCACGGCAGCATCTCAGCCCACGGCATGTTTTTCCTGGCAGCCCCAGACATTCACTGGCTGAGCACAGCAAAGGGACCAGGGCCTGGCCATTTCCACCTAACATGAGGCTTCTCTGATGGGCGATCTTTGCTCCCCAACTATTGGTTTAGTCGAGATGGTGTCCGATCTGCATCCCATCTAAGGCACTCCCGGTCCAATTCCTCTTCCTCCTTTTACAGGCTTTCCACAACACACCTCTGTACATCCACCTCCATCTCAGCGTCTATTCCTAGCGACGCCTGAAATGACTCACAGAGTATTTCTCTGCAAAGTCCTTATTAGTTACAAATGCAGAAATGGTGGAGAAACCTGGCAAAGAAGATCCTCACCAATGGGTCAAGGCAGACATCACCATGTTGGGACAGGCTGCCATCATGGCCTCCTGACGCCGTGCACCGAGGACAGAATATAGTTAATGTAGTATTCTACTAAAAACGCATAACCTGAAACATCAAACTCAAATTAAGAGACATTAGACAGAACAACTAGCCTCTACTCATCTAGAATGCCGAGGTCAAGAACGACAAAGAAAGGCTGGGGAACAGGTCCAGATTAAGACTAAAAATTAGAAACTACGAAATACAGTGTGTGATTCTGGGCAGGGAAAAAAGTGATAAAGAACATTTGACAAAATTGGAATATGAACCAGAGGTAGAAAACAGCATTTTATTAACATTAAATTTCCAATTTTGATCACGGACTGTGGTTTGTTAAAGAGAATGTCCCGCCCTGGCCGGTTTGGCTCAGCGGTTAGAGCGTCGGCCTGCGGTCCAGAGAGACCCGGGTTCGGTTCTCACTAGGGGCACATACCTCGGTTGCAATTTGTCCCTGGCCCTGGTTGGTTGTGCAGGAGGCAGCCACTCGATGTGTCCCTTTCACATCGATGTTTCTCTCTCTCTCTCCTCCTCTCTCTCCCTCCCACTCTATCTGAACAAAAAATGGAAAAATGTCCTCAGGTGAGGATAAAAAAAAGAGAATGTCCCCGTTTTTAGGAAATACACAGTACGTTATACAGGTGTCTCCAATTTCCTTTCTTTTTTAATAAAGTTTTTTTCTTTATTGATTTTAGAGAGAGAGGAAGGGGGAGGGAGAGATAGAAACATCCATGAGGAAGAACATCCATTGGCCGCCTCCTGCATGCCCCCCACTGGGGATTGGGCCCATAACCTGACCGGAAATTGAACCCCAAACCTCTTGGTGCTGGGTCGATGCTCACCACACCAGCTGGGCCTCCAACTTCCTTTCAAATGGTCCAGCAAAACCCAGTGATGTGTTTATAAACAGTTATAGAGAATGATTAAAAATGAAGCAAAATGTGCCCTGCTGGTTTGACTCAGCAGTGAGAGCATCAGCCCCTCTAACAAGGGTCTCATGTTAGATTCCTGGTCAAGGGCAGTACCTGGGTTGTAGCTTTGACCCCCGGCCTTGGTCACTTGGGAGGCAACCAATCGATGTAAGTCAATGTTTCTCTCTCCCCCCTTTCCACTCTATCTAAAAATCAATGGAAAAATACCCTCAGGTGAGGATTAACAAAAAAATAAAATATAAAAATAAAAAAAATGGAGCAAAATGTAAACGGTGCATTTGGGGAAAGCGCATTGCGGGAGTTCCTTCAACTAGTGTTGCAACTTTTATAGAATTTAAAATTACATCCAAACACAACAAAGACATTGCACTTACTTTATGCCCACCCCTATTTTTTTTATTGTGGTAAAATACGCAGAACGTAAAATTTACCAGTCAAAGCATTTTAAAAGGTCCAATTCCCACAGCGTTATGCAACCGCCACCACTATCCAGCTGCAGAACGCGTCACCCCTGGAAAGGAACCCTGCCCGCTGGCAGCCACTCCCCGTGGGCTCGGTGTCCGTGAATCCGCCTATTCCGGTCATTCCGTGGGCCGGGACCGCACCACTCGTGGCCTTCGCGCTCACGCAGTGGGCCCTGCCTCGCTCCTTTCATCTCCGCACGGCACTCGGCGGCCCACGTTTGCGGGTGGGCCAGTATTTACTTCTCCACCGCGCCTGTCCCACGCCCTCGATTCCACGCCCACGTCCGGGGTGGGGGTTGGGCCGAGCACCAGGAAGCTGCGCGCGCACCGGGGCCCGCCGCACACGAGCATGCGCACAAGGGCGGGGCGGGGCGGGGATGCACGCGCGGCGCCCCGGAAGCCCCCGGCGGGCGGCTGACCCGGAAGCGCTCGGGCGGCGAGGCGCGTGCGCCTGGGAGCGGA
This sequence comes from Tadarida brasiliensis, assembly GCA_030848825.1. Lineage (NCBI taxonomy): Eukaryota > Metazoa > Chordata > Mammalia > Chiroptera > Molossidae > Tadarida > Tadarida brasiliensis. The sequence goes on along the minus strand of CM061264.1, from coordinate 465,141 downwards.
GCGGAGCGGCCAGCGCGGGGCGCCATGGTCTTCCTGACGGCGCAGCTCTGGCTGCGGAGCCGCGTCACCGACCGCTACTGGCGGGTTCAGGAGGTGCTGCAGCACGCGCGGGTGAGTCGGCCGCGCACGCCCCGCGCCCCTGCGCGCCCCGGGAGCCTGCGGGCTCCGCCGACAACCCTCCTTTCCCTTTTTTCTTTGCCCCAGCACTTCCGTGGAAGGAAGAACCGCTGCTACCGGCTGGCCGTGCGGGCGGTGACGAGAGCGTTCGTGAAATGCACGAAGGCCCGGAGGCTGAAGAGGAGGAACTTGAGGACGGTGAGCCTGGCCCCCGCGCCCGGCACTGTGGGCTGAGGGACCCACGGCGTGGCCGAAGCCGCACCCGCCTCCAGGATGGCTTCCCGGTCCTCCCGCTTTCGAGGCGGAACCCCCAGCACCAGCCTCAGTGCCTTTGTTTCTCTTGTTCTCGCACCCCAAACCCCGGCAGGATCCGCCGGCCAGGGTCCCGCGTCCTCCTCGCCCCCTCCCGCCGGGAGCCCCCTCGCCCGTGTCCCCGCTGTGCCTGCTGCGCACACGCTCCTCCACTCCGCATCCCCCCGACGTGGTTGCTCTGGTCTGGTCCCCGACCACGCCCACCCCACTCCCGCTCACCTGCTCCCTCCCAAGCATTTTGCACGTGCGTTTCCGTGAAGTGTCACCTTCTCAGGGCAGCGCAGCTCAGCACCGCCGTTAACTGAGCATCCAGTGCTCCCTGGGTTTCACTTGGTGGCTGTTTATTGCTCGTCCCCCACCACTAGAATGTGTGTCTCACGGGGGATCTTTCTGCTGTTGAATGCCGTGACCCAGGGCCTAGATCAGTAATATTCGTAAATATGGACTGAATGAATGGGGGGCGGGGGGGTGATTTTAACCCTTTAAAACCAGATGTGCTTCATTCACCGTAGGTTAGCGTCGCCGTGCACGTGGGTCTGTGCATCCCAGCTCTGTTTTTGCCTCTGGGTTTTCTCAGCATGGGATAGAGGTGGTGCGGCCCCCAGGGATCCAGCTGTGCCTCTGACCCAATGTTCTGTGAAGAGTTGTGGGCAGAGCCTGGTGGCACGCACACGTTTGCTGCCACAGAGCAGCAGAGGTTCCCAGGGTGGGGGTCTGTGTACGACGGTAGCATCTGGTGGGAACTATTAGAAATGCAGATTCTCAGGCTCCACCAGCGCCTACTGAAGCAGAAACACTGGAGGTGGGGCCCAGCAATCTGTTTTAACAAACCTGTGGGTGATTCTGGCACACGATCGAACTCGAGAACCACTGAAGTAGAAGAAAGTGGACTTGAGTGTCAACCTTGAGTCAAGACTGACTTAAGAGAGTCCCCTTTGTTTAACAGAACAGATCCAAGCAAAAGCGTTTGCATCACTGGCTCATCCTTCCACATCTTTCCCTGCTCACCCCCTAGCCTTGAGTCCCCTGCCCTGGAGCACCCTGCAGCTCCTTGCCAGCTAGGTCTTCCTTACCTCCAGCCCAGCTCTTCCCTCAAGCTGTTCTCCTCCCTGAAGCTTCCACCACCAGTGTTTCATCCCGGTGGTAGCACTCACCCAGTGGCTGCCATGGATTCTTTTCACACTCTGAGCCTTGTCTTATACAGTCTCTCACTCATCTACCTGTGTACTCAGTGCCTAAAAGTGGGTTTTGAATTCAACCTCACTGCACAAACTTCCCTACTTATTGAGAAAGAAGCTGGCATTGGATGAGGAGCGCCAACCTTGGCTTGCTGCTGTTTGTATTGCAAGGCTGAGTAGAAAACACTTTTCTATTTATTTTTACAAAACTAGTCCATTCAGAATGTCTTTTGGGAGGTGTGGGCACAACATGCAGTTAGTTCTTAAGCATCTCGATATTTTCTTATTTCAGCTCTGGATTAATCGAATTACAGCTGCTTCCCAGGAACACGGCCTGAAGTACCCAGCCTTCATTGCCAACTTAGTTAAGGTATGGTTGACGGTGTGGTCCTGTTGAGATGATGAGTGTGTACGGAAATTGGCCCATCTGGCGTGGCCCCACAGCGTGGCAGTGCAATGTTAGCACCTGGACACTGCTTTTGTTCTCTGGGTGGAGTTCTGGCAGGTTCAGGGACTCCCCACGCTAGCTTTGCCCTGCTGGTGGTAGAATTGGAGATGGGCAAGACATGAACACTGGTGTTTCCCCATCAAGGGAAAAAGGCAGAAACGCTTGGCTTTAAAGTTTAATTTCAAAGTTTTTACTCTGAATGAGTTCTGATGAGACAGCCGATAGAGTTGAAACTCATACAATCAAAGAGGAGGGAGCCTGGGCTGTGTGGGCTTAGTTGGTTGAGCATCATCCCATGCACCAGGAGGTCGATGGTTTGATTCCCAGTCAGGGCACATACTTGGGTTTCAGGCTCGATCCCCAGTTGGGGGCGTGCAGGAGGCAGCGGAATGACGATTTGCTCTCATAGATGTTTCTATCTCTCTTTCCCTTCTCTCTCTCAAATCAATACAAACTTTTTTTAAAGGAGGGAAAATGTCTTGGAGGGGGTAAATGTGTCATGGAATCTTGGTAATTGGTTTATCTGGTGATTATGCTATTTTCTGAGGCGGGGTGGGTATTGTGCTTCTACCTTGTACCAGTTTCTATTTTGGGTACTTTACAAAGATCCTTGGGGTCCTGCTGAGGAACTGAGGCTCAGAAAGGAGAAGGACTTTACCCAGGGCACAAAGGTCCCAGGTGGTGGAGCAGGCTCCCCTCCTGCATGTAATGCATGGAGCCCATCCCACCTCTCTTTTGCTTGTTTTTTGTTTTTAAATATTTTTCTTTATTTTTAAAAATATGTTTCTATTGATTTGAGAGAGAGGAAGGGAGAGAAACATGGATGTGAGAAACACCAATTGGCTGCTTCCTGCACGCCCCCTACTGGGGATTAAGCCTGCCACTCTGGCATGTGCCCTGACGAGGAGTTGAACCGGCGACCTTTTGGTGCATGGGACAACACTCAACTGACTGAGCCACACTAGCCAGGGCTTACTGATATTTAGAGACAGAAACGTTGATGTGAGAGCAAAACATCGATTGCTCCCTACTGGGGATGGAGCCCACCATCCAGGCATGTGCCCTGACCTGAAATCAGACCGGCATCCTTTCAGGACATGGGACAACACCTAACCAACTGAGGCCAGGGCCTCAGTTTTGTGTCTTTTTTTATCCTCACCCGAGGACATTTTTGCATTCATCTCGATAGAGTGAGAGGGAGGAAGAGAGAGAGAGAGAAATATCAATGTGAGAGAGAAACTTCCATGTGGGTGTCGCCACCCACATGGCCCCAAGTGGGGCTGGGGACAAACTGCAACCAAGGTACGTGCCGTTAGTGGGACCCGAACCTGGATCTCTCTGGTCCACGGGTCGACGCTCTAACCGCTGAGCCAAACTGGCCAGGGCAGGGCCTCAGTTTTTTTTTATTTTTTTATCCTCACCCGAGGACATTTTTCCATTTTTTGTTCAGATAGAGTGGGAGGGAGAGAGAGAGAAACATCGACATGAAAGGTACACATCGAGTGGCTGCCTGCTGCACGACCCAGCCAGGGCTGGGGACAAATTGCAACCGAGGTACATGCCCTTAGCGGCAACCGAACCTGGGTCTCTCTGGACCGCAGACCAATGCTCTAACTGCTGAGCCAAACTGGCCAGGGCAGGGCCTCAGTTTTTTGAAGTCACCTGCAGTTTTACTTGGCAGAAGACTTGGTTTGGCTGTCTCGGGGGAATTGGGAATGCCCGGTTTTGGTCCCTGCTTTCTCTGCTCATGTCTTGTTTCATTGTTTTTAAATGGGAATTGTCATTTTCTCTTCTGAACTGACTCAAGTCTTATCCTAGGCCTACAGTTGTAGTTCTGTCTGGGTAATGACTGTTGACCCTAAACAGGGCCCTTGGTTTCCTGGCATCAGGACTGGATGCCAGCCTCCACTCCAGTCACCTCCTGTAGGGATGCAGTCCCTTCCTTGTCCACATCATCCTCCAGTGTCCTGCTTGGATGGGATTCACCACTTCCTCTCCCCCTCCACTCACCTCACCACACAGATAGTGTATCCTGTGAGAGGAGAGCCTGCCCTGGAGCCGTGTGGAACGTGTTCCTCTGAGATGCTCAAGCTTATGCGCTATGACTAGGAGCTGAGTGACATTCTCTTCTGCTTCAGGGAAACACATTTCTGATGCTGAAACAGGCTCTGATTCTCTTCACAGTGCCAGGTGGAGCTCAACAGGAAAGTACTGGCTGACTTGGCCATCTATGAACCAAAGACTTTTAAATCCTTAGCTGCTTTGGCCAAAAGGAGGCAACAGGAAGGATTTGCTGCTGCCTTGGGGGACGGGAAGGAGCCTGAAGGTATATTTTCCAGAGTGACACAGTACCACTGAGGGGACACTGACACCACCTGTCCTCTGTAGCCGGGTCTTAGGAAAAGGCTTTCCTCCTGATGATCATAATTAAAACAGGGGCTAAGAGTCATTTGCCAAGAATGTGTTAAGTTTGATTTGCAATTGTGTTAATTTACATTTCAGTAAGAAAAGGACTGTCTGTCCTCCTTGGGACAGACCAGAAACATCTCATAGAGACTGTGCTAATAAAGTCTGTATGATGGTTAGCGTTTTGAGTTGTGTCGTCTGGCGTCAAGCAAACACACCTGTGTGCTCTGCCTCCAGTGCCGTCCTGTGGCTGTGTGGTGGGAGAGGCTGCCAGGGCGAGGGGTCAATTGAGCACATGCCTTCCTCTTGGAACCTTGGGTCCTCTCCTGTAAGTGAGGTGCTTGCACCAAGATTCTGAACTCTGACCCTGGCTCCCCTCAGCGCTGGGGGTGCCCATCTAGCACACAAGGCCCCCAGCCCCACTCTGGCCCTATCTATGCTTGACTTTGCTCTTTACCCTTCCAGCCTTTCCAGCAGGGACCCTGTGGCTCAGCTTTTCAGCCACTCTGCATGCCAGCCTGTCTCCCTTCTGTCTTTTTTTTTAATCCTCACCTGAGGGCATTTTTTCATTTTTTTTGTTCAGATAGAGTGGGAGGGAGAGAGGAAGAGAGAGAGAGAGAGAAACATCGACGTGAAAGGGACACATCGTGTGGCTGCCTCCCGCACGACCAACCAGGGCTGGGGACAAACTGCAACCAAGGTACGCGCCCTTAGCGGGAACCGAACCCGGATCTCTCTGGACCGCAAGCCGACGCTCTAACCCCTGAGCCAAACCGGCCAGGGCTCCCTTCTGTCTTCTGACTCTGTAGCCCTGGAGGGACAGCAGGCAGGGTGGCTCTCCTGGTCCAGCTCACCTTAGCCCCTATAGGGACAGCAGGCTGGGTGGCCATCAGATCACCTGGGGAGATCCCTCCCCCAAATACTCTACTTCATTGAGTCCAAAGTCAGGAATAATTTCTCAGCATGCTCACTCCACTGACATGGGATTCACAGTAGCTCTGCCAGCCCTGCACCTCCCTTACCCGCCCCTGCCTCCACACTACCACCCATAGGTGTAGGAAGTGCCCCCTCCTGCTCAGGGCCAGGGCTTCCCTTTTGCCTTCTCTGGAGCTGGTTCCACTCAGCCTCTCTCATCTGTATTATGAGACCTTCCATTTCTGGAGCATGCTATTCTTCCTCTCAGCCCCACTCTGCTCTCCACTTCTAGCCTGTTACCGAGTCTGCAGTCAGTGCCAATGGCTCTCACCAAAGCCATCTCCTGAAACCAAACCCAATAGATGCTGTCAGCCCTTGACCCCCAAGGACCATGTACTCCCTCCGTCCTCCTTCTCACTCCCCTCCAGGGCCCTGCTCCAGGGAAACTCTGCAGGCTTACAGTAGCATTCACTACTTGCTGGTGACTCCTGCATTTATCTGGCAATGCACACCCATCTTCCTCCACTCTTTAAAAAAATTTTTTTTAAATTGATTTTTAGAGAGAGAAGAAGGGAGAGGGAGAGAGAGAGAAACATCAATGAGAGAGAACATTGATTGGCCGCCTCCTGCATGCCCCCCACTGGGGATCGGGCCCACAACCTGGGCGTGTGTCCTGACCGGGAATCCAACCCGCGACCTCTTGGTGAATGGGTCAACGCTCAACCACTGAGCCACACCGGCCGGACTTCCTCTACTCTTAATGCTCCCACGCTGGGTCCTGTGACGATACCATTCTCCATCTTTTCCAGCAGTCCCCTGGAGGTCCTTCTGGGTTCTTTCCTCAGACTCAAAACCCACCTCCAATCCCCATCCAGAGCCAATCAAGTCCTGACCATCTACTGCCTGGTAATCTACACTTTTCTCCATCCTCACTGCAGGCTAACATCTCTTCTGGCTCCAGTCACTGCACTGGCCTCCTAAAAGACCCCCTCCTGGCCCTTGTTACTGTGTGTAATGATGACCACTAGACCAGAAACATTTGGAGACTTGGCGATGAGTCTTGTTACTCTTGTTCACATTTGATGAAGGTGTGGCAGGCAACTGTGGGCTGTTTCCAAAACTCATTCCCCTCCAACCACTGGACCCCTTTCCCTTCCCGCGCCTGGTCCTGACTGGCTAGAGCCATGAGCTTTTTCTTCTCCTTTGGCCAGTCACTGCTCAGGGAATGGACAAGCAGCCCAGGCAGGGCCAATGATAAACAAGCTGTTTGCTGGGGTTTCTAGGCAAGAAATTCCTCCTTTCCCACCATTAGTCCTGGTGAAAGTTTGGGGTAACTAGCAACAAATAACTAATACTACATCTGCTCCTCTGCTACAGATGTGATAGCAGCATGCTGTCAGGTGATTTACTTGTCTCTTTTATATATCTCTCTATTTTTTGTTGTTAATCCTCACCTGAGGATATTTTTCCATTAATTTTTAGAGAGTGGGAGGGAGGGAGGGAGGGAGGGAGAGAGAGAAATGGATGTGAAACAGACACATCGATTGGCCGCCTCTTGCACAACCTCGACCAGGGCAGGGATCGAACCTGCAACCCAGGTACGTGCCCCTGGCCAGGAATTGAACCCACGACCCCTCGGGCCACAGGCATATTCGCAGGCCGATGTTCTAACCACTGAACCATGCCCGCAAGGGCTGTCAGGTGATTTAAATACCACCAGAGGCTGGCAGTCACTAACCATGAGAAACCCTGGTATAACCAGCTAGGAAGTAGTGAGTAGAAGCAAGAGGGGTTCAAAAATGTATTAACACCTCAAGTGCTTCCGCTGTTTGTAGGGTGAAGTCCAAGCTCCTTACCAGGGCTCCTGGGGCATCCCAGCCTGGCCCCCCTCCTCACGATTCCTTCAGGAATCCATGCATTTCCTAATGGTGCCATGGGCTTTGTAGAAACATTGAATTCAATGTTTCCAGGTGCTCCTCTTCCCTGTGGACTCAATTCTCTTTGTTTTGTCTCTGCCTCTATTCTGAAGGCAAGAACTTTGGTGAGCTTGTGTTAATATTTGTACCCCAAAACCTGGATTCACTAAGAACTGGAGAGTAATAACACAACAGCCGCTACGTATTAATTCAGGCAAACACAAAAAAGAGCCCTCTAACTAGATCCTGAATAAAGCCCAGAAAACTTAAGAACACAAAGTAGAAGCTCGGATCCGGGAGAAAATTTACCCTTTGGCTGGAGGAAAAAAGAGAGCTTAGATGGCCCTGTGGCGCCACACCTGTTTGCTCACCAGCCCTGGAGCTATGGCGGGGGGTGTGTGTGGGGGAAATCTCTGGATCCCAGATGAGCCCCAAATATGCCTGACATAAGTAAAACGTCGGCCAAGTGTTCATTCATTAGAACTGATTTATCAGGCAGAAAAAAATTGCAAACCGGAATGTGCAGTCAAGGCCATTCAGGTGGAGGTTTCCGCCCGGAGGAAGATGGAGCAAGTACGTTCGAGAGCGGAAGCGGAAGTTGAGGGCAGGCACAGTCACCACCGCGGAGGAGGGTCCTGCCCTAGAGCTGTCTCTGCAGGTTCTCCGGAGGACAGGAGTATGAGAGCTCTTCCCACACGCCCCGCATAGGTTAACCTTTCGGCACCCTCAAACACCTCCCAGGGGATCTCCGAGGCTCCACCCCTCCACCCAAGCCCGGGACCCCCAGGCTCGCCGGACGCAAGCCTACAGAGGAAAAACAGCCGTAGACCCCTGCGCGTGCCCTGGAGAAGGAGTCGTCCCGCCCAGTCAGACTGCCCGCGTCCCGGACCCTCATCCAGTGCCTGCAGCCTGTCCGCAAACCCTTCAGGAACAGCGGGACCACCAAGAAGCGTTCGGGTTGCAGTGCGGCACTCACGAACTCCGGACTCTGCGAGGAAGGTGTAAACAAGCCGGGATATTCCGGGGAGGCACCTACAGCTAGTGCTTCCGGATCAAGGCCCAGACGCAGCCTCTCCTGGGCGCCGCGGGGCCCCCTGGGTAAGGAGCCAATCCCCGCCCGCCCCAGGTTCCGGCGTCGGCCGCGACGCTGACGGGCAGGCCTCCTAGCCAATAGTGGTAAGGTGTCGCTGGGCTGCCCGCCGGTGGAGCCAATGACACGCGGCTGGGCGGGGCGGTCGCGGCTATAGAACGTCGCGAGGAGCCGCCCTGCCGGGAAAGAGCCCGAAGAGGAGTCGGCGGCACAAAATGGCGGCGGCAGCAGCGGCTGCGACGGCCGTGGCCGTGGCTCCGGGACCAGCGGCGCCTGCAGCAGCGGCCGGGACTCCGGGCTCGGGGAGCACAGCCCCCGGGTCGCAGGGGGTGCTGATTGGGGACCGGCTGTACTCCGGGGTGCTCATAACCTTGGAGAACTGTCTCCTGCCTGACGACAAGCTTCGCTTCACGCCGTCCATGTCGAGTGGTCTCGACACCGACACGGAGACCGATCTCCGCGTGGTGGGCTGCGAGCTCATCCAGGCGGCCGGCATCCTGCTCCGCCTGCCGCAGGTGAGGGCGCAGCCGCGAGCCTCGGGCCTCGGTAACCGCCGCCCGGCGCGGGGGAGGCGGCCGGGCCCTTTGTTGGTGGTGGGGCCGCCCGCGCCGGCGCCCGACCCCGGTCCTTGTGCCGCCCGCGCCGAGCCCGGCGCTTCACCGCTTCTGGTTCGCCGCAGGTGGTGAGGGAGGCGAGGCAGCGGACGCGAAGACCCGGTGGACGTGTCAAACGTGTCTTTTTTGACAGTGTCAGAAGCCCCGCGACACCTCCGACTGTGCGCGTTTAAAGCGATGGCAACCTTTGTCTTTTCTAGGTGGCTATGGCTACCGGGCAGGTGTTGTTCCAGCGGTTCTTTTACACCAAGTCCTTTGTGAAGCATTCCATGGAGGTGAGGGGTTCCGCCTGGGTTTCTTCCCCACGGAAAAGTGTTGGGGGGAGGGTGGCTGGGTTTGTCGTCCCGCCGGCTTGCCCACAGGAGCGAGTCTGCCCTCTTGCCAGTCCGAGCCGCACTCGAGGGGTTGGGAAGCCCCCGGTCCTGACCCCAGGTGGCCTCTTCCTCCGGGTGCGCCTGCTCTTTGCTCTTTACCACTCTTGAGCGTTGGAGGCCATCGGCATGGGGACAAACATCTGCGTGTTGCAATGCTTACATTTCAGCATGTGTCGATGGCCTGTGTGCACCTGGCCTCCAAAATAGAAGAGGCTCCGAGGCGGATCCGGGATGTCATGAACGTGTTTCATCGCCTTCGGCAGCTGAGAGAGAAAAAGTGAGTCTGGGTCACACCTGTCATAAACCTCTGTCTCGTTTTTGGGGTTTTTAAGTGACACTAGTGTTTCTGAAGCAAAATGCAGGCGGTGAGGTTTTTAAACGTGTGTCCAGAAGAAAGTCTGTTGAGTATGTGCAGGGCCCACGGTAAGGAGGACAATCACGGTGGCTAGTTTGCTGGCGTTCAATTCCTGGTTTTCCCACGTTGGTCTCTGAAAGCTCTCGAGCTGGGTTCGCCACCTTGGCACTGTTGACATTTGGGGTGGTAGATTCTTTGTGGTGGGGACTGTCCTTCCCATTGTCATGTATTCAGCATCCCTGGCTGCTATACACTAGATGTAAGTAGCTGCTTCTTTTGTTGTGAGGGCCAAAGATATGCCCAGACATGGCTGTGTGGCCCTGGGACAGCACAGTTGCCCCTGTTTGGGAACCACTGCCCAGATTTTATCTGACTTTACGCTTCTAAAGCTGATGGAAGTCCTTTGGAAAACAGCCTGGGTTGTTTGACGATTGTGTTTCCTTGGTTCTTTGGATTTTAATTCGTTCACAACACACACCCTTGTACGTTCAGCCAGAGTGCATTTAGTACTTGTGCAGTGAGATCTGAGTGCGTGCACTGTGTTGGGTTGTATCTGTAGGGCTGCTTCTGTGTACAGAAGGCGGGAGGCTATTGAGGGAGGAGCAGGTTGGCACTGGGGTCGCATGAAGACTGCGGTCCAAGGAAAGGAAGTGAGCGTGTCTGTTCTGTGGTGTTCACAGTAGATTCTCATCGCTGGGGGTGGTCGGGATTTGAGAGTCTGTTTTATTTGACCTGCTGTGCTGTGTCGTTGTAGGAAACCTGTGCCTCTACTGTTGGATCAAGATTATGTTAATTTAAAGAACCAGATTATAAAGGCGGAAAGACGGGTTCTTAAAGAGCTGGGTTTCTGCGTCCATGTGAAGCACCCTCACAAGGTGGGTATGAGGCCCTGTTGCCCGTGAGCCCACCCGAGCCACTGCTCCATTCTCACTGAGATTGAAAACTCTGAAGAGGATTAAATGTGTCCCTGACTTGGTTTTCCAGCTTATATCTATAACCTGAAAATATTCTTCAGTTGTGAGCCTTCTTGTGTTGTCCGTTAACTTTAGTATTACATTTTTAAGAGTTCTGGAAGTGGTATCTTGTAAGTTTCAGATTTCAAAAATAGTGATGAACTTCTAAAAATGCAATTTGTCAGTTTACATTTTTCTTTCTCAACAGCTAATTTTCTTTTTAATTCTCACTTGATACAGTTTTGCTTTTTTTTTTTTTTTTTTTTTTAATTGGAGAGAGGGGAGAGAGAGCAACATTGGTTGTCTCCTTCACATGTCCCAACAGGGGATCGAACCCGCAACCTAAGTATGTGCCCTGACCAGGAATCAAACCTGCAGCCTTTTGGTGCACAGGACGATGCTCCAACCAACTGAGCCACCTGGCCGGAGTTCAACAGCTAATTTTCTAAGGTGGTTTTAGTAATGGCTTCATGTCCTCTTACAACTAAGCAGTTTTGCAGGGAGTGTTAGTTGATCGTGGCTATGGTGTGATACCCAGGGTTCTTTTGTTCCATTCGAACACAAAGCTGTCTTCTTTATTTTTATGTGTTGATTTTAGGGGGAGGGGGAGAAACATCGATTTGTTACTCCACTTATATATGCATTCATTGGTTGCTGCTTATACGTGCCCTGACTGGGATCGAACCCACAACCTTGGCACATTGAGATGATGCTCCAACCAACTGAGCCACCTGGCCGGGCCTAGAGCCTGTTTTAAGAAAGATTGCTCTTGCGTCTTTGTTTTCATCCCTTTCACTGGTGGGTTTCCTCCTGTTTTCTCTTGTTTATTTGACTCTCTGGCATTAATTCAGAATCTCAGTAAATTACCGTAGATTTAAAGTTTTTCTTCATTTGCTGGAATTGTTTTCACACCGTGTTTTGTGTAAGTTGGTGATCGGGTACAGAGCTGTTTAGGGCAGGCTGATATCACTGGTGAAAACGTGTGAAAAACAAGGCCTTCCCTGTGGGTGCCACTTGGGCCTTGTGCTTCCTGGCTGCCTGGCTACAAAGGCAGGGAGCAGGCGTGTCAGCACAAACCCCTCCATCTGAGCTGTGCATTAGGCGTGTGACCTGGAGCCACCCTGGGATCTAGCATGAAACTTATTTGCTGCATGGATGCCCTCAAGATCTGAGTTCTGGGTTCCCAAGGTTCTTGGTAATAACTGCCTGACCCATATCTTCCAGATAATCGTTATGTACCTTCAGGTGTTAGAGTGTGAGCGTAATCAACACCTGGTCCAGACCTCATGGTGAGTTGATCTTCCTTGTTTTATGAGACCAGCCAGGGCAGTGCAGGAATATGTTGATTTGAGGCACTTGGGCAGTGGGTAGTCAGTCCCATGACTTGGTTGTGGGCTGGAATTGTCTGAGTGCCCGGTGTTCCTGCCGTGTAAATTCCCACCAGCCTCCCAAATATCGGGCACTGGTGTAACGGTAAGGTGGCCCTCACCCCCCCTGACCCTGGGGGGCAGTCAGTAGGCTTCCCGTGGGGGCTGTTCACTGGGTGCCCCGGGATCTTTCCCATGGGTGCCAGCACAGACTTAGTCCTGTATCTCCTCTACTAAAGAGAACCCTATGGGAGAAGGGGGTGTAAAGTTTGGCTACAATTCTAGGGACTGATTTTAATGCATATATTAGAAATGAAGTTTGAAGTAACAGTTCAGTGCTGGGTGCTTTGTGAATTTTTTCCATGGAGTTAAGTCTATAAGGGTCATATTTTTGCTGCCTGAATTGTCTGGTGCTATGCTATGTCTAATAGAGAACCTATTTTGACTTTTCTTTTCTGTACTCTTTCAATCAAAGGGTAGCCTCTGAGGGTAAGTGACTAAGACTTCTCCTCTACTGTCCAAGCGCTTCGGTGCAGGGACAGCGGCCGTCCTCAGCCACTCCCGTGCAGGCTCTCCACCGAAGGCTGGCTCTAGATGGTGGTATGCTCACGATAGTATAGTGCTGGCCGACTGCTGCTGTGGTTCTGATGGTTGCGCTTCTTGTTAACCCTCTGTCGTGCTTTGGTAATTGTATCGATTAGACTTGATAACTGTCTTGACTTGAATTTTGTCCCTTTAAAACTGCTGTACCTACCTGTGCAATAAAGATGCAATACCTTTCTTTGAAAAAAAAATTATATAGAAAGCTGTGAGAATTGGCTGATGGGAATTAAGACTTAAGTATGGGATTATGGCATTTTCTGGACGTTCTAAAGCTGCTCTTTTCAGCAGCTAATTGTTGACACACCAGTGAAAGGTATGCGTCTTTAAATTGTTCCATGGACGATTTATATTGTAACATTTCAAATATAGCAATAAGTTTAAATATATGTTTTGAGAACTTTGTTTTGTTTTTAGGATTTAAAAGTTAGTAGATTAATAATATTGTCACTATTTGAGTATTGAAACTTTTTTATTAGAACCAAACAAGTTCTTGATGATTATGTTTATAAAATGTTTGAACTGTTCATTTGCAATGCTCTGGTGCACGTGGCCTTGGTGCCATCATGGGCTTGTTCTTGATCACCTCCTGATGCCTGAGCACAGGTGTCCAGGGCCAGGTGCCACTAGTCGGCACAGGTAGAATTTATCGTTGCGAAACCTTGGAGTGGATTTGTATGTCACCTTTTCCAGGGTTTAGGAGCAACGATGCGGGGGGTGGGGGGGTGTATCAGTCAAATCACAGCATGATTTGGCTTACCTGTGGATGCAGCCTGACTCCAAGGCTTGTCATGTTGGGGTATGTTGGGAGCAGTGAATATATGACCTGTTCAACTGTCTTCTCATAGAATTAGTCTTTTGTGCGTGCAACATTGATCAAGTTTAACATGAGGTCTAATTTTGGTCTGTTAAATCTAAGAGAAGTATATATGAAAGGAAATGTTAAATGTAGCCAATTTTAAAACCCTTTAACTTTAAAAAATGCAAATGTTTTGTATTTCCCTATTTTCTAAAGTATGGTAAAGTTTTTTAATGTACTGATTGTGGTGAAACTTGTAGTATTTTGTTGCTTCTGTCTGATTTTATGAATATTCATTTTAAGACTCCTTGTTGAAATCGGACAATTTGGAAATGGTTCTTTGATAAGCCTGAGAAGAGGACTGCCCTCTGGGCACTGAGCCCTCCTCGGCATGATGTTCCCATGCTCCCAGGGCGTTTCCCCCTTCCGAGCGGACTCCCCGAGGAAGAAGAAGTCCAGGCTGTGAACGCCTCTGGAAGGAAGAGGAACGCCAGAGGACAGACGGCGTGTCTCAGAAAAGCCTCGCGGCTTCGAGCTCGGCAGGCCACTGAGTTTGCATGTTTCTCTGCACTACGGATTCTGAGCGCTTAGATTTCTCTAATCAAGTACTTTCTCACCCCCACAGTAGCTGTTTTCTTTCTGAGGCATTGTGCTTTGCATGAGAGCAGGCCAAAGTTGAGAGGGAAAAGTAAAGTTAAAGTTGGTTCTCTTTCATAGCAACACGGATTATCGTGACATTCAGGCAGCTTAAAATTTTTTTTGCCAACAATTTCCCCATTTTCCTCTCCTGTGTTCAGAAAAAGCAGTTAGAACGTTTTTACCTGAACTTGAGAGTCAGGACTGTGTAGCTCCGGTCCTCACAGTAGACTCCTTAGAGGAGCAGCGACCTCCCCACATAGTGCAGATGGGTGTCCTGGGTTGCCGGGGCATTGCAGTTTTTCCTGCATTTGGTTTCAGGAATTACATGAATGACAGCCTTCGCACAGACGTGTTTGTGAGGTTCCAGCCCGAGAGCATTGCCTGTGCCTGCATTTATCTTGCTGCCCGGACGCTGGAGGTCAGTGCTGCACTACCACGGGATTCCAGTCTGTCCCTTTCTCCAGCCTCCAGTACACTTTTACATAGTGTTCTTCAAATTATGCTCAGCGGTCAATAAGAAGCCTATTTATCTTCAGATAGAGTGGGAGGGAGCAGGGGAGAGAGAGAGAGAAAGAGAGAGAGAGAGAGACATCGATTAGTTGCCTCCCATACAACCTTGACCAGGGCCGGGGACTAAACCCCAGCTGAGGTATGTGCCCTTGACCAGAATCAAACCCGAGATTGGTTGGCCTGCAGGCTAACACTCTAAATGCTGAGCCAAACCAGACAGGGAAGCCTACTTCTTAACGACCAGCAGGCTTTTTGTTGTTGTAGTTGTTGTTTTTTAATCCTCACCCGAGGACATTTTTGCATTTATCTTCAGATAGTGTGGGAGGGGGAGAGGGAGTGGCTGCCACCCACACAGCCGGCCGGGGCCAGGGACAAACTGCAACTGAGGTATGTGCCCTTAGCGGGAAATGAACCCAGGATTCTCCCGTCTGCGGGCCAACGCTCTAACCGCTGAGCCAAGCCGTCCAGGGCCTAGTAGGCTTGTTTTATTGCACTAACAGCCTCGTTGGCCATGAGGACAAGCATAAACTGATGGCATGTGTGTTTTCAGATTCCTTTGCCCAATCGTCCCCATTGGTTTCTTCTGTTTGGAGCAACTGAAGAAGAAATTCAAGAAATCTGCTTAAAAATCCTGCAACTTTATACTCGGAAAAAGGTTCTTCTTTGTTTTGTTTTTTTTCATGTACATGTACATTTGTGTTTGACTAGAAGTATCTGTTTCTGAACAGATGGATTTTGGCTTTTTTAGGTTGATCTGACACTCCTGGAAAGTGAGGTGGAAAAGAGAAAGCACGCAATCGAAGAGGCAAAGGCTCAAGCCAGGGGCCTCGTGCCAGGCGGCACCCCTGCCCTGGACACCACCTCGGGGTTCTCACCTGCCCCCAAGCCCGGTGAGTCTGCTTCCTGCAGGGCAACCCTCCTTCCTCTAGTCGGGTCAGCACCGCAGACACCAGAGTCTGCAGCGAACACTTGGCGATCTTACAAATGGGACAGGACTCCTGAAGGGGTTTGCTTTCATCGTTTCCTTTGTATTAGCAAGGGCTATGGACAGGCTTTCCAAAATGCTTTTGTTTACCCAGCCACCCAGTGCATAGGCCTGGAGCAGCAGACTGTGTTGTCGGACCCCAGAGCTACGTGACACCTGTCCTTGGTCTCTGAGGGCAGCTGAGACAGGCAGCCTTTCTGTGTCTCTGGGGCAGGAAGTTAGGATTAGCATGTGTCTCCATCAGTCCCATACAAGTGGTGCTGTGCTGCTCTGTTAACCTGTTTCATAACGCAGTAGTATTCTGAACATCAGGTTTTAACTTTTTGTACTTGGTTCTAGCGGAATCTCCCAAAGAAGGTAAAGGGAACAAGGCTTCCCCGCTCCCTGTGAAGAACACCAAGAGGAAAACGGAGGGTGTGAAGAAAGCCAAGGCTGACAGTCCAGTGAATGGGTGAGTGCCTGGGTGCCCCAGCTGCTGGGGGGGTGGCGGAGCTCAGGTCTGTAACTGCTACTGCCTGTTCTCAGCTTGCCGAAGGGGCGAGGCAGTCAGAGTCGGAGCGGGAGCCGTGAGCAGAGCTACTCGAGGTCCCCATCGAGATCTGCTTCTCCTAAGAGGAGGTGTGTGCCTGGGGGCCCTGCACCTGGCTGGTGGGCATTTTCTCCAGGGTGCAGAGGTGATGTGGCCACCCCTCAGGTGTTTGGGGCAGTTGGTCATCCGCCTGGTGGTGCTGTCCTTCACAGGAAAAGCGACAGTGGCTCGACCTCTGGAGGGTCCAAGTCCCAGAGCCGCTCTCGGAGCCGGAGTGACTCACCACCGAGACAAGCGCACCGCGGTGCTCCCTACAAAGGCTCCAAGGTGAGGAGCTATCGGAAGTCCAAGGACTGCAAGTACCCCACCCAGAAGCCACACAAGTCTAGGAGCCGGAGCTCTTCCCGCTCTCGAAGTCGCTCACGGGAGCGGGCAGATAATTCTGGAAAGTACAAGAAAAAAAGTCATTACTATAGAGATCAGCGACGGGAGCGTTCGAGGTCTTATGAGCGAACGGGTCACCGCTATGAGCGGGACCACCCCGGACACAGCAGGCATCGGAGGTGAGGCACGGGGGTCCTGGAGGGCTGCCTTTCACCCCTCGGTGTGCACACCTCAGCATGGCTGACATGTGGCTTGACTTTTTTTTTGTAAATGGTTGTTGACTTTGGACCTTGTGATGAATTTGGAGATGGAATCGAGAGGCTGTCGAGGTGCCCTTCAGGTCAGTCTGGGTGCTGCGCACACCAGTCCTGGCGAGGGCCCATCTCAGCCACAGCCCTGTGGCGGCAAGCTACAGAAGTAGATGACGCACATCCCAGTGTGTGGATCGGTGCTAATGACAGGCTGTCTTCACTCCCATACCGATACTCAATTACGTTAAACCAAGAAAATGACTTTTAGAACCTTTGCCTATATTAGGTTGTACTTATGTACATATTTTGCAGTGTTTCACAATGAGAAAATGGCCTTAATAGCCCCTTATTCTCTGTCCATGTTGTAAATAAAACATGTGTTTAATACAAGTTAAAGCTATATATGAGAACTCAGAACTTGAATTCTGTCAGCTTAAAACTTGTGTAGAGAATTCTGATTTTTTAAATGTGAAGGTATTTAGATCTGTGTTGAAAGTCGTATATTTTTATCTGCGATGCTGAGTGCAGGCCACCAGCTCCTAAATAGAGGTTTCCTATATATGCATTTTATGTGGTTAAATAAACACAATTCTCTCTACTCAGGATATTTGGAGCATTAAAGAATTTGTAGTTTGTCCTCTGCTTGCTTGTTACTGCACACAGCCCGCAGCACCCGTTCTAGTGGTGTCATCTCTGAGCTCATTAAAGTTGTGTTTTGTATCAAGCTCCTGTGCGCCTGCTCTTCTGTCAAAGGCTTATAGAGGCCTCAGCCGTCTGCGTATTCTGACAAAGGCTGCTTCCTGTGGGCAGAGGGGAAGGTTTGAAAAGGACAAAACAGCTTGCACCTGAGGAACACTGGTTTGTAACCCATGGTGTGTGTCAGGCTGGAGCAGCCACGAACAAGGCACCGGGAGCATCACCCCTGGCAATGTCCCCCTCACAATGGGTGGCAGGCGAGTGGACAGGTAGTGGTGCAGGTGAGCAGGGTAGACCTTGGGGCTGTTTCCCAGTAATGGGTGGGCTGTGAGGCTCGAGGGCTGTGTTGGGGCCTGTCATATGCCCAGTGTTGGCTCTCCCCAGACTAGCATCTCTGTGCAGGTGGGAGGGTG
Source organism: Tadarida brasiliensis (assembly GCA_030848825.1). Classification (NCBI taxonomy): domain Eukaryota; kingdom Metazoa; phylum Chordata; class Mammalia; order Chiroptera; family Molossidae; genus Tadarida; species Tadarida brasiliensis. Next base: position 447,290 of record CM061264.1, on the reverse strand, counting down.
CTGGATATGGCCTTTCTGGTGCCATTGGACCTGGAGAAAGGTGTGTGGAACTCATATGGCCAAGGAGATGCTGTGAAAGCAACGGTCGGCACCTAGGTTCCAGGTGGCACGCTCTTATGACTAAATCATAAGCCTGGGATGCTGCAGCTGGAGAAGTAGGCTGGCAGGCATGTTCAGACCTTCCTGCTTGAGCAGCCCTCTGGAAGGGACCGTACAGCGCCATCCTGTGATCTCAGTTGAAGAATGGGGCCTGGAGCCTATGGTTTCTGCCCTCCAGTGGGCTTATCCAACACTCATTCCTTAGTTAGGTTGGGGCCTGGGGATGACCAGGCCTGGCCACGGCACTTACTACTGTTAGGACTTGCTGGTAGAGCCATCAGCGGGACTCCACAAAGAGCACCGCCGCATCCCTCTCCTTCCCAGCACCCCTGCAGGCCCATCCGGGGGACCCTCCATCCTAGCCAACCCCAGCCAGAGAGGTGAGATGGTGCCCTGGGAGTCCCTACCCTGAGAAGCAATACCAGCTCAGCCAAACCCAATCCTCCACGGAGGCTGCTTTGGAGTTTGGGACAAAAACAAGTTCCTGATTTTTCTTTCCACAGGCACAGTGTGGGAGTTTGCTTTAAAAAAGGAGAAAGGATGCCCTGCCGTGTGGCTCCGTCCCATCACCAAGAGGTCACACCGGTTGGATTCCCGAGCACATCTGGGGGTTGCAATCCCCGGTGGGGGGCGCGCAGGAGGCAGCCCAGTGATGTTCCCATCTCTCTCCCTCTCCCTCTCCTTTTAAAAAAATAAATAAAAACATTATTAAAATTTAAAACATTTTTTTAAATTAAAAAGGAAAGGAAATCCACTTCCGCGAGGCGCGGGCCTCCGGACTGGCGGGAGAAGGGGCGCCAGCCAAAGGGCGGGGCGGCGCCCCTGGAGCAGGAGCTCTGGGAGTGGAGCCCGGGCCAGCGTCGCAGTCGCCTGTCTGACCCCTCGTCCCGCCCAGGGGGAAGGGGAGGGGGAAGCGGGGCCTCCGGGCCTCCGTCTCCAGCCTCGGCGGCGAGCACCCCAGTGGCTTCCGCCGCCCCGCGCATTCCACTTCCGTCGCCGAGATAACGTCCCTTTCGCAGTCTCGAAACACCACTTCCGCCTGCCTCAGCCGATCGGGCCCTGCCCGACGCGAGTTCGGTCCGCGCAGGCGCAGACAGCGCCCCCTTTGGGATTGTGGGAGATGTAGTTTTCTTGCCTTCCTAAAGGTGCAGAGGAGCTGGCGAGCGGGGGGCGTGACGGGGGCGGGGACGGGTCCTCTGGCCGGAAACCGTGGCTTTCTAGGCCCGGTCGGGCCTGAGCCGACGCGGGGTCGGGCTCCGTAAGGGCGCCAGGGGGCGCTGGACGTAGGGACCGCCGGCGGCCGCACCCGGGGCTGACGACCCGTTTAGGAACGGACCGGAAGTGCCTGAGCACCGCGGCGGGATGGTCAGTTCTGGTGCCCTGGGTCGGGCCTGGGGGGGGTGGGCGGGCGGCCGCGGTGTGCGGGCTCCAGGGACGGCCGAGAACCGCTGGGCCTAGACCGCCCTCCCGGCGCCTGGGGCCCACCCGCCGCCATGGTGCGTCGCCCCCGGCCCTCGGGGCGTTCGAGCGTCGACCCCCAACCCGCGTGGTCGGCGCCTCGCGGTGAAGCTGAGACCCAGGGAGGGTCGGGGACCTGCCCGGGCCTCGCATTGGCGGACGCGGGGTTTGTGCTCGCGTCTGGTCGTTTGAGGGAGGGGGCGGTGTTTGAAGTGGCGTCCTCCTGGTGGGAGCGGGAGGGGAGGCGACGGGTCGCCGGGTCGGGGCAGGACCGCAGCCCCCAGCCCTGCCTGCCCCGGGCTGCTGCGCGCGCGCCGGACGCTCCCGCGTGACCTCAGCGCGCACCTGTGTTCCAGCTCCCCTGAGCCCCTGGGGCCGCCGCCACCCACAGACCATGTTCCCGGTGCGTCTGACTTCTCAGCTGCTCAGGCTTGCTGCCGGGGCAGGTAAGAGGTCCCGTGGGGCAGGTGGGCGGGATGCACACCAGGAATGCGCTCCTCACCGGCCGGAGGCCGGGGCCTGGCCACACCTGCTACCCTGTGAACATCCAAGCATCACAGGGGAAGTCTAGGCCCGAGAACATCAGCAGGGGTGCAGGCCAGTCTGTGCTGGCCCTTCAGCTCCGGAGTCCCGTCAGGTCCAGCTGGCCCTGCTCAGGTCCAGTGCAGCCCTGTGGGTGGTAACTGCCATCGTGTTTCCTGCAGGCCTCAGTCGGCCCCGGCCTGTCTCAGGAGTGCTGGGCAGCCACGTCTGCAGGCCCCGCTACAGCACGCAGCCAACAGGCCCGAGTGGGGTTGCCATCCTCCCTGGCAGGGCGGTCCAGCTGGAGCTCGAGGAGATGCTGGTCCCCAGGAAGATGTCCATCAGCCCCCTGGAGAGCTGGCTGACCACCCGCTACCTCCTACCCAGACTGGATGCTGGGGCCCCAGGGACTGTGGCTCCAGCCCAGCTCTACAAATGTCCACCTAGCCAGGTGGGGGAAGGGGCCGAGCAGGGGGATGAAGGGGTCCAGGATGTACCCCAGATACAGTGCAAAAATGTGCTGAAGATCCGACGGCGGAAAATGAACCATCATAAGTACCGAAAGCTGGTCAAGAGGACCCGATTTCTGCGGCGGAAGGTTCGGGAGGGGCGCCTGAAACGGAAACAGGTACATGTGGGTCCTGGGCGGAGTGGGTTGCTGAGAGTGCATGGCTGAGCCACAGACCTGTCAGCAGCCCCTCCCTCTGCCCTTGCAGGTCAAGTTCGAGAGAGACCTGAAGCGCATCTGGCTGAAGGCAGGCCTGAAGGAAGCCCCTGCAGGCTGGCAGACCCCCAAGATCTACCTGAGAGCCAAATGAGTGTACAGTGCCTCCGACCCCACCCCTTACTGCTGCTGTTCCGTTGTAATAAACATTCACAGCTCAGCTGTTCCTGCCGGCCTGGAACCTCTTCTGCCTGGTTTGGGCTATCTTGGGATCGAAGCTGGTGCCAGCCTGTGGTTAGAGGAGGCACAAAGGCCCCAGCTGGAAGATTGGCAGTCCCTTACCCAAGCTAGCCCTTGTCCTGGTGCCGGGCCTGCGGGAATGACAGCCTCCCTGTTTATGGATGCACGCCATGGGAATAGCTGTGACCAGATGCCCAGCCCTGCCCGCAGGGCACTTATGTGCCACAGACACTGGGGGCCGGGAGCGTCCATGTGAGGTGTATGAGTGGGGCTCAGGGAGGGCCTCAGTGGGGGAGATGGGGAGGGGAGGCAGGAAAGGCCCCAGTGCCCCCAGAGGTGACAGACAAAGCCCTGCAGGCTCTAAGGACCTGGGTCTCCAGTGGCCCTCTGAACCATCCTGCCCATCTGGGGTTGGGGACCTCTGGCCTGCTGTGCGCTCCTTGTCCTCTGCCACTTCCTGGGCCCTGAGTGGGGGTGTCCTGGGGGGGTGTGCTCTGGCAGGTTCAGGGTTGTGGCTGGCTGAGGAAGGTGCCATTTTTGGAGCTGGGGGAGCCCTGGAGCCTAAGTGAGCCAGCAGACCCCAGTGACTACGGGTTCCTTCCAGGTGGAGAGGAGAAATGCAATGTCCCTAATAGGGGCCCCATGGGGCTGTGGGGCTTCGTGTCTGGTCACTGAGATGTGTGCGGAGCCTGGGTTTGAGTTCCCTTCGGAGGAGGCCGATCTTGGAGAGGCTTGAGCAATAGTTTCCCAGCAGCTTTCCTGGAATGGAACAGACCAGGCTGTGCTGGTAACTCCTGTTGCTTCAGGTAGGCAGGCAGGCTTCTGACAGCTGGATCCGGCGGGGACATGGCCCTGAGGCCTGTGCTCACCAGCTGTGTGTGGTGGGCCCCCAGGGAGACAAGTTGGCCCTGACCTGGAGGAGACCTGAGGCTATTGAGGGCTCGGGCCTGCTTCTGCTGGTGGCCACAAGGGGGCAGCAGTCAGGCCCCCGTGGCAGCCCCTGGGGTCTGGGCTGAGGACCTGGAAGGTCAGAGCACCCTGCTGGCTCAGTCACCAGAGAGGGCCCCTAGCTGAGGTCACGGACATCCTTCTGGGGTCTTGGTTTCCCCAATGTGGGTGGCGTGCGGTCCCAGGGCCAGGGCCTCAGTGGCGGAGCCGCCCTGAGTTGGAATGGACCATGCCTTCCCGGTGCCAAGTATGGCCTCAGCTCCGCAGGGCCTCTGCGGCAGTAGCTGCCCCGTGGCTCACCCCACCCTTCCTGGGCTGGTGGGAGGGAAAGCGTGTGCTCAGTTGTTAGAGCATCGGAGACAAAGCCTGTCAGGAGCTGGGCTGCCGTGGAGTTCTGGGGGTGCGGCTGGCCAGCCTGTGCACCTGGGGGTGACAGAGTGCCACGGGGCCACCCACCTCAGCTTCCTTCATCCCGGGGTAGGTGCCTCCAGCCACTTGGCCTCACGACTCCTCTGGGGCACCTGGCCATACCTGGGGACAGCTTGGTGGTCACAGTGGAGCGCAGGGGTGGAGGCCAGGACGTGCTGAAAGCCCTGCTGTGCACAGGGCAGCCCCCCTCTCAGAACAGTCAGCCCAGGCATCAGCGCTCAGTCCAGACCTCTGGTCCAGATGCCAGTGATCCTGTCAGGGCAGTGCAGGGCCTGCCCAGCCCCCTCCCGCCCTGCAGGGCCCGGACCTGGCAGCCCTCTCTCCCTGCCCCTGCTGCCTGTGGCTTGGATGCCTTTGGGCCCCAACCAGAACCCAGGAGGCAGTTCTGGGGTTTTATTTTTATCTTTGCAGCCCTTCCCAGGCCACAAGGGGCTGCCCCTCCCCTCTTCCCTGTGGGGCCTCCACCCTACGCCCCAGGCTGTGGGACGTGCAGCCCCTTCTCCCTGTTGTCTCCCTTGTTCTGACCCTGGGCACCCGTGAGCGAGAGTGCAGAGATGGGTGGGGTGGGGGAACGGGGGCCTGTAGGTTGCCTTGTGGTGGTGTCCTGGCCTGTGGCCTGTCCCTTGCTCCAGTCTCCCCTAGCAGGTGCCTAGGGCTTGGGTTCCAGCCAGGGGAGGCCCCAGCCAAGGCCCTAGCTGATGGGGGTGGTGTGGGGCACTTGCTGGGGACCCTGCCTCTGGGTGGCTGCTCCATGCCCAGGGCGCAGCCAGTGTCTTCTGGCCTGGGCGTTCCCACCCATGTGGTGGGCCAAGGAAGGAGCCAGGCAGGCGCAGGCCCAGTGGGAGGACACTCATGCTGGACACTAGGTCCTGGTAAGGACCAGCTGGGGCTTCTCCCAGCTCAGATGCTCGGGGCAGACACAGCGAGCATCCCTGTGGGCCCCATGCTGTGAGCGGGGAGCAGAGGCTAGAAAAAGAAACCTGCTTCCCTGGCCCAGCTGTGGTCTGCTCACAGGGGAAGGACACCTGGCCGGGAGCGGGGAGGAAGCATTCCTCTCCTGGGCCGAGAAGTCCAGACCTGGGTGTGGCGTTAGCCTCCAGGTGGGGGCCAGAGGGTGACAACCCTGCCACCTGGCAGGGCACCGGGAGGCCAGCCATGCTCCTGAGAGTGTGGGTCCTTCGGCTGTGTGGCTGGGAACGTTTCCTGAGTGTGTTCCTGTCTTACTGGAAACCAAACGTGCTGTGACTGACATCTCCCCAGTGTGCCGGAGCTGCCGTTCTCACGAGGACGGAGAACTCGGAGGGGAGTCGCACTTCTAACACCCGAGGAGTGTTCACCCTTTAAGAAAAGTCCTTTCTGCCCTGGCCGGTTTGGCTCAGCAGTTGGAGCGTCGGCCCGTGGACCAGAGAGGCCCGGGTTCGGTTCCCGCTAAGGGCATGTACCTCAGTTGCAGTTTGTCCCTGGCCCTGGTTGGGGTCGTGTGGGTGGCAGCCAGTCCATGTGTCTCTCTCACGTCGATGTTTCTCTCTCTTTCTTCCTCCCTCTCTCCCTCCCACTGTATCTGAATATAAGTGCAAAAATGTCATCGGGTGAGGATAAAAAAAAATTTAAAAAGAAAAGTCCTTTTCTTGCAGAATCTACAGAAAGAAGGCATGGAGGGAGGGAGGGAGGATGGTTGATCTTTGGGTGAGACGCAAATTCATGCAGAGAGCAAATACTGCCCAGGAGACCTTACCACATAGAACGAGATTCTAGTGTGTAAGTCAGGCGGGAAGTGGGGACTTTCACAACTTACATTAGAAAAAGTTTAGACAATATTAAAAATTTTTTTCTTTATTCATTTTTTTTAGAGAGAGGAAGGGAGAGGGAGAGAGAGAGAAACATTGATGAGAGAGAACATCGACTGGCCGCCTCCTGCATGCCCCCCACTGGGGATTGGGCCCACAACCTGGGCATGTGCCCTGACCAGGAATTGAACTGGCGACCTCTTGGTGCATGGGTTGACACTCAACCACGGAGCCACACCAGCCGGGCTGATAATATTTTTAATCAACGTGAATCCTTGGATAAATTAGTCTGGTTTTGTACTTTCGATTTAAAACAAATATGTAACCTGGTGGGGCAGCTCAGATGGTTAGAGCGTCTTCCTGATACGCCAAGTCTGTGGGTTCGGTCCTGGTCAGGGCTCACACAGGAAGCAGCCAAGGATGTATGAATAAGTGGAACAACAAATGGACGTTTCTCTCCCTCTCTCTCCCTCTCTCTCTCTTCTCTCTCCCTCTGCCCCCTCCTCTCTCCCTCTCTCTCTCCAATCAATAAATTTAAAAATAATTAAAATAACTATGTATCTTTCCCAGACTTTATGACAGTGTAAGATAATGTGACCTGATATAGCTTCTGGAAGAATTAGACTGACTTACTTATGCAAAGTTTAATTAAACTTTCCTAAATTTCCTGGTCTGGTTTTATGGATCAGGTAAGTTTTTTATTTTTTCCAAGAAACATTCTAAGGTCTTATAAATAAACGTTAATATATATGTTTAACTATTTAGATTAAAGTAACTAATAAAAATGCCCAGCCGGGGTGGCTCAGTGATTGAGCGTTGACCCATGCACCAAGAGGTCGCTGGTTCGATTCTCGGTCAGGGCACATGCCCAGGTTGTGGGCCCGATCCCCAGTGGGGGGCATGCAGGAGGCAGCCAATCAATGTTCTCTCTCATTGATATTTCTATCTCTCTCTCCCTCTCCCTTCCTCTCTCTGCAAAATCAATAAAAGAAAAAAATATTTTTTAAGTAACTAATAAAATATTTTATAAAGGACATGTCCCTGTGAACCTCAGATAGTGCTGAGTTGTCTGCCTTACGCTATTTCACACGCCTCTCCCCTCCATCCCCATTCTCCCTTCACGGTACACAAGCCCCGTGGCCGTGTGGTTTGGCTGCTGCTCCAACCGAAGCTGGGGTCTGCGTCCCCTCCCTTGATCTGGGCTGTGACCCGCTCTGACCAACAGAATGTGGTGCCGGGCTGCCACGCTCAGGCCTTCTGGGGCTGGCAGCTTCTCCCTGTGGGAGGAGGAAGCCTGGCCTAGGCTGCTGGGTGAGGAGGTCACGGAAGGGCAGGACCACCTGGGCAGAGAGGGCCCACGGACTGAGGACCCAGCTGCCAGAGCAGAGCTGCCTGGACGCAGCAGCCACCCCCACGTGGAGCACTGACAAACCTTCAGCCCTGCCAAGGGTCCTGACCCACAGGGTGGGAGGCCACCAGGCTGTGCTCTGCCTGCGGGAGCGGCCGGGGCTGCGGGCCACCTCCCGCTTCATCTGCCCCCGTTATTTGGAATTCTCTTTCACAGAGGAGTTCCGTGTACTTACTGGGTCATTTATGTCAGTGTGGACTCTTGGGTAGTGACTGCTTTATTTGGGGCTCCACGACCCCCGGAGCTCTGTCGGGGCGCCTGTGCCCCTTCGACACGCCCGTCAGTATTTCGTTAGCACCTCCTTCGGGGCTCAGCGGGTCTGTGAGCTTGACCTGGACTATCCTGCCCCTCCCCCCAGTCTAAATAAGCCATTTCCCCCAGAACCGAGGTCTGGATGCAGCATGTGCCCCTTGGCTCTGCACCTTCGCAGGTGCCAGAGCTACAAAATGCGTGTGTACTGACCATGCACACATGTGTCTGTCACCGTTTCCGCAAGTAGCCGTCTGTGTTTACGTGTGTTAAGCATGAGCTCACACTGGCGGCTCCATCTGGGATGGGGACAGCACTGGGTCATTCCAGCCTCCCCTGCTCACCCGGAACCTCTCTCCCCAGAGCTGAGAGGTGTGGCCCCACCATCTGACACCCACGTGCTTAGGTGTTCCGTTCCAGTGTCGTGTCCAGCGTCAGAATCGATGGACCGCAGCCCGGGTGATGGAGAGGACAGACACAGTGGGTCTCTGTGTGAAGGTGGCTTTGTCCTGGATAGGAACTCAGGTGACCCACAGCTTGCGCTATGTCTGCGGCCGGTTACAGTACCCGAAGTGGACAGTTTATTTATTTTTTTATTTTATTTTATTTTTTATAATTTATTTTATTATTAATTTGTTTTTGTTACAGATGTTTTTCCTTTTTTTCCCCCATTGACACCCTCCTCCCCCTCCCCTTCTCCTCCTCCCCATCCCTGTTGTCCATGTCCATTGGTTATGCACCCATGCACATAGGCTCTGTGATTTATCTCTTTCCCCCCGCCTCCCCCCCTCCTCTGAGGCCCGTCATCCCGTACTCCACCCTCCATGTCTCTGGGTCAATTTCCTTGTTCAGTTTGCTCAGTTCTCCTGTGTGTTGCCAGCTTCCTCCGTTGGTGGGGGGGTCGCCCGGCTCCCCCGCTTCGCCTGAGCTCCCCTGCGGTGGGGGCGTCTCCCGGCACCCCCGCTCACCACATCAACACAACAATGTAAACATCGGTACAGAGACACTCGGAAAGGCATGTCCTGGAGCTGAGAAAGCGTGCATGCAATAGGAGAATAGCTCTGGCTGGCTTGGCTCAGCGGTTAGAGCGTTGGCCCCCAGACCAAAGAGTCCCGGGTTCGATTCTGGCCAAGGGCACGTACCTCGGTTGCAGTTCGGTCCCTGGCCCTGGTCAGGGTCGTGTGGGAGGCAACCAGTTGATGTGTCTCTCTCACGTTGCTGTTTCTCTCTCTCTTTCTCTCCCCTTCCCACTCTAGCTGAAGATAAATGAAAAAATACCCTCAGGTGAGGATTTAAAACAAAAGGAGAAAAGGAGAACAGCTTCGCGGATTTGGGTCCCAGACAGAAGGAAACGCTGCTGTCCTCTGCTGAGCAGGAGTGCGTTCCTCCCGCCCGACGGCCGGGCTGGTCCCCACGGGACTGCCTGTGGCCAGGTGCCCTGTTCCTTTCCCAGGACAGGTGCCCAGGGGCATGTGCCGCTGTGCTGGGTCTCAGTGCTGTTGCCCATGTTCCCGTGTGTGGTGGACAGCGACTGACACCAGTCCCCTCTGACAACTCCTGGTGTCACCTTCCCAGAGTCAGTCCTCGAATTCAGAATTTAAAAGCCTGACTTTTTTTTTTTTTTGGTTTAAACCACAGACTTATTTCTCCCAGTTCTGGGGCCTGGGAAGCGCAGGACCAGGACGCTGACGGTTCAGCTCTTGGCGGAGCCCGTCCTGGCTGGTGGCCGCCTCCTCACTGCGTGCTCACACGGTCTCTCCTCGGGGCTCTGAAAACTGACATGTCTTAGACCTCGCCTCTCTCTGGGGTGCCCCAGACATCCGAAAGGCCTCCTCCCTCGTCCTGTAAAGTGGGAGATGTGACAGGTGATGTGGTGAAAGCCCTGTTTGTGAAGCCCACTCTGAGAAAGTCATGCAGGGGAGGGTTCGACCTTCCTGGGCTACTCGGTGCACAGCGGTGTGTTCGGACATGTCCGTGTGTAAGGCGCAGCTGTCCACACCCGTGCGTGACGGCCCCTGCCAGTTGGTGACACCAGAAGACGCCGTGTGGTGACCGGGGCCCGACTGCCTTGCTGTCCTCCCGGCTCGACACCCCTTCCTACTCTGAGTGACTGTGACACATTCTTGGGCGTGTGTCATGTCTCAAAGGAGATTCTGCTCCTGACCCCGGGTGTGCTGTCCAGCCTGGTCGCACGTGGTCTCTGCTTTCCCTGAGACCCGGCATGTCGAGAGTGGACTCTTCTGGGAGGAACCAAAGGGGCCGCTGTGCAGGGTCTGCCTCCGGTGTTCCCCCCGTCGATACCACGGAACAGCCTCCCGGACCAGCTGAACCACGGCCACACCCTGCCACCTGCCACAGCCCCTGGGAGCCACGGCAGGCCCAGGCCCTCTGCACCAGAAGCAGATAATCGGGGGCTGTGTTCAGCTTAACCCAAGACTCAGAAAAGTGGACTTGTTAAAAAACCCGCTCTTCTGTCGCAAAAATAAATGAATTAATAAAAAAAAGGAGCAAGACTAGACTGTTCACCAACCAAAATAAATGAGAATATGAGAAACAACAACAAAAAAAACCCGCTCTTTAGCCCGACCGGTGTGGCTCAGTGGTTGAGCATCGACCCACGGGCCAAGAGGTCGCCAGTTCGATTCCCGGTCAGGGCACATGCCCAGGTTGTGGGCCCGATCCCCAGTGGGGGGCATGCAGGAGGCAGCCAGTCGATGTTCTCTCTCATCCATGTTTCTATCTCTCTCTCCCTCTCCCTTCCCCTCTCTCTAAAATCAATAAAGGAAAAAATAAAATAAAGAAAGAAAAGAAACCAGGACGTACACAGGAAGCTGGGCCGGAGGCTGCCTTACACCCAGGGCCCAGCCTGTCAGAAGAAAGACCGCCCGAGTCCCAGGAATAGGGGGGTGTCAGTCCCACAGTTGCAGGCACAGCAGGTGAAATCTGGTAGGGTCGGAGGGGCAACAGGGACTGTTTCTGGGATGATAGGCGAGCTTAAGGTAGAGGCCAACCCTGCGCCTCAGGTCCCGGTTCTGGTCGGCAGACGACAATAGGCAGGTTTCTGAGCATCTGCCCCAACCCGGAATGTGCCAGACACGGGGCGCACCCGCTTGGCCTTGGCTCCTCGACACTTTCCCAGGATGAGAGGTTGGCTGCCCACGAAATAGTGTTCGTATATTTCCAAGTCTTCTTGTCCGAATTTTCAGATCACAATGAGCACGGATGGTCCCGGAGCGGTCTGGACAGCTGGCTCTCCCTGGGGAGGAGGCCAGAGCCCTGCCTTCCGTGGGACGCGCCTGTCTCAGTCGGGGGTCTGCAGAGTCCCCTGCCTCGCGGCAAACCACTGGGACTCCAGAAGCAGGACGAACGCTGCCAGGAAGGCTGGTCAGAACCAGCAGGAAGAGCTCGAGCAGGACATGGCTGTGGCCTGTGCCACCCCACCCTCCGGCCTCTACCACGTGTGCACGGTGTGTCAACGCACGGCAAGGCCGAGGAAACGCCAGGGCACCGCGCGGCTCCACCGTCTGCCCACAGCAGCCCCCCAGGCGGAGACACCGATCACTTCTCCGTGTGCCGCTGGTGGCTCTTGCCTTTTCAGGTCTTGCTTCTGTATCACAAATCATGTCAAACTGAGCAGCCGAGAAGCCATGGGTCACCCCACAGCCTCCACGGGCCGGTCCGCTGGGTCCTCCGCCCAGGGTCTCACGCGGCGAAGCCCGCCTCAGCCGGGGCTGCGTCCTCACCTGCCTGGGCTCCGGCTGCTTCCCTGCTGGCCCAGGTGGCCGTGGGCTGAGGGCCCTGTTCTCGCTGATGCTGGGCTGCCCTCCGTGTCCCGCCACGTGGTCCCCTCCACAGGGCCCTTCACAGCACGGCCAGTGGGAGAGGCTGACCCGTCGGCTTTGCTGGACTCTGAGTCAGAGCGACATCCTAGCACCTTGTCCTGTGGGTGTGAAGCACCATCCCACCGCAGTCACCACTCCTGCCCACACTCAAGGGAGGGCCCAGCGTGTGGACGCCACAGTGGCCGGAGCCCTGGGGGCATCTTAGGACTGCTCCCACCACCTGCCCTCGGCGGCGGCGGTCTCCCTGTATGTTCCCGAGAATCCTGACAGCGCTCAGCTAACCGTCTTGGCATTTCCTGTATCACCAGACCACATCCCTCCCCGCATTCCATCCTCCTCTCGGTGGTGTGGCGGCCAGACCACACCCGCAGGGCTCTCCCTCACCTGGGAGGTGGCTCCCCTGGGCCACCGACGTGTGGGTGTCCCTCCCTCAGAGGCCATCGTGGTCAGAGGGGGAAGTAGGCCTGTTTTATGCTCCTGACAGCACTTCTCACAGTGCGCGAAGTGACCTCACTGGCCGGCCAGCAGGTGGGCTCTCCTCTAAGCTCCAGCAGGGCAGAGCCTGGCATTGCTCCCGCTGACTCCCTGGCCTGGCACACAGTAGGTGCTCAGCAAACAGCAGGTGTGACCACATGTGTGCGTGTCTGCTTGTGTCTCCGAGTGCCTGTGGTTTTTCCTCCCGATGAGCCAGGCGTTCTGGAATGTCCAAGTCCCCAGAACAAGAGCCAGAGCCTGGTTCTCAGCCGGGCTGGGCTCAGCCACGCCCCCCAGGAGAGGGGAGATGGCTCCAGGCCTCTGGTGCGGCTGGAGGCTGTGGGACTGGAGCAATGTCAGTATCTCCTGCCCCGTCTGTTCTCGTCCCTGAGGGCGGTGCCGGGCGAGGCCGGGGGCTCAGCAGTCCACAGACACTGGAGAAGGAGCTGAGGGACTCCAGCCCTGGCTGTGGGAGGGGCAGATGGCCTGGTGGAAGCCCAGGCCGCCTGCTGGGCCTCTGCGCTCATCTGTGGCCATTTCCTGCCAAGGACTGGGGGCGGGCTGGGGGGGCAGCAGCCCTTTGCCTCAAGCAGAGGATGGGGCAGGGAGGAGGGGGTGCTGCTTCTGTCCATCCTTGCCCAGTGGTGCAAGGGGGTCAGCTTGCACTCAGTGGCGCCCCCCTCAGACTTCTTTCTGCATTTGGGCTGAGGTGAGAGCTCGGTCTGCAGCAGGAGGGCCCGTGGACCTCAGTACAGAAGGCCTGAGTCCAGGGGCCGCTGGGAGAGGGAGGGCTGCAGGGAGTTTAGGATGTAACCGGGCACCCCCACGCTCTTAGCTCAGGGCTGGGAGCCGAGAGGGTCCCCTCCTACCAAGGGGCCGGCCCTGCATCTCTCCAGCACTGCTTGGGCGTCTTCCCTCCACGGAGGAGAGAAGGCAGCAGACAGAGGCGGGAGCGGAGGGTAGGGATGGAGAAACAGACACGGGCGGGTGGGGGCGCAGCGGGGCGGAGGGCGGGAGGGCGGCCACCAGCACTAATATAAACCAGTTAGAAAAACAAGCGGGGAGGCAGGCTCCAGGCTGGAGGGGCAGGCTTGTTTTTCCAGAATGAACGGCCCAGGGAGGAGCTGGGTGAGGGAAGAGGAGCTCTGATTCCAGTTTGAAAAAACAGGCTCCACACCTAAGGGCCTGGGTCCCGCTGAGGAGCCTCTGCTAAGTTGGGGTGTGTGTGGGGGTCCCTGTTGTCACCCCTGGAGCAGCTCTGGCCTCCTCCCCTGCCCGGAGCTGGGCTGGGCTCCTGGCTTGTCTGAGGACTGGGGAACCAGGGCAGGGTTCAGGAGGAGACCCTAGCCCACCAGGGACCGGGGCGCGTGACCATAATTCAATCCATACAGGCCATCTAAAAAATGCACCGTGGGTTTTTGTGGTGGTTTGGATTTTTTTTTTTTTTTTTTGAGGTTTGCTTAACTAGAAGGAGTGGGTTTGGTACACAGTGTGTGCTCTGTTATTTCGCATTTGTTTATGTGACTTTGTAGGTTTTCCCAGAGTTTCAAATTTGTGCCTTCTGGGGTGGGGGTTTCCTCTACCCCCTCCTCCCCCCTCCTCTGGGTGGGTGAGGTGCTCCTGGGAGCAGTGTAACCCAGGTCTGAGTCCAGGGACACCAGGTTCCGCCCTTGATGGTGCGCAGACGTTAGGGCAGCATGGTTCGCCCACCGGCCCCCTCAGTGCTCAGGGCTCGGGGTCCCCACCCCTCCTCTCCCTGGCTCCTGTGGACGGTGAAGACAACTGGTACACAGCAGCGCCCTTCAGGCGGTCTCCAGGACCCCCGCCCCCAGCTTCCCCACAGGGCTGGTGCTGTTCTGATCCCTGTTTCATAGATGAAGGAATGCAGCCCCAGAGGAGAGGGTAGGGTCATCGGAGGCTAAGGGAAGAGCCTGTGGTCTGGCCGCCTGGGTTCTTTGGGGGTCTCTGCCCCAGGATGCCTTTCTGCTGGCCTCCAGCTCCACAGCTGGCAGAGAGGGAGGACCCGCCCAGGCAGTGGCCAGGCTGCCCACGCGAGGGAATGCCCTGGGGTAGTGTTCCCCTACAGAGGTGGGGTGGGGGGGGGTGCTCACTGCGGAACTCCAGCCCCACAGTAACCCCAGAAGGGCCCCATACGTCACAGACGCCCACATGGCATCTGGGACTGTGCCCTCAGGTCCTCCTGCCCTCCGAGGGCTGGACTATTGCCCCCTCTCCAGGACCCCAGCCAGGGAGGGGGCCAGGTCTCTGCCTGGACTCCCCTCACTGTCTGGAATATAGTGGCCAGTGTCCCCCTCCCCACCAGACCAGCCTAGGATGGGGGGAGGCCAAGGGGCTGGGAAGGAGCTGAGGGGGCGGTCTGCAGACTGTCGACCGGCCCAGAGCTCCGTGATGTCATGGTGAGTGCTAAGGAGGGGGAGGGGGCCGGGCTGTTTTTCTGGAGAGTTAGAGCCTGAGGAAGTGAGACAAAGCGAGTCAGGCAGGGCCAGGCTGTCGGCGGGCGCCATGGAGCTGCGGTCCCGAGTCTTGCTCTGGAAACTTTTGCTTCTGCAGAGTGAGTGCGGGGTGTGGGGTTCAGGAGGCACACGCCACCAGTGGATCTGAGTGAGATCGGGATTTTAGGCAAATCCGCCTGTCTGAGCACGAGCCCAGAGGGGTGGGCTGCCCCTGCTGGGAAGGGACAGGTCTGGAGGAGTCTCAGAGGGAGCGTCTCACAATGGTGAGGGCCCCCAGGACCCAGGAGGCTGAGTCTTCAGACATCCTCCAGAACTTGCCCTCACACGGAAGCTGGAGCCAGAGGCCAAGAAGGGCAGAGGAGCTAAGGCAATGGACTGGGTACCCCGTGCAGGGGGATGCCCCCCAGGTCTGTGCTCCCAGTTGTCAGGAGGGGAGCCAGCTGCGGATTGTGGGGGCCTGGGAACTGTGGGGCTTGCAGGGTCTGTTCCAGTCTCCCTCCTTGGCTCCCAGCCCCCCACCCCCTCCATCCTGCCCCGAGTCTGGCCCGCTGACCCAGCACATTCCTCCATCCCGGGCACACCGCCACATCTCTGGAGCAGGAACTTGGCTGTGAGGTGGCAGATGCTGGGGTCACTCCCCATGTCCAGCGTTTTTGTGCTTCAGAAAGACCAGCGGAGCTCCAGCCCTGAGCACGGGGGTGGGGCTGGCTCCCGGGGACAGAGGACCAGCAGGGGCTCACGTGGCGTGACCCTTGCAGGTGCGGTGCCTGCCACACCGATACCAGCCTCCTTCCTGCATCAGGCTCTGGTGGCCTTGCTGCAGTGATGGGGGTGGCAGCCACCATTCCTTGGGTGGCCTTTGGTGATAAGCATGCACTTCAGAGCCAGCCAGTGCAGGGAGGTCTAACCCTAACCCCACCACTCACCTCCAAAAAGGCAGGTGCTGTCCCTGCTGCCCAGCTTCGGGCTGCGGTGAGGATTAAGAGGGGCCGTGGGAGAGGTGCCATGTGGGGCTAGAGGAGACCCAACCTGTGTCCTCCTGGCTTCTTGGGCTTTATCCCCACCCACTAACTGGGTGTGATTAGCACCCACCTCAGCAGGGATTACAGAGGGACCAAGGGGCCAAGTGCCTCTCCCCCTGTGTTGGTGACTGGCATGTAAAGGCTCAGGTCACCCCTCCCCCAGTGTGACTCCCTCCTCTTCTCCTTCCAGGCTCTGCTGTCCTGTCCTCAGGTTAGTGACCACTGTCCCCTGGGCACCCCTACAGTCACTCTCCTGTCTGGCCAGCCTCACTCTGTACCTGTCCCTTAGGTCCCACCCATCCCCCAGTGACATCCCTTCCCCCCAGGGCCATCTGGGTCCGTGTCGGCAGGCAGCTCAGTGGTGTCGGAGTCTGCTGTGAGCTGGGCGGCGGGCGCCCAGGCCGTGCTGCGCTGCCAGAGCCCGCGCATGGTGTGGACCCAAGACCGGCTGCATGACCGCCAGCGCGTAGTCCACTGGGACCTCAGCGGCGGCCCGGCCGGCGGCCCCCCGCGCCGACTGGTGGACATGTACTCCGCGGGCGACCAGCGCGTGTATGAGCCGCGTGACCGCGGCCGCCTCCTGCTGTCGCCCTCCGCCTTCCACGATGGCAACTTCTCGCTGCTCATCCGCGGTATGGGGCCTTACCCCACGTCGGGGGCGGGGGGCCAGGGCATGGCCGGGGCTCATGACCGGTTTCCTCCCGGTGCACAGCGGTGGAAGAGACAGACGAGGGGCTGTACACCTGTAACCTGCACCACCACTACTGCCACCTGTACGAGAGCCTGGCCATCCGCCTCGAGGTCACCGACAACCGTGAGTGCGCCGGCCCCGCGGGGCCCCCTCTTCTCACCGCCCCTCCTGGCTGCCTCCCCGCCCCACACTACCTGCCCCGTCCTGGCCCCTCCCTCTCTTCCCCTGGCCCGGCACTGAACGGCCTGCGTCCCACAGCCGAGGACGCCAGCGCGTACTGGGACGGCGAGAAGGAGGTGCTGGTGGTGGAGCGTGGCGCGCCCGCGCTTCTGACTTGTGTGAACCGCGCGCACGTGTGGACGGACCGGCACCTGGAGGAGGCACAGCAGGTGGTGCACTGGGACCGGCAGCCGCCTGGGGTCCCACACGACCGCGCCGACCGCCTGATCGACCTGTACGCGTCGGGTGAGCGCCGCGCCTACGGGCCGCTAGTCCTGCGCGACCGCGTGTCGGTGGAGGAGGACGCCTTTGCGCGCGGCGACTTCTCGCTGCGCATCGACCCGCTGGAGCCCGCGGACGAGGGCACCTACTCCTGTCACCTGCACCACCACTACTGTGGCCTGCACGAGCGCCGTGTCTTCCATCTGGAAGTCACCGAGCCCGCCGTCGCCGCAGAGCCGCCCCCGCGGGACTCGCCCGGCAACGACTCCAGCCACAGCAGCGCCCCCGCCCCAGGTGCAGGAGGCCGCCCTGGGCGCCTGGGGAACGTCTAGGAGCTGGGAACGGCCAGGCCTTGTTAGTGGAAGTCAACCCGGCCCCTCACTGTCCCACATAAGGGACTGGGTGTCAGCGAGGGGTGGCCCCCACGGCCTGCGGCCGCCTGTCCCTTCCCCAGATCCACGTGGCGCAGCAGGGGCGACTTGGGTCGGGGTGCACCGCGCGGTCAGCCACGCAGCGCACTCCCTGACCGGCCCCCACACGGCTCCTGCAGACCCCACGCTGACGCGCGGCCGGAGCGTCATTAACGTCATCGTCCCGGAGGGCCGAGCCCACTTCTTCCAGCAGCTGGGCTACGTGCTGGCCACCCTGCTGCTGTTTATCCTGCTGCTCATCACGGTCATCCTGGCCACCCGGCAGCGCCGCCGCGGAGGTGAGCCGAATTCCGAGCGCAGGAGTGAGGCCAGAACCTAGCCTCTCCGACCAGAGGCGGGGCTTTGGGTGCCTTGCCTGAGCACAGGAGGACCAGGGGCCTGGTGAGCCTCTGTGCTGGGTGGAAGGGTTCCTCGGGGCTGGGGGAACTCGGAGGGGGCCAGACTGTCCCCTACACGAGTCTCCCTTCCCAGGTTACGAATACTCGGACAAGAAGTCTTGGAAATCAAAGGGGTGAGTGCCCCTTCCCGCTGTGGCTATCCTGAGTGGCCCCGGCCCCGCCTGCTGTCCTAACCTCCCATCACTCTCACCCTCCAGAAAGGACGTGAACATGGCAGAGTTTCCGGTGGCCACAGGAGACCAGGCTTTTTACAGGAGTGAGGACATACAACTAGGTGAGGCGTCCATCCCCTCATGTTCCCCCACCCCCGCCCACACACAAAGGCACATTGGAGGGGCTCACCCTGCTTTCTCCCTGCACCAGATTACAAAAACAACATCCTGAAGGAGAGAGCTGAGCTGGCTCACTGCCCTCTGCCCGCAAAGCACATTGACTTGGACAAAGGTGAGTGGCTGGGAGGGAGACCGCTGCCCACGGGAGCTAGGCCACATCCCGCTCCACTCCCTCTCAGAAGGCACCAGCCAGCCCCCACGGGAGAAGTCCCCTGCCACCTCAGTGCTCCAGAAATCCCTGGGCAGTCCTGCTGGATGGAGGGGTGGAGGGCAGCCACCCACCCACCTGTCCCCTTGGCTTCCAGAGTTCAGGAAGGAATACTGCAAATAAGGTGGTCGGGGCTCCTGGCTGGCCAGCAGCTCTGCCAACTCCTGTCTGTCGGTCTCGGAGCACATCCTCCTGACGGACCCTCATGCAGCGCACCCGGTCCCCCTTCCAGCGGCTGGTCCCGCTGTCCTGGAACTTGGCCTGGACTGGCGCAGAGCAGGGCTGCTTCCAGAGCCTTCTCCTGGGAGCCGCCCTCATCCTCACAAGCAACAGTGGGCTCCTTGGGACCTGTCTGCAGTGCGGCTGCACCCACCCCCTCAGCAGCCCTCTGCAGGCACTTACTGCTGGCCCTGCCCCGCTCTGGCACAGCCCTCACTGATGGGCACCAAGCCCTCAGGCTCTCCAGGCCTCTGCCCTCTGGGGGAGCTCAACCTCTGCAGGGGTAGGACAGCAAGACACCCTTGCAGGGGGCTCAGCCCAGAGTCTTGGAGCTGGGGTCAGCTTCAGGGCTGGCACTGCCCCGTCTTCATGCCCTCTGGTGGGGAGCTGCCTGCTGGCTCCCAGACTGCACTGTGCATCACCCAGCCAGGCTGCCATCGGCTCCACATGGGGACCTGAGGGCGACACAACCCCTGGGCTAATGCCCCTCTGTGCTGCCTCTGGCCACCTGGGGCTGCCCTGGGCCCTTTCTCTGCTTTCCACCCTGCGCCAGCCTCCTTTGCAATAAGCTGCCTTGACAGTCACTGGGCTCCAGGTGACTTTTGGCCCCTCCCTGGGCTGGAGTCTGGGGCTGGGATGTCATGTGGCTTCTGTTTTGTCTGAGGACAGGGGAGGGATGAAGATGGTTCTGGAATGGTCTGTGTGGCCACTCCTGACTTCCAAATTTGCTCCTCCTGGGAAATTGCCACCATCATAATAAAGACCCTATCTGATTTATAGCCTTGGCCCCTGGTGTACCTCTGCTACCCCCTCCCCCTCCCATGGGGCAGAGTCTGTGCCTCGAAACCCCTAAGTGCTTCCTTTCACCCCAAGTCCCACTGTCATCACCCATGAGTGACAGGTTTGGGTGGGGTGTCCTGGGAAGAGTGACTTTGGAATTCTGCAGCACTTACACCTGGTTGGGACGGAGTTTGGGGTCAGCTCCTGAGAGGTTTATTTGCATGTGGGGAGGGGAGCATGCTGGTGGATGTGAGGACAGAGTGGGTGGTGTTAGTTCAGCCCTCTGAGCAGATGGGACTGGATGTGTGAGGGTACAGGGGGAGGTGACAGGAAGCAAGACACCTGCAGACAAGGTGCAGGTGTGACCCTCCTGGGGAGAGGGGCTGCGGTAGGAAGGAGCCCCTGTGTTTCCCCAACCCTGACCCCATCCTCCAAAGCCCTCCCAGGACAGCAGGGAGCAGGAAAGCCTGCCTGTCACCCTGTGTTGGAAAACCTCAGAGCTGTTGTGTTCAGAATATGACCTGCTGAGTGAGGAGGCAGAAGCCACCCACACAGGTGGGCATTTGAGCTCCCGTTGTGGGGAAATGAAAGCTCTGGGGCTGTTTTCCTGAAGATGCAGTGTCAATAAACTCACACAAAGGAAATCAAGTCTCAAGATTTATTACTTTGCAGATCCCAGAGACAGAGGCAGCGGGGGAGGGCAGCCCTCCCTCCCAGGTCACAAGCCAGCAGGAGGCTGAGCAGGGTAGAAGCACCTATTTTATTACTTATAAGGTGGTTGGGGTGGAGGTCACTAACTTTTCAAAGGCTCAACTCAGAGATTATTTTAAAAGGTGCCCAGGAAAAGCAAGGTGGGAACTTGCGTGGGAATCCTAAGCTCGGGTCCTTATCTGAGTCCAGATTCTGGTGTGACCAGGGTTGTCACATGGTAAAATGCCAAGGCTATGACTCAAATAGCTGCCCCCCCCATCCATGCACACACACACAAGGACCCACGGTGGCAAAGACAGGGAGGGAGGCTGGCCTGAGAGCTGTGGGTTGCTTGAGAATGTGCCTCCCTCCCGGCCCAGTGACCCCTGGCCCCACAGTGGCCACCACTTCTACTGGACAAGGCCCCACCTGTAAGGGCTTGGGCTCTGGTCACAAACTCACACTTCCTTCAGGGCCTGAACCTGACCACAGTGGTGTCAACTAGCTATCAGCTTCACTCCTATGACTTGGGCTGTCAAGTGGGACAGACAACCTTGGGGGCTGGAGTGCAGCTGGGGCATCAGACCGCCATGTGTGTCTGGCCTAGAGCTGATGCTTGTCCCCATGAGCTCTCAGGGCAGGCACCGGCTTCCTCCTTTCCTTGATACCCAGCAGAGATCTATGATGGACCCTCCCTCCAAGGCCATCCTGCCTGATCCTCAGATTACCTCTGGGGAAACTGAGACCCGAGGGGAGAAGGCCCAGGCTTTGTCAAATGGGTGACAACCTCATAGAGCCAAGGGGAATGGAGGTCAGGACCCCTGCCCTAGGCTGACCCCAGCCTGGGCTCCTCTAGTCAGTGGTGGACTGGTGGGGTCTTTTCCTGTGCTGGCCCACTGCCCCAGGATGGTCATGACCAGGTAGCTAGATGGGTGATGTCCAGGCTCCAGCCAGCTTCAAGGGGGGGTCACAGGAGCATCACACCCCCCCATCCCCATCACTCTTGGGTCCCATCCTAGGGCCGCCCGTCTTCCTGTTACACTCACCAGTGTGGGACCCCCTCTAGTGGACTCCTCCTGGGGTGGGGCGAGGGAGATTAGCTCACTGCAGGGGGAGCCGCTCAGGGTCTCCCTTGACCTGTCTGGTTTGATTGACAGCGGCCCGGGAAAATCCCTTCACCTGCCGCCTGCAGCACCGCGCCTGGGCACCTGTGCACGTGCGCGCTGAGAGCTGCCGCCCCGCTGTTACCACGGCATCACCTACCCGTGCTTACACCTGCACCCCCGAGTCCGCCCCGCATTCACTTGGCCCGTGTTTCTCAGAGTCCCTGTGCGTACCGGCAGAGGGTGCGCGAGGTCGGAGCGGGGGCGCAAAGCTATCCGGTGTTCTCGGCTCCCGGCGGCGACACAAGTCCTCAGCTTCCTTTGAAGCCCCAAGCAGCCCGCCGATGTGGATAGGAAGCCTCTGGACTCCGAGCACCCACGGACCCCCGCGCTCTCGCGAGGGGGCGGGGGACCGGAACCCCGTGGAGCGACACTTCGCAGCGCTCCCGGCGGGGCGGGGCCTGGGGCCGGGGTCTTCCTCCTGACAGCTGGGGGCGCGCCGTGCAGGTGGGTCCCCACCCACCTCCCGTCCTGGGGCGCGCCGCATCTGTCCGTCGGCCGACAGCCCCGGCCCAGAGCGCGTCGTGGGCGCCCCCGTGCGCCGGGCAGTGGGGCAGGGTCCCGGCCCGCGGAGAGCGCGCTGGAGGCAACGCGCGCGCGCGCGCGCACACGGTCCCAGCTCCGGCGCGCGCCCCGCCCTCCCGCGCGTGCGCAGCCCCGCCCCGCGCCGCGGGCGGCCCGTGACGTCAGGCCCCGCCGCGCTCTCGGGCGCCCCCCGCCGGCCGCGCACTCAGCCCCTGGCCGGGCGGTCCCGGGAACTGCGCGGCCCGAGGGGGCGGCGGGGCGCACGGACGCGGCCGGGCCTCGCGCGCTCCCTGCCTGCGTCCCCGGGCCGGGGGCGGATGGGCGGCCGCGGGCCGCGAGGCAGCAGCCGAGGCGCGCGCGGAGCCGGGGGCGGCGGGGAGGGCGAGGCCGGGGCGGCCGGGCCGGGAGCGGCGGGCGGGCGGGGCGCAGGCCGGCGGCGGGGAGGCGCCCGCGTCCCAGCCCCGGGCCGGGCCTGAGCGCCGCGCGGGCCCCGCGCCCGCCGCTGCCGCGCCATGGCGGAGACCAAGATCATCTACCACATGGACGAGGAGGAGACGCCGTACCTGGTCAAGCTGCCCGTGGCGCCCGAGCGCGTCACGCTGGCCGACTTCAAGAACGTGCTCAGCAACCGGCCGGTGCACGCCTACAAATTCTTCTTCAAGTCCATGGACCAGGACTTCGGGTCGGTGGGCCGCGGGCCTGTGCGCGGCGCGGGTGCCGGCACCTGTCTGCGCCCGGGCAGGGCCAGGGCGGTGGGGGGGTCCCGGGGCTGCGAGCCGGCCGTCCTCCGCGCCCCGGTGTGGTGCGTCCACCTGTCTGTGTGGGGCCCTGACTGCCAGCCCAGGAGCCTGAGAGCCGTGGACGGTGGGCAGGCCAGCGTCCTGGCTTCTCCACCCACCCTGGGCCTGGTCTGTGTGCCTGAGTGTGTGTGAGCGGCGGGTCAAAGGCTGTGGCCCAGGGCGACCCCGCAGCCCCACCTTGGGACCTTCCAGACTCGGGTCCCGCTGCCCCCCTTCTGCGGAGGGCAGGTGCTTAGGGCTGGCCAGGAGCGCTTGTGATTTATGGGGCCTGGGGTCAGAGGAGTGTCAGGTGGAGTGTCATTGGGGAAGGGGTTGAGGTGGGGGCAGAGTCCCAGCCACCCAGTGGTCCCCTTAGTTAGCATGGGGGGAAATGAGGTGATCTGGGACAGGGGTGTGGATCTGTCTGCTGGAGTCTGTAGATGTTTCTGGAGGTTCAGGACAGCCTACCCCTGGCCCCCTCCTCCAGGATCCTGAGGACAGGGCAGAGGTTAAGGGTCACTCCACCCACCTCTGCCCTGGGGTTGCTTGCCATTGGACCTCTGTCCTTGCTGAGCCACACAGCACTTGGTGTCCTGGGAGCAGCCTCTGGGGCAGCCTCTGGGGCAGCGTCTGGTCTTGGCGGTGGCTGTCCGCTGAGAGGACTTCCCGCTTGCACTGGCTGGGCCTCTGGGACCGGGAGCAGGAGGCGGGCTGTGTGCTCAAGGCCTGACCCAGCACAGCCTCCAGTAACCTGAGTCCCCAGCTCAGCAGTGCTGGGGAGGGGAGCCAGAGGCCCTGTGGGCTGAGCAGGTGTGCCTGGCTGCCCTCAGGCAGCCCATGTCCTTGTGTGCGGCTGTGTCTGGGGACTTTGACATTGAGGCTATTTCCTGGATTCTGTGGTTTGCCTGGGCCCTAGGCAGCCCCAGGTTCGGTCAACCTGAGGCTACTCTGCAGCTCTTGGGTACCTGAGGGACATTTGGGCAACCGGACTCTCTTGTCCCCCCCCTCCCCCCAAACAATGGAAGGCTAGGAGGGGTGGGTGTGTCCCTGGCAGCCTTGGGAAGGCTGGAAGCCCTGGGCCCTGCCTGGCTGGCCTTCCTGCTAGCTCAGGTTAGAAGCCCACATGGGGCTGGGCTCTGCGGGCGGGGCATCCCGTGTCTCCCCTGCCCTCGCTGGGGAACCTCAGGAAGTCTCTGCTCCTCTGGGTCTGGGCTGCTTTGGCTGTGACCATCGGCTGTGTGAAAGGGCACTTTTGTTTTTAACTTAGTTTATTATTTTAACAAAAATCACCAAAGTCACACATGCTCTCTGTCACAAACAAGCCAGCAGAGAGTGTGTGGTGTGGCAAGACATGTGCCCATCCTCCAGTTTGCCACCCTTGGACCATGCTCTGGACCACGTCCTGAGGGCCTGCTGCTTTTCCTGTGTCCGAGAGTCACTTCAGGCCACCCACGAGCTGCAGAGACCCCACCCCCGTGCACTCCCAGCAGAGGCTGGCCTGCTGGGAGATTTGCAGGACCCGTGGGTGCCCTGGCTGAGGAAGTGGGTGGGCAGGCCACTGGGGTCTTGGAGCAGGACTGGAGTCCTTTAGGTTGTCTGAGCTTGGAAATGGCTTGGATGTGGGGGAGGGAATGACCCTCTGGGAGGCAGGGGCAGCTTCCAGGACAGGCGGGTTGGGACAGTGGGATGGATTTGGGTGATGCTGGAAGGCGCAGTGGGCAGACAGAATGGGTGGGCTCACCTTATTTCCTCCCTGGACTTTGGCTGGTGGCCTGGTGGCTGAGGACCCCATCAGCTGCCTCCTTTCTCCCCTCCCCAGAGGTCTGTCTGCAGAGCCCCAAGGTCTGTCTATCCTATAATCATTTATTCAGTGAGCTAAACTCCCTCAGGGAGGGGTGACCAGTTACACTTCAGTGTGAATGAGACCTGGAAGCCTAGTGGATATAGCTGGAGGTGAGAGGAGGAGGGCCAGGTCCTGCAGGGCTGGGCAGCGGCCACCCCATGACAGGGTGGCCTCAGATGGGGGGCTGTGAGGAGCACCCTGGTGAGCCTGGGCTTCCTGCTCCCACCCCACCCCCACTGTGGGCTGGGCCCTGAGTTCCCTGAGCCTCTGTTTCTGGCCAGGGCTGGCCACCTAGTGAGGGAAGGAGGAGTCAGAGGTGGGGCCAAGGGCATGTGCTCTGGGTGCGGCCTCACTTGCCATGGGTGTCCTTGGCAAAGTGGGTAGGGGGTCCTGCACACACCCCCAACTTCCCCCCTGCATGTCACGGCTGTTCTGACCCAGCAAAGCTGGGGAGGGTCTCTGGGCCTGTGATGAGTGGCGGTGTAGGGAGGGGTCTGGGCCGCCCTCGGGTTCCATGAGGTGGAGGGTGCTGGGCTCACAGTTCCTCCACCAGAACTGCTGGGCTGATTCTCAGCCTGGCTGGACCTGACACTCAGCTTAGCTGGCTGTGGCCCAGGACCCCTATTTCTGGATCAGGACCTCTGGTCTCTGGGCCACCTGCTTATGGGCCCTGGGTGGTGCTAGGTGGGGGCTGCGGGGCCGGAGTGGGCACTCAACCTGGCTGAATCCCACTCTGCTCTCCACAGCTGTGCCATTTGGGGTTAGTGGCCCCAGGAAGTGTTGGTCACCCCCAGAGCTTGTGTCAGGGTGTGGAGGACTGAGCACCCCTTGCCCTGAAGCCTGCAGAGTCTGGGTTTAGTGGGGGGCTCTTTGGATGCTTGGGGATGGCCCTTCCTCCCCTGTGCTGTGCCAGCTCTCTTTACCACCTTCCTGCTCTGTGGTGGGAAGGGCGGGTGGGGGGACCCTGTACCTAGGGGATGCACTTAGAGCTGTCCCACGGGGAAGGGCTGGCTGTGGTGTGC
The DNA here is from genome assembly GCA_030848825.1 of Tadarida brasiliensis. Classification (NCBI taxonomy): domain Eukaryota; kingdom Metazoa; phylum Chordata; class Mammalia; order Chiroptera; family Molossidae; genus Tadarida; species Tadarida brasiliensis. The sequence continues at coordinate 422,152 of CM061264.1, read as the reverse complement.
TGTGGCCTCGGGAGCCCCTCAGGTCCTCCCGGGCCCTTGGCCAAGCTCAGCTCTTGGGGCAGATTCCTTGCCAGGGAGAGTCTGCGGGGGTGGTGGGTAGGGCTGGGCAGCCACAAGTTCAAGGTTAACTGGGACCTCGCCAGCAATGCAGAGGTCAGGGGCAAGGTGCCACCAGGGGTGCCTGGGTGGCCGCCTCTGAGGGTCCGTGCAGACTGCTACGGAGGTGTGCTCCATCCAGTGAGGCTGGCCCAGGAGGGGCCTCGGGGTGTTGGGAGGCATTCTCCCCAACCGCCACCTCTCAGCTGCCAGCCAGCCGTGGGGCACACCCTGAGGAGAGCCCTGTGCCCTTTGTCCTGGGGGTTCTGGCTCTATCTCCTCCCTCCCTGCTGCCTGGCCTAGCTGGGCTGGGGCCTGTGGAGCCCCCTTGCCCCACCCCCAGACAGAAGGCAGGCTGCTCTGTTGTGGGTGCAGGACGGGGCTTCCTCAGCTGGAGAGCAGGACCTCTGGGACCTGGGAGGAGCGACTGTGCTTGGGTGGGGGGCTCAGAGGCCTTGGGCAGCCCTGGGTGATGGGTCGAGAGGCCCTGGCCGGGTGTGCAGTAGGGGCTTGGGGTACTCCTGGGCCTCTAGTGAGCCAGGGGTGCCCTTGGTATGGGGGCTGGGGGTGTTCATCTGTCTTCCTGTGGGGGAATCTGAAAGGGTGGGAGCTTGGGTGTGGCAGGGAGGCCGCCTGAGGGGCCACCTGGGCTGTGTGGGACCAGGTCCCACCCGGGTCTTTTTTGCTGCTGTCACCCAGAGACAGTACTCTTGGCCTGCTGGGCTCCCATCTGTCAGCTGCAGAGTCCCAGATGTCCCCAGCCCACCCCAGGTCTTCCTGTGGTGACAACCTCTTGAGGGTTCCTAGCCAGGTCTGGGTCAGGTCATGGCCTCCCCAGAAGTTCAGCTCTGCAGGGCTGTGGTGCATGAGTGGGGGCAGCAGACGTGGGGCCTGCTCCTTGCTGGGGAGTGAGGGTCCTGAGAAATGACCGTTCCTGCAGGGTGAGGTATCCAGCTTATTGGTGCATGTGGGGCTGGCCCTGAAAGGTGTCTTGGGGTGGCCAGAGGTCCCTGGGGGATGCTTCCCGGTGCACAGGGTGAACTGAGGCCTTGCTCCTTGGGTGGGAGTGTGCAGTGCCAGCTCTGGGGGCCTCCTGCCACCTGGTGCTGCCCAGGACCGCCGACTTGAGTCTGCTTCCTGTGCAGTCTCCCGGCTCCCATTTCTTGGGCATGGAAATCCTGCTGTGCTGGGCAGGGCTGGACTCTAGGGGGCAGGGTGTCTGGGCCCCCTCCTGCTGTAGCCTCCCCACCCCCCCAGCCTGCTCCCTGGGCCTCCAGGGCCACAGTGTGGGATGTGTCTGGGCCACAGCCCGGGTCTGTCCTGCCCCATGGCCCCCCCACCTGGCCTGCTCCCTGGGCCTCCAGGGGCCACAGCCCAGGTCTGTCCTGCACCATGGCCCCTTGTCAGCTGTGCTGGCTTCTGGTCCCCTCCCCTCTCTGACCCTGACACCTTGACATCCCCCCACCTGTTTCCAACCCCAGGGCATGGGCCTCTGTCCAGGTCAGTGTTGCCTTGGCTCTCTGTCCTGCCTTTCCCAGCCCTCAAGCCCACCTGACTATTAAGAAATAGGCTGGCCGGCCGCTGTGCCGTGGGTGTGGCTGGTGGGGCTCACTGACCTCTGGGCTGACTTCTCAGTGGGCCCAGCTGTCCTCTGGGTCTTGAGTTGGCTGGTGCAGCAAGTGGGGTCTGCTTGTCGCCCTGGCTGAGCAGGTGGCCTGCCCTTGGAGTGTGTGCATGTGTGTGTGCGTGAGTGCTATGCCATCTCGGCCTGCCTGTGTCCACGGGGTCTGGCCGGCCTCGCGTGACCCAGGCCTTGTGCTGGGCTGTGTGTGTGTGGGGTGCAGTGAGGGAGCCAGACTAAGCCCCTCCCTCACAGATCTGGGGTGTACAGACACAGAGCCAGGTGGAACTCACATCATAGGGTGTGCAGGTGGTGACACCCCAATACTGGAGGGTCGGCAGTCTGGATCCCTTGGACTGGGCCCTGGAAGGGGTCCTCTGGAGGATGACGGGAGTCCCCAGGAAAAGAAGGTGGTGGGTGGGACATCCACACAGACTGACAGCTGGGCACGTGGCTGGACACCCTGGTGGGTTGGGGTCCTATCTGCAGAGCCCACCGGTGGGAGCGGCCCCTGCAGGTGGTCTCACGGAGGTGTTTGCCTGCAGGGTGGTGAAGGAGGAGATCTCTGCTGATAATGCCAGGCTGCCCTGCTTCAATGGCCGTGTGGTCTCCTGGGTGAGTCTGTGGGGCGCAGGCAGAGGGCGCGTGGCTGGGGTGGGGCGGTCTCAGAATTGCAAAGGGCTGGGCTTAGGTGAACTGAGTGTGTGAGTGGGAAGCTGGTTACCTGTGCCTTGGGTGCCCGGTGGGGGGTGGTGGGGGATGGTGGCTAGAGGCTGGCAGCATCCCTGAGCCTCGCTGTCCTCCACAGCTGGTCCTGGCTGAGGGCGCTCACTCGGACACAGGCTCTCAGGCCACCGATGGCCACGTCGACCTGCCCCCACCTCTTGAGCGGATGGGTGGTATCGGGGACTCTAGGCCCCCCTCTTTCCAGTAAGAACTCGGGAGTGGGGGAAGGCTGAGCCCAGTGGTTCTGCGGGGCCCCTGCCAGGCCTGTCAGGGAGTGGGCAGCTGAGCAGGGATGCACGGCCAGTAGGAACTGGTCAGCAGAGGAGGGGGCAGCAGAGAGGCCCAGACCAAGCCGGTGGGTGGACGAGGGCCCTTGTGGAGTCAGGGTGTCACCAGGCAAGGGGAGGTGAGGGACTGAGAGGGTCCAAGGCGTTGGGGGCTCAGCTTGCCCAACACTCTCGTCGGCACAGCCCGAATGTGGCCAGCAGCCGTGATGGGATGGACAACGAGACCGGCACTGAGTCCATGGTCAGCCACCGGCGCGAGCGAGCCCGACGCCGGAACCGGGAGGAGGGTAATGGGCCACACCCTGGACCCCATGGCACACCCCAGGTCCCTGCTGATCATGAGTTACTGCCCCAGGCCAGTGGGGGTCTCTGGGGAGAGCTACCAGGCCCCACTTCTCAAGGACCTCATTGAGTTCCCCCTCACAGTCATGCTGCCCGCTCTCAGGTCAACAGGGGCTTGAGGACACACAGGCCGTCATGACCTCCAGGGATCCCCGTGGTTGGCTCACTTCCCTTCTGTCCCCACAGCCACCCGGGCCAATGGGCACCCGAGAGGGGACCGGCGGCGGGACCTGGGCTTGCCCCCCGACAGTGCCTCTACCGCGCTGAGCAGTGAACTGGAGTCCAGCAGCTTCATTGACTCTGAGGAGGATGACAACACGAGCCGGTGCGCGGGCATGTGCATGTGCAGGCGTGTGTGCAGGCATGCACACACATGTGGGAGTATGTGCAGGCACTTGCACATGTGCAGACGCGTGTGCACGTGCACGAGTGCAGGTCTGCCCTGTGCTTGGGCATGTGGGCATGCATGGGCATGTGTGTGTACATGGGTGTTTGTGGTTGTGTGAGTGCACGGTGTGTGTTGTGGTTGTAGGCGTGTGTATGGGTGTGTGCAAATGGGCATGCGTGTACACGCGTGTGTGCATGCATGTGTTTTACAGGGGTGTGTGCATGCTGTATACATGCATGTATGTGCACAGGTGTGTGTCCATGTGCACTCTGTGCACTCAAGTGTGTGCCAGTGTGGGGGCCGTGCTGGCTTACCTGGTGTTTGTGTCTCCGTGTTTGTCTGAGCAACAATCCCCATAGTGTGGGGTTTGCGTGTGTCACGTGTGAAGGGTGGGGTGTATGCAGCCAGGGGCCGAGCCACCTGCCACCTCTAGTCCCCTACACTTGATTGTGTGGACGGGATGGAGCGCCTGTTTTTGGCCACCTGAAGCCCCCCATGCTGGCACCTCTGACCTTCGTGCCCCCCACCTCCCCACCCCAGGCTGAGCAGCTCCACTGAGCAGAGCACCTCTTCCCGGCTCATCCGGAAGCACAAACGGCGGCGGCGGAAGCAGCGCCTTCGGCAGGCAGACCGAGTAGGTAGCCTGTAGCAGGGGGCGGGGGCGGGGGCCGGGCGGGGTCTGTGCTTCCACCCACAGCCCCTCACCTGGTGCCTGCGCTTCCCAGGCCTCGTCCTTCAGCAGCATCACAGACTCCACCATGTCCCTGAACATCATCACTGTCACCCTCAACATGGGTGAGGTGTCAGTGGGCTCCCTGGGCAGGGGTGGGCTCCCTGGGTGGGGGTGTGGGGTCCTGGGCTGGGTTGCTAACTACTCTCCCCACAGAGAGACACCACTTCCTGGGCATCAGCATCGTGGGTCAGAGCAACGACCGGGGCGACGGTGGCATCTACATCGGCTCCATCATGAAGGGCGGGGCCGTGGCTGCAGATGGCCGCATCGAGCCTGGTGACATGCTGCTGCAGGTGGGCACAGGGAGCTGCCGGGGGGCGGGGGGGTCAGCACCCACCCACCCACTGAACCCCTGTCCCCCCAGGTGAACGACGTCAACTTTGAGAACATGAGCAATGACGACGCTGTGCGAGTGTTGCGGGAGATCGTATCCCAGACAGGGTGAGGCAGGACGCGGGCGGGGCCATGGGAGGACACGGGGCAGGAGGGGCACAGGGGCCCAGGGGAGGACGGGGCAGGAGGGGCACGGGGGCCCAGGGGAGGACGGGGCAGGAGGGGCACGGGGGCCCATGGGAGGACGCGGGGCAGGAGGGTCACGGGGGCCCAGGGGAGGACGGGGCAGGAGGGGCACGGGGGCCCATGGGAGGACACGGGGCAGGAGGGGCACAGGGGCCCAGGGGCCCAGGGGAGGACACGGGGCAGAAGGGTCATGGGGGCCCAGGGGAGGACGGGGCAGGAGGGGCACGGGGGCCCAGGGGAGGACGGGGCAGGAGGGGCACGGGGGCCTCACCCCATGATCTGCCTGTTCCTGCCCTGCAGGCCCATCAGCCTCACAGTGGCCAAGTGCTGGGACCCAACCCCGAGGAGCTACTTCACCGTGCCAAGGGGTGAGCGAACCCCCGGGGCTGGTGGGTGGGGGCGAGGGTGCCCAGCCCAGCCTGAGATCCTCTCTCCTTTTGCCCTGTGCCCCACTTCCTCCCCCATGTCTGTCCATCCGTCTGTTGCCACGCGGCGGCTACCCAGCTGACCCTGTTCGGCCCATCGACCCAGCCGCCTGGCTGTCCCACACGGCGGCGCTGACCGGAGCCCTGCCCCGCTACGGTACGAGCCCCTGCTCCAGCGCTGTCACGCGCACCAGCTCCTCCTCACTAACCAGCTCTGTGCCCGGCGCCCCACGTAAGTGGCAGCTCTTAGTTCAGGGAACTGAGGCCCCGGGGCCGAGGCACAGGCTGAGGTGCCGCCAGGCCCCGTCGCACCCAAGGCCACACCAGCCTGTGTCTGTGGCTGCGAGGCCCCGTCAGGTGCAGGCCAGCGCTGCCCTCAGCTCAACTGCTCCCAGCGCACATGCTGTGAGGGGGCGTGCAGGTGCCTGGAGGGTGACCGCCGGGGCCCTGCCCAGGCTCCCCGTGGCAGGGCAGGCAAGTGCTGAGCAGAGCCCCACCTGCTCTCTGCTGCTAACACGACTAACAGCCCTGAGTGGAGGAGGGAGGAGGCTGATGCCCCTGGGCTCTGGGCTGCGGCAGGCATGGCCTCGCCCTGGTTTGGGCCCAGATGCTGTTGGACATCTGTAGGAGTAGGAGACCCGTCCCCCCACACCCGCTCCTCGGCCCTGGGGGCCCCACAGCCACTGGCCTCGGGGCGCAGTGGGCAGCGGCCTGCCCTGAGAGCCCAGCCGCCGTCCGCTGAGGACGGGCCGTGCCTTGCAGAGCTGGAGGAGGCGCCGCTGACGGTGAAGAGCGACATGGGTGCCGTGGTCCGGGTCATGCAGCTGCCGGACTCTGGCCTGGAGATCCGCGACCGCATGTGGCTGAAGATCACCATCGCCAACGCCGTCATCGGTGAGTGGCCCGCCGGGCGCGTGGGGCGGGCGGCGGCCGGGCTCCCGCCTGACGTGCGGCTCGGCAGGTGCGGACGTGGTGGACTGGCTGTACGCGCACGTGGAGGGCTTCAAGGAGCGCCGGGAGGCCCGCAGGTACGCCAGCAGCATGCTGAAGCGCGGCTTCCTGCGCCACACCGTGAACAAGGTCACCTTCTCCGAGCAGTGCTACTACGTCTTCGGGGACCTGTGCAGCAGTGAGTGGGGTCTGCAGCGTGGGGGGCCCTGGGGGCCGGCCACACGGCCCTCACCCACCCTTTCCTCCTGCCAGATCTCGAAGCCCTGAACCTCAACAGCGGCTCCAGCGGTGCCTCGGATCAGGATACGCTGGCCCCGCTGCCCCACCCAGCTCCCTGGCCTCTGGGTCAGGGCTACCCCTACCAGTACCCGGGGCCCCCGCCCTGCTTCCCGCCCGCATACCAGGACCCTGGCTTCAGCTACGGCAGCGGCAGTGCTGGGAGCCAGCAGAGTGAAGGTGAGAGCCCGCTGGTGCCCAGCTCCCTGCCCTGCCGCCTGGCCCTGCCTGTGTGCCCGCCCCTCTGCCCTGTGCGCTTCGCCTGCTCTGTGTCGGGTTCTGGGTGGGCTCCCTGTGCAGGGGCAAGTGGTTGAGGGAGTTGGGGAGGCACACGGAGGCCTTGGGGTTGTGGGCAGAGGCAGGGAACCTGGAGATGCTGTGGGAAGGGCAGTTGGGTGGCCTGGGGTGGGAGAGTGCTGAGGGGCCTCGGACACAGTGGAGGACAGACAGCTTCCCCAGACACCTGCAGCCCAGCAGGGAGTCAGAGACGGCCAGCTTCACAGACGACCACATCCCCACACTGGGATGTGTGGGGAGCCGAGGGGGTGGGTCAGGGGCGTCCCTGAGGCAGAACAGTGGCCCAAGGCTGAGGGGGGACCAGTGAGGCCAGCGGGCAAGGTCTGCAGGGTCTGGGGATAGGCTAGACAGTTGGCCCAGCGGACTCAGACAGGAGAGCAGGTTGGAGGCCCACGGTGCCGGAGGGGAAGCTGGTGGCGGGCATGCCCTGGTAGGAGGTCAGGCGGGCGTGGGTGCCCGGGCTGGGCCGGTGTGTAACTCCTGCTATTCCTTGCTTTGTGCTGAGCAAGCCTTAGACTGAAGGACTAGCGGAATGGACCCTCGGGGCCGGTAAGCCAGGGTCCTACCCGGCGTCCCTCTCGGCATGTCCCTAGCCAGCTGGCGTCCTTGGGTTCCCAGCGCTTCCTGAGAACCCAGGACAAGGCTGAGCCGAGCAGTTGGTCAGGGCCCTGGGGTCCAATGGAAGGTGGGTCTTGGGTGGGGGGCCCAGGTTGGCCAACGGGAGCCAGCACTCGGGGTCTTCACCGGTGCCTCAGTTTCTCAGCTGCAAGACCAGGCCCTCTGTGCAGGCACTGGGGTGAGGTGTGGGGCATCGAGCTGGCCCTGAGTGTCCCCGCCTGCCTGCCACTGCCTCCCCCCCAGCCTGCTGAAGCTGCTCCTGCGTGTCTGGGCAGGACCAGTCCTGCCCTTGTGTCTGCATGGCTGCCCTCTCACCCCCCCCGGCTCGGGACCACCAGGCTCTGCCCCTGGTTGCCCTAGCACTGGACAGTGTCCTGGAAGAGGTGAGGCCTGGCACTAACAGTCCATTCCTTCCCCTTCTCCATCCCAGGAAGCAAAAGCAGCGGGTCCACCCGGAGCGCGGGCGGGAGCAGCCGGCGGGCCCTGGGCCGGGAGCAGGAGCACCGGGGGCCTGGAGCTGGGGGCAGCGGCAGCGAGTCAGACCACACGGCCCCGAGCAGAGCAGGTGGTACTGGTTGGCGGGAGCGTCCCGCCAGCCAGCTCAGCCGTGGCAGCAGCCCACACAGCCAGGTCTCGGCCACTGCCCCAGGGCTCCCCCCACTGCACCCCCTGACGAAGGCATACTCAGTGGTGGGTGGGCCGCCTGGCGGGCCCCCGGTTCGGGAGCTGGCTGCTGTGCCCCCAGAGCTGACAGGCAGCCGCCAGTCCTTCCAGAAGGCCATGGGGAACCCCTGCGAGTTCTTCGTCGACATCATGTGAGCGAGAACAGCATGCCTTCCACGGCCTGGTGGGGGCGCCGGGGTGCTGCTCCCACAGGAGGGCGCTGCGTCTGGAGCTTGTGTGGCCTTGCCTTAGCGGTGGCCGGCGTGGGTCAGGCCAGCTTCCCACGTGCACACGGGGCCACGCTGTGGGGTCTGGGACGAGACAGCGGGAGCAGGCCGCAGGGCTGCCCGAGCTCCGTAATCTGGACTCAGCAGCCCGTCTGCTCCGGGCAGAGCAGCTGTGTCCGTGAGGACCTGGGCGGTGCCTCTGTGCTCAGGCAGATCTGATCTGCCCCCTTGGTGTGCGCCTCAGGGACCCCCAGTCGCCTACAGTGCTGCGTACAGGGCCCCAGGCCAAGCCGAGAGGTGGCTGCTGGGCCCCACTGGTCACCCAGTGTGCAGTCCCCACCCGTCTTGCCCAGGCTGGGGGTCCATGTTGGGGGTGGAATCTGAGCCCCCAGACCTCTCTGCCCAGGGTAGGGTATAATTTATTTATTTATTTCTTGGCCTGTGTCCTCGGGGAGGTGGCAGCTAAGTCAGCACCCACACCCAGCTGGAGCAGTTGGTGTGTTCCCCCCCACCGCCGGGTCTTGGAGTGACCATGGGGACACAGGTCGTGTCTGAAAGTGTGTGGGGCTGGTGAGGGGGACAGGAGAGGGCACATCTCAGTGGTGGGAGGAGAGGACGGTGACCCACAGATGCTCAGCTGCTGCAGGGACAGGTCTGGGGGAGAGGGGCCAGCCCGCCCGTCCCTGCTGTCCTCAGGTGACCACCCACCCTCGCACACTGCTTCCTCCCCAGCGACTCTGGCCTGCACACGTCTGCACTGTAGATACTGTATCAAGTCAGAGCGTCGTCTGGATGGTTAATAGAGCTGCTTCTGTGTAAATGCTATTTTAAACACTAAAAAGCATTTAATTTTATGGGACTGAGGTGTGGCCTGTGTCTCTTTTCTCCTGCCCAGCTGCCTTAGGAGATGGGGGTGTGGGGCTGGGCTAGCTTCCCCAGGGTCTGGCCAAAGCTGACCTAGGACTGGCCAGGGGCTGTCCTTGGGGTCTCAGCTCAGCGACAAAACTCTGACCCGTGCCGGCAGCCGGCAAGGTCCTGGCGGGAAGTCCTCTGTCCGTGGTGCTGGCTCCTGGCTCCAGGGGTCCTGGCGGCTGGCGCTGGCCTTGGTGCTGAACCCCCCACCCTGTGTGGGCTCTGTCCACAGTGCTGGCAGTGGACTGACCCCGTTCTACACACTCAGGCCAGGCCAGGGAGAGAGAAGGAAGCTGGTGTCCCCCTCCCCACTAAGTGGCCCTCTGTCCGCACTGGGGCCCATGGTCAGGGCACCTCTAGCCCACTCACCAACCTCCCATTCCAGTGATGATTGGAGGGGTACTGGGTGGGGGACCCAGTCCTGTGAGTGATGCCCAACTTGACCTTCAACTGGTCCAGCTGTGGGGCTTTCCTGAGCACTCGGTGTGGGCTGCAGGGGCTGAGGAACCTGGCTGTAGGCTTATTCCCAGCTAGGTCACTGGGCAGGCTTTGCTGGGGCAGGACAGAGCCTGACTCTGGGGCCCCAAGTGGTGAGATCTCAAAGGGCCAAGCCCCCTCATGCACAGTGCAGGCCCAGGGGTCATCAGGTCAAGGGCAGCAGTGAGCCTGGGGTCGGAATCTAGGGGTGGGGTCTCAGCAGAGTCCGGCAGTCTGCAGGTTGCTGTGTAGAGACTAGGTCTGTGTTTACTGGGGCAGGGTCACTGAGCTACAAGTCCCTTGTTTTTGCTGAGTCTCCTCTCCACCCCCGCTGCCACCCTGCCCTCTGGCATCACCAGGACCCCCTCCCAGGAAGAACTCAGGGGTGTTGCTCTCTGGCTGCCGTAGAAACAGGTAGCACTTGGGCAGGTAGAAGGTGGCCAGGATGCCCAGGGCACAGAGCAGGCTGGTGCCCATCTGCACGGCAGGCTGGTAGGCCACATGCACGTTGGCGAAGAGGGGCACAAAGCAGACCCAGGTGATGAAGTAGGCCAGCATGGTGAAGGTGAGGCCGCGGGCACCGTCGTCGCGGCCAGGCGGGCTGTGCGTCAAGAAGGTGCCCAGGAAGCACAGGGAGGCCAGGGCCATGTGGGGAGCGTGCACCAGGCCAAAGCTGACCCAGGACTGCACGTGGCAGTGCACCAGCGCCTCCGTGGGCAGCACCCGCCAGTCGGTCACCACCTGGGGTGGGAAGGCCACCAGGTGCCAGGTGCACAGTGCTGCCTCCACCAGCATGGCGAGCAGCACCACCAGCCAAGCCCGGGGCCCCCGCAGACGGTGGCGCAGCCGGTCTGCCCAGCGCGGCGGCAGCTCCAGCTCCACGAAGGTCTCGGCTGCCTGCAGGAAGAGGGTGCTCAGGCAGCCGGTGAGCGGGAGGTGCAGCAGCGGCTGCTGGGCCAGGCAGCTGGCAGGACTGGGCTGGCCGGGGAACAGGAGGACACTGAGGCAGACGAGGCCCAGGCAGGCCAGGCCAAAGCAGGCCCGCGGCCCACCAGAGGCCTGAACCAGGGGGCTGTCCTGGTGCCGGATGAAGAGCCCCAGGGCCACCAGCACCAAGCCCAGTGCCAGGCCCAGCAGCACGAGCAGCAGCAGCACGACCGGCTCCCCCCACTCCAGGGACGTGGGCCTGCGGGGGAAGCAGCGCAGGCTCCTGTCTGGGGACCACTGGTCCTGGTCACACGGGGTGCAGAGGAGGTCGTCTGCAGTGTGGGAGGAGAGAGCGGGTGCTGGGGGCACGGCTTCCCCTGGGCTTGCCTCTGTCATGGGCTCTGGCTGGGGTGTCAGCCTCTGAGCCGGGACACGCCAGGACCCTCTAGGCTGTGTGCCCCTGACCCTGCAGGTCCCCTTCCCCACTCCGGCCTCAGTTTGTGTAGACTAGCAGGGAAGGGGCTGACCTGGGAAGGGGGTCCCACCTGGGAAGGGGGCTGACCTGAGAAGGGGGCTGACCTGGGAAGGGGGTCCCACCTGGGAAGGGGGCTGACCTGGGAAGGGGGTCCCACCTGAGAAGGGGGCTGACCTGGGAAGGGGTCCCACCTGGGAAGGGGGCTCACCTGGGAAGGGGGCTCACCTGGGAAGGGGGCTCACCTGGGTTGCGCTGGTAGCTGCCTGACTTGCAGTCCACACAGTCGTAGCAGCAGGAGTGGAAACCCTTCACGTGGCGCACCTGGCCCTCCATGCACTGTCTTGAGCACTGAGACACGGGCTTCTAGCAGAGGGGCCTCAGGGCTCAGGCTCCACTGGGCTGGGTGCACCCACCCAGGGCCTGGGGATGGCTCCTCCCACCCCCGCTTCCCCCAGGTGGCTGGGACGCACGGCCCAGCACTCACCGTGTTCCGCGGTGTGAACCAGCACATCTGGGCCAGCTGCAGCTGCAGGCGGCCAGTGAAGCTGCCCACAGTGCGCAGCTCGGGCGTCGGGTCCTGCCACACCCACAGCTTCAGGTCATAGTCCATGTCCACGTTCCCGCTGGGGTCAAACCGCAGCGGCAGGCCGGGCACCCGGAAGCTCATATTGTACATGTTCTCTAGGAGCTGGTGGGGGTGTGGAGCGGCAGGTGGGACCGGGCCAGCTGCCTGCAGCCCAGACCCCCACCGCTGTCCCTTCTCCTTGGGCACATGCAGGGCTGGCACAGCTCCCACATCCTCACCTGCCAGGGCCGCACGGGCGCGCGTGTGGGGCAGCCCGAGGCGTTGCAGAGCAGCATGTTGTGCAAGGCCTGGGCCACGCCGTACACCGCCGCGTAGGCCGAGAAGGTCTGGTGGTGCAGCAGGCCGGTGGACACGTTCTCCAGAGAGATGTGGTCACACTGGGGGCAGCGTGGCCCCACCACGTGCTCCTCTAGGCCTGGCTGCTCAGCCTCCAGGGAGGCACAGAAGGCAGGGTCAGCAGCCAAGGCCAGGCGGGTCTGCACATAGGAGGAGAAGTCGGGCATGGGGGCACCCCTCTGCAGGAAGCCCAGCACGGTGCCCACCTGGGCCATGCCGGGCAGCGTCATGACCAGTTCCGAGGTCAGCCAGGCCTCGCTGGCCACCCACACCTTGGGCGAGAGCCTGCTGCGGATGCTGTAGCTAAAGAGGGTGTGGGCGGCCGGGGCGGAGGAGAAGAGGACCACCACCTGCACACTGCTCTGGTTCACCTGGTGCAGCAGCCCCTGCACGGCGCCCAGCCGCAGGCCGTGGGCACCAGGCAGCGGCACCAGGCCCTCGTGGGCGATGCAGATGCCCCTCGCGCTGGCCAGGCTGGAGAAGAGGCCCAGGCCCTGCCGGCCGTACTCGTCGTCGCTGCCCACGGCGGCCACCCAGTTCCACCCAAGCGTGTGCAGCAGCTCCACCACGGCTGTCACCTGCGCCCGGTCGCTGGGCACCGTGCGGAAGAAGGATGGGAAGGCCTCCCGGTCACTCAGCCGATCGGTGGTGGCACCATAGCTGACCTGCAGTGGCCGGGAGGTACGTCCTGATGGGGCGGGAGCTCGAGGGCAGGGCCAGGGGGTGAGTGACACGGGAGACATGGGGGCACACCTGGGGCATAAGGAAGAAACCGAAGAGCTTGCCGGTGACGAGGGCGAGCTCGGAGGAGTGGGGCCCGATGACGGCCAGCACGCGGGGCTGGTACTGCGTGTAGTCGCAGTAGGCAGCAATGTCGCGGCTGCCTGCCTTGGTCATGAACACGAGGCTGGGCTTCATGGCGACCGTGGGCTCTGAGCAGGTGTCGAAGATGTCGTAGCCCAGGCGCAGCCCGGGCAGCAGGGTGGACCCTCTGTTGATCTCCTCCACGGCCATCTTCATAGCCAGTGCCCAGAGCAGGCCAAGTGACGAGAACCTGGAGCCACACAGGGCTGCAGGTGGCAACACCTCACCCCTGCTGGGGAGCACCCCTGCCTGGCCACCCCGCCTCCCTACCTGGTGCACACGGTGGTGTTGGGCTGTGTCCTGTTGCTGAGACCTGTGTCCTCGACCGAGCCCAGGGGGAAGAGCCCACCCAGCATGTAGTCCCCCTGCATCCTGAGCTGCCGGGACAGGCACAGTGGGGCCCCTGCTCCGAGGCCCAGCAGAGCGGAGATGCCCAGGAGAACCAGGCCTGACATGGCAGGTGGCCGCTTCTGGCAGGGATGGCAAGTGGGTGAACTGGGTGGGGGCCCAGATATGGCGAGTTGGGGCTGGGAGGGGTGGAGGATTTGTTTAGCAAAACCCTCATTTGTCCTCACCTGCCAAGCCCAGCGGCCCCTGGAGACATCCTTGCGTTCCTGGGCCCACGGTTTGCACACGTCAGATTCTGTCATCCTGAGGCCATCAGGCTCTCTGGCTCACAGTGACCTGGGCAGACAGGCTTTGAGCAGCCACTGACCTTGACCTTGTTACCTGTTTGTGCCCAAGCCTCTCAGCACCCACTCTATTCCTAGAGAGGAGGAGGAACACCCAGGATTTCTGTGCCAGAAGGTCCTGGGCTCTCCAGCTGCCTATGGGAGGGGCTTGGGGCTGCCAGTGTCCCAGGGAGTAGGCACAGAAACGCCTTCTCTCTCCTGCCCTGGGGAGGCACCATCAGCAGTCAGGAAGGGACTGCAGGGGTGACTTCATCTGCAGGCCTAGAGTGTCCCACAGGCCCGTGCATCAGCCAGGAGGACAGTGGCCAACTGGTCAGCCTGCCCTCCACACTGTGGCTGAGGGGGGAATGGTCCTGGGGTGTGGGCCATGGCCTCTCAGCCTGCCTGGGGACAGGGCACCTTGGGGGTCTGGGTGGTTCCTCCGCCAGGGAGCTTTGAGCCCTGTGGCTGGCTATGCCACCCTGGGTCTGGGCACCTGACAGGTGCCTCCCCATGGGGACAGGGCTCTCTGCTGGGCCTGCAGGGGGGTTGCATGCAAAGGAGGAAGAAGCTGTAACCAAATAAACTGCAGCAGCTGGGACAGCACCAGGTGTGCAGGGGGAGGGCAGCAGCTCCTAGGGACCTGTTACCATCCCCCCTTTCCTCCCCCGACCTGGGAGATAGATTCCCAGGAACTGACACCATGCTTGGGGATGGAGGTGCTCCCAGAGGAACTGGGGGAGGCTGGTAATGCCCCTAGGGTAGAGGTTCTGGGAATCTCAACCCTGGCTAGGCCAGATGTTCACAGTAGGTGGTCTGGGGACCAGGGTTTGCCCCTCCACTGGCCTGTGGGGACCACACTGCTCAGCACACTCAGGACACCTATGTGCATGTGCACAACAGATGACGCATGGACCCTGCATGTGCTCGATACACAGCCACTGCACCGCACCTGCACACCCATGACACACAGCCACTGCACCTGCACACCCATGACACACACAATGCACCGCACCTGCACACCCATGACACACAGCCACTGCACCGCACCTGCACACACGACACACAGCCACTGCACTGCACCTACACACCCATGACACACAGCCACTGCACCTGCACACCCATGACACACACAATGCACCGCACCTGCACACCCATGACACACAGCCACTGCACCGCACCTGCACACACACAATGCACCGCACCTGCACCCACGACACACAGCCACTGCACCGCACCTGCACACCCATGACACACACAATGCACCGCACCTGCACACCCATGACACACACAATGCATCGCACCTGCACACCCATGACACACAGCCACTGCACCGCACCTGCACACCCATGACACACAGCCACTGCACCACACCTGCACACCCATGACACACACAATGCACCGCACCTGCACACCCATGACACACACCCACTGCACCGCACCTGCACACCCATGACACACACCCACTGCACTGCACCTGTTTGATACACACGGTACATGCATGGTGCAGTGCACCTGCATAATACATACATAAAATACACACACATAATGCAAAGACAAGGGGCACTGCACCTGCATGACACACACACCATACACCCATGCAGTGCACCTGCACACATGTGTGCACACACCTGTGCAGCCTTCACTCTCTGGCCTGTGTAGATTCTCCCAGGCAAGTCGTTTGTTGTCGTTGGCCTCTGCTGGCATCACACAGGGCTCTGGTCTCTGCTTGGTGTGGGCAGAGCTGGACAGGGTGCAGCAGCAGAGCCTGGCATTGGCTCTAACATTGGGGCGGAACATTCAAAGGGACCCTTCCTGAAACTGCTGTGGCCCAGAGCAGCCCCTGCTCCACTGGCTTAGCTGGGCAGGCCTTTCTTCTTCTTGCCAGATGTGCGGCTGGCCTGCCCTTCCAACCCAGCCCATGCGTGATTCTGGGTCTGTTTTCTCACCAATAAAATAATAATCCTGTGGACCTCAGCAGGGGCCGGAGGAAACCAAGCTAAACCCTGCACAGGGACAGCCAGGCAGCATCCCCCCACAGTGAGCAGGGCACGACTCGTGTCCCTGTGGTTGACAGTGGTCTGCCATCCTGGCAGTGGGGCCTCAGGCCCCTCCCCCGGTAAGCAGATGCCACGCTCCATTCCTGTCCTGGAATGCAATGTGTGCTCCTGTAACTGTAATTTATTGACGCTGGAAAAACCATCACCCGTTTCCAGTTTCCAAGGTTCCCACTTGTGCACGGCCGCTGCACGACCGACCCCGGCACCCAGGTCCTAAGGTTGCAGTGCAGAGCCAGTGGACAGGCTGCAGGAGCTTGTGATGCTGGGTGTGGCTGCCTGCCAGCACATCAGGCAAAGGCATCCAGGCCCTGCCTGTGCCGCGCATCCTGGGTCTCCTGAGCTCCGTGGGGACAGGCAGCAAGGGGCAGGGGAGAGGGAATGCGGCATCTTGCTGGGCGCTGGGGAGGGAGAGGCCAGCTGGCCCCGCAGCCAGGGCTCCTGGGAGCTCTGGGGCTGTGCTGTGCAGACTCACAAGCAGCTGCCTGGGGACAGTGTGGCTGCAGGAGGCTGCTGACATGTGCAGGGCTCCAGAGGCAGGGCAGGCCTGTGCTTGGGACTCCAGCTCCTGGCTGTCCTGTGGGGACATGTGGGCCCATGGCTGACGAGGAGATGAGGAGCAGGGAACGAGATGCAGTGCCAACGGCTGCCCAGTTCTCCTGCCTGCTCTGAGGATAGCCAGCCTGGTATGGAGAGACTACAGGCAGCCCATCTGGCCACAGACACTGGGTCCCGGGCCTGGGACCCAATAAGCCTGAGAAGGACACACACCAGCTGGACACATCACTGATGAGGAGTCTGCTCTCCAAGGACCTGTGACTCACCATTTCGCAGACTTGACTCACAGGTGACAGCAGGCTGGGTTTTGCATGAACTCTGACCCTGCCCCCCCATCCCTCTGTTCTGCCCTTCACCCACCTGGCTAGTGCCTGCCTTCTCTGTCTGCCGCCCAAGTGGGCCACACTAGGATTGTGACTCCCCAGAAGCTCAGCTTGTGGGGGGACACTGGCTCTTCTGCCTCTGGGGCACCCAGAAAGCTCCATGGTGGAACTGATGGGCCCTGGCTGCCCCCGCCCAGCTCTGGAGAAGGGGTGCCCTCCCAGCCTATGTCTGCTAGCCCCTAGGGCAGGTCCAGCAGGGCGTGCTCGGCGTAGAGCTTCTGGGAGATGTTGTACACATGCTCGATGAAGGGCAGGGCCTCGCCTAGCATCTCCACGGCCTGCTCGGATGACCCCACGTTCATGGTCTCCAGGAAGACCTTGCGTGTGGGCAGCGTGTAGAAGGCCACGGTGACAGCCTGGCGGATGATCCAGGGGTGGTAGGCGGCCAGTGAGGCGTTGTAGGAGCTGGTGCAGAGCTCGGCGGTGCGCGCATCCTCCGGGCTGGTGCGCAGGCTCTCCAGGAAGAGCTGCAGCCAGTGCAGTGCTCGGTGCAGCCGAAGCACCGTGCGGCAGCCTGAGTCTGGGTGGCGGGAGCGGCGCTCCAGGTCCACCAGCTTGTTGCTCGTCTCATAGGCCACCATGGACTGCAGGCTGCTGTAGTGGTCCCGCTGGGGGCCGTTGCACAGGCGCTCCATGACCTGCAGCTTCGTCAGCACGTCCTTGGAGATGAAGGAGAAGACGGTGCCCAGGCGTTCCAGGAACCTGCAATGGGAGGCAGGCGCTGGCCCAGGGTGCAGGGCCCGAGGCACAGCAGGGCCCACAGCCCAGGGGGTGTGGCTGAGAAGCCCCGCCTTGGCGGCGGCCCCTCCACGCACCTGATCAGCCCCCTCCAGCCGGTGAGGTAGTGCTCCAGCAGCACCTCTTCCTTCTCGTTGAGACATTGCTTGAAATGGACCAGGACGACTTTCAGACTGAACTCCGACTCCAAGTCGTCCATTCTCAGCAGGGCGCGTCCGTCACTCCTCTGGGGGTGGCCAGGAACAGAAGGAGAGAAACAGCTCGGGTCTCACTGCTCCCCGGGAGTCCAGCCCGCTCAGCTTGGGCAGCACTCTCTCTGACACCCACCTGACCCTGCCATGCCCCTTCCCAGAACAGGCGCCCACAGACCTTAGCACAGCCGCTCCTTGTCACACAGGCACACATCTCTAGTCACGGCTTCTTGCTTGTTTGGGTACTATGCATCTCTCTCACCAGAACACCTGTTTCCACTACCTGGAGAACTATGTGCTGGGTCCCCACCCGAAGCCAGGCACTCTCCTAGGCACTCGGGGGCTCGGTGATCGAGATAAACAGCCCAGCCTGGTCAGAACAACATTCTAGTGGGGTGTGGGATGAGGCAATAACAAAGCCAGGAAATTCCAACAGGGCAGGTAATAGTGGATAATTACTACGTAAAAAGCCAGTGGGGTGAGGTGGGATGGCAGGGAGGGGGCTGGGCAGTCTTGTCCTTCCTGTCTGCATCCATCCTGAAAGCCAGCACAGAGGCTGCAGGTCAGTATGTGATGGACAGATGGACAGACACCTATTTTCTGCTCTGAACTCTGCTTACATTCATACACTCACTCCACAAACATCCAAGCACCCATGCATCGAGTGGGTTCCACTGAGCACCCCAGCCCCTGCCTCCCTGGGTGCCCAGGGCTGGCACTGAAGGATGGCCCTTTTTTAAAAATCCTCACCGGAGGATAACCATCCATTGATTCTTAAATAGAGTGGAAGGGAGGGAGGGAGAGAAACATCGATGCCAAAGAGACACATCGATTGGTTGCCTCCTGCACGACCCAGACCGAGGCTAGGGATCGAACCTGCAACCGAGGTATGTGCCCTTGACCAGGATTGAACCTGTGACCCTTTGATCTGCAGGCCGATGCTCTAACCGCTGAGCCAAATCGGCCAGGGCTGAAGTGTGGCTCTTATGGGCCCGGGGGACTCAGCTGCACCTCACCTCATGTCCAGGACAAGCTCTCACCCCACTGGACCTGGGGGTTTCTGTACCTTTGGTGCTGGGTGCCCTGAAGGGACCTGGAAAGGGAGGGAGGCCACCCAAGCTGTGCAACAACCCCAGCCAGGAATCGGACATCTGGGAACCTGTGCAGGTCCTGCCTCCCACTCTGTGGGCAGGCCACTCACCGTCCTAGGGCTGTGGAACGTCTGATGGGGCCCAGTGGGTGCTGAGGCCCTGCAGGCCCCAAGGGTTGGACTGAATGCCTAGCATTGGGTAGAGCCCTCAGAAGTGAGCTCACCCTGCCTTCAGGTGTGGGGGCAGGCATGCCAGGCCTCAGGAAGATGTCTCTCTGGAGACTTCCGGCACCCCCGCCCCCAGGGCCTGTTTTCTGTCCACTGAGCGGATGGTGTCTAGGCAGTCCGGGCTACTTTCCTGGCCACCAGACATCCTGTGAGCCTGCCCTCCCTGCCCAGGGCTCAAGCCAGCAGCCGACAGGAGCTGCCAGGAGCCTTTCAGAGCCTGGAAACAGGAAGGGCAGTGGCTGTGCAGCTGGGGTGGGCAGCAGGCCAGCTCTGGGAAGGTGATGCAAGACACTGCCAAGGCTCCCCGGGGCAGCCCACAGCCCCAAGGTCAGGGCTGCGCGGGAGGGTGACCTCAGCACCCGCATCCTGTGGCTGACAGCAGGTTTCAGTTCCCCGGGAGAAGGGGAAACCCACCCTGACACCCGGCCCAGAGGGTGGGAGCGAAGCCCGGTCCAGGAAGTCCTGCAAGACTCGCCTGGGAAGGGGCACCCGGTGGCGCCGGGCTCGGTCCTCGGCAGGTCCTGCTCCAGCTGAGGCCCACGGATGGGGCAGGGTCCCGGGTCCGGGCTGCCTCGGGAGCCAGGTCCTCGGCCGCCCCCTCCCGCGCCGGCTCCCGGCGATGCCCAGGCCCGCCGGCCGGCTCGGTCTGCCCGCGCCTCCCGACCCGCGCCCCGCACTCACCTGCGATGCCTCCGCCTCTGCCCCTGCCTCCGCCGCCACCGGAGCCGGCAGCCCGCCCCAGCCGTTGGATTGATTGCCGGCCGCCCAATCAGGACGCGCGGCCCGCGTTTCCCGCGGCGCACCGGAAGCGGGCGCCGTTGGGAGTGCGCTTGCGCAGTGCGTCGCTGCGCGTGGGCTCCCGTGTGGCGGCCAGGGCGCCGGCGGCGGAGTCTCGTCGGGTGACGGTGGGCGCGGCGGTCCGCGAGCGCAGAGGCGAGGGGCCTGGGGGCGCGCCGGGCAGGATGCCCGAGATCAGGGTCACCCCTCTGGGTGAGTGAGGGCGCTGGGCCGGCGTCGGGCGGTGCTCTGCCGGCTGGCCGGGGGCGCAGGGGCCTGCTGCGTTCCCGGAGCCCGCAGCCGCCCCGCCCGGCTCCGGCCCTGCGTGGAGAGGCGCGAGGGTGGCCTGGGGGTTGCGTCCCAGCCCGCTGCCGGGCGGTGTCCCCAGTGGTCCTGACCACGAGATGAGGGCGCGACCGCCGAGAGCCGGCCCCGGGCGCCGCCGCGTTGCCCCGCCGTGCATGCGGGTGGAGCTCCGGTCGCCGTCGCGCTGCGCGTGCTCCCCGCCCGCCGCCCTCTCTCCTCCGTCTGCCTCGCGCCGGCGGCCCGCGCTCAGCTCAGCTCCTGGTTTACTCGACCCCTGTAACGTTAACCAAACTACCTTGAAAAAGAGAAGACATGGCACGTTAAAAAGCCCGAGCAGCCCAGGACAGTGCGGAGGAGCAGAGAGCACTCGGAATGCACGGCCCCGGGAGCAGCTGGGGTTGTCTTTTTGGTGGCCACCCTCCAGATTTCCCTGGGCATTTTTCCTGCACACACCCCGTGCGCTGCCCCAGCACCTGCCTGCTTCACTGGGCTGTGTGTGGGGAGCATCCTCCCGTTCGGGTGCCCCACGCACCTGCAAGTCTTTGCTCCTAGTGTGAGCTCTCCCTGGGAATAGCCCACCCAGCCCCCGTTGGGACGCTGAGCTGTTGAAGCTGCATCCCACAGCTCCAGCACCCTCGCTGGGTCAGAGCAAACATCCCACACCACCAGACACATGCCGACACCCACGGCCTCTTGTAGCTGTTGGCACAGGGTCCCCTCTGACCACTGTGGCCCCACACCCGACCCTGTCCCTGGCTCTTCTCCAGGGACCTCTGCAGAACCCTCCTTCCAGCCCCTTTTCCACTTGGTTCCTTTTCTCAACACCCACTCTCCTCGAACAGTCCCTCCTTTTTCCTGCTCCTGTTACCCTAGTCTGCACCTGGGTGTGCCCCCAAGGTCACCCAGCTTCATCACCACCAGAACAGAACTGTTTCTCCACTGTCTCTTTGCCAGTTTCTGCCTTGTTTGTGGGCTCCCTGGTCACCTGGGCCAGAGTCTCCTAGGCCCCAGGGCCTTTGCACACCTGCCTCCCCCCTGCCGTCCCTCTCCACCCTGCTTGGATGTCATAAGCCTGTCATGGTTTTGGAAGTTTCTGTGTCCCCTTCCCTGCCTAACTTAGCTCCCTGGCATTCGTCTCCACCTGGTGCTCTCAGTGTGTCTTGTCTGTGTGCTCACCGTCTGTCTCCTTGCCCTAGAACACGAGCTTCCTGTTGACAGGCTGTCTTCTTTCTTTTCTCTCGAGTCCTGTCCCCTCCTGTGTGCCCTGGACTCTGTTCCCCACATCTTCTGCCCAGGTCAGGCCACTGTTCTTTTACTTATTTAAATTCTCACCCAAGAATATTTTTTCAATTGATTTTTAGAGAGAGTGGGAGGGAGGAGGAGAGAGAGAAACATCAATGTGAGAGAGACACATTGATTGGTTGCTTTCTGCATGACCCTTGACCGGGGCCAGGAATCAAACCTGCAACCCAGGTTGTGTCCTTGACTGGGAATCAAACCTGTGACCCTTTGGTGTGCGGGCTGACGCTCTAATGATCGAGCCACACTGGCCAGGGCCAGGCCACTGTTTTTGCTCCCTGAGATTGTTTCTGTTGGGGGCAGGTGGCCAGTGCCTAAGAGCTGAGTTCTGGAATCCAGAAAGCCATCCTTGGCCCCATTCTTAGGAGCTATGTGCCTTGGTGGGGGGATGATCCCACGAGAAGGGTGGCCCTTAGTCTGAGGGCGTTTGAGCTAGCATGGCAGGGAGCAGACAGCTACTACCCTGCTCTAGGGGTGGCACGTCCTGGTTGGGGCAGGAGCAGGCCTGTGAGAGACCTCCAGGCCACCACCTGTGACACACAGGCAAAGCTCTTGGCTGGCATTCCCTGCTGTTGTCATGGGTGATAAGCTTCTTGAGGACCAGTCCCCATCCTGCTCTGGACGTAGCCTGGTGACCTTTGTGTGTGTGGTGCCAACAGAAGGCCAGGTGGCCGGCAGAGGGAGACTCGGAGGGTTCAAGATGGAAAGCAGGCCATTTGCTGTTATTAGGCCCTGAAAGGTTGTGTCTATTTCCTTCTGGGCCCCCAGGTCCCAGAAGAGGCCACAGATGAACATAGGAGGTGGCCAGGATGTGCCCTACTGGGGATAGAGCAGCTGGGCAGGGCTTGGAGGTCAAGGACTTGGATGGGACTCAGGTTAAGGGCTAGTCTCTATAGTTGGTTGTTGCTGGACAGCTGGGGCCTTGTTTCCCTACAGCTGGGCTAGAGCCACATGGGGAACCTCTGTGGTACCAGCAGGAAGTGCCTGACACCTCTTGGGGGCAGGTCCTGGGGGAGGGGGTCTCAACCCAGATGTGACCCCAACCTAGGTGTCAGGAGGCGTGGTGAGACCCACCAAAGCACCGGCAGGCCTCTGTTGGTGCTGGGATCACAGCCCTCGGCCTTCAAGGATGTGGGTGTGTCACAGCGGGTGGGCTGTGACCTTACATCTGAGCTGGGCAGCAGAGGCAGGGCCTGAGGCTGGAGGCATGGTGGGGGAGGGCACTCAGGCCAGAACTCACTTGAAGCACCTGGCGCTTTGTGTCCTCCCTGTGCATTCTCCATCCTGTCTGTGTGGAGGTGGCCGTGTTTTCACCTCATGCATTGTCCACACAGCCTCCGGTCTTTTCCCAGCTTCCTGAGGGCTTTGCAGGGCCAGGGATCCAGAGCACCCAGTGGCGTCTGGGATGGGCAGCTGGGCCTTGGCCGTGGGGCTGGGGCCACAGAGCGCAGCAGTGGGGGAGGGAGTGGCAGCACCTCACTGGCCGCCGTCCCTGCAGGGGCTGGCCAGGATGTGGGCCGAAGCTGCATCCTGGTCTCCATCGGGGGCAAGAACGTCATGCTGGACTGCGGGATGCACATGGGCTTCAGCGATGACGTGAGTCCCGTGGGCGGGGAGGTCCTGTCACCCAGCCTGCTCCTGGTCGAGGACGGCAGGGACTCGGCGTCTCAGGCTCTGACCCGTGGGGTGGGGCAAGTGGGCAGTGGGCAGGCAGGAGGCAGGGGGTCTTGTCGGGTTTCTGCATGCCTGTGCAGCCGCCCACCGTCACGTGACAGATGGGAGGGGGCTCGTGGGCCTCTGCAGGGCTGGGCTGGGCTGGGTTACTGGTTCCAGCACTCGGAGGCCATGAGCTGTGAGTGGTTCAG
Source organism: Tadarida brasiliensis (assembly GCA_030848825.1). Taxonomy (NCBI): domain Eukaryota; kingdom Metazoa; phylum Chordata; class Mammalia; order Chiroptera; family Molossidae; genus Tadarida; species Tadarida brasiliensis. Next base: position 399,243 of record CM061264.1, on the reverse strand, counting down.
GCGCCACCCACGGGACAAGGGGTTGGTGTCCAGCTGCTTCCCGGGATCCGGGACCCGGGCAGCCGCTGCATTCTGATACTTTCTCTTGACTTCTCAGAGGCGCTTCCCGGACTTTTCCTACATCACCCGCAATGGCCGGCTGACCGACTTCCTGGACTGCGTGATAATCAGGTGGGCCCCTGTCGCAGGGCTGCTGGTGACAGTGCTGTGCTGGTTCAGCCTTCTCGCCTTCAGGACCCTCAAGAGCCCAGGAGAGCCGCTTTGGGCCTGTGGAGGCTGCAGGCCGTGGGGTTCGCGGGCCTGGACTCTCTCCCAGTTGCCTTTGTGGCTCACCCCCAGGCCTGGCCCTCCCCACCTCTGGATGCTGGCCACCTCTGGTGGTGGCGTCTTTGTGTGTGGTCATAGGTGTTCATGGCTGCTCCTTGGTGGGCTACAGTCAGTCCTGGGATGGGGACGGGGGCGGATAGGGTTGTGCCACCCAAGTGTTGTGGACGAGAGCCCAGGTGCCCCAGGAAGCTGAGGCTGCTACAGGCCTCCAGAGGGTGGGCTACGTTGGGCCCATCTACAGCAGTGACTGGTGCCTCCCCCACCTCCCTGGCTAGTCCTCGACCCTCGAACGCCTTTGCAGATGCCTTTGTTCATCCTGCCCCTGACCTCTAGGCCTCCCTGCCTGGCTGAACGGGGCTTTGCCTTCTTCCCTCTGACCCTCATGCTCCACCCAGGTAGTCACAAACCTCTCGGGGGTCCAGCCCCTCACCTTCACCTGGCCTGGATGACCACAGCAGCCTCCGGCTGGTCCCCCCACCCCACCCCACCCCACCCAGAGGTGCCGTGTGTGGTGGCCCGTCCTCAGCTGCTCTGAGGCTCCTGTGACCTCGTCCCTTCTCAGTTGAGGACTTGCACCCCCGCATCTGCTCCAGCTGTGGACAGGATGGCACTGCTGTTCCCACTGCCTGTGCCTTTCCAGCCTCGTCCTGGCGTCCCACCTCCTTCCCTCCTCAGTATGTGGGGGGGCGGGGCGTTGTCTTCCCGGCCACCCACTGAAGTGGGGCTCCTGGTGCACTGCCCCTTTAGCTGCTTTCTGTTTCTTCAAGGGACGTGTCACCGTCCGATACACATTTAACTGTTTATTTGCTTGTTGCAAAACTGGATGTTTAGACTGTAATGTCCAGGAAGACCCCAGTGTCTGTGTGCTCACTCCTCACTGCGGTGCTGGGGCAGTGCCTGAGGCAGAGCCAGCACTCGGTGAGGCGTGAGTGAGCGGGTGGGCAGGCGGGCGGGAGGGAGGATGATCCGAGTCTAGAGCTAGTGTGGGGGGGCTGGCTGCACAGGAGTGGGGCGCAGTGGCTGGCTGACCGTGCTGCGCCCCCAGCCACTTCCACCTGGACCACTGCGGGGCACTGCCCTACTTCAGCGAGATGGTGGGCTACGACGGGCCCATCTACATGACCCACCCCACCCAGGCCATCTGCCCCATCCTGCTGGAGGACTACCGAAAGATTGCTGTGGACAAGAAGGGCGAGGCCAACTTCTTCACCTCCCAGATGATCAAAGACTGCATGAAGAAGGTGGTGGCCGTCCATCTCCACCAGACGGTTCAGGTCAGGTTCAAGTCAGGCCCTGCAGACCCCAGGTTTCTGCCACACACTGTGGGGCCACCAGGAGGCAGCAGAGTCAGCACTTGGGAGGGGGGTTGGGGAGAGGGACAGGCTGGTGGGATACTTGTGCCAACTGAGCATGGTGGAGTGCCAGTGTGCCAGCCCGGAGGAGGCAGAAGCTGGATGGTGCTGGGCTGTGGGGTTTGGGCTCCATCTCAGTAACTGCTGTGTGCAGGTCACGGAGGAGATGGAGAGCTGGAAGCCTGTGAGGGACACTGAGTGGGTGACATTTATCAGGGGTGCTGGGTTTGTCTGTTTCTTCTTAGAATCTGGAGGTTTTGCTTGTTATTAGGTACCTACACACTTTGGGTCATTTTATCCTGGTTGAACCTTTCTCAGTGTGAAGGGTATATGTTTATCTTCAACAATACTTTTTACCCTAAAGTCTATTTTTCTAGTAACGTGCTGACACCATTCTCACCTCCCCCACCCTTGGTTACTGTTTGCGTGGTATATCTCCTTCCATCTTTCTACTTGCAACTGTCTGTGTCACTGCTTAAAACAGCCATGTTTGAAATGTGTGTGGTTAGGGTGTTTTAAGCCCAGTCTGACGCACTGTCCTTGAGACAAGCGTTTAACTCCTTCCAGAAGATAGGTGGTTGGGCTGTGCTGTCCATTCACGTCCTACGATTTTCCCGCTCTGTGTCTTTCTTTTCTTTTTTTAAACTTATTTTTATTGTTGAATGTATTACAGATGTTTCTCATTTTCCCCCCATTACCCCCCTCCTCCCCACTCCCGCCCCCCTCCTGCCTTTCCCCACACTGTTGTCTGTGTCCATTGGTTATGCATATATACATATAAGTTGTTTGGTTTATTTCTTCCCACCCCCCAACCCCCCTTCCCTTTGAGGTTTGTCAGTCTAACAACCAATTTGTACTTCTTAATCCCTTCACCTTTTTCACCCATCCCCCCAGCCCATCTGGTAACCAACAAAAGTTCTCTGTGTCTATGAGAACGTTTCTGTTCTGCTTGTTCATTTTGTTTGTAGATTCAATTGTCGAAAGATATGTATTCATTGCCATTTTATTGTTCATATGTTTTTATCTTTTTCTTCAAGAAGACCCTTCAACATTTCATATAATAATGGTTTGGTGGTGATAAACTCCTTTAGCTTTTCTTTGTCTGGGAAACTCTTTATGTCCATCGATTCTAAATGACAGCTTTGCAGGATAGAGTAATCTTGGTTGTAGGTTCTTGCTTTTCATCACTGTGAATATTTCTTGCCACTCCCTTCTGGCTTGCAAAGTTTCTTTTGAGAAATCTGCTGACAGTCTTATGGGAACTCCCTTGTAGGTAACTAACTGCTTTTCTCTTGCTGCTTTTAAGATTCTCTCTTTGTCTGAACCTTTTGCATTTTGATGATGATGTGTCTTGGTGTGGCCCTCTTGGGGTTCATCTTGTTTGGGACTCTCTGTGCTTCCTGGACTTGTATGTCTGTTTCCTTCCCCAAGTTAGGGAAGTTTTCTGCCATTATTGTTTCAAATAGGTATTCGATTTCTTGTTCTCTCTCTCCTCCTTCTGGCACCCCCAAGATGCGAATGTTGGCACACCTGAAGTTGTCCCAGAGGCTTCTTACACTATCCTCATTTTTTTGGATTCTTTTTTCTTTTTGCTGCTCTGATTGGGTGTTTTTTGCTTCCTTATATTCCAAATCGATGGTTTTCTTCTTGGCTTTACCTATTCTACTATTGAATCTGTGTAAATTATTCTTTATTTCAGTTAGTGCCTCCTTCATTTCTGACTGGTCCTTTTTTATGCTCTTGAGGCCCTCACTAAGTCCACTGAGGTTCTCACTAAGTCCACTGAGCATCCTTATAAGCAGTGTTTTGAACTCAGCATCTGTTAGGTTGCTTAACTCCATTTCACTTAGTTCTTTTCCTGGAGTTTTGTTCTGTTCTTTCATTTGGGACCTGTTTCTTTGTCTCCTCATTTTGGCTGCCTCCCTGTGTTTGTTTCTATGTATTACTTAGCGAGAGGTATAGGGCTAGCTGAGACCAGATGCTGCTTGTTTGAAGGAATTTAGGAAAAGCTGAAGCAGGATCCAAGACAGACCAATCCTATGGTAAAGCAACTGGCAACAGCTTGGGTGGGCCTGAAAGTTGGGTGGGGCGGGGCCTCAGGGAATCACCAGGGTGGGGCACACAGTGTGTGCCAGGTTGCTGGAGTCCCAGATATGGTGGTGTCTGCTGGCCCAGGGAAGGGCTCACCAAAGGAACAAAAGCCTCTGATAGCACGTCTGTCCAAGAGAAAGCTGCCTCTCCAGCCCTCGCTCCAATGCCAAACAGCTCAGTTCTTCCCCATATGACTCTGGTGCCTTTCAAGCTGCCTCCCCCCACGCTGGAGCCTGGAGGGTGCGAGTCCGAGTAAGTCCGTGCGCGGGCCCTTTAAGAGGAGCTGCTGGGGGCTCCAGCCGCCTGAGCCTCAGTTTCCGCTGGTTTTCCAGCCAGAAGTGATGGGGATTCTCCTCCTGGCACTGGAACCCTGAGCTGGGCGCCTGGTGTGGGACGGGGATCCCTCAGTCCTCAGGGAGGACCTTCCCAGCCGAGGTGTCCTCCTGATTTTTATCCGCCACACGTGGGTGTGGGACCAGCCCGTCCGCCTTCGACCCTCCTACTAGTCTCCATGCGGCTTCTTCTTTAATCTCGTAGTTGTAGGACTTCCATTCAGCTTGATTTCAGGCGGTTTTGAATGATGGTTGTTCTGTAGTTTAGTTGTCACTTTGATGTGGTTGTGGGAGGACGCGATACCGCGTTTACCTGTGCCAACATCTTGACCGGAAGTCCTCTGTGTCTTTCTTTCATTGCCTTATTGGATTGATGTTTTTTCTTTTTTTTTAATCCTCACCCAAGGATGTGTTTTCTTTTTTTCAATCCTCACCCAAGGATATTTTTTCCATTTATCTTCAGATAGAGTGGGAAGGAGGGAGAGAGGGAGGGAGACATCGATGTGAGAGGGGAGGGTCGATCAGTTGCCTCCTGTGTGCACCCCAGCCAGAGGTCGAACCTGCAGCCTTTGGTGTGTGGGACGACATTCCAACCAACAGCCACACCGGCCGGGGCTGGACTGGCTTTTTACATAGTCGATTTCTCCTTTTATTTGGTTAGTATTTACATAGTCTTTTATAATCGTTTTAGTGGTAGAGATTGCTAAAAGGTCCACGACAGCAAAAGTCTAAAGTATTTGCCTCTTTCCTGGACAGTGCAGGGCTCTCAGCGTTTCCAGCCGTGTGGCCCCCACCCCCAGCACACAGCTGTTGTTTCTGTGTTTTAACTCCCTCAGTTGACGTGAGCCTGGCAGGACCTTGGTGTGCTGGGCGTCTGTTTACACCTTGGTTGCTCCTGCCTGTGGTCCTCACTTCTTTTTTGGGATAATTTACCTTCTGCCCGAAGAATGCCAGCATACATCTGCTGGCGACAAGTCTCAACCTTGATTTGTCTGCAGATGGGCTTATTTCACCCTTACTCGGGGAGGACTTGTTCATTAGGTTAGAATTCTGGGCTGGCAGTTACTTCCTCTCAGTACTCTGAACGTGTCTTCCCAGCTGCTGTGTGGAGGAGAGTCTTTTCCTTGGGCTCTGTGAGGGGCCTTGCGGGTCTGCAGCGTGATGTCTGTCACTGGGTCCTCCAGTGCTGCTCTGCCCGTCCTTGTCCTGCAGCCCGGGGCTCTCGCTGCCCTGTCAGATCTCTACTGTTTCTCCGCCACCCTCTTCGTTCTGTGCTGCGTGCTGGATTCTCTTCTGTGTGTTTCAGTTCACCGATTCTTTCTGGTTGTATTTAATGTGCTGTTAAATTCTTCCATTGAATCCTTTTTATTTATTTATCTTTAATTGATTTCAGAGAGAAGAAGGGAGAGGGAGAGAGAGAGAGAGAAACATCTATGAGAGAGAAACCTCAATCGGTTGCCTTCTGCACGCCCCCACATCTATGAGAGAGAAACCTCAATCGGTTGCCTTCTGCACGCCCCCTACTGGGGATCGAGCCTGCAACTTGGGCATGTGCCCTGACCGGGAGTCGAACCAGTAACCTCCTGGTGCCTGGGATGATGCTCAGCCAACTGAGTCACACTGGCTGGACGTCCATTGAATTTTTTTTTAATACTTTTTTTTTTTTTTTTAATCTTCACCCGAGGACATTTTTCCATTTTTGTTCAGATAGAGTGGGAGGGAGAGGAGGGAGAAAAACATCGATGTGAGACAGACACATCGACTGGTTGCCTCCTGCACAACCCCAATCAGGGCCAGGGACAAACCACAACTGAGGTACATGCCTTTGACCGGAATCGAACCCACGATCCGCGGACCGACACTCTAACCGCTGAGCCAAACCGGCCAGGGCTAAAATACGTTCTTACTGGTTTTTTAGAGAGAGAGGAGAAGGGAGAGAGAGACAGAAACATTGATGTGAGAGAAAAATATCCATCACTGTCTCCTGCATGCCCCTCATTGGGGGTCAAGCCTACAACCCAGGCATGTGTCCTGACCGGGACCTCCCAGTCCATGGGATGATACTCAGTCCACTGAGCCACACTGGCCGACCTCCACTGAATTCTTCATTTCCTATAGTTTCTGCTTTTAGAATTTCTTTTTTTACCAACATTCGTAATCTTGTCCTTTATCTCTGTGGGTATATTCACCTCAGTCTGTCTGAGGTCTGCATCTGAAAACCGCAGGCCCTGCGGCCTCCCGCTCTGGGCTGCTGTTTCTCGTTCCTGACCCTGTCATCTCATCTCGTGTTGAGTTGCTTCTGGTTGAAAACTGGATGTCAGCTGTGAAAACTAGTAAATGACGAAAGGCTTAAAGTGATGCCATCTGCTTGTGCCACCACCTCCCCGGGCTTCCCCTCCCGGCTCCTCTGCTGTCTTCCCTGACCCAGCCCTCTCCTTCCAGGTGGACGAGGAGCTGCAGATCAAGGCCTACTACGCAGGCCACGTGCTGGGGGCGGCCATGTTCCAGATCCGAGTGGGCTCGGAGTCGGTGGTGTACACGGTCAGTGGGAGCACAGTCAGAGGGCCCTGGGCGGGGAGAGGAGGCCCTTCCTGAGTGCTGTTCCTCTGCAGGGCGATTACAACATGACCCCGGACCGGCACCTGGGGTGAGTCAGCTGGTGTGTTGGTTTCACCCTGTGAAGCACCCCCTCCCCCCGTGTCAAGGCTGTGTGGGTGCCTGAGCAGCTTCGGTGCCCCAGGTGTCCCATGCGAGGCAGAGTTCCTTCTGTCTCCCCTCAAGTGCCGCCCGTGACGTTCTGCTCTCTGGGCCTGTGCACCTAGGCGTCTCGGGCGGCCTTGGCTGTGAACGGGCTGGGCCCAGTGTGTTGCTCCCAGCCTTGTGGCTGTGTGGACTGCCCACCTCAGGCCATGCCCACTCTGTTCAGAGCCGCCTGGATCGACAAATGCCGCCCCAACCTGCTCATCACAGAGTCCACGTACGCCACAACCATCCGCGACTCCAAGCGCTGTCGGGAGCGAGACTTCCTAAAGAAGGTCCACGAGGCCGTGGAGCGTGGCGGGAAGGTAGCTGACCGAAGCAGGGGCATCAGGCAGGGCTCTGGGCCGTGGGTCAGGGGACAGGTGCTGTGGTTCTGGGCATGGGCGGAGGAAGGCTTGCTGAACATTGAGGGGAAGAGATCTCCCTCTGACCATCTGGAGCACTGCTTTCCCCTCCTGTCTCAGGTCCCAACGAGGGGCTGGCCAGAGCGTCCACCAGGGTCCCTTCTGGATAGATTGTGGCTGGAGGCAGGAGTCTGGGGCAGAATGTGGGTGGGCCTCCAGCTCTCAGGGATGCCTGGCCATGACCTCTCACTGGATGTGGCCTCCAGCCATAGGAGCTGCCAGCAGGGCCCGTCTTCACAGCTGCTCCCTGAGAAGGTGGCCACAGGGAGCCACTGCCCAGCCCTGTGCTCACATGTGGGCTTGACCTGGTGGGTCGTGTGGCCAGGGGCTCCCACCCATGCTGGCCTTGGCCCCCGCCCCGCAGGTGTTGATCCCCGTGTTCGCGCTGGGCCGTGCTCAGGAGCTCTGCATCCTGCTGGAGACCTTCTGGTATGTGCAGCCAGGACGGCTGCTGGGAGCCTAGGCCTGCGTGGGTGGTAGAGCAGGATGCCCGCTGGCTGTGGGGGCGCCACCCGAGCCTGGAGGCCTGTGACGGTGCACAGGCACCCTTCTGCACTGACGCCTCCACACACGTCAGCCCCAATGCTTTCTCGGGGGAAGCAGGCTGAGGGCACTGGCGTGAACCAGGCCACTGGCACGGGAGTGGCACAGCTGGCCCAGCCCTCGCGGCTCCTCCACAGCGCCCCCCACTGTCCACAGGGAGCGCATGAACCTGAAGGCCCCCATCTACTTCTCCACGGGCCTGACAGAGAAGGCCAACCACTACTACAAGCTGTTCATCACCTGGACCAACCAGAAGATCCGCAAGACCTTCGTCCAGAGGAACATGTTTGAGTTCAAGCACATCAAGGCCTTCGACAGGGCTTTTGCTGACAACCCGGGTCCGATGGTGAGGCCCGGCCTCGAGGGTGGGCCTGGCCATCTGTGTTGCATCCAAGATATGCCACAGGCTGGGGCTGGGGCACTGGCCCGCACCGACTGTCCACGTGTGTGTTCTCCTGCTTGTCCGGGGCCTGCCAGGGGTCCCTGCCTGCAGTCTCCTGGGGTGGGAGGGCGTGTGGTGGGTGCAGAAGAAGGCTCTGATGGCGGGGGAGGGGTCAGGCCTGCTGCAGGCATGGTGTGGGCTGCCCTGACTGCTCCCATGGCCACCCCAGGTCGTGTTTGCCACACCAGGGATGCTGCACGCTGGCCAGTCCCTGCAGATCTTCCGGAAGTGGGCAGGGAACGAGAAGAACATGGTGAGGGGCCTGGGTCCCAGGGTGGCTCCTTGGAGGGCTTGTGAGGTTGGGCAGAGGTGGAGAGTAGGGGTTCCCCCTGTCTTGGGGACACTGCTGCTGTCAGGAGGGGACTCAGTACCCTGGGGCCCGGTGTCCAACCCAGACAGCTGATTGTCACTGTGTCTTTGCCTGTCTGTACCAGTCAGAACTCCCCTCCTGAGCAGGGGTCATGGTGGTCAGGCCTGGACAGGCTTGAGCTGAGACCCCTGAGCCTGTCTGAGTCTGCAGCAGGGCTGGCAGGGGGAGCCAGCAAGGGGAAGAGGCCTCTGCCCAGGGTTCAGGGGAGCAGAAAGGTGGGGTGGGGGTGTCTCAAGGGGAAGTCCTGAGGCAGGAGGTGGGAGGCCATGTAGGTGGTCACCAGCTATGTTCTTTTCTGCCCCACAGGTCATCATGCCTGGCTACTGTGTGCAGGGGACCGTGGGCCACAAGATCCTCAGTGGGCAGCGCAAGCTGGAGATGGAGGGGCGGCAAGTGGTGAGCGCCACCGTCCCCCAGCTCCTCAGGCCCCTCTCGGGTGGACGGTGATAACCCCTGCACTCTGCCGCTGCAGCTGGAGATCCGGATGCAGGTGGAGTACATGTCCTTCAGTGCCCACGCGGATGCCAAGGGCATCATGCAGCTGGTGGGCCAGGCAGAGCCCGAGAGCGTGCTGCTGGTGCATGGCGAGGCCAAGAAGATGGAGTTCCTGAAGCAGAAGATTGAGCAGGAGTTCCGTAGGCAGCCTGGGCAGGGTGGGGTGGGCTCGGCCAGTGCAGGGGGTGCAGACAGCGTCCACCCACAGGGTCACTGAGGCAGGACTGGCCCACCCTACTGATGCTCTCTCTGCCCCTTGGCCAGGGGTCAATTGCTACATGCCGGCCAACGGTGAGACGGTGACGCTACCCACAAGCCCCAGCATCCCCGTGGGCATCTCGCTGGGGCTGCTGAAGCGGGAAATGGCACAGGGTACGTGGGGCAGGCATGCCGGGCTGGGTGGAGCCGGGCAGGGCAGGCGGACCCCACTGACCGCTCGGATCTCTCTTCTCCTCTGTAGGGCTGCTCCCTGATGCCAAAAAGCCCCGGCTCCTCCACGGCACCCTGATCATGAAGGACAGTGTGAGTGTGCACAGGAGTCCCCGTGGTAGGGCGGGGTGAGGGCTCCTGCGCCCCTGACTTGCCCCTGCCCGCAGAACTTCCGGCTGGTGTCCTCAGAGCAGGCCCTCAAGGAGCTGGGCCTGGCCGAGCACCAGCTGCGCTTCACCTGCCGCGTGCACCTGCACGACACACGCAAGGAGCAGGAGACGGCCATGCGCGTCTACAGCCACCTGAAGAGGTGGGCAGCCTGGCCCCGCTGGCCCTGGGGTGGGGTGCAGTCAGGAGGTGGGGTCTCACCAGGTCTCCCTGCAGCCTCCTCAAGGACCACTGCGTGCAGCACCTCCCCGACGGCTCTGTGACCGTGGAGTCCATCCTCATCCAGGCCACCGCCCATTCAGAGGACCCGGGCACCAAGGTGTTGCTGGTCTCTTGGACCTACCAGGTATGTAGCAGGACCCAGGAGGGCTTAACCTGGCAGTGGGTCAGGACAGGTGGGGTCACCCCATCACCCTGGGCCAGCTGGGTGGGGTGGTTGGGGAAGATGGGACAGCCACCTCTGGTGTCCCGTTGTAGGACGAAGAGCTGGGAAGCTACCTCACGTCTCTGCTCAAGAAGGGTCTGCCCCCGGCCCCCAGCGGAGGCAGCTGACCGCTAGCAGGCTGTCCTGCCCTTCCTTTGCCCAGCCACAGGGACCTGGGCTTCTGCCAGTGTCTGTGCCCTGGCCTTCCCTCTGCGGATGTGGAACCCGCAGCTGGCCGCAGCCCTCATGTTTGGGGACACCAGTACCACATCTGCCCAAGTGGCCGTTTTTAGTGAAGAAATAAATAATCCTAGAGAACTCTTCGTGTTTTATTTTTACTTCTGGGCCTGGGATGTTAACCTCCAGTGAGAGTAGAGTAGAACTGAAGGCTGCTTGCGTCTCCATCTTGGTACTCACACCTGTCTCCGGTGTCTGCCCCAGGGCAGCCCGCCCGGAGCAGACGGGCACCCAGGGAGGTGGGGACTCGCAGAATCAGGAGGCCTGCTGCGGCCCCAGGCAGCCAGGGTGGTCATCTGACTTCCGTGGACCCCACAGACCACGTGAGGCCAGAGCTTTGGGATCACTGGAGGCAAGGCCTGTGGACAGACAATAGGTCAGCTTGGGGGTAGGGGGTTCTTTGCAGAAGCTGGGGAGCTCTCCCTCTCAGCCTCCCTCCCCCAATGGGAACTCGTGGTGTGTGGGTTGAGGGGGCTCTGGCCCTGAGGGACACAGGCACCTTACTCCAAGCCCCCTGCTTTTGGGCCACTGATCTCTGGTCTGAAGTCTTCTGGCTGACCTGGGGCTCCCCTGGTCCCTGGTCCCTGGCTTTCCTGCTGGGCACAGGCTGGACTCTCGGCTGCTAGAATGACAGGGGAGGGCTGTGACCACACTGCCACCAAGGGCTCCTTCTCCAGCAAGGACCCAGCCTGGAGTGGGGGTCAGTCAGTGGAGTGCAGGCAGAGACCTTCCGAGGCCACCTCTTACCAAAGTCCCCAAGGCCCCCATATAGCACCGACTTCAGGAACAAGCCATGGGCTGGGGCCACACGTGTCTGGTGCCTGCCCAGGGGGTCCCGGCTCTCAAGAATCATCTTCACCTGAGTAGGTGTCAAAGCCCCCAGCCCCACGGCCACCAGGATCGCTGTCATCCTCCGAACCTGAAACCAAAGGCTGAGACTAGCACCGTGGCCCAAGCTGCCCCTGCCCCCCTCCCCCGCAGGGCTCCAGAACAGCCCACCTGTCTGTACAGGAAGGACTGGCTCTCAAACTCCAGGCTCCAGAACTGCAACCTTCCGGGGACACAGGCACCTGTGATGTCTGCGCCATAGGGCAACCCAGCCCAGTCTGGCCTCAGACAAGGGAAATGGGCTGGGCAGGGGGCCCAGAAAGACTGGCACCCACCCTCTCCACCCCAGGGGCCTCCACTGACACCCCCACCTCTAAGGGAAACCAGTAGGGAGGAGATTTAAAACCAGACAACTTTCACTTGTGAGAGGGAGGTGTAGCAGAGCCTTCCGGGGGCCTTGCTGTGGGGATGGGGCCCTGATATTGGCTCAGGGGCAGCTCATCTGCTAGAGACCCAAGCCTCGGGCTGGGGCTCTGTGGCGAGTCTAAGGCTGACTGCAAGACTCCCTCCTCCCGTCAGTGCTGGGTCAGCAGCTGCTGTGTGGCTGAAGGCCCCCGGGACAGTGCTGGGGGCAGTGGAACCAACCCTGTCAGGCTGGGCCGGAACCACTGGCCTGGTGCTTCCCCAAGAACTTTTCAGCAAGTTCCCAAGATCCATCCATCTCTGGGCAGGGCTGGGAGCCCTCAGAGAAAGGCAGCATTCTCTGTCCTCTTTCCCAGCTGAAGGTTCATGGGCACTGTCCAAATGCCCAGCATGCCCCCAACAGGTGTCCAGGACGTCCTGCCTGTGCACTGCCCTCACCAAATCCACCCACCACGACCTCCAGACCAGCATGCAGACGGCCTCTCCTCACCTGCACTCCTGAGGGAGGACAAAGGGGCTGGCTGGGTGGGAAGACACTGAGGCTCTACGCAGTGTGCGCACCGGGCTCGTGGACGGGCTGCCGGCAGACTGGAAGGCGCTGAAATCGTGTGTCCCCAGGAGGTGTTGGGCAGCCTCCTGCATGGCAGCCACTTCCAAATGGCTGCAGGGAGCCAGGGTGAGTGGTCAGGAGGAAGTGGCTAGCCAGGTGGGCCTGGCAACACCCCACTCCCACTCACTGTCACACCCACCCACGCTCACTCTGCCGGAAGTGCCCAGCATCGGTTTCGTTCAAACACAGGCAGCTGGTCAGGCCGGGTGCAGCCCGTGGCCAGGCGGTACAGGTAGGTCCTGGATGTGGCAGAGTATCGGGCATGGAAGTCACTGGGCACACGGAAGGCCTGCAGGACCCTGTGGGGGTAAGATTAGACACACCAGAGAAATGACCCCTCCCTTGCCACACACACGTGTCCCCTTGGTATCTTCCCTGTAACTCCCAAAACGTTTTGTCCAGACACAAAACCCTTCCTGACCTCTGCCTGCCCCCACAGTGGATGAGTGGCTTAGAGCAGAGGGTGCTCACCGGATGTCGGGGTGCCGCAGGTGGCGGTTCAGGGCCTCTGTCAGGACCTTGGGGGGAAAGGGCGGCTGGCCCGAGCGGCGCTGGACGTCCAGGTGCGCCGCATTGCTCAGGGCGTGGACCCCAGCGTCCGTGCGGCTGGAGATGACGACCTTGACCGGCACGACCGACTTCAGCCTCTCCGCGGCCTCCTGCGGGGACAGGGCGGACACCATGCTCCCACGGGCACCGGCTCCCGTCCGCCCCGCCCGGGGCGCCCTGCTCCGTCCCGGGCCCCGAGCCGGCGGAGCTCACCTCCAGGTAGTTCTGGACCCCGACGGCGCGCTGGGCGCCCCTGACCGCCGCGACCCCGCTGTGGGCAGAGGCGGGCGCAGGTCAGCGGGCAGAGGCCGCCCGGCCCCCCCCACGCGGCCAGCACGGCCACTCCGTCCCCCGTGTCGCCCCGGGCCGGACTGCAGGTCCTCAGCAGAGCTCCCGCCCTCCCCTCGCGCGCCAGCCGCCCTCAGCGACCAGCTGCGGGGCTTCCCGCGGCGCCGCGCTGCGCGTTGGGGTCGCGGGCACGGGGGACGTCGGGGAGCGTACTTAAAGTCGGTGCCCAAGTACTGGAAGTACACGAGGTAGCGCGCCCGCACCGAGCCCGAGCCCGAGCCCATGGCTGGGCCGGACCGGACCGAGAGGTACCCAGGAGTGCGGGGGCCGCACGTGGGCGCTGCGCGTGCGCAGTCCAGCCCAGCCCCGGTCCCTCCCGCGCCTGCGCTTTGCGTTCGCCCCGCCTTGGCCGCGGCACACCCGCCCCACGGCCGCTCAGGGCGGGGGGAGCGGAGGCGGGGTCAGACTTAGGGAGTGGGTGCAATGTGCGGCTCGCTGGGGAGCGCGTGGGCCCGACCCGGCAGCGGCGTCCCGGGAGACGCTCTCAGCCGCGCTCCGACTCGCACCCCACTCGTCATGCACTCATTCACCGCCCCCTCCCCACCCACTCATTAGCTCCCCATTCTCGCGGAGCGTGTCCTTCCGCCACGTTCCGGCCTAGCGGGTTTTGCAAACGCCCCTAGTTGCGCAACGGCCGAATCGCTGGAGAGGGCGGGGTCCGTGCCCTCCCCGCACCCCGCGTCCCGCGGCCCGGCCGACGGCTCCCGACTCCCCACTGTTGCTGAATCCGCTTTCCTTCCCGACCCGCAGTGGCCCGGGAACGAGGAGGGGCGGCACGTCGGGGCGTCCGGGCCGGAGCCGGGCGTGCCCGAGGCCGCAGGAAGGGGCGTTTGGCGACGCTCCCCGGCAGTGACAGCGGGCGGCGCCCGCGGGCCGCGAACTTTGGCGACGCTCCCCGGCGGTGACAGCGGGCGGCGCCCGCGCGCTGCGGACTTTGGTGACGCTCCCCGGCGGTGACAGGCGGGGCGGGGCGGCGGCGCAGCGGCCTCATTCCGGGGCGGGCGGGCGCCGAGCCGGCGCGGGCGGGCGGACAGCGGGCCGGGCCGAGGATGCCGCTCTGGGCGCCGCGGTCCTCGTGCCAGTGAGCGCCGCGCGCCGCAGCCATGACGGTGGAGTTCGAGGAGTGCATCAAGGACTCGCCGCGCTTCAGGTGCGCCCTCGAGGCGCGCCCTTTGTGGTCGCCGCCCCCTCGGGGCACCCGGGGCTGCCGGGGGATGGGCGTGGGGCGGGGGCGTCGGTGCCCCCTTTGTGCCCGGCGCGGAAGCCGGTGACGGGAGCCGGGGGACCCCGCCTCGGACAAAGCCCGCAGCGCCCCGGGACGAGGACACGGAACAAAAGATGCCCCTGGTGCGGGTCACCTCGCACGGAGGGCGCGCGCGTGGGGGCGGGGCTGCGCCAGCGGCCACCTCTCCGTGGGAGTGCCCACCCCGCTTTGTGTCTGCACCTTCGTGCTGGCCACCTGCACAGGCTGCGACCCTCCCCGGCCCTGCGGTCCCGCCCTGGCCAGGGCTGCCTGGGGCGTGGGGCGGCTGTCCCTGCGCCCTGTCGTGGGCCGTGCACCCCAGCCGTGCATGGGGACCGGCAGCTGGAGCCACGTGTCGGGCCTGGGGCTGGCCGCTTGACAGCGGTGACCTCGGGTCCTGGAGGGTGGGGGCTGGGCTGAGCAGACTGGCTTGGAGGGTCTGGGCTGTGGCCCGCCCTGGGTTTGTGTGTTTGGTGCGTTCTCGGAGTGCGGGCACGCTCACCCATGTGCACCACACGGTCACCATGTGTGCACGCCCGCCTTCACCCCGCACCTCTGTGTGCAAGATGCACACGTGGGAGATAGGTCTGTCTGCACCCTGTCCTGAGGTGCCAGACCCTGGATGTGAATGTGTGGGTGAGCTGCACCCCTGTGCTGGCACGTTGGATACATGTGTGTAGACTAGTACTGGGTGCATGCACGCTTGTCATGTGTCATTTCTTGATGTGGACACAGACTGTTTATCATGCTGGTGGGAGTGTTGGCACTAAACACACGTTAGTGTGTTCATATGTATCTCAGCACTGGGACACAGGTCTCTGTCCACGTGACTGTGTGCACGGTGCCACTACATGCATGCACATGGGATGGCACAGGAGTATATTTACTGTGTCTCTGTGCACATGGTCGTGTGTGGTGTGCGTGCTGTGTCTCTGGAGTGTGCCAACAAGAGGGCCTGTGTGTGCGTGCACCAATGGGGCTCAGCCCCCTGGAGCCAGCCTCTTGCACAACCGCCTCACAAGGGAGGCTGGAGATGAGGGGTCTGGTTGGCCCAGAGGGTGGCTCTAGGCCCTGAGCAGAGGGGTGGGGGGGCAACCCTCTCTGTTGGCCCATCCTGTTACTGATTGAGAGAGGGGGTGTGAGCAACTCAGGCGCTCATGATCCTGGGCCCCCACCTCTGCCCACTGTCCTCCAGGACCCAGCCTGTGGAGGGAGGTGCCTTGCTCTGGCCCCTCCAAAGAACCTCGTGCTCTTCCTCCCCTTTCCTGGAAGGGTCCAGGTCCACCTTGCCTGGTCAGTTCTGGGGCCCCAGCACCCTATTCACCTCCAGGCCTTCCCTCCCGCACCAGCCTGTTCTTCCTGTGGCACCCGAGGTGGGTGCGGTGGCTTTGCTGTGGTTCTTCTGGCAGGGAGGGGCTGTCCCCAGAAAGTGCCCAGCCAGGCCTGGGGGAGGGGCTCAGTGGATTCACTGGGACCCTGGGCC
Source organism: Tadarida brasiliensis (assembly GCA_030848825.1). Classification (NCBI taxonomy): domain Eukaryota; kingdom Metazoa; phylum Chordata; class Mammalia; order Chiroptera; family Molossidae; genus Tadarida; species Tadarida brasiliensis. The sequence goes on along the minus strand of CM061264.1, from coordinate 383,385 downwards.
ACAGAAGCCTCGCTCTGGGTTTCAGGTTGGGCTGCGGTTTAATGGGTGTGTGAGGCCATCCTGAGGTCCCCCTGTCTACTCAGCTTCTAGTGCAGCTGAGGATGTAACCCGGGCTTCCTAGAGGTTGGCCTGGGCCGGCAGGTCAGGGTGGGGCAGGCCAGGAGGATGTGGTCAGTGATGTGGGGCCATGTGACCCCAGCCCTGGGAAGGGGGAACCTGCCTGTGTGCTCTTGGCTTGGGGAGAGCCCTACAGCTCTCATGCATGTGGTTGAGGGGTCCAGACTCTTCCCAGACAGGCCTGGGGCCTCCACCCACCCTTGGTTCTTGGTGCCCCCTCCCTTGGGTGGGGCTTCAGGCCCTGAGTCATGGCTTTGGTGGGGGAACCAGCCTCTCCCTCCTCCCCTTTCTCCAAGCTGCTGAAGAAATCCTGGAGGGAGAGCAGGAGAGGAGGCCTCTGGTCCTCAGGGGCTAGGGAGGGAGAGCTGGCACATTGGCTCCTGACGCAGCCCCACCCTTGCTGCGCTCCAGGGACCAGGTGCCCAGGCCCAAGGGTGGCAGCTGTCCGTGCAGCTGCCCAGGGACCTGGGGTGACTGGGCTCCAGGGCCATGTCTCCCTCTGCAGCACCCTCTTTTGGGTGGGGGGTTCTTCCCTGCCTTGGGACCCTGTGAGGGAGACAGGAGAGGCTACAGCAGAGGTCAGGGTCCCTGGGGTCCCAGCCTTCTGCAGTCAGCCACACAAACCTCAGGCCAGGCCACACCTCCAGGCAGTTTGGAAGGGCAGTCCTGGGTGGGCTTTGGAGCACCCTGCGGGGGCCAGGCCACCTCCAGTACAAGTGGACAACCTTTCTAACTCCTCTCCACTCCACAATGGAGTCCGGTGAGCCTCCTGAAGGAATGTCCTGCCAGGTGGCTGGTGGGGACCCTACAAGGTCCCTGGGACCACCCCCTAGCTCCTAATGGAGGTCATTCTGAGCTACACTCCCCCATGAGGGACCAGGTCCTACCCCCCAGGCCTTGGGAAATCCTGGAACACGCCCCTCCCCCTGCCCTCCTCTCCCCTCTGCTTGACCCCGCCCAAGGCCTGTCTCAGGAGGCCTGCCTCCCGCCCCTGGCCTGAGCCCCATTCTCCTGGTCCCTAGACCCTAGGAGGCCAGATGGGCCCAGCTCACCAGCTGAGAGGGTAGGGGGGCAGTGGGATACTGGCCTGATTTTCCTATTTCCTGTTCCCGGAGCAGGGGGGGGGGGTGTCACGTGCCCGATCCATCTGCCTCTGCCTTCCGGGGATTCTCCTGTCCGTGGCTTCTCCGGTGATGTCATGTGTTAACTCTCCCCTCCCCGAGGTAGTGCATTGTCAGGCTGCCCCGAAGGCGTGGGCTTCTCGGAAACCTGACCCACCTCTCTCTCCCTGCAGATGGTGCCAGTCTGTGTTTTGAGGCTGGGGGAGTCTGAGGTCTCATGGGGCCTAGGGAACCAGGGGGATCGGGCGCCCGTGCTTTGGGCTCTGGCTGAGACAAGTTTGCTGCAGGGGCCACCAGGCTGGGGTGGGGGTCCAGTCGGGGTCTGTGGTCAACTCTGGGCCCTGGGGCTGGGCAGGGGTAGCTGGCTGGCCTTGTCCCCACCCTGAGTGTGCACCTGTGCTGGGGTTTCAGCCCTTTCTTCTGTCCTCAGACTTGTCTGACCTCTACTTGGGGCCACAGCAGCCTGACCCCAGATGGGGCGGCCCATGCCCTTGGGCCTCTTTCTGCTTGGGGGTGGGGTGGGTGCTGGGCAGCTCAAAGTCAGCTGGATCTGGGTCCCCTCCTGCCTTCTCCTCCCGGCGGCAGCTTCTCCCAGCTTCCATTTCCTGGCTTGTCTGAGGGCCATGGGGCCGAGGGTCAGCCGACAGCAGCAAGCAGCCATCGGCCCAACAGCACCCTTGGGAAGGCACACGGGGAGGTGAAGACCCAGCCTGACACGTGGTGAGGGCAGCTGGCTGCAGGCTGACCCCTGGCCGACCTGTTCCCCTTGCAGGGCGACTATTGATGAGGTGGAGACAGATGTGGTCGAGATCGAGGCCAAACTGGACAAGGTGAGGGGCTGGGGAGCACAGGAGTCCAGGGCTGTCCCTCCCCCCACACCCAGCCACCAGTCTGTGTGAGCCGACGTGTGGTGCGCGTGGGGTGTGTAGCCCGTGTGCTATGCACAGGATGTGGTTGTGGGACCACCCCGCTGCGCCTGCCTTGCCTGTCCCATTGCACACAGGGCACCCATGTGTCCGCCCCGCGTCTCCCATCAGGTGGGGGTGGGCCTTGCTAGTGCGTTTCCTCCAGTGTGTCCTCAGGGCCAGAGATAGCTGCTGGGAGGCTGTGCCTTTGAGTGGCCAGGTTAGGGGGCCACAGGGGGCTGGGGAAGGAAGGAAGGGTAGCACCCCTGAGCCCCCTGGGCCAGAACCACATGCTCACCCCAGCCCTGGGTTTTCTGCTCCCACCTCCTGCTCTGCAGCGGAGGCCCGGGGGCACCAGGCTGCCCTAGCACCCGGTGAGCTCGGGATGAGGGCGGGCAGTGGTCCCTCCCCAGCCTGGGGCTGCTCAGGGCAGCTGTGTTCTGGGCACCGCTGGGCCCTGAGCTTCGTTCTGCTGCCCCAGCCTCTTGGTGGTGGTGAGGGCTGGCAGAGGCAGGGGGCCTGAGTGTCCCTCCCCCGACCTGTCCGCAGCTGGTCAAGCTGTGCAGCGGCATGATCGAGGCCGGCAAGGCCTACGTCACAACCAACAGGCTCTTTGTGAGCGGCGTCCGAGACCTGTCTCAGCAATGCCAGGGTGACACCGTCATCTCGGTGAGGGGGCAGCTGACCTCTGACAGGGGCAGGCATGGGCAGGCAGCCCCTTGAGGGTGCCCAGGCCCTGGGAGCAGGTGGGCATCTGTGCTGGGTGGCGGGGGTGGTTCTGTGGCCTGTCGCCGGGAAGGTGCTGGCCACTCAGGGGCCATGGCTGTCCCAGCTGAGTGAGGGGTCTCCCTACCCTGCCCCCCAGGAATGTCTGCAGAGGTTTGGAGACAGCCTGCAGGAGATGGTCAACTACCATATGGTAAGCCCTGCCAGGGTAGGGTGATGTGTGTGCGGGCCCATCCAAGGGCACCTCTGAGGGAGCTGAGCTGGCGGGCGGGCTGGCTGTGGGAGAGGCCGTGTTTCAGTGTCTCCAGTCTGTGGGGTGGGGGATGTCACGGGGCTCTTTGCTGTGTTCCGGGTGAGGGTCAGATAGTGGGGCGGGCGGGGGAGACGGCAACACAGCCCAGGACTGAGGGCAGCGGGGTGTCGGCGGGAGACGCCTTGGAGTTTTATCCAGGGCTCCCCAACCAGGCAGGAGTCTCCAGCCAGGCAGCAGAAGCATCTCCCAGGCTGACCCCGCGGCCTCTGGATGACCCCAGTCTCTGGATGACTCTGACCGCACTGCTGTCCGGACTGGGGCTGGGTGACCTCGAACCCTTGGGGACACAGAGCACGGACACAGAGCGGGGCCTGAGGCACACGTGGTGGTTGGACAGTGGCCTGGGAACCAGAGCCCCAGACTAAACAAGGGCCCCACCCCCCGCAGGGGAAGTTCAGAAATAAACCAGCTCAGAACAGCTCGTCCTGCCCTGTCTGTCTGCCTGCTTCCAAACAGGCCCCCCACGTGGGTGGGTCTGATTCTGGGTCCCCTAAGTGCTGTGGGGAGCCCTCCAGCTCCCAACACCACCTACCCCTGCTCCCAGGCCAGGTCCCTGGGGAGCTCCGGCTCTGACCCAGTCCCTCCTACTGCAGGGTGGTTACCCTTGAGGTGGCACCCCAGGGCCAGGAGGTGGTGGGTGTCACCAGGTGCCCTGTGTGTGCCTGCACTGTCCAGCCTGTGTTCTGTGGGGCCATAGGAGGGGGCCCGCGGGGACAGCTTTGGCTCCTAGTCTGGCCTAGAGCCAGGAGGGGAGATGGGCAGGTGGTCACAGCTGTCGCCTCTGGGCACCAGTCCAGGCCTGGGGCCCACCCACTCCCCTGGACCCCGTGAGGCTGGCTCTGTGGGGGTGACCAGCTGGGGCCCAGGCTGGGTGGGGCTTCTCCCTGGTTCTCACCTGGGAGGGACAGGGACCTGGCCCCTGGGGTCATGTAGGGACAGACCACTCACACCCCACTGTCCCTCGGTGCCCAGATCCTGTTTGACCAGGCCCAGAGGTCCGTGCGGCAGCAGCTCCACAACTTCATCAAGGAGTGAGTGGCCGAGGCCCCAGCCCCGAAGGGAGGTCTTTCCCAGCCTGGGAGGGGTCAGTGGAAACGTCTGTGCTGGAGTGGGGAGCAGACCTGCTGTGTTCGATCTGGGGGGTCCTGGGGCCTGCTCAGGAGGGGCCTCGGCCCAAGGCCTCAAGGCTCTGGGTGGGGGTGTCAGCAAGGGCAAAAGGCTTGGAGGGGGGTCAGGGCTGGAGGGCAGGATGCGGGCCTCAGGCGAGGCGTGAGGTCTATGGAGGGAGTCAGGTGGTGGTGGGAGGAGGTGAGGTCTTGGGGGGGTCTGAGCTCGGCACCTCTGTGTGCATTTGGGGTGCCTGTGGGACCCTTGAGTGATGCCACGTTGAAGTTGGGTGCATGAGTCTGGAATCTGGGTTGAAGCTGGGGGTCACCCCAGGCTGGACCAACCCTGGGAGTGAGGTGGTGAAGGGCCAGGGTGGGCCCCAGATCAGGGAAGGGGGCTGGGAGGAGGAGAAAGGGGTTCCGTGGAGTGTGGGCAGGGAGGCACGCAAGGGAGGCCCTGCCCAGAAGCTCAGTGTGGCTGGAGCGTTGGGAGGGCGTTTTATGAAGGGGGAGACCCCATGTTGCCCCTCCTGGGAGCCTCTGACCCAACCCCGCCGCCCCAGGGATGTGCGGAAGTTCAAGGAGACCAAGAAGCAGTTTGACAAAGTGCGAGAAGACCTGGAGCTGTCCCTGGTGAGGAACGCCCAGGCCCCGAGGCACCGGCCCCACGAGGTGGAGGAGGCCACAGGTGCCCTGACCCTCACCCGAAAGTGCTTCCGCCACCTGGCGCTAGACTATGTGCTCCAGGTCAGCAGCTGGGCATGGCGGGGTCGGGTCCTGGAGGGGGTGGGAGGTGTTCCTATGTTCCTGCAGACAGAGCTGATGTCTGGAGAGGCACCTCTGGCTGGAGAATCCATGTCAGATCTTAGGAAGGGACATGGTGGGGGGCAGCCAAAGGCCCAGAGGTGGGGATGGGCTGGGATAAGCCACGGGCTGCAGGCTGCAGGGTGGAGACCTGGGAGACCTTGCTGAGGGTGGGCTTGGAGGGCCTTGGAGCAGGGATGATAATTCCTGACCTCGCCCATGGGAGGGACCCAACGAGCTGACGTGGGAAGGACTCCTGGACATGGGAGGATGGGGTTGGTCCAAGCGCAGGGCTCTGAAGGTGAGCTGGGGGCCTCAGGGGACCACCAGCAGCCCAAGTGGCCTCTGTGACAAGGTGCAGGCCATGGGCTACCTCGACCCCAACACCCTTACCCTGTTCACTCCTCCCCTGCCAGATCAATGTCCTCCAGGCCAAGAAGAAGTTTGAGATCTTGGACTCTGTGAGTGCCCTGTGAGGGGCGGGCGGGGGTACTGCACCGGAGTGCAGGTGTGTGCCGCAGGGTGCCAGGTGTGGGTGGCCTCACGGCATCTCCCTCTGCAGATGCTGTCCTTCATGCATGCCCAGTACAGCTTCTTCCAGCAGGGCTACAGCCTGCTGCACCAGCTGGACCCCTACATGAAGAAGCTGGCGGCCGAGGTGAGCCTGCAGGGAGGGAGGGACCCGGGCCAGGGTCTCGGGGGAGTGGGTCCTTTCTTCCCTGACACCCCTTCCCACAGCTGGACCAGCTGGTGATCGACTCAGCAGTGGAGAAGCGGGAGATGGAGCACAGACATGCTGCCATCCAGCAGCGGGTGAGCCCCGACCTCCCTGCACGGGGGCACCCCCAGAGGCCACCCCTCCATACCGCTGACCTGGGAGGCCCCTGGCACATACACATGCTCCGTCCCTTCCCCCAGGCCTGCCCACTCTGTGGGGTCCCCATGCTTAGGGGCCTCAACATGATGGAGCAGGAGGGGCGGGGTGGCCCTGTGGTTCCTTGGGGGGCCAGGGCAGGGGTGGGCAGGCGGCCAGCCCCCTCAGTGCAGGATGCTGAGGCCTTCCTTCAGGGCCAGTGGTAGTCTCTGGGGCCTCCTGCTTTGGTCACCTGCTAGACTGTGGCCCCCACAGTGCCCAGGGTGGGGGTGGCTGCAGCTGGAGCGACTGTTCCAGATCACTGCCAGCCTGGACAGGTGGGGGCTGGGGTGGGGCTGTGATTCACTGGAGTTCTCTGTCTCCTCCCACCCCTTCTGCTCGGCCCAGACACTGCTGCAGGTGAGTGGGCATCCACCCCAGGGGGAGGGCGTTAGGGGAGGGCCAGAGGGGCGGGGCGTCTGCCCTCCCTCACCCGAGGCACTTCAGCACCAAGGACACTTCCCAGACACCTGCGGGCACTTCCCTGGGAGCGGTGGCTGGCACCAGTGAGGACTCCAGCTGAGCCGGGGTGCATCCCCTGGGAGTGGCAGCAGCTGTCCCTTCTGTCCCCGCTCAGCCAGGGAGGCAGGTGGCTGGGCCTCCTCTCCCACTGCTGAGCACACAGGACAACACTCAGTGTCCCCGCCTGGTGAATGGAGCTCTGTCAGGCAGGGAGCAGGCCCAGCTGGCCGCATGAATGAGGGGCTCGGGATGGGGGAGGCAGCTTCCTTCCTGATCCCAGAGCTGTTTCTGCCAGGCTGGGGTGGGGGGGGAGCCTGGGCTCTGGAGCCCCAGTGGTGTGTGAGGCAACTGCCCCAGGGGCGTTTGGGCAGGGGCCTTGCTCAGGTCCGGGGTGGGCATTCACTGGGGGCCCGGCTCCGGCTCCCCAGGACTTCTCCTACGATGAGCCCAAAGCGGAGTTCGATGTGGACGCGCCCAGCGGCGTGGTGATGGAGGGCTACCTCTTCAAGAGGGCCAGCAACGCCTTCAAGACATGGAACCGGTGAGAGCAGGCCTTCTCGGGGGCAGGCAGTGGGGCGACCCTGCGGCCGGCCCTGCCTGACCCCTCCTGGCCCGTCCACCCGCCCAGGCGCTGGTTCTCCATCCAGAACAGCCAGCTGGTCTACCAGAAGAAGCTGAAGGTACGTGCAGGGCCCCTGCCCACCTGGGCCCCGGGGTGGGCCGAGGACAGTGATGCGCATGACGGTCTGAGTGGTCAGGGGACAGAGAGCACTTGGGTGCCGGGCGGGCAGTGAGGCGGAGCAGCGGGCGGGCGGTCAGGGCTGGGTGCTGAGGGCGAGGCGCCGTGTGCTGCCTGCAGGATGCGCTGACCGTGGTGGTGGACGACCTTCGCCTGTGCTCCGTGAAGCCGTGCGAGGACACCGAGCGGAGGTTCTGCTTTGAGGTCGTGTCACCGGCCAAGTGAGGAAGCCCAGCCGGCGGGGTCAGGGCGGGGCCCCCGCCTGCCCGGCCTGATGTCCCCTCCCCCCAGGAGCTGCATGCTGCAGGCCGACTCCGAGAAGCTCCGGCAGGCCTGGGTCCAAGCCGTGCAAGCCAGCATCGCGTCCGCCTACCGGGAGAGCCCGGACAGCTGCTACAGCGAGGTGGGGCCCTGCCGGCTGCGCCGCGTGTGCACACGGCCCCTGAAGGCTGCATGCACGTGTGTGTGGGCAGTGCACGCGTGCACATGCATGTATGTGCCTTGTGGGTGTGAGTGCCTGCCTGCACACCTGTGTGCACCGGCTCTGCTTCGGGGTCCTAGCCTGCGCTGGCACCTCTGGCCGGGGAGGAGGAGGGGGCCTGCCGGGGAAGGCGAGGCTGGCGCTCCTGAAGGGCTGAGTGGCCCCTCGCCGTCCCCAGAGGCTGGACCGCACGGCGTCCCCATCCACAAGCAGCATCGACTCTGCCACGGACTCGCGGGAGCGCGGCGCCAAGGGCGAGAGCGTGCTTCAGCGCGTGCAGGGTGTGGCTGGCAACGGCCAGTGTGGCGACTGTGGCCAGCCGGACCCCCGCTGGGCCAGCATCAACCTGGGCGTGCTGCTCTGCATCGAGTGCTCGGGCATCCACAGGTGGGCCCGTGGGTGGGTGGGTGGGCGGGGGCGCCAGGCCGAGCCAGCCCCACTCACCCGTGCCTCCCCGCTGTCCAGGAGCCTGGGTGTCCACTGCTCCAAGGTGCGGTCCCTGACCCTGGACTCTTGGGAGCCTGAGCTGCTGAAGGTGTGTGGGGGGCCACTGCAAGCCAGCAGCCGCTGGCGGGGGTGTGTGTGGAAGGGGCTGGTTCTGCAAAACGGGGGTGTCTGTGAGCTGGGGCTGAGGCCCGCACACCTGTCTCCTGCTAGCTGATGTGTGAGCTGGGAAACAGCACTGTGAACCAGATCTACGAGGCCCAGTGTGAGGGGCCGGGCAGCCGGAAGCCCACGGCCAACAGCCCCAGGTGAGGTGGGCCCAGCACGGATGGCGTGGTGAGCCCCAGCCCTGAGTGTGGCCTCATGTCCACCTTGTTCCAGGCAGGACAAGGAGGCCTGGATCAAGGACAAGTACGTGGAAAAGAAGTTCCTGCGGAAGCTGCCCTCCACGTCGGCCCGGGAGGCCCCAAGGCGCTGGCGGGCCCTGAAGTGCCCGGGCCACCACAGCTCCCCCCGTGCCCCCGCTGCCCGCCGCAAGGTCCGGATGGAGCCTGTCCTGCCCTCCGTAGCTGCTCTGTCCTCAGGTGGGAGGGCTTCCAGCTCACCCGGACGGGGTGGGGAGAGGGCTCCGGGGGTGAGCACCCAGCTCAGACCCTGGGGAGGTCAAGGCTGGCAGGCAGGAGGCAGGGTTCACCGTGCTCAGTGTGACGGCCTGGGCCCCCACCCCGCAGGTGCTGTGGAGCGCAGGTTCCGCCGGGACTCCCTCTTCGGCCCCGACGAGCTGGACTCGCTCTTTTCCTATTTTGACGCAGGGGCTGCTGCGGCTGGTCCACGCAGTAAGTGCTGCCCACCCCTCTGCCCAGCCAGGGCAGCAGGGCAGGACCAGGCGTGGCTCACCAGGAGGGTGGGCCCCATGCACACTTGCTGGGGGGCGGGCAGGATAGGTGTCTGCAGGGAGGACGGGGCTCTGAGGTGCTGTCATGGGAGGCTGGTCGGGGGTGGGGAGAACAGTGTCAAGCAGGGCTAAGGCTGGGACGGTGCCTTGAGGGGCTGGGGCTAGTTTTCTTAGGCACTGACTTGGAAGCCAAGCCCATGACCCCTGAGCGGTGTGTGTGCGTGTGCATGTGCACACAGGAGTACATGTGTGTCAGAGTGCAAACAGGTGTATACTATGGGTGTGTGTGTGCACGTGTGTGCTGGGGGCCTGGAAACACGTGACACGATGTACACCTTTTGCTCTTGGAGTTGGGGGCAGCTGCTACACATCGAGCTTTCCCTGGGGGCTGCCTGCTAATGGCTGGTCAGCACCTCCTGGCCTGGCGCACGTCCGGAGCCTTCCTGGGCAGTGTAGGCAGACAAGGACCTTGGCCAAGAACTGGCAGGGCTGGGGGGTGACCGGGCAGCAGAGGGCGCTGTCTCACCATCCCTGAGCCTAGGGCTCTTCCTGGAGGGCTGCCTTTGGTTGAACTGGGCTGAGAGCTCAGTAGTGCTGCCTGGGGCCCAGCTGCAGGGCTTGGCCAAGACCCCCCACTGGGCAGTGACCTCCTAGCAAGCACTGGCCACAAACAGGGCTGAACACCTACAGCCTGCACACGCCCACCCGTCCTGCTGGGGCTGACCTGTGCAAGAGTGGGTGTCTACCCATTGCTGGTTCTGTCCCCTTTCCTCCCATCCTGGGCAGGGCCCCCTGTCCCCTAATGGGGGCTGGTCCTGCCCCTGGGGGCATCCCCTGGAGGATGGTTGGGGTTTGGGGAGGAGTCAGGGATGCTCAGGACCCCTCTGCCTACGGACCCCGCAGGTCTGAGCAGCGACAGTGGCTTAGGGGGTAGCTCCGACGGCAGCTCGGACGTCCTGGCCTTCAGCGCAGGCTCCGTGGTGGACAGCGTCACTGAGGAGGGTGGGTGTCATGTCTCCCCATCTCCGTTGCACCCCTCCCCAGCCCTCCTCCTCCCCTGCTCCGGGCCAGGTCATCGCCCTTGACCCCCGATCACCCCCCTTCCTCACAGAGGGCGCAGAGTCGGAGGACTCCAGCGGCGAGGTGGATGGAGAGGCAGAAGCCTGGGGCTTGGCGGACGTGCGCGAGCTGCACCCTGGGCTGCTGGCACACCGCGCAGCACGCACCCGCGACCTTCCCGCGCTGGCCGCGGCGCTGGCCCACGGGGCCGAGGTCAACTGGGCAGACACAGAGGACGAGGGCAAGACGCCGTTGGTGCAGGCCGTGCTAGGGGTGAGCAGGGCTGGGGCCGGGCCCGGGCACAGTTGTACACTGACACGTCGGCATCTTCAAGCCTGCTCCTTGGGTGGCTTGTGCACAGGGCCTTGCCCTCCACTGGAGACCAGGCTGGGTCCGGCTCGGGGTGCCCAGGGCCCTCCTAGGGGCCATCCCTGGGGCTCACTGTGACGGCCCCTGGCTCCCCAGGGCTCCTTGATCGTCTGCGAATTTCTCCTGCAAAACGGAGCCGATGTGAACCAAAGAGACAGCCGGGGCCGGGCACCCCTGCACCACGCCACGCTACTGGGCCGCACTGGGTGAGTCACCGATGCCCCTCCTGCTCACCTTCGGGCCGTGTCACCTGGGCACACCCCAACTCATCTCTGCCCCCAGCCAGGTCTGCCTGTTCTTGAAGCGGGGCGCTGACCAGCACGCCTTGGACCACGAGCAGCAGGACCCGCTGAGCATCGCGGTCCAGGAGGCTAATGCCGACATTGTCACGCTGTGAGCAGGCTGGGTTGGGGCGCCGTGCCGGAGGGAGGGGCGCCGTGGGGGCCAGGGGGCCGTGGGGGCGGGGCGCCGTGGGGGCCAGGGGGCCGCGGGGGCGGGGCTCCGCTGGGAGCAGGGCGCAGTGGGGGCGGGGCGCCGTGGGGGCCAGGGGGTCGTGGGGGCGGGGCTCCGCGGGGGCGGGGCGCCGTGGGCCCAGTGGGGTCCTCACACTGCGCTTCCTTCCGCAGGCTACGTCTGGCGCGCATGGCCGAGGAGATGCGGGAGGCTGAGGCGCCCCCAGGCCAGCTGGGCCCCCTGGCGGGCAGCAGCCCCACGGAGCTCCAGTACCGCAGGTGCATCCAGGAGTTCATCAGCCTCCACCTGGAGGAGAGCTAGGGCGGTGGGCCCGGGAGCTGCAGCACGGGGCCACCCGGCCCATTTCCCAAGAGTCCCGGCGCCCAGGGCACTCCTGGGGCCCCACCAGCCCGCTCTGCCCTCCTGGAGCTGCCCAGAACCCCGGGGCCGGGAGACGGACCCCAGCACGGAGTCTTCTGAAGCCCCACGTTTCCCCAGAGGTGCTGACCCAGATCTTCAGGTGACTCCTGCCTGGGGGCCGGGCTGCTCATGTCACAAACCACTCTCAAGGCTCTGTGTCGCCTCGTGCCCCCTGTCCCCAGGGCCCATGTCACTTTGTGTCCCTCTGTCCCCAGGGCCCACGTCACCTTGTGCCCCTCTGTCCCAGGGGCCTGTGCCACCTTGTGCCCCCACTGTTACTGCCCCAGACACTGACCCGCTAGTTGGGTCCCTCCTACCCCACCCCCAGCCCTTCCACTAGGCCCTGAGGCTGGCCACCAGCCCCTTGTGAGGGCAGAGGGGGCAGCCCATCCAGGGAACCAACCCATGTACCTCACTTAGTGACCCCAGCGTCCAGGCTGGGCTTCTAGGGTGCTGGGGGGGGGGGTCTGGTGTGGGGTCTCAGCCCTGGCTGGACGCAGGCGTCCCAAGGCCACGTGGCTGGCCACGCGGGCCCCGTGCCTGCCGGGTGGCCCTAGACCAGTCCTTCCTCCTCCGGAGTACTTGGCCCAGAGCAGGGGCATCGAGGACTCTGGCACTTTGCACCCTGCACCCGATGCTGTCGTGGACGAAGTGGGTTTTCTGCAACCACCTTGTCTCACTTTTCCTCGCCTCTTTCCTCTGTGGACTCTGGAGGACCACCTTGACTCTGGCTCTGTCTGCTGACAGGGAGGCCCCTATAGCTCTGACCGCCACTCGCCAGCTCACCACTCGGGCTAGGCCCTTGGATGGGTCCCGGCGTCCCTCAGCTCACTCCCCAGGGCCCACAATGCCTTCTGCATTCCCCGTTCCTGGAGCCCTGGGGCAGCGGCTGGGCCTCTCCCCAGCTCGGTCTTTGACCAGGCCAAGGCCAGTCAGCTGGTCACTATGCAAAGGCTGCCCCAGGAGGCTCCACGGGTGGCAAGGTGGGCACTGACCGGCCCCCCAAGTCCCGCACCTGCTGGCTGTGACTCCTAAAGAGCGAATTAACTCCTTCCTCTCTCCCTGCTTGAGCTCTGCCCACCCCACAGCCTGTCAGGGCCCCCTGCCTGGGCCTCAGGCGGTGGGGCCGCCCACTGCAGACCACACCAATAAACTGCTGTCTGCCATCGGCTTGCTGGCCTCCTCTGCGGTCTCAGCTGGGGAGGGGTGCCTCTGGTCCCCCGCCTTTGCTGAGGGCGGCCCTGAGCAGGGTAGCACCAGAGCCCCCAAAGGAGGCAATAAGCCAGAACCCACGGGCCTGACGGGGGGCCTGGGGCTCCTTTGATGAAAACTGACTCCTGACACCCCAGCCCCTATTCCCTGGTGCCTCCGCTCTTCTCTGGCCTGGACTGTGGCTCCTGGTAGCAGTAAGGGTGGATGCCAACCGGCAAGGATGGTCTGGGCCTGGTCTTGTCCCCTGGGCAAGCCCTAGGTCTGCACGGTGGCCACACGCTCAGTGTCCTCCTGTTCCCCAGCCCCCAAAGTGTCTGTGGCTCCAGGGAGCATGGAGGTGCAGTCTGACGTTTTCCGCTCACTCTGGATCGGTGACGGGGGAGGTACACACACGTTCAGCCACGAGGTGAAATGACTGATTTTATTACAAAGCAGCCCAGTGTCACCAAGTGCCTCCTTGGCTCGGCCCTTCCCTTCCTCCCACCTGCCCTGAGCTGAGAGAGGCCCTGCCTGATGCCTTCACACACCTACACACAGGTGTAGGCAGACGTGTCGACACAGGCAAACACATAATACCAAACACAGACACGGTGCCGTGTGGAGGCGTCCCCCCCGCACGCACTCTCACCCACGCACACATGCACGGACACATATACATGTACACACTCATACCCATGTACACACACGTGCACAGGCACTCGATCGTGCCTGGAACATGGGAGTCCAGAGTGGTGGAGACACTCCTCCTTACCCTGGGCTCCTCGAGAACGGAGGCCACCATGGGGCAGGGTGGCTGTACCACGGAGAGGCCCTGAGGTGCTGGGCGCCTAGTGCCTGCCTGCCAGCCCTAGGGCTCAGTGCTGCTGCTTCCTGGGCCCTAGGCTTTGCTTGGCTGCCAGGGCGGCCCTGTGCTGCTGCTCTGGCCCACCCCGGGCAGCCAGGAGACCTCACTGCTGCCATAGCCCTCGGCATCAGACTACGTTCAGGCTGGTTCAGGTGTCAGGGATCTTGGGGGACCCACACTTGGCCTAACTCTTCAGCTGGGACTCCTGCCAGAGCCTCAGGAAGCATCGCCAGCTGGGCCCCTGGGATTTAGACATCATGCCTGCAGTCACTGGGCAACTGGCTGGCCTCTGGCTAGGTGTGGGCTGCCCCCCGCGGGGACCCCTGCCCACGGTGGAGCCGGCGGCGGCCCAACAGCAAGGTGAGGGCTATGGCATCGAACAGCAGCTCCAGCAGCTCCACGACCGAGAGAACGGACGAACCGAACCACAGGCTCCAGAGGCTGCCCATGGCTGACAGCAGCTGCGGCACCTGTTGGCAACCGTGGACAGTGAGCAGTGCACAGGGGCCTTTCCGGCGTGCCGTGCCATGCTGGGGCGGCACCTCGTGTTGGCCAGCCGCTGCCCCCTCCCCCGGCCCTTGGTCCCTGGCCCACTCACGGAGTAGACAGGTGTCTCGTCCACTGTGCGGTAGTTGAGCTCCTGGAAGAAGATGTTCACCTTGGCCACGTTGCTCCTGGGGGGTGGGGAGGGCAGAGATGAGAGGGGCTGGGCCCTGGGCCTGCATGGGGAGGCCCCTCCTTGGGGGCACTGAAGGATGAGGGTGGCAGGAGGAGGGACCAGGACATGATCTCTGGAGGAGGAGGCGTGTACTCACCTAGGTCTGGGGCTCCAGCTAGGGCTCGGGCCAGGGCTCCGACGCAGGTGCCGGTGGCTGTGCTTGCCCAGCACGGCCAGGATCCAGTCCTGCACACAGAAGGTTCCCTGTAGCCACTGCTCCTCCCAGCCTTCGAGGCGCTGCAGGCCCGTGTAAGGGCAGGGGCCGCAGGGGCAGAGGCTGGTCTAGGGTGAGCTCTGGGACCCGTGGGGCCCGTCTGCTTGTCTGCCCCTCACGCCACCCCCCCCTTTAGGGGACTCACCTCTGACTTGGAGGAAGGCCACCTGGAGGTCCCGGCAGAGAGCTTGTATGAAGACTCTCTAGGAGAGACAGACGCCGTTATCCCCCTTCTGTGGTGCCTAGGGCAGTGACCCCTGACCCCAGGACTCCCCACTCACCTGCAGGGCCTGGGGCAGCGTGAGACGCAGGGAAGCTGGTGGTTCTCCAGTTGTCTGTAGAGGCGGTAGAAGCAGTGGCCTGGGGGAGGGTCACAGGTGAGCCCGTTAGGAGAGACCCAGGCTAGCGGGGAGGTTTGCGGGTTGCCAGGCCGCCTGCGTGCGACGCGGCCGCAGGTGCGCGGGGCGGGAGGGGCGGGCGGGGCGGGGCTCACCCCAGGCCGGGCGCCGCGCCGAGCTGCAGTACTCAGCCCCCGCCGGCAGGGGGTAGAAGTAGTAGCCGCAGGAGCAGGTGTTCACCATCAGCTGCTGGAAGCAGGAGAACAGGCAGGCCTGCGGGGACAACAGGGATCGGAGCTGGGGCCTGCCTACCTGTACCTGCCGGCCCGGTGCACCCCCTTCTCCGGGCCGTCCCCGTCTCCCGACCGCCGTCCCCCTCCCGGCCGGCCCTGGCACCCGAAGCCCAGACGTACCTGCATGGTGTACGTGGCGTTGTACAGCAGGGGCACGTCCACGCCCTCCGCGCCGTCCGTGCAGTTGCCGTAGGGGTTCCCGAGCCGGTGCACCTCGTCCTGCGGGGAGGGGCTGCCTCAGTCCCGCCGAGCCCTCCCCTCAGACCCCAGGCTGGGCAGGGAAGCGGGGAGCCAGGGTGGGGCCCCTCCTCTGCCCACCCCACGGGCCGGCGCACCTCTCGGATGCCGATGGTGGTCTCAGTCCCCGGCCGGATGCTGAAGCCGCGGTGCTCCAGGAAGGGGAGGTGGTCGCGCTTGTGGACCATGACTTTGATGCCGGCCTCCGTGGACAGAAGCGGGAGGTGGTCCTGCTGCTCAGCCCTGAGGACCAGGCTGATCCCTGCGGAGGGCTCGGGGTCAGGCCGGGCTGGCGGGAGCACCCTGCCCACACCCTGCCCACACCCAGCCCCGGGCTGACGGTCACCGTGGGTGATGCCTGGGTGTTGCGCGGTCCACATGCCATTGAAGGTGTAGCAGCTGCCGTAGATGGGGTGGTGGAACCTCTGGAAGTGCCTGGAACCAAGGTCCACGCTCAGAGCAGCACACGCCTTCAACCCGTCACCCACTGCGTGTGGCCTGAGGGACCGCAGCCTGCCTTATCTCCGCAAGGAGCTGTTTGCGGCTGGCGGGACCCCGTGGGTGGCACCCATGCCCACTGGGTGGGGCCGAGAGGAGCGGCCACCGCCCTGCCCCCGCTCACCTGGCCTGGCAGTCCTGGCCATTGTAGTGGCAGGAGAACACAAAGGGGCCGCCGTGGTCTTGGTGGCTGTCCCCACGGTCCGTGGGCAGCGTGGCCAGGATGTTCACGTAGTGGAAGAGGTACCACCTGCGCACAGCCGTCACGCCTGACGAGTAGGCACGGTAGAAGCAGTCGCCGCCAGTGCTGTTACACTGGGGTGGGGGTGTCAGCTCAGTACAGACCCCTCACCTGCCCTGCCCACCCCAACGCAGCGCCCTGCAGGGGACACTCACCAGTTTGAAACCCACTCTGTTCTGCCCCCCCGGGCCGCTCAACCTCTCTAGGCGGATGCTGCGGTCCAGCTGGAAGGTGGGCTCTGGGCCCGGGTCCTCTGCCAAGGGGGCATCCCCGCTCCCACTGAAGTTGAACTTGTAGAGGGCGTAGATATTCTCCTGGGCAAACTTGTCCAGGGCCTGAAGGTGTAGTCTCGCCCGTCTGGGCCTGAGAGGGAGGGGCGAGCTGGGTCAGAGTCAGCCCCCAGGCCTCCCAGACCAGTCGCAGGGCACGGCCCCAGTGGTGCTGACCCCAAACCAGCGGACAGCATCCCCTCCCCGCCTTGGGATGCCCAGAAGGAGTTTCTGAATTGGGAGCCTGGGCTGCAGAGTGAAGTCAGGCCCCAGCCTGGCCTGGCCCTGCGGACCTCACAGCCCCTCATCAGTGCTCTGGCTGCCTCCTCACCTGCAACGCTGCCCTGCACCCTTCTCCTGGGGGCTCCTGTGACTGAAGCCCCCTCCCAGCGCTCCTCACACTCCCCAGCTGCCTGGCACCTGGGTGCCTCCAGGTCCTGATCACACCAAGCTTCACCTGGCTCTTCCTTCTCTCTCTCTCTCGTTTTTTAAAATGTCTATTTTGTTGTTAATTTTTTCCCCCTTATTGATTTTAGAGAGAGAAGTAGGGAGAGGGAGAGAGAGAAACATCGATGAAAGAGAACATCAATTGGCTGCCTCCTGCACGCCTCCCACTGGGGATTGGGCCCACAACCTGGGCATGTGCCCTGACCGGAATCGAACCGGCGACCTCTTGGTGCATGGGTCCACGCTCAACCACTGGGCCACATAGGCTGGGCTCTTCCTTCTAACACCCACCCCCAGGGGGCAGCGTCTCAGAGGTCCTGACTGCGCATAGGGCAGGGTGAGGCACTCCTGGAGCGGTGGCAGGAACCCTCGTCCTGGTCCCCCGCCCCCAGATCAAACCCGTGCCCCGCCCTCACCGGTGTGGGTTCATGTCACAGAGAGTGACCGACGGGAAGAGCTTTCCCTCCGAGTGCACGGACACGGTCATGATGACGGGGTAGCGCCAGTACTGCTCGAAGAGGATCCCGAATTGCCAGTAGAGGGCGCCCATGGCGCCCAGGAACAGCAGCCCCCAGGATGCCGTCTTGAGGCGGTTCTGGCTGGAGCAGACGAGGCGGATGGCACCGTGCATGGTGGCGTTGGCGCAGAAGAAGGTGAACAGCTCCCTGAAGGAGGTGTGCAGCTCCACCAGCCTCTCCCCGTGTCCCTCCTCAGTCGGTGGCAGTGCTGGCGGCTGGGTCTGGTCGGACTTGCAGGTCCTGGGCCCCACACCAGGGGCTTGGGCCGCTGCTCCAGCCTGCGTCCAAGAAGCCAGCCTCAGCAGGGCCTGACCCAGCCTGACACCCACCCAGGTCTCTCCACCCTGGCCAGCTGGACTTCCATTCTCTGTCCTGGGAACTCCCAGGACAGACGGTCCCGCAGCTGAAGTTCGAAAGGGGCCCCAGTGGAAGCTTGTCCACGCCAGGGACTGACCCTGCCGCCATCCCCACCATGCCTGGCAGGGCACCACCCAGCCTCCTCAGGTGTGTCTTATCAGGGCAGAGCCGAGCCTGGGCAGTGGGGGCAGGGACAGCAGGGCACAGGCGTCTGGGCCCTGCCTGGCCCTGTTTGCAGGCTTGAGGCTGGGTGGGTCTCTGCTGCTGACCCCCAAGTCGGGCAGGGGCCTGTGAGCAGGAGTAGGCCTGGTGACCTGCTTAGGGTAGAGACTGTGTCATTTCTGTGGGCCCAGAGCCCAATATTGGGGGGACCTAAGAAGGCTTGACTCTGGACCTCGATGGCCTCTGCCAACCCCAGCACCCAGTGTGGTCACCGCTTGATTGGGACTGATGGAGCCAGGCTGGTTGGCCATGTCTGGGCCAAGGGCCAGGCCTGAGTGTTGTTCAGGGTTCTGGACCCAGGGTGGGGCAAGGTCCACTGAGCTGAGTCCGGGAGAAGCCCCATTTGTGGACCTTGGGCTTCAGGAAAAGTGGGCAGGGGGCCAGTGGGCCAGCCAGTGGTGGGCACCTGAGGCCCTAGGAAGGAGAGCCATGGCCTGCCTGGCCCCCAGTCCTGCCCTGGAGGTTCTAGCGTCCCAAGCCCCAGGGCCTCCAGACCCCCAGGTCCCCGAGCACATAGGATGTGGGCCCTGACCAGGCCAGACCTGCTGGCCCCGGGCATGCACTGAATCACTGCACAGCTTCCTGTGGGCTTTCCACATTGTCCCCATCTTGGTCTGAATCATGAGGCCTCCTTGTAACCTGGAACGGCCTCCTGGGCTCTGGCCCCTCCCATCAATGGGGCCTGGGGACACCTGAGGAGGGGGCTGAGCCAGGGGAAGCATCTGCTGGGTCTCAGCCAGCACACAACAGCCAGGTAGGTCCAAGCAGGCTGCTCCCGTGTGTTCTGAGAACATGCGTGTCTCAGCAAGCCGGCCAGCTTCATGGGACCTCAGGTATGGCATGGGGTGGGTGGGCCTCCCCACCCTGCTGCTTGGGGTTTGTGGGCCCTTTGCTTGCCTTCCAGCCAGGAGCATGTGCCACCATGGGGTACAGCTGGTGGGTTCCACGTGGCACAGAGCTCTGCCCACACCTACGTCCCCATCCCCACGATCAGGCTGAGCCCTCACAGGGAAGGCAGGACCCTCAGCTGCCTGTTGCAGGTGAGCAAAGTAAGTTCTGGAAGGTGCTTTCTGACTCCACGAACCATGTTGTCTTCCCTCCCCCAGACACGCGGCCCAGACCAGCCCCCTCCGGCCAGCTGGGGCTGCCAGGGCAGAGGGGGAGCTCTGGAGATGGGGTCTTGAGGGCCCCTCAGAGCCTCCGGGGCTTCCTGAGATGGGGCCCTAGACGCACTGGGGTGAATGTGGGCACTCTAGAGCCGAGGCACCCCAGATACTGCAGGAGCGGGGTGTGCGTGCAGTCATACATGCACACACGTGGGGGGCTCCATGACGAAGGAGGGCTCCGTGCCCCTCCTGCCCTTGCCCTCCCCTCAGGCTGGGGAGGCCCCAGGACACCTGCCCGCCTGCCCCATACCAGGTACCTGTGCAGCTGCTTCCATTCTCCCAGGGCAGGTGGCTCGACTGTGGCGGCTCCGGCAGGTGAAAGACGCCTGTGCCCAACCCTGGCTGGGTAGCTTCCTATTTATAACAGGCCGGCACCGGGCGGGCGAGGTATTGGGGAGGGGCCAGCCGCCGGGGCAGCCACGCCTGCTCTGGACACGGAAGGGGAAGCCTTCGGGGACAGGGATGGGGGTCCCTCCCCTGGGTGAGCCTTTCTTGCCCAGAGCCCTGGAAGCAAGGCCTGGGACCCTGACCCCATCAGGGAATGAGGAGGTTCAGGTTTCTGGAGGGAGATGAGAGGCCTGTGTTGGGCTGGGACCCTGTGGATACCGGATCTGCACCTCCCTGAGCAGATGCCCCTGAAGCTCAGCTCTCCCTCTTCCTGCTCCCTGCAGACCCCGCGTGTCCCGGCCCCTCAGCGCCCTGCCTGCTTCCTCCTGCCAGGCTGCTCACCACCGCCTGCCCAGCTCCCTCTGCCATCTCTGAGAAAAGGTGTTTGAGGCCAAGGGATGCTGGGTGGGGGCCTCTGCTCCCAGAATCCAGGTGTCCCCTAGGAACAGCCACCCAGTCACTGGGGCGGCACTGACTGTGGGAACCACCTGGGGCCTGGGTGTGGAGATGGCACTTGGTGTCCCAAGGCACCTGCTACAGCCTCCCCCGTTGGACACTGACCACACCACACACTGAGGTGACACCCCAGACACGGAGACCATACCCTACACACTGGACCGTACACCACACACACTAAGACGACATCACCCACGAAGGTGACACGCCACATATCATGGCCACACACATGCTAAGACCACACGCCACATGCTGACGACACACACCACATTCGTGGCCCAAATCGCACTGTCGCCGAGGCTGAAACCCTCAGCCTGGGTGTGATCGTGTGAGGCCAGATGGTGCACTGAAGGTAAGATGATCCGACGTCTCTGTCCCCAGGATGACCCACCATCTGTGGTCCCACTGGGGAGCCCAACATGTCCCCAGGATGACCCGGAGGCCTCACCATCCCGGATGACCAGAACCTCAGCCTGGGCCCAGGTTTGAGGGGTCAGCTCAGGCCCTACTGCTCCCTCCCCAGGGCAGGCTCTGGGTCCCTGACACGCCACCCCAAATCAATGCTGAGGACCGGGGCTGGTCTGAGGGAGGGACCCCCAGGCTGTGCTGTGGCCTTGCTCTGAGGAGGGGCGAGGTCACCAGCCTCGTGGCTTTGGAAGGAGGTGATGGCTAGTGGTGACGTCTGGGAGAGGGAAGTCACGCTGGGGGAAAAGCTGGCCCTGGACTCACCAGGGTGTGGGTACAAATCACGACTCTGTCACTCGATGGCTGTGACCTTTCCCGAATTACTCAACCTCTCTGAGCCCATTTCCTCAAGTGCAAGATGGGGATGAGGTGCCTCTCCATGCTCAGGCTCGGGCTGGGACCAGCTGATGTCACTGGTATGCACACCCCCAAGCCCAGGCCTGCGTCAGGGGCCCCTGAGTCAGCCAAGTCCTGAGTGATTTTCCTTTAGGGGGTAGACCATGTTATCGAGGTGACTAGGGGGTCACATTGCCCTGGGGGAGGCCTCTCTGCAGACATCCTGGGTAATTAGAACTAGAGTCACTAGGTTGCAAAGTGAGCTGCCTGGCCAGAGTGCAGAGCCCGCCCTCAGAGAGTCCTGGCCAGCCAAAGGCAGCTCGCAGGGAGCAGGAGCCTGGCCCTCCTGTGGGAGAGGGAGCCCTGGCTAGGGGCGGGATGTGCCTGCAATGACCCATGCCCTGCGGGAGACACAGACCCTCCTCACCTTCTCCTAGGGGAATGCCACGAGGACTGCCAAGGCCCCAACAGAAGGTGCTGGGCCTAGGGGTACAAGGCAAACCCTCCAGGCCAGAGTGCCTTGGACACTGCAGGTGCCTGGCGTTTCATGGGACCCCACCCACCCACCAGGCTCAGCTTCCTCCCCTGTGGGTGTCCTCACCCTCAAGGACAGCTCAGATTTGGCCTGGGGGTGGGGGGGTGTTCTGATGCAACATGAAGTCTGAGCCCATGGGCTCTGCAGGCTTCCTGGTGGGTATGGGGATCAGGGTCCGGCCAGGTGTCTCCCACTGGAAAGGTGGGATGTGTGTGCACTTCCTCTCTGTCACCTCCAGGCTGGCTCTTTGGTGCCCTGATTAGATAGTCCCTACTGGTCTGATGGGACTGAGGCCTTCAGGGCCTGCCCTGGGGAGGGGGTAGCAGCCTTCGGTTGGGGCATTCTAACCCTGATTCTAACCCTTTTTGGTGTCTTGGTAGCTCTATGACACAGAGGGTGGGCCTCTTATTCAAGGTGGTCAGGAGTGGATGTCACTGTCCCCTTCTTGCAGCTCGGCCATCTGCAGTCCCTCTGGAGGGCCAGCTCCAGCCTCTCCTACTCCAGGGGCCAGCTTTGGGGTTGAGAAGGTCCGTCACCACCTGCCACCATCCTAGCTGCCCACTCCCATCCCAGCTGCTGAGGTCACCCGCTGTAGGGCCCGGGGGCTGGGCAGCCTGGGTCTTGCTGGTCTGGAGGCGGCATGTGTGGGTCTGGTGGGGTGAGGCTGTGGGGTCTTGGCAGGACATGCTGGCCACACCTGTGTCAGGCACTTTCTCCCTCAGGGTGCAATCGGGTGCTTGGTGAGCAGCAGGCTGGTGGCTGACGTCGGGGGTTCTAAGTGGAGCCTCCCTCTGCAGCCTTCCCATCAAGATGCTCCCACATCGGCTGGCACCCCCATTTATTTTTGTTAATCCTCATCAGAGGATATTTTTTCCATTGATTTTTAGAGAGAGTGGAAGGGAGGGATGGAGAGAGAGAGAGAGAGAGAAAGAGAGAGGGGGAGAGAGAGAGAGAGAAGACATCGATGTGAGAGACACATCGATTGGTTGCCTCCCGCAGGCATCCCAACCGGGGTGGGGATTGACCAGGAATTGAACTTGTGACCCTTGGGTGCGCAGGCCGACGCTCTAACCACTGAACAACACTGGCCAGGGCTGGCACTCCCATTTTATGCAGAGACAAACTGAGGCCCCAGCCCCACACTGTTGCTGTCTGTGCTCTGCAGGTGTGGGTGGGCGTGTGCCAGACACCCTGTGCTTGAACCCCTACGTGCCCCGGGGAGGCCTCCTTTATGTAACTTTTCAGGAGCTAAAAACAGCTGGGCCCGCCCTGCTTGGGGATGGCAGACCTCTGAGGAGGAGGCGGACCACTAGGCTTCCCAGAAGGAATGACGGTGCAGGGAGAGGAAGCAAGCTGGATTCCCACGGGCTGATTTGCCTGGCGGTGGACTGGTAGTCCCAGGTCCTGCCCAGGGCTTGGGCCAGCCCTGCAGCAGCCGTTCAGATCCTGTCTCAGGGGCCCTGGATGCACCAGACTGGGATGAGTGTGGCTGCCCACCCACCCTCTGCCAGTGGTCATGGCTGGACCCATCGGTGCTTGGTGTCCACTGTCCATTGTCATGTGGTCCGTCAGCCTATCCTGAGAGGCAGTCAGGGTAGTGGTGAAGGGTGAGGAGTTGGGGTTTGAACCCCAGCCCTGCTGCACAGAGCCGTGTACAGCGATGGCCCCTCCAGATCTGTCCAGGCTGATGACCACTGTCTGCCTCACAGTAGGTATGCAGCATCTCCCCTGTGGGGGACACCCAGTCCCCAACAAGGCCCTATCCTGGGCTGCCTCTTGAGGGGGCGTGGTGGGCAGTGTGCTGGCCTACCTAGCCACCGAGCCCTCTCCTTGTCCAGACACCGACCTTCCCACCCCCACCTGTCTGCCATCCTCATGCCCCTCTAAACATCCCCAGGGCACCAGCTCCAGGCCCCTGCAGTCAGTTCCAGATGCTGTCTGGGAGCAGAACCCTCCCCCTGGCCCCAGCCCCCACTTGCCAGCTTCAGCCCCACTCAACGGAGGGGTGGCCAAGCTCTGCCCCCTCCCCGGGCCAGGGAGGGGCCGTGGGAGCGGAAAGCGAGCCTCCGCGCGCTGTCCACTGGTGCATAATGACCCTATTCACGGGCTGGGTGGGACACTCGGGCGGGAAACAGTGCAAACAGTGCAACTATTTTTACGAGAACGCTCTCCCCACGGGCAGGGGCCGGGCCGGCTTGCCCACAGCGGACCCCGCCTGGCACAGGCTCGGGCAGAGGTCGGACACGGGGATCCCGGACTGACTCTCAGGGGCCTGGGCCGGGACCTCGAGGGCCTGGCCCTCCGCTCTGTGGGCAGAGGAACTGGACCTCGGCCGGGCAGGGAGGGTGGAAAGTCGGTCTCAGGGACTCGGGCGGAGCTCCCGCCGGGGTCGCCCTTTCCCCGGGCGCGCCCTCCTCTGAGCCACAGTCACGGGGAGACGAGTGTAGGGGGGATCCAGGACCCCTTCGGCCGGTGACTGCCCCGGCGCAGGACGGGGATGTGGCCGAGGGACGCCAGGGACGGCAACGGCCACCTGATCACACCTGCCGAGGGGTTCGTGGTACAAGCCTACGAGCTGTCCGCCCGCGCGCACGCGCCGACTGTGCCCACCTCGGGCCCCGCCCCGCGGAGCTGCCGCCAGTGCGCACGCGCTGAGTCTCCACCTCGCGGGGCGGGGGCAGCAGCGAGACGCGAGCTACGTCCTCCCGGCCGCCTAGAGCGGCCGCCCCAGCAAGCCGCGCACCGGAATCGGAAGCGAGGATGGTCCCGCCCCGCTAGCGGCCATCTTGGCACTGAGGCGGCGGCGGCGGCGCTGCGGCGGTGCGGTGGGCTCGGTCCCGGGGCGGTGCGGCTCTCCGGCGCGGGCCCCACTTTCCGCTCCCTGCTCCGGCCTCGACCACGGCGAGCCTGAGCGCGGCGGCGGCCCACGCGCAGCGACGGGGAGAGGTGAGTGCGCGCCGCGGGCCTGCGCCGGGGCCTCGGCCGCGCGTCCGACCCGCCGGAGCCGGCCCGAGCCGGGGCAGGGGGCGCGGGGGCTCGGGGGCTCGGGGCCACTGAGCGGCCCGTCCCCGCCCGACCCGCCGCTCGCGGGGCTCCGGCCCGGGGCTTCGTGCGCGGATCCCGAGGGCGGTTACGGCGGGGCGCCCGGGGCTCCCGGCCGGGGTGGTCCTGCGTCCAGCGTGGGCACTTGGTTGGCCGGCCGCACGGTGGGTGTGCTGCGGAAAGGCGCCTGTTAGTGGCACCCTTGCGGGCATCTCCAGGACGAGCGGGCGTAGATGTTGGTTCGTACATGGACCCCGGAAGCCGTTGGGGTGGGCACGCTGGTGCCGTTCAGCCTGCCGCCGCTGCACCCCGGGCAGTTAGAACCCCGAACTGCCCCAGGGAACGAGTGTGCCCAGGGCTGCCCCTTGGGGTGGGGACTGAGGGGACGTCCTTTTCAGACGGGAAGCCCAGTCGGATGACTCCATGGCCGGCAGCTGGAGTGGGACTTGGGTCCCGGCAAGTCCCTCGTCTGTGTCGGCTTCTCCGTCCTCATCTGCTAGTGACCTGCGTGGTCTCGGACTCTGGCCAGGTGTAAACTTCCAGTGTCTTTTTCAGTTAATGCCACTTAGCTGGTCTTAGTTCACATCCAGTTCCCAACCATCCATTGCTGGGCCCTGGCACAAAACAGCCCGGGACAGGTAAGGCCACAGCTCAGTGGGAGTAGAGCTAGCAGGGGCATAAGAGGGCACCTGGGGCGATGAAGCGCTCATCTCCCAGCTCCTGAGAAAGGAACTTGAGGGTCTCACCTAACTGAAAAGCCCGGTGTGCAGATTTCAGGCACGGTTGGATCTCGGTGCCCAGAACCTGCAGTTAGCAACCTGCACATCTTGGCGGCACCGACCTCTGTTGGCAGCTCTGTTCTCAGGCAGGTGCATGAGTGGTGGTGGAGCTGCCTCCATCAGCCTGGGCCCTCGTCCAGCCTGTGAAGCAATCCTGGTGGAGACAGGAGAGACTTCTTTGAAAGTCCTGGGCATGCCTACGTCACGTGCCCATCTGGTCGGTCAGGCCAAGGTCTATGCCACGATGTCACCTGAGCTACACGTATGCAAAGCATACGGGAGAGATGTCCCGAGAGAAAAGGAACAGGGTGAATGGATGCTGGGCAGGCAGTCTGTCTCAATGTGAGGCTGAAGGGACTCGTGTCCTGTACGTTGGTTGCTTTCCTTCAGCTTTTGGGTGTATTTTTTAAAAATCCATACCAAGTTTTTCCTTCGTTGTAATACACCTTATGTGCTCTGTCTGTGGGGACTTGGTGTGAAAGGAGCGTGAGACATATCACGGTCTGTGTAGGTGCTACACCCTACTCTGATGGGGACGTTGGGAGAACCTGCCTCACCTGTAATCACCTGGAGGATCCTAAGAGCACTGTTCTGAGTGAGGCAGACGAGGGAGCCCTCTCCTTTTTGTGAACTGAGTGGTTGAGTCATAAACGTGGTTTGAAAGATGATGGCTCTGGAAGCAAGAATGAGAGAGAAGTTTGTGCTTGACCAGGCATGATCAGTTTTATTTTGTGTGGCTGTCCATTAACTTGCATTAAGCATCCAACTTGGCCCCTTAACTGAGTTCACACACCGTCGTGCTTGAGTTATCCAGTGGATTGTTTTGTGTGTGGCAGAGTGTCAACTTTGGGGTGAACGTTGAAAAGAAATAGAGCAAGTCCTGTGGTGGTTCTGCTTTTGGATTGTTGCTGTTTGCTGCTGGGTGTTGGCCCAAGGTGAGCCACCTGGCCCACTTGGCGTCTCCGGCCAGGAGCTTGGAGCAGTGCTGTGTGGGGCACCTCTGCCTTCCTGGGCTGGTCTGTGGCTGCGCTGGGCACACAGTTGTCTTTGCTGGGACCTGAGGGGCACCTGTTATATGGAGCTGGGCCACCAGGAGGCCAGTGAAGGACAGTGTGTGGAGTCGTTTGACTAGGAAATCAGGGAGGCTTTTGAGGGACTTGGCTTTCCAGCTAGACAGGGAAGGGCTTAGGTGAGTTTTTTGCCAGTAGGTTGGGCTGAGAAGCAGCTATGTGCTTATCATGAGAAGGGGTTTGGACTTCAGGGGATTCAGTGGCTTTGGGACTTGGGAACTGAGAGGGCTGGCTGGTGCTGCTTTGTAGAGGGGCCGACAGGCAGGGGAGGTGTTGGCGTTTATCTGTTTGGCTGTGGGAGGATCTTGAAGGGCTGTGATCAGAACTGTGGTGACAAAGTTAATCTGACTTAAGTGTCCAAGATGGACTGAAATGGGGGGAGACTGAAGCCGGTAGGCCGTTTGGAAGGCTCCTGTGGTTGTGATGGGAAAAAGAACGAGACCCTGTATTAGGGTGAGTGGTGGGAAGGGGAGGGGAAGCAGGGTTCTGAGGGCGAGGGATGACCTCAGAGCCAGCAGCAGGGGTGGGCGATGGTGTACACAAGAGGACCCCTGTGGGTGTCCTGGCTTGAGCCCCAGTCTGCAGGCCCTGGGGATGCAGAGTGAGCACACCAAGCTGGTTGTGGTTGGTGGGGATTGTACTCTGGGGGGGCTTCAACCAGGCACAGGGCAGCATCTGCAGACCTCGATGATGAGGTGATGCGGAAGCAGAGGCTGAAGGGAGGGAAGGAGCAAGCTTGTGGCTGTCCCTAGGGAACCGAACGTGCAGAGGCCCAAGGCTGAGAAGGGGCTGCATGGTGGGGAGGTGATGGCTTCAGGTTTGCCCAGACAAGGAGGTCAGGGTGGAGAGAGCCTGGCCGCCGATGTCCAATGCTGTGGCAAGATGAGTTGGGAACGCTGAGTGGCAGTGTGTTGGTGGTGTGGGGATGAGCGGGGTGGGGATGGCTCCTCCCCCGCTGCCCACATCCAATCTGCCACTGTGGCCTGGATGCGCCCTCCTCCTTCCCATCCCTCCACAACATACGGGTCCTCTTGTCTCTCTCATATTCTGGACTAGTGTCCTTCACACCTCATTTTTAGCAGTATGACTTTTTTGACTTTCTATCTTAAGTTATGAAAAACTCCAGTATATAAAGCAGTTGGGTTGAAGCTGTTCTGGTGCCTGTGAGAGTGGGGCACCCTGTCTCCCCATCACTACCACCCCCTTTACCTCTGGAGCATAGCTGAGATGTAGGGTTCCCTGACCCGGGCCACATCTCTTCTCTTGAATGACTGCTTCACTGCTGGTCCCCAGCCTTTGGTGCTGCCCTGCACCCTCCTCCTATCTCTGCCACACAATCCTGTCCGTCCCACGCTGTCTGTCCATCCTGCCTACACTGAGCCACCAGAGTGATCTAACAGGATTCGACACACCTTCAGACTCGGGCCTGAGACCCTTCTGGAGCACTGCTTGGTGGCCTGGCCTTGCCTCCCTAGCCACCTTGTTTAGCCACCATTCATGGTGCTTTGGCTCCTGACGCAGTGACCCAGGGCTGTTCCTGTGCACAGTGCTTTCTTAGACTTTCTGCTCTGCCCAGCACATGCGTCTGAATCTTTCAAGGGTCCCGTGTCTCTACAGTCTCAGGGAGAGGCTCTTTGTTCCCCTGTTTCTTCCATGCACTGTGACAGTGGTGAATGTGCTGGGAATGTTACAGGGGCTTTTGCAGGGGGCTTCCGTGGGTGTGTCTTGAATGCTGTGGTGTCACAGAGCTGGAGCGATGTGTGCAATCGCCTGGGGTCTGTTCCAGGCTTCAGACACTTTCACTGTGGCTGTTGAAGTTAGGTCAGGTGTTAGAAGACTCTTGTATCTGATGTTGCATAGTGAAGGTTATGGCAGATGGAAAGGAAGGGTCTGCAAGGCCTGTGGTGTCTGGGTGGGTGAGTCGGGACAGCCCGTCGGCCTCGGGTCTGGGTGCTTGGTGAGGTGTGCACGAGTGATGAGCTGCTGGGTTGGGCATTGACATGGTGGGGCTGTGTCCTTGTTCCTTGTGAACACGAGTGTTTGCTTTCAACAGATGAGCAACAACAGCAATAAGAGAGCTCCAACCACAGCCACCCAGCGACTGAAACAGGACTACCTTCGAATTAAAAAAGACCCGGTGCCTTACATCTGTGCTGAGCCCCTCCCTTCCAATATTCTTGAGTGGTAAGTCTCTGCGTAGTCAGTCACCCCCACTGACTGTCAGCAGGGTCCTTTCGGTCTGGGCTGGTGGGCTTGGTGCTCCCATCATGGAGTTTGGAAAGGGGCGCCTGCACCTGTCGGGGATGTCGGCAGACGTTGTGAGGCCTGCAGACACTCGTAATGGGCGGCAGCTAGGACGCAACGGGCTATCCTTGACCCCTGCACGCTGGGGTTAGAGAGGGTCCTTCCTGGGAGAGGACTGGGTCTGGGGGACCCCAAGGGGCAGCTTTGGTGTGGGCCTCACTGCTGTTGGAGAAGAAGCTGCATTTTTAGTCTCTCCTCCTTTGCTTTCTGCTTCTGGGCTTTGTGAAGTAGCCTGCCCTGCCATGGAGAGTTGGTGACGGGACAGAGGCCCTGATACCGCAGCTCCTGGCACTGGTCCAGCAGGTGACATGAGGGGACCTGTGCCTTCTGAATATTTGCTTCATGGTAACTGTTCTGCTGTGTTAGTGTGGGGTTGGGAGGCTCGCCTCTACGGAAATGCTGCCCTTTCCAGGTTTGCTGGGGATTTGTGAGAAATAAGGTGTAGGGCTGAAATACCAAGGAGCGTTTTCTCTTTGTTTGAAGAGTATTTTACATTTTGATCTTAAAATGTACTTAAAATTTTTTTTAGTCCAGAGGAAAGAGATTTATTTAACTGAGTTAAAAGAAGTATATTCCAGATGAGACTGGTGTTCCAGGATTCTGGGTCCATCTTCCTTGGCTTACAGAGAGAGGGCAGCTCTCGTGGGGGAGGGGGGGCCTCAGGGTGCTGTGGGCCTCAGCATGGGAGCGGGGTGGCAGTGTCGTAGCAGAGCTCTTCCTGCCCCCAGTCACAGAAGCCAGTGTGGACCCCAGGACGTAGTTGGCAGATGGAGGTTCGGGTTTCATGGTAGTCACAGGGCCCCCTCCCTGCGTGGAGCTGGGGTCTCCAGATTCAGTCAGTTGCTAGGAGGACCCACTGCTACAGTTATTACAGTGAAAAGACACAGCAAAGTTAGCAGAGGGAAAAGGCCCAGGGGCAAAGTTCACAGGATACCAGACACAGCTCCTGTCCCCCTGGACGCAGGGACAGCACAGCACCTGTGAGTGCTCTCCACCCGGGAGTCGTTAGAGACACAGCACCCAGGGTTTCCCGTGGGAGCAGGCCTCACAGGCACTTCTGCCTGCACCCACTGAAGAAAAGCTGGCTTCCTCTCAGCCTGTCCAGCCCCAGGCATGGGGAGGACTGTAGTTTCAGAGTTTCAGGCCCCTCCACAGAGAGCGGGGGAGTGCTTTTCTGGGTGAGGCCTGTCTGAGCACTGTGCTGCCCGGGCCTCACTTTGCGGCCCTGACTGCTGGGCTCTCAGAGCCCTTGTGCGCTGTCCTCTCCCGTGTTCTCAGGTTGGCACGGGAACTGGAGCAGTGACAAATTAAGGCCACGCTGGGTGTCACATGCTTAGCTTTGAGGGCTGTTCCTGGTCCACTGACATAGGATCACAGCATTTTTTTTGTTGAGTAGAACATATCAGCCAGCAGACAGCAGGTGTCTGGTCGGCGGTGTGTTCCTGGTGGGAGGAGGTGTGCGGAGGTGCAGCGCATGCCTTTCTGCTTCACTGACTTCCACTTTCTCCTTCGTGCTTTTCTGTTGTGTTTGAAAAGCTGTAAGTCACACGCCTCTTGACGTAGAGCCGAAGCCTCCGTCGTCGGTGTGGGGAGTGGAGGCACGCACCTGGCTGTGTGCGGACTGGCGGCAGTCCCGCTGTCCCTCGGCTCCTGCTCGGCACAGCCACTCTGAGGCTGAGTCTGTTCTCGTAGGACGTCAGCCCTGAGACAGCAGAGCCGTCTCCTGTCACCAGCTCTTCCCTGCCTAGTCTTCTGCATGGTATTTGGGCACAGTGGAAAATACAGAATTTCAAGTGCTGCTCAGGAATGTTGTGAAATTAAATTTTTACGAATTTTCAGTGGATGGTAATGGTTAGAGAGGATTCACTTTTGTATTGTATTGTGGAGACAAAGTACTTTGTGGAAAACTTGGAAGATGTAGCCTCTGTTACGAAGGGACTGGAATGGTCTTGCTGATTGGCCTTTGACCTTCAGTGTTCACGAACTGAATGTTGGTAAATATCTGGTTTTGGTGGCCTGCAGGCCCCTGGCCTTAGAGTGACTCAGAATTGGGGAATTTGCCATCCCCAAAGCCAGCTAATTTCTCTCTCTCTCTCTTTCTCAGGCACTATGTGGTCCGAGGCCCTGAGATGACTCCTTATGAAGGTAAGTCACTGCTCTGAGTTGGGGCAAGAGGCGGTTTTGTGTTCTGAGTAGATCTTGCCTATTAAGTGCTCTTTATCTGTAAATAACACTCTCTCCATGTTGGATTCATTTGGAACTCATGCTGCTGTTTCTCCAAGCCCTAGATGTGTTGCTCAGAATTGTTTTGCCCCTGTATCTCAGGGACCGTGTGTAAGGACTGGAGTAGTGCTGAGTCTCCCAAGTCAGTAGGGTCAGGGCGGGGTGAACAGTAAACCATGCCTGGTTCTCCTGCTGTTTCTGCAGGGTGGGTGCTGTCGAGGGGAGGGCAGATGTATTGACTGCTCTCTCTGGGCGAGTCCTGGGCTCATGGGTGGCCCTGTGTGGGCAGTCCCTGAGGTTCAGGGAGGCTGTAAGGCCTACCCTGGGTCAGCTGGGCATGTCTGCTCTCCTGGCTGCTGCAGACACTGGTCTGCTGACGCCGCCTAGGGTGCTGGTGTCGTGGACAAAGCAGACCTTGGCGTTGTCAGCAAAGTCTCTGGTGCACCAGCCTTGGCTGAGACGTGAGATGAGAGCCATGGCCCAGCAAGCCCAGGGCACAGCTGTGGCGGGGGGCAGTGCCTTCAGCTTTCTAGCTGCTAGGTCCTGCCTTGTGGCTGGAGCTGTGGGGGGGGGTTTGCATAAGCTTTCACTAGAAAAGAGTTGTGCTATAGGGAAGGGAGTCTGAGAGCCACTACTGACGTCGGGGTCCCAGCAGCTGGGAGTGGGAAGGCCCAGCCTCTCGCAGGTCGTTTGGCAGACGTGTCACTAGCCTCACAGGACTCTTCTGTAGCCCAGGGTCCCATCCTGGGAGGACCGGTCCCAGGAAACGCGTGTGTAGAAGCATATCTGTAGGGTGGGCATATTATAAGAAGGCTCCTGTGGGGACCGGCCCAGTGCCCAGCAGCCAGGTGCTGGCTTGATGACGGCCTTGTCCAGGAGGGGTTCCTAGAAATACGGCAAAGACGGGCCTCAGAACAGTGCACAGGTCATACTAAGGTGCTTATTAAACGCGTGTGTGTGTTTTTTAACAAACTTGACTAGAACCAGCTGCCCGTCTCCCCGCAGTTCAGCTCAGGGCTGCCCTCTGCTGACTGCTCTCAGCAGCATCTCCAAGGGACTGCTGTCTGGGCTCCGCGTTGGACCCTGAGGGTGTGACTCTGCCTCCCCCCTTGCTCCTCTTTTGGCTCCTGGGTGTTCTGACCTGTTCTCCTGCTGTTCCTGGTCTTCCATGTCCACACCCGTCCCTCTCGGGCCCACACTGTCCTGCTCTTTCTGGGCACAGCCGGTCCCTACAGTTCACAGCTGCTTCCCATCACCTGGTGCCACCGCCGCAAAACCCTCCCAGCTGATCTGCAGACCTCACCCAGTGCAGGCACACCCTGACAGCTCCTCGCAGACACACACAGGTTTATTCCAAAGTTTTTAGTCTGAAATTTACATGGGAAGGCAAAGGACTTAGAATAGCTCATATATATATATATTTTTTTAACTCTCACTCGATATTTTTCTGTTTATCTTCAGACAGGGTAGGAAGGAGGGAGAGAGAGAAACCTTGATGTCAGAGAGACATATCATCTGGTTGCCTCCCGCACGACCCCAACCAGGACGGGGGACAAACCGCAACCGAGGTACGTGCCCTTGACCGGAATTGAACCCACGACTCATTGGTCCGTGGCCGACGCTCTGCTGAGCCAAACTGGCCAGGGCAATAATTTTATTTAAAAATTTTTTTTATCCTCACCCGAGGACATTTTTGCATTTATCTTTAGATAGAGTTTGGGGGGAGGGGGAGAGAAACATCGATGTGAGAGAGACACATCGAATGGTTGCCACCCACACGACCCCAACCGGGGCCGGGGACAAACTGCAGCTGAGGTATGTGCACTTAGTGGGAACCGAACCCGAGACTCTCTGATCTACAGGCCGACGCTCTAACTGTTGAGCCAAACTGGCCAGGGCAATAATTTAAAAAAACTAAAATGGGAGGAGTCCCTCTGCCTGAGGACTTGTGTCTGGAGGGAGAGGCGTGGGGGCAGGACTGGGCGGGGGCTCAGGAAAGCTCCCACTGTGGTGGCCCACAGGCTGCTGACCGGATTGCATAGGGGTCCGTGCTGCCTGCACAGGTCTCCCTCCAGTCGTGGTTTGGTCCCCCTGGACACTGGAACGCAGGCGTGCAAGCTGCTGGCTCAGGGGTCTGCCCTCCTGGCCCCGCTTCCTTGCCTCTTCCTGTTCTCGAGGACACCTCTCGAGGCTCCCCTCAAGCGTAGGTGCTCTGAGTTTCCTCTGCAGAGTGGAGTGCACGTCTCTGTGGGCTCGGGGTTTAACACGCGTGGCTCCAGCGTGCTGTCTGCTCCCTGAGCATGCTTGGCCTGCTGTGTGCTCCCGTGGTGCTCCTTGGTGCACCTGCCGTGTGCTTCTTGGGTGCTCCTTGGTGCACCGGCTGCGTTTGTTTCCCAGGCGGGTGACGGGAGGCGTGCTGGGTCGGTGCATGTGCTTAGATTTGGTTTTCTTAGCAGGGTCCCTGCCAGCGTGGCAGACCGCCCCCTCACCGCCCTCCACAGTGTTCACAGTGGCACTGTCCTTGCTGTTCAGGTCACTTCCTTCTGGTCCCTTCCTGAGTAGCACTGAGCCAAACGGGGACGGCACCTGTTTATGTCGGGCTTGTCTGAGTGAGTGTGATTGTGTGTGCTGCAGGGCTGTGTCGAGTGTGTCTCTTGCGGGTGCTTGTCTGCCTGTGGCTGCTTGGGCTGGGTGTGAGGATACGGCAGCCCTCCTCACGCATCACTGGTCTGGGGTGGGCCTGAGGCTCTGCATTTCCAACAAGCTCTAGGGCCTGCCCAGGAGCAAGGGTGTGAGGCCTTGGGTGGGGAAGGGCAGGTGGACCTTGAGCTGAGCAGGCAGAGGGGGCAGAGGTGGAGGCAGTGCGGCCGTTGAGATGTGTCTTGAGAAGTGTCAGGCTCTGGATCAGTTGGCAGGTGGGGCTGACAGGGTTTTTTTTTTGTTTTGTTTTTTTATCCTCACCCGAGGACATTTTTTCATTTTTTGTTCAGATAGAGTGGGAGGGAGGGAGAGGAAGAGAGAGAGAGAGAAACATCGACATGAAAGGGACACATCAAGTGGCTGCCACCCACACGACCAACCAGGGCCGGGGACAAACTGCAACCGAGGTACATGCCCTTATCGGGAACCGAACCCGGGTCTCTCTGGACCACAGGCCGACGCTCTAACCGCTGAGCCAAACCGGCCAGGGCTGACAGGGTTTGTTGATGGAGTAGGTGTGGTGGGGTGGGGGATCCCAGACTTTTGTCTGAACAACTGAGATGATGGAGTTGCTGAGGGAAGTAGCAGGAATCCGTCTTAGACCTTTCTGGGGTGGTGTTGCCTGGACGGTCAGGTGGGGACATGTTTCTGGAGTTTGGAGAGGGGTCCAGAGGTCCAGAGGTCCAGGCAGAGGTGCCAGTTGGAGAGTCATCAGAATCTTCCCCATGTCACGGGAGTCCAGGTGAGACCCTAGGAGTGTGAGTCTGGGGAGAGCACCAGGGAGCTGGGTGGTCTGCACCTGGGTGAGAGAGGAGGGCCCAGCCAGGGTAGGGCCTGGAGGAGGCAGGTCAGGAGTGGTCGTGTGAGGCCTGAGATGTGGTCACACCCCAGTGTGGGGGGTCTGGTGACCTCGAGGTCAGGTCTGTGGGGGCCGTACTGGAATGTGAACTGGTGAGATGGCATCTTCGGACCTGCTCCCCAGGGAGAAATGGCAGGTTTGCCTGTTGTTGGGTGTAGTTTGATGGAGGAGGAACTGGTAGTGAGGGGACCTGGGATGGGCGACCTCAGCCGACAGGCCTGTGGGTGGGTGAGGGGCGGAGGAGCCCGTGCACACGCTCTTCTGAGACTGCTCTGGGCGAGGGGCATGCGGGAGGGGTGTCCGAAGGTGGACACAAGGTGGAGGGCCTGTGAGGCGGGGCGGGGAGTGGGGCAGGATCAGGGCTCGAAGTCACTCTGTGGGCAGTGACACGGCTCTTTCTCTGCTTTGATGCAGGTGGATGTTACCATGGAAAACTGATTTTTCCCAGAGAATTTCCTTTTAAACCTCCTAGTATTTACATGATAACCCCCAATGGAAGGTTTAAGTGCAACACGAGGTAAGGCGTTTCTGCTGCTTCCAAAGCGTGCCTGTGGCCGTGGCCAGCGCGTGCTCTGTTGAGTGGGTCCCTTTTTGCAGGCTGTGTCTCTCCATCACGGACTTCCACCCAGACACGTGGAACCCGGCTTGGTCCGTCTCCACCATCCTGACTGGGCTGCTGAGCTTCATGGTGGAGAAGGGCCCCACCCTGGGCAGCATAGAGACGTCGGACTTCACGGTGAGGGTGGTGGGTGTGGTGGGGCTCCTGCCTGTGTCCCTGCGCCCCGAGCACCTTGGCGAGACCCCAGCCCCGGGGTCCCTGGTTCTTGGCCAGGCTTCCTGGGCATCCCCGCAGACCGGGAGGGTGCCGAGCGCAGTCACCGTACCTGCTCCATCTGGTCGACGGGTGTTGTGTGTCTGTGTTTACGTGGGCGTCAGGTTTGCCGTCATCGGTGGTGACAAGGGCACTGGGGTAGGCTCTGTGACTGCGTTAGCTTTCGAAGAGCAGCCTCGACTGTAAACTCCCCTGCTTTAGAACCTTGAAGAATTGAAGCTAGCCTTCGAGCTGACATTTCCCTTCTCTTCTTTCTAGAAAAGACAGCTGGCTGCACAGAGTTTAGCGTTTAATTTAAAAGACAAAGTCTTCTGTGAATTATTTCCTGAAGTTGTGGAGGTGAGTGACAGCTGGCCGTCAGCGTTGCTTCCCGGGGCTTGATTTGGTTCTTGCAGAGAACACGTGTGCTCCTCGTGTCCATGTCCGGTGCTGCGGACAAGAGCGTGAAGGAGCGCCTGGGGTGAGGGTTGGAGCTGGGGGCTGGGCCTGTCCCCACCAAGGTTCTGGGTGGGCCAGGAGGTGGGGCGGGCCCTGCCACGAGAGACTGGAATGCTCCCTGGTCCTGGGGCTGCAAGCGGGGGAGGCTGGGCTGCACACAGTTCAAGGCCACAGTGATTGTGTCACTTCAACATGGCTCAGTCTCCGGCCCACGAGGTGCAGGTTTGGTGATTTGGCAAGTCACTTGGCCCATACATCTGTAAAGCTGGGTAGGTGCCAGGACTTAACCTGCCAGTGACCACCCACGTCTCAGCGTCTTCCTGGGGGATCGTAGGACCCCTTGGTCCTGAAGGAGCTGGCTGGCTGAGACCCACCTTGGTCTCTCGCTGTTTCTCTCAGGAAATTAAACAGAAGCAAAGAGCACAGGACGAGCTCAGCAGCAGGCCCCAGGCGCTCCCCCTCCCAGACGTGGTTCCAGACGGGGACACGCACCACGGCCAGAACGGGCTTCAGCTCCTCAACGGGCACGCGCCGGGGGCCGGGCCACACCTCGCGGGGCTCCAGCAGGCCAACCGGCACCATGGACTCCTGGGCGGCGCCCTGGCGAACTTGTTTGTTATAGTTGGGTTTGCAGCCTTTGCCTACACGGTCAAGTATGTGCTGAGGAGCATAGCACAGGAGTGAGCCGCACCACGACCAACCGCACAGGTGGTCAGAACGAGGGACGCCGGGCCCGGGCTTGACACTGGCTGGATGGATGCGCCATCAAGCAGAGGGCGGACCCGCCTGACTCCTGGGGTTAGCTTTTTAAAAACCGTCAAGAAGAAAACAAAAACCAAAGTGTGTGGTTTGGATTTGGAGCACACAGACGTGAGTTCCCAGCCCCCTGTTCTCGCCCTAGGTCTCGGGGGCTGTGGAGCTCAGGGTTCGAGGAGGAGGGCCTCACGCTTTGGTTAGACCTTATCTCCTGTGTTGTCTTTTGGACTTGTTTTAGTAAACCTGTTTTTCATTTTATAGATTTGGTCACTGAAAAATATAAAACTCAATGCCTATGAAATACTCTGTGTGCGTTCTTAGTCCAGTGGAGCCCTGACCCACCGGGTAGGGGCCGGTCCCCCGGCTGCCCTCGGCCGCATGGGCAAGGCCTAGTGATGGGGCCCGGGGCGGGCTGGGCAGGGACTGCCATGTGGGTCCAGGAGGACCGGGTTTGGTTCACTCAGAGCGAAGCAGCTGCCTTCAGAAAAGCCACCTTTTTGGCTGAAGTTCAAGTTAAGAGTCTGCTTACTGACCACAAGGTGTCGCCGTTTACTTAAGGATAAGGAAGTGGCTGGGCACAGAGGGGCAGCTCCAGGCTCCTGGTGCCCCCAGAGCCTTTGCTCTGAATTCCTTGGGTCCCGGTGGCCCAGAAGCCCCCTCCTGTGCTCTGGAGGCTGGAGACCCCACCAG
The DNA here is from genome assembly GCA_030848825.1 of Tadarida brasiliensis. NCBI lineage: Eukaryota > Metazoa > Chordata > Mammalia > Chiroptera > Molossidae > Tadarida > Tadarida brasiliensis. Next base: position 346,612 of record CM061264.1, on the reverse strand, counting down.
CCCCAAAGGGGTCCCCACCTGGCAGGCGGGCTCTGTGCACTTTGGGGCTTCCCTCATACTTGGGCCGAACCTTGGGTTGACCCAAAAGATAGGCTCTCAATCCCCTTTGCACAGGGGATTCACATCAGGTACTGGCCCTGCCTGGAAGGGCACACAGGGCACTGTGCCTCACAAGGGAAAGGCTGCCGTGGGAGGATGCAGCCCGCTCGGGCAGAGCCTGCGGGCATCGCCTCAGTTTGGGACTGACAGCCCCGGACATCCTCCCGTTCTCCACCTGTGTGTGCTGGTTTCACAGGGAGCCACCGACGACACGCTGTGGCCGCTCAGAGCCATCAGGGAAACCTGAAGTGCAGCCACGTGCTTTTACATCTTTGACTTTGTTTTCTGATCGATTTATTTAAAATTGCCCTAAAATTTACCACTTGTATGTGTTTAACACACTCGTGAAAAAAACCTTTCATTATATCTCTGTTCCTGAATTTCGTGCTGTTTGTGTCTGCGTTGGTGGAAGTGTGCCTGGTGGCCTGTGGGCGGGCTGCGGGCCTGGCCTTGGCTGCGGAGGTAGAGGCAGTGTCCGCACATGCACAGGGACCCTGGTGGCAAGGCCACGCTGCCTGCCCTCGCGCTCCGTCCACAGCCAGCCGAGGGCAGGTCTGGGGGCCGGCGTTCCATACACACTGTTTCCTGAGGCTCCCGGGAGGCGGATGTCTTGCAAACGAAGTCACTTCCTTTCTGTGTGCGAGCTCAGCCATGGAGATAGGTCGGCGCCGTGCAGAGCCTTCAGCGGTGCCCAGGCCCAGCGTCTGACCCGCGGGTGTCAGCCCTTGTGCCGGGTCGTCCCTGCCGGAGGGCAGCTGCCCATCCTTCGGCCACTCCTTGCACGTGTGTGTCCCTGCCGGCCGGCATAGCCGAGCCCTCCGTCATGCAGGCTGTGTGGCGAAGTCTGTCTTCTTCAAGGGAGCGAAGCCTGACGAAATCGGCACTCCCCAGACATGTGTGAAACCGTCTTCGGTGTGGAGTGGCCATGGGGAAGTTGCGTCACTCCCCGAGGTTGAGGCTTTCACACCAAGAGGTCTCAGTCTGAGGCTGGAGTGACCGCTGCTCGGAGGGCCGAGGTGAATGGCCTGCTGTGGGGATGTGCCCAGGGCATCAGGGTGTCCAGTGTCTGGGCTATGAGCTGGGTGGGTGAGGACACCAGCACTGGCCTGAGCCTTCGCTCTGGGGGCAGCTGGTCGCTGTGGCAGGAAGGCCTGACAACTCAGCCACTGGGTCCCTCTGGTCCTTTTCCAGGTGGCTCCAGTGCTTGGGGGGGTTGCTGCTGTGCCTTGGAAGGACCCTCGGGGTGTGGGGGAGGGGCACGAACCTGGGAGGCAGTTCCACATTACGTAGATACTGAACCCTCTGGAACCCACACCCCAACCCCATGCTTGAGGGCTCAGTGTCCTTGCTGCAGAGCATGGGCAGACGGACACACGGACCAGTGGATGGCTTCCTGCTTCCTGCTTGTGAGGGCGCCTGGGACAGAACTGAACCCAGGGTTGGGTGGGGTTGGAACTGTTCGAGGCTCAGCCTCGCCTCCGGCACGTGGCTCCCTGTCCAGGGCAGAGCCGGCTGCCATAGGGCAGCTGGGGCCATCACAGCAGCCTGTCAGGTGCACTGGCAGCCACACCCGCCAACGGGCAAAGGACGGGGCCACCAGGACACAGGTAATGAAAAGCAGGTGCCCCACCTCTGAGGAGGGGTCTGGCAGCTTGGCGGGGCCTCCGGGGCTGCCTTTCCTGGCCTGGTGTCGAGTGCATGTCCCATCCAGGGGTCCAGCTGGGTGGGGTGAGAAGGGGGTCTTCTGCCACGTGGCCCTCCTCTAGACCCAGGTGTGTGGAGCGGGCTCACTAGCCAGACACACGAGGGAGCTGAGGCTTCAATAGCAAGCTTGGGGTTCACTAGAACCCACACTGTTGTCCTGGATATGACCACCTCTGCCTGACTGGGAGGGAGGATGGGTGTCCCTGGGCAGACACGCCTCACATCTTCCTGCTAGCTTCTCAGTAGCTCTGCCTACAGCTGACCATGGGTGTAGGGTGGGCTGGGTCTTCTGCTTGGCTGCCTATGGTTCCTGGCAGATGTCTGGGAATTAGAGCGGGTCCGGAAGGCCCTTCTAGCTCCCGGGCTTCCCTTCTGTGCTGTCCACTGGGGCTGGTGCACTCCACCTTCCTCAAGGCTGCACTGAGTAGCGGCTCCTTTGGGGGCCAGCCATGGCTCTGACCATTGTCAGCCTTGGTCTATACCACCTGATGGGCGGCTGGCAGCCAGGGTCCAGGCTGGGCCTTTGAGCCCCACCTGGCCCCCACTGCAGTGGTGACCCCCACTGCAGTGATAGCCCGTAGGGCCTGTGAGCTTGGACTGGCCCCAGCTGTGTTGCCTGCAGCCTGGGGGTAGTTAAGGAAGGACCCAGCTCTCCCTGGAGAAGCCCCCGTGTGGCTCAGGTCTAGCTGGAGGGAAATACTCACTCTCCTGGGCGGGGTGGCTGTGGAGGGAGTGGGCTCTGCTGGTGGGCACAGCCAGTGGGGCTCACGAGTGTGCTGACCTCTGAGGGGACTGGCCTGGGGACTCGCCTCTCTCCCCTGCTGGCTCAGGAAGCCAAGAGGCCTGGCTGGGTGAGGGCACCGCCCCCCCCAGGTAGTAAGGATTGGCCCTGTGCCTCAAGAAGAAGAGAGGCCACCTGCCATGCCTTTGAGGTCACCGCCCCCCCCCTCACTGGCACACTCAGCCCAGTGGAGAAGCAGCACCCAGGGTCATCAAGGCCAGCATGAGGCTGGGAGCCCAGTGGGTCAGCTGCCTTACTTCCCTGGCCCTGCCTTTCCCAGGCGCAGGGCATGGGCCAGGCTCTCGGGCACCACCAGGACCCTGGGACAGGGGACCCGTCAGGGCCAGAAGGATCCGGAAGAGCCCGAGTGAGGTGGGTCCTAGGAAGGGGCGATAGGGCTGTGAGCTCTCTCTCGATAGAGTGTCCCCACCCTGGGGGTTCCTGGGCCACCACCCCGAAGGGGCGGGCAGGTGTGAGGTTCCAGAACCTTAGCTGGGATGGGGGGCAGGGCGAATCCTTGTTAACGGTTCCCTGGGTGAGCCGCCTCCTGGGAAGGGGTGGGGGCTGTTTCCAAAGCATGTGGGAGGACCTGGGGAGGCGCAGCCCCTCTGCAGCCGCAGGCCCGTGGTCACTGGGGGTGTGCGACCCCGTCCACGCCCCAGGGCCCGGGAGCCCGCTGACGGATCATCCCTGTGAGCCCTCCCCCTTGGAGCCCGGGAGCTTTGGGGCGGAGGGGAGGGTTTATTTGGCGGCGCGAGGGCGCTGTGCGTGTGAGGGGAGCCGGCACCAGCCCGACCCGCGGGGCAGGAGCGCGTCCCGCTGCATCCCTCGCGCCGCCGCCCGTCGTGGTGCCCGTCGTGCCGCCGCGCCTGGCTCGTCCCGCACAGACATGCAGCGGCGGCGGCCGGGCAGCTCCTGGGGCCGCGCCTCCGCGCCGGGGCTCTGAGCGGCCGCGCCGCCCCCATGAGCGCGCCTGGGCGCCCCTGCGCGCAGCGCTGAGCCTCCGCCGAGGTCCGCAGCCGCCGGCCGCCACCATGCGCTGGGCCTGGGCCGCGGCCATGGCCCTCCTCTGGCCGCAGCTCGCGCTCCTCGGGGGCGTCGGGGCCCGGCGCGAGCCAAAGAGGCCGCGGCAGCCCGGCCAGCGCGCCGAGCCCCCCAACGTCACCGTGGCCAACAGCGAGGGGCCGCCTGGCTCCCCCAAGGTACGCAAGGACCGGCGCACGTGGGCGTGCGCACAGCTGCGGGCGCTGCTTGCTTCGGGGGCTTCGACTGGGGGCTTGGACTCGGTGGGGCACCGACTCGGTGGGGCACAGCCCTCCCACCTGCCGGCTCTACCTGCGGGGTTCTCCAGGCCCCCTTCCCGTCTTGGTGGGGTGGGGCTTTGGGCAGGATCTGCTGCAGACGGGTTTGGGGCCAGCTCGGCCCTCCGCTGGGCCGGGAGAGGGAGGGGGAGGGGGGAGGGGGGGAAGGAAGAGGCTTCTCCTCGGGGCTGCACTGAACCTTTGAAGCCCCAGGCACGTCCTGCCCCAGCAGCCTGCTGCCTTCAGGTGTAATCGCCAGTTTAGGAGGGGGTGGGGAGGCGCTCCAGGCAGCCTGTTCCTTGGCTGTACAACAGACCCCCGGTGGAAACCTGCCCCCACCACTCCCGGGTTGGAGAGGCCAAGGCTAGCCTGGACCCTGTGCATCCTGGCGGTCCTCACCCTCACCCCTGCTGTGTAGCCAGCACCCCCCCCCCCCATGGCCTCTGGTATGGGAGTGCTCCTGTCCTTAGAGTCCCTCTGGCCCAGCCTATCCCAGGTCCTCTTTAAGACCTGAGACCCCGAACCTGCCTCAGCCCTCTACTGTCTTTGGCTGAGGATCTCCTGAGGGGTTTAGGGGCTGACCCCATGGGCCGCAGGATTGGGAGGGGAGCGGTGGTTGCCAGGACAGACACCCCCACCCCCCAGCCCTCGTGCCTTTGATCCCAGCCTCCTGCCGCCCAAGGGCGTCTCTGTGGCGGCCAGCCTGGCTGCTCTCAGCCCACGCGGCCCCATTGAGCCTGAGGCCCCGTTTTCCAGATGGGCAAGTGAGGAGAGTGAGTCCCTGGGCCCTGCCAGCCAGGGAAGGTGGTTGCCGACCCAGCGAGGCACGGGGCAGTCAGGGACAGACAGGTGGACCTTTATCCTGGGCGGGGCCTCCGTGGGGTGCCCCGACCCTGTGACACATGCCCCTCCCCACCTGTCTGGACCCCTGCTCTTCTTCGACCTGCCTCCACCTGGCCCTTTGGGGCCCCTGGGTACCTCAGGTGCAGCCAGGGTTTGTGGTGGCCAGGGACACAAGCAGAGATCAGGGGACCTTTGAGTGTTCCTGGCTTTTCTGTCTCCCCTGAGTAGGGCCCAGGTCAGGTTTGGGAGGCATCCCTACCCCGCTTGCCCCTCCTAGCCCCTCAGGACAGAGGCCTGCCTGGTCCACTGGGAAAGAGCCCAGCCTAACCCTGGTCAGGAGGCTGCGCCTGCCCAGAGAGTCTAGCTCTCGCTGTGTCTGGGGCTGAGGGCTGACTGCTGGACTGGACCTGGGGCCAGGACCCCTGGGCTTGCCCTGCCTGGGACAGCGCTCTGGGAGTGGTCAGGGCTCTGCTGGCTTCGTGGCAGTGGCTGTCTCCCAGCCAGGCCAGTGTCTGCTCTGCTTCTGCCCACTTTATGGGCTTCCTGTCTTGAGTCCCGCACAGACTTTCTCAGAGATGGCAGGCTCTCTCTCCAGCCCCCACCCCCTTTCTGAGCACGACTCAGACACAGGCAGGGGCGTTTCTGCCTCTCCCACCTGCCTGGAGCTCAGGAGAGTGGTTGGAGGGCTGGGGGCACGGTCTCGGCAGCTCTGCTTGGCCCCTCCCAGCCCGCCCCCCAGCAGCAAGGTGGGCCAGCAGCTGTGGCCTGGGGCCAAGCCTGAGGAGCAGGGCCTGTCCTGCCCCTGCCCAGCTTAGCAGGGCACTCTGGGACTGTCAGAAAGGCCATTGGAAAACTCGCTCCTGTCCTCCGTGGCCTGCCTTGGCCAGGGCCTAATCCATGTTGAGACACATGAAGCTGGCTGTGTGTGCGCATGTGTGTGCCTGTCTGATTGGGAAGAGGATGCAGTGGAAGGGGACAGGTCACTCCAACACACGGCCAGAGCGAGGGTGTCCAGACGTCATGCCTGGCCCCAAGCCATCACCCTGCCTGAGGTCCTGGTCTGGTTCCTGGGAATGGCCTTTGGTGCTACCTCACTCCTCCTGTGTCTGCCCAAGTACTACCTGAGGCAGCAGGGAGGTCCCAGAGGGCCCGGGTCAGCACACTAGCACTGCCATTTGGCCCTGCAGCCGCCCGAGGCCTTGGGGCCTGAGTTCTCAGATGCCCACATGACATGGCTGAACTTTGTCCGTCGGCCAGATGACGGGGCCTCGAAGAGAAGGTGCCGAGGACGGGACAAGAAGTTGGTGAGCCCGGGGTCTGAGCCCAGGCGGGGTGGCTGCGGCTCCCGCGGGGATCCTCACGTCCTCCTGCCTTCCCCAGCGAGGCCTCTCCGGCCCCCCGGGCCCCCCCGGGCCCCCGGGCCCCCCCGGGCCTGCAGGTGCAGAGGTCACGCAGGAGGCTCTGCTACAGGAGTTTCAGGAGATGCTGAGAGGTGAGGTGCCCCTGCCCCCACTCCTCCCAGAGCCTCGCTCAGGAGGGCCTCCCAGGCCCTGGGGGTGACCCCGACCTTCTGCCCCTGCCTTTGTCCCCACAGAGGCCACCGAGCGTCGGTTCTCGGGGCTTTGGGGCTCCTTGCTGCCCGAGGGGGCGGACGGGCGGCTGGTGGCGGAGGCCTTCCACTGCCGGCTGAAGGGTCCCGTGCTGGTGGACAAGAAGACACTGGTGGAGCTGCAGGGCTTCCAGGCCGTGAGTGGGCTGGGGCTGCCTGAGGGCCCACGGGCCCCGCTGGTCTCTGGGGGCAGGATGCTGGGCGGCCCCCACAGGTGACGGGGTTCAGCACCACCATGGGCACACGCATAGGGCGGTGGCCGCCGTGGGTCAGGTCTAGGTGCTGTGCGCCCAGACCCCCGTCTTTTAGCAAGCCTTCGCGTGGGGTCCAAGGTGGCCAGGTGGCCGGGTCCTCTCTCCCGTGGGGGCTCTGGGGCCTCTTCTGCCTCTGGGGCCTGGAGCCTGTGGCCAGAGGCCCAGGTCGGTGCAGAGCACAGGTCCTGCCTTCTGTCCTCGCCACCGGGGTGTGCTCGGGCTGGGAGCTGTTGGTCGCAGGCGCCTCCTTCAGGCTGGGTGTCCAGGCCCTGCCGCCCGACGCTCACCTGCTGTCCCTGCAGCCCACTGCCCAGGGTGCCTTCCTGCGGGGGTCTGGCCTGAGCCTGGCCTCTGGCCGATTCACAGCCCCAGTGACTGCCATCTTCCAGTTCTCTGCCAGCCTGCACGTGGGTGAGCGGGGCTGGGCCAGGGTGGGTGTGGGGGCTGGTTCTCCCAGGTGGGCCCTGCCATCCCAGGGTCCAGGCCCGGGTCCCACGGGGGCTTAGACGGGACCCCATGCCCACCTGCGCCAACCAGCAGCCACTCCTGGGCCTATCTTGGGCAGTGTGCCATGAAGCCCCCCAGCCCCTCTGCTCCGTCCCCCTGAGGGCCGCTGCACCCGGCTGTCTCCACAGACCGCAGGGGGCTGCAGGGCAGGGTCCGGGCCCGGGACACAGTCAGGGTGCTTATCTGCATCGAGTCCTTGTGCCATCGCCACACGTGAGTGGGCCCTCAGGGCCACCCTTGATGCCAGGGGGTTGCAGGGGGCTGGGGTGGGTGCCTGAGTGTGAATGTCCTGCCCGTGGAGAGGGGAGGGGCTGCCCCGACACTGGACTGCGTTGAGCAGCGGGGTGGGGTCCAGGCCCTCTGGCCAGCTGAGCCCTCACCCTGGGCACCATGTCTAGGTCCTTGGAGACCATCTCGGGCCTGGATGGCAGTGGCAGGATCTTCACGGTACTGGTCCAGGGGCTGCTTCAGCTGCAGGTGAGGCCGGAGGGGCTGGGCGAGACAGGAGGGGTCCCATGCCTCTGAGCCTCAGAGGGGTACCCCAGCCCAGCAGGTGGACAGACATCGGCCATGTGGCCACTCAGGACCCTGGGGCCCCAGGGTGGGTGTTCACGTGCTCCCCTGGGCAGGCAGGTCCTGTGGGTGGTGACGTGCACTGTGGGCTGTCTGCAGGCTGGACAGTATGCCTCTGTCTTTGTGGACAACGGCTCTGGGGCTGCCCTCACCGTCCAGAGTGGCTCCAGCTTCTCCGGCCTCCTCCTGGGCACGTGAGGTCGCCGACGGGTCCCAGAGGAACCGCGTCAAGAGGACCCTCCGGGCCATGGGGAGCTCCCCGGTCACCCATCCCCACTGCCCTCTGTTAAAAGTGTGGTCAGGCCATGGGGAGCTCCCCGGTCACCCATCCCCACTGCCCTCTGTTAAAAGTGTGGTCACAGCAATAAAGAGTCCCCAGCCCTCTCTGTCGCCTGGTCACTGTTGTCGTGGGGGGGGGGTGCAGGTGCAGGAACACAGGAGGCCTCAAAACACAGTCCTCGGTGGGGGTGGGTGGGGAGCGGGCTTTGCTTTGGAGGTTCCGGCTGAGTGTCCTGCAGCCTTGTGGCCCCCACAGCCTCTGCGCCTCCCGGGGTCCATGTTTACCCTGAGGACAAGGACAGATGTCCATCCAGGCCCCTGCTCAGCCCTGCCCACTGCCTGATACCACCCCTCTGCCCCCGGGCTGGGCAGCCTTGCAGGGCAGCAGCCTGGGGACACTGCCAGGGCGGGGCCCAGACGCGCTCAGCCTTGGGACACTGGAAGTCCCAGAGCTTGTGAGCAGGATGGTGGCCGGATGCTGTGGGCTGTGCCCGTCTGGGGGGCGGAGGGTGAGGTGGGGAGCCCTTGGTGGGCCTCATCCTGTGGGGGCAGGCACATGTGCAGGCCACGAGCACCACGTGTGAACCTGGGGGGTTGCTGAGAGCACATGCGTGGGGGGCGCTGGGTGAAGGCTGTCCAGGCACAGAGGAGCAGGGCACCTGGCCCTGGCCACCTTCCCCTTGGTGGCTGCAAACTCCCCGCCCCAAAGATGGGTCAGAACTGCCCCAGGCGGGGCAGCCAAGACCCTGCCTGCGGGTCCTGTGGGTGTGGGACCCCTGCACCCAGCCCAGGCTCCAGCAAACCCAGACCAAAGAATGTAAATTGGTCCTGGGATGTCCAGGCCTCTGCAGGGCTGTCAAGATACCATCTCTGGTTGGCACCTGGGCCCTGGGCAGGTGGCTCCACCTGGAGCGCGAGGCTGGCCCCTGACCCCTCCGCAAGCAGACACCCTGGGCGTGGGGGTGGGGCTGGGCTCCAGTGCCGGCGGGAGACCCTGGTTCTGAGGCTGAGCAGACAGAGAAGGACATCGTGGTCCTGTAGATGGGGGCAGGGGCTGGGGGAGGGCAGTGGCTGGGGGTCCTTCTGCAGACTCAGGGCCCAGGAGTGGGAGGTGGGGCAGGTGGAGACTGGAGCCTGAGGGCCGTTACCCACCCCTCCCCCAGGGACCCTGGCCGGCCAGCGGGTAATGAGGCAGCAGAGCCTGGTGCCGGTCGGGCGCTGGTCTGTGCAGCGCCAGGCTTGGCCACTGACCCGTCCCCACCTCTCTCCCTGGTCCCCCAGGGTGGCGTCAGGGGCTGGGGGGTCTGGGGGGGGGGGTCTCTGCTTCACAGCAACTGTAGGCGCCAGCTGGCCTGAGTGGGGATGTGCCGGCAGCCTGCGAGGGGTGTGGGCGCTGCGGTCCCTGTTGAGGAAGGGGGAGGAGGGGCGCGAAGGGAGGCAGAGGAATGGGTCCCTGCCCCCACCTCCCATCGCAGGGCCTGTGTGCGGCTGCCGTGGAGGTCAGCCTGGCTCGGCTGTAGGTGCCTATCTGTGCTGACCGCCTGCTGACAGAGGTGACCGACCTGGGCTGTCGGTGGGGTGCTGAGGGACCACGGCCAGCACCCGGCCAGACCCTCCCAGCCGCGCCTGGGGCCTCACTGCACCCAGGGTGCTCTCCTGACCGTCCATCAACACCAGCCAGTCCCCTGACCTGCCTGGCCTGGGAGGGGCAGGTCTCGCCTCCCTCTCCAGACCTGCTGCAGGGGCTGTGATGACAGAGACGGAGACCCAGACCCAGAGACGGGGCCCAGGGCCCCGCAGAGAGTCGCAGACAGACGAGAGACGAGGAGACGAGAGATGAGGAGAGGAAGGCCAGGCCAGCGGAGGCGCTCGGGGTGGGCAGGTGGCCAGGGCTGGGGAAGCGGCGTCCTGGCGCCCGGCTCCACCTGCCTCTGTCTCGCCTTCATCCTTGTCTCCCCCCTCATCTCAGGTCATTACCGTGTAGCTGTGACTCCCCTGGAATGTGCTGTCTCCAGCCCCCATGGCTGGGGTGAGGGAGCAAGGGGTGGGGGGGCCACGCAGCCGTTACTACCATGTGGAGGTTCAGGGGCATGAGCTGGGGGGGGGCCCAGGGCTCGGGGTTCAGGCCCAAGGTTCAGACAGGCTGCCCCCCAAGTGCAGACAAGGGCAGCTCTGGGTGAGCCCCCCAAGGCCCCACTCTGCGCCCAGCAGCAGTACCCATCCCAGGCCCGACCCAAACCGCGGTGTTGACAAGCTTCCCAGGGCTCTGGAAGGGTCTGGAGACCCCCTAAAGGGCCCTGGGCCCCTGTGGCCACGCCCAGCCAGACTGAGCAGGGGTCCCGGGGTGAAGGGCCGACAGGGACCGACCTGCTGCGAGGGCAGGGCCTTGGTAGGGGACGAGAGGGTGGGGATCCTGGGGGTCGGGGCTCTTTCCCTGGCCTGGCCTCTGGTTGTGGAGCTGGGTTTTGGGGTGGCCCAAGCATCTGACTGTGGCCGAGCCAGGTGGTCGGCACAGTGCTCGCTGGCCTCGGGCTGACCCCTGACCGGAGCCCCACCCGGAGCAGCGGGAGGTGCTGGGCTGACCTCGGTGACCCATCCTAGGGCTCACTTCCCAGAACCTCTGTTTGACCTGCCGCCTGCCAGACGGGCTGAGGGGCTGCTGTCAGGAGCTCAGGGAAATCCCTGGCTGGGCACTTCCCAAACCCTGGTCTTGGGGCCACAGCCAGGCTGCATCTGATCGGCCCTTCCTCGTCCTGAGGTGGCCCTGGGGTGCGGGGGGTGGGTGGGTCTGTGTGTTGGCTCAGAGCCTGCCCCCCAGCACCCTTGGCTGCTGTCCGGTTTGAGCGCAGACAGGAATGTGGGCGTCTGGCTCCGGACAGCTGGAAAGTCCTCTCAGGGCCAGGAGCAGCCATGGACGGGACAGCCGGGCCCCACCCCGGGCTGCAGCAGGAGCAGGGAGGGGTGGGGCAGGCAGGGTGGGGGGCTCCCAGCTGGAAGCACAAGGCTGCTTGGCCCCACCTCCCATGGTCCCCTCTGGGGCCGTGGATGGCACAGGTAAGGTGAGGCCTGCAGGAGAGGCCGTCCACCTGGCCTGGACCCTCGGGTACCTGTGAATTTAAGGGACAGCCAGGACTGGCTGGCCCTCTGTGGCCAGAGCTGAGCTTTGGGTCTGACTTGGCCCTCCTCAGGTTGGTCTGAGGCTGGGCGTGGGGTCTGCTCCAAGGAGCCCGGCATGCTGGGTGATCAAGCTGGCAGCACCCGATGTGGGGAGCCCAGTGGTGGGGCCAGGGAAGGCGGTCCTCCCCCAAGGAATGGCTTCCAGCACCCTGTCCTGGGGCAGGAGCTCCCTGGGGGCCTCAGGGGGCACTGACGGTGTCTGAGGCCGACCGGGGATGGGCTGTGGCCTTCACTCACTGACTGGGTTTGGCCAGTGCCCTCTGGGCTGCAAGCTCGGCACGACCTCAGGGTCCTGCCCAGGGTGAGTGAGACGCTGGACTCCTGTCCCACAACCTGAGCGGACCCAGGAGCCAGGCCTCGGAAGCCCAGGGTCTCCCGCAGTCTGGACCCTGGCGCTGGGTCGAGGCAGCTGAGGCGCTTGCCCTGCCCACGCCTGCCGCCGCCACGGGCACGTCTGTCTGCCCGCGCATCAGAGGCAGCCTGGGGAGGAAGGGGTGGCTCAGGGACAAAGGGCCTTTGTTTGGAGAGTTGGGGTGCAGCCCCGCTCTGGGGCAGTGACTCACAGGTTCCTCTGGGGTGATAGCATCAGTTTTGCAACGGCTGGCGTGTGACACAGGCCCCAGGAGGCAGCGAGGGCAGCAGGGACCCCCCGCCTGCGCCCGGGGCCCCTCCAGGCTGTTCTGTCAGAACCTGGGCGTGTGAGGGGGTGGCAGCGAGAACAGCAGGAAACAAGGGGCATCAGAGGGCCAAGAAAACATTTTTCCCCACTGACTTTTAGAGAGAGTGGAAGGGAGGAGGGAGGGGGAGAGAGAGAGAAACATCGATGTGAGAGAGGCACATGGATTGGTTGACCCTCCCCACCCCAGGCCGGCATGGAACCTGCCACCCAGGTACACGCCCTTGACCGGGAGTCCAACCTGAGACCCTTCCGTGTGCGGGCCGACGCTCTAACCACTGAGTGCGCCAGCCAGCCCAAGTGTCTCCGGCAGCATTTTTCTGGCCTCCCATCCCCCGCCAAGGGCCAGAGGCCCCTCGAAGCCCCAGCACCAAGGTCAGACCCCCAGATGCAGGCCTCCAGTCCCTCCTCTGGGGGCCATGTCCGGGGCTTGCTCCTGGCTTTGGCCATCTGTCCCTCCCTCCCTGTCAGGATCAGGTGGGCAGCTGTGGCAGCGGGTGCGAGGGCCCCTCGGGGGCTGGGCCGCCGAGACCCTCAGACGCCACTGGAGGGAGGGGCGGGGCTTGTGTTTCCTTCTCCTCGGGTCCCAGGGTGGGTCAGGCCCTGGGTCAGCGGGAGGTGGGAGCTGGACATGGCCTCCCTGGGCTCCTGTTCTCCGTGTGCCCTGGAGGTCTGGCTGCTGCCTGCGGTGCAGACTCCAGAGGACAGCCGACCCGTCCAGGCTCCCAGGGCCAGTGCTGAGCCCCTGGCTTCTCTCCAACCTTGACCTCACCCAGTGCCACGGCCCACTGAGCCCTGCCTGGTGGGCCCTGCTGGCCAGGAGCAGGGGCCCTGGGACCGTGTGCAGGAAAATACAGCAGCACCATGTGTGGGTACAGGTGTCAGGGGGCAGGTCCCGGACCTGCTGAGTAGCTAGGCCAGCAGCTCCCTCTTGCTGACCTCCTCCCCCTCCTGCCAGGCCTGCCCAGGGTTCCAGCTCTGGCGCCCACCCAGCTACAGAGCCCCTCCCAGGGCGGGGGTGGTTTTCATCTCCAGGCTCAAGTGGAGACTCCTCTGCAGAGACCTCTGACCCTCGCCACTGCCTGGGGCCCCACATCCACTCAGAGATGGCCCAGCTGCAGCCCCCTGGTGTGGCCAGGGTGAGGGCAGAAGCCTTTTCACCCTCACCCGTAGCTCCTGCCAAGGCCGGGTCTCCCGGAGCCTCGTGGGCAGGTGGGCAGACCCTGCCCCTCCCTGAGCCTCTCTTCCCTGCAGGACCACACCAGTCGGGTGGGGCTGGCAGACCCCTGGGTGCCTGCTGGGGCCAGGTCCAGGGGCTGCACTGCTGCCCAGACTGCTGACCCGGGCAGCTGCTGCTGGCTTCCCGACTAGGGTCCCCGGCCCAGGTCTGAGGGTCCCCAGGTGCTCTGCCCCTGCCTCACAGGGACTTCTGATCTTTCCTGAGTCACTTGTTTCCCGTGGGGTCAAGGGGACAGTCAGTGAGAGGGGCTGTGAGGCATCTTCGAGAACACAGCCCGGGCCCCGCCCACGCGCCCTGGGCACAGCGGGGAGCTCCAGCCACAGGCACAGGATGCTGCCCAGACCAAGCTGCAGGTCGCAGGGTCACTGCTGCTCTGGGAACAGAGCTCTGTCTGAGGCTGGCCAGGGGGCAGACCCTTCTGCATGAGGGTGTGAGGGCCTGAGCAAGGTGGGGAGAGGCAGGGAGCCAGCAGCACCCACACATGGCATGGGGTCAGGAAGGGCTAGGAAGGAGGAGGGCGCTGGGGACAAGTGGCACTGGGGACAAGCTGGGGGGGAGAAGGGAGAGAGGAGCTGGTGGGGACAGTGGAGAGAGAATGGGAATGTGATGAGCACTTTTTCTTTCTTCTTTATTGATTTTAGAGGGAGAGAAACATCGATGAGAGAGAACATCAACTGGCCGCCTCCTGCATGCCCCCCACTGGGGACTGGGCCCACAACCTGGGCATGTGCCCTGACTAGGAATCGAACCAGCGACCTCTTGGTGCAGGGTCGACGCTCAACCACTGAGCACACCGGCCGGGCATGATGAACACTTTCTATGGGAGCAGAACTGAGCGTGTGAGCCCACCCTGGCCCCAAAGAAAGGGGGGCAGGAGGCCACAGGGGCCAGGTGATGGGTGAAGCCATCTATTCCAGCTCCCAAGGCTCTGGGAGGTCCTCCGTGCAGGGGCTGGGAGGCGACCCCTAGGAGAGACTCAGGGTCTTGGATCAAGGAGATACACAGGTTGGACTGAGACCTCTCAAAGCCCAGGCCTGGGGAATGGACAGACAGGTGGCCGTGGTGTCAGGACATACAGGGAGGCCTTTCACCTGCTCTCTCTGGACTCTCGTGGGAGAGATGTCAGTCAATCCAGAGCAAGCTGATTGGGGTAAACATAACCCGAGCCCCTCACGGCCCCTGGAACCACGGTGCAGGCATGAAGGAGCGTTAGATTTAACTCCAGCTCCGTTTTCACTGGGCTCCCTGCTGACCAGCGCTTCTGAGCATGGGTTGTCTGTGGTTCCCTCCAGAGGCCCTGGGGGCCGGGCGCCTGGCCGGCTTCAGGCCTGTCTGTGGACAGCTGCCACGTGCTTCCTGGGGCCCGACGGCAGAAGTCGTCAGCCTCACGATGTGGACAGAGTGCCCGGTATTCAGAGATGCCCCCTCCCTGACCCTGGCAGCACTTATCTGTCCCCACCTCTATAACTTTGTCAGGTCAAGAACGGCAGAGAAATGGGACCTTTTCTCGCTCGGTGAATTCCTTGCAGATTCATCCCAGTCGTTGTGTTTGAAGGTTCCCCCTTTCCTAGCTCTGGGACCCTGGCCAAGGCACTCAGTCTCTCCTCCTCCGTTCATAGGAAAATGAAGGGGCTGTGACCAGGGGTGAGCACCCTGCTGGCACCTCAGCCTGGTCCTGACAGTGGGGCTCCCTCTCCACCTCCCGAGTGATGCCTGCTGCTGCTGCTCCAGGCCCGACCTCTCCACCTCACGAGGGCCTGCTCTCTCCTGGGCCCCATGCTGGGGGCACACAGTCCAGATGGCATGGACCCCATGGTGAGTACCCTGGCAGGTGGGAGTTGTAGGCTTTGGGGGGCTACCTTGGGTGGGGGCCCTGCAGCCAGCCCATGACCAAGAAGAGCCACGGGGGCAGGGGAAGGTGCTGGGGTGCAGGGAGGGTGTGGGCCCAGGACCCCAGCTGGGAGAACCCACCAGATGGGAGCCGAGAGGCAGAGGCCTGAGGGGCAGACTCCACCCAGGGCCAGAGGCTCTGTGACGTCCATGTGTGGCCAGTCCACGGGCCCCAGGATCACAGACGCAGAGGTGTCTGTGGGCCCCTCCAGGAAGAGGTCGCTGGTCTGTAGCTCCACTGAAGCCTGGATCACCTCAGCCGCAGCATGGATGTGCGTGGTCAGCCAGGGTTTGCTGTTCTGAAACAGTGTTTCAGGTTGGATGTGAGCTCTCCATTTTCACAGGTCAGACTTGGCTGCACATGTGGTTCAGCTGCATGCACGCTAAAGCCCAGGTCCCCCGAGGTCACGTGCCTGGACTCGGAGGTGTTCTACCAGGGGGTCGTGGGCACTGCTGCCGTGCTTTCTGTGGGGTCCACACTGTGGAGAAACCAGGAAGCTATGGCCAGACCAGGTGGTGCGGGGCAGGAATCAGGTCCAGCCCTGACTGGAGTCCGGGCTGTGCCCCTGGCCACAGCACCTGCTCTGGTCTCTTCAAGCACCTGATCCTTGTCTGAAAGATGGGGGTGCTCACACCGGCTGCTCTGGTGGTCCGGGGGTTCAGACGAGGCATCCCAGGCAACGGTGGCTGGCAGGAATCGGGTCCTGACGCTGTCGGCATCCCCCTGGGGGCAGGGCCCTGTTGTGCTCAACCTGGTGTCCCCACACCTGGGCCCTCTCCTGGATCCTTCCCATGAACAAGGTGTATACAGGGGCTGTCAGGCTTGGCTCGAGGCAGCCAATCAGAACGCTCATACGCACCTTGTAATCAGGACCCTGTGGAACCTTGGACCTCTGAGGTTCAGCCTCTACCTTCTGGAGGCAGAATCGCTTTAAGGTCACTAACCACATGACCCCCCTTTCTGGCCCACATATTCTTCCACCTTTGACAAAAATAACCCAAACCTGCTGCTATGGACTAACTGCGTCCCCCAAATTCAGGTTGAGCCCCAACCCCGGTGTGACAGTATTAAGAGGTGGTGCCTCGGGGAGGTGATTTAGGTGAGATGAGGTCATGAGGGTGCCCCCCACCGACAGGATTGGGACAGGACACAAGAAGGGGGCATCTGCACACCAGGAAGAGGCCTCACCGGAACCTGACCCTGCCAGCACGCTGACCTCAGACCTCTGGCCTCCAGAAACGCACAAAATAACCGTCCGTCTGCTGTCTAAGCCGCCGGTCTGTGGGATCTGTGATGGCGGTGGAGCTGATGGAGACCCTGAGAATGTAAGAGAATGGCGATGAGGAGGTCTGCACCCCCATTCACGTGGCCCCAGTACAGACCCGAGACCGCGGCAGCACAGCCCAGTCACCCGGAGGAAGCGCAGGGTGCATGCATGCTGGACTGGGGAGGGCTCTCGGATGTCCAGCAGGCGCTCGGCTTCACTTCCGCAGTGACCAGAGCACCCACTTTTCACATTTAATGGGGGAAAGAGGACAGTCTGGCTTGGGAGGACGGCAGGGTGCGTGAGGTTGATCCCCCGGTGCACACCATCGCGTTCTCCGAGAGGACGTGCCGGCCGGCCTGTTTCCTTAAGACAGAATTCGGGAAACCTCGTCAACATTCCGAGGGTTCCGATTCCTGGAACTGGGGATAACAGGCGCGTGAGTGAGAAACACTTGCCCCTGTGCGGCCACGAGGAGGCCTTAAAAGGAAAATCTTTTCAGAAAGAGACAATAGGACTGACTTATGTGTAAACTGAAAAGAGAAATGGACAGTTTTAAAATTCTTCCGTGTTTAAACACCCATGCAGCAACGGGTCTACAGTCCACGCTGTAAAAACAGATTTATCCACGAGTTCCAAGTTCTGATAGAAAAGACTTCTCAGATAACTTAAAAAACACCGAGATCCACACACTCCCAACTGAGACTCTTATCTACACAAATTTACAATATTTATAAATAAACCACAGACAGGCGCTGAATAGCACGTACCACAAATTCACTCTACGGAGACACAGAGACCAAAACTAATGGACGTAAAACGAACTTTGATCTCGGAGTTACACGTAAATGACGCCAACAGAAGCCACGAAGGAGGTAACCTGACCGAACAAAACAGCAGCAGTTCTCATAAAGGCCACTGAGTTGCACCTGGTCAGGGCCTGAGCTCAGTTTGCAGTGGTCACAGCTCTCGGTGCAGGTGACTTCTAGGTGGACGGTCAAAACAGTGGATGCGGGACATGACATAGTCCCCACCCAGAGCAAGTCAGATCTGTGTTTGGGGTCAGGTTCTGCAAGTACGGGTCAGCTCCAGCCTTCAGCTCCTTGTCCCTGACTTGGGACAGGACAGCAGGAGGACAGGCGGGGGCGGGGGTGCTGCTGCAAGCCCCTAAGACTGGGGAGGTTCTTTCCTACTCACACCCAAATCTGGGCATCTTTCCGGCCCAGGCAAATGCTGGCTGAAATTCAGGGGCAGGACCCTTCTGCCTGGACATGATGCATTGCCCTGGTAAGCCCCAGGGTGTCCTGCACCCAGAACAAGATGCTCTTGAGCTATACTGTAGGTACGACCACTGATGTGCGCACCCCTGGGTGCAGACTGGAGCCGGGGCCTAGTTGTTCGCCAGTGCACGGCATTAGCACTAAAGCCCCACCGATCACCGGAAAAACTAGGTCCCCCGCGAGTGCTGGACTCATCCCAGACAACCATCCAGACTGTCTGCTCCCCCAGTGTAAGACCAGTGTGTGTGTGGGGGGGGGTTCCCAAAGGGCTCCTGCAGCCGCTACCTCCCGAGGGGTGTGTCCTGACGCCCCTCCATCACAGGGGCCGCAGCGCTCAGGGGATGCCCTCCTTCCTCTGACAGCACTGCGAGGGCGGCGCAGACCAGTCATAGACGTAGGAGAGGCGCAGCTGCACCTCCTGCTTGCACAGGCGGCCCTCGCGCGTCAGCGTCTGGTGCTTCTCCAGCATGTCCTCCAGGCTCTGCTTGTGTGTCACCAGGTACTGGTTGCTGCAGCCGCGGGACTTGTACTCGGTGTCGAAGCGCGGGTCGTGCTCGCGCTGCACGTCCACGGGCGCCAGCCAGGCGCCCATCGACACGTCCTCGCTTTGCCATGCGCGCAGGTACTCGCGGCTGAGGCGCAGGTAGTGCACCAGGTCGGCGGAGAGCACGTAGCCGCCCCCCAGCGCGTAGGGCAGGTAGTAGTCGCAGAGCTGCCAGGCCGCCTCGCGCCAGCGGCCCCCGGGCTTGACGCGGCCGCGGCCCGAGAAGAAGCCCCAGTAGAGGCGGCGGCGGCGCGCGGGGTCGCGGGCGCGTAGGTCGGCCAGCAGCGCGTCCAGCCGCGCGAACGAGTCGTCGTCCGCCTTGAGCACGAACTCGAAGGCCACGTGCTCGTCGAGCCAGGCCAGCATGGCCAGCACCTTGGCGGTGAGGTTCTCGTAGGCGTCGCGCAGCGCGGGCAGCAGCAGCAGGTCTCCGTGCCGCGCCTGCTCGCGCTCCAGGGCGCGCCGCTCCTCGGCCCCCAGGCCGCCCGTGCCCACCGCGAAGCGCGCCCACACGTCCCCCGGGCCGCCCCGCCGCGCCGCCGCCAGCCACGTGCCGCGGACCACGCTGCGCCGCTCGGCCGCCCGCGGCGCGCTGGCCACCAGCACGGCCAGGAAGGCGGCGGCGCGCGCGGGGGCGGCGGGCGGCGGCCCGGGGCCGCGGCCGGGCGGCGCGCGGGGGGCGTCGGCCGTACAGCGCGCCAGGTAGACCAGCGCGGCGCCGCACAGCGCCAGGCCGCCCAGGCCCAGCGCCGTCCGGTGCCGCCACGCGCGCCGCGGGAGCTTCATGGCACGCCGGCCGGCCTGCGAGCGCCCCGAGGTCCACGGGCCGCGAGGCTGCGGGCCCGGCCGGCCGCCTATCACGTGGCCGCGCGCGCCCTTTCCATTGGTCACCCCGGGAGGGCCGCGCGGCCGCTTCCGCCCGGAAGCAAGATGGCGGCGCCGGCGTCCCCGCGCGGAGGTCGCGCCCGCCCCCACAGCCCGGAGGCCCGCCTCTTCCCGGAAGAAAGATGGCCGCGGCCTAGCCGAGTCCCGCAGGAGGCGTCACGGACGTCGGCAGCGCTCGGCGGGTCCCGGCGGTGAGTGCGGGCCCGGGCGTGGCGTGGGCAGGTGCGCGGAGGCCGGCGGGGCGGCCCGGCCCGCGCAGGTCGGGGACGCGGGCCTGGGGACGCGGTCGGCGCGGGGTGACCTCGCCGTCCTCGTCTGCGAAACGGGGGCCGCGCCGCCCCGGGTGGGACTCGGTGAGGACCTGACGTCCCGCTGCGCAGCCCGGCAGCGGCAGCACGACCCCGGGGCCGGAGCAGCTCGTGGAATGAGCGTTTGCGTGTCGGCGACAAGAAACGCCCGTCCCGGGGAGGCCGCGGAATGCCGGCCGGGACGTGAGAGGGGCACGAGTGGGTGCTGGGCGCCCGGGTGGAGCCTCCCGACCTTGTGCAAGGCGTCGTGGAAGTAGCGCTCGTGCACCGCCCATCAGGACCAGGAGAGTCGGGCACCGACCTTGCATCGAGGAGCAAAGTGCACCCTTTCGGACTGGACGCGTTTGCAGGGGCGGGGTGCTGCGGGGGCCGGAGCGGCGGCTGGGTGTCAGGCCTCCTTGGCCGGGAGAGCGGGGCGCGCACCCCGGCGGAAGAGGGCCGCCTGCGGTGGGCGCCGGGAAGGAGGCTGCGTGGCCCCCCAACCGCAGCCCCTGGCACCGCCTGGGGCCTGCACCCTGCGTTTCCTGCACCGTTTGTACCTGCGAGCCGCCTCCCTGGCTGCGGGTCCCCCCTCTGGTTGCAGCTGTGAGTCACTTGTGCACCTGCGCAGGACGCGAGTGCCTGCAGGAGCCCCGTGTTGTGGTGTCGCAGAGGCGCCTGCACCCCCTCGGTTTTGTTGCGTGCTCACTGTGCGTGGATAGCGGGACAGGTGCTGGGACGCCGACGCTGAGGAAGACAGGGCCCCGTGCCGGCCACGGCGACAAACAGGAGGTCCAGTAAATGTGGCTCAGGGGTCAGTCACAACAGAGAGCACAGCGGGGCAGCTGCTGGGCTTAGTGGGTGGGGGGAGGACTCAGGCCCCCACAGACCTGGAGAGAGGGATGTCAGGCTGCCCTCTGAGAGTTACTCCTTCAGGAGAAGAAGACCAGAGGGCACTTGGGTCCAGAAGACTTAGTGCAAAGGCATCAGTCTATCGGGGGTGTTAGTCAGGAGCAGGTGGAGTAGAAAGGAGGCATCCAGAAGCAAGTGGTGGCCTCTGACAGCCCTGCCAGGCCATTGGGGGGAGCTGCTACCCATCCTGCCCCTGTGCATCCTCAGGCTGTGGGTGGGGGCCAGACACAGTGGTTCCTGAACCCCCCCCCCATGCCCCAGCTTCACTACTGGCAGCATCCAGGCCTGAGGAGAAGGTGCCCAGGGCCATCACCCCTGGGCCTCAGGTGCCAGTGGGCTTCCCTCTGCTGCTCCTCCCTATAAAAACTATCCTGCCCTGGCCAGTTTGGCTCAGCGGTTAGAGCGTCGGCCCGCGGTCCAGAGAGGCCCGGGTTCGGTTCCCACTAAGGGCACGTACCTCGGTTGCAGTTTGTCCCTGGCCCCGGTTGGGGTTGTGTGTGTGGCAACCACTCGATGTGTCTCTCTCACATCGATGTTTCTCTCGCTCTCTCGCTCTCTTCCTCTCTCCCTCCCACTCTATCTGAAGGTAAATGCAAAAAAAAAAAAAAAAAGTTCTCAAGTGAGGATGAAAAAGGAAAAAAACTATCCCGGGAGGTGGGGGGAGGGGCTCAGCTGCACCTGGAAGGACCAGCAGGTGTTTGCCAGGTGGACAGGCTACAAGAGGAACAGGTTAGGGGCAGGAAGGAGCAGTTCCCTTTGGAATAGGTGAAGTGTGAAGGTCCAAGTGGGGAGCTGGGGAGGCAGCTGGGCCCTGTTTCTGGCCCAGAGGGTTCCTGGAGAAGGAACTGAGGGTGTGAGGGAAAGCTTGTGGGCCCAGGTGCAAGGGACAGGTGTGGGCAGAGGCTGTGGTTGTGGGATCCCTCACGTGGCAATGTGGACAGAAGGGTGGCCTTGTTCCTTTGCCACCAGGCCCAGGTACCCCCAGGGTGACAGACTTCCTGGGCGCTCCTGTGTGAACATGAGCAAAAGGGCATGTGTGTGTGTGTGTGTGTGTGCGCGCGTCCATGTATGTATGGTTATTCACATACAGGTGTGTATATATGTGTGTACGTGTTTGCATGTGTATGTGTGCGTGTGTGTACACCTGTAATTGTGTCCATGTGTGTACCTTTACTGTACTTGTGTGTGTATGTGTGCTTATGTGCATGCGTGTGTGTGTGTGTGTGTGTGTGTGAGAGTGAGCACACACGGGTCATTGAGATGGGAAGGTAGGAAGGGGCTGGTGCCCTGCTGCGTGGGTTTACTGGGACCAAGCCCAGTCCTCACAAAGCCTTGGGGTGAGGGAGGGGGCTTCCTGTTTCCTGGGAGTAAACTGAGGCCAAGGAGGTCCCGTGGCTTAGCCAAGGTCACAAAGCTCACAGTGCTGAGTTGGGATGTAGAAAGTGAGTTACCATGACTCGGGTCATCCTCAGTGCTGGGAGAGGCGGAGCCCGTGCTGGGGGCTGCCGCTGTGGGTGCTGAGAAGGGGTGCTTCACCGAGCAGGAGAGACGGGAACTGGAAGAAGAAACGAACACCGTGCCTCGTGTGGGTCCTAGAAACTGTCTTTTCAGTCAGGTCTTTTCTGGGGCCCTGTGTCCTCTGTGGGCAGTTAACTGCTTGTTGGGGCCTGACAGCCGTGGGCTGTGGCCTTACCGCCTCGCCTGCCTCTCTCTTCTCTCCCCAGCTCCTGGCCACACTTGCAGGCTGTCCTGAGGTCTGGACCCAAGGGGCCATGGCTTCCAGGCAGGCTCCCTGCTGCAGCCTGGCTCCTCGCTGCCTCTGGCTCCTGGGCGTCGTCCTCCTGATGGACGCGTCCGCCCGGCCTGCCAACCACTCCTCTGCCCGGGACAAAGCAGGCCACAGGGAGGACAATGAGATCCTGCCCCCGGACCACCTGAACGGGGTAAAGCTGGAGATGGACGGGCACCTCAACAAGGACTTCCACCAGGAGGTCTTCCTGGGGAAGGACACGGACGGGTTCGAGGAGGACGCAGAGCCTCGGAAGAGCAGGAGGAAGCTGATGGTCATTTTCTCCAAGTAGGTGCCCGGGCTCGGGGCTGGGGGGCTGTCTGCCAGGCGGCCAGCATCGGGGCCCTGTTGGTCCAGGCCTGGCTGTGCACAGTGTGGGCGGTGACGTGCCGTGGAGGAGGGTTCTGTGACGTGTGCCTTTGGTCGACACACTCGGAAGGTCTGCAGGAGCTGAGCTGCGGAACGTGCAGCCCTGAGCAGCAGCTGGGTGCGGAGGGGCTCAGGGCCCGAGCAAGGGGCTGCCTGCTGTCCCAGGGCCGTGCAGGCGGGAGGGATTGGGACGGCCTGGAGCAGGGCCCACCTGTGTGCGGCGGCCTCAGGTCAGTGCGCGGAGGTGAGAGGCAGTTTGTCACGGGCGTGGTCACAGCAGTGGCAGTGACTGTGAGGGCCAGGGAGGCTTCAGGTCACACCATGAGCACAGAGCCGACTGGTGGGTGGGTGTGCGAGCTGGTGACGGGCACATGTGTCTGGAGTTCCTGTGACACGAGGTGAGAGGGTTGGGTGATGGGGGAGCAGGACCCATGGGGGATGGGCTGGGGCACGTGGGGGCTCGGGGCCCCCGCCCCCTGTGCAGGGTGGTGATGGGGAAGGTGTGAGGAGTGGCCTGGGGATACCAGGATCAGGCAGAGGATGGGAGCTTGGAGGCTCTGGGGCCATGGTTGGCATTTCCAGGCTGCGGTGCAGTGCGACTGCCAGATCAGGCATTGTCAGCGTCGAATTAGTTCGCCTGTCTGCTCTGTGTTAGGTTGCGGTGCCCGCGAGCCGTGTGCTGGGGCAGGGTGGGGTCCGCAGGCTCTTAGGCTGTGAGTGGTGCGGTGCCCTGAGGGTCACGTGCTGGGACCTGGAACTCGGGGCCCGGCTCCAAGAAGGAGATTGAGGGGTTCAGCTGTCTGAGCACACACAGGTCATGGGGGCTGAGAGGTTGCCTGGCCTGGGGCTTTGGAGCTGCCTGAGGGAGGTCGGGGGCGTCGTGGCCATGGCAGGAGCTCAGGGCCAGGACCTTGACAGCTGGACCGGGTTCTGTTCCCAAGCCTGCTGGCCCGCCCTCTTCTGTGGATTGGCTCACTGAACACCCTGCTGCTTGGGCAGGTGAGAGGGGCCTGGCATGCACCACCCGTCCACACGCAGGGGTCCAGGAGCCGGGCAGACAAGGGTGCAGAGCTGATGGAGGGCGGGGGCCCAGAGGGGTGCAGACACAGGAGGGGCTGGGCTGGGCCTTCTGATGATGGGTGGGCAGGTTTCGCCCATTTCAGGGACAATCCAGGTGGGGCCCAAGCAGCGGCCGGTGGGTTGGACCGGCTGCCTGTGAGGGACTTGCAGGCAGAGGGAGCTGAGACAGCAGGAGCCCGGTCGTCAGGTGCACTGTCCTTGGTGTCGAGGGTGAAGGCTGTGCACTGGGTAAGATGTTGGAGAGAGGGCCACAGCAGACCCGGGACCTTCGAGGTTCAGCACTCGGGAGAAGGGAGGGCCCAGAAAGGAGCTGCCAGGAGCCGGGGCCCGGGGCTGGGGGCCTGGCGCTGGGGACAGCAGTTAGCCCGTCAGGCCCTTCAGGACGGAACTGTGGGCTGGTGGCAGGTGCACCCGCTGAGCCTCGTCCAGCACGCACACCTCAGAGCTTGGAGGTGGAGCTTGCTGTTCCAGGTGAGCAGAGGAGAGAAGCGATGACCTGAGCCGGCAGGGGCAGGTTGCTGCCTTGTAGTTAGGAGGAGCTCGGCCCACAGAGGGGGTGGGGTTGGTATGCCTGTCCCTTCCTCTCCGTGGTGTCCCTGACGGGCCTCCCTAGGGGGCAGGTTGGCAGGAGAGACAGAGGGTGAGGTGCTGTGTGCACCAGGCCCTGCGGGGCTGTGTGGGTTGGTGAACGGGCTGCCAGCTGGGGGTGGGAGCTTGGGGCAGGAAGTCTGGGGCAGTGGGCTGGCCAAGGCTGAAATGGGTGCTCTTGAACCTAGCCGCGCACATAGCCCTGGGCTCCACTGCTGAGGCCCGGGCTGCTCTCACGGGACACCTCATCGGATACTGACTGGCTAGCTGACCTCGCCGCCACTGGGCTCTTTGGGGCACTCTGAGAGCCCCTTCTTGGGTGGCCTGCAGAGGGTGGCCCACACCCCTTGGGCGGGTTGGGCTACTTGGACCTGCCTTAGCCTCCTGGGGAGGGAGGGTGGCTGCTCAGCTGGGCTCCTGAGTATCTTAGCTCTTTGAGACACGTGAAGAAAAACCTTCCCATTGAAGAGAAGCTTATTCCGCTGCAAACAGCAGGTCCCTCCTGGCCGTGCTCTGCCCCTCGGAGCCAGGCCAGCGGGCACGTGGGCTGGGGCTCGGAAGGTCCCGTGCTGCACACAGGGAGGGCCAGGCAGGGCCAACTGGACCGGACCGGGAGGGTGTGGGGTCCCAAAGGCCCCTCAGCGCCAGGAGCAGGTGCATGACGAGCAAGGGTCTGAAGGAGGCAGAGGCCCATAGCAGCCTCCCAGGGAACGGAGTAACCCTTCCAGGTGGGGCCTCCTACTGTGCTCAGGGCTCCAGTGATCAGGGTCAGCGCTTCACCTGGTTGGAATGGGGGAGGCGTTGTGACCCAGACATTGGATGGATGGGACCAGCACTGCAGCGAGGCCAGACATGGGGCATTCGGATCCCACACTGGGTTGAGCCTCACCTGGATTCACACCTGGCAGGGCCCGGGGACAGGTGTGCAGAGGTGTAGGCCACACCAGCCCTGGCCCCGCACTGAAGGCCCTGCAGGACTCCAGCACCTGCTGGCCTCTGCTGACTGCACAAACCCCCCGGCCCGGAGTCCCGGCTGGGCACTTGCCTCCAGATTGGGGGTGGGGTTGGGGTTTTGATGCCCAGATCACATCGCAGGGGATGTCGCCCTGGGTCCCCTGGGTCAGGGGGTCATTGGTGTCTCCTCTGTAGTTGCTCCTGTCCTGTCCCTCCTGCTCTGCCTGTCAGCGAGGCAGCCCCCCTGGGGCGAGGAGCCCTCCACCCTGCGTGGAGTTCTGTGCGAGGCTCCTCTCTCCCGACGTCTGTCCCTGTGGACTCAGGGTGTTCGAGTGGCTGCTCGCTGGGCCCCGGCCTCGGCTCCCGTGTCCCCGGGATGCACCACCATCCCAGGTTTTCAATGCTCCTTACTCTCTGACGTCACCAGAGGCCCCGGGTTCACCTCTGTCCCTGCTTCAGCCCCAGGAGCAGCTGTGTCTCCAGGGAGCCTGGTCTCTTCTGCAGGAGACCCAGCCCGGCCCCGGCCCCGGTGTGGGGGTGCTGTCAGCGTTGCTGCCTGTGGGAACACGTGTGTGCACTGTGTGTGTGTGCTATGTGTGTGTGCACGCCCGCCGCGTACACGCGTGCCCCAGCCAGTGCACCCACACCTGTTCCCCACCTCGCTCAGGCGTCCCACCTCTAACCTGTTCCTGGGGACTTGCCGGTTGTCCGCGTGTCTGGGTCTGTGGAACAGGCGGTGCTCTTGCTGCCCAGCAGCCAGGCCGGGAGAGGCCGCTCCCCGCAGCCCGAGACCGCTGGGTGGCGGCACAGAGCTGCGAGGCAGGCCGCCGTGGATCCCGCCGCCCGATGTCCCCGCTGGGGCTGGGCGCAGAGAGGGTCTCACGGCTGCTTGGGGAGCCCCGGCCAGCCCGTGTCCTGCCCTCCTGCCCCGCGGGCCAGGCCTCGTCTGACCTGAGCCGTCGCTCGCAGGGTGGACGTGAACGCCGACGGGAGGATCAGCGCCAAGGAGATGCAGCGCTGGATCGCAGAGAAGACGGCCGAGCACTTCCAGGAGGCCGTGGGCGAGAGCCGGGCGCACTTCCGCGCGGTGGACCCCGACGGCGATGGTACCGCCTCACCCCAACCCCCACCCGAGGGTCCTGGGTGCTGGGACGGAGGACGGGAGAGCCGCTGGGCCCTTGGGGTGCTGCCCGCCAGGCCACCCCAGCTTTGCTGGCCAGGATGGGCTGGGGCAGGGTCGGGGTCGAGTGGCTGCCTACCTGTGTCTGCCTCCACAGTGCTGTGGCGCAGTTTTTGAAAATACGTCTTTCGTTGATTTTAGAGAGAGAAGGGGGGGAAAACGTGAGCGGGAGCATCCGTCAGTAGCTTCCTTACGCACCCCGACCGGCGATCAGGCCCACAGCTGGGCACGCGCCCGACCGGGACTCCAACTGCGACCTCTTGGTGCTGGGTCGACACTCAGCCACTGAGCCACACGGCCAGGGCCGCATGAAGATGTTTTTAATTTTTTTGTTAATCCTCACCTGAGGATATTTCTCCATTGATTTTTAGATAGAGTGGCAGGGAGGGAGCGCAGGAGATAGAGAGAGAGAGAGAGACATCGATGTGAGAGAGACACGTTGGTTGGTTGCCTCCCACACAACCCAACCAGGGCCCAGGATCAAACCTGCAGCCCAGGTACGTGCCCTTGACCGGGAATTGAACCCGTGACCCTTCGGTGTGAGGGCCAATGCTCTAACCGCTGAGCCACACCAGCCAGGGCCCCATGAGGATATTTAACAGACATCTTAAAATAATTAGATACCTATTATTAAACACGTTTGTCGTTAGACGTTGTAACAGGACTGTCTGCTTTTTCAGGCCACGTGTCATGGGACGAATACAAGGTGAAGTTCTTGGTGAGCAAAGGCCACAACGAGAGGGAAGTTGCTGAGAAGATAAAGAACAACCAGGAGCTGAAAGTCGACGAGGAGAGTGAGTGCGAGGTCCAGGGCCGCGGGCCGTGTGAGGGTGACGCGTGCAGGCGTTGTGCGGGGTCGGAGCCCAGGGGCTGGCGGGGCACCTGCATGGGCGCCGAGGCCAGTGGGACCTGGGGCAGAGCGCGGCCCCCGTTTTCAGAGCTGTGTCTGGAAGCTCGTCTCGTTGGTGCGAGCCTGACCAACAAGGGTCTCGGCGGGTCCACTGCGTCACCAGGGGGACTCGCCAAGCTGGTCACTGCCCCCGCTTGCCACCCACCCTCCCCAGGATGTCTGCCAGCCGAGAGCTGGCTTGTTGGGGGTCGTGGATGTGCCACGTGGTGCCCGTCAGTCCCGTCCTGTCCTCCTCGGTGGGTCGTCCCCGCCGTGGGCTGCGGGTGCTGTCCTCTCTTGAGGGACGTGTGTGCGGGAGTGCCCTGGGGCACCTCTGCTGGGACGCGGACCCTGTGTGTCGTGTCCGCTGGCTGTTGCGTGGAGCGTGTTACAGCCTCGGGGGCGTCCCCATTTCCTGCCCGTCCCCCACCTCGAGATGATGCTGTGGCCACCGTGTTCCCCCGTGTCTTCACGTGGGCCTGTCTGCCTCAGCGGTCTCTTGCCTCCGCGGTCTTTAATCCCGAAGCCCGCGTGTTCCTCGCGGTGCACAGGAAAGGGGCCGACCTGCGCGTCAGCCCCTCCTGCGGGGACGGCCGCTGGTGCAGGAGGGTGGCCATGGCCGTGGCCGTGAGGTCTGCGAGCAGCGGGTGCTCCCTCCCTGTGTTGCCTCGTGGCGTGAAGTGGGCTCCCGGGCGGGGTTGGGAAGGTGGTGAGAGGGGCGTCCCTGTCCCGCTCCCGGCCCTGGCGGAGAGTTTCGAGTGTCTCCCCCCTGAGCACAGTGGGAGCTGTCGGTTTTGCGGCTGCTCGGTGTCTAGTCGAGGAAGTTTCCCCTCTTCCCGTGTGCCGAGAGCTTTGATCACGAGCGCGTTGGGTTTCGTCGGGGTTTCTGTACGTCTGGTGGCGACCACGGTGCGTCTTCTTCAGTCCATTGATGTGGCGGCTGCATTTCAGACGCGGACAGCCTTGCACACCCGGGTCAGTCCCGCCCGGTCGTGGTGGGTGACTTTCCACACCCGTTGGGTTTCACTCGCTGACGTTTTGTTGAGGGCTTTTGCGTCTGTGTTCATGAGCGACACTGGTCTGCAGTGTTTCTTCTTGTAACATTTGTCTGGTTTGGGGGTTGGGGCGACGCCGGCCTCATAGACTCGGAAGGCGTGCTCTGCGTCTCCGTCTCCCACAGGGGCTCCGAGGGCGGGATCGCTTTCTTTCCGTTCGGCAGATGCACCTTGAGTCCTTCGCTGTCTTTCTAAAGCGCTTGTTTTCCCCGGACCAGAGTGTAGTTTTGTTCTGTGAGCCAGTCTGAATTTTTTGGGAGTAGGTGAGATGAGCCCATTCAGTCTTTGTTTCCGTTTCCCTCCGTCCACTCCTCCCCTCTGCTCTGGGGGACGTGGAGACTGGCCCTCCCTCCGGCCGTGGTGGCGGCCTGCTCAGCGGTGTCCACGCCTCACACCTTCGTTTCTGCTCAGTCTCCCCGTCCACGGGACCTGGCCGCCCAGTCCTCGCCACGTCACCCGGGCCTGGCCCGTCCTCTTGAAGCCCGCGCGCCAGGCTCCCGTGTCCTGTGCAGGTGCTCGCGGCCTCTTCCGGCGCTGGTCTCCGTGGTGTCCCCACCGCGTCCTGCGGGTCAGGGTCTCCCCAAGGGCCCCTGGGTCAAGGGGCTTCGTCCTCCTCCTGCCAGAGGTGGCGCTTGGCACCGGGTCCTGAGCGCATTGGGAAGTGGCTGCTGGCCTGTCCCTGCCCCGCCTGCTTCAGGGGCTGGTGTGCCTGGGTGGGGCGGGTCCTCCTCTAGGGCTGGGTGAGTGTGGAATCCACACTGTCCCTTGGTCTTGTCTTTGCTCTCCTGTGTGTTTCCCTTTCCGTCTGGGGGAGCAGACGGAGGGCAGGGGGCCTGGGTTCCTGGGGCTGCCATCACAACACACCTGACGGGTTGGGGTGCCTCCCATAGTCGGGGCTGTTCCCTTGGGTGCTCGGAGCAGGGTCTGTCCCAGGCATGCCTCCAGCTTCTGGTGCGGTGGGCATTCCTGCCCGTGGCCGCGTCCCTGCAGTCTGTCCTGGGCGTCTGCTCACACGCGGGCACGTGGCACTGGACGCAGGGCCCTCCCTCAGTCCCGGTGATCTGCTCTTAGATCCTTAACTTGGTGGAGCTGCAGAGACCATGTTCCAGTTCAGGTTGGCTCACAGGCTCCAGGTAGACGAGCAAGTGTGTGCCCATCTCCGTCACTCGTCCCCGCGGTGGGGCGGGCGGGAAACCACCAGCCACTTCCTGTCTGCCCTCTGACAGCTGGCTAGCGCGGACCTCTGTCCATCAGGAGGCAGTAAATGCTAGGCAGTGGGCATGTGGGTCACCCTACTGTGACCGGGCAAGGCCTGGGCATCCCTGTTCCCTGCTGCAGAGCAGAGAGACCCCTGTGCCCGCCTCTTCCTGCTGTCGGAGCCCCGATGGCC
This sequence comes from Tadarida brasiliensis, assembly GCA_030848825.1. NCBI lineage: Eukaryota > Metazoa > Chordata > Mammalia > Chiroptera > Molossidae > Tadarida > Tadarida brasiliensis. The sequence goes on along the minus strand of CM061264.1, from coordinate 317,212 downwards.
GCTCCCTGTGTGGCGCTCGGAAGCGAGCTTCCCTCACCCTGTGGCAGCTTTCCCACGGGGAGAGCGGGGCAGCTGGGCTGGGACTGGAGGGGGTGTGCCCCACAGCCCTGCTCTCCGCATCCGCACCTGCTCTGTCCCTGAGTCAGAGCGCTTGCCCTGCCCTGCCCTGGCAGCAGGCTGGGGCAGCACCTGTGGGGGGGCTGTGTCCAAGACTTGCTGAGGCTGAGTCTGGGGGACGTCTGTGTTGGGGAGTTTGTGTGTGGGGTGATTCTTCTCCATTCACGCCTCAGGGCTGATCTCTCCTCTGAGGGGAAGGACCTGTGGCCGCGCCTGGCTGTTGAGCCGGCCTCAGCGCTCAGGCCGTGGTGTTGGAACTTCCTGAATGCTGCTGGTGTTCCAGGAGCCGGGGGGGCGCTCACGGATGTTCCGAGGGCCAGGGGGGCGCTCATGGGTATTCCAGGAGCCGGGGGTCGGGGGGCGCTCATGGGTGTTCCAGGAGCCAGGCACTCACGGGTGTTCCAGGAGCCAGGAGCTCACGGGTGTTCCAGGAGCCGGGGGGGCGCTCATGGGTGTTCCAGGAGCCAGGAGCTCACGGGTGTTCCGGGTGCCGGGGTGCTCACAGGTGTGCCTCTCTCAGCACAGGAAGTCCTGGAGAACCTCAAAGACCGCTGGTACCAGGCAGACAACCCCCCCTCGGACCTGCTGCTGACCGAGGACGAGTTCCTGTCCTTCCTGCACCCTGAGCACAGCCGCGGCATGCTCAAGTTCATGGTCAAGGAGATCGTCCGGGACCTGGGTAGGGCTCCTCCCTCGGCCCTGCTGAGGGTGTCGGCCCCACACTGTTGGTGCTGGGCCTGGGCGGTGGGGCTTGCTGTCCCGGTCCAGCTGATCCCCCAGCAGGAGGCCATGGTGGGCAGGCTCCAAGGAAAACCTGGCCTTGCGGGCGCCGTGTGGCCTCAGCCAGGTTTCCAGCAGGTGTAGCTGTTCAGCTTTGGTCTAAAGTGTCACAAATGGCAGTTCTGGCAGCAAAACCCGTTTGGTTGACTCTTCTTCTCAGTGGCCCTGGGGGTCCCATGCCGAGGTCTGAGCGCCCCCTGTTGTCCCGCAGATCAGGACGGCGACAAGCAGCTCTCGCTGCCCGAGTTCATCTCTCTGCCCGTGGGCACCGTGGAGAATCAGCGGGGCCAGGACATCGACGACAGCTGGGTGAGGGACAGGAGGAAGGAGTTTGAGGAGCTGATTGACGCCAACCACGATGGGATCGTGACCATGGCAGAGCTGGAGGTGGGCATGGGGGTCCTGGGGTCGTGAGGGTGCCCTGTGGGCGTGCCTGTGGCAAGGGGCCCACCTGCAAGATGGCCCTGCACCAGGAAGGCAGGGTTGGTCTGGTTTCCTGTGGCTGCTCACTTGGTCACCTAGTGGGCCCTGGGGCTGAGCCTGTGTGACCGCCGGCACCTGACCACCACGGGCTCCAAGGAGGGCCCGCCAGCCAGGGTGGTCAGCTGTGCACCCAGTGAGGTGGCCATGCCTGTCCCTGGGTGTGGGTGCCTGGGGCGAGGAGGCCAGTCCTGGCTCTGAGAAGCCATGTCTGTGGGGTCTGGGCCGGCCTCACGCGGGACGAGGGTGTGGGCCGGGCCCTTCCTGTGCACTGTTCTCACCTTGGTGTGTAGGTGCCTTGAGCTTGTTTTTCCCTCTCTGATGAGTCATCTGGTTTTACACAAGAATTCTTTGATCCCTGCTGATAGCTGAAGGACGGCTCTGGGCCAGGGGTTCCTGTCCGCACCGCAGTCCTGGGGTCGTCAGTTCAGTCCATGTCCATGTCCATGTCCATGTGACCTGCTGGCCTCTGGCCTCATGCCGGGCAGGGCCTCCCCCTCCCCACCCTTCCCCCGGGCCCGAGGAGGCGGCGCTCGCACAGCCCCGAGCCTCTGTCAGCCTGGTGTCCGTCTTCCTGGTCGTCCTGGGCGTTCCCGCACCTTCATGCACGTCCCTGCGTCCCCATCCTGCGGCCACAGCGCGGGCGCCCAAGGAGGCAGCATGCGGCAGTGCAGCCCGGCTGCTCCCCTGAGCCCCTGGCGCTGCCCCGTGCGGGGCTCAGGCCGCGTGGCCGAGGGCTGACGGGCGGCGCCCTTGCAGGAGTACATGGACCCCATGAACGAGTACAACGCCCTCAACGAGGCCAAGCAGATGATCGCCGTGGCCGACGAGAACCAGAACCACCACCTGGAGCCCGAGGAGGTGCTCAAGTACAGCGAGTTCTTCACGGGCAGCAAGCTCATGGACTACGCCCGCAACGTGCACGAGGAGTTCTGAGCCCGCGTGCCCGTGCCCGCAGGGCGTGTTGGTGGAGCGGGGAGTCCGCGTGGCTGCCGCCTCGCGGTTCTGAGAACTGGCTGCCGCGGGGCACCATCACCTCGGGCCCTGGGGCCCGCCTCGCTGTGGGAAACAGCTCCGGTTTCCTCGAAGCTGAGAGGCTGGGGCCGCGGAGCCTGGCGCGGGCGGGCGCCTCTGACCTGCTGCGGCTGCTCAGCCTCTGGGCACGCGCACTGTGGCGAGTCTCACTCACCCTGAGGTGTAGTTGTCTCTTTTCCCAGCTTTATTTTTCGGTGGACAAAATCACATAAAGGATAATTTGGAACATCTGTGGCCAGGTGGCTTCCCCTTGACGCTTTTGAGGAGGGCGGTTGTTAGAACCCTGGGTTCGAGTGCGGTGTCTTGTGCGGGACGGCGGCAGGATGGGGGCCATCCAGGGGTCCAGGGGAGGCAGGGTCTGGGGGGGCCACCCTCAAGGGGCCAAGAGGGGAGGGGAGTTCCAAGTATAGGGGGACATCTGAGACAAGCCCTGGACCACTGCTTTAGGGCTGGGGCCAGGGTGGGGGACAGGAGGAGCCCAAGGGGCCGAGAGCCTGGGAATGGGGGTGGGGGGCAGTGTGGGCTACTGTTGGGCCAGAGAGTCCTCTGTCTGCAGTCCCACCTGAACTCACCATCCTGAGCCTTCCTGGGCTCAGCCACGCCAGTGCTTTGGTGTGTGGGGGCAGAGGGAGATCGAGCTCAGGGGTGAGATGACTGAGGGTCCCTGACCCCGTGCGTCTGGCTGGTAACCTGCCTCCCAGCACCCTGTCCACCGCTGGCCCCTCGTAGCCTGCGGTGCCTCAGTGCACAGCTCACCGGGCCAACAGGTTGGCTCGGGCCTTGGAAGGCCCCCTGGGCAGGGCTCTGGCTGAGTGGCCACGGGGCCCCCCTCCGAGCAGCTTGGGGCCGGAGCCCCCACAGAGGAAGGGGCGAGGCAGCACCTGGGTTTCCAGACGAACAGCGGAGACTGTTTCAGAGCTGAGACGGAGCTGGGGCTGGTGGCGAGAGCGAGGTCTTGGTGGCCTGGCCCAGGGGTGGGCTGGTAGTGAGCAGGTGTGAGGTGGGACAGAGGCGGGGACTGAGCGCCAGGCCAGCCGGACCCGCGGGATGGAAGCCGGGCCAGTGGTCAGTGTCTACGGGTCACCTGGGAGCAGACGCCCGTTCGTGGGCTCGGCATGCAGGACCTCAGGGACCCGTGCCCAGGAAAGGAGGGGTGCTGCTCACCAGACCCCGAGCGACCCCTACCCGGAGGCTGCGGTTTGCTTTATTTGGCAAGAGAACTTTTTCTCACCGTCAGCAGGAGACGGGACGCACACGCACACACTGCGCAGGCGGGCCAGCTCCCGACGCCTGACCCCCTCCCTGTGCGGACCGGCTCACTGTGAGGCCCGGAGGCTGACCCTGCTGCGGCCACCGCGTCGAGGCGGAATTTCCCGCAGGTGGGCTGGGAGCTGGCTTCTACCTGCCGGCTCAGAGGAGGGGACTTTCCAGGCTCCGCTCTCCTCCCTGTGGGAGGCGGCTCTGCCTGAAACTTCTCAGATGAGCTGTCAGGCAGGGAGCCTGCGCCACGGGCAGGATCTCAGATACAAAACAGCCCCATGGCGCCTCCTCTGCCTCGGGCACCTGGCGACACCAGACTTGTGAGCGTGTGTGTGCACGTGTGTGTCTGGTGAGAGCACGTGTGTGCGTGTGTGCCTGTGCACTCTTCCCCTGCACGCCATGGTGGCCACCTGTCCTGGGGCTGCCCAGGTCCACGTTTGAGGACACCACACACTCCTGGGACGGTCAGCTGGGTCACCTGTCTTCGCTGTTTCTGCGGAGCTTGGGATCAGGGGTGCAGGACCCCCCAACACAGGCCCAGTTCTTGGGAGCAGCCACACACGCCCCCCCACACGGGGCCAGCGCCACACATGCCCCCCCCCCACGCAGACAGGCCCACGCAGGCCCTGGGCCGCTCACCCCCAGGAGCGGGCAGCCGCACGTGCTGGGCCGGCCCTGGTGACAGACGCCCGGGCTGGTGGCTTAGATGACATGGCTTTTGTCCCCGGCCCTGGGTCTGGACCTCAGCGCCCGGGGTCAGCCAGGCTGGTTTCCCCGAGGCCTCTCCATGGCGTGCAGACGGCCACCTACCTGTGTCCTCATGCGGCCGTCCCTCTGTGTGGCCTCCTAGGGTCGCTCCCTCCTCTTGCAATGATGCCAGTGCCGTGGGGTCAGGCCCCACTCTCGTGACCTCACCTGACCTTGGTCCCCTCCAGACACAGCCCCCCGGGCGTCAGGGCTTCAGCGTGTGAATCTGGGCCCCTGTGCGGCCCTCACGCCTGCCCCGCTCACTCAGCCGCTCGGCACCGTCTTGCATACCCAGGCGTTCACCGACATGGCTGCTGGCCACGGCTCGGTCCAGCCAGTCTTGGACACGGCCCGTGACCCAGTCTGGAGCCCAGGGCTGATGCTGAAAGAAGGTCCGGACTGTGCCAAGCCCACCTCTAGACCGAGTGCGCTGCCTGGTGTACCCGTGTGCTCTGCACCTTTTGCTGAAGGGCGAGAATTGGTGAGTGTTGTGCCCCCCCGCTCCTCCCTCAAGGGGTCTGTCCTGTGCAGGGGCCATGTGTGCCCAGAAGGAGCAAGCGTCCGAGGGGTCCCAAGATCACCCTGTCCAGGCAGCTCGGCTGGGCTGGGCAGTGGGCAGCTGAGCACCCAGCACTTCCTGGTGAGAGGGTGTGGGAAGGTTGGCGTGTGGGGGGGATGCAGACCAGATGGTGGGGGTCAGAGGCTCCGGGTCCCACTGTGGTCCCAGGTCTGCGCATAGTAGGAGGGCTGGGTCTGAGGTCTGTGAGCATAGTAGTGGAGGGGTGTCCTGGTCCCCTCCTCCTCTCGCCCTTTCAGCCACTTCCCCCAGCTTTTTATAGCCACATCCTGCAAGGAAAAAACCCAGACTCCTGCACAGCTGGTGAGACAAAGATGTGTGTGGGTGCTCAGAGGCCCCGGGTGCTCTGTTTGGTCCTGCTGCTGGGGCTTGTGCTGGGCGCTGCGGCCAAGCCCACCTGCTCCGGGAACACCTACCCCAGAGGCGGCCGGTGCTGTCTTGATTGCGAGCCAGGTGAGTGGCCTGGGCAGGGAGCAGCGGAGGGGTGTCTGCAGGGACACAGGGATGGGGGCCATGGGGGATGTGGGAACGGGAGACGGACACGCAGGTGGGGAGGGGTGCGGGCATCATGGGGCACGTGGCTCAGGGTGGTGGGGACCCAGAACCAGGCCTGGGACAGAGGGCCGGGCGTGCGGAGCCCTGGTGTCCCACAGGTTACGAGATGGTGAGCCGCTGCAGTGACAAGCACGACACGGTGTGCCGCCCGTGTGACGAAGGCTTCTACAACGAGGCCGTGAACTACGGGGACTGCAAACCCTGCACTCGGTGTAACCAGAGTGAGCTCCCCTCCTGCCCGCCCAGACCACATTCACAGGAGGTTCCCGGGTCCCGGCAGCCACAGCACAACCCCAAACCACAGGGGGCACGTTCCCTCCCCCTGGGGGTCCCCAGAGGCACCTCCCTCCTGCCGTGGGCTGAGACCGAGTGGAGTCAGGCTGGAGCACATGTCAGCCACGTGGCTGTGGAGGGTCCTGCTGTGGGCTGGAGGGAGGCGGGAAGGGGCCCAGGCTGCCACAGGCTGTCCCTGGGCCACGTGGCCTGGAGGGACGCAGCACCCAGCGACGAGAAGAAACGGGAGCCCCCGGGCTTGGAGGGGCTGCTGGCCTGGGGGAGGCGCTCTGGGCCCTTGGCGTGGCCCTCCAGTCCCCCGCCTGTGCCCCCAGGAAGTGGGAGTGAGGTGACGCGCGTGTGCACAGCTGTGAGCGACACCGTCTGCCGCTGCCGGCCTGGCACCCAGCCCCAGGGCGGCTTCAAGCTCGGAGTTGGTGAGCCTGGGCCGGGGTCAGGTCCACGTCCCACACAGCACACTCCTCACCAGGCCGCTGGTGCCCCTCGCCCCTCACAGGCCGTGCCCAGATGCGGGTTCGGGGTTGGGGGCCTCCTGGGCAGGGCCAGTGGGTGCAGTGGGCAGGGAAGGGCTTCCAGAGGCCATGGGGGTCGAGCGCCCAGAGCACAGGCCCAGTCACCACCGTCTTCGTTGCAGACTGTGCTCCGTGCCCACCAGGACACTTCTCCCCGGGCAACAATGAGGCCTGCAGACCCTGGACCAAGTGAGTGTCCCGGGGTGGGACAGTTGGGGTGGCCTGGGGGCCCGGGACCTGGGAGCCAGGTCTAGAAGCCACCGGCTGGGGGCGCTCCTGGCCCTGTCCCCGTGCTGGCCCACCTCCCTGCTGGCCCTGGCCCAACCTCGTCCTGCTGCCCCCCCGGCCTTCCTGTAAGCCCGTGAGCCCCCACCCAGGGCCCAGGAACATGTGAGGCCCTCGTCAGCCACAGCAGGGCGGCCCAGTCTTACAGGGCTTTGTGGAGGGCCAGGGGTTTGGAGTACAGGGTCAGGAGGAACCTGGGGGCAGTAAGCGAGGGCATGGGTGAGCAGTGGCCTCGGAAACCTGCAGGGTGGGGCCCAGGTTCCCGGGGAAGGCGGCAGGGACCGGGCCCTCTCCCACCACCTTCTTTGTGGGTCTGATGCTGTGTGGTGACCACAGTCCTGTCCCGCCCGGGTCCTTGGAGCCATTCTGACCACGCCCCCACCCCCAGCTGCACCTCGGCAGGAAAGCGCACCGTCCAGCCGGCCAGCCACAATGCTGATGCTGTCTGTGAGGACAGGACACCCCCTGCCATCACGTCCTGGGAGACCCAGGCCCCCCCAGCCCGGCCCCGCACCACCCAGCCCCCCACCACCACTGCCTGGACCAGGATCTCACAGGAGCCCTCTACACCCCCCCCAGAGTTCCCCAGGGGTAAGGGCCCCCAACCCCATGGGTGTGGGGAGTGGGTGTGGGGAGTGGGGTTGGTGGGACAGCCCTGGCCTCCTGAGGCTTCTCCAGCGCCCTCTCCCCGCAGGCCCCGCGCTGGCCGCCGTCCTGGGCCTGGGGCTGGGCCTGGGCTTGCTGGCCCCGGTGGCCGCTGTGCTGGTCCTGCTGCTGCACCACAGGGCCTGGAGGCCGCTGCCGGACGCCAAGCCCGGGGGTGAGTGCCGCTGCCCCTCAGGCTGCCCGGGGGCCCCCCCGGCGGCTCTCTCCACCTCTCACTCTGCCTCCCCAGGAGGGAACAGCTTCAGGACCCCCATCCAGGAGGAACAGTCGGACGTCTACTCCTCCCTGGCCAAGATCTGAGCCTCGTCCGCTGGAGCGGTGGCCAGCGCCCCTCCCTTGGCGCGGGCTGCCACACCGGCCACCCCCTCACCCCATCGGCACGTCCCCTCGTCACCCTGCTGCCCCGGCACCTGGTCCCCCCCTTGGCTCGTCACCCCATCACCTCGTCCTCCCCCGCACCGTTCTAGGTGCCCTTGGGCTGGCCCCTGGGCTCAGCTATGTATGCCGTGCATACTCCCCGCCCAGGGTGGTGACCCCAATAAATGATGTTGACAAATGTGGGTCTGTGTCTGGACAACCTCGGACTGGGGCTACCCGTTCGTGGAGGGGCTGGGGTGTCTGAGGCAGGGGTGTGGGGGCTCCAGCGGAGCACTCGGGCCCTGGGCTGTCCCCCCTACTTTGGGCACGTCCTGGCACCCGGGGAGGGACGTGGAGGCCAAAGCAAAGGGCCTGGGCAATCGGGCAGTGAGGTCCTCAACTTGAGGCCCGTGGCCTGAACGCGGAGGGGGTCAGGCTGAGGTCCTGGGCTAGGTGCTCACGGAGCAGGGGGTACACTGAGGCCCTGGTCCCAAGGGGGCATTGAGGATGCCCCCCCATCTCTGTGCTCCTCCGAGAGCGCCGAGTGTCGTTTCCTTCTCCTCCCAGCTTCTCAAACCCCACACCTGCCAGCCCTGAGTGTGTGGTCCTGCCAGACCTGGACCCGTGCCTACAGGGCCCCCCGTCTCCGAGGCTGGTTGGTGCCCTCTGTGTGCCCAGGGCCGAGCGCCACCCAGGGCCCTTGTGAGTGGCCATACTCCCAAGTCCTGCAGTGGGGATGTCAAAAGACACTCTGGGAAACTGGGTGCCTGGTGGTGCATGAACAGAAAGGTCCCAAAGTAGAAACGCAAACATCCGTTGGCTGCAGGGTGGACAGAGAAACCGTCCAGACGGGCTGCTGGCCGGCTGTCAGACAGCACTCCTCTGCGTGCAGCGTGGCCGGGCCACGCGTGGTGTCGGGGATGGAGACCTGGGAGTGCAGGTGGCCCGCCCCTCAGCGTCCCTTCCGGCACGAATCTGCCTCCCCTGAGCTGAAGGCAGCAAGTGCACGGGAAACTGGGATCCAGCCAGGGGAAAGCTGGTGGGAACCTGTGTGAGCAAAACCACAAGCCACAGCAGGAGGTGGGCCCACCCTCAGCGTCGGAAACACTCAAGCCACTAGAGGAATCAGAAGTGAAGCACTTCACGCGCAAGCGCGCCTCCAGGGTGCCTGGCCTGCTCAGCCTCCACCTGTCCCCCGCGGTCCCACCGACCGAGGACTTGCCATCTGCTGGGGTGTCCTGCCGAGGAGAGCAGCCGTGACCGCTCCCGGGGAGCAGCCACAGGCACCACGACCCCATGCAGCTGGGAGGACTCGGGGCTCTGGTTTGGGGACCCTCAGTGTCGCCTCCCTCGGGCCAGCTTTCTCCCTAAAGTTACCCCAGAGGCCTCCAACGTTCCTCAAACCTCTGGGCCCTGACCCTGGAAACTCCGACTGCGAAGGGAAGGAAACCGTCATCCTTTAGTCAGCAGGGGCTCACTGAGCTCCCACAGTGAGAAACAATTCCATCACCTCTAACGTGGGGACCGTGGCCTCCAAGTGGGACCTGAGGGAGGTGGTGGGGAAGGCCTTCCTCCCCAAACCCGCCCCCAGCCTGGCTACGCCGTGTCTGCCCCAGACGGATGCGTGGAGGGACGGTGGTCACCTCGCTGCTCTCCACACCCCTGGTCCACGCCTGGTTCTGCTGACAACCCCGACTTTCTCGTCTCCAGGCCCTGCCTGAGCCCCAGGCCTCCTCACCCAGCATGTCCCCAGCTGGCTCCTCACTGGGCCCTGTGGGACCCTCACTGCCATGAACACAGGCTACCTCTGCAAGCGGAAATAAATGATGTGAAAATACAGCTGCTGGGAAATGGAGATAAGCAGACAATCCGAGTGTGGTGTCACGGAAACCACACTCACTGAGCGGGAGGCCTTCCCTGGGGCCGGGGCAGGAAGGAAGCCTGGCGCACCGAGAGTTTCTGACGTCACTCTTGGCTTTTAGAGGCTGCGTCCCTGTGGTCACAGATCCGGTGCTTCAGGTGAAGGCAGTGCTGGGCCCCAGCCCCACTCGCCAGCGGACTTTTCTTTTTTTTTTTTTAATTTTTTCCCTTTACTGATTTTTAGAGAGAGAGGAGAGATAGAAACATTGATGAGAGAGAACATCCACTGGCCGCCTCCTGCGTGCCCCCCACTGGGGACCCGGTCCACACTTGGGCATGTGTCCTGACCGGGAATTGAACCGGCGACCTCTTGGTGCAGGGTCAACGCCCAACTGTTGGGAGCAGTGTCACTGGAACAGCAACCACCAGGGTTTGACACAGTCCCGGGTGAGCTCCATGGTTTGACATTGTCCCTGGAGAAGTGGATTCACTGCGTGGCAGGAATCACGAAGAACAGTGACTGAAGATATAAAGTAAATGGGAAAATAAAAATGCAGGATGGCAACCGAAGGAGACCAATCTTTGCTTTCTCTATCTGTCTGTTAGCTGTCTGTTAGAAATTATTATAGAAGTAACATGTAGATGACTAATGATGTAGATGGTAGAAAAGATTGCAGGAAGAAAAGCAAGAAAATAATGAAGATTTAGGATAGGAATGTGGAAGCTTAGAAGGATCTGAGATAGGAGGAAAGGTCAGGAGTTTTAAGAGGATGTCTGGGTGAAGGGTGAAAATAGTAATTAACATGTAATATACATAAGAGTTGGGTAAACAACCAAAAGAATGTCTGTACTTATTTGCCTAAAAGGTTTGAGGGAAACAATGTAACCTGTGGATCTATATAAATAATAACAGATTCTGCTAGTCGGAGGCAGAAGCAGAAGCAGAAGCATTAAGACTAAGCAGAAGAAGAAAGATCAAACATTTTCTGTCTCCCACGTTGCTCTCTCTCTCTCTCTCTCTCTCTCTCTCTCTCTCTCTCTCGCCGACTCTGTCCACACCTTTGGGAACCCCTGGACCTGCCGAGGCTGGACCCCAGCACCCAACCACAGAGCCACACCAGCTAGGCGTCCAGGGGACTTTTCTTTTTCTGCAGATCCCTGCACAGCTCAGCTGCCTCCCTGCCACCCTCCCCCCTCCCCCATGAGCCCATTCCAGAAGGTTCTCACTGTCCCTGCTTCCAGAAGGACCAAATGTCACAGCACATGGTCAGACAAGCATCACTGCAGGGGAGGCATGGTATCTGTTTCCTTGGACCAGTCTACTGGGTGCTTCCCAGAACTGGGTAACGCTGCCAGCATAGGCCTGACCTCTCATGCCTTTAAAATGAGCAGTGGCAGGTTCAGAACAGCCCGATTTGCCATTCAGAGCACCTTTACCTGCGTCCAGGTGTGGCCAGAAGGCCTCCCTTTCCGTCCTACCTCTCGGACCTGTGTCCCCACTAGGAACTGACCAGAGATCTCAGGGCTCTCTGGCCCACCAGCCCCCCTTTACCCTCCGAGTCTCTGGTAGCTGGGAGCTGCAGTTGCCCTGGAGACCCCTCTCTGAGGAGGGCTCATGCATTTGGGGATTTGAGAACAAGAGCTGATTCACAAACTGCTAGTTCCTATCATTTCCCTCAGAAAAGGAACAGCTGCCCCATGCGGGTCTCAGAGGGGCTCGGCCCGGGTCTCCTGGGGCTGCCCGAGTCACAGCCAGCACCTCCAGCCTGTGGGTGCAGCCAGGTCACACTCCCGAGACCCCACTGCCCAACCCCCAGCATTCCCAGCCTTCTTGACCAGCTTCCCTGTGCCCAGCCTCAGCGGGAGGGCTGGGAAATACGGCCGTGCAATCTAGGCAGGCTTCCTGGAGGAGGAAGGCCCCAGAACCCTTCAGTGCCAGGTGGGGGAACGGAGGCTCAGAGAGACCAGGGACCATTTCAAGGTGAGTTGGAGGCTGTTCTCTGTGACTCCAGGGCTCCTTCAGGGGCTGGCCCTCCACACCCTCCAGGATGACCAGGTTTGTCTAAGGAGGTCTGGGTCAGACTTGAGTCATAACCAGACCGGCCTCCCCAGTCCAGGCTTCAGGTGCCTGGAGCTTCAATCAAGGGCCTGGCCTCTCCATTCCAGCCTTCCCCACCCCTCCCCAGTCCCAAGGAGCTCCTCCAGTGGGGAGGGAGGAGAGGCGTGGTGACTTTGGGCAGCAGCCCATGGGGGCGTGTGGGGCATCCCAAGCTGCTGGAGCCCCACCAGGTCTGGTTGGTCAAGTCAGAAAGTCAGGGGAGAAAGTGTGTGTGGGGTACTCATCTGGATCCCTGCATGGGTCCCCAGGCTGCTGGACGCTGCGTTCAGAGCTGTCTAGTGCTGTGGCCATGCCCACGGCAGGTCTGTGGGCGCTGGGGTCTGGGACTTCATGGAGGACGAAGGGCTTCACCCCACTCCCTCAGGGGATCCAAAGAGAGCTCTCAAAGCCTGTGCCTGCCTCTCCCCGCAGGGAGCTGGAGGTGGGAGGGAGCTCAGCCAGGAGCCAAGTGGTGCAGAGAGGGAAGAGCTCCTGGCAGTCTGCAAGGGGGGGGGGTCCCTCTGGAGCCCACCTGTGGGCACTGCCCACCTGAGATGACTCAGGGCCCAATCCACCGCTCACATCTGGAGCCCATCCCTGCCGCCCTCCTGCCCACACCTCATCTCTCCAGACCTGGTGGCCACAGGTTTTGCATAGATAACATTTTAGATCTCTGCTCTGCCCACAGTGGGACCTGGCTGGGGATGCCTGGATGGGAATTCCTGGGCCAAAGGGCATGAACACGTAGGAACCCCCAAGGTCACCCCCACCTGCGCCTCAAGGCTTCAATCAACTCCAAGTCAGGTGCTGTGCATGCCTGGACAGGGGTAACCAGGGCTCCTCTAAGTTTTTAAAAAAATAGACTTTATTTTTCAGAGTAGTTTTAGGTTCACAGCAGAACTGAGGAGCAGGTCCAGAGATGTTGGCACCCACGCACAGCCTACCCCGCTACTGACGTACCCACAGCAGGTCACGGCTGAGGACCTGCCTTGGCGCGTCACCACCACCCAGGGCCCCGGTTAACGTGGGGATCGCGGGGCGCTAGGCATTCTGCTCGCAGTGTGATGACTGTGCTCGCCGCGGTTATCAGGGGTTTCACTGTCCCAGCTCGGTCCGGCGGCTGGCGGCGGGAGGTCTCACCGCACCGGGGCGTGGCAGCGGGGGCGGGGTCTGGGCGTGTCCGTGGGGGCGGGACGACGCCTCAAAGGCCCGGAGCTCGCGGGGCTGATGGGTGCCATGGAAGCTTGGGTCCCGCGGGCTGCCCTGTGGGGCATCGTGCTGCTCCTCCCGCTGGGCCCAGGCCAGGGCTCCCCCGGGGGCCCGAGCTGCGGGCCCGGCCGCCGGCTGCTGGGGACCGGGACGGACGCGCGCTGCTGCGGCTCCTGCCGCCCGGGTAAGGCGCGGGGCGGGTGGGGGGCGAGCCCGGCTCCCGAGCGGGGGGCAGACCGTCCAGGTCTCGAGCCCTAGGCCCCAGCGCCGTCCCCGGGGCCTGGAAGCGGGCTCAGCTCTCGTCGGTGGCCCGAGGCTGGGGCCAGGGGCGAGGGGTGCGGGAGCCTTTTCTAAGACGGGTCTGGGGTCCCGATTCCCAGCGAATGGGAAAGGAGCCCTCGGTCATCCGCCAGGCCACTTCCCGCGCCTTTTCGGTCTCAGCGGCTCTTTCCACACACACACACACACACACACACTCACGCGCGCGCGCGCACACACACACACACACACACACACGCACACGCACACGCGCGCGCACACACATACACCCTCCCGTCTCTGACCCGAGGCTGTGGGTGAGGAGCAGGTGGAATGTGCCTGCCTGGGGACAAATATCAAAGGGAAAACACCTAGAGTGTCACCCTGAGGGGTCCTGGGGTTTGGGGCCCTCGAGAGGGACAGGCAGGCTGCCTCAGGGGGAGGCAGTCCAGGGAGGGGGAGGCCCCCAGGCTGCTCCCTTGTCCACAGGGACGTCCTGAGCCACAGCCACGCTGGGTGGGAGCAGTCTCAGGGCACAGCAGGCCACATGGGTGGAGGAGTTGGGTGTCCAGGAGGGAGGGACACAGCTGGACTAAGCAAGGGTCCTGGCTCCTCCAGAGGTGCCCTCTGCCTCCTAGTGGTGTCTGAGGGTGGGAGCTGTGGGCTGCCCTGGAGGGCCGGGAGGTGGGGAGCCCTTTGAAGGAGGGCTCAGGGCAGCACTGAGAGGGCGGGCGTGTCCCCTGCCGCGCAGAGGCCTGTCCTGAGGGAGCCTGCGTGTGTGTCCAGCCTGAGTTCCACTGTGGAGACCCAGAGTGCACGACCTGCAAACACCACCCCTGCCCGCCCGGCCAGGGGGTGAAGGCCCACGGTAAGGCCCTGCCGGCTTCAGCCAGAGCCGCCCAGAGCTCGCGGGGACAGCTGTACTGAGTGGCGCTGAGTGGAAGGAAACTCCCTGTGTGGGTGATAGACATGTCCTCAGGCAGGGGCCCAGCGTCCTGCGCTGTTCAGGGTCACAGCCCACTCCCTGCACTTTGGCGAGTCCTTCCCACTCCCAGCTGGGTCCCTCCACCCAGAAGGAGGACCTCGTTCCCCTCAGGGCTGGTCGTGGGGAGCAATGGGGTGTGCAGGGGGGTGTCCAGGGGCTGTTGGTGCTCAGGCTTCGGCTCCGACCACACACAGGTCCTGCACCCACCCTGACCATCTGAATGGGGACAGTCCTGCCCCTGAGCCCCATGGGGGGTCAAGCTCTTTTCTGGAAGGAACAGCTTACACCCTATTGGGGCTTGTTTATCTGATGAGAGGGGCTGGGGGAGTGCAGCCGGAGGGGAGTCCTGCCTGGTTGGACAGTGGCAGAGTCCAGGGTCCGCTGGGACGCCAGCCTCAGCCCCTCTCTCCAGGCCTGGCCTCCTGCCCTGCAGCCTGCTGGACCAAGCCTAAGGCATACCTGGCCTGGTGCTAGCTGGCCTCTGCGTCCACACTGCTCCCCTCCCCTCCGGCCCCACCTCACATGCTGTCCTCCCCATGCCGTCCCAGGGAACCCCACTCAGGCCAGGTCACGGCCTCTGGTCCCCCAAGGCTGCCTCCACCACAGACGCCGGCCCTGGGTCTGGTGCACACCGGCACAGCTCATCCCGGGCTCTGGTCCTTTGGGCACTGGAGACCTCTGTCACGGGGGCTGTGTGTGGGGGTCCACACCCACCCAGCAGCCCTGCAGCCTGTCCGCCTGTCTTTCCGTCCATCTGTCTGTCTCCAGGGGATTTCACATTTGGCTTCGAGTGTGTCGACTGTGCCGCGGGGACCTTCTCTGGGAGCACCGAGGGCCGCTGTGAGCCTTGGGCAGAGTGAGTCCCGGTGGGCCCTAGGGCGGCTCCCAGGGAGGGGGCCCCCAACAGCTCAGAGGGCAACAGCCACGTGGAGGGGCTGCTGGTGGCTGAGGGCTGATGGCAGGCTCTGTGTCATGCGTCCCAGGTGCTCCCATCCCGGGTTTCGCACCGTGTTCCCTGGGAACAGGACGCACGATGCAGTGTGCGGCCTGGTGCTGCCGCCCACTGAGCTGCACTGCTCACCGCCCAGCCTCCTCCTCATCATGGCCGCCTGCATCCTGGCCCTGAGCGTGGCCCACCTTGGCCTGCACATCTGGCAGCTGAGAAGGCAGCGAGTGTGGTCCCCAGGTCAGTTGTGCCCTGGGGTGGGGAGGGGGGTCCCTGGACTGCCCGCTGACCGGAGCCCCTCTGCAGAGACCCAGCTGCTCCTGGAGGCGCCGCCGCCAGCCGAGGACGCCTGCAGCTGCCCGTTCCCTGAGGAGGAGCGGGGGGAGCAGCTGTCAGAAGACAAGGGCCAGCTGGGGGGCCTGTGAGTGCGAGGCCTGGCCACCTTCCGGCACAGTGGACCCTAAGCCAGACCCTCCCAGGAACTCGCCCAGAGCTGGCCCTTGGGAGCAAGGGCTCTGTGCCTTACTGAGGGCCCTGATCTGGCCCGGCCCTGCTCCCCTCGACGGCGGAAGTGGGTGGGGATGGTGACAGCCACGAGTCCCCCAGACCATGCAGAAGTCGTAGCAGCTGTGGCTGGACTGTGGGAAAACACCGACACGGCCACAGCTGTCTCCCCACCTTGCCGACCCTGCTGGGGTGGGGTCTGTGGGCCCCTCGTTCCCGGGCAGGAGGCTGTACCCAGCCCAGGACCTGGCTGCAGGTGGTGCTCAATAAACGTGTCCAGTGACCCGAGTGGGCGTGTGCTGGGGGAGGCAGGGACAGGGACACGGGGCAGGGGCTGCAGGGCCTCCCCAGGGCTCACAGTCCCTCCCAGACGAGGTGCGGTTGGGTTGGGCTGGGGTGGGGTTAGGAAGCAGAAGTGAAACCATTTGGAGCAGGGACCAGTCTCTTCCTTGGCGGCCCGCCCAGCGCACACTGGGACAGCAGGGTCCTGGGCTGTGCCAGATCTCAGGGCCACCACTTGTGTCAGGTGGGCCCAAAGTCTAGGGTGAGGTCAGTCTCTACACTCAACACTCCCTGGTGGGCTTTTGGCCCCGGCCCTCTCCCCAAGTTCTGCTGCTGGCCTCCACCATCTTATGGGACCCGTCTCCCTTGGAGCATGCTTCTGGGATTCCTCCCAGTGGGGGTGAGCAGCACCTTCCCAGCCTCTGGGCAGGTCTGATAAGGACTCGTTGGCACGGTCGTCCAGGGAGTGGCAGGGAAGCCAGCGGAGACCCGTCTCAGAGCAGCACGCTCCAGGTGCTGGCATACCTGGCCACCTGCCTGCAGCCTAAATGCACCTAACTGCTTCAGTACCCCCTGCCCTCCCCTCTTGCGTGCATGCTGCCAAGTAGAGCCCTCTTGACTCATTAGCTCTTACCCACCCAGTCCCCACGGACAGTGGGCCAGGTGGGTACCGCTCACAGCAGGTAGGTGGAGGAGAGAGAGGGACTCTGGGTGTGTCCCACCCAGGGCATCGCCCCACCCTGGCATAGCCCAGCTCATTTTACCCCTGAAAGGAGGGTGGGGACAGCTTCCTGACTTTACTCACTTGGGAAATACTTATCCTTGGGCACCTTCTCTGTGCCCACTGGATCCCAGGCTCTGGGCATTTCCACAGAGCCCAAGTTCCTGGTGAGTGTCCAGGTGAATTAGTTAAGAAATAAGAAAATGCAGGTGGGCTGGCTGGGCGTCTGGGAGACATGTTCTGGGAGAGCCCACGGAGTGGGAACAGCTCAGACCTGCCTGCCGCGCTCATCTGATGCTCCTGTCTCCAGGCGAGTCTCCTGTCCCGCCAGCCCCTCACCCCCCTGCTTCCGAAGCCAGCTCTCCTTGGGGCTTGCTCTTGTCACGGGGGTCACTTGACTGCTCCACCCCCACAGACAGGCACCACGGTGCTCACGCGGTCCCAGACCCTCCCCAGGCGCCTGCCGGCTGCCCTGGGGGAAAGCGGTCTCTGTCCTGACTCAGCCCTCCTGGGAGGGGTTGGAAGTCAGGTCATCTGAGGACCTTCGGTAGAAATCACCGTGACTTGCCCACACCAAGGTCATGAGGGGCCGGCCTCTCGGGTGGGTGGTAGGACTGACTCAGCTCGGAAACTCCTCATGGGCGGCCCTGCGTGGGGACAGGAACAGGCACCAGCATCGGGGAAGTCAGCAGCTGACGCACCGTCCTGGGGGATTCCGGCACCAAGGCCAGTGGAGGGGGTGGGAGGTGAGAGGCTTGGGGTCTGGTGGAAGGGGTCTGGTCCCAGGAAGCTGGGGCTTTGGGAGGGCTCTGGAGAGCGTCCCTCCACGCCCCGCCTCAGCACAGAGCTCCACCCCAGGGCACCCCACCTCCATCTGCCCTCCCTCCCGCTCATGTCTGTGCTCAGGTGTTCTCCTCTGAGCTCCCAGGACCCCGCGATTGGCAAGCTTGGCCTGGCTCTGCTGTGCTCCAACTCAAACTGCGGTGAAAGGGCCTGTGCACCGCACAGGTGCTGAGCTGGGGTCGGGTGGAGACAGCCCAGGAGTTTGGGGAGGGAAGGCGTGAGCAGCTCAAGGTTCAGAGGCGGGAAACGTGGACAGGCAGTGAGGGGCAGTGCCCAGGGCAGAGCGCCGAGGAGACTCGGGGTGCTGGCTGTGGGGAAAGGCAGGTGGGGGACTGGTGCTGAGATAAGGTGCTGTGAGAGGCCCCCTCCCCCTCCCACTCAGCCCAGCCTCCCAGCACGGGGCAGGTATGCACCCACCTGCAGAGGCTGGTAACCCGGTCTGATCTCCGGGACTACCGAGCCCAGGAGAGACCCCAAGATGACGCTGTCCACCCTGGGAACCCCTGCCTGCTGGAGAAGCTCTCCAGATGTTCCGGAAAACCACAGGCCTTCCCCCTGGGGTTGGAGTTGAGTCTCAGATAAGGATCCAGAGGCCATCTGTTCTCAGAAGTGCTTCCGGCCACAGCAGCTTGTCACCCAGCACCCACCCTTCCCCAGCTGGAGAAGGCCCCTGCCCTTTCCGTTACTGAGGTTGGGACTCACCCAGATATACAGAGACCCCGGTGGGGGCAGGGAGGAGATCCATCCTAGACAAAACTGGACACCAACACCTCCCAGTTCCAGGACAGTGCAGGGGGCTGTGCAGGTCCCGGGTGTCGCCAGGTGTCGCCAGGTGTCACCAGGTGTCTCCAGGTGTTACCAGGTGCCCTGAGGCGTGCCTACCCATTGATCAGGTGGGCCCACAGTGTCAGGCCTGGCCCTCAGGATCCTTGACCAGGACCTGGGGCCATCACTCCTGCCCCACCTCCATCTCCAGGATGTCCTGAGCATTCAGAATCACATCTCCCAAGCTGGACTGAGTTCTGAGGTCAGGCAAGGACTCGTTCCTGGAGGGGCAGCCAGCCCCTGGGGTAGCTTTCGGGGCCTCGGACCGCCCCCACCAAGTGGCTGTGCCTGGGGTGGAGTCTCATCTTCAGGGCTTGAGGTGCTTTCCAGAGCCTGCGATTCTGGCCAGGACTGCATCTGTCTCTCGGAGACAGTCCAGGGTGAGGGGCTGTGGTGTCCTGAGTCCTTGGGGTCCCATGGCTCTATCTGGCTGAAACACACCCATGGCTGCCAGAAGGTGCTCAGCAGACCTGGGCCGTCTGCCCGGGGTTGAGGGAGGCTCCAGCAGGGGCCAGGGTGATGGGCAGGCCTCAGGATGGAGGCTACAGGGTCGGTGGCGTCCCTGGGGGGTGCCTGGGTCAGAGTCGGGGGCAGCCTGACCCCTAAACTTTCTGCAGATGGAAGGCATTGCTTGAGTTCTCCGCCCACTAGCAGGACCCCTGGAGAGGACAGGGAGAGGGAGGAGGAAGAAAGAAAGGGAGTGTGTGGGGGAGTAGGGTGTGAGGGGAGAGGGGGAGGGGAAGAGTGGGCCACACAGACAGCTTTCACACTGGATGGCCCTTGGCCGGTGCTGGGCAGCCCTGTCCTGGGCACTAGGGCGTCACCCCTCCCCCGCGGCAGGGGTCTCAGCGGCCTCTGCTGTGATTGCCGCCCACCTTGTTGTTTGAATATTGGGAGGGCACCTCCTATCTGCAGGTGCCCAGGTGTCCCACGGCCCACAGCACCTGAGAACCCATCTCCTGCCTGCCTCTCCCTGGGTCCTTAAGGTCCTGAATGTGGGCTAGTGGGGCTGGGGGTGTGGCATCACCTCTGGAGGTGAACCAGCCGCAGTGGCTCTCAGGAAACCTCATTGGACATTCGGGCTCTCAGGGGTCCTCGGGACCTAGGAGCAGCAGGGGGGCCAGGCCTTTAGGGGAGCCCTGGGATGGGGGCGCTGTCAGGATAGGGCAGGCCGTTCTGCCAGCGTGCACTTCTTGTCACATCACAAGTCCCCGAGGGACATAGCACCCACTCAGGGTCCAGGGATGGCAGAGACAGCAGGGACAGCATCTCCCTGAGGACTCAGGCCACCCACAGGGCCCACAGCCACAGGGCAGCTCCCTGACGGAGTTGGAATGTTCTGGGACAGCCCACGTGGACAACCGTGTGGGCAGAGGACCCCAAGGCAGGGACTCGCAGGGTGGGTAGATGTGAGGAGTATTGACGTCTGTGAGCTGAGACTTGGGGTGCAGAGGCCCTGTGGGCAGATCAGGAGGGGGCCCCGAGGTAGCATGGCTGTGTAGCAGCCTGGATGCCAGCAGGGAACATGGCCGGGACCCCAAGGCCCAGGTGTGGGTTTTACAAAGACCGGTGCACTCAGCTCACCCAGGAGGGCCCCTTTCCCTGATGGAGGCTGGTCTTCACCCCACCCCAGCCTCGGGCACAGAACAGGCAGCAGCTGAGCATGGCCCTCCATGGAGAGAACACCAGGCCTGCTGGAGGGGACTCAGGGCTCCTGGCAGCAGTGACAAGTGTGTGCTACTTGCCTCTTGCCTGGGCACCCCACACTCCAATAGCAGCAGGGTGATGAGGGTGCTGCGGGTGCAGGGGCTGGGCGGGCTGAGTCATTGGACAGGTTGGATCCTGGCCCCTGCCCCTGCCCCTGCCCCTGGGCTGCTCACTGGCTCTGTGCCCCTGGGGGACTCACTGTACCTCTCTGAGCCCCAGTTCCCTCCTTCCTTTCCCTGGCTGCTCCCTCCAGTGAGACGTGGTGCACAGCGCCCTCTGGCGGTGCTGTAGCGGTTGCGTCCCTCGAACTCCAGCTGCCTTCCCCCGGAGTGGTGGGGTGGCCCCAGCCCAGTACTGGCTGGTAGCCCCTCCTAGTCGGAGCTCCACTACAGAGCACAGAAGGGGGCCCTGCAGCCCCTCCCCACTGCGTTCGAGGCCCGTGATGTCTGGGCTGGATTTGAGGTCAGAAGAGGGGGTGGGTCAGGAGCATTTGCGACTTGGCGTGACCCCTGGGAGAGGTGAGCAGGACATGTGAGGGAGCACAGAAGGAGGGGGTGCAACTGGGGTGGGCGTGGGGCCAGCTGTCTGGACCCTGGGGTATGGACTGGGGTGGGTGCAGGGTGGCTGGGGTGGGGAGGGGATTATGGCTGGTCTGGACACTTAGGGGTAGGGTGCTTGGACACATCAGAGGCCTGAATCACCCCGAAACCTTGGGGCTGGGCCCATGGAAACGCCTAGGCCACACAGGGACTCCACACAGGGACTGGCAGGGGTGGGCCCACCGTTGGCCAGCGTGTCCCTCAGGGCACGGTCCTGCCTTGGTTGGGCACCCTCCAGGCCCCTGCCTGCTTGGAAGCTGGGGCTGCTGGGCGGTGGAAAGCGCAGGGTCCTGGGGTTCCAAGGCCCAGGCAGAAACTGTGACTGGGGCTGAGGTGAGGGAGAGAGTTGGGGGGAAGGCCTGGCAGGGGGTCTGAGGAACAATCTGGGTTAAGGGAGCCCTCCTTTGGGGGTCCAGGGGGGGCACCAGACACCTTTCCTGGGGATCACAGAGCCAAACAGAAAGGGTATTGTGGGTTCTGCATCTGGGTCCTGAACACAGGGTGATGGAAGGGAGCCCAGGAGCGGGCGGGGGCCCCACGATGGAGGCAGCCCCAGGATGAGCAGAGCAGGGGCTGTGGGGGCTCATCTCCCCTTCCTGCAGGACAGACCGCCCCATCCCTCCACCTCTGTGCCTCCCGAGGGCAGGTCCCAGCCGTGGAGGAGGGCGGTTGGGGCCGAGGGAAAGGCGCAGCCCCCAGGGAGCGTCCAGACAGCAGGACCCTGACGCGCTTCGGCGTTTGTAACAAAGTAGCCTTTATAGGTCTTGCGAGGGCGCTGGTGGCGCGCTAAGAGCCGCGGTGGTCCTCGGTCTTGCGCTCCTCGTGGTCCTCCTCCGCCGGGTCCTTGCGGTCCGCTCGCGGCCGCTCGGTGTTCCGGGCCTCGGTCTCGCCTCCCTGGGCGCCGTCGGGGCGGGGGCGATCCTGGGCGGAGCGGGGCTCCCCCGGCCTGCGCGCGCCCGGCCTGTCCGCTCGGGCCAGGGGCGCCGGGGACGCGGGCGCAGCCTGGCAGGGGCGGGGCGCCGGGCGGGGGCCGCTTGGGGAGCCCGCCGGGCGAGGCCAGACGTCCGTCTCGCCGTTGTGTAAGAGCACGAAGCGGCGCTGCGACAGCAGAGGCACCATCCTCTGGCCGCCCAGGCTCTTCTGGAAGGTCTCCAGCGCCAGGTCTGCGGGAGGGGCGGGAAGCCAGGTGGAGGGCATTGGCGTGTGTGTGTGTGTGTGTGTGTGTGTGTGTGTGTGTGTAACCCAGTCTCTCCAACATCCCGTTTGCAGGGCTGGGGACAGAGGAGGTGAGGGAGTGGTGAGGGGTGGGACCCAGGTCCTGAGAGGTGTGGGTGGGCACTGTCTGGGGGGGGGGAGGTTGGGGCCCGATTCTTTTCCTGTGGGGCCTGGGTTGATACCCTGGTGCTTGGGATGTTGGCGGGTAGGTCTGTGGGCATCTGAACTAGGGGAGAAGGTGGGGTGGCTCATGCACGTCAGGGCAGGCAGTGGAGGGGCTGGGTGGACAGTTCGGGGGACCTGTGCAGGGGACTCACCCAGGGTCTCCATGACCACGCTGGGAATCACCTCCTTCAGGACCTCACAGTTGGTGTGCAGGGCTGGATTGGAGTTCATCTCTAGCAGCCACACCTGGGCCCAACATTGGTCAGCGTCCTTCCCCACCTACCACTTGGCCAGCAGGAGGCGGAGGCTCTGGTCCCTGTTAAGCCAGGTGACCCTGGGCAGGTGGCTGCTTTTCTATGGCCTCACTCCCCATATTTGCCCACGGGTCTGAGGGTCTGGCCTTGGAGGCTGCCCCAGCTGCAGGAGGGGCGAAGCCTTGTGGACACAACACCCCCAGGGCTTGGGGAGGTCTGCCTGCAGAGTCCACCCCGGGTCCTGCCTGGGTGGCCAGGGATGCCCCTGCCTCCTCGAACCTGCCTGCCAGGCCCCACCCCCCTGGGACGCCTCAACAACACCTTGAAGTTGTCATCGATCAAGAAGTCACAGCCAATGAGGTCGAAGTAGCCCAGCTTGCACTCGAGCTTGGACTTGACGGCCAGGAAGCAGTGGACCATGATCTGCTGCATCTGAGTCTGTCGGAGGGGCAGGGAGGCAGGGCCAGTGTCACCTCCGGGCACTGACTGTACCTCTTGGGCCCGAACAGCCACAGCCACACCGCTCCCCTCAGTCTCACCTGTGCCTCACCTACAATCCCACCTGTGTCCTCACCTGCACAGCCACACCTGCCCACATTTTCACTCTCGGAGTGTGAAACAGGCTTACAGCCAGAAACTCAGTCCCTCTCCTGGTATTGGACAGGCACGTGGAGCTCTGGCTGTGTGGCAGGTGCGGGCACAAGAGTGAAGAGAACCTGTGAGGTGCCTGCCGAGCAGACCACACACGTGGCCCGTGTCCACGTGACCACGTGGCCCGTGCATCCTCATACACTTTGCACAGCACGTGAAGTAATGCGTGCTGATGGAGAGATGAAGTAGGGCGTGGAGATGAGGCCTGGGGGTGGCTTTTGTAATGTAAAAAGGGGTCTGGTCTGGGTGGGCCTCACTGAGGAGAGAGTGAGCAAGGCCTGCAGACTGGAAGGAGGTGCTGGGGGTGGGCACGGGACAGCTGAGCCTGAGCTGCTGGAGGGGCAGACGCTGTGGCTGCGGGGCCGGGGGAGCCCGAGGTGAGGGTGCTGCCAGCCACACCGTGGGGCGTGGGAAGGACCTTGCCTTTCACCCTGAGGTCAGAGCGGTTGGAGGGTGGGCACAGGAGGGGCATACGTGACCCATGCCCTAACAGGGTCCTCTCCCTGCTGTGCTGAGAGAGACAGGAGGGGCGGAAAGCCGTTGCCACAATCCAGGTGAGAAATGGCGGTGGCTGGGGCAGCTGGAGGTGGTGGGATGGGTTCTGAATATATTTTGGGATGGAGCCAGGCCAAGTGGCTGAAGAAAGAATCATGAGCTGTGAAAAGAGGAATGAGGGGTTATCGTAGGTGTTTGGTCTGGGACTCTGGAAACACAGAGCTCCCCTCAACCAGGAAGGGGCAGGAGGACCACGGAGTCTGAGCCGCCTCTGAGCTGCAGATGGCTGGGAGACGAGGGCCGGCACAGGGGCCGGGAAGGAGGGCACAGGCCCCGGGAGCCACGGGAAGAGCAGAGGGAGTGAGCAGCTCTGTCCAAAGTGGCTGGCAGGTCAAGCACGAAGAGGGCTGGGAACTGACCCCTGGGTTTGGCCACATGAAGGGCACTGTGACCTTGGTGAGTGTTTCAGTGGCGCAGCAGGGAGAGGCAGCCTCCCTGGAGTGGGATCGAGAGACTAGGAGAACATCAGTGAAAATGTCAGAGGAAGGACATCTGGAAACAGGCCACTCAAAAAACTGGCAAACTGGTCAGAATAAACTTCAGAACTCGGGAAATGAACCAAAGGCTCGCAGCACCTTGAGAAGTGCTTATTCAAGAAAAATCCTGAGCCCTGGCTGGTTTGGCTCCGTGGTTAGAGCATCGGCCTGGGGATGGGGGGGTCGTGGGTTCAATTCTGGTCAAGGGCATGTACCTGGGTTGCAGGTTCGATCCCCAGCCCTGGCTGGGGGTCGTGCGGGAGGCAACCAATCGATGTGTCTCTCTCACATCAATGTTTCTATCTCTCTCACTCCGTCCCTTCCACTCTGTCTATAAAAATCAATGGAAAAATATCCTTGGGTGAGGATTAACAACAACAACAAAATGCTTGAATCCTGGTAAGAACAGGGAGCCTTGTGGCATGTGAAGTTGCCCTGGTCAGTTTTGTCCCCATTCCCCGCTCAGTGCCGCCCTGAAGAAAGCCTCGGGCTCAGTCCTGGAGGCAGCAGACTGGGCCTGGCTTGCGGAGAGTTGTAGTTATTTGCTGTGTCCTGTCTGGGGCCCCCTGGAAGACCTCACTTGAAAAGGATGATAGAAAAGTGAGAATGATGTCTTACCAAATGGAGAATACCAGGGAAGAGGTATACATTATCAAAGGAAGCAAGTAGAAATTCTGGAGTTGAGAAGTATAATGACTGGGATTTAAAATTCACAAGGGGCTTAACAGTGGGTTTGAGTTGTGAGAGGCTAGGGAGATCGAGGTGATCCGGTGTGAGGGACAGAAAGAGGAAGGAAGGAAGGAAGGAGGGAGGGAGGGAGGGAGGGAGGGAGGGAGGGAGGGAGGGAGAGAAGGAAGGAAGGAAGGAAGGAAGGAAGGAAGGAAGGAAGGAAAACAAACAAAGGGACCCAAGGGCACCACCAGGCAGACCAGCAAGCACAATGGGCGTCCTAGACGGAGAGAAAGAGGCAGGGAGGATATTTGAAGTCATAATGACAGAAAAGTTCCCAGATGTGATGAAGAACAGTCCACACATCCAAGAACGTCAACGAGCTCCAAACAGGATAAACTCAAATAGGATGAGATCCACCTCAGCACAGGCAAACATGCAGAAGACAGAGACTGTCACGGCAGCAGAGAAGGGACTCGTCCCAGGGGGCCTCAGTGAGACGGTCAGAAACCACGGGGTCCAGAAGGTAGCGTCTGACACATTCGGGCAGAAAGAACAGATCTGTCAGCCAGGAATTCCACACCCAGCAAAACCACCCTTCAAAAAGGAATGAGAAATGAAGACATTTCCAGATTAAAAAAATAAATAAGTTATCACTAGAACTGGCCCACAGTTTTCCAGGCTGAAATACAAGGTCACTAGAAAATAACTCAAATTCACATGAAAAATGAAGAGCACCGGAAAGGCAATCACATAGTTAAATATAAAAGACAGTACAGGCCTGGCCGGTTTGACTCAGCAGCTGGAGCATCGGTCCGTGGACCAAAGAGTCCCGGGTTCAATTCCCCGTCAAGGGCATGAACCTCGGTTGCAGGTTCAATCCCTAGCCCCAGTCAGGGTCATGGGGGAGGCAACCAGTCGGTGTGTCTCTCTCACATCGATGTTTCTCTCTCTCTCCCTCACTCTATCTGAAGATAAATGGAAAAATATCCTTGGGTGAGGATTAAAAAAAAAAAACAAAACACCACAAACAGCATAAAGAGAGGTCGGAGCTGTATAGGAACAATTGTTTATACTATTGAAATTAATTTGGCATGAACCCAAACAAAACTGCTATACATTGAGATGTTAATAGAAATCCCCAGGACAACAACTAAGAAAAGAACTAAAAACGACAGAGTAGAAGAAATGACTACAGAGATGCGACGTTACGAAATGCATTTCTGTGTAACACAAAAGGAGGTGGTGACCAAAGAACTGAGAGGCAGCAAAGACAGAAGACAGAAAACGAGCAGCAAAAGAGCGGGTGGAAAGCCTGCCTTATCAGCAGTTATGTCAAACGTAAGTCAAACTTCCCCATTAAAAGACAAAGACTGGCCACATGCATAGACACCCCTCGAGACTATGCGACTTCAGGTTCAGAGACACAGACAGGCTGAAAGTAAAAAGGTGGGAAAAGGTACAGTCTGCAAACAGCAGCCAGAGGAGAGCTGGAATGGCTCTACTAATGTCAGAGAGAATAGATTTTAAGACAAAAATGGAGGCTATTAAGAAAAAAGTACATATTATAATGATAAGTCAAGTAATTATAAACACATATGCACCTAACAAAAGAGCCTCAGAATACATTAAGTACAAACCAACAGAATTGCAGGGAGACACAGACAATTCAACAATAATAGTTGGAGACTTCAATACCTATTTCCCATGATGGATAGACATATAGACAGATCAGGCAGCACATAGCAGACTTGAACAAAACTATAATTTTTTTTTTCTTTATTGATTTTTTAGGGAGAGGGAGAGAGAGAACATTGATTGGCCACCTCCTGCATGCCCCCCACTGGGGATCAGGCCCACAACCTGGGCATGTGCCCTGACTGGGAATTGAACTGGCGAACTCTTGGTACATGGTCGATGCTCAGCCACTGAGCCACACCGGCCGGGCTTGAACAGAACCATAAATCAGCGAGACCTCATAGAACCTCCATCCGACAGCGGACACACATTCTTCTCAAGGGCACAGGGAACATTCCCCAGGCCAGACATTTTTTAGGACACAAAACAAGCTTCAGAAATTTCTTTAAAGGGTTGGAATCATGCAAACTATGTTCTCAGACCACAGTGGACTGAAATTAGGTGTCCACGAGAAGGAAAGCTGGGAACTTTGCAAATACGTGGAGATTGGACAACGCGCTGTTAAGCAACAAACAAAAACAGAGCCGAGTCTCACCGAGAGCTGAGCCCAGAGGGCATCTGTGGCTGAAAACACCTACATTCCGCAAGAAGAAAGACCTCAGATGGATAACTAAGCCTCAGCCTTGAGAAACTAGAAAAAGAAGAGAGAGGCCAAAGCAAGCCGACTGGAGTGGACGCATATGGAGTAGAAAATAGGAAACGCGAGAGAGAAGTAAACGAAACCCAAAGCTGGCTCATTGAAAAGATCAACAAAACGGACAAACTCTTCCCTAGATGGACCAAAAAAAAAAAAGAAAAGAAGAGAAATGACTAAAATCAAGAAAGGAAGATCTTACACAGAGATGAACATGAGTATAACAAAGGTTATAATTGTTCATAGAACAATTGTATTTTATTTTATTTTTCTTTATTGATTTTTAGAGAGAAGAAGGGAGAGGGAGAGAGAGGTAGAAATATCAATGAGAGAGAACATCGATTGGCCGCCTCCTGCATGCCCCCCACTGGGGATCGGGCCCACAACCTGGGCATGTGCCTTGACCGGGAATCGAACCAGCGACCTCTTGGTGCATAGGTCGACGCTCAACCACTGAGCCACACCGGCTGGGCAGAACAATTGTATTTTAAACAAATTAGATAACTTGGAAGAAATGGACAATTCCTAGAAAGACAAACTAGTGAAACTGAGCCAAGAAGAAATGGAAAATCTGAATATAACCTATAACAAGTACAGGCTGAGTTAGTAAAAATAAATAAACCTTCCCAATAGAAAAGTCCAGGACAGGGGGCCTCACTGGCGAATTCTTCCAAAAACTTAAAACATGAATACAAAGCTTTCACAAACTCTTGAAAAATAGAAGAGGAGGAAACACATCCAGAACTACATAAACACACAAGAAAAGAATGCCCTTGACCAATATTGCTTATGTGTGTAGACGCAAAGTACTCCGAGAGGTCCCAATCCAACTCCCGAAGCAAATGTGAAGGATCATTCGTATACATCTGGCGGGATTTATCCCAGAAATGCAGGAGTGGTTCAATACCTGAAAACTAACAATGGGATACAACACACGGACAGAATGAAGCTACTGCATCAAACGTGGTCCTGGCTCAAGGATGGACACACTCCCCCACTGGAACGGGGTTGACAGAGGCAGAAAGAAACCCAACAATGTGTCAAGAACAGTCCCTTTGACGAGTGGTGCTGGGACATGGGATGTCTGCCAGCCAAAGAATGGGGTTGGACCCCTCCCTCAAACCCTATACAAACAATGGCTCAAATGGGTCAATGACCTAGGTGGTAAGAGCTAAACTAAAAAACGTTTAAAAGAAAACATATGTATACATCTTTCCAATCTTGGATTTGGCAATGGATTCTTAGATAGGACCTCAAAAGCACGAATAACCAAAGAAAAGATGGATAAACTGGACTTCATCAAAATCTAAAACTTTCATTCAAAAAAGGACATCATTAAGAAAGTGAAAAAAGAACTCAGAACAGGAGAAAACGTTTGCAGATCACATGACAAGGGTTTAGCATCCAGAATACACAAAGAGCTGTAACAGCAAGGACAGAGGGGCTGAGTAGGACATTTCCTAAAGCAGATGCACAGATGGCCAGTAAACACAGGAAAAGACACTCAACATCATTATCATTAGTGAAATGCAAATTAAACCCGCAATAAGATGCCACTTCACAGACAATTTTTCCTTAAAAAAATAAAAAATAAAATGTGCTGGCAAAGATGTGGAGAAACTGGAACCTTCACACACGGCTGGTGGGAATACGAAACACTAAGGGGGGAGAGAGACGGAGACACCCCCGTGTCGCCAGCGTCCACCACCGTTACACATGGGGACACACTCTGTAGTACAGACACACCCCTGTGCCCAGATTGTCCATATGCCTGTGCCCAGTCCAGTCCTGAGGGAAACACTGCCCCCACCCCATGTACCCTAAGGGGTCTTGTCACCCTCGCCCTTCCCCCCAGATGGACTTGGGTGAGGAGCTCACGGTGAAGGTAGTGAAGACCCAGTCTCTGGGGAGGCCCTTGGTCTTTCTGAAGTTGTCGTTGATGTAGCGGTTGAGGCGCTCCATGCTCCACACTGTGTCCTCCTTCAGGAGCACATACAGGGGGCTCTTCTTCTGCATGAACTAGGGGCAGGTGATGTGACCCCTGGAGACGTCACCCCAGAGCACCGGGAAGCCCTGCCTGCCCTCTGGACATCCTGCAGCAGCCCTCCACACCTTCTTCCACTGAGACCTCCTCAGCCACCAAGTCCCCCACTGATCCTCACAGAGGCTCCCACCTAGACTCCTCCCAGCACGAACCTTCCACCGAGACCTCTGGCCCAGAGGCTATCTCCACGGAGGTCCCCACAGAGACCCCTCCCCCAGGCTCCTCCTCCTCCCCACTCCTCATCCACACTCAGAGGGAACCAAGCTGTGGTGGGTGCGGGGCTCTCGGCCACTTCACCAGGATGCCCTGCGGTGGCTGAAGCTGAGAGGCAATGCCAACTGCAGGCAGGGGCAGCCCAGGCCACCTCCGGGGCGGGACCACTGCTGGGTCTGAGCCATGTCTGCAGCTGGACTCTCCTCGGTGTTCCTGAGCAGTAATCTCGCCCCAAAGCTGCAGGAGGGCCCTCACCTGGTTGGTCAAGTGGCCGCTGAGGTCTTCGGAACAGGGGTCGTAAAGGTTGAGGGTGAGGCGAGCGTAGCCGTGGCCAAAGAAGACCATGTACGGCATGGTGCAGGCGATGAGCAGGTAGGAACGCACGTCAAACTTCTTCCCCTCCAGCAGCAGAGGGTTCTGGATGTACCTGGGTGGGCACAGGAGGGCTGAGCACACGGCCAGCCTGGCCTGTGTGTGTCCCTTTGCCCCGACCCAGCCTGGACCAGGTCCTCAGTACCCCCACCACCTGTGGGCTCCCCCCCCCAGCTGAGTGCATGTCAGTTGGGGGCACATTTCTGAGCC
Organism: Tadarida brasiliensis; assembly: GCA_030848825.1. Classification (NCBI taxonomy): domain Eukaryota; kingdom Metazoa; phylum Chordata; class Mammalia; order Chiroptera; family Molossidae; genus Tadarida; species Tadarida brasiliensis. Next base: position 287,554 of record CM061264.1, on the reverse strand, counting down.
TGAACAGTTCAGAGAATCCCTGGGTCTCAGCCCGTTGGAGTCTGGGGTGCTCAGGCTGCAGCTTTCACTAGGAGCCTGGTGGGTGTAAGCAGATGAAGCCCCTGGGCAGGGAGGACTGCCTGGAGGAGGAGGGCTGACATTGGGCCTTGAAGTGAGTAGTTTTGGAGAGGCAGGGAGGGAACATTCCAGGTGGAGGGAGCTGTAGGACCAAAGACCCAGCGCTTGGGATGGCCGCAGGGAGAGGAGGGTGGCAGACAGCACTGGGACGGGACTGTGGTTAACAAATGGCAGATGGGGAGACCCAGAGAGACCTTTCTGAGGTGAGACTGTGCCTCCCAGCATGAGACTAGGGTATGGACCCTGTCCAGAGGCAGAGGGGTGGAAGGAGGGACAGTCAGCTCTGGCTGCAGGCCTGAAGGTTGCGGCTGCCTGGCTGGGCTTCCTGCAGGACAGAGGGGCAGTGCCCAGGCAGGGGTAAGACTGACCAGTCCCTCCCCGCCCCGCCCCCATGTCCAGGAGCCTCTGTCCAGCCGCGTGTGACCCCTCCACCTCTGCAAGCTACTCAGGGGTCCAACTGGGGGCACGCAGCCTTTCACGGCCAAGAGTCCTCGGGGGCCTGAGACCCCCGGGAGCCCTCACTGGCACTAGCCGAGGGCCAACCTCACACCCACGGACGCCCCTCGTGGTGCGCACGCCCAACACCTCTGCACAACCCGGGCCTGGGGTGCCCGGAAAGGCATCTTGCGGTAGACGGGGTCGTCCTGGATGCTCTGCGTCTTGGCCTGGAGAGCGGAGACTTCCTCCCGGCTCCTGAGCAGGAAGATGCCTTTGCCCTGGTTGGAGGCGGTGGGCTTGCAGATCCACGTCTGGGTTTCTGCGGAGAAAGCCACCGAGTCCGTGGCCGCCCCGGACGGCCCCGCCCCCGCCATGACCACGCCCACCCGAGCTGCTGCCGCCCGGCCCCGCCCCGTGGCCACGCCCACCCGAGCTGCTGCCCCGGCCCCGCCCCCATAGCCACGCCCACCCGAACTGCTGCCGCGCCCCCCCCCCCCAAACACCCTGCCGGCCCCGACCACCCCCCAGCCTCCAGGCCACGGCCGCCCCTACCGGCTCTACCTCCGCCCAGGCCTCGCGCCCCCACCTGGACCTCCCCTGGGCCCTGGGCCCGCGTCCAGGGGCCTCTCACCATCAAAGAGGGTGAAGAATGCTTCTCTCTCATCCTTGATGTCCAGACGGTACGTCTCTGGGAAAAATTCTTCCATTTTCAGGATTCTGGGGAGCAGGGAGGGGGGGCAGATAGGGAGAGCTGTCTCCCTCCCCCACAGGCTTGGCAGGCCAATCTAAGGGTCTGACCTGGGGGCGGGCTTGAGGGAGCATGGCCTCTAGGAAGCTGGGTTGGGCTCCAGCACCCCGGTGTCCCCTGCACCGCACCCCCACCCCTGGCTGTTCCCTTGCCAGAGTTCTCCTGCGTGGCTCCTTGCACACCTGGCATCTCTACAGGCTGCCTCACCTACACCTGGCTCCTCTCCCACTTCCCGGCCCTTTCTCCCAGCTGCTCTGCCCCCTGCATGGCTCAGGCACCTGGGAGACGTCAGGTCAGAGCTGGGTCCCCAGGCAGGGACAGTGCCCAGCAGGCAGCGAGCACAGATCCCTGAGTGCTCGGATCCGGTCCAAACCTCTTCTGCTGGCCTGGGATGGCCTTTAACCCTGTCATCTACCACTAGGCCATCCTTCAATGTAGGGCAGGATGGCCCCTTCCAGCTGGGCTGAGAGCATCGACCTCTGGGGCCCGAGGCCTCCTGGGCTGGTCCAGGTAAGCTCCCTGAGGGCGGGTGCTGGGCCCTTACCAGGTCTGTACCCCAGGGGGACACAGGGCCTGGCCTGAGTGTGCACTCACTGGTGTGTGGAGGATGGATAGGTGTGGGTCTGAAGAGGTGGGGAATGGGGGGGCTTTGAAGTAGGCAGGTGGGTGTGTGGATGGGTGGTGGCTGGATAGTGGATTTGGGATGGAAGTAGGTGGATAACAGGTGCCTGGAGGGGAATAGGAGAGAGTTGCTTACCCACATGGGGAGAGGGGAGGTGGTCAGCTGGATGTGTGTGTTGATGGAAAGGTGGTGTCATGGTGACCGGGGGGTGGGCTGCCTGCCTGGTGGGAGGTGGACAGTGACTGGGTGGGTGGGCAGGTGTGTACACGGTTGAGCACTCAGTGGGTGAGTGAGTGGACAGGCAGACACCAGACAGATGGACACGGCTCTGTGCTGGGTGAAGGGAGCACACGGACAGTGGTGAGAGGTGTGGAATGGGTACCGGGATGGATGGCATGGGCCTGGTGGGCAATGAATGACTAAATGAGGGATGCCAATGGGTGGCTCCGTGGCGGGTGTTGTGTAAGGACTCTGGGGGGCTGTGGGGGATGGAGTGGGTGGCAGGTGCTTGGGGTGGACATTGATGAGTGCATGGTGTGAAGGTGAGGGGGGTGTATGGGTGGACAGAATGGAGGGTGGTCAGGACCAGCGATGGACTGACATGTCAGATGGGTGAGTGTGCAGCTGAGTGGAGGAGGGACGGGTGGGTGGGTGGGATGGGGTGGCAGGGTGGATGGGTGCAGAAGGGGTAAGGAGGGTGGGCCAGGGTGGACGTACTTGGCCTGTGCACTCAGTGATGCCTTGCTGAGCTTGTTGAGGACCCTGGAGTACTCCCTGAGGGCGCTGAGAAGCCCGATCTTGGTGGTGAGCAGTTTGTTGTTGGGGAGCTGGTACAGCAGCTGCTCACCTGGCGCGACAAAGCCCTGGGCAGCATTTGGGTGACCACCGCAGGGTCTCGGCTGCCCAGGGTGGAGGGTGGAGCCACTCTCCCGGCTGCTGCCCAGGCGGCTGAGCCCCGCCCCTCCCGGCTACCTGCCCGGAAGCTGGCGTAGCTGTCTCGGCACTTGACCTCACACCACTTGAGCTTGTAGTCCTCCCGCCGGCTGTCCTGGATGCGCTGCCAGCCCTTGCTCTTGCAGTAGGAGTTGATTCTGCGGGGCGGAGGGGCAGCCGTGACCCTGGGGCCTTAGGACCCGGGGGAGGGACGGGCATGCCAGGGGAGGGCACAAGGGGAACTCAGGTGGCAGAGCTGAGGCTGGGCTGGGCCCTGGGGGTGGAGGGGCTGGGTAGGCCAGGCCTGAGGCCCACACTCACATTGAGGCCCCGTTGGTGCCTCCGATGTAGAAGAAGGGGCCACACCCTGTGCTGGGAGGCTGCTTGTCCCCCCCCAGCAGGTGCCTCTCCAGGAGTGCCGCCCGGGGCTTGGCAGCCACGGCATCCTCCAGAGGGTCTGCGGACAGGGGGTGGTCAGAGGCTCCGGCCTGGCGGGAGGCTTTCCCGTCCCCTGTCCCCTGCCTGGGCCCACCTGCATCCTGGTCCAGCTGGCTCAGCTGACTCAAGAGCCCGTCCACGTGGCTGCTCCCCATTGGTCTCTCATGGGCCCAGCCTGTGAATGGGTGGTGCCCACTCAGAATCTGGCCCAAGTCCTGTCCCAGGTGGGCTCCAGGCCAGCTGACCCCAGCCTACCCGTATCTTACAGCCCCTAGGCAGCCCCCCAGCCCATCTGGGCACATCTCATCCCAGGGGCAGGCCTGACCAGTGGGCCTGGGCCGACCACACCGGAGAGAGGGATGGTCACTGCCATTCAGGGCAGCCTTGCAGCGGGCAGGGTCCCGCCTCACCAACAGGGCAGAGCTCGGTGTAGGTAAGGCGAGGGTGTGAGGCTGGAGCTGGGGGCAGACATGGCACAGGGACATCCCAGGAGGGAGGGGGTCACAATGTGCATCATGATGTCATGGGTGAGCCATGTGAGGCAGCGGTGGTGGGCTGCCCTGCCCTGGGGCTGGGGTAGGCACAGTGCCTGCCAGGCTGTGGGGAGGGGAAGTTCCCCCCCACCCCGTGCCTGTGTAGACCCTGGCTGTGCTGGCCCCTGCATGGCTGTGGGCGGTCCCCTGGTTAGAACACTGTCCCTAGAACAGGGTGCCAGGCCCCAGGGAGGCCATCCCAGGGCTGCATTCACCTGACGCCCGGGCGCGGCTCCGCCAGACCCCTTTGATCCTTGACCGCTTGCCTCTCTTGGCACCGACCTGGGTCCGGGAGGACAGTTCACGGCAGTGGAGGAAGAGGGTGTGGCTGCGGGCTGCAGGTGTGGGGACACAGAGGCAGGGGCACCCCTGGGAAGACGCCGCCCCCCCACCTCTTCGGGACCTTCTCGAAACCCGTGGTCCTAGCCGCTGTATCTGGCCCGAGGTCAGGCCCACCCTGCGGGGGGAGGGGCGCTTCCTGGGGTCGTGGACTTGGGTTTCTGCTTGTGGCTGGTTCTTGTCTCCATAGCAACTGTGGGACCTGGTGCCCCTCAGGGGCAGGGCGGTCTCTGCATTCCGACTGTCCTGGGTGAGGCCTCCCTGGTAGGGACTGTCTGTCTGGACTCCGTGCCGCCTGTAAGGAGGGTTGAGGCTCGGTGTGGGCAGGCAGGTGGCCACCGGCGTTGCCCTGGGGCAGTGCTGCGAGGGGCCGTGAGAACCTAACTGGATCATAAACTCTGGGAAACGGTTTACCTGGTCCGGTGTAAGGACCGGCAGGAAGCAGCACAGCAGTGGGATGAACGGAAGGCCCTCGTGAACCTGAACAGAACGTCCAAGAAAATGAGAAGACGTCAGTGTTCCCCCAGGCACCGACCCGGGGTGCTCACATCAGCTGGCCAGCTGGTGCCTCCCGGGAAGGGGCGGGCTGTCCCCGGGCATGTGGGTCCCCACAGAGGGCAGGAGGCTGCCCTTCTGAGCATGGGTTCTGAGAGACAGACCTGGCCCTGGGCAGAGGAGCTTGTTCTGAGGAGCTGACACTTCCTGGAGGCGCACCCTTCTTGGCCCGGCCCTGGGGTTCGTGCCCCTCACGCCTTGGGCCCTGAGGCATGGACTCTGCAGAGGGGTGGCACCCTTCCCCTCCCTTTCCTCCCTTGTCTCTTTCTGCTCCTGGGCAGAATCCCCAGAGGACCAAAAACGTCCTTGGTGGCCAGGATGGGGCACAGGAAGGAGGCCCCAGCGCTCACACCCAGCCAGGACCCCTGCTGCTGGCCCGCCTGTCTCTCTTACCTGCCCTACAAGCTGGTGTGAGCCCTCTGCCCGGGCAACAGTGGTGACCTGGCAACTGTTTCCCAGCAACTGCCTCCCAGCAACCTCGACCCAGGGCCAGAGGTGAGCAGGTGGATAGGGAAGGGCAGGGGCCAGGCGTCCTGGGGAGCTGGACTCTCCATTCTCTCCAGAATCACCCCTGAGCCTTTTAGGATCCTCAAATCCACACCCAGACCCCAGACCATTTTTTGTGTTCACTAGGCTTTATTGCCATATTACACCTCCCTCACCACAGCCCCAGCGCGGGGGGACACCACTCTACAAGGTAAGTGGGGGCTCAGCAGGACCGTGCCACCCTCAGGGTGGGGGTGCTCATGCCTGGGGCTGTGCCTCCGCCGTCCACAGCCTTGCGTGGGTCAGGAGTGTCTCTGCTTTGAATGCCTGCGCTTATTGTGGGGCTGGAGGGTGGCCCCCAGTGTGCACCTTCTCAGCCCCGGAACCTGCAGGTGTGACCTTACTTGGGCAAAGGGTCTTCGCAGATTAAGTTAAGGATCATGGGGTGAGATCCTCCTGGGTTCTCTGTGGGACCCTAAATCCAGTGACCAGCGTCCTAAGAGGGAGGCAGACAGTTGAGGAGACACAGGGGAGAAGCCACGTGCAGAGGGGGCAGAGGCTGGAGGGATGTGGCCACAAACCCAGGGACTCCTGGAGCCCCCGAGGCCGGGAGAGGCAGGAAGGACCCTTCCCTAGAGCCTGCGGAGGGGGCGCCCTACCCCGCCTCTGTTTCTGACTCTGGCCTCTGAGCTGTGGGAGGACGCACTTCCGTAGTTCAACCCACCCAGTCCGTGGCTGTTTGCTGGGGCGGCCCTAGAACACACACACACACATACACACATGCCCAGCTGGTGTGGCTCAGTGGACTGAGTGTTGTCCAACGGACTGAGATCCTGGTTCGACTCCTGGTCAGGGCACATGCCTGGGTTATGGGCTCGATCCCCAGTAGGGGGCGAGCAGGAGGCAGCCAATCGATGTGTCTCTCTCACATCAATGTTTCTATCTCTCTGTCCCTTCCTCTCTCTCTAAAAAATCAATAAAAAAACATAGTTTAAAAAGAAGCACGCACACCTCTTAAACCCCTCCTCACTTTGAAGGGTCCTGGGCTTCACGCTCACTACAGGGAGGCCTCTGTGACCCTACAGAGGCAGCTGCCCCCACAAGCTCCATGCCTGCCTGTGCTGGGTGTGGGGGCCTTCAGGGGTTGGTCCTGCTGGACTGTGGTCTGAGACCTCTCTGCCCTGCGGGGGGTGAGGGCTCTGGCCAAGCCCTTCACTGGGCGGTTGGGGCATCCAGACCTTAGCAGCTGGGGGCCCCCAGCTTGGGGCTTCTGCAGGGGTGCAGTGTGGCCCCTGGTCACCTTTAGGCTGACCTTTGGAGCCTGAGCTCCTTGCTCATTTCTTGGGGCGAGACCTTTGGAGGCTCCCAGGCTCCTGGGCCAGCCGACCATGTTGGTCCCCCGGTTCCTCATGGGTTCTGGGGAGGTGGCCCTCAGCTCGCTGTGACATCAAGAGCTCGAGCTCGAACACAGCCTCATAACCCGGAAAAGCTCTTTGGCGTGGTGCCTTCACGGCGCAGCGGGGGCCTCCGGGCCGTGGGTGTGCCGGAGGTAGGGGCTATGCAGCCAGGGAAAGGCCCACTGTGCTGGGGCCGGGCCAGGCCTCCTGGACACTGGGGCAGGAAGTCCTCGCTGGTGCCAGGCAGCCTCTGGCCTCTGCTTGGCTCCTGCCGGTGTCTGCATGGCCTCCCCTTGGTTCCCCTGCTGCTCTAGAACTTTGCTGTGCGGACTGTGTTCAGGGAAAACTCAGGGAGCTAGGAGGGAATTGGGGGGAGGGCAGGGACCTCCCCCAGGAGCCCCGGCCCCCCCCCCCACTCCAGTGGCAGAGCTGGGCGGGTGCAGGGTCTGGGGCTGTGTTCTCAGCGGGTCCTTGGTCAGGACCCTGGGATCTGCTGAGAGCTCTCTGGGGAAGGAAGGGGCTTTTGGGGGACAGCTATGATGCTGGGGGTGGGGTCAGCATCAGTTTGTTTTTGGGGACAGCTTTAGACAGGACATCTCAGTGAGCCGCAGTGTGGGGAGCAGGGTAGGGCCAGCCAATGTCTGGGGTGGGGTGGGGGTGAGGGGGCTATGTGGCACCAGGGGAGCGTGCCCCCCGACTATCCAGACCCCAGAGACAGGTCATAGGGACCTGGTGGGGGGACCTGATCTGAGGAAGGAAGGAGGTGGCCCCCCCTGCCCATCACCCCCCCCCCCCCAGCTTCTTGCTCTAGGCTGAGGGGGGTCTCCACTCCCAGCACCTTTCAGCACCCGACACTGCTTGGGGTCGGGGGGTCAGCCCTGGTTTCGGCGGCACTGCCTGCCATGGGTGCCCCTCCCCACCATGGTTGGGGGTCTGGGCACTGGAGTTGCTTCTGTCTTGTCCTCCCGAGGCCCCTGCCTGGTACAAGCTGGGAGGGTATGAAGGATGAGGACACCGCCCTGGAGAGGGGTCCAGGCTGGGCGGCAGGGTGGGGCTGCCTGCACCCCCATCTCTTCTGGCCGAGTGACAGGGCCCAAGCATGGCCGCACGGGAGACCCAGTGTGTCCTGTGCCCTGGGGCAGACATGAGGCCCAGGCTTGGGCAGGTGCTCACCCCCGGTCAGAGCCACTGCTGGGCCTGATGGACAGTGGACCTCAACTTCCACCCGGCGTCCGGCGAGGGGCCCTCCTCCGGCGACCAGGCCGTGGATGGGCGGCATTACCAGACAGTATTAGACAGAAGGACCCAGGTCTAACCGTGTCTGGTAAGACACCCATCGCAGGCTGCCCGTCCTGCGGCGTTCAGCTGGGTGGCAAGACCCGGGGCTCCCCTGAGTCTGCAGAGCAGCTCCCCAGTGCCTGTGGCCTGGTGTCTGGCTGGAGCCTCCCAGGACCGGCTTGCCCCAGGCTGCTCCGAGGAGGGCCTCCCACAGACCCCCTCCCAGCATACAGCCCCCCAGGCGTGCGTGCGTGCGTGCGTTTGTGTGTGTGTGTGTGTGTGTGTGTGTGTGTGTGTGTGTGTGTGTAGCTGGGGCATCTGGTTACCCTGCACTTGACCCTGAGTCAGCGCTCAGTTAATGAGTAACCAGAGGCCAGGGGCAGACCCTCCTCCCCTGAGAGACCAGCTGGGGCCCAGGGCAGGGTGGGGTTCCCGGCCAGAGGGCTACCTCTGTGCACGTCAGCCAGGCAGGTCTGGGGGCCCAGTCCTGGCTTCAGATCAAAAAGATAAAACCCAGGGCCTTCTGGCCTTCGATTTCAGACTGTTCCCATTCTCGCCCATGACGCTGTGGGGGGTGGGGGGGAGATGGTCCCCCGAAGCCGCACGGACTGCCCGCTGCCCTTAGCCTGCGGCCCGGGGCAGGGCACCTGGACGCCCCCATGCTTCCTTCGACCCAGGTGGCCTGCGGAGCCTGTTCCCGACAGAGTGAGAGGCCAGTGCCCACCTCGGACCCCACCTGATGAGGGCCCCTCGGGAGCCCAGCTCGCGAGGACGAGTGTGGCTGGGCGCCCTAGGACGGCCACAGTGGACGTGGGACCTGCGTGGTGGACGGGGCGGCTGGAGGGGAGGTGGGGCTGCCTGCTGCCTGCTCTGGACCGGCCTGTTGGCGGCTGACGGGCTGGCTGTTTGTGTGGAAGTCCCCAGACTTCAGCGGCAGATCCATCACGGGGGATCGAGGGGGTGTGGGCCAGGTCCCCAGACGAGGCTGCTGCAGGCCAGGGCCCTCTTCCAGCCTCAGGGCCCTGGCCCCAGGGGTCTCTCCTGGGGGTCAGGTCGCCGTGGGCCTGGCTGAGACAGGTTGTCGCCTGAGCCCAGCTGGCCCTGGGCCTGAGCCCAGCCCTGGAGTCCAGGGACTCAGCGTCCTCGGGCCGCTTCCGGGCAGTGCGCGGCGGGTCGCCTTTGAACATCGTTACCAGACAGTGTTAGAGCCGAGCCGAGAAGTCCAGCACTGTCCGGTAAGATGCCCACAGAGGCCCAGGTGTGCCTCGGCCCGAGGACACGGGGACGCACGCCCCCGGGCAGGAGGGAGCTGCTTCCTCCAGAGCTCGGACGTGGGCCTGGGACCCAGGCTGGAGGTGCAGCGGGTCTGCCAGGTGGCCCCACCCTGGGCCCTGGCTGGCTGACCACCCCTGTTGCCCTTTGGCCTCAGAGCCCTCGCCTCAGTCCTGCTTGGTCCTCACCTGCCAGGTGCCGTGTGGCACCTGCTCGGGCCCGACGGGTAGGGCCCGGAACCTGAACATCCTAATCCTGGATCACTGTCGGGGGGGGGGGGGCTCAGCACGGCCGCTGGAAGCCTTCCCTTCTGCGGAGCTGGGAGGGGGCTCAGACCCGCCAGGGCCTGGGGGACAGGCCTGCCCAAGGACAACTCTCTGCCCCACAGCCCCGCCCAGAAGCCACGGGGCAGGACGAGGTGGGGGCTCTGGCACGGGCTGGGCGGCCCCGTCGTTGCTCGCAGGGCCCCGCCGTCATCATTACCAGGCAGTATTAGAGACCTGACACCATCCAATGCTGCCCAGTAAGATGGCGACGGCCACCCCGTTGGGTCTGGGGGCCGCCCGGGTTGGGGTCAAGAGGAGACTCAAAGTGGGGCACCCAGCAGCCTGAGGTTGACCGCATTCTCTTAGGACACTAAGGGGGGGAAGAGCTCATGGGGGCCCGTGTACCCGCGGCCCAGCGCCCCGCTGGCCCCGTCTGTGGACTGGGCTGCTGAGGGAGGTCGCCCTGTGGTCCTGTCCCCAGGGCCTCCGGCTCTGGGCGTGGGGTAGGCTTCTGAGGGGGGCCAGGGTGTCCTGCTCACAGGAGGCGAGCAGCCCCAGGAGTCAGGGCAGAGCGGTACCCTCTCTTTGGGCGGTCCCAGAGAAAGGCATGGACATCAGGCTCAGCCCCTCTGGGTCCCAGGTGAGCATGAGGGTGTCTGAGCTGACGGGGCTGCTGTGGCTGGACAATGGGCCTCTGTCCCCAGACGCCACCCGGCAGCTGTCTGCAGCCCGCCCCTCCGGTTCTTGTCAAGGGTGAGGAAGGGGATCAGGGTGAGGATGGAGGGGGCCGCGGCTCTCAAGGCAGGACAGCCCCTGGGACCTCCTCCCCCACCCACCGAGCAGGGCAAGCGCCCCGCGGGGCCCGGGGCCCCCCACCTTGTGCAGTGCCCCCTCTCACCAGTGAGGTCACCGCTGGGCTGTCTGCCTGCCCCACTGCTCCGGGGCTCTGGGGTTCTGGCCACCGCTGGCGTGAAGTCCGAGGCTGAGACGGCACGGGCCCTGCGGGAGGGGTGAGAGGCAGCCCTCAGCCTGCGCCCGGCAATCACTGGGGCTTGTGTGCTCACTGGTCTGGGGTTGAACCCAGAGCAGATGGGACAGCACCCCAAACACAGAATGCAGGACAACAGTCCCCAGCTGCCTGCTGGGGACAAGCCAGCCTTTAGTGGTAACCCCCCAGGACAGGGGTGTTCAGAGTGGGGGGGTCACGGAAGTGGGAGTATCCACAGACCTCACCATGCTCAGGTCACTTGGGGCCTCTGCATGGGTCTGAGAGACCCTGGCACCCTGCCCTGGAAGATTGAGGGGTCCCTCCTCCCTCCTGTCCCTTCTCTGTCCCCTGCACAGGTGACGGCTGGGCCTGGAGAGCTGGTCAGAGCAGCTTCTCAAGTTTTCCGGCCCCTTCCACCCACAGAGGCTGCAAGGAGGAGGTGGGGGCCCTGTACCTCCTGCCCCAGGCTGCTGGGCTGACCACAGCAAAGCTGCGCCCACCTGGTCCTCCAGCTCCGTCCTCAGGCGTGGCCAGCATTTCTCAGAGGATCTGACCCTGACAAAGGCCCAGTGCTGGGGGGCAGGTGGGGTGCCTGCTCCTGCCCTGTGTCCCCACCCCCACTGCCGGGCCCTCCTGGCGGGACACCTGGCCGGTCAAGGTCTGTCCCACAGACCCCGTAAGTCAGTGTGTTCCGGGGGTACAAGGCCACTGTTTCCTGAGCTGAATTTCAGCTTGGCTCCTGCTGCCAGGTCCCGGGCAGGGCGCTGAGTGAGGGAAGCAGGCAGGTGCCCAGCGTCCCTCCCTCGTCGCCCGCCCTCAATGCACAGGCCAGCTGCCCACCCTGTGGAGACTGGCGTCCCCAGAGCCTTTGGACACTCGGGGCTAATCTCCCTCAGGGAGCACCCGGGGCCCAAGAGAACCTGCAGGCCCACAGCCAGCCCTGCCGCAAGCCAATGGACGGGCACCCCCCGTCCGCTGCCCACCGCTCCTCAGCCACTCCTCTGAGGAGGGGGAGGCGTACCCCAGACAGACACGGGGCCAGGCAGGCAGGGGCCTCAGAAAGCTTTCTGCCGACTTCCAGGACAGGCCCCACCCTCGTCCTCCACTCGGAGCCCGTGAACCCCCAGGCGGGCACCGGGCGCTGCGGGTCTGACCGGCTGACATGAAGAATGAAAACCAAGGTCCCCTGTGTCTGGGTGCCCGGCTGCTGCTGCCCTGGCCGGCCGCGGGCAGGGAGGGAAGCTAGTGTCCTGGTGCTGCCTGCGGGTCTGGTTAATCATCACCATGACGACCGGGCTCGGCGTGGGAGACTCGAGGAAGGAGCCCTCGCAGAGCAAACACCCCACCGAGGGCACCGGCCTGCGGGCCCTGGGCAGGCGGGGAACCCGATCCCAGCGTGAAAAACTCACTCTCTGCTGGTTAACCTGCCCGACGGCCTTAATCAATGGTGAGGGCCCACAGAGAACAAAGCGCTGAAACCCAACCCGTGCGGGGAGCGGCGGGGGCGTCCTCGCCAGGGCCTGTCTCCAGCCGGCGAGCTGCGGAGGACGCCGCCATTTCCCTGCCAGCCTCGCCTCGGCCCTCGGGGCCCCACGCGCCCCGCCAGCCGCAGACCCGCTCCTGGGGCCGGTGGCTTCTGCAGACCCTTCACCGTCTCGTACGTGCACCCAGAACATTCCTACAAAGTGATTTTGCAAATAAGGTATTTGCAAATGACCAACATGTCTGAAGCGGACAGCAGACCGCGTCTCCGCGTCTCCCGTGTGCTTTGCGTTTTCATAAATGCAAAACGGATCTTGCTAATTCAAGGTCCTGCCAACCACTTTCACTTTGAGGCGCTGCCTCTGGGTTCCTAGAAAAGGCAAAGCGAAACCAACCTATTTTTCCAGGTGCCCGGCCTAAAAAGCGCTAAAATGCTCCCAGCGGAGTGGTGCACACATCATATACGTGTCCCTGAAAGTTCTGTGCAAGAACAATGAACGCGCATTATTCCTCAGAGGGCAGTCGCCCACGTTCCACGGGTGTGAACGTCCCCACACTGGTACCGGCCTCCGGAACGGCAGATGTCCCAGGGCGGCCGCTCAGGCAGCCGCTCTGCCATTTTGCGTTTCAGTTAAGAATCTGTGGAACAGACTTTGGTCCTGACCCCGAGTAACCGTGTGGGCCAAGGGCCAGCCCACTCCTTCTCCAAGTTGGTTCCGGCTTTGTGGGCGCCTCCAAGGAGGGCGGGTGAGAAGGAGCCACAATCCGGGTCAAACTGGCTCTGCCCCGAGCTCCGACCGTCCCCGGGTGGCCCTCGGCAGAGCCAGCTCCTGAGCCCGGCACCAGAGCCGGGCACCCGAGTCCTCCCCAACCTGTCTCTCGGGGAACAGGGTGCTTCCGGAACCAGCACAGCAGCCCCATGTGGGAAAGAGCTTTCCAGAAGGCACTGTGTCCAGGCAGAAGGTGGGAACCCTCACGGCCGTCGACCCCAGCTGCCCTCTGGGTGAGGAAGACACTCACTGCCCGATGCCCGCGCTCACCTGGCCCCAAAGACAGCCCACGGACCCCACGCGGCGGGCCAAAGATGGCTCCGCACCGGATACCCAGTGTCACCCTCTCCTCGGAGAAGGACCACCCTCCCCTCAGTCCCGGCTGTGAGCTGGACGGGCCGTCGCCGTGGTGGCCGCGTCCTGTCTGGCCAGCGGTGCTGGGAGGCTCTCCTCGCAGGGCAGCCTCCCCAGGCTCCTCCGCCTCCTGCTTACCTGCCCCGACAGGTTCTGCTCCTGGAGGAGGAGGTGGGAGGCCACTCCCTGCCCCCAGCCTGGCGGCTAGGCTGGCGTGTCCAGCACCGTCCTTGTGCCCGGGACCCACCAGGCCTCAGGATGGACACTGGAGAAGCGTTAGCACCAGTGACCCCACATGCCTGTCGGCCCCACCTGCCCCACCAGTCTCGTTGCAGGGGGACCAGGACGTGGCCGCCCCCTGGGCCAGCCCAGCTCCCTGCCTCCCTCGGCCGAGGCTCCGCACAAAGGAGAAGCTTAAGTCCTCGCAGGTGGGCAGCGCCTGGTCTCCGGGACTCTGTGAGTGACGGGGACAATGGAGGTGGTGGCTGGTCCCGCGGCCGCGAAGGGCAGGGCAGGACAGGGAAGAGGCGGCGTGGCCCCAGGCTCGCCTTACATGTAGGGCCTCACCCCGCCCCGTGCAGGTGCCTGCTCCCGGCCGACCAATCTCTGCTCCTGGCCGCCGACAGGTGTGTCCCCCGGGCTCCCATAGGCCGGCAGGGAGGCAGCTACGTGACGCGGGCGGCAGGGCGGGCGGCGGGCCCCGCACACATTCCTGCCCCCGCCTCACCCGCCTGGGCCCAGGTTGAACAAAAACCAGGGCAGAGAGCTGCCGTGGGGCGTGCGAGCCAGGGGGTGCGGGTGGGGTGGGGTGAGGGGGCGGGGCGCTGCGCCCAGGCCCTGAGCAGGCCTCACTGGACACAGACGGGGCAGAGGGGTCACACTCTGCACCCGCTCTTCCCGCAGCCCCACAAAGGCCCTCTGCCTCTTGGTCCTGCAGCCTCCCCGCCGTTCACAAAGTGCGGAGCTGTACCTGCCCTCACTCCAGGCCCAGCCGCCGCTGTGGAGGGCCTGCTCTGCGTGGACCGCGGGCACCCTCTTCTGCGGAGTGTCCCACAGGCCCGTGCCGGGAGCCAGGCTGCCGGGTGGTCGAGGCTGCAGCAGCCCCTGACTCGCCCCACTAGGGACCCCTGGACTGAGGCCTCAAGGGTCCTGTTGGGGTTTGGAAGGGCCTGGGAGTCCGTGGCCACAGAGTGGGAGGCACAGGGCCCATCCAGTGTGTGTGGGGGTAACCCCCTGACCTGGGAGAAGGGCCCGTATTCAAACAACAAGCAGCCCAGTAATTAGCCCGACAAGCAGAGCGGTCCCCAAGGGCCCCACCACTTTCCGTAACGAACTCTACTCCACTCCGGCAGCTTTGCTGGGAACTCTTCATGACGGGGGCCCGTCCCCCACTGCGGGCTCCCTGGTCACTCACCCCTGAATCAGGGCTTTGTGGGGCCTTGTCTTTCCGCCCAGGGACAGACCTGACCAGAGGGGCGAGTCACCACCACAGAAGGCTTCTGAGGGCCCCACACCTCGGGGGCTGCCTCCCCCTTGGCCTCTGCACCTACTCCGCAGGACCCAGAGGACAGCACAGCTCTCGGAGCCCCATGGCCTGGGTCACGGGGGTCCTGGCGGGAGGTGGCGGGACACGCACTCCCATTAGTCCCTCAGAGCAGGGTTCTGAGTCCACGGCCTCTGGACGCCCCCAAGAGGGTCCACTCCCCAGCTGAGCTCTGGCTGGGCTGGTGCCCCGGCCCCAGGGGAGAGCTGGAAGCCAGTCCTAGGAGCATCAGTGATCTCTGACCTTCTGACCCTCTGACCTCCGGACCCCAAAGCTGTGTAGGGCACACACGCGTTTGTCAATACACCACCCACCCGATACCCACTCAGGGTGTCTGTGTTTGCGTGGAGGTGAGGTTGGGATTCCCTGGCTGGCGGCACCTATGCTTTGGAGAAGCTGAGGCCTTGCTCACTCCCCCCAAACCTGCAGGTGTGTGCAGTTGGATGGGGGTGGGAGGGGGCTGCTCTCCACGGACCCGCTCAGGCTCATACCCGACCTCTGCCTGTCTCCTTCCCTCGGTCACCCTGCCTCCTGGCGCTGCCACTGTTGGGACCTCCCGACTCAGCCCAGAGGTGTCAGGGCCGAGGGCGCAGGGTCGGGGCCGAGGGCGCAGGGTTGCCAGGCTTCAAAGGTGGCAGGAGGACAAGGGGCGGCCAGAGGGAGCCAGGGCCAGTGTCTGCTGAGTGTGAGTGCTGGGACGTGGTGGGGGTTGAGGGGGGACGCTCACGGGAAAGCAGTTCCCCCGCCCTGACCACGGGGGGGATGCTCACGGGAAAGCAGTTCCCCCGCCCTGACCACGGGGGTGACGCTCACGGGAAAGCAGTTCCCCCGCCCTGACCACGGGGGTGACGCTCACGGGAAAGCAGTGCCCCCGCCCTGACCACGGGGGGGATGCTCACGGGGGAAAGCAGTGCCCCCGCCCTGACCACAGTGGGGATGCTCACGGGAAAAGCAGTGCCCCCACTGATCTGGGGACTAGGCGGTCCCTTTTCTCTCGTTACCACGGCAGCAGCCGTCCATCCTGACCGTCGAAGGCCAGGTCAGGACACGCTGCATTTTCCCACCAATTCTAAGGCTCCACCCACGGACAGCAACGCGGGTCCTGGCAGCGTCTGACTCAGAGGTGAAGGACGGGCGGTTTTCTGCAGGAGGTTAATCCAGCAGCTGGTGTCGCTGCGACTGGCCCGGGCCAGCTCCTTGTGCCCGTGGGCCTTTATCACAAACTCGCTGTCTGGCGAGAGGCTGTCCGAGGGGCCAGGCTGGGTCTCAGGCACGCCCAGCCCAGCAGCGAGCAGGCGAGAAGCAGCGAGCGTGGCTGAGTGGAGGCCAGCCCCTCCCCCTGGGCTGCTGGGGGAGTGAGGGCCGAGGGCTGCGGGGGGCTGAGGTGCGGCACTGCGTGGCTGCGTGGCTGCGTGGCTGGGTGTGAGTGCCCCTGGCTGGTCACTTTGACAAGGAGGATTCTGGTCTGGCTGACCACCTGCTCCTTGGCCTTGCTGTCACCCCTCAGTTCTCCTTGCACTGTTTTGTCTCAGTCAAAGTAAAGTGAAAATGACCCAAGGTTGTCTGTGGAACCTTGTGGGTGAGATGGCCAGGGAGGGGTCCGTGCAGGGTTCGAACACCTCTCATCACTTGGTTTCAGACCAATGGCCGGTTGAGACATCACCTTTGCCCCGAGTCGTCACAAGCAGCCCGGCACCCTCAGGGTCCTAGCCTGCTGATGGCCAGCTCCGAGGCCTGAGTGAGGCGGGGTCACTCCTGAGCCGCGGGGGCTGTCACCGCCGGCAGTCAGCTGCAGCAGGATCCCAGCCCCTGCCCTGTGCACAGGCGCTGGGAGGGCGGCCGGACCCTGGCTGACCTGTGGCCCTCGGGGCAGCTCTCCCAGCTTCAGGGATGTGTGTGGACACGGGGTGATGGGCAGAGCCTCGGGGAGCACCTGGGTCCTGAATGGTCAGCACAGGCCGCCCCACGGCACACCAGGCCCACGGCATCCTGCCCGGCGGGTGGCAGCTGCACTGGGTGCCAGGCTCTCTGGAGAAACCAGTGGCTGGCAGACAGAGGTCCTGGCTGGCCCACCTGGTGGGTGTGGACGTTTCCATGAGAGCAGGAGGGGGGTGCAGAGGCGAAATGGGCTGGGGAGGAAGGAGGCTGGGGACACAGTGGGCTGGTGTGAGAGCTGGCCTGGCTGGGGCTGAGGCCTCCCTGGGCGGGGCCAGCAGGACAAAGGGCCATTGTGCTGAGGCTGGGGGTTGCTTCCTGCATGGCGGATGGCCACACACTGCCACAGACTGCCACACCCTTTGGCCCAACCTTGGCCCGGGGCCAGGCTGATGGGGGATCGCCTCCTGCCAGGACAGTTTTGGGACAGGGTGGCACTGGCGCCACTGGGGCTCCAGACCAGCCCGGCTCGGAGGGGCTCAGGCTCGGCGACGCCTGCCTCCTGCTTTCTCTGCTTCTGGTTGGTGTCTCCCTGCGGCCCTGGGCTCCTCTGACTCACCTCCCGGCCTCAGCACAGCAAACACCTGGGGCAGGTGTGGGTGGGTGTAGGGGCCCCCGCCAGCCCCACGTGGGCTCACTTGGGCAGCTGTCCCTGGGGTCAGCTCTCCACGGGGTGGCAAACAGTGTCACTCAACCTCCCTGGTCCTCCTCCAAGGCAGGGCTCAGCCTGGGTTGGGAAGGGGTCCGGGACTCCCCATCCCACTGCCTTTGCCTCTGGCCACAGAATCAGCACTTTCCTAGAACACAGCCAAGCTTCACTCAACAAAACCGGAGGAAGGTCCAGGCCCAGCCCTGCAGAGCCGGACCCTAGCGTTTGGGGTTCAGACTTGGAGCTTCCACCCCAGGCAGGGGCTCCCCCGCGGGACACCAGCTCGGCCTCCTTGGGGCCTCCCAGTGGTGCACGTCCACTCTGAGCTGCAGAATGCAGCGGGGACCCCTGCCCACCCCAACGGGAAGGCTGTGCAGGGGCCGCTGGCTGAGCGGAGGGGGTGGGGCTGCAGCGCCTGAGCCCCTACCGCCTGCCTGCCTCACTTCCTGCCCGTGATCCGCAGGGCCAGGTGCTTCCCTGCCCCGGCTGCTCCCTCCGGCTGTGCTGACAGGTGAGCATGACCTGGCAGAGGAGGGTGGGCCCCGCCGTAATGAGAGCATGCACAGAAAGGGCTCAGCTGCACCCGCCTTGTGATCTGTCTTTCCACGCCTTCCGGCTTTGGCTCCTCCAGCCCGACCCAAGGGCCCAGGGACTGTTGTCTGCCCCAAGCTCAGGGCAAGAGAGTTCTCACCCGAGGTCCTTCCCCAAGCTTGCCGTGCCGGCCTGGAGGCCGGGTCATCCCATGAGGCCTTGAACACGCCCACAGACAGACCAGCACTGGGGACCCCTCTCTCAGCCTCCTGAGCAAATTCCAGCCCTGCCCCCCACTTTCCTGTCCTGGATCACACTTCCCAACGCCTCAGTGCACTCCTGCAGCCTGACTTGGCCTTGACCTTGACCCCTTCTGCCTGAGACCCAGTGACACCTGTGTCTTCCCTGGGCCTTCTCCTGGGGCGACCTGTTGGCAGCTGGTCACTGTGTGCTCTCAGGCCTCTGCTCTGCTTGTCCACCCTGGGATGGAGGGGCAGGTGTAGACAGCCTCTCGGGCACCCCAACATCAAGAGGCTGGGAAGGACCCAGAACACCCTTCCCCAGTGTCCAGTGGTCTCAGCTCGGACTTCCTGCTGGTCCTGATCGGGCAGGTGGCGTTGGGGAATTTCCCAGCTGATTCCAAACTGGCTGCTGTAGATCAGCAGACTCCCCGGACGGGAACCACGCCTGGTAACTCCCGCGGATGGTGGGAACGGAGCCCACCGTCGGGGTCGACTGTGTTGGGGGGAATCCCAGGACTTCTGATGGGCAAGTGGGTGATGTGTTCGGAGCGAGCAGGAGAGGGAGGAGTCCCAGAAACCAAAGGGAGAGAGTGCCCCAGGGAGAAGGTGGCCCGTGCTGGGCTGCCCCTCTGCAGCCGGGGTGGGTGAGGCGCTCGGGCCACGCTGCCCACGGAGACAACTAAGACACCAAGCCATCTTATCAAAGCTTCTGTGGCCCAGGAACCGGCAGGGACAATTCAGGCTGAAACCAAAGGGAAAACGCAGCCTGGAGAGCACATGAGCAAGAAGCTACTGTCCAGGGGTCAGATCCAAACATTATTCTGAGGAGCTGCGGACGTAAATGAAAGCTCAGGGTCCCCACTAAGTGATGTCTCACTGGACATCCTCCCCACACGAAGCTGGGAGCCCGTGCGTTCCACCCCACAGTGAGAGTGAAGAGAAAGTGGGTCCACGCCACCTTGCTCTTCCCGGAGCCTCAAGTCAAGGTGGCCCCGGACCAGCGGAGGCCCACGTGTCTGGTGAAGACAATCAAATTCGGAAGGTACCTTCACACCCTACACGTCAAATTATTCCTACAAATGATTTTTCAAGTATAATGACCAGCACACAGCCGAAGATAGCCAGGCACGCGAGGATACAGACACCACGAGAGAGAACCAGCAGAAACGGTCGTCAGGGAGAGCCGCCAGGACCTCAGAGACGGACTGGAAACAACGGCACTTGCAATGTTGAAAAATAGGAAAGAAGACAAGGTTCCTATCTTCAGGGAACTGGAGTTTTAAGAATGTGATAGTGTAGATTTTGCAAAAGAAGCCAAATGAACGTTTAAAAATGAAAACATAAAATAACCACCATTTAAAACTCAGTGGATAGAAGTAATATCAGAATAAAAGTAGGTGAGCCGGCTGGTGTGGCTCAGTGGACGGAGCGCCGTCCGTGGACTGAGAGGTCCCGGTTTGATTCCCGGTCAGGGCACATGCCCAGGTTGTGGGCTCCATGCCCAGTGGGGGGCATGCAGGAGGCGGCCGATCGATGTTTCTATCTCTCTCTCTGAAAAATCAACAAAAACATATATATATATTTAAAGCGGGTGAAAAGAAAATTGGGGAACTGGAATATAGGTGAGAAGAATCTATCCCAGCTGAAGGCCAGAGATGAAAAAAGAGACATGGAAAATACAGAAGGAAGGGTCAGATACGTAATGCATGAAATAGAGAATTGGAAGAGAAGAGGAGGAGAGAAATTAACTTTTGAAAGAATACTGTGTGATAATTTTCCAGAACTGTTGAAAGACATCAAAATACACTTTCAAGAAGTCCAGGCCCTGGCAGGGTAGCTCAGTCAGTTAGAGTGTTATCCCAATACCCAAGGTTGGGGGTTCACTCCCCAGTCAGGGCACACAACAGAATCAGCAGCGAATGCACACATAGTGGAGCCACAGATCAAGGTCTCCCTCTCTCTCTCTCTCTCTCTCTCTCTCTCTCTCTCAAATCAATACATTTTTTAAAAAGTCCTTTGAGCCCTGGCCGGTTTGGCTCAGCAGTTACAGCGTGGGCCTGCGGTCCAGAGAGACCCGGGTTCGGTTCCCACTAGGGGCACGTACCTCGGTTGCAATTTGTCCCCAGCCCTGGTTGGTCGTGCGGGAGGCAGCCACTCGATGTGTCCCTTTAACGTCGATGTTTCTCTCTCTCTCTCTTCCTCTCTCTACCTCCCACTCTGTCTGAACAAAAAATGGAAAAATCCTCAGGTGAGGATAAAAAAAAAAAAAAAGTCCTTTGAACCCAAACAGGATAAATGAACCGGAATCACACCTTGTCGCCAGAGTGAGACCTCCAGAAAACCAAGGACGGAACTTAAACGCAGCCAGAGAAAGCAAGCCAGATGACCGGTGGGCCTGACTCCTGACGTCTCAGCAGAGACGATGGAAAGAGAAGACAGTGGGACAACCTCTCCAAACAACCAGCAGCTGGAGTGGCTCTCCTCAGAGTGTGGGCGACATAGGCACTCCCCTTTAAAAACACAGGCAAGCCCGGCCGGTGTGGCTCAGGGGTTGAGTGTCGACCCATGCACCAAGAGGTCACCGGTTCGATTCCCGGTCAGGGCACATGCCCAGGTTGTGGGCCCGATCCCCAGTGGAGGGCATGCAGGAGGCAGCCAATCGTTCTCTCTCATCTATGTTTCTATCTCTCTCTCCCTCTCCCTTCCTTTCTCTAAAAATCAGTAAAGAATAAAAAATTAAAGACAGAGGCAAAACAAACCCAAGAGAGAACTGGGAGGACCCGTAAGCAGACCCTCGGCAAAGTGAGCCACATGAAGCTTCGAGGTACAGAAGGCAGAGGCTCTGAGTTAATTTTGACTTCACACAAGATTAACAGTAACAAGAGCTGTGGAGTCCAAAAATATTTGAAATTAAAATACAGGAGAATAAAGACGTCCCGCAGGTGGGAACCCTTCCCCCCTGGGGTCAAGGTCACACGGGTGATAGTTCGTACCGGCAGCAGGTGCCCTGAAAGCGTGATGGGAAGAGCGCCTCGGGGCATCCTGACACCCACACCAGGAGACAAGCACCACAAACCCCGGGTCGTCCACACAGCGCCTGACCAGGCTCATCAGGACCGGCAGGGTCGACAGAAACAAGGGACGTCCGAGACGCTGCTGCAGCCCAGAGGAGCCCAGAGCCGTGATGGTCAAGGTCATTGTGTGGCAGAAAGAGGACACTGGGGAGAAGGAAGGGACTCTGTGCAGGGTGGACCTGAGCTCGCAGCGGCCCACGCCACAGTCATGGGGGCCAGCAGCGGGGCTGGGCCTGGGGTCTCAGGAACTCAGTGCCTCCGAACCCGAAACTCCCGGAAATAAAAACATATGTTGAAGTCCTGGCCGGTGCGGCTCAGCGGTGAGAGTGCTGGCCTGAGGACTGAAGGGTCCCGGGTTCAACTGCCGGTGAAGGGCACGCACCTGGGTTGCCGGTTCCATCCCTGGCCCCGGTCGGTCGGGGTTGTGTGGGAGGCAACCAATCGATGTGTCTCTCCCGAATGGATGTTTCTCTCTCTCTCCCCCTCCCTTCCACTCTGTCTAAAGATTAATGGAAAAATATCCTCGGGTGAGGAGGATATTTATATACTGAAGGGTCCTGTTGGTGACTTTGGCTGACGTCCATGGCGGCAGGGGCAGAAGCAGGTTGCTGTGGGCAGAGGTGGCAGGGAAGCTGAGGAAAGGATGGGAATGGCCAACACGGAGCCCAGGCCCAGGTGGGACAGAGCTGGGGAGGGGCTGGGGCACTGGGCCTCAGGGCGTCTGACTGTTGGTGGTCAGGCTAGGCTTCGCACTCGGAGCTCTGGGGTCCCTGAGGCCCTGGCCTGGCACCCAGTCCTGCCACGGTCACCTCTGCCGCTGTCTGCTGGGGCCACTGCAGAGCAACCTCGATACCTGGAGCCTGCTCGGGGCAAGGTGGCGGAGGGCTCCTGGGTCCCTGGGGGGTGGACAGCCCAGGTCAGCTGTGCAGGTGGGCAAGCCCCAGAAGTGAGCCCTGGAGGGGACGGTCAGCAACCGGCCAGGGTTCCTGGGGGTCACACTGAGGGCCGAGGTGTTGCCCGAAGGTGGCGTCAAAAAGCAGATTCTGACGGGGCAGCCCCCTCCCTCCCCAGGTGCTGCTGTCCTGTCTGAAACACCAGAGCTATGAGGTTCTGCACCAGGGTGCCTCCAGGCCAAGCAAGGACCCTTCCAAGGTTGAGCTGGGACCTCAGGGCCCTGGGCACTTAGTTAGGGGCTCAGGGGGCCAGAACCAGGGCAGTGGGGAGGGAGCTGGGCGGGAAATCCCAGAAGCTGGACAAAGGGACTCAGGCCACTGGCAGCGGTGACCCCGCAGGCACTCAGCCTCACACTGGCCTCCAGGCCCAGCCCCACCCTGCGGGTCTCCTCCCCACCTCTCCCCTCTCCTCTGACCTTCAGGGGCCCAGAGGGAACTCTGGAGACTGGCAGGCCTGATGGGGGGCTCTCAGAGGAGTCCAGGGCTGCCTCCACCCCCTGGAGAAACTTCCCAGACTCTGAGCAAAGACGGCTCAGGGTCCAAGCGCCCAGCGGGCAGCCTCTTTGTCCTGGGAGGGGCAGCAATGAGAGCTGACCACAGAGCTTTGGCATGGACCCCCGGAGGGGGCGAGGCGTGTCTGCACCCCGTCAGCCCCTCAGCTTGGGAGACCCAGAGGGTGGGCTCGGGTCCCTTGACTGGGGAGGCCACTGAGCCCTGCGGACCTGCCCTGTGCCCTGGTGACCCCTGGCCTCTTGACTGCTGGCCTTTCCCAGACTTGCCTGGCGTTTGGCCTTTGTTTCTAACTGCCCACGGGCTTGGCCGGCCAGACAGGAATTCAGCTCCCGGCTGGGGGTCTCACGGTGGGGCCTGTGCTCCAGGACCCTGGGCTGTGTCCCGCAGGCCCAGCACTGAGGCCCAGGGGGAGCCAGCCTGAGGGCTGGTGGACCCTCTGTGAGCTTCAGTCCAGCTTTTCTGGCCTAATAGTGAGGCCTGGGCCCTGGGCATGTGGGGTAGAGTGGGTAGGTGGGGTACAGTGACAGGTGGGGTGCAGTGGGCAGGTGGGGTGCAGTGGGCAGGTGGGGTACAGTGACAGGTGGGGGTACAGTGAGCAAGTGGGGGTGCAGGCGGCAGGTGGGGGAACAATGGGTGGGTGGGGGTGCAGTGAGAAGGTGAGGGTATAGTGGGCGGGTGGGGTATAGTGGGCGGGTGGGGTACAGTGGCAGGTGGGGTGCAGTGACAGGTGGGGGTGCAGTGGCAGGTGGGGTGCAGTGGCAAGTGGGGGATGCTGGGCCGGGCTCCCCAGGTCTTGGCCAGCTCTGAGCAGCTCCAGACTGACGCCAGGGCTCCAGGCCTTTACCTGCTGGGAGTCTGAGCCCCTCCTGCCCCGGCCTCTGCCTGCAGGGCCCACACTGCCCAGCCTGGCCTGGGGTCCAGCCCTGAGGTGGGGCCGGTCCCAGTGACTCAGGAAGAAACAAAGAGCTGGGGGAGGGGCAGTGGGGAGGCTCCCGGCAGATCCTGGGACAGCCGCCTGGGCATCTTCCTTTACCACAGATGGGCGCAGCCAGGGGCTCGGAGCTATTCACTTGCCAGGGGGACAGGAAGCTCGGCTGCACCTGCCCCGCCAGGAGCCAAAGCTGGGTTTGCTGGTGTTATTGTGGCCCCCGAGAGCCCCGCTCCCGTGGGTGTCGCCCCAAACCCAGCACTCAGGAAAAGAGAAGTTTCCCTGGCCTCCTGGCCTCTCCCCAGGGGCCCAGTCTGAAGAGAAGGGGACCCCCATGTTTCAAGTGCTGGAGGGCAGGCAGGGAGCTCTGAGCAGAAGAGGTCCTGGGGGGCTGGGAGTCGGGGTCCTGTGTTAAAGAGGTTGGCTTCGGGGATGCAGTGCTCCCCCCTTGATGAGGAAGAGGCCTGGGGGCCTGGTCTGAGACCCCGCAGGGGCACACATGTCCTGGGCGGATGGTGATGGGGCTGTGGCCCCCGGAGCCCACCCTGCTGCTGCAGGCCCAGCTGAGTGGCTGCAAATGGGGCGTCTGCTCTGAGCACTGGGCACAAGCCCTTTCCCAGGGGGTTCCCGCAGGGCCGTGATGGGGTGCATCAGCAGAGACCTGGGGCTCCTCAGCCAGGCCAGCTCCTGGGTCTGTCTCCCAGGACATTTGAGAGTTGCTGGCTGGATGCCCCTCACCTTTGACACTTGTGTATTTGTCCTACGAACAACTCCTCCTCCAAAGCAACCCACAGCCACCACGTCTGGGAATTCCTGTTGCCTCCTCCACGTCCTGTCTGGTCTCAGACCCCACTGACCAGTTGTCCCAATAGCATCCTTTGCCACGAAGGATGCAGCTGGGACCACGTGCTGCCCACGTCCTGTCTGTGTCTCAGGACGCTGCTTGGCCTTGCTCTGGCCGCCGAGACCCCGACCCCTTCACGGGCTCTGTTCAGAGTCCCCCGCGTGGGTCTGATTCTCCCGCCTGTGTTAGGGCCGCGCAGCTCCGGCTGCAAAGTCCCAGGAATGGCACCGAGTTTGCAGGCTGGCGATTGTCGAACAGCAGTGTTCTCATCGCAGCTCCCTCTGCGTTAGTCAGGAAGAGCTTTCTCCTTCCCACCTGTTTGACTCGTGTCTTCCCGAGTGGCCTTGTGCGCTCCTGTTCCCTTCACCGTTGCACCTGTGAGCAGTCTGACCAGCGGGGCTGGTCCTGCAGCTCCAGCCCCCACGGCCTTTGGGCATCTCCATAACTTTCTGCTGCGAAAGATCTGTTCACCCCGCACGCTCCCCGATGCCGTCTCTCCAAGTGGTGCTGCTCCCTTCCGTGGGAATGAATTTGGAAGCACGATCTGGGTGCTGGGTGTGCTCACCGCCCCTCAGATGGCGCTGGTGGGCAGAGCTCCAAGCCTGCGTGACCTCGTCTCTCCCTCTGGACATATGGCCGTCCACGAGCTCACAGGACACGGATTGCAGGCCTGCCCCTTGGGCACCCTCGTCCCCACTTCCACAGTGAGCAGCTGGCTCCCGAGATCTCAGCACCTTGTGGACCCATCGGTCCTGTCACTACCCCTCCCCGGCATGGACGCGTCAACCCACCAGGACGTGCTTTTGTTAAAGAATATGGATAGTGCTGTGCCTGGATTTTAGGATGTTTGTGGTATTTGTCAGCTTTCAAAAATCAGCCATTTGTTTTTTTGTTTGTTTTTTTATCCTCACCCGAGGACATTTTTGCATTTTTATCTTCAGATAGAGCGGGAGGGAGAGAGGGAGGAAGAGAGAGAGAGAGAAACATCGATGTGAGAGAGACACATCGACTGGCTGCCACCCACACGACCCCAACCAGGGCCAGAGGCAAACTGCAACCGAGGTACGTGCCATTAGCGGGAACCGAACCCGGGCCTCTCTGGTCCGCGGGCCGACGCTCTAACTGCTGAGCCAAACCTGCCAGGGCTAGTCATTTGTTTTGATTTCTTTGCAGATTCTAAATAAAAATCACACTTCATCCCCAGTTTGCATTTCTCATTTTGTATTATTTTTTTTAAACGGGGTCCTACGCTCTAGGAACCTCACGCCTCACCACCTGAGCCGGGGTGTCTGCTCACCAGACTGACTCCCGCCCCAGGAGGGGGTCGGCTCCGAGGCCGCAGTCCCCAGGAGCAGCACGGGTTCAATGCCGACACCGGTCACTCTGCGGGCTCACACCCAGCCTCCCGTCGTTTCTCAGACCCTCGGAGGATCCCGGCCTGGGCACGTCCCCGGGAGGCTGAGGGCTGGCCTTCTGCCCAGGCTCCCCCAGCCCCTCTCCCAGCAGCACAGCCCTCCCGGAGCTGCACCCCAACCTCCTCCCCTGGGCGCCCAGGGCTCCCTGCACAGCACCCCGGCCTGTGCTTCGGGGTCAGGGTCGGAGGACAAGGGTCGGCACGAACGCTGAGTGAAGCGGAGTTGCGGTGGGCCCTGTGGAGGTGAAATCACCCACCACGTCCAACGCAGACGCTCGACCACGCGGCCTGAGGAGCCGGGCCTCGGAGCCGACCCTCTCCTGGGGGTGGGGTGCCCAGGCTCTGGTGTCCGCCTCACTGGGCGAATGGTCAGCACACAGGAAGTGCCCTCCCAGCACCTCACCTCACTGACACCCCAACGGGAGACTTTGGCTGTGAGGGACACCTGAGCCCACTGACCGCACCCTGACCAGAGCACGTTCAGATTTGAGTTCCAAATCAGCCCTGCAGAGTATTAGCATCTAATTTGAGTGAAACTCTCGGATTCAGGGCGGGGCAGGGGGCTCCCAGGGACTGGGAACGTGCCCCCCAGCCCCCAGACAACCCCGGGGTGGGGGCGGCGAGCTCCTGGGGACGCCCCGCCTCCCTCCACCCTCACCGCTCTGAGTGGAAGCCCAGGAGGGCAGGCGCTGGCTCTGAGCGCAGGTTGGACCTCCCGCCCGCCCGGCCCTGCACTCTCCTCCGAGGCCACACTGCTTCATGGACTCTCCCCTCGGACCCCTGACCCACCCCCTCCAGCCACAGCCCAGTCATGAGTGGGGTGGACCCACCGTTGGCAGCGCCGACCCCTGAGCATCGGCGGGGACGCGACAGGGGGCAGCCCCGCCCGGTGCTCCCACCCGCCATTGTCCAACAGGACCCTGCAGGTCCCGCCTTTGCCCAGGGCTGGAAGGAGAGGAAGAGGCCACAGGGCCCACTCGGCCCCCGACCACGCCATCTGGCTGTACTTGACCCTCAGCCCTGGCCTGGCCTCTGTCCCAGCCGCACCTCCCAGGGGCTTCCCGGCAGGTGGACACTGCTCCCCTCTGGAAGGTTCCTCCTGGTAACCCCTGACCTCCTGGTGCCCCCACCCCATCAGTGAGGAATCAGGAAATCCTCTCTGGAGGGGAGAGGGAGGAGGTCAGGGGGGTCAGAGGTCTCTCTGGGTGTGCGGACCCTCCTCCACCCCTTCCCTGGGGTCCCACCTGGGGACACCCCTCCTGGTCCTGGGTGGCCCCTCAGCTGTTTCTGCTGTGTTGTCCCTGCAGGGGCCTGCCCTGGGTACTCTTCCTGGGGGCCCCGCTGGGGGAGAGCCTGGACGGGGGAGCCTCATCCTGTGCCCAGAGTTAGATTCGAGTGTGACTGTGGTGATGGGGGGGTCCAGGGCCAGTCTAGAAAGGATGCAGGTCGGGGTGGGGTGACTACCAGGGGGGAGGGAGGGTGTGGTGCTTGGGAGTGCTGTGGGTTAGGCCCTTCCTAACTTTCTGGGTGCTCTTTGGGGAGCAGATGCTCTGAGCAGGGGAGGGTCCTGGAGCCATGATGAGCTCTGCCCACCGGGGCCTGTCTGCGGCTGAGCCGGAGCCAGACATCACGGCCTTGAACTGTCTGCTTTGAGGGGCACAGGGAAGCAGCTCCTTGCGGCCTTTGGAGCCAGAAGGGAGTGAGGGCAGAGGCTCCGGGCTCCCTGCTCCATGGAGGGTGGGCAAGGGGTCAGAAAGGGCCCTGGCTCCTGCCATCGGAAATTTGCGAGGCCTCTAGGGGGTTTGTGGCCCGTTAGGGAAATTGTTCTACAGCCAGCCTCTAGCTTGGCCTCCCCCATCCAGTCTGAGTGGACTTACAGAGGGAGGAGGTGGAGCCTTCCAGAAGCCCACAGTGATCAGGCCCGGGAGGAGGGGCAGCGGTGGGGACCCTGGGGGAGGCAGCGCGGCCGGGGTGCGGGGAGGGAGCAGTGTGTGGGGCGGGCACACTCGGGCCTCAGGTGCCGCAGGAAGCCCCGCGGGGCGGTGTGTGATGCAACCCAGCCTCGGGCACCGTGGGCATCAGCTGCAGGCAGGCCACCTGGGGCCCCGGGCCTGGCCCGGTCCTGCTGCACCTCCAGGCCCTGGACCCGCCGCCCTCTCGGAGCCTCCTGCCACAGAGGCAGTGCGTTAATGAGGCCGCTGGGCCCTGCTTGTCCCCACCACCTGGGTAATTGGCCTCCAAAGTCAGGAAAGAGTCACCAAGATGCCTGGGGCCGCCACCAGGGACACATCACCACCTCCTCTTTCCACTCGCTGGAGCCTAATTGCACGATGGGGCCGCCCACCGGCTCGGAGCGTTTGTTTTTCAGACGCACACGAGGGAGGACGAGGGGAGGGCCGGGGAGGGGGCCGCGGAAGGGCCTGGAGCACCTGGATCCCGGTCTGCCCCGACTGGGAGGAGCCGATTGTGCAGGGGGTTCTTTTAAACGGAGGTGGAATTCACCTGACACAAAGTTAACCGTTTGAAGGGGAACGACCCAGGGCATTTCGTGTGTCCACGGTGTCATTCTCCGTCACCGTCACCCGTGTCTGTTTCCAGAACACGACTTCCTCCCCACCCAGGAACACACCAGCCCCCACCCGACCCAGAAACCACCCACCCGCTTCTGTCTCCATGGACACTTCCTGTCAGTGGACCCCAGGCTCCCCCACCCCCTTGCAGCTGACCTCCAGCAGGATCCCTGCCTGCCCACCCTCTGGGGCAGAAGGACAGGCAACCTCTAGGCTCACCGTCCAGGCCCGGACGCCCACAGTGGGCAGCAGAGGCCGAGGAAGGGAAGGGAACAAGAAGCCAGGAGGGCAGGTCGGGGCTGCAGAGGGACAAAGAGGTGGGGCAGAGGGGGAGGACGGCAGGGTGCCCTGAGAGCCAGGGGGTCGCAGCCGATGGCCCATTGCCCCCCCCCCCCCCCCCCCCCCCCCCCCCCCCCCGTGTCGAGAGGCCGGGGTGCCCGAGCGGAGCCGGTGCCGTGCGGCCAGCAGAGAGGGCCGCGTCGGGCTGTAAGGGCTCCTGCAGTGGAGGTTTGGGAGGAGAAACTGAGGTCTTTTCCTGTGACCTGCTGGTCAGACGCCAGCCAGGGCTCGGAGCAGGAGCTCAGGGGCAGGGCCCAGGGCTCCGCAAGGCCGAGGACCTGCACCCATGAGATTCCCGGGAATGAGAGCTGACTGAGGAGGGCCTGAGCCCCTCGACACGTGGGCCTGGTCACCCTCGCTGGGCATGGGTGAGGGGCACCAAAGCTGGGTCCCCGAAACGTGGGGACAACACTTGGAAACACTCGGTTGGTATTTTTTTTTTTTTTTTTTTTTTATCCTCACCCGAGGACACTTTTCCATTTTTTGCTCAGATAGAGTGGGAGGGAGAGAGAGGAAGAGAGAGAGAGAGAGAAACATCGATGTGAGAGAGACACATTGAGTGGCTGCCACCCGCACGACCCAACCAGGGCCGGGGACAAACCGCAACCGAGATACGTGCCCCCAGCGGGAACCGAACCCAGGACTCTGGACCGCAGGCCGACGCTCTAACCGCTGAGCCAAACCGGCCAGGGCTCGGTTGGTATTTTTTAAAAAAGGCTGAGAGGTCTGAGGAGAAGGATCAAGAGACTTTGCTGAACCTCCCTCCCTGGTGGACAAGACTTGCTTAAACCTGTGGCTGGGGGGGGGGGGTGCTGGGGGCTGAGGGGTTGGGAGGCCAGGGGCTGGGGAGCAGAGGGCTGGGCGGACAGGGGCAGGGGGCAGGCAGGTTTGGATCTGTGCTGACCTGGCTGCAGACCTGGAGGAGCTGCAGCCAGGACCTGGCGCTGGGGTGGGCCTGGTGTAGGAGGTGGTAGCTGTGGAAGGGAGAGCCTGGGGACGGCTTGCAACATTTGTGGGAGGCAGAGATGGCTTGGACGGGTGGGGGTGGGGAACAGGAAGGGGGAGGTGACACAGAGGCCAGGCCAGTAAGAGGCCAGGACGGAACATGGAGGTCACTGTGACCTTGGCCAGGCAAGCAGCAGGAGGGAGGAGCCAGACAGTGGGTGCTGGAGGGAGAGGGAGGCTGGAGCAGCTTTGCTGACCAGGAGGCAGAGAGGAGCAGTGGCTGGAGGGGTCACTGGGGTCAAGGAGGGTTTTGTTCAGAGATGGGCCAGCACAGGGGGCCCCCCACGAAGCTCTCCTCAGCCTGGGGCACAGCACGCACCCCAGGGATGGCTTGGGCCTGACCAGGGGAGGCACCGGGCTGGGTCGGAGCTGAGGAGGTGGAGGAGGGCGGCACCCCTGGGAATCAGTGCCACCCCACACAGGAGGGTGGAATCCACAAAACAAGGACCGTCTTGCTGGAACCTGTCCAAAGGGCCACCGCGGCCTCTCAGGACTGACCCTGGGGCGCTGGCGGCTGCAGCCCGAGGCCAGGCCTGGGGATGTTCGTGGGAGCAGGGCCCGGGGGAGAGGCCCTGCGGGTGCGATGAGGGGGAAGGGTGTGGGGAGGCCCAGCGAGACCGAAGGTGGACTCTGGCCAGGGCGGCAGCTGGGGACGCTGTTTGGGAAGCAGGATTTAGAGGAGGGGGTTTGAGGAGGCCGGGTAGGGGTCAGGGACCTCCATGGGCCTGGGGAGGGACAGGTCCCGTTGAGGGACCCAGTGCACAGCTCTGGAGTCTCGACCCCTGGGGCCTTCCAGGAGGGGGTGTGGGCACAGTCAGAGGGCGCGTCCCGGGGCTGCCTTGAGGGCGGTGTGGGTCCTCTCCAGCCACGCGGAGCAGGAGATGCTGGGGGCTGGGTGGTCCCCACGGGTGGGGCTGCCTTTCCTCCCCCTCCAGGTGGGCCTCTGGCCTGACTGAAGCTCAGAACCTGACCCCAGGCAGCACCTCGGAACCCTTGCATCCCACTGGGGTGCAGGTGCCTTCACACCCCAAAATAGAGGTTCCTCGTGTCCTCCGTGGCCCCACCCCATTTCTGCCAGCACCCACAGCGCCCCCAGCGTTGGGTGGGGGGCAGGCCAGGGTCCCAGGGATGTGGGAGTCTCCGGAGGACCTCCCACCCATCTGATCACCGCCGGGCATCGTCCAGGGGCACCAGGCCGCTGGGTGCCACCCCTGGAGCCAGGGCCCCTGCCTGGGTGGGGTGGAGGCTGGATGCTAGACCAACAGTCCTCAGGGGCCACCCGCTGCGGAGAACAAAGCGGGGCGGGACCCGAGGCCTGTGGCCACGCCAGCTTCTGGAACCATCCACGAAATCTCAGCGCTGTCCTACGTCGGCCGGTGAAATGCTCCAGCGAGAGTGACACCACAAAGCTGCAACCACGCGTGCAGACGTCAGTCAGGGGGAGCTCTGGGTGGTCGGCCAGGGAGGGCGGGGTCAGGTGCAGGTGCATGCTGGGGGCAAGTCCTAGCCTGTAAAATCTAAGTAATGATGCAAGGCAAACTGTCCTCTGTGGGCCGGGCAACCTGACATCCCGTGGGAGGACCGTCAAGGACCCTCCTCGACGTACAGCCTCATACACGCGTCAGAGTGGAAAACGCTGTAAGTCGAAGGGCATTTAATACACGTAACTACCAGCATCACAGCTGAGCCCGGGCCCCTCAGGTGCTCAGAGGCTCGTTAGCCCACAGAGGAGGCATTGCCGACCTCTCCTCACGGGAAGCAGGACACAGGTGGGCGTTTGCAGACGTGATGTGATGTGAAAACACAAAACACGGTCTCCAAAAACCGGGGACACGGCCACGGGGGACACAGCCACGGGGAGCGTGGGCGTTGGCCCTGTGATCCGTGGCTGGCAGGGGCCGGAGAGAACCGCCGCACACCGCTAGCCCGGGAAAGGCCGAGCTTCGAAGCGTGGTTCCCACTGACTGCTCATGGGTTCACACCCTTGTCAAGTAGAAAAGTCAGGAGGAACCACTGTAGGTCGGAAACCGTCTGTGTTCGATGTTCAGCTAACAGATGCGATCTGGGCTTTGGGTCTTTCAAGGAAAAAGTCTGTCTGGGGATTTTCCACACCTTGTCCCGGCTGCAGCCGCCAGAGGAGGCCACAGGCGCCCATGGCAACCAGGTCCGGCCACCTGGGGCAGAGGCGCTGGGGTGGGGGGGTGTCCTGTAGCCACACACTGACATGCCCACCAGGGTCCCAGCACTCACTCTGGTCGGAACCCCGAGCCGCCGTGTGAGAGATGAGTGAGTCCGAGGGTACCTCACGGGCACAGCCTGGCCTTCGCTGCCCCTGCCTGAGCCTCTGGCCCACATAGGTGGTTCTGGACCTGACACAGGAATCCCGCTCCATTTTCCCTTTAACCTGCACACCTGGTGGTTCACCTCCCTGGTGAAGTCCTTCCAAGCCCATCCCCCCTGGGGACCAGGGGGACGCAGATCACTCTGGGGGCGTGCCCCAGGGCGGGTCTGGGGGCAGCACACCTGTCTTGTTAAGTGGGGTCCCTCCCCAGCAGACCTGCAGGCCCGTCCAAGAGGCAAGACCGTGGAGTCCACACGTCCCCCAGGACACAGCTCGAGGTGGGGCTTCTTCCCTCAGATTTCCCCCCACAGGCCCCCAGGACACAGGGCAAAGGGCACCCCGGTTCATAGGCAGGACCCGAAGTGCTGAGGCCAAGGCCTGAGTCCCCCCACCCCGAACTTGGTTCGAGCCTCCTGGCTGAGCCACAGTCTCCCCATCGGGGCCGACCCCTCCTCTGCCTCCTGTCTTCTCTGTAACCAGGTAGCAGGTCGCCCGGGGGAGTGAGACCCCGACTGTCTGCTCCCAGGTCCGGTGAACAGCAGACCCAGGCACACCTCCGTCTGAACAGAAAGCTCCTCGGTTCTGACGCGTTCCTCCCGCTTAGACCCCTCCAAGCGTGCCCAGGACCCGGATATGGGGCTCCCCTTGGACGTCCAGTGCCTCTCTGTGACCTCCCTCCCCGATGCCCACACTCAGGATAGTGCTGACCAAAGGCCAGAGACACTCATGAGACCAGGGGCAGTGGGTGGGCTTCCTGCCCTGCAGGGCTGCCCCTGCACCCCCAGGTGTGCAGAGGCCCGGGAGCCTTGGCCTCTGGGCTCCTCGTCTCTTTGGAAACAGATGCACCCCGCTGTCTTAGACTCTGGGGACCAGCATGTGTTGATCTGACAGAGCAGGGCACTCAAAAATGCTGCCGTCCACCAGCCGTCACTTACAAAGCAAATGCGTCTCTCTCCAGTCAGCGGGGAGGACACAAGCCCCGGATGAGGGTGCTTTCTTTAAATCGTACAAGTACAAACCCAGCTTTCTGAAAAATCTGCTTCACTCTGCAGACCAGCTCTGGGCCGGCCTGCAGGTGGGGAGGCAGCTGTCTCTTGGAGAGGGGCCTCCCTGCGCACACCTGTGGCCAGGGCTCCTGCAGACCTGGGGGCCCACAGCTCCCCCTACCCCCCCTTTCCTTCAGGGCTCCTCTGCGGCTCTGTCTCTGGTCCCTGCCTGTGAGTCCAGCGTGTGAGGGCGCAGTGAGAGAGGGCTTCCTGCAGGAGTCGCCCAGGGTGGGGAGGGCCAGGGCCACGCCTGTTCCTGGAGAAGGTGGAGGGCAGGCAGGAGCTGGTGGCTTGCAGCCAGGTGGAGCTGAGGTTGATGGCAGGTCAAGACAGCCCCAGTCCTGCTGAGACCCAAGAAAGGAGGTCTGGTGTCTCCGCTCCAGGCCAGCCTTCCCCTTGCAGGTCCCTCGAGGAGCAGGAGCAGGAGGGCCGGAGGCACTCACGTCTGGGAACGGGGCCTGAGGCTGGAAGGGAACCCCAGGACGGGGGCAGAGCCTGCAGGCTGTCACCTCTGTGTGAGCACGTGGCTGTGCATGGGGGCATGTGGGGCTGCGGTGCAGCGTGTGTGAGCCTGCAGAGTGAGCCCCAGGAGGAAGCGCTGAGGGAGGGGCTGGCGGAGGGCCCGGCAGAGCAGGGGGTGGGGTGGGCTCCGCCCCTGGCCCCCGGCAGCTGGGGTTGTGCCTGAGAGGGTAGGGGGACCTCGGGAGACCCCACAACTTCTTCCCACTAATCTCACGGCTGCCGGCCCCAAGGGCCTTGGTCAGCTCCTGTGGCAGGAGACTTGAACCCTTCTCCAGGGTCACGGGGATTTGAACCCAGGCCCAGAGGCTGTGCCACAGCCCTGAGGTGGGCCGGAGGGGGCAGTTAGGGGGGCCTCTCTGCAAGAAGCCCCTCCCTCTGTGCACCCTCAGTGGTCCTGAGAGCGGCCATGTGCAGCCGGACACTGCAGGTGACAGAGGCCTCAGAAAGACCCACAGCTCTGGATGCTGGAGAGCTGGGAGCCCACGACTGTGGCCAGGCCTGGGGGGGGGGGCAGCTGGGAGCCCAGGACTGCGGCCAGGCCTGGGGCGGGGGGCCAGCTGGGAGCCCAGGACTGCGGCCAGGCCTGAGGGGCGGCCAGCTGGGAGCCCACGACTGTGGCCAGGCCTGGGATGGGGGGGGCAGCTGGGAACCCAGGACTGCGGCCAGGCCTGGGTGGGGGGCCAGCCAAGCCCCTTTCATTTAAAGCCTCTGCCCTTTTCCGGGAAACTTTCTCCCAGGACTGGTTTCATCAGAGGACAAAAGGATGTTCCCCAGGACGAGTCTGCCCTGCTCCAGGTGCCCCTTCAGCCCACAGGTGCAGGGAGGGGTGGGCAGAGGTGGTGGGCGGGGGGCACTCAGAACCTCAGTTCCTCGGCTGAGGGCTCGCCTCCTCTCCCTCCCATCCCCCACCCATGCGCACGGAGGCCCAGCCCCTCCAAGCCGCCCAGCCGCCTGCGCCTTTGTCTCCTGCACACCTGGCAGGGCTCGGGTTTCCTTACGCAAAGCTGGGCTCCCCACCCACCCTGAGGGGCAGTCGGTCCCCACAGCGAGGCCACCACAAAGCCCCCGCCCTCATTGTCAGCTGGAAAACCAAGGAAGGGTGGGGCTGGGGTCTCGGCAGGTGCGCAGGGCGCTGGCTCCCCAGCCCAGGTGGGAGGAAGCAGCCGCGGGGGCTGCCTCATCCTTGCCCAGTCCCAACCTCACCAGCCCACTGGAAAGCCCCACAAGGCAGGTGGCCAAGGGCTCAGGCACACTGACCGCTGAGCCGGGTGCCAGCCTCCTGCCCGCCCTGGCCCGCCCCCTCCCCAGCCCCCACGGCACAGGAAGGGTTAAGCTGAGGGCTCCACCTTTGTTTGCCTGTCTGCACCTGCACTGAATGAACCCTGGGCCAGAGGAGGGAGGCTGCATGCGTCCCACCAGGAATACCCGCCCTCCCATCTGCCCCACAAGGCTTAGTGCCCTCCGGACCCCCCAGGGGAGCAGATCCCTGCAGCATCAGCTCCCCTCAGAGAAGCTTCCAGTTCTGTTTGGATTCCACTCGTGGGCAGGCATTAGGGTGTTTGCCAGGGAGCCCCCCTCTGCTGCCTATGTCCGCCAGCCCCACCGGCCCCGTCCCCCTCTCCCAGTCCTCCTTCCCAGTGAGGACACCTCGGACCCCACTCCTTCTGCTACAGGTGCCCACAGCTGCCCTCCAGACGGCCAGCCCAGCCCGCCCACCAGGGAGGGACCCCAAGGCCTCCTCCCCAGGGCCAGGGGCCCCCAGTGCTCCACTCACAGCCCCCAAATACTCATGTTTTGCCAGGCCTCTGCTCAGCCCAGACACCCTCAGGGCCACTTCCTGCACCCCGCCACCCCCAGCCGCCACCCATGTTTCTCAGAGCTCTGCCTGCCCTCAGCAGCTCTCCCCCCTGCTCGCTCGGCCTCCCCAGGGCGTCCAGTGGCTGGAGGGTGGTGTGGGCATGAGGCTGCCTGTGTGGGTGCCTCCCTCCCTGCGCCTCTGGGCTCCCACACAGGACCATGAGGACATGGAACGCTGGGCTCCTCACATGTGGGGGACCCCCCTCCCCTGAGACCACCTTGCCTGCTGGGGACCACATGGCGACACCTGGGGGCACTGGTGCTGGCGGGCTGTGAGGGATGATTTCATGGGGAAAGACGCCAGTCTGTTCTGGTGTTTGCAGTGGGGAGGGGGGCAGAAGGCCTGGGGGTCCTGAGGGTCCTGTGGGGGGCAGAAGGCCTGGGGGGGTCCTGGGGGTCCTGTGGGGCAGAAGGCCTCGGGTTCCTGGGGGGCGCAGAAGGCTTGAGGTTCCTGGGGCAGAAGGCCTGGGGTTCCTGGGGGCAGAAGGATTGAGGTTCCTGGGGGCAGAAGGCCTGGGGGTTCCTGGGGGCAGAAGGCCTGGGGTTCCTGGGGGCAGAAGGCCTGGGGTTCCTGGGGCAGAAGGCCTGGGGTTCCTGGGACAGAAGGCCTGGGGTTCCTGGGGGCAGAAGGATTGAGCTTCCTGGGGGCAGAAGGCCTGGGGTTCCTGGGGGCAGAAGGCCTGGGGGTTCCTGGGGGCAGAAGGCCTGGGGGTTCCTGGGGGCAGAAGGCCTGGGGGTTCCTGGGGGCAGAAGGCCTGGGGTTCCTGGGGGCAGAAGGATTGAGCTTCCTGGGGGCAGAAGGCCTGGGGGTTCCTGGGGGCAGAAGGCCTGGGGGTTCCTGGGGGCAGAAGGCCTGG
The DNA here is from genome assembly GCA_030848825.1 of Tadarida brasiliensis. NCBI lineage: Eukaryota > Metazoa > Chordata > Mammalia > Chiroptera > Molossidae > Tadarida > Tadarida brasiliensis. The sequence continues at coordinate 251,375 of CM061264.1, read as the reverse complement.
GGGTTCCTGGGGGCAGAAGGCCTGGGGTTCCTGGGGGCAGAAGGATTGAGGTTCCTGGGGGCAGAAGGCCTGGGGGTTCCTGGGGGCAGAAGGCCTGGGGTTCCTGGGGGCAGAAGGATTGAGCTTCCTGGGGGCAGAAGGCCTGGGGTTCCTGGGGGCAGAAGGCCTGGGGGGTCCAGCCACAGGTTAGAGGGAAGGGTCACTGCTCTGTCCCTGGAGACACAGGCGGGACGTCGGCAGGAGGGAAGGGCTGTCCAGGGTTAATCATACAGGGAGGAAGTGAAACATTAAACACAGGGACCGTTGTCCCACTGGCCGCCTCCCACCACTGCCTGGGAACAGAGACCAACCTCCTCCCTCAGCCTGCCTGGCACTGGGGTCTGCTGAGGCCCTGGCGGGTGGGGAGGCCACCGTGCGCCCCGGCTCCCAGCCTCACCGGCAGGCCTCCCCAGGGGAGCAGACGACACCGTCCACAGGGCAGCGTCATCTTCACAGTGACCCGCGAGGGAAGGACACACGAGAAGCTGAACACAGGAGACCCAGGCTGCCCACCGGGGGCACTGCGGGGAGACAGGCCCCACCTCAGCCACTCTGACCAGGCCCGTTTTCCTGTGCTTTTTCTCTACGAGGCATGTTTGATCGTTTCTCCTTCACACGAATAAGCGTGCGCAGATCATTCTGACTGACGGCGGCCGTGTGGCCACCCCGCGATGCTGCGTCCTCTCCCTCCCTGGCAGCGTCCCTGCGTGCCCGGGTACCGGTGCACCTCCCTCGCGACTCTACCAACCAGGATAAAAACCAGTGTATCCGCATTCCCACTCCCGATTCCCAGCGACAGACCCAAACACTGTGTTTGAGGTGGGGCTGTTTGCATCTCGGATGTGAGGCCCGTGGCTACGCGGGGCCGGCCCTATGCGGTTATTGGAGAAAATGTGCTCAGCTGTGGGCGCTGACTGGCGTTCTGCAAGAATGACGTGTCAAATGAGCTCACCTGTGTCTGGTCCCCCCGAGTCACCTGGACCCCTTCCCTCCACGGGGGCTGTACCTAACACCCTGTTATGGCTCAATGGTGTCCCCTGACCCAGCACCTCAGAATGTGACTGTATTGGAGCATGCCGGAGATCAGGAGATAGAGTGACCCAGCCTCGGGGCTGGGACGCTGGGGTGAGGTGCAGGATTCGAGGGGGCGGTGACGGTGCTGGAGTTCTGTGCCCACCACACCGTCCCCCAGGGAGAGGGGAGCGGAGGCCGCATGTCGGCCACGTGCCCTTTCTCGGGAAGCTAGGAGAACACACCCCACCACCACAAGGAGGAAGCCGAGGAAGGCGACTGGTCCAGGGAAGTCCACCCGGGGGAGAAGCCAAGGGAGTCCTCAGGACAAAGGCCGGGCGGTCTGGGGTCCACCCAGGCCGGGGCAGAGCTCAGGCTCCCGCAGGAGCCCCGCAGATGCCCGTGTGCTCGAGTCTACGCCGCTGGCGAGAGGCAGGATGAATCAGTCATGAGTCCGGAGGGAACCCAGCAAGCACAAACACGGAAAGGTGATTATTAACTCCCGGGAAAACCACACGTGTGCAGGCTGGGACGGCGACCGTGGTGTGCCACTGGCTCAGTGTGAACACAGACAGAGCCAACTACAATTAACACGTAACTCTGTGGAAATACAGGGGGACCCAAGTGTGTGGGGCAGGGAGGGGTGAGGAGTCAATACCAGCAGCTCCCTGAGGGTGAATTCAATAGCTCAGGCCTAGCACAGAAGCCCCAGGAAGCTGCTATTCAATCGTGTTGGTCCATAAATTCGACAACCAGCACAGAGTCGTCTGGAGTGTGGACTTGGGGCCTCCAGGCCGGCAGAGCTGCGTGGCTGGGAGGCTTTTCGTCCAGCCTCCTAGAAATGTCTGACTGAAACTACATGCAGGCATAACTGATTCACCATGAAATTAAAAATTCAGTTGGTGCAGCCCTGGCCAGTGTGGCTCAGCTGGTTGAGTGTCGTGTCTGCACCAAAACGTCACCGGTTTGATTCCGGTCAGGGCACATGCCGGGTTGCGGGCTCGATCCCCAGTAGGGGGCGTGCAGGAGGCAGCTGATTGATGTTTTGCTCTCACATCAATGTTTCCCTCTCTCCCTCTCCCTTCCTCTCTAAAAATAAATTTGAAAATCTTGTTTTTAAAAAAATCAGTTGGTGCAGTCTTCACCCTAGGAGGCCTGGGAGTCATATCAGAAATATTGGAGTGACCCACAATCGCCGGAATGACCTACAATCACCGGAATGACCTATAATCGCAGGTCAGCCGAAACTCAGCTGTGAACTTCTGTTCTCACTGTTCTCAAGGAGAGGTCTTTAACCACCTCTCCTAACTCCTACATGCCGGCCTCACCCCCCTCTCCACCTCCTCTTCCCTGCTACGGCAACATCCGCTTTTCTGGGATGTCCCTCACGGCACCACACCCCACCCATGTCCACCTTCCTGGTCAGGCAGTCTCCACAACAACCCTCCCATTTTGCCTCGTGACTGCTCGAGACCAGGCGCCATCTGTGTCTTAGGTCCCCGTCTTATTTCTGTGGTGCCCCCACATGGACCGGGACACCCTCGGCTCAGACTCTTGGCAGGACTGAATTTCAGCCTCAGCGAAGGAAGCTGGTCCCACTCTAGCCAATCAGCAATCCCACCCTCACAGGGCGGTCACCGTGTACAGGTGTCTCGTTACAGGGAACACATCTGGTTTTCGGGCAGAGTTTCCCGGCCCTGCCGTGTCCGGGAAGTGTACATCAAGGCACCCGGGCCTGCTCCTTTCCTCCGGGCCCCGGCCTGGCTCTGCCCTCAGAGCCCTGGTGATAATTAGGTCCCGTGAGCAGTCTAGGGCCTTCGCAATCATCTTTTGCTACAGGAAGCTCAAAAACACCCGCAAGTCCCAGAGGGCCAACCCCCAACTTCTCCCAGGGGAGCGGTGATCCCCTCGTGGCCCTTCGTGCAGACACACTGGGCTGAATTTCCGTGGCTGTGCTGCTGTGGGACCTCAGGCGGCCGGCCGGCCTGCACAGGCCCCTTGGCCAGCCTCAGCTTTCCCAGCTAGTTCAGACGCCCCCCAATGGGTGCCCAGGGCACGACTGCCACCCCACCCCCAACAAAGAGCAGACACACAGCTTTCTGTGAGACCCTCCGAAGGCCCTGGAGCCTGCCCAGGGCTCGACCCCTGCGCTCCCCGCTGGGACCTCCACGGTCCCTGATACCAGGTGCCAGGGGCAGCACTGGGACATCCAGAGTCAGCCGCGGGCTGGACGGCAGCTCTGAAAGAACGCTTCAGGGGGGCGAGGTGACCGCAGACCCCACAGGACACACTGCCCTGGGCTTCCCGTCAGCTTCGGTCCTACCTGGTCCGGGGGGGCGCGGGCCGAGGCTCCTGGCGGTGCTCTCGCTGGCGGCTGCGGAAGGCGGTGGGAAGCTTTGCCTGGTACAACGGCCTCCGCAGCACAGCCCAGGAATTTCGTGTTGAATAATTTTTAACTTCGGCTCTGTGAGAAAACCAGGTTTGTGTATTGTGTCTGTCCACACAGGAATGCCAAGGGCTTTCCGTTAAAAGTAAATACGTCAGTAATAACACGGGAAGCTGCCTTGGGGGGAAGAGAGAAAAGAGGAGAGAAAGAAGTGGCCGCAGGGGCCAGGTCAGGTCTCACGGCCCCTTGGAGGGAGGCCAGCAGCATCCTGGGCACCAGCTCCCCCACCGGCCCATGCACCTGCCCGGCACTCCCACCCCTCACTCCCACCCGTAGCCCAGTCCTCATCCCGGGGAGGGGACAGCCAGCCGGCCCTGCCCCGAGTGACCGTCACACAGTGTGCTGGGAAAGGCCTGAAACCAGTTTTCCTTTAAAAAGACCTCGAGTTTCTTGGGCTCTGGGACAGGTGTGACCTCGGCTCACGGTGCCCAGGCAAGGCCTGCAGACCCCCATGGGAGGGCGCTGGGCCACCACAGGGACATGGCATGCCCACCCCCCTCAGAGGGAGGGTCCAGGCTCCCATGGCCGCTGCCAGCCCAGAGCTGTCCACGCGTGGGCTCAGCTCCATGGACGGGCCCTGTGTACTGGGGAAACTGAGCTTGGAGGGGCTCTCATCCAGGCCTGCACTGGGAATAAACCTCGGGAACACACACGGGAGCAGGGTCCACGCGGGCCAGCCGTCTGCCATGGCTCACAGGGAGGTGAGGAAAGAGGAAGCAGCCGAACCCCGGCAAGGCCGCAAGGCCAGGACCCACGAGGGCTGAGGGGTGGCCTGTTGAGGTGTCGGCACCTGCAGCTCCACGCACAGCCCTGTGGGGACACCCCCACTGCGGGCCCTGTCCCCAGCCACATGGCGCCGACCGCACCCTCCCCCAGCCACAGGGCACCATCTGCACCCTCCCCCAGCCACACTGGCATTGTGCATTCTGGGTGCCACGGCCCACACGCACCAGGGCTCTGATGGGGACACCCTGGGCGTCACGAGATCCCCTCGGGACTTGAGGGGCCGTTGGTGGAGTCCCGCAATGGCTGCCGGTGTTAGCTGGTAGACGTCGGTGCTAAGGGCACCCTGTGCGCTCACACCGCTCCCAGGAAGCAGGGTGCTGGTGAAGGGAAGGCAGACAGCATTTCGCGCGCAGGCAGCAGGGGACACGAGGCGGGAGCAGAGCTGACTGCCTGACGCGCTCCACCCCAGGCTCTCGGAAAATCCTTTCACAAGGGAGGCCCCTCGTGGGAAAGGCCCCCTGTGGGTCCGACACCCAGAACCAGAGACCCCCAAGAGAAAGCAGAGTGAGGTCCAGTTTATTTAGATGACCTCCCGGCTCTGGGTGCCAGCACCCCGTGTTCGAAACAGGTGAGAAGCGCAGAGCAAACGGGAGCATCTCAGGGTGCACGCTGACTGCTGTCACCAACCGGCATCCTTTCCAGGGGGCGCTGCTGATGCCCTGTCAATGGACAAGACAGTCCAAGCAACAGAGGAGCAGAGGCACCCCCACCCCCAGGATGGTGTCCGTGAGCTCTGACCCAGTCGGTGGGTGCCGGGCACAGACCAGGGTTTGGGAGATGGGGGGCTTTAGTCTGGGGCAACATGTGAGCAGGGAAAAGGAGGTGGGGTGGGGGTCTTGGGGAAGTGTCCCTGGCAAGGGCAACAGCCGGGGGGAGTGGACGGGGTGAGAGGGCAGGTGCAGAGGGGCGAGTATGGCGGGGCACACTGGCTGGGCGAGCATCAGATCTGGGGGCCGGGGTGGCTGGCAGTGGGGCAGGGCCAGAGCAACGAGATCTTGCCAGCCAGGCTGGGCGAAGGATCAAACCGGGGAAACCACAGCTGTGTGGGAGTTTGCAAGGACAAGATGCCCCGTCCCTGGCAGGAGCGGAGGCAGCGACCTGAGGCCGGAGGACGCATCCTGCCAAGCGGCCGGTCAGAGGATGGCAGGACCAGCAGGTCCAGGCCATTGAGGGTCAGAGGAAGGCCAGAGTGCCAGAACCACACGATGTCCCCAGACAGCCAAGGGGTCAGAGGTGCTGCTCTCCCCTGAGGAAGCGCCAGGGCAGAGGCCAATGATCTGACCGCAGGGCAGGGCACCGGGCCTACCCTAGGGCCTGAGAGCAGGGTGGGTGTCAGAGCTGCGCCCCATTGGTCCCCACCTGGTGACAGCTGGCCCACGCACAGCTCTCCGGCCTGCAGCTCTGGGGCCATCCACTCTGCCTGCAGCTCTGGGGCCATCCACTCTGCCTGCAGCTCTGGGGCCATCCACTCTGCCTGCAACTCTGGGGCCGTCCACTCTGCCTGCAGCTCTGGGGCCGTCCACTCTGCCTGCAGCAGAGAAGGCAATGGGGCTGCGAGCTCTTCCAGCTTACAGGGACGTTCAGGGAACCCAGGGTGGGTGGCAGCAGGGACACTGCTGGGCAGCTGGGAGAACAGCCTCAGAGCAGGTCTGCTGAGGTGTGTGCACGTGTGCACATGTACGCGAGCGTGTGCACATGTGCGTGAGTGTGCGCACACGTGTGTGAGCGTGTGTGCACGTGCGTATGCATGTGCGCGAGCATGTGCATGTGTGCGTGCGCATGTGCGTGAGCATGTGCACACGTGTGTGAGCGTGTGTGCGTGAGCATGTGCACGTGGGTGCGTGTGCGTGTGTGTTCACGTGTATGCATGCTTGTGCATGAGTATCTTCCACACGCACACAACCAGGGAGGTGACAGAACCAGGTCCAGCTCTGGCCCCTTTGGGAAGGCAGTGCCTGGAGAAGCCTGCCCAGGTCCCGGCTGTCACAGATCAGGGGACGTGGGACAGCCACAGGGGCAAACGAGCCAGGCGGGTGCCCCTTCCACCAGGCACCAGCCACCTCGAGTCCCAGGCCCAGGCGTGGGGGCGAGGAGTCCTGGCAGAGCAGCTGCTGCCCTGGAGACGAAGGCCCTCCCAGGACACCACTCGGGTGTGCCGAGCCCCTGGCGCCTCGGAAGGCTGCACTCAGGGCCAACGCCGTCCTTTCTCCCCAGAAGCCGAGGGGCCCGCGGTGCAGCGTCAGGTCAGCAGGGGGGCCGACAGGGGCTTTTCCCTCTGCAATGAGATGAGGCTGCAGGAGCCCACGGCTGGCATCGCGACAGGCCCAGCTCCATCGGACGAGCAGGAAGGCCCCCATGCTGGCGGTCAGGCTGCGGGATGCCGGGCGCAGCCGCTCTCAGCCCTTGGCTGCCTCCAGGGACCAAGCAGCACGACAGGTAATGTCCAGCGTGGGCTCTCCTTAGAGCCGCTGCCGTGGCCAGCCCCGGGGAGGGCACGCAGGCCCGGCCGGGGCACCAGCTCTCCAAAGGGGCCACTGGGCCGTGAGCCTCGTGGTGGAAGTGGACCACAGGTCACCCACAGGCCATCCACTGGTCACCCACTGTCATCCACAGGCCATCCACTGGTCAGCCACTGGTCACCCAAGGTCACCCACAGGCCATCCACTGGTCAGCCACAGGTCACCCAAGGTCACCCACTGGTCACCCACTGTCACCCACTGTCATCCACAGGTCACCCACAGGTCACCCACTGGTCATCCACCGTAGGATGGGTAAGAAGGGCGACCCCAGCGCTGACCCACCTCTGACGTTACCACCGCTGACACTTGGATGTGTTTCCTTACAACGTTTTTGCTACATGTTGACACAGTAAATGTAACATAAATAAATAAGTATTGGTTAAAAACCAGTGAGGCTCTTCCCATTGGAGACAGTATTCTGAGCATCTCCCCCTCTGCCGTTACTCCCGCGGACAGCCGTGTGGCCGCATGTTGCTATCATGTACCCTGTAGCGTGTGTCAGGACATTGTCTGTCCACAGCAGGGTGTCCACGGACAGCTGTGTGACTGCATGTTGCTATCGTGTACCCTGTAGCGTGTGTCAGGACATTGTCTGTCCACAGCAGGGTGTCCACGGACAGCTGTGTGACTGCATGTTGCTATCGTGTACCCTGTAGCGTGTGTCAGGACATTGTCTGTCCACAGCAGGGTGTCAGGTGACCGCCTTGTCTCCTGTTTCTGATTAGAACTCCAGGGACAGGTCAGAGAGCCAGAGCCCCGGGCAGGTGAGCACCACACCTGCGTGCCCTGCGTACACAGACTTCACAACAAGCCACAGGGAGGCTGGTGGCTCGTCTCACGTCAGCCAGGGGCCAGGACGGAGGGCCAGGCCCCCGAGCTCTGCAGGTGGCCGCATCCTTGGCCCCTGGAGACACTGGGACCCCCTTCCTGGGCTGGCACTCCAGGGTGGCTGAGGGGACCCTGCTCAGAGCTGCGGAGCCTCCCCCGGCCCTCCCGGCTGTGCCCCCACTTCCCTCCCACCTGTGTCCTCACACACCGACCGCAGCGGGCGGCGCTTCCTGTGCGTGGGGCAGCTCTCGGGTCTGTGATGGGCGTTGCTGACTTGAAGGAAGCTGTGGGCTTTATATTTGTGCAGGGAACTTGGGGACTGTCCTTCGGCAGGTGAGTGGCCCTTGCTGGGAACAGCCTTGTCACTCCCTGGACACCTGCTCTCCAGAGTGTGGGTCAGGGTCCATGGTTCCATGTCCCCTGCAAGCATCCGGCCTGCAGGCCCAGCACCCAGAGAGCAGAGGGAATTCAGTCTTGACCGGGTGGGTGGCTCTGGCTCTCAGAACCTGCACCTGCCCAGGAGATGCCCAGGGGGTCAGCGAGAGGACAGGGCTGGACTCAGAACACAGCCTCTGCCAGGCCTCCTTGCCCTGGGGCAGCCTGAGGGCTGGGCAGCAGGTGTCCTTGCTGGAATCCAGGCCCGAGTCCTGCTAAGTACTGACCAGCCTGGGGCCAGCTCCAGGGGCCCGTCCCCACTCAGCCGGCAGTCACCTGCTGCTGTGGCTAGGGCAGGCCACTTTCCTGCCTCTGAGTCCCTGTGGCCGGGGTCCCCACAGGATATCCCTCAGCCCCCATCGCCCCACCAAAGTGAGCGAGGCCTGGGGCTGGTGCCACCAGGAGAGGCTTGCGGGGTCCCCAGGGGCTCCAGGTAGACACCCCACCCCCATCCCTGCACTGCTCTGGGGCGGGTTGCCCACTCTGCGCCCCGAGGCCGGGAGAGCACAGGATGGGGCGTGGGCGGACTGGGAGGTTTGCCCAGCCTGGCCGAGAGGCCACCCACTGTCTCGGACCTCACTGAGACCTGCCCCCGGCGTCTTTCCAGACCACAGCCCAGGGACGATGAAGGTGCTCCAGGGCTTCGTCCCTCACTGTGGCCATCGCTATCACGCCATCAGCACACAGAGACCCAGCTCAGGGCACATCCTAGACCTCTGGCCCAGCTCCCAGCTCGGGGCTCGCCACGCCCTCCGCACAGGGGGAACAGATGTCCGAGGACCCCTTGTCGTGGTCTCCTGCCAGGTGGACACCTTTGCTTTGCGTCTCCAGGAAACTTGAAGTCCTCCAGCACCCCCTCCCTTGCCCCACGCCACCCCCCTCCCTGGGCCAGTCGGCCCTATGGTGTGACAAGCCTTTGTGGCCTTCGTCCTGGTGAGCCCTTAATGACTAAATACATATTTGCCCAGGGTAGGGCTTGGTGCCCAGGATTCAGTATTAAATGGGCCTAAAGTTGGAGGATCCTCTGACAGCCCTGTGGGGTCCTGAGCAGCTGTGGGGGATGGGGGATGCGGGGCCTGGGGTCATGCCGTGCTCTGGGCTTCCCTCTTGGGATGGGAAGGCAGAGCTGACCCCTGGGGCGACTGGGCGTAGGCGAAGGCCACCCCATTGTCCTGTGGGACAGCTGTGTCATCTCAACGGGAGGGTCCTGGGCTGCCCACGAGGGCCGCTTAACCCAGGGTGAGACAAGCTGTGACCCTTTTGTAATCAAGCTTGAAAGTGCTGTCCTGCCTTGGCCAGTGCGGCTCGGCTGGTGGGGCACCGTCCTGTGCGCGGAAAGGTCGAGGGTTCAATCCCCGGTCAGGGCACATGCCCAGGCTGTGGGCTCGATCCCTGGTCGGGGTGTGTTGGGGTGTGTGTGGGAGGCAGCTGATCGATGTTTCTCTCTCTCCCTCCCTCTCTCTCTAAAATCAATAAAAACATATTAAAAAAAGAAAAAGAAGAAGGAAGTGCCATCCCATCACCTTTGCCACGTGCATCCCTTCAGAGGTGGGTCTGGGCGGGGACTGCACAGGGGGTCCTAGGAGCCAGGACCCCCACCGGTGCCTGGGCTGCAGCGGCCAAGTCAGGGCAGTGCCCTCGGCTTTGTCCTGGGGCGCCTTTCCTGCCGTTTACGGGTTTGTTTTTGCTGATGGACCGGCACTCGGCTGGTCGAGTAAAAAGCGGGAAAAGATGCACATCCTGTCTTTATTGAACTCGTTCAAACGTGAGGCCACCCAGAGCCCCGAGCCCACGGCCGCAGCGCCCCCCAGTGGCCCCCAGCGCCTCGGCCCACGGGGACACTGGGGTTTCCACAGGGGGGGTTGGAGTTTGCGCTCGCTCTGTCCGCGTACGGCGTACTTCACGCCAGAGTCGGCTGACTTTGTGTCCATTTGGAGGGCCTCGGGCGCCCAGTATTTGGTCAAACGTTATTCCAGGGGCTTCTGTGAGGGTGTTTTTGGGTGAGACTCACGTGTAAATCAGTGGACGGAGTGGAGCAGGTTGCCCTCCCCATCCTACCTGCTGGGTCCCTGCGGGGTGGCCTCGATGTGGGCGACGGTGGTCTGCCTCGGCCTGGGCCAGGAAGGGCCCCACGGCTCTGGGGTCACCAGCTTGTCCTACTTGTCCTGTTTCTCGGGAGACCCACGCACTCACCGCGCCCTTTGGAGTGAACGGCTCGGTGCGTCTGGCGCCTCCTAGTGGAGCAGAGGGGATGTGGGGGGGGGCCGTGGCCACAGGGGAGGGTCGGGGCATCCATCCACCCCGCTGTCCCCGGTCAGTCAGAGGAGCGGGTCACCCTCGTGGACCAGCAGTCAACTGGAGACTGTCCTGGAGTCGGGGGCCCGTGCGAGTCAGAGGCCTCTGAGACCGGAAGGTGCTCCGGGGCCACTCTGTTGATAACAGAGCATGGGAGTCCAGCAACTTCCAATGTGTCCTCTGAGGTGCTGGTGAGGCTTTGGGGGACCCGGGAAGCCGTGATTGGGGGCTTTTTGTTTTTATTTTAGAGAGAGAGAGAGGGAGAGAAATCACAACGATGTGAGAGACACATCGACGTGTCTGCCTCCGTGGATCAAACCCACAGCCCAGGTATGTGTCCTGCCCGGAAATCGAACCCATGACCATGTGGTGCACGGGACAATGCTCCAACCGAGACACACCGGCCAGGGCAATTTGGGGCATTTGGGTGCACAGGTCGAAGGCGGGTCCCTTTTCCTCCCGGGGAAGGGGCTGCCTCTGTGCCAACCCCAAGAGCAGGGCCACATTGCTCTACGGGGGCCCAACATTCAGATCCTGGGGCCCCCAGTTCAGCACCTCCGGGAAAAGGGTCCAGGCCCACGCTTCCTCCCCCGAGGTCAGAATGGCCTGGGGCAGCAGGGCGAGGGCGGCACCCAGCAGTCCAGGCCAGCTGCCCACTGGACAGGGGTGCCACCTGCAGGCGGGCTGGAGAATTACGAGGGACGGCAGCTCTGAATCCGCCCAGCGCTCTGGTGGGGGGGTGGGGATGGGGGGAGGTGGGGATGTGGGGGGAGGGGGGAGGGGGGATGTGGGGGGTGGGGTCCCACCTCTGCCCCTTGGTAGGCAGCACCGCAAGACCCGGACGGCAGAGCGTTGAGGTCCCCAGGCCCCAGTCAGGCACTGGCTGAGCCCCAGTGACAGCGTGGCCTGGTCACGCCAGCCCACCACGGAGGCAGGGCTGATGAGGTTTGTGGACCCCAGACAGAAGACCGACTCCCCTGAAAGGCCAGGTTCCTGGAGAAGGTCCGGCAAGGCCAACACGCACTTGGGGCCCAGGCACTGGGCCTGGCAGGCTCCTCCCCAGGCACGGTCACGCCTCTTCCCATAGTTCACCAGGTGACCCTCGGCTCCTGGGGCTCAGGGTGCCCCCAGCCCCATCCCGACGACCTGGGCACCCTGCCGGGCGCTGGGGTCCTGCTGGAGGCCAATGGCGAGTATGCAGGTCCCTGTGGTGACTACCCGTCTCCATCCCTCCGACCCCAGAAGGCAAGGACCCCCAGGAGCACTGGAGGACTGAGCTGGCCGTCCAGTCCACCCTGGAAACGGGCCTGGTGGGAGATCGGGCGGGGGGGGGGGGGCGGTGAACACGCTATTGCAGCGGCCCTCTGGTCTGAGCGTGAATTAGCGGATAATTGAGCCTCCCCCAGCATCTGCCAGCAGGGAAGAGCTAACGACCGTCACCTGCTCCTCCCTGGGCTGAGTCCCTGCAGGTATGGGGGTGGGGGCTCCCAGGGTTGGGGTACAAAGCCTGGCTCTCTGGGTCCCAGAGGGGAAGCTGGGTCCTGAGCCTGCCCACGCCCCACAGCTGTGTGGACAGTGAGGCACCTCCCTGGAAGAGCAGCCCCGGGAACAAAGGCAGATAATTGGGGAGCAGGAAGCAAGGGGCCCTCGCTCAGGCTCAGCTGCTCCCCGGGGCCGCCTTCCTCAGGTGATGAAACAGAAAGGCCCCCAGATGCCTAGGAGCCCCGGGGGGCAGGTTGTTTTGCGAGGCTCAGGCTCCTCTGGTGCCATCTGGCCCCCGCAGCTGGCCCGGGCTCCTCTGGCAGCCCCGTGGGGCTCCCCTCTTTCTGAAGCTGTGGGTCACCCAGGGGCGGTAATCCCTCTGCACAAATAGCCATGTCACAGGAACAAGAGCACGAGGAGACAGCGCACGGAGCAGACGAGCGCCGGGAAGCTGGGCCAGCTCACCCGAGTCCCCCACCAGTGCCATCTTCTTAAAACGGTGGCATCGGCACACTGTGTGGTCGTCATCGTAGCTCAGGTGTGATTCCCGGGCCACCCGAGTCAAGATGCAGAGTACCACCCATGGGACCCCTCCTGGGACCCTTCCAGGGGCCCCGCATCCCAACCCGACACACACACTGTGGGTCCTCCATCAGCTTGTCCCTTCAGGAATGGAGATGAGCAGACTCGCACGGCATGTGACCTTTCGAACCTGGATTTTCCCTGGCAGATGCCCTGGAGATCCCACGAGCTGCTGCTGGTGGCTGTCCACGGTGTGGCTGAACCCCTCCACGGGCAGTACCGGCTGGGGCTTTGTAAACAGAGCCACCGAGAGCGGTGGACAGGTTCCTGTGTGGGCGTGAGTGCTCACTTCTGTGGGGCGGCCGCCCGGGGCCCGTGGCCACTGGGCCATGTGGTGAGCGTGTGTCCGGTGTTTTAAAGAGCCGTCACGTGGCCTCCGGGTGTCTGTGGTGTCGTCCGTTCCCACCGGCGACACACGAGGGTCCAGCCTGTTCCCTGCGGCCTCCCGGCACTTGGGGCCGCCGCCGTTGGGGTGGCGTGGGGCGTCTTGCCGGGGTTTTGGTTACACGTCCCTGGCTCTGCCGTCTGCGCATCTTCTGCAGTGAAACGTCTCGGTGTCTTTGCCCACCTGCAGAGATCTCAAAGTGCATCTACACACGTGTACACTCTACGCCAACTCTGTCTGAATTAAATCCTCTCAGTTACGTGACAGACACCTTATACAGGGTTTCCCCAAAATTTCTCTTAAATTTTCTAACACCATACATAAGGTCAGTAGGATTTCACCTTAAAACACCAAGTCTAAGTAACTTCTGCTAGAGCGATGACTTGGCGGCAAAGCCAACCCTCTCAAGGACGAGTCCTCGGGCATCACAGACACACAGGTACTGAGCGCACCACCACGCGGGGCCTGGTCATGACGGCTCCCTCTCCTGTCCCTGCCACACTGGGACGTCTCCCTGGGCAGGAAGGCGCCCACGCGGGGTCACGACCACCCGGTGGGCTGAGGCAGTGCCCCCCCCGACATTCCTTCAGGACACTGGACAGACCCAACTGCCACCCTGGGCAGGTTCCACTGAGACCGGCCCACGTCTCACGCCACCCCGTGGCCTTGGGGGTCGGTCCCTGTGTGACGGCCGGGTGATGCCTGCATGTCTGTGTCCTTGAGACGGTGGACACATTTTCCATCTCAGTCCAGACATTCTCCTCGAACGTGAGGAGCTTCTGAGGGGCGTCACACTCCCCACCCACCCTCATGGAATCTCGCTGGGACCCTGGGACCCTGCAGCGTGTGGGGTACGGGGAACGTTCCTCTCGGTCTTGTCTGGGCCACACGGTCACTGCCCATCACACTGACCTGACGAAGACGTTCCCTCAGCGTCACAACCTGCCCTCCCCCTGACAACAGCCTCACCAGTCTGTGGACCCTCCCCCTGCCCGGGGTGCCCAGTGACCCCTACCTGCTTCACAGGAGGGGGCCTGGTGCCAGGACTGCACAGGCCAGGCCGGTGCTCCACACCCTGGAGACCAGCCTGGGGCAGCTGGAGAGGGGCCCGCCAGGAGGGTGTGTCCGAGTGGGCCCTGCTCCGGCCTGCGCCCCCACTCCATGGGAGGAGCAGAGTGAGCTGGGTGCCAGAACTTGGGGGACTCGGGGAGGCTGGCGCAGCGGGTCTAGGCCAAGCAGACACCGGGGCGGGAGAGCCATGAGCCAGGACCACAGCCAGAGGGCGGCGGGTGGGGCACCCCAGGCGTGCCGAGGAGAGGCGATGGAGCTGACCACCCCGCTCCGTGCCCAGGGAGGGACAAAGGGTTACGAGAAAGCCACGGGCCCGTGTCCCTCACAACACAGACTCAAAAATCCTTAGCAAACTGATTCTTAACTTGGACAGTTTTAGCAAACCCGAGGATATTTTTCCATTGATTTTCAGATAGTGGAAGGGAGGGGGAGAGAGAGAGAGTGGAAACATCAATGTGAGAGAGAGACATATCAATTGGTTGCCTCCTGCACAATGCCGACCAGAGCCAGGGATCGAACCACAAGCAAGGTACGTGCCCTTGACCGGAATCGAACCTGAGACTCTTTGGTCCATGGGCCGACACTCGAACCGCTGAGCCAAACCAGCCAGGGCTTAATACATTTTTTTTTTTAAAAGTATTTGACAATCAACATCTATTTCTGATTAAAAACAAAAACAAAGAAAAGCCCTCTCAGCCATGTAGGAGTGGAGGGACGTTCTCGGCTTAGGAAGATGAGGATTCCCTGCGGACCGGGGGACCGAGATATGGGAGGGACTTCCCAGCAGAGGTGTCCACGGGCCAGGGGGTTACATGAGGCTTCAACAAACTCCTGCACAGAAAGATAAAAGTTACAGGTAACTTTATGGTTCATTTCAGGAACTTTACGGAAAAAAAAAATCTAAACACCAGGCTTTCGATAGATCTCACGAAAAGACTCCTCAGAACCTTTGACTTGCTGTGTCCAACCCTCAGCTGCCCCCGGGACCTGCACCCAGTCCTCACCATGCCTCCTCCTCCCTGGACGCCGCACCCTGACCCGGCCCAGGGCTCCGCAGATAGTCCAGCGTGCACTCAGCACCCTCTGGCCAGCAGTTTCTCTGGCGGCGTTTTCAGGGAGCCCACGCTTGACGGCTCTGAGAGACACTGGAGGGAAAATGTCACCCTCTGATATTCAACGATGTGTTGTGAATGGACAGAGAGCCTCAGCAATAAATGACCCCATGCTGGGAACCACGGGTCTTCAGAAGCGACCAAGGACGTGGAAACGGCTCAGGTCGGGGCCCAGGAGGAGTCGCCAGCAAAGCTCTTGGATGTCCCGCGGGTCAGGGTCCAGGTTCCTCCTGATCGTGCTGGCCCACGAAGTCTGTCACGTCCCCCGGCACAACTTAGTTCTCAAACGTTTTCATCGTCACCATTCTGAAAACCTACCGTCAGTGACCCACTCATCCCGGGCACTCACACCCAGGTTTCTGATGGACAGAAACATGCTGCTATCCGAGGCCAGACCGGAGACAACACCAGCTCCTGCCAGAGGCCCCGAGGGCATCCTGGAACCCCAGCAGATGCTGTCCCCCCGAAGGGAAGACACACACAACTCTCCCTTCCGACCCAATACCCTTGCTTGGAGAATGATCTCGTGCCACAAGACTGGCACTCTGTGTCCACTGAAGACTCTGGACATTCAGACTGGAGATGATGTCCTGAGACGGCATCAAAAGGGGAAGAGAACCTGGCATCCCAGAGCCAAAGAGCCTGGGGGGCTGGGCATGAGTAGGTGCCAGCTGCCAAGGCACCTATGGCCCAGCACACCTGCCAGGCACCCAACTCTCACCCAGATGACTTCAGGGATGCTGACAGGGTCCAACCCTTTCGCGAGCACACGTGACTATTCACTGAGAAGCTGTGACTTCAGGACATGTGCTCAGCAGTGTATATATATATATATTTTTTGTCCAGCGTGGCTCAGAGGCAGAGCCTGAAACCACACATGTGGAAATTCTCCTGCCTGGTGTCCTCCTGTTGGGACAAAGCCAGCCCAGGGTGTCAGTCCCATCACCTAGACCCCATGGTCTTTGCAACAGCTGGGGGAGTGCTCACAGGCCCTCCCTCCCAGGAAGGACAGGAGTCCTTTAGGCTGGAGGAACCAGGAGTCGGAGAGGTGGAGCTTGGGCGGGAAGAGGAACCAGTCGGACCAGCTTCACCAGCTCAGAGGAACCAAGGTCACACCTGTGTGCTCACGTTCGCAGGGCAGTGCAGGGCAGTGCGCGGAGCCCAAGCAAGGCCAGGCCTCGGACCTCGGTTCAGATGCAGCGGCCCAGACACTGCCCTCCAGGCTGTGGCCCTCCCAGTGGCACGGAAAGTGGCCCCTCCCTTCGGACGACCTCCCCGTGGGCACACCCAGTGACCCTTCCTGCCCGCGGGGCTGTGGGCCAACCCCGCATCCGGGAAGGCACAGCCACGCTGGGCACGGGAAGGACGGTGGTCAGTCTTTTCTCGGCACACCCTTCGGGGGCCAGCTCTGCAGGCCCACGGGGGTTCGACCAGGCTCCGCGATTTCCTGTTTAATCCCGACCCCACAAAGCTCTCCATCGCCCCAAAGTGGCAGCCTGGGCTGCAAGAGGGCCCGAGAAGGACGACTCGTCCTTCGCATCGGGAGCTCGCGCGGCCGGGCGTCCACGGGGACATCCTGCATGGCCGGGCGTCCACGGGGACATCCTGCATGGCCGGGCGTCCACGGGACATCGCGCTCCGCCGTGCGCTCAGACTCCGGCCACGCGCCCTGTGCTCGGAAGTCACACCCGCCGTCACTTTCTCCGGCGAGCCGCCCGCTGGCGCCTGCCATCCCCGCTGAAACCCAGAAAGACACGGCCGGCGCCGCCCCTCGGCTAAGGGGCCGCTGGGCCGAGCCCCAGAGACCCGGCGCTTCCTCTGGGGAGCAGCGCCACGCGGTCTGCGGGGGGACGAGCGCCAACACCCCCGTTTGTTCGGGCGGACGTCGCCGCCGCCGGGCTTTCCGGTCTCCTAGCAACGCCAAAGAGGCCCGCGCGCGAGGAATCCTGGGCAGTGTAGTCCCCCATCAGCACCCCTGCCTCGCCCGCCGGGTACAGGGCTTGGAGACTACACTTCCCAGGCCGCTCCGCGAACACTGCCCATGGCCTCGCGAGATCCCTGTGCCGGAACCCACCTGGCGAGAGTGGGCTCTCGCGAGGGCCGCCGGGAAGTGTAGTTTGGAGCTGGGAGTTTCGCGCCCAGGCACACAGGCTGCGGCAGCGGAGAGACTACAAGTCCCAGGAAGCACGGCGCGACCGCCTGAAGGGCGGGGGGTACGAAAGAGGAACCCAAGGGGCGCGGAGGTGAGCGAAGGGGTGGGGGCGGGCGGTCTGCGAAGCCGCGGGGCGGGCGGGGGCAGGGGCGGCCCTTGGGGGCGCAGACGCTCCGGCCGGGCAGAGTCAGGGCGGGGGCGGGGCGCGGAGGCCGAAGGTCCGCGGGGACCCCGGCGCCGGCTGCACCGCCCCGGGCGTCGTGCCTGAGGCAGCCCCGGCCCCCGGGCCTGGAACCCCCCGGGACCCCCACGGCGTCCGACTCGGCCACGCTGGACCGTCCGGACCTGCCGGCCGCTTCCCCGAGGTTTCCGCGCTGATCGCCCCGAAACGGCCCGGAGTAGCCGTGACGTGGGCGTCCCGTCGCCGCCGCGCGTGGTCTCCGTGCCGATGGGATGGGTGTTTTCGTCCCGACGCGACCGGAGGTCAGGCGGTCTGGGTTCGCTTTTCGTCGCGTTTCAGGACCAGCGTTTGGCAGGTGCAGGTGTGCGGAGAGCTGCGGGGCCGGCACCGCCGGGGGCCCTGGGGTCCGATCCGAGTCCGCCCCGCGCCCGCCCCGCACAGCGCCGTGCGGTGGGCGCCGGTCCGGCCCGCGGCCACGTCGTCAGCCTGGGGGAGGCGGATTGCGCAGAGCACTGTTTCTGGGCGCGCACCGCCTCCGTTCCGCCCCCACGAGTTCCTCCCACGACAGAGCGACTGACGTCTGGGCAGGTGCTGGCCGCGAGTGGGGGGCCCACAGCAGCGGCCGGCCCTCCCGACAGCCCCTTGTTGCGGTCACTTCAGAAGGACCCGTGGGTGCCGGCGGTGTGGTGCCCGCTTAGAGCGTGGGCTGCGCACCCAGGGTCTCTGTTGGGTTCGGTCAAGGTCACGGTCCTGGTTCGCAGGTTCCATCCCCACCGGGAGGCAGCCCATCATGTGTCTCTCTCCCTCCCTTACTCTAAAAGTTGATGGAAAAACGTCCCCGGGTGGACCTGTGGTCACCGCAGCCCAGAACTGAGCCGAGGGTGTGCCGACACCAGAGCGTGGGCAGCACGTGCCTTGCCTGTCCACAGACCAACGTGTAAAAACGTTTATTGGTTTGTAGAGAAAGAGGACAGGAGAGAGAGAAATGTCAATTTGTTATTCCACTTCTTTTTTTTAATTTTTAAAAAATTGAATTTAGAGAGAGGAAGACAGGGAGAGAGAAACATTGGTGAGAGAGAAAAATAGACTGGCCGCCTCCTGCATGCCCCCCACTGGGTATCGGGCCCACAACCTGGGCATGTGCCCTGACCGGGAATGGAACCAGTGACCTCTTGGTGTGTGGGTCGACGCTCAACCACTGAGCCACCCCGCCGCCGTTGTTCCACTTCTTGATGCATTCATTGGTTGGTCTCATATGTGCCCTGACCTAGGCTAGAACCCGAAACCTTGGTGTATTGGGATGAGGTTCTAACCATCTGATCTACCCCTGGCCAAGGCCCTGAAACTTTTCCCTTAAGTCCAGTCAAGCTGCTGACGGCATTTGTTTTCTCTCTCAACACGAGATGGGCTTTTAGATCGAGAAGTATGTGTTCGTTTTTGTTTGAGAGTGGCTTGAACATGGGCTCCCTTTGCTGGCTTAGGAGATGACCAGCCGAACCTACAGTGGGCCTTCTGTGCTGTGCCCAGCAGTGGGAGAAAAAGGCAGGTCAGCTTGCCTGAGACAGCCTGCTGGACCACCCACCCACACCCCTCCAGCCGCAGCGTCCCCGACTCCTGCTGGTGGCCCGGCAACCTTCCTGTTGGGGAGCCTGTGGTTGTTCTGCCAGCACCTAACCCCTGACCGACTGACCAACAGTCATTCCACCCAGTTACCTTTATGCGCGACTGTTTAGAATCACCATGACCTGAAGATGTTTCTTTATTGAAACCAGTTGTTTTGTTTTTTTAATCCTCACTGGAGGATATTTTTTTCCCCATTTATCTTCAGATAGAGTGGAAAGGAGAGAGAGAGAGACATTGATTGGTTGCCTCCCGCATGACCCCAACCAGGGCCAGACACCAAACCACAACCGAGGTAGGTGCCCTTGACCGGAATCGAACCCTCCACTCTTTGGTCCTCCGGCCAACGCTCTAACTGCTGAGCCAAACTGGCCAGGGCTGAAACCAGTTTTTCTAAGGAAAAATAAGGATTTGAAAGAACAAATAGTTCCATTTAAATTCTCATCCAATTTTTCATTACGTTGCAGAAATTGTTTTTCCCAGTTATTTAGCTCTTTGGCTCCAGTGAGGTTTTCAGAATGGAAAAGGAGTTGCACTTCCTCAGCTGGTTTGAGGTGTGATTCCCAGCGTGACACGCACAGTCCAGTCTGACCAGCTCTGACACGCGTCCAGCTGTGTGACCTGGAGCCCGTTGTGCTAGGAAACATTCCTGTCGTCCCTGAGGGTCCCCTGGTGTTGTGGATGAATGTTGTTTGTGCCCCCAAGTCCATAAATTGAAGCCCTGGCCCTATGTGAGGGTGGAGGTGGGGCCTTTGGGGGTGGGCCCTGTCCCGGCTCATACACCCAGGAGAGGCCACACGGCAGGGGATGCCATCTGAGGCTGGAAGGGGCCTCACAGACTCGAACCTCCAGGCCCTAGCCTTGGACCGCCCCCCCAACTGTGAGAAACGGGTGTGGTCTGTGCTGACTAGTCACCAGAGCTGACAGAAACCTCATAAGCCTTTCCAGACCTGCCCCCCAGAGGCACGTGCTCCAGTTTCTAACCCACTCCTTGGTTCTGCCGGCCTGAACTCTCATTCTAACTGAGCCGCATGCCTGCCCTTTATGTGCAGCCTGGGCTGGCGGCGCCGCCTGGCCCTGGCAGAGCTGGGCTTTCTCGGGCTTGGCCCGGTGACTCAGGGGTGCACATTCCGGTGTCGTTCTCTGTGAGGGTTCTTGTTTCTTCTGCAGCCTCCTGGGGGTGGGGCTGCCCTGGGGGCCTCTGGGGCGGAGAGTGGATTTATTTGCATTTCCTTGAGCTCACTGAGCTGAGCACTTCATTGCTTCTTGCCTCTTCGCACCTCTTTTCTGAGGTGTCTGGTCAGGCCTTGGCCCTTTTCTGAATTACTGAGTCGTGAGTCCTTCTGTCTCTGGACACGGGGCTCATCAGGTGCCTGTGTTTCGAACGTTGCCCCCCATTCTTGGACGTGCCTGGAATGTCTTATTGATGGTCTGCAGCATTGTTAAATTAACTTTCAAAGTCTTGGAGTAGTGTCAGACTTACAGCAAAGCTGCAGACAGCCTGTGTTCCTGAACAGGAACACCCTTCTTCACTCAGGCACTCGAAACGCAGAAACAGCTGGGCCCTGACTGCTGCCTCGGCTCCGGACAGACGGCGCTCCCTGCGATGCCCATTCCCGCGCTCTCCCTCTGCCGGGGCCACCGGGATGCCACACTGCGCCATAGCCATAGCCGGCTCCTTTGCCCCCCCCTCCCCCGGGCTGTGACAGTGTCTCAGCCTCTGCTGTGTTTCCGTGACCATGACTGTTTGAGGAGACGGCTCAGGGGGTTTGTAGAACGTCCCCATGTTGGGTTTGTCTCGCGTATTTTCGTGCTGAGACTGGGGTTGTGGATTTTTAGGGGGAACACCTCAGAGGTGTTCATATTGGGGTCACCGGACAGCCACACGGCTTCGCAGGGGATGTTGCCCTGGGTCCCCTGGGTCAGGTGGGTCGCCACTGTCTCCTCTGTCCCGTCCTGTCCCTCCTGCCCCCCCCCGGGGCGAGGGCCCTCCACCCTGCGTGAGTTCTGCGCGAGGCTCCTCTCTCCCGACGCCTGTCCCTGTGGACTCAGGGTGTTCGAGTGGCTGCTCGCTGGGCCCCGGCCTCGGCTCCCGTGTCCCCGGGATGCACCACCATCCCAGGTTTTCAAGCACTGAACTGAAATGGTGTTTTGTGACTTAGTTGACTTGGGGGTGCCTCTCACCAGAGTGAGCGGAAGGGCCCTGAATTCTGGACCTTTCCGTGAGACAGGGAAAGGCGGTCTCTAAGTTAATGGGCTGGGGCGTGAATCACACCCTGTGGGAGAGGTCAGTGTGTCAGTGACATCATCCGTTGCTGTGTAAAGAAAGGGATTTCACCACAGGGAGGAGGTCCCTCGGGGAAAGGCAAGAATTAGGGGTGGGAGGGGTGCTCAACAGGCCCGAGAGGAGATTGTTCTGCCTCTGCTCCCGGCAGCCCTGGACTGAACTGGTGCAAAGTGAATGGCAGGGCCGACCCCCAGCTGTGTCCTGAGATCGCTTGCTCAGGACTGTCACCCCGCCCCGCCCAAGGAGGCTGGCAGGCGCCCTGGGCAGTGGGCTCTTCCCCACGACCCTAGCAAGGAGCCCTTGGTCCTTCACCGCCTGCCCCCGTGCGCTGTCTGCAGCCCCACCTGGGAGGGGGGCGAGGGCAGTTCCCCGGGAGTTGCTGCTGTGGTGCCCACTCCGGGGACCCGCAACTCCCTGCACGGCTGACTGGCAGCTGTTTCTGCCAATACAAGGTGTTCCCAGAAGTGACTTTTGTACAAGAAAACATTCATCTTGCTGTGTTTCGGACAAGTTGTGTTGTGGTTACCGCCCTGCAAATAAGCAGAAATTTGCTAAAGCTGGTCTAACCACCGGGTCAGGCGGTGCAGGTCTGGCTGCACTGGGGACGACAGGTCAGGCCCGAGCCCCGGGGACGGTCAGCTCAGGGTTTCAGTGCTGGGGACTTCAGGTGCCAAATGCAGCCCTGCCATCGCTCGGGCTCTGCTCACAGCTTTAGAGGCGGCCTTTGCCACCCCGTGATGGCGCTCACTCTTAAGAAGAGGGTGAGCAGCAAGCCCTGTGAGACCGAGGGTCCCTGACGCCTGTGTCCGCCCCAGAGGCACCCTCGCCCCGCAGGTCTGTGTGGGCGGTGATGCTGGAGGTGGGATTAGGGTTCCATTAGGACAGAACGCGGTGCCGGGTGGCCGAGCCCCATCTGAGCTCACATGCAAGGACAGCTTGTCTTGGCCCTTCTGCTCACTCACTCCCTCTGGGAGCTGTTGGGGGGAGGGAGCCATCCAGAGCCCAGATCAGACGGGCTGACCACAGCCCCTCTGGTCCCTCTGCTGGGGGTCTCCCGATGGGAGGTCCAGTGGGACCCGGAGCACCGGAGGCCATGGCCCTCGCCTGGTTGGCCTGTGCGGTGACCAGCAGTCGGCCTCACCCAGCACCTTGGCTTGCAGGCCGTGGACCAGCGGGATCAGGCCGTGAGACTCCTGAGAGTCAGCCGTCCTGAGCGCTGAGCTCTAGCCGGTGAGGACTGGATGTCTGCAGCCCACGTCCTGCAGGACCAGGTCAGGTCCTCGCCCTCCGCCCGCCTGTGGCCGCACAGCGCCCCTCTCTGTTGCAGACCCCAAGCTCTGGGACATGGCACTGCAGCGCGCCGTCTTCCTGGCCGGCCTCCTGGTGGAAGTTGCCGGCAAATCCTCAGAAAGTGCGGTAGGTGCAGCCTGGGTGCGGGGATTGTCCCGGCCCCTTGTGGAGGCCCTTCCCCCACAGGGTCCCATCCGTCAACCTCTAGAGTCCTGCCTGGGCCCGCCTGGGGCCTGGAAGCTGACAGCTGTCTCCCCCAGGGCCAGCAGTCCACGTGCTGTGTGGACGTGGTGGGCGCCAACACCACCTGCCCGGGCACCAGCCTGTGTGGCCCAGGTAAGCACCGTGGCCTGCGATGCCCGCGGCCAGCCTTGGGGCGGCACCCTCACTGTGGGGGGACCGGGAGGCGTGGGGCCCCAGGCAGACCGCCCTCCTGGCCTGGCCACCTCCTCCTGGGTGGGGCAGGACCCTGTGAGGAGACTGGTTGTGAGCAGTGGGAAGCAAGACACCAACTGCTCCCAGGGGTCCCTGGGGCCTGAGAACTCCCTGACATGGGAGCTTACCAGGAGAAGCACGCAGACACGTGTACACGGGAGCTGGACACCCAGCCGTGAGCCCATGGAGGGCCACGGCTTCCTTCTCGCTCCTACTGTGGTTTCAAGTGTCCTGAGCTGAAACTGATTTTTATGTCGGAGAGGCATGTGTTGGAGTGAGCTTCCGACCTCCTTCCGACCCCCTTTGACACTGGGAAGCCGCACTGGTCGCCGTGGAGGCACGAGCAGATAGGAGCCGACCGGTGCCTGTGCACACGCACGGAGCCGCCTGGGCCGGCGGACGGTGGCGCCTCTGTCGGGGGCGGTGCTCGGGTGGGCTCCCAGCACAGCTGGCCTCGGGTGAGAGCTGTCCTGAGGAGACAGAGGCTGGTGGTCGGGGCAGATACAAGCCCAGGTTCTGTGTCCAGAGAGCAGTCAGCTGAGAACATGTCTAGGTGTTGGCTCAAAGCACCTTCAGGTGGCGCGAGGACAGCAGCGCAGCCCTTGACGAAGGTCCTGTGGGTCCTTGTGACCTTTCTGAGTGGCTCAGGCAGCGGCAGGCGTGGAGGCCGTCCCCACGTGGCTGGTCGAGGGGTTTCGGTTGTCAGCCTGTCGGCAAGGCCTCGGGCAGGAGCAGTCCTAGCTCCTGGTGGTTCCTGTTAGCGGTGGGAGAGAGCTGGGAACGCCAGCGTGGAGGGTTGTGGGCAGATCTTGGGTGGACCAGAAGAATTCGATCTGGTCTGAGCCCTGAGCAGGACCAGGGTCCCTACCACCCAGGTGCATCACGGCTTTCTCTGAGTGTAGCTTCTCTCTCTGTGGCCACCCCTGCTCCCAAAGGCAGTCGCCGCAATGAGGCTGACTTGCTCCTACAGTAAGTCTACCTGGCCCGGGCTGACCACGTCTCTAAGCGGGACCAGAGTTGCGATGACACATAGGCTCCTTTAGGTCTGGTTGGCTGGACCTTTTCACACAGAATCTCAGATTGGACTTAAAAGCCGAGCGAAGGGCCCACCATCAGACTTCGCCGGCAGTATCTGTAGATGGGTGAATCCTCTCTCCTCAAGGTCCCCAGATATCTGGAGGTTCCTGACCCTCCTAGGAAGTGAGTGACCCAGCGAGGCAGGTACCAGATGGTTTTCAAAGGGCCCTATTGGCTCCCGAGTCAACCTCAGCTCCTTAACTGTGTCTGGGCTCAGGACCTGCTCGCCCTCCGCCGTGCCGTGGCCCTTCGCACAATGCAGCCGGGCTTCTCGGGGGTCACTGTGCTGGCGCCAGGCCCCCGCCCAGGCCCCCGGGAGCAAGTGGGAGTAGATGTGCTTCCCCGCCGCCCGCCCCTCCCCGCCCTCCCGGGAAACGCCAGGGGAAGGAACAGAACTTAGACGTTAGAAGAGAAACCCGGTTTTCACAAGCGCCTGGCCCAGCACACGTCGCTCTCAGGCTCTGCCATCGCTCGGAGCCACAGCAGAGAGGCCTTCCTCTCACACTGACCCCTCCGTGTGCGTCACGTCTCTGCAGGTCCCTGTGAGGGCCTGTGGCCTGCGGCTCGTCCCGGACATGGCCCACGGCCAGGCACGAGTCTGCTCCGCCTCTGTGCTCAGTGTTGAGATGTTAAGAACTAACCATGGCGTAGGACACAATTCCTGGCCTTAACGGGTGCAGCTGGCAAGACGGGCTGCCCGCCAGCCACTGGCCAGGAGAGCTGGGAGGGAAATGTGGTTTAGTGTGCTGGGACCCTGAGGAAGGGTCAGGGGCAGCAGAGCAAAGGTCACACCTGGCAGAGTGCAGCCGACCGGGCCCTGGTGGACGTGGTGTGAGCCCTGGCGGTCAAGACCGTGGTGGCGGGAGGCCCTGTCCCGAGTGTGACGCCACACTGCACGCGTCTGTTTCGGATCCCCTTTCCGGCCTCTCTGATGCCATCCTGACTTCCAGACAGGTTAATTAGCGTTCCAGAATGAACACTGTTTGACACACTGAACATGTAGACAAACCGCCAGGAGATGGCGAGCTGACGTGGTTCTGCTCGAGCTGAGGCCTGTCTCTCGCTGCCTCTGCTGCACAGGCTGCGTCAGGCGCTGGAACGCGGACGGGAGCGCCAGCTGCGTCCAGTGCAGGAACGGGACCGCCAACAGCTCTGAGTGCAGAAGCCGTAGGTCACCTGCCCCACAGCCCCGCCCCACGCCCCCCACTGCCCCACCCCACGCCCACCTGGCCCGCTTCTCACTGAGTCCACAGCTCCTGGTTCTGGAGGAACGGGTGGGAGTTGCCTTCCTTGTCCTGGGGGGCAGTGGGGGCACCTGGGATCCTTCCTCCTGAGTCTGTCTTCCTGTCAGGACAGCTGTGGGCTGAGAGCTGCTCTGCTTGCACGGTTGTGCCCGGGACTCCCCGGGGGCTGTCTCTGGTTCCGTGGGGTCCTCACCGGTCCTCACCGGTCCTCACGGTTCCCCACGTGTAGTCCCGCACTGACAGGTGTGCTCTCCACAGTCGCTGGCCAGGGCGCACAGTCTCCCGTGAACAGGAGCACAGGGGCGCCTGGGCGGCCGAATCTTGGTAAGTGTCCTGGCGCACGGACCAGAGCAGGGCCTCTGCGCAGGCGGTGGGGCAGGCGGCGTCACTGGCGCTGTTCCTGGTGCAGACCCGACCACTTGTGCTGGCCGTAGCAGGGCCGTGTCCACCTCCGGGTCAGACCACCCCAGCCATTAGCTCTGTGCATGGGGCACAGGGCCGCTGGAGTGTTGGAAGCCCCTGGGCTGCGGTCAGTGGTGGGGCCTCCCACGTGCCCTGACAGTCCAGCAGGCGGAGCCCGCAGAGCCTGGAGTGGCACCCTTTGCTTCACTCCGAGCCCACCGAGCCCTCAGGACACCCTAGGTCCCCCTGCCCTGTCCCCAGTGGCTCTTCTAGGATGTGGGGCTCGGAGGACTGCAGACACACATGCCAGACAAATGCCCCTCACCTCCTGGGCCCCCAGGACAGACTCAGGACCCACCTCCCAGACACTCTGTCCCTAGCCTGCTCTTATCTGAGATGCCCCCTGGGGCCACTGTGGTCAGGCCGAGATGGTGCCTGGGTTACGAGGGGTCCTGTCCCTCTGACCCTGCTTCTTGAGGCACCTGGACTGAAGGCTCAGGCTTTCCCACGTGTCTCAGGACCAGAAGGAAGTGCCCTGCACTGGCCTGGCCGTGGAGGCCGGCGGCACGGAGCAGTCGTGTTGGGGCAGGGTCGGCGCACACAGCCCACCCATCACTGGGGCTGGGCCGGGCAGCGCGGGGGTGGCAGATGCACTTGCCGACTTAGCTGGGAGTCCACGCTCCTCTCGACTCCTACGTGGCCCTGCCTCCTGCCTGTCGTGGTCAGAAAGTCGCCCCCCAGCTGGCGGGTCACTGCCCTGCCAGAGCGCTCAGCCCCGCCTGTGGCCAGCCCCGGGCCAGGCGTGTGCAGCAGGGCTGAAGCCCGCCCTTGCCTGCAGGGGGCCCCCGAGTGGCAGCCTCCCTCTTCCTGGGGACCTTCTTCGCCAGCTCCGGCCTCATCCTCACCGTGGCTGGTTTCTTCTACCTCAAGCGCACCAGCAAGCTGCCCAGGCTCTGCTGTGGAAGAAACAAAGGTACTTCCGCGTGCGCCGCGGCGAGACCCTGCCGGCCAGAGCTCGTGCCCAGCAGCCTTGCGAGGCCACGGGTGCTGCCTGGGCCAGAGCAGAGGCTGTGTGGGTGTCCAGCCGCCAAGGCGCCTTGACAGCAGCCCCAGGCCTGGGAACGGAGGGCATGGTTTCCTAGGATGCTCCTGGCAGACCTGGTGGGGTCTCAGGGGAAAGGGCGCTGGCGTGACTGCCTCTGGGCCGTCGTGGCGGGTCCCGGTCTCGGCTGCCTGCCCACAGCTGCCCTCTGACATGGGGCTCAGGCCACCCAGCTCGCCCTGGGCCTGGACAGCAGCTCTCCTCCCCTGAGGACACAGGTGTCGCTCCTGCGGTGCTCTCAGGGTGCCTGGCCGGTGGGCGGCCAGCAGACCTGACTCGTCAGTGCACAGTGCCAGTGGCCGAGTGGCCAGAGCCCAGCCTGCCAGAGGCCTTGGCTGGGGACCCCTCGGCTGGCCGTGTCACACCCCTGCCTGCTACCCTGAGCTGGTGCTGGGCGCTGCGGTGGGGGTGCTACAGCTGCCTGGTCCTGAGCCGGGCTGGCCCTCTGCCCGGGGACAGGTGCTCTGGGGTCAGCTGTGAGGCCTGGTGTGCAGTGCAGGGGCCACTCGGTGTCTCTGCCATCCCGCAGTGGCCTTGTGCAGCCCAGATGGCCGTGGTCCAGGGAGAGGCCGTGGTGGCTGGGAGTGTGGGGACCTCCCCGGTGGAGGGGCGGAGGCCTCTCCCTGAGGCACCCGCAGGAAGACCAGGGAGGGCAGAGCTCAGCTGTGGGAGCTCGGAGGCCTAGAGAAATATACTCTGGGCACTGGCTTGTGTGCTGTGCTGAGGGCGGGAGTGGGGCCTGGGCGGGGGCAGCTCGCCCTGGGGTGTGGGAAATGTGGCCGGGCTGAGAGCACTGGGGCCAGAGGTGTGGGAGGGACCTCAAGGGCCTGTAGGTGACACCTGTGCTCTCCCCACAGCCCCGGCCCTGCAGCCTGGCGAAGCCGTAAGTAGCCTGGGGGGCTGAGGGCCCTCCGCCCCGCGCCCGTGTCTGTGCGTAGTCCGCAGTCTCACTGTCCTCTCCTTTTCAAGGCCGCGATGATTCCCCCACCACCGGCCTCAGGTACGTCGCCTCTTGCTGTCCCTTGCCCGCCCTAGTCCATTGTCTCTGGGCGAAAATTTCCAAACGCCAGACCTGTCTGCGGGAGCAGCTGCCTTCTGGGGGCCAGCAGGGACAGCGGGGGTCTTGGGCTGATGGCATCTGCCCCACATCCTCCATCCCTGGCAGCTCGGGGCACCAGCCCAGTTCCTCTTAATCAGCCATGTCTTTCCTGCCTTTTCCTTTCGTTTCTGAGACGCGTCTGTCTGGAGGGGAGCAGGACCCCCAGCTTGGGGTCTGGGTCACCCCTGCCACCCTTGCTGGGCCCTCCGCCAAGTCCCAGCTCTGTCTGAGCAGCAGGAGCCAGGAGCAGGTCGGCCGGGCAGAGGGCCTCCCAGGACCCTCCCGAGGGCTGGTGCTTTGATTTCACTGGGTCAGGGTGCCCTGCCTCAGCGCTCAGGCGGTGTCGTGGGCACACAGGTCACGCGGTGCTCACCTGCCCCTCCCCAGCCCATCCCACCACTGTGCGGAGGACCGGAGCAGGGGCAGGACAGGATGTCTCTCTTCTCTGGGGACAGAGATGTTACTTGGTCAAGGCTAGACCTGCCGTGTTCCCTAAAACACTTGACTGCGGTTTCTCTGAAGCAGCCTGTCTCCTGCACCTTGCATTTCCCAAGTCCCCTGTGTGTGTGCTAGGGCCACCACAGCAAAGGGCCACGGACTGGGCGGGTTGGACTACAGAAGTGCGCCCTCCCACAGCTCAGAGGCCAGAGTCAGAAACGGAGGCGGGGTAGGGCGCCCCCTCCGCAGGCTCTAGGGAAGGGTCCTTCCTGCCTGCCTCTCCCGGCCTCCGGGGCTCCAGGAGTCCCTGGGCTTGTGGCCACATCCCTCCAGCCTCTGCCCCCTTCTGCACGTGGCTTCTCCCCTGTGTCTCCTCAACTGTCTGCTTCCCTCTTAGGAGGACACTAGGGTCCCCCAGAGAACCCAGGAGGACCTCACCCCATGATCCTTAACTTAATCTGCAAAGACCCTTTGCCCAAGTAAGGTCACACCTGCAGGTTCCGGGACTGAGAAGGTGTGCACTGGGGGCCACCCTCCAGCCTTCTGCTGCACCTGTGACCTGTGGCTCTGAGTTATGGGTGTGACAGGCCCTGCCCAGGCCAAGGTGCTCAGGACACGGGTCAGCTTAGGTTCATCACAGAAGCTCTCTGCCGCAGGGGCCCGGCTCCTCGGTGGGGGCTGAGTGAGATCTGCTCCCTCCCCGTGGCTGCTCCACACCCTACTCTCATCCCAGGCCCCGAACTGACCCCACCTGTCTCCAACCCTGTTTCAGTGCGTAAACCTCGCTACGTCAGGCGAGAAAGGCCCTCGGACAGGGACAGGGGCCCCACTGCCGTCTCCTCGGTGGAGGCCCGGGTCAGCAACGTCTGACTCAGAAGCTCACCTGCAACTCCGCACGTCGCCTTGGAGGGCCCTGCACACAGGGCAGGCGCTGCCCGGCGAGGCCTCCAGACAGGCCTGGACTCGCCCCTGGCTCAGCTCCGTCTCCCAGCAACAGGCAGAGTGGCACCGGCCAGCTTCCTGAAGGCGCTGCGTCCCGCCCACAGCTGCTCAGTGTGACTGACCAGGAGCAGCATCCCTGACACAAGCGGGAGCGAGGCTGCGAGGGTCTGGGCCCCCGGAGACCGTGACGACGGCAGGGCTGACACCAGCCTCAGGTGCCCAGTGGGCACACACCCTGAGGGCAGTGAGGCCAAGGCCTTTGGGTGTTCCAGCCAGTGTCCAGACTGGGGTGGGGCCGGGACGTGGAACCGGCCTCAAGGCTGCGGTGCCTGCAGGGCTGTCCTGTGGCCAGGACCCCCGGCCCATGGCCATGCCTTTCCAGGTCGTGCGGGAGTTTCCTGTTGACTTCTGTTTTCAAGTAGAAACGCCTTTTGTAGGAGTCTGAGAGACGCTGCTGCCCTCTCCTGCTGCCCACAGCCGGGGCCCCGGACTGCGGGGCTTTGCCCCCAGGACGGACACTGCCTGCCGCGGCCGGACGTCCAGGCCAGGCCCCCCGGGGATGTGTCCACCAGGCCCAGTTTCCCTGTCCTGCCTGGCCTGTGGGCTCCTGTGGACAAAGGAGTGCTCGTGGCCACCTCCCCCGCACTGGGCTGGCGCTGGCCGTCCTCCCCAGACCCTCAGCTGTCACCACGTTTTCCCCTTCAGTGTCTGGTGTGCTCCGAGGGGCCGGAGGTGGGGCTCACGTGGTCCGCCTCCCGTGCCCTTCTGCGGGGCGATGCCAGCTCAGGCACTGCCAGCTTACAGAGGCAAGCTTGTCGTCCTGTCCAGTAGCTGAGCAGGGAGCCAACTTAAAATCAGCGTCCAATAAACTTTCTCTTCCTGTCCTCACCACTCCAGGCTTCATCTGTGCCTAGGTCGGGGCGAAGCCCCAGAGTCCAGAGCCGCTTCCCCTCGTGAGGACGGAGTCTGGGGGGGCGAGCCCTCAGCAGGGACCTCGGCCGGGTGGGCTCCTGCGCGCAGTCCCTGCCACACGGGACGGTATTCCTGGGAGAGGGGGTCTGTTCAAGCTGCCTCGTGCCAGCAGGATGACCCAGCGGCCCCCCAGCCCCTGTCCGGACCTGCGGGGACAGTGTGGCTGCTTCTCGGCTTTTCTGAAACATGAGCCGGCCTGGTGGGAGCGTGGAGGTCGTGGGTGAGCACAGGCTCCTGCACAGACGGGACACCCTGGGGCCCCAGGAGGAAGTGACAGATGGGCACCGTGTCGGTGCAGGGCTGGGAGCGTGGGGACAGCTATGCACTTGAGTGGGTGGGCTGCCAGCAGGCCCAGGCCTTCTCCCAGAGCTGGCAGGACCGAGCTGTGCTGCAGCAGGACAGCCCTGCCCTGGCTGTCGTCCACTGTTGCCTGGAGGGTGTGTCCTCAGACACCTGCTCACCTGCCCGGAGAACACCCAGCCTGAGGTTTACGGCTATCGGGGCACCTGGGGGAATGTTGCTGGGCCCGGTGGGGGGGGGGGAGGTGCCTGCACAGCTCAGGGGCCGCAGGAAGTCTCCCCGAGGCTCTGCCCTTGGCTCTGGGGACAGTGGCCTGGGAACTGGCTGCCCCGCCTCCGGCCAGCAGCCTCCCCTGGGCCGGGCCTGGCAGGGAGAAAGCCCGCCCACTGTCCCTGAGCCCATGTCTGCAGCCCGGAGGGATGCCTGGCCAGACTGAATCGGTGACAGGCGGGGCCCAGCAGATTCTGTGGAGATAGGAGGGAAGGGGCGTTGGCTGGGGATCCTGGGGTGCCGTGGAGAGGAGCCCACCCCTGTGCCCCACGGCCCCCCTGAGACGGGCCTTTCCACTTCACAGGCTGGGAACGGCCTGTGGGCACGGCTGTTCCATGCTTGGTCCCTTCTGCGTGAGGAGAAAGGGCCTGGATAGAGGTGGGGAGACCAGGGTCAGGGTTTCCAGCAGCTTCAGGGAGCACAGCCCGTGTGTGCATGGCCCCTGAGGTCAGGGGAGCCGTGCAGCCCCAGAGGGGTGGGAGACAGACCAGGGCGGAAGCTCATGCCCTCTGTCCCTGTGTTGGCACCAAGCCAGGCTTCTGATTTGGGGGACAAAACAGGAAACAGAACCGTGTCCGACCAGGACAGCAGGTCTGGCCAGTCAGGCCCTGGAGGCACAGGCCAGGGAGTGGGGGCCCCTCCCCAGTGCCTCCACCCCTCCATCTCCTCCCACCCAGACACTCAGGGTCACTTCGGCCAGCTCCACGTCCCTCCCCCAGCCCACTTCAAGGTCCTGCCAACTCGCTCTTTGAATTTGTCTCTCCTTCCCACCAGCCCCCAGCCCCACACTCGGACACCCATCCCCTGAACTTTGAGGCCCGTGTGGCCTGGTCCCTTGGGCCCTCAGCCTCGCCGCCTCTGCCGCTGGGCACCCCTGGGCCGGGTGCCATGTCTCAGGCCCCCAGATAGGGCTGGGCTGCTGGACCCACCAGCCCTGTGACCATGGGGCCGGGAAGCAAGGGTGGGGCACCGCAGGTGAGGGTGGGCCTGCACAGCCCCCTCCCCAGTGTCTCTCCATCCTGAGCCCCTCCCAAGCAAGCCCTCACCTGGATTGTAGGCCCTCACTAAGGCCAAAATTCGGCCCCAGAAAGAGCCAGCCACAGCCAGAGGGGCAGGGTGGCCAGGCCAGCCTGGGAGACGCGCTCTCCCTGCAGGGCGTGGGAGGGACAGGCCTGCTGAGTCCACCTGACAGCCGCAGGCTGCCTTGCTGGGGCCTAGTACCCAGAGGGTGGGCAGGGGCTGGGCCCAGGGGCACACCCACCCAGAGCCCCTGCTTAGCCCAGCCTCAACCTCCCGACGGGTGCCAGGGCCTCTCACGCTGGTCCCCGGGAAAGACCCGCAGCCCTGGCTGTGTCCCCGACTGGCAGGGGTGGGGTGGAGCAGTCGGCCAGTCAGCCTTCCCTGGGCACCTGGGGGTCAGCCCTGGGACGTCCTGGGGACCAGGTGAGCCCAGCTTCCCCACGCGGCCATTTCCTGTGCTGGGCAGCACTAGGGAGGTGTAGCCGGTTCTGTCCAGGTCCTGGGGCTGGGGACCGTGCCAGGTGGGCCCTGGGGCACAGTCCTCTCTGCTCACCGGGCTCCCGGGCACCTTGAGGGCTCAAGGCCCCTCATCTAAGAGCCACGACGGACAGGAGTGAGCCCCAGGGCACCCAGGTCCCGTCATACACGTCTGCGCACCTGCACACGCAGGGACACACGTGTGCTGTCCCACTTGGCCAGGTTAATGAGCTGCGACACACACGCCCCCCCCTGCAGGGGAGGCACAGCCCACACTCGGGCTGCTCCTGTGCCGGCTGGAGAGGGAGCAGGTGCGCGGACCAGGTGGGCGGCCAGGCCACGCACCCGCGACCGGCCCTGTCTCCTGCAGTGCGGCCGGGTCACACCCAGCTGGCACATTCCTCAGGCCTTCCTCTCCCTTGGCCTCTGGCCACTGACTGTCCCCTGAGGAGCTCAGTGACCTCAGAGCTGGGATATTCCCAGGAGCCCTCAGGAAGGTGTCCTCAGAGCCGAGGGAACAAGGATGCTTCCTGGAGGTAGCATGTGACCCCGAGTCACAGTCCCACAGGAACCCAAGCCCCATGCTGCTCGGGCCGGGCAGGCCCCCCGGAGGCTCCTGCATGGAGCCCCCATCCACCGACTCCCCACCACCTCTCCGGGGCCCCCCCTTCTCCGAGCCCCATCCTCCTCTCTGGGCCCCCACTCCCATCTCTGAGTCCCCTCTTTTCTCAGAGCCCCCACACCCCTCTCTGGGCCCCATCCCTCTCTCTGGGCGCCCACCCTCCTCGTCAGGGCACACAGAGGAGCGTGGTCCCTTCCTGAGTCCAGGTCCCCCTTCTACTTCTGCAGGGATAGGCCACTGCCCCCCCTTCCACAGTCCTCCACACCCCAGCCTCCGTATGAGAGCCTCAGCCACCCATCATCCCCTCTCTCTGTGGCCGGCTTCTCCTGGAGCTCAGGGCCCAAGTGGCCTGCCCTGTGCACCCACCTCCTAATGCCGGTCTTCTTGCTGACCTCTGACCTCTGACCTCTGCTGGCTCTCAGGGCTTCCAGTGCTTTTGGGGCTGGGCCATCTCTGGGGGTCCCAGGCCACCAGCTGAAGTGGTCAGTGTCCACCTGCCAGGTGGGTGGGTGCAGCCTGAAGCCAGCCTATGGGTGTAAGGCCACCCCCTACCAGGGTGAACACCCCTCCCCCACCAGTTCAAGGTTGGGGTCACAGGTCAGCAGCAGGGCCACTGCCCTGAGTCCAGCTCAGAGGTGCGCTGAGGTGTGCTACTCGAGGCCGAGGGTGGGAGGCAGCCGGGAGGGCCAGGCGTCGGTGTGGGGACATCCCGGACACTGGTGGGTGTGAGGGGCGCAGTCTATGCCACTGGGTGAGCCCGGGCCCCTCGAGCACAGCCCCCAGCAAGGCCTGTGCACAGGCTGGCCTTGGCTCACCAGGACCCCCACTGAGTGGCTGCAACTGCTCCCCACCCCCAGGAGGATTTCTGGGCCCCCTCACTGGGTTGGGGGCATCCTTGGGCTGCAGGGTCCCACATGTGTAACCCAGGGTGCCCCCAGAAGACACCCCAAACAAGTCCTCGTGGCCCTCCTCATCCCTGACACATCCTCACCTCTGACCCCACCCCTGGGGCTGCTCCCAGCCCTGACCTTTCACCCTACTCCCAGAGCGGGGAGTTCCCGGGAACTGGGGTAGCAGAACCACAGGTTTGGGAGGCCATGCGGTGAGCATCAGGTGGCACACATGTGGACACACGCTGGTCAGTGGGCTGTGTGCATGAGGGGGTGCATCGGGGAGATCACAGGTGCGATAAGCTGATTGTGAGCCGAGGGCTGGAAGGCCCCAGGGCCCTGAGTAGGGGCTGCAGGGGAGGCTGCACCCAGGAACCCACCCCAGACTCACCCTGGCTGTGGAGGCTGAACCACCCTCAGCTCCACCCTCGGCTCTGCCCTCACCTCTGCTGCCCGCCCTCTGCTGCCCAGCTCCCAGGGAGAGGACAGGAGCCAGCCAATCCCGGGGCCAAGGCCACACCCCTGGCGAGCACACCCTGAGTGTATAAATACACCTGCCAGACCAGGGCCAGAGAAGTCACACCTGCCTCAGCACTCCCCTGGACGAGCACACGCAACCCCCTGCACCCACCTGCCAGGAGCACAGCAGAGGGCACAGCTGCCAGACCAGCCCGCGGAGGGACCTGCCAGGAGCACAGCAGAGGGCACACCTGCCAGACCAGCCCGCGGAGGGACCTGCCAGGAGCACAGCAGAGGGCACACCTGCCAGACCAGCCCGCGGAGGGACCTGCCAGGAGCACAGCAGAGGGCACACCTGCCAGACCAGCCCGCGGAGGGACCTGCCAGGAGCACAGCAGAGGGCACACCTGCCAGACCAGCCCGCGGAGGGACCTGCCAGGTGGTGCAGGCTGGGCCTGGCCCGGAGGAGAGAGGGAGTGTCGCTGGAGCAGCAGAACTCAGAGCCTCGGAGCCTGGCCGTGGCTGGCCAAGAGGAACATGCCCTGGCCCCGCTGACCCCCGGCCGCCAGGTAAGTCCTGTTCAGCTGGCACTCACCTCTCACCTGTATAGGCTCAGGGTGGGGCAGCTTCTTGGGGGGTGGGGCCTCAGTGCCCAGGAACCGGTTATGTGGGGCACACTGGCCTGGGGGAGGACAGCCCACAGTCCCTCTGGCCCCGCCAAGGCTGCCACCTAACCTGTATCCACCACTGTCACCAGGATGTGGTGACACCTCATTTTGCGATGCGGGGGGCACTCGTGACATCACAGTGATGTCACTGTGACTCATGGCAGTCAGTCATGGTTCAACACCCTCGAGCCTTCCTGGCATGCCAGCGTGAGGTCATCCCACTGGCCCACCTGGACTCACCAGAAAGTCAGGGTTGGGGTCACTTCGGGGCCTCCTGAGCTCCACGGAGTCATGTGGCCAGGGTCTGTCCATCAGGCAGCTGCCTGGGGTGGAGACCGGGCCTAGTGGAGGGACAGGGCTGGGCAGGGCCCTGGTCTGCAGGCTGGTCACCTGAACCTGGCCAGGGAGACAGGCAGGGTCTCCCCTGGGAGTGAGAGTAGGACTGGAGCACGCAGCTCGGTCGAGAGGACAGAGGGGCCCGGCGCCTGCAGTCCCCTCCGTGGGCCAAGGGCCGACACGGGGCCCTCGGCTCCAGCCAGACAAGCTGGCCCTTCAGGCTCGGGGCACGGCTGGGAGACAAACCCTCCGGCCACCAGCCTCCACCCCTGCTCAGGCCTCTCCATCTCCAACAGACTGACCGGCTTGGCTCAGCCCCCAAACCCCGTGTCCTGACCTTCCCCAGCCCAGCCTGGCACCCGGTCCTCACACAGCTGCTTAAAGATTGGGTGACCCTCCAGCCAGCCAGGTGCCTACACTTCACCTGACCTGGTGCTACACCCTCCTGAGAGCCCAGGCCTGCGGCCGGGTGACCGGGCTGCCAGCACCCTCCTAAGCTGCCCTCTCTGCTTCATGGCGGGGGTCACGTGACCTGGCCCAGGCCAGCAGAGCCCAGATGTAAAGAGTGACTACTGTGGGCCATTGTCATCATAACCTTTATCTCTGCCAAGGGCACCGCCAGGGAGGGCAGGGCCAGCCAGAGGTGTCCACCGACCAGTCAGCCGGACACCCTGGTGCACATGGTGTCTGTTCAGACCCCGTCTGGGCTGCTCAGGCCTGAGCACTCAGGATGCTACCCCTGCCTCGGCGTGTGAGGACTGGGGGGGGGGGGGGGGGGGCAGGGTACAGGTGGGACTGTCTGGAGGTGCCCACAGGTGGGCAGTGTCCTTCCTGGGATCTTCGGGCCTGGTGCAAAGAGAGGACAGGCTGACCTTGCAGGAAAGGGGCAGCCTGTGGCCACTCACAATCTCCTCTGTTTGTCCCACAGCTCAGAGCCATGTCATCAGGCCAGCAGGTGTGGCACACAGCCATGCCACCCCCGAGTCGGAGCAGCCCCACAGCCACAGTGCCCAGGTCCCCGGGCTCAGCCAGCAGCCCCAGGTCCCCCGGCTCGGCCAGCGGCTCCAGGTCCCCGGGCTCGGCCAGCGGCTCCAGGTCCCCGGGCTCGGCCAGCGACCCCAGGTCCCCCCGATCGGCCAGCAGCCCTAGGTCCCCGAGCTCGGCCAGTGACCCCAGGTCCCCCCGATCGGCCAGCGGCCCCAGGTCCCTGAGCTCAGCTAGCGGCCCCAGGTCCCCCCGATCGGCCAGTGGCCCTAGGTCCCCGAGCTCGGCCAGTGACCCCAGGTCCCCCCGATCGGCCAGCGGCCCTAGGTCCCCAAGCTCGGCCAGTGACCCCAGGTCCCCCCGATCGGCCAGCGGCCCCAGGTCCCCCAGCACCCCTGGCTCGGAGAAGGTGGCCTCCCCGCTGGAGTGCTCCATTTGCTTCTCGGGCTATGACAACATCTTCAAGACGCCCAAGGAGCTGTCCTGCACGCACGTCTTCTGCTTGGAGTGCCTGGCACGGCTGGCGGCCGCACAGCCAGCAGACAGACCTGGCAGTGAGGCTGTGCCCTGCCCATTCTGCCGGCAGCCCACGGCTGTGCCCGCTGCCGGGGCACCTGCGCTGCGCACCAGCCGTCAGCTGCAGGCCAGGATGCCGGCGCACCTGCGGCGGGAGGAGCCCGTGTGGCTGGAGGGCACCAAGCTGTGCTGCTGCCCCCCACCCTCTGCACCTGGCCTCCCGGCGCCCGGCTTTGTGTGCGTGGACGTGGGCCTGAGCAAGCCCGCCGAACCCACTGTGCCCACCACCCCCCCAGGCCCCGTCCGCCCCCGGGGCCGCCTCGCCCGCTGCTGGGCACGCTTCGGAGACTGGAAGCGCATGGCGCTCATCACGGCCCTGCTGCTGGTCTTCTTCTGCGTGGTGCTCTGGCCCGTGCAGTGTGCGCTCAGGACGGGGAGCCTGCACTGCCTGTCCCGGCCGCCCGCCCACGCCGCCCCGGCCACCATCACCTACTCGGCCACCTTCTCTCCCGGGCCCCTGGCTGACGACTAGGGCTGTCCCACGCTTCGTGTGTGGGTCCTCAGCCCACAGCGGGAGCCACGGGTGCAGCAGCTGTTGGGAGTCAGTCCTCAGGACCCCAGGGGAACCCCGACATCTCTGAGGACCCCATTTGGCTCACCTGTCCCCACTCTAGGGGGCTAGGTCCTGATGGGGTGGACAGAAGGCTCCCCAAAGCCTCCAAGAATAACGGGCTCCTATGAGCCCCAGAGACTCCCCCCAACTCCCATCATGCAGTTGGGGAAACTGAGACCCAGGAGAGACCACCTGGCCAGGCCCCTCCCCGTACATGCTGTGAATTGCCCACAGGGGCAGCCCCTTGCTGAGAAGGGGGGCTCACCACCCTTATCTTCACATTTCACCCCCAGCTCCTTCCCCGACCTCCCCAGGCAGGGCTGGCCCCTTCTGGTGGGTGGGGGTGTGACCCTGCTTTCCGAACAGGGGACAGAGGGCAGCGGCAG
Source organism: Tadarida brasiliensis (assembly GCA_030848825.1). NCBI lineage: Eukaryota > Metazoa > Chordata > Mammalia > Chiroptera > Molossidae > Tadarida > Tadarida brasiliensis. The sequence goes on along the minus strand of CM061264.1, from coordinate 213,602 downwards.
AGAGCCCAGCCCCCAGTGCCCATCCACCCCTTCTGAATTGTACATTTTTAAATAAATTATTTTGTATCCACGTGTGTTAAGGGTCCTTACCCTGTGTGCCCTTCCTGTACCAGTGAGTTCCCCCTCCCGAAAAGCCCACGGTCCATCCCTGCCCCAGAGCGCCTCAATCCAGAGGACACCCCCACTGGCTCCAACTCCCAGCAGCCCCTAGGGCAGATGGGCCCCAGGTTCTAGGGGTCCATCTCCTGTCCCCTCGGGATGGATGGGCTGGAGCAGTACTCGACTTGGCTGCCCCCCAGGACCATGAGGCTGCCCAGGGAGGTGGGGGGGCACCGAGCACCTGATCCAGCGCCCTCCCCCACCCTCACCATGGTCACACTGGGCTGCACCCCAAGAAGTCACAGCCTTAGTCCTGCTGGAAGCCTGACAAGGGCGCAGAGACCCATGGCCCCCAGGAGCTGAGGACTAAGGGTGCACAGAGCAGCAATGTGCTGACAGTCCACAGACCACAGGTCCCTCCAGCAGACCCTTCCTGGGCGACGTCCTCCAGCCCCCCCACGTGGTTTTGCCATCAGCCCTAGGAAGCCTGCACCACACTGGCATGGCCGAGAGAGGCCAGGTTCTGGCTCTCAGCCTCCTCACCCTTCACCCCAAAGCCCTGGACGTCCTGCTCCACCCAGCTGGGCGTCTGCTGGGGTGGGGAGACCCTGGAGAAGGGGGGCTATTGTGGGACCCACACGCACACTTTTCCCAGGCCCCAACAGTGACACAGAACTGGGAACAGGGCGTTTTACTGAGAACACCACAAGCCACAGGACCACTGGGGGTGGGATGGTGGTGCACCCGCGGACCACCCGCGTGATGGTGACCGCAGCCACGCACTCGGAGCCTCGCCCTGGTCACGGCAGGTCCAGGCATGCGAGGTGCACATGCGGTCACGCGAGCATCTCACATTCCCTCACTCGACAAGCATTTACCCACGTGTGACAGGAATGTGACGGCCTGGGGCAGGCCTGGACATGGCAAGGACTGAGCCACTGCCTGGCCACATCCGGACGCACCGCTGCGGGCAGGGTTGGTGTGCAGGACGCAGGGGGGCCAGGCACAGCATGGACTGTGCACCTGCTCACTGGTCACCCGTGTCTCACACAGGCTGACACGCAAACACGTGGTCTGCGGGGTCACACAGGGTCAATGTGTTGTGCAGGTGGGTGCACCACCATCCCACCCCCAGTGGTCCTGTGGCTTGTGCAGGTGGTCACTGGTGGCCACTGGTGGCCTCCCACACTGAGAGACAAACCACAGCCCTGAGACTCTGCCTCCTCCACCCTCACCTGGGAGCCCCAGAAGGGACGAAGACACCAGGATCTCCCAGCCGCCCCTCCCCATTTCTAGGTGTCTGGCCTGGTGGGGAGGGTCTGCGGGCCGGCCCCAGGAAAGCTCCAGTCTCCTGTACAGTCTTTTTTTTTTTTTTTTGAGAGAGAGAGAGAACAGTCAGTCGGCTGCCTCCTGCATGCCCCTTACCAGGGATGGAGCCCACAGCCCAGGCATGTGTTCTGACCAGAATGGAACCGGTGACCTTTCGTGCACGGGATTCCGACCAACCCCCTGAGCCACACTGGCCAACTTAAACACCGTCCTCTTGAAGGACGCAGAGGCCCACCTTCCGGGGCCTCGGCCTCCTGGGGGTGAGGGCGCTGCGGCTGCACCCGGCGCGGCACGCGGGGCCCCTCACCTCCCTGGAGGCTCAGCAGGTCCTCCTACACGCAGCCGGAGTTCTCCGCGGTCCTGCGGGCGGAGACCCGGTGTTGCCGGTTTGCGCACCCACGCCCTAGTCGCGCCCCTACGACCTCCCGGCGGGGACACCGTCCTGCCCCTGCGGGACCCAGACCTGCTCCCGCTCCCCGACGCCCCAACTCACACGCGGGCGCTGGGGCGGCACGGGTCCCGGGCTGCGGCTGGGTCGGCGGGCGCGGCGCCCACGTTCTGGTAGCCGCGCTCCTCCGAGGGTCGAGCTGGGAGGTGGGGGCGCCGTCACCAGGTTGATGCCCGCGCAGGCCCCGGCCCGGCCCGGCCCGGCCCGCACCCACCTGCTCGCGCAGGTGCAGCTGCTCGCCCTGGATGTACCGCTGCCGCGCCAGGTACACGAACTGGTACTGCGCTGCGGTCCGTCCCGAGCGCTGCCGCCGCCCCAGCTGGACCGTCTTGAGGACGTCGACGGCGCAGCCCAGCCCGGGGGGCGAGCGCGCTCCAGGTGGGGCCGGCGGGTGGGCGGGGCCGGCGGGTGGGCGGGGCCAAACAGGAGCGGGCGGGGCGGAGCTGTGTCCGAGCGGCGCCCACCGGCCAGCGGAGGACGTCCACCAGGATGTCAGTGACGATGGGGGCAGTGCGTCCGATGCCGGCGCTGTGGGGACCCACCAAGGCCCGTGGCGAATTCGCGGGAGGAAGCCGCGGTCCTGTCCCGGGTTGCACCTGCAATGCCCGCGTGGCCCCGCCCCGCCTCGGTTCGCACCTGCACCTCGTGGCCCAGCCTCCGTCCCCCCCGCCCCCCTCCCCTGGTCGCATCTGCATGCGCCACCACGAGGCCGGCCCCCGGCACGCTTCTCTGGGCCCGGTTCACCTCTGCCTGGAAGCCGGGGAGCCGGCAGGCTCAGGGGCCCCCGTGATCCGGACAGCTGAAGTCCTGGTGATGCTTCACCGCGGGGAGGCTCCTCCTGGGGAGGGCGGGCCATTCTGGGCTGTTCTCAGGTGGGGCCGGCCTCAGAGCAGGTGCAGGAGTTATTAGCAGGGCCAAGGGAGGGGTTGGGTGAGGAAAAGATGGGATTCAGGATTTGGGGGCCCATAGATGGTCCCAGGTGGCCCAGGTGCCTGGTGAAGGGAAGAGGGAGCAGATCTGGTGTACAGTGATTTGGGAAGGGCCAAATGTGAGGGGTCTGCAGGACTCCCCCCCACACACACCAGAGGAGGGGTCTGCAGGAGAAAGAGGCACCGCAGGCATGCAAAGGAGACTGGAGCTGCTGAGATGCCCAAGAAGAGACGGAGGCAGCTGCGTATGAGGCCACCCTGGAGTCAGGCCTCTGGGACTGGGGCCTGGGGCTGAGAAGGTGGCTTGCCTGTGACCACTGCCCAACAGAGCCCAAACAGTATTGTGCCCACGGGGTTGAGGGGCATGGAAGGCAGCAAGGCCAGTGGGGTTGAGTGGAGCCAGGTAGGACCCTCCTCACCCACAGCACAGACCCAGGGACTCCCTGACCACTCTGACTCCCGCCCCACACGTCCTGTTGCCCTCCAGGCTCACCTGGTCTGGCCACCACACCTGCAGCTCCGGCACCCAGCAGCCCTGGGCCTGTCACTCAGCGGCCTCGTGCACACAGCCATACTCTCGGCTGCCATGTGGCTCTGGCCAGTGTCGGAAACACTCATTCTGGGCTGGGAGACACTCGCACACGGGCTCTCGAGGGCCCTCCCACGTCCTAGAGCTTCCTGAAGACTGAAGAAACAAGGCCAAGCACCAGCACAAGTCCAGGGAGGACATGGGGACAGGTCGTGACGATGACACGTGAGTTCTCCTGGTGCACCATGGTCCGGAGGGCAGACACCATGGTCTGCAGACAGCCCGGGTGGCAATGTACACCTTGCCCAGTCTGTGGCCTGGCTTCTCTGGGTCACTCCGAAAGGGGGTGGGTCAGCTGCCTGCTGTTTCCAGGAACAGAGAACAAGTGCAGTCTATGCAAATGGCATGCAAAGTAGCCCCAGGTGGCACACACAGTCCCTGCCACCATGGGCTAGGAAGGAGCTTAGGACCAGTGTTAGTCCAGCCCTTCTGAGGACCCCTTGGGGCGGCTGCACCTCCCCCTCCAAATATCTATGTCCTGCCAAGGTCCACAGCCTGGGGCCCTGGCTCCTCCTGGGAGGCTCAGCTGGCCAGGCACACCTGCGCTGATGTGGTCAGCTCCAGGCACGCTGTCATCCACCCCGTGCAGGATGACACAGGTGGTATCAGCTGGAAAGGGAAGATGACACTCAGGTCTCCAGGTGAGTCAGGGGCCCCAAGTGTGCAAGAGGGAGCCTCACATCCGGGGGGAAATGGCTCCGGCCCCCACCCCGAGGCCCCTCACAGGGAAGGATGTTCTTGTCTCAATTCTTTGGCTTGTTCTCTTTCCTCAGGTACAGAAGCCAGCATTCCTGCTGCCGCAGCACCTGGCTGGACGAGGGGCTTCAGCCACAGCCGACCCTTCCCCAGAGCCCGCTACACCCCCCACCACACCCCTGACCCCTCCCCTAGCCCTCAACACCCTACAACACCCCTCATCGCCCCTCCCTGCACCCTGCACCTCCACGTCCTCCCAGAAGCCCTGCTTGGCCATCTCGCTGGTGTCCTGGCTGAGCTCCCACACGGCCAGAGGGGCTGACAGGGAGGGGCCCGTGTACCAGCCTAGCAGGGTCCCACAGTGCACTCCCAGGGACAGCTGCCTAGGCCCATACCCTGCCCCTCTGCCCCCTGCCCCTCCGCCACCCTGCCCCTCCGCCATGCTGCCCCTCTGCTGCCGGGGTCCAGCCTTGGCAGGTCCAGGGGTTCCCAAAGGTGTGGACGGAGTCGGAGGGAGGGAGAGAGAGAGAGAGCGCACAACGTGGGAGACAGAAAATACTTGATCTTTCCTCTTCTGCTTAGTCTTAATGCTTCTGCTTCTGCCTCCGACTAGCAGAATCTTTTATTATTTATATAGATCCACAGGTTACATTGTTTCCCCCAAACCTTTTAGGCAAAAAAGTACAGACATTCTTTTGGTTGTTTACCCATATGTATATTACATGTTAATTACTATTTTCACCCTTCACCCAGACATCCTCTTATTAAACTCCTGACCTTTCCTCCTATCTCAGATCCTTCTAAGCTTCCACATTCCTATCCTAAATCTTCATTATTTTCTTGCTTTTCTTCCTGCAATCTTTTCTACCATCTGCATCATTAGTCATCTACATGTTACTTCTATAATAATTTCTAACAGACAGCTAATAGATAGACAGAGCAAAGATTAGTCTCCTTCAGTTGCCATCCTGCATTTTTATTTTCCCATTTACTTTATATCTTCAGTCACTATTCTTCGTGATTCCTGCCACGCAGTGAATCCACTTCTCCAGGGACAATGTCCAACCATGGAGCTCACCCGGGACTATGTCAAACCGTGGTGGTCGCTGTTCCAGTGACACCGCTCCCAACACTCTGCCACCCTGCCCCTCTGCCCCCTGCCATGCTGCCCCTCTGCCCCCTGCCCCTCTGCCCCCTGCCCCTCTGCCACCCTGCCCCTCTGCCCCCTGCCCCTCTGCCACTCTGCCCCTCTGCCCCCTGCCCCTCTGCCACGCTGCCCCTCTGCCACGCTGCCCCTCTGCCCCCTGCCCCTCTGCTACCCGCCCCTCTGCCACCCTGCCCCTTGGCTGCCCTGCACCCCCTTTCCTGGGCGGGGCTGTGCCAGCATCCCTTGGGCCCCCCAGGGGAGCAGTCCACTCTGGATCCCAAGGTTCATGTGCGGGGTGGGGGAACACCATGGCCCCCGACTTCACCATGGGGTTCTTGCAGCCAGTTCCCCGAGGGAGTCGAACCCCTTCCCCACCTCCCCATCTCCAACATCAGATTTCTTATCTGGCTGTGGGGGCCTGGCCACCACTACCTCCCAGGAATCACACCCCTACCCTGGCCACTGCCTCCTACCTGGAAGCAGATCATAATGTGGGTGACAGGTTACCGCCGTCCACCTTACCTGGCTGCTGAGTGAGCCCAGGCAGCACCCAGTGCCCAGGCTTGCTCTGACTCTCCTGCACCAGGACGCTGCCCAGACACCCCTTTCCATCAGCATCCTGCCATACAGTGCCTGTGGTACCACTGGACCCAGGGCAGGGGGTGGGAGCACAGGTGAGACGGGGTCACAGCCTGGCCATGTGAAGGGCACAGACCCACATGCAGCCAGAAGGCTCCCAGGCACAGAGACAGACCAGCCCACCCAAGCCAGCCACCATCTGCCTTGCCCACCCCTCTGACCCACCCCTACCCAGCAGCCCGCAGGAGGCAGGGCAGGGAGGCGCTGCAGGGCCTGAGTGGCCACCAGGTGGCAGCCTGGTCCTCAGCAAGGAGAGGAAAGGCAGCCTTCCAGACCAGCCCCACCCCCTTTTGCCCAGCAGATACACTCAGGCCTCAGCAGTGCAGGTGGGGAAACGGAGGCTGGAAGAACCTGCTTTATTTTTCTGCATGGCATTCGTCACCTCCTCGAATTATACATTTGTTGTCCATCTCCCACTCGAGGATTTAATCTCCACAGTGTCAGCAACTGCTCTGTGAGTGCTGTGTCCCAGGCCCGAGAGCAAATGAAGCTGTGAATGAGCAAGCCCATGGGTGGGGGTGGTGCACAGGCAGGTGGTGTACCCATAGGTGGGTAGTGGGTGGTGCACAGGCAGGTGGTGTACCCATAGGGGGTGGTACACAGGCAGGTGGGTGTACCCATAGGTGGGTGGTGGGTGGATGGGCTGCCATTACAGCTCCCACCCTCCTCCCCCAGGAGTCGTGGTGCTCATGGTCTGCCCTGCACTGATCCACACAGGAGCTTACAATGTGTGTAGGATGTGAATGAATTAAATCAAAATCAAAATTGCAGTTCCTGGGTCACATTGGCCACATTTCAGCACTAAGAACCCTGACAGTACAGGAGAGAGATTTCCACCAACACAGGCGTCCTGGCCTGTGGGACCCACACCAACCTGACACCCTCCAGCCTCTTGACACCTCAGGGTCCTCATCCAGCCACCCAGGCTGTGGTCAGGCCTCGTCCTCAGCAGCCTCTGACCCACACTCCCTGCCTCTCCCGGATGAGGTCCTCTGCTGGGCGCCCACTGTGCCCTACACGAGTCTGCACATCCGCGGGTTGTCTGTACCTCCAGCCCCCTTGGGCTCTGAGCTTCAAACGCATAGACACAGATCTCAGCGTCTGTTCGGATCTCAGCATCTTCACCTTGACCTCTGCAGAATTCAGCCTCCTGACAGAGCCCGGATCCCATGTCTAGCTCACGCTCACTGCGTGGAGGGGCCCCTGCTCACCACTGCTCACTGGCAGCCGGGACCCCTTCTATCGGCACCCTCGTGTCCTGTACCCCCACACGCGCCCAGGACTTCTCCACCGCCTGGGCCCAGCACACCATTAATTCCAGGTCTCCAGGCCTCATCCCTGAAACTGTAGCCAAAGACTAGGATTCTGAGCCGCTAACACCGGCCGGTGGCCCTCTGTGGCTCTCACAGGAGACGCAGCCTGTCCAGCAGCCCCACGCCGAGTGGGTGCACTCTGGAAGTCCCCCATTCTCATCTCTCTGTTCACACGTCTCGGATGCCTTCCCTGTGTGCCAACAGCAGGCACACACATGCGTGTCCTCCTGTGTCCTCACCACCAGATGTAAACACCCACGGGGACAGGCTCTGTTCTGACCTCAGCGGCTCCCCAGGGTCCACCTATCAGTGTAGAGAGGCCTGAAGGCTGGGAGGACCTGTCCAGGGCCACGGGGCACGAGCAGTAGTCCTGCAGGTTTTCCAGGGAGCCGAGCTCCCGACCAAGGGCCAAGGCGAGGGGCAGCCCAGGGGCTGAGTGGCCACCAGCCCTGGGTGCCTCCACGGTATCCGAATGGATGGGTTGGCCAGGCCCTGCTCTCCTGGGCACTGCCTTCCAGGGGCCTCCGGGCACCATCTCAGAGACAGAGGCACAGGTGGGAGGGTCCTACGTGACACCCAAACCTTCAGTCAGCCCCCCTCATTGTGGACACCCCCCGCCTGCTGCCTGCTGCCTGCCGCCGCTGGTGATGTTCAGGCCCCTCCAACCTCAGGGCCACTGCCCCTGCCCGGCTGCTCTCGCTTCCTGCACTTTGCTCACAGCCACTTATGCCCCCACCCCACCCCCACCTCCCCGCTAAAGCCCCCGCATGAACCTGCCACCCTTCTCACCTGGGCTCTCAGCTCTGAGATCCCTGTTAGGAGTTAGGAACTCCAAGGCCTCTCCTGCCCAGACCCCCCACCCCCGCCACCTCTTCAGGAGTGGTGCCTTCGGTGCTGCTTCCAACCCTATCCCAACCCTACCCGCCCCGCACTGACCTGAGGCCCTGCCTGAGAGCCCACCCTCCCCAAGGCCCCGCCCCCCCACTCAGCGCAGCAGGAAGCCCCGCCCCCTGGAGTCCGCCGGGCGGTTTCTCAGCCTCAAGCCCAGCCCCAGACGCACCAGGGGGTCCAGCCCAGCACAGGCCCATGCATTCTCCCCCAAACCCCTCCTCCTCTCCGTTTGCACCTGGGTCCCCCACAAAAGGCACCTTCTCACGGAGTCTGACCAACCCCTCCAGGCCTTTCTCGCAGTCTTCACACGGAGCCCCAAGCGCGGGCGGTCTGCTGCCACCGCCCTGCCCAGTGCCGGTCCTGCCCCCTGGCCGCAGCCGCTCTTCGCAGCTGCACCCTCCAGCCCGCCTTGGCCTCCACACCTCGCTCCCCCTTCAGATCCGCGTTGGAGAGGCAGCTCTTCCTGGAGCCGACTGGTCCTGCCTGCCAGCTGCCCCCCACAGCAGCCACGCCACACCCACTCGTGTCCCCCGAACAAGCAAGGTAACGAGCAAGGGATGAGAATGCAAACGTCCACTGGCGGATGGGTCACCTGGGCGCTAAGCTTATGAGTGTTTTTATTTATTTTCATTTTGTTTTATTCTATTGACACAAAATAAAAAACGCACACACAGTTATCTTGAATCCATCAGGAGCTCCAGGGAGGATGCCGCACAACCCTCCCTTCTCTCCTAGTCCTGGCCCGAGGCTCATAGCTGCTGCACAGGCCCCATCCCTCGGCGTCTTGCTGAGGGTCTCCCAACAGGGCTGGCGGTGGGCCAACCTGGGCCAGTGAGCCCGGACGGTGTGCTCAGCGGTGGAGCGACGACCCATGCACCAAGAGGTCGCCGGTTCGATTCCCGGTCAGGGCACATGCCCAGGTTGTGGGCCCGATCCCCAGTGGGGGGCATGCGGGAGGCAGCCAATCGATGTTCTTTCTCATTGATGTTTCCACCTCTCTCTCCCTCTCCCTTCCTCTCTCTCAAATCAATAAAAATTTTTTTTGAAAAGGTCCCTGCCACCCCCAGGCCCCCTAGGGGACCCCTGGCTCCCCAAGCCCTCCTGCCTAGTGCAAGCCCCTCCCATCTGTGCGCAGACACCCATGCACACAAGGGCGGTGTGTGGGGGCGCTGCCTGCACCGCCACCCCAACGAGGCCACCCGGAGTGCCGCCCCCACAGCCCTGCCCTGGCGCCATGCACAAGTGGGTGCACTCACTGCAGGGGTCTCCCCGACAAAAGCAGCTCCCACCCAGTGCAGGGCCTCCTCCGCCGGAGGCTGTAAGGAAGCCTGGGGCCCCTCGGGAAGCTGAAAAGCCACCGGAGAGCAGCCAGCCAGGGGGCCGGTGGGGCCGACACAAACACCTGCTAACGTGTTCAGACTTTATTTCATGGTGATTGACACAGACACAGACTGGAGTTAGTAATGGGACATATGGGGGCTCCCTTTGGCCCTTGAGCCTCACGGCCCAGCCCCAGCAGTGGCAGTTGGGACTGTCACCCCCACCAGCGCGAGTGGGGGGATGGGATGGGTCAGGATGAGACACAATGTTGCAGTTTAAGGCATTTCCGGCCTCACAGCCGTCTCTGCCATCCCTGCACCCACTCCCGGGCCTTGGTCAAACACCCAGTTGGCCCCGGTCATTCTTGAACAAGGACAACCACCCCTCACCCCAGAACTGGGGGAAAGCTTGCTGTGTGGTGTCCTCAGCTGCTCTCGGCCAAGACGACAGCCCCACTACCCAGGTGTCACGTAAAATCAATGCATTAAGAACTCTGTGGTCGGTGGTCAGGCCTGGACATCTGTCCTCGAGAGGGGGACGCTGGCCGCCCAGGCAAGCGGGCAGTGGGCGCCAACCACACCACACAGTGGTCCACGCCCTCACAGCGTTCCTCACGGCTCTGAGGTGTCAGGGAAGGGACACAGCCGTGTCCAAGGTGGCTGGGCAGGCAAGGCCAGCTGAGGGCCACGGTTCCCAGAACAGGCCTGGGCCTGGCCCCTGCTCACCAGCACTCTGAGCCTGGTGGGCACAGCTGGAGCGGGGACGCCCTGTGGCCCCAACAGCAACGTCATTTCTAAGTCACAGTATTGGCACAGGAGGCCCAGGACGGGCCGGCCAGGCTCAGGCTCGTCCTGGTGAGGCTGGCCCACGCAGTCGGACCAGCACTGCTCAGGGGAAGCCCCCGAGGGTCCCCTCCAGCTCCAGCAGCAGCTTCCCGGTCTGGGGAACAAGATGGCCAGGAGGCGCTGGGCGGGTGGGTCTGAGCCAGGCAGGGAAGCACAGGGGAGGGCCAGAGCGGCCTAGAGGGCAGGGGTGTGTCCTGAGGCTGGTCCCAGCCACGCCCTCCAGCTGCCCCAAGGGCCTGAGTCCCTCCACGTGACTGTGTCTCTGCAGCTCGCCTGCCTGGACAGGAGGGAGGCCGGGCCAGGAGTCCCTCCGGCCAAAACACAGGCAAGAAAATCATATCAAAAAAGCAACGAGTTTACAAAAATATAAAATAATTACAGCAGAGCGGGCGGCGGCCGGGGCCCGGCTCACGGGGCCCCACAGGGCCGAAGCGGCGGCTTGGTGACAGCGTCCTCCAGCAGGTGCAGCGGCCGCCGGCCCACCACCACGTCCCGCAGGCAGCCCACGAAGCCCGTGCCGTAGGCCTTGGGCAGGGCCGGGCCCACGGGCAGCTTCTCCAGGCCCCCTGCGGGACAGACACAGCAAGGCCGCCGCTGTGACTCACGGGCAGGGGGACCCACCCGCACCTGAGCGACACGGTGAGTTCCCTGGGTGCCCATGGGGACAGGTGACCAGCAGACACGTTCGAGCCTCTGGACCCACACCGCCCTGGCAGGGGCAGACAGGAGGGGACAGAGCCTGATGCGACCCGGCCCATCAGCGGCCCCCTCAGTGCTGGCCCCAGGGAGGGGGTCTGTCCTCAGAGGTTCTGTGACCCTCCCCTGGCCTCCCTGCACACACTCACCTAGCCACAGGGCCCCGTCTGTGTCCAGCTGTGTGGCGCCCAGCGGGGAGGAGCCGGTCACTGGGGCCTCGTTGCCCACCTGAAGGGACCCTTCCCTCTGCTCCCTGGGGGTGGGGGAGCGAAGCCATCAGGGGACTCCAGAGGGCCACCCGACCACCTCCAGGTCCAGAGCCCCATCAAGTGTCACCCCCAGGGGCCAGCACAAGGTGGCACTGACCCGAGGAGAGTGCCCGGTGGTCAGGTGGGTGCTGCCCTGGAAGGGACACCAGGCTCAGAGCAGAGGGACATGTCCCCAGCCAGCAAGGACCCTTTCAGATCATAGGTCCCCTGACCACAACTGCGGCATCCTCTTGTCCCCCGTCACTAGCTGTGACCTTGGGTCAGGCAGCTGGCCCTGCCCCCCCACCAGCCACCAGGGACCCGGCATGCCTCCCGCCCAGCGCCTGGCCCCTGACCTGTGCACCCTGACCCGCAGCCAGCGGTTGGTGTTGACGGGCACGGTGGAGCGCAGCACCACGGGCTGGGAGCCCAGGTCGTAGGCCAGCTGCAGGCGCCCGTCCACGATGGCCAGCGCGAGGTAGTCGGCCCGCTCCGTGGCCTTGCCGCTCCACAGCACCAGCCCCTGCGTGGCCTCGGTCCGCAAGCTGAGCTCCAAGTGGTCGCTCTGCAGCGCCTTCTCACTGCGGGGCGGAGGGCTGGTCAGGGCCTCCCAGAGGGCGGCGGGGGCGGGTGGGCAAGGCAGGAGGGCAGACACCAAAGTGGACGGACGGCTGAGAGATGGATGGTGGGAGGTAGGGCCAGACCGCAGACGCGAGAGGTGGGCAGAGGGACGGTTCAGCAGACAGTCGAGCAATGGGGAGAGAATGGGCAGAGAGCAGGGCCGGGTGCCACGTGCTTACCTAGGAAGGGCCCCGGAATCTGGCGCTTTGGGGCTTAGAAGCAGGAAGAGAGGGAGGCAGGTGAGCAGGGGACAGACAGCGGTGGTGCGGGGTGGGGACCCGCCGCAGCCTCCCCACGGCCAACAGTGCGAGGCGGGAGGAGCAAGAGTCCTCGGAAGACGAGGACCCTGGCATCCGCTCCACCCGCCACGGCGCCCAGCGCCAGCACCTGGCCTCACACATGTGCGGATATAGCAGGCGGGCAGGGCCCAGCCAGGGGCAGAGCTCAGGAGGCGAGACAAGGGGTGGTAGGATGGAGACCAGGGCTCCCTGCGGGAGGCCCCGAAGTCCCCGCACACGTGTGGGAGCGAACACACAGCACGTGGACGCCCACGTGGGGAGGGCAGTGGGGGGGGGAGTGACTCCCCTTCCTCCGGGGAGGGGCAGCTCCCCACTTTCAAGCTGGGGAACAGCCACGTGCGGCACAAACAGCCCCGCCCCATCCTCCTCCACGGGGAGGGAGCTCCACTCCGCCTGGGCTGTGAGCAGAGAGCAGATGAGTGAGTGAAGGTGGAGGGGGCCCAGGTGATACTTACGCTGGGATCTCATTGGTCAGTTCGCTTGGAAACAAAGAGACAGAGAGGTGAGAGGGAGGCGTGGAGGAGAGCGGGCAGGTGGAGCGGGCTGCCCTGGGCTGCCCTCCTGGCCACGGAGCCAGCGTCTCGCCCTGCACGGCGCACGGACAGGCCCGAGGGACAGCCGAGGGCACAGGGCACGTTACCTCTCCGTCACAGCATTGAGGTACTCGATGTAGGTCTGTCCGTCGAAGGCCAGGGCGTCCAGGTCCCCCGCAGACTTCTCCACCAGCCCTGAGAGACAGGGGGGGTGAGGGCGGGTCCCCCTCGCGGGCCCCCCTCGCAGCCTCGGCCCGGCCGGGGCGCTCACCCTTCTCGCAGTGCAGCCCCGAGAAGCCCCCGGGACACAGGCACTCGTAGGAGGCCTCTCGGGGGAGACAGGAGGCCCCGTTGAGGCACGGGTGGCCTGAGGCGTGGGTGCAAGGGTGGTCTGCAAAGGAGGAGACGTCCACGGCCCGCACCACGTGCTCCTGGGTCAGCAGCTGCTGGCCTTTCAGGGAGACCTGGGGGATGGGAATGAGCCACGGTCCTGCCCACTGTCCTCCCTGCCAGGACAGCGCCCCCAGGACGCCTCTCACCACATACCAGCTGGATGGCCCCATCGAGGCCAGAGGACACGGCGGCAGCCCGGGCCAGCTTGCTGAAGTCGGGAGCACCCCCCAGGTAGAGTGGCTCCTTCAGGTTGAGGACGGTGTGCGGCACCTGGGGGAGGTGCGGGGTGAGGGTGCAGAAACCACCCCCCCCCCCCGACAGGGACGGACACTGTGCCCGACCAGGCCCCCCTCGCCCTCCAGCCTATCTAGGAGGCAGTTAATCACAGACGTGGCTGACATGGGGCTTAGTGGCGGAAGTGGGGGCTACTCTAGGAACGGAGGAACGGAGGCGAGAAGATGGCAGCAGGACGAGTGGGGAGACGGTACCTTTCGGGATTTCTGACATCCGGAGAGCGGGGTGGGGGTTGCAGAGCAAGGCCAGAGAGCAGAGAGCAGACAGACAGAGGCACAGGACAGACGGGAGAGAAAACAGTTCAGTGAGAGCTGCGTGGGGTGAGCTGCCGCACTGCCCAGGAGGAGGGAGGCCCACGGCCGGGAGGCTCACCGGGGACTCCCCCAGCATGCGGGGCCCGTCGCCGACACGCATGGCGCCCTTGCGGCCGTTTCGATCCAGGGAGACTCGAGTCCAGGTGCCCAGGACCACTGGCTCCTTGCTCCTGGTGAGGAGGCACCATGAGCTCCACCGGCTCCCCGGCCAGGGTCCCCGGCCTCGTCCCCACCCACAGGCACACACCTGATGACAGCTGCCCCCTTGCCCAGGTCGTAGCGGAACTCCAGGTGGCCGTCATGCAACGCCAGCGACACGAAGTCCCCCCTGCCGTCTGTCTTCTGCCCGTTGTACAGCAGCAGGCCGCTGGGGCCCCGGGCCAGGAACACCACCTCCAGCGCCATCTTCTCCCTGGGGGCACGGTGACGCTCACGGGCTGGACCAGCACTGGGGGGCCGCTGCCCTCGTCCGCCCTCCGCCCCACTGACCCCAGGTCCCGCTCAAAGGTCTGCAGGCCTTCCAGCTCCAGGTAGGAGAAGCCGTTGAAGTCAGCCAGGAAGGGCCGGGGGTCGTTCCGTTCCTGGACTGCGGAGGAGAGAGCAGGGTCACCCGGGCCCTGGGCCCTGACCCTGGGGTCCCCTGCACCCCCACTGCTCTGAGCCCCTGGCCTGAACCTGAGCAGAACCCAAACCCAAATGCTTGGCCCAACCCTCCGCCCTGTCTCCAGGCCCGTGCCCACCTGTTTGGCAGAGAGCGCCCCCTCGTCCCAGGGGGCACTCACACTCGGCCTCACCCCCCGGCAGCACGCGGCAGGGAGCTGCCCCCTGGCAGGGGTTCGGCTCACAGGGGCTCTTCTCCTCAGCACAGGTGGGGCCTGGATGGGACAGGAGGGGACCCCAGGAGGTTGAGACCCGCCCAGGCACACGGCATCCCCAGCCCCGCCCAGGCACACGGCACCCCCAGCCCCGGGCCCAGGCCCCGCTCTCACCGAAGCGTCCAGGGGGGCACTGACAACGGAACATGCCGGCCTCCAGGGCCTGGCAGGGGGCGCCCCCGTGGCAGGGGCTGGGCCGGCAGGGGTGGGCCCCACATGCACCCACGCCGGAGCTTCCGGTGGCCCCTTGCCAGTTGCTGAGCTCCAAGCGCTGGTTGTTGACGTCCAGCAGGCGGATGCAGCCCCTGAGGCCGACGCCGACAGACGTCCGCTCGAGCACCCTGCCCGGGATGAGGGTCAGGGTCAGGGCTGCTCCCTGGGCTCCCTTTGGGTGCTCCCAGATGGCCAGTCCCCAAAGGGTTAAGGGTTGGGATTGAATGTCAGCTCAGCCCCTCCCTGGTGACCCCACTGGTCCTCGGGGATGCCACCCACAGACGGGCAGATCACGACCGGGGTCAAGGGCTGGGGGTGAGGTCAGGGTCACAGCCATGATCCACCCCCTTTGCTATTCTGATACACTGAGCGTCCGGATGCAGCCGAGTCAGTGACCGGGACTGAGGTCAGAGGCTGGGTTTGGGGTCAGGGCCACCCCAACCCTCCCTGATGCTCACACAGAGGCCTGGTCCTCTGGGACGCCGCCCACAAAGAGGTCTGTGTCCAGGTTGAGGCCGTCAGTGCCACTGGGGCTCTGGCCTGAGACCGGGGGCTCGCCGTCCACTGCCAGCGTCCCCTGGCGCCAGTGCCGAGACAGCTCCAGGCGATGCCACCGGCCGGGCTCCACAGGAACCGTGCTGGTCAGCACCGCGGGCCCCGAACCTGTGTCAAATCTGGGGGAGGCCCGGGCAGGAATCAGGTGCTCCAGACAGCCAAGGGAGCCGGGACCACGACACGAGGCGCCCCCCACTCTGGCCCCGCCTCACCCACCTGAGCTGCACACGGCCCCCCAGCAGCGCCAGCGCCAGGAAGTCCTTGCCCTGAGCGTTGCCGTTGTAGAGCAGCAGCCCCTGCGGCTCCAGTGTGCGGAACTCCAGCGCCAGGCGCAGCGTGTGGTAGGCGCGGAGGGTGGGGAAGGCCAGGAAGGAGCGGCCCCCGAAGGATGGCACCACGGGGTGCAGGGCTGCGAGACAGGCAGCGGCTGGACGGGGCGAGGACCGGGGCCCCACAGCCCTGTCCTCCAGCCCGAGACACCCCCACCCGGACTCCTGGCCCTGCCCTTCCCCGGCTCAGGGGTAGGGAGTCCCACCTGCCCCTCTACCCCACCGTGACCCCTCAGCCTAGCCTCCCACTCCCCAAGGTGGCCTGATGCAGCCCCCAAACCTGGCCCCCACTTGCCTCCCTGCCCCTCTCCAGCAAGGATGACCCTTACCCTTCTCACAGACGGTGCCCCCCCTGCCAGCTGGGCAGCTGCAGGTGAAGGTTCCACCTGACTCCTGGTCCTGGCAGGTGCCCCCATGGAGGCAGGGCTGGGAGTCGCAGGGACGAGGGGGCTGCTGGGTGCCTGGGGGCAGGGGCCGGCGTCCAGACACACGGCTGGGGGCGGTGGGGGGGGGCCGGCGTGTGGTGAGGGGGGCTGTGGTCCTGCTGACGGGGCGGCTCGTGTGGCTGGGGTAGAGGGCCCGAGAGGTCACAGCAGAAGCAGTCGCCGTGGTGGCCCTGGCCGTCGCCGCAGCCGGGGTGGTGCCCGTGGTGGTCCCCGTGGAGAACTCAGGAAGCCAGTCTGGGGGCAGGGGGTCGTCAGGGCGCCTGCAGTGATGGGGCAGCGGGGGGGGGGGGGGCAGACCAGCACTCACCCAGGTCCACAAAGCGGACATGCTCTGGCAGCGGTCTCCGCACCCCCAGGGGCCGGCGCCGGGACGCCTGGAGCTGTCTCAGGAGGGCCCGGCCCACGTCGGACGCCCTGAAGCTTGTGCCTGGGGAGGGGGGGGATGACACTGAGCCGTGTGCAGCCCCCACCACCTCCCGGGAACGACTGGGGGGGTGCTCACTGGGGTCGAAGTGCACGTCCACAATGGCCCGGACTGAGCTGCCAGGCCCCAGGTCCCGCAGATGGACACTCCAGTAGTCCTTCTTAACGTCCGAGTTCCGGAAGAGCTCGTCCAGCTGCGGGTGAGCAGGGGTGAGGCTCCAGGGCTGCCCCGTGGGCTGTTTGGGCCCCCACCCCATGCGTCCCTGGGTCTGTCCTGGGAGGAAGACAGGGCTGCACACCCCAACGCCACGGGCCCTGCACTCACTGCACTCTCGATGCTCCTGGCCGTCTCCCCAAACAGCTCCGATTTGGGGTCGGCCATCTCTGTCGTGTAGAACAGCTCCTGCCCCTCGACCCCCTCGAGCTCCAGCACACCCTGGAACGCCCTGGTGGCTGTGGGGGAGGGGGCAGTGAGGCCCTGCCTGGCACCGCCCGGCCTCTGGACCGGCCGTGGGCACAGGCCCCAGCAGCAAGCCACAGGGGTGGAGGGCAGGTGGTGATTAGTCAGATGGTCATGAAGTTAGTGGGGAGAGGAGCGGGGCTGGCACAGTTACCAGGCAGACTCCTTGGAGCAGTGCTCCAGGGCAGCTTGCAACGGAAAGACAGGTTAGCCACAGGGTCCCAGGCACCCACAGGTGTGCGGGGCCAAGACCTCGTGTGCTGAATCTCCAAGACCATGCACACACGTGTACTAAGATCACCACCATAGCCCTGGATGCCCACCTCCTGGGCAGGCCTGCTTCCTGGGAGGAGAGACGGCGTCCCTGGCTGGGTCCAGGCCGCTCCTCACGCTGCACCCCAGCCCCGGCCACCCACTCACCAGGACAGTTGGAGCCCTCTGCATCCAGTGAGGGTGTCTTGCCGTCCGAGCAGCAGCCCAAAGGTGAGTTGTAGCAAGAGGCCCTCTCGATGGGTGGCCCAGGGGTCACAGCACTGCTGCCCTCAGGGGGCTCAAGTCCTGGGGAGGTGCAGTCTGAGCCCAGCGGCAGGTGCAGCCGTTCTGAGCCCTGCCCCCCCTTCCCTGAGCCCATGCTCACCCCCTGAGCCGGCCCCACTGGCCTCCAGGTCCCCGCTCAGCTCCTCGTCGCCGCTCCCGTCAGTGCTGCCGGATTCGCTGAAGGCAGAGGTGGCAAGGCCGGCTGCCGTGGGGGGCGCCGTGGGGGGCATGGTCAGCACCGGCCTCCTGGTGGTCCTAGGGATGCTGGCCGTGGTCCAAGGTTGTGACGAGGGTCTGGGGGTAGGCCGGCTGTGGGAGGTGCTGCTGGGCACCAGGGGCAGGGCGCCGGGTGGGGGTGCCTCACTCAGGGGATGCACGGAGGTGGCCACAGACACAGGTGTCGTGCGGGTGGTGGGAGCCACAGCCTCTGTGAGGAGAGGAGAGAATCGGGTGGGGGCCGAGTCAGGGCAGGGTCAGGCCTCCTGGTCAGTTCTGGGGCGGCAGAGCAGGCCTCACCCTGGCAGGGGCCGAGGTGCCGGATGGAGATATCCAGGCCCTGGCGGCAGGTGATGGTCCTCAGCTGACACTCGTTACCGTAGGTGACTCCATCCGACCCACAGACCTGGGCAAGGACAGGTTGCTGGGGGGAGCCCTCCCCCCCTCGCCCCCTCCCCCCCTCGCCCCCCCCCCCACGCCACTCCGTCCCTCACCTTGGTAGCACTGGCCCCGGGACAAGTGGGTGTTGGGCACACACAGTGGGCAGAGCCAGCCTCCTCCACACAGGACGCCCCAAACTCACAGTGCATCTCAGCGCAGGTCTTGGGCGCGGAGGAGTCTGGGGCACAGAGGAGACGCACCTGGCTCAGGAGGCCGCCTCCACGATGGCCACACCCCACACAGGAGCCTGGTCCCCAAAGGCCTGGCCCTCACCTGTCTCACAGCCAGCAGGACCCAGGGCACGGCCGTCTGGACACTGCCCACACTTGGGTCCAGCCACCCCAGGCTTACAGGAGCACAGCCCAGTCATCTGCTCACAGTCGTCCCGCACAGCACCCTGGGGGTCACAGCTGCAGGCTGAGGGGCGAGAGTGAACCTGAGGTCTGTGCTGGCTTCCCCACCGGCCCTGCAGCCCAGCCCTGCCAGGTGTGGCCAGGCCAGAGACCAAGCAGGGACACAGGGCCCAGCCCCGGCATGGACGGGCAGCTGAGGACCGACGATGGGTCCTGTCACTCACGGGTGCAGCCGCTCCGGCCATCGGTGACGATGCCACGGAAGTTCCAGAAGCCGGGCTCGCAGCGGTCGCACTTGAGGCCCCCCACACCGGGGCGGCAGGAGCACTGGCCGGTGCCCGGGTCGCAGGTGCCACCGTAGGAGCCGTGGGGGTTACACTGGCACACGCCTGCAAGGCCAGGACGGGTCACCACAGCTGCTGGGCCCTGCCTGGCCGTGGGTCAGGGCCCGGCTCAGGTACTCACTGGGGCAGCCAGCCAGGCCCACACCCCGGGCAGCAGTGACGTTATCCTGGCAGCAGCCGAAGGGGGTCTGGGCGCAGTGCAGGGGGACCGCGGGTGGCAGGGGAGCCACAGTGGGGCCTGCGGAGGAGGGGAAGGGGCTCAAACACCACCCTGGGCCTGGCCCCTCCACTCAGCCTGCCCTGGTCATCACCGTCACCTCCTGATCCAACTGCCCTGGGGGCTGGAGGCCGGAGCCCAGGCCACAGGAGAGGATCCCCCATCACGTACAAGAACACGTCTGTCCGTACAGGACAGAAGGCCAAGGACACGCAGCCCTGGGCACACCGTGCAACCAGAGCCACACCTGCTCGGGTCAGTGTGTCTGCAACCTCGCACGCGCACACGGACACCCGTGGGCACACACGCATGAGCACGCTCAGGGCCCCTGTGCACCCGCGACATGTACCTGGTCACCACCAGTGTCCCCCATGGAAGACCAAGTGCCAGGGGGTGGGCCCCGCTGCTGCCCTGCTCGGAAGCCCAGCCTGGCACACGGCAGGAGCACCCTGTTGGCTTCACAGTGACACGCCCATCTACAGTGCACACTTACAGCACGCGAGCACACGCCTGCTGCCGCACACACACGTGAACAAGACACACCCACACACCTCACGCCTGTGCACACACGGGGAACAGCAACCGTGCGAGGAACGCGTGTGTCCGCGCACCCAGACGCACCCCCGCGTCCACGCACCTCGGCAGGCCCCGTGGGCCACCAGGTGCAGCTCTTGCTGGGACTCGCACCGGGCCTTCTTCAGTTCGCACTCTGAGCCGTAGGTGACTCCGTTGGAGCCGCAGACCTGCAGGAGTGGGGTCAGTGGGGGTGGCCGTGGTCTCTCCCTCACCACCTGCCCAGAGCCAGAGGGTGGGGCTCACCGGGCTCCGCAGGACACCCTGGCAGCTGAAGCCGCAGACACACGGCCCGTCCTCCGAGTCCTCGTCCCAGACGCCGCCGTGCTGCAGGCACAGCTCCCGCTCACACTCGCCATCCTCTCCGGAGCCTGAGCCTCCGGAGCCGCACTCAGCTGGGGAGGGGGCGGGTCAGCCCACGGGGCCGGTCAGAGCGCGCCCAGCAGACCACGGGTGCGTGCCTACCCTGCTCACAGGGCCCTGCCCGCCTGTGCCTACCCTGCTCACAGGGCCCTGCCCGGGCCTCGGTGATCTGCGTCTGCTGCTGGCAGGCGGCCTCGCGGAGCTCACAGGCGCTAGGGTAGGTGACGCCGTCGCTGCCGCACACGGGGCCAGGCGGGGGGTGCTCGCAGCGGGGGCACACACACTGCCCCTCCTGGCACAGTGCCCCGAAGGCACACACCGCATCTCCACAGGTCTCTGTGGGGCAGAGCCGGGCGGGTCAGCACACCTGCTGGGAGACGCCGGGCCGCAGCCTCCCGGCCCCCACTCCCACTCACGGCAGGGTCCGGCCGCAGCCACATGCAGGCTGATCTGGCGTGTGCAGGCGTGGACGTGCAGCTCACACTCGCTGGCATACGTGTGCCCGTCAGAGCCGCACACGGGCTGGGCCAGGGCCACGCACTCGGAGGGGCACACGCAGCGCCCGGTCTCGGCCTCGCACAGGGCTCCAAAGCGGCACTGCCCGCAGCGGTCTGGGGGGGAGGCTCCATCACCACGGCGGCCGCGACCACCTCCCTCCAGCAAGCCCTCCTGCCCACCACTGACCACAGGGTCCTCTGTGGGCCACACGGATCTCCCGCCCCAGGACGCAGGCTGTAGCCTCCAGCTCGCAAGTGCTGCCGTACGTGACGCCGTCGCTGCCGCACACGGGACTGTAGACCCGCGGACACGCCTGCTGGCACACGCACTGGGCCTCCCCGTTCTTCACTGCACACGCCGCCCCCAGCAGGCACTGCACCCCCAGGCACGGGGACTGGGGCTGGTCTGGGGGGACATGGGCGCTCAGTGGGCCTGCCACCCCAGGCCGAAGCACAAGCCCCCAGCCTCACGCAGCAGCCCCTCCTGGGGGGGTGGCACAGGGAGCGGGCCAGGGGCAGGGCTAGACACACAGGATGCGGCAGAGAAAGGGACAGACACACGACAGACATGGACAGGGACAGACCCAGGCCGCCCCAGCCTCCCGCACGAGCGTGGTGGGGGGCTGCCCCCAGGGCAAGGGCTTCCGGACTGCCCCCAGTGGGCAGTGCAAGGGCCAGGCTTCCCCAGCCCACCCGGCCACGGACCCCTGACCACCAGCAGCCCTGGGACACGTGTGCCCACGTGAGCTCTCTCTCTTCGGGTAGGAGAGTCTGCAGCCCAGGGTCAGACCCAGGGCTGCGCGGGGGGGAGGTGTCTGTCCACTTGCTCTGAGGGCTACAGGCCAGGCAGCAGCGAGCCACCCCCCCCCGCCGCCCCGGGGGCAGACCTCGGGCTGGGGCTCCTGGTGGCAGGCGCGGCGTCATCCTGCCCGTACGTCAGGCTGGAAGACACAAGAGGCGCAGCCGAGAGGGAAGGAAGGACAGAGAGGAGACAGACGCAGAGACGCACAGACCCACGGACAGAGCTGAGGGGGCGGAGCACAGCAACCCGGCCTCTGCTGGCCCCTCAGAGCCCACCTCTGCCTGGAGGGACCCGGAGGGCTCAGGAGCCACACAGCCTGGCCTCTGCCTCGCTGCCCCGGGTGCCCGGAGCCCACCGACGGACAGGACCCTGCCCGGCCCCCGTGAGCCCAGGAGGAACGTGGCGGGATGGAGATGGCGTGACGATGGCGGCAGGGACGACGCGGGCAGCCTGCTGCGGCACAGCCCCCCGGCGCTCACCACACGGGCCCCGGTGCCTGGCGGGGATGGCGCGCTGCTGCCGGCACTCGGCCTGCTGGCGCCAGCACTCGCTGTCGTAGGTGCGCCCGTCCTGGGCGCACACGGGTCTGTAGGCCCCATCGCAGACGACGCGGTCGCAGGAGCAGCGGGGACGGCCTCGGCGGGACAGGCACACGGCGTTGAACCTGCAGGCGTCTGGGCACTGGTCTGCGGTTGGCAACGAGATCAGGGAGGCCAGATGCCACAGCAGCCCTGACCGGAGGACACGCAGGGGCTCCCCGGGCACACGCGGGGTGTGTGGGGACCCGAGAGGCGGGCAGGGGATGGTGGGCACAGGCAGGGTGGGGCAACCCCCGGGAGTGGGGCCCCCCAGGAGTCACCCACCTCGAGGCTGGCACTGTCCAGAGCGCACTTTCTGCAGGAGGATGCCACGGGCAGCCCCCATGCGACCCATGACACACTCGTTGTCGTAGGTGACTCCGTCGTCCCCACACACGGGCTCCGGCCGGGAAGGGCAGCCCTCTGGCTGAAGGAGCATCTCCGGGCGCCGTGTTCGAGGGTTCACGCGGCAGATGCGGCTCGGGTCGCTGAGGGTTCCCTGGCAGGGGTCTGGGGGGGAGGGCACAGGTTAGGGCCTGTGGGCAGGGGCACAGAGGTCACACTGCATGCACCGGGCAGCTCACCGCAAGGGCCGTCGAACTTCTTGGAGATGTTCTCCTGGCGGGCACAGGCGCGGCGCAGGAGCTGGCACTCGCCAGGGTAGTCGGCGCCGTCACTGCCACACACGGGGCCCTCGGGAGCCCCCCGGCAGGTGGCAGGGCACAGGCAGGTGGCTGTCTGTCCGTCGGCAGAGCGCACACAGGTGCTGCCGAAGCTGCAGGTCACGTTGGAGCAGGGGTCGCGGGGCCCTGAGGGTGGACGGGGAAGGCAGCCCCCCCAGGTCAGGTTGGAGCAGGGGTAGCGGGGCCCTGAGGGCCGACGGGGAAGGCAGCCCTCCCCAGGTCAGGTTGGAGCAGGGGTCGCGGGGCCCTGAGGGCGGACGGGGAAGGCAGCCCCCCCAGGTCAGGTTGGAGCAGGGGTCGCGGGGCCCTGAGGGCGGACGGGGAAGGCAGCCCCCCAAGGTCAGGTTGGAGCAGGGGTCGCGGGGCCCTGAGGGCCGAAGGGGAAGGCAGCCCCCCAGGTCAGGTTGGAGCAGGGGTCGCGGGGCCCTGAGGGCGGACGGGGAAGGCAGCCCCCCAAGGTCAGGTTGGAGCAGGGGTCGCGGGGCCCTGAGGGCCGAAGGGGAAGGCAGCCCCCCAGGTCAGGTTGGAGCAGGGGTAGCGGGGCCCTGAGGGCCGACGGGGAAGGCAGCCCCCCCAGGTCAGGTTGGAGCAGGGGTAGCGGGGCCCTGAGGGCCGACGGGGAAGGCAGCCCCCCCAGGTCAGGTTGGAGCAGGGGTCGCGGGGCCCTGAGGGCGGACGGGGAAGGCAGCCCCCCCAGGTCAGGTTGGAGCAGGGGTCGCGGGGCCCTGAGGGCGGACGGGGAAGGCAGCCCCCCAAGGTCAGGTTGGAGCAGGGGTCGCGGGGCCCTGAGGGCCGAAGGGGAAGGCAGCCCCCCAGGTCAGGTTGGAGCAGGGGTCGCAGGGCACTGAGGGCCCACGGGGAAGGCAGCCTCCCCAGGTCAGGTTGGAGCAGGGGTCGCGGGGCCCTGTGGGGTGGGACAGGGGAAGGCAGCTCGCCACGCACCGCAGGGCCCGCGGAAGAGCAGGCGGATGCGTCTCTGCTGGCTGCACTGCGCCCGCTGCAGCTCGCACTCGTTGCTGTAGGTGGAGGCGTCGGAGCCGCACACGGGCGCCACCACGCTGGGGCAGGTGCGCTTCCTGCACACGCAGGAGGCCTGGCCCGGACCCTCCGCGCTGGGCTCACAGACAGCGCCGAAGCCGCACAGCATCCCTCGGCAGGCTGCGGGACGGGAGGAGGGTCAGAGCCCACCCGCCCGCAACCCCCACCGTCATCCGTGCGCCCGGTCCAGCACCCACACTGTTCATCCATTGACCCCACGAACACATTCACACGCGCACATGCGTGTCCACACGTGTCCATGCTCACACTCATAGGAAAATGTGTGCCCGTCATGCCTGTACACACGCTCGTGGGCACACTCACAGGGCCGGCCCCCCCCCCCTCAGACCCTGCCCACCCCAGGGTTCCCCCATCCGGCCCCAGCCTCTCCTTGGCCTGTCTTCATGGCGGAACCTTCTCTGCCCTCCCTGCAGGCCTCCTCAGGCCCCGCCCAACCATGGAGGGCACATCTCCCCACCCGCATCGTGGGCAGCCGGCCTCCAGGCCCACTCTACCACAGGGCATGGGAGCCCTTGTGCTGTCAGGAGCCCCAACCCCCCACATCAGCACAAAGACCCCCATCTGACGGGTGACCTGCCCTCACAGCCCTGGCCCTGCCGCACCCACCAGCACCCCTGACCTGTGCCACCTCCCCATGGAATAGCTCCCTGCCTTTCCCGGACACCCGAGGTCACACAGCTGGGGCAAGGGTGTGGGGAGATATGAGATCAGGTCACATGCTCCACCCTCTGGCTCAGGCCCCACATCTCACACTCCTGCTTCCCTGGAGGCTGCCCCCCTGCTTGGACCTATCCCCACACCGGCCCTGCCTCTGCCCACCCTCACCTCCACGCCCCCAAGCCAGCCTCCCCCAGGCCCACGCTCTGTGTGGCCAGCCCTCCTGCCCCAAAGGCTTTCCTAGCCTTTTGGGCATCTCCCCCTGGGGCCCCTCAGGCACCCACATGCTCATCCTCTCCCACCCGTCCTCCTGAGCCCACCCCAGTGATGTCCTCACCCCTCACTCAGAGCCCAGCACAGGGTTCTGCAGACCCACCCCCTCTCTGCACATCTTAGTTTGAAACTTTGTCGTCGGCCAGTGCGTGTGCCCAGCACAGCTTATCACAGAGCCTCTGCAGCAGCCCCAGGGGCGCCGCTGGAGAGGGGCCATGTCCCGAGGGCAGGACCCCGCCCAGGACTGCACACCCCAGGCGGCGAGGGGGTGCACTGAAGGCCACAGCTGCCTGGATCCAATAAATGTTTAATTGGGACCCATTAGCATTAATAAGTTATGGGGAAGGGGAGGCTCCAACATCACCTCCCAGAAGATTCAGGAAGTAGGGTGGGAGGAAGCACCCTCAATTCTATGGAGGGCGGGGAGCACATGGAGCTGGAGCTAGCTGTTGCCACGACAACGGCCCACCCCAGGCTCCTGCGTGTCTGCTTGGGTGTCCCCACCCCCATCCCACACAGGCTGACTGAACCAGAGCTGGGGCCGCGCAGACTGTGATCCCCACAACCCACCTTGTGCTCCCCTCACACACACCCTTGTCCACCCCCCCCCAGATCCCTCATCACACCTGGAGCCAGGCTCTCCCCCACTCTGCATTCACCAGCCACGCCTCAGTACC
Source organism: Tadarida brasiliensis (assembly GCA_030848825.1). NCBI lineage: Eukaryota > Metazoa > Chordata > Mammalia > Chiroptera > Molossidae > Tadarida > Tadarida brasiliensis. The sequence goes on along the minus strand of CM061264.1, from coordinate 188,388 downwards.
TCCTTCTGTGACAGGGGCCAATGGACCTGCCTCCCAGGGTTGTTGTGGGGTTAAATGGGCCAGTGCATGCAAAGGCTTGTGGGGTACCCAGCACACAGCTGTGTGGAGGGCCAGCGACCACGATGACTACGGTGACAAGAACTGTCATTACCTCGGCCTCCCCTGTGCCCTGGCTCAAACCAAACCCCAACCACGTCCACCCGTGACCCCTCCTGCCACTTCCCACCCTCCTCAGCCCCACCCAGCTCTTCTCTCTCCCTCTCTCTCTCACCCAAGGCCCCTGGGACTCCCAGGCCAAAACCACCGGCACTTGCTGATGTCCAGCTGGCTGTCCTCTTTGGCCTCAACTGGACCTGCTGACCAAGACCTCTCCCAGGGTCCTGACCCCATGCCAAGGGCCTGGTCACCTCGCTGCGGTAGGCTCCTCGGCCCGCTGCTGTGTCTGCGCCCTTGGGCTCAGGCCTCTCTCTCTCTCTTTGGTCACCTTGGTCCAGCCAGACCCCTGCCAAGACCCCAAACCCTTGGCCAAGGACACCTGCTTCTGGGTGATCAGCATGCTCCTCACCCACCAAGACCTGCACCTTCTTCCACAGCCCAGGGATCTGCTCTGCCCCTCAAGACAGAGCCCTGGGGAGGAAGGTGATGAGCAGAGCTGGGCACTGTGGTTGGTGCACAGAGGGTGGACGGGAAGGCAGGGGCTGGGGGCAGGAGACCGGAGATCTCAGAGACAGGTGCCTTGGGACTAGCTACTAGACTGCAGGTGGCTGAGGGCAGAGGGACCAGGGTGCCTCTGGGGGCTGTGAAGCTGAGGCCCCAGCACTGACTCCCAGGTCCCAGCCTTTCCACCTCTCACCCAGAATGATAGTTCCTGGGGACAGTCTCCTGACTGTGAGGTGGGGTAGATCTCCCGGCTCCCAGGGCAAAGCTGAGATTTGGAGCATCATGGACTCATTCTCTGTCCAGGTCCCACCAGGCCACACTCAGGTCGTCAGTGGGGTGAGGGCGGCTCCCGTGCACCCCCTTGATGCCCACTTCACGACTGCCCACTTACATGCCTGCACCGCCACGCAGCAGGGGATCATAACGTCTCGAGATGAGTTTCTTGATGGGACATCAAAGGTGCACAAGCACAGACCATGAACACAGACAGGTGCAATCACACACACACACACACACACGCACACGCACATGCACACGCATGCACATGAGTGCAGGCACAGCTCACAGAACAGACACACCTGCTGTGGGTCAGGCACTGCTCGTGCACACCTGTACGAGCTCTTGTCATCATGCCAGCCGTCCCCCCTAAGTGCAGGGGGAGTACTCAGACACCCACGGGCTTGTGCCCCTGACAGGTCCCCTCGAGGTCCCCATGCCAGCCCCAGCCCAGCCTCCTGCGGGAGCCTCTCTGGCCACTCCGCTTCCCTCAGAGTCTACCCCCTGCAGGCCTGAGCCCCCCCCCCCAATGGGCGATGCTGGAGGCAGTGGTGTCTTTTACATCCACCCACTGCAGCAGGCCTAGTAAACTTCCCTCTGGGTCTCAGCTGGGCTGGGGATGGAGTGGATACCCCAAGCTGTGCCTGTGGCACAAATGTGTGGTATGCGCCCCGAAGGGATGACAACGGCCGTGGCGTGTGGCTGTCCTCCAGTGTGCAATAGGATCAGAATGTGGGTGTGGGGCTCGTGTGTGCAGCTGTAGGAAGGGCCAGCGTGTGCAAAGGGCAGGAGATACACCAGCCCTTCAGGCTTCAGGAGAGGAGGCAAGGACGTGGAGAGAGGGGAAGGTGTCCTCCCACCGAGCCCAATCTTTAAATCCAGGAGGCCCTAGGCCTTCTGCCCACTGCCTGAGAGACAGTCCTGGGCCCCTGCCACCAACCCAGGACAGACCTGCCTCCTCCCATGGCCCATCCCACAGGCCATCTCACATATGATCGGGCCCCTATATGTGACTTCCAAGGACCTGGGCATGGCTCTGGCCGGTTTGGTTCAGCGGTTAGAGCATCGGCCCACGAACCAGAGAGTCCCAGGTTCGGTTCCCGCTAAGGGCACGTACCTCAGTTGCAGTTTGTCCCCGGCCCTGGTTGGGGTCGTGTGCGTGGCAACCAGTCGATGTATCTCTCTCACATCGATGTTTCTCTCTCTCTCTTCCTCCCTCTTTCCCTCCTGCTCTATCTGAAGATAAATGTAAAAAAAAAAAAAAAAAAAAGAACCTGGGCAGGTAGTGGCCCAGCAGGGAGCCCCACGTCCCCAAATGGACCCAGGCCACCCCTGCGGCACTAACAGCTTCCTCTCTCCCCATCTCACACCCACAGTCCCCCCCCCCCCATAGTGGCTGGGTGTCAGCTCACTCAGTCCCAGGGACAGGCCCTCCAGTTCCTCCTCAGACAGCTGTCATTGGTCCTGCCGAGGCCCCAGTCCAGCCCAGCCCCCCACCCTCTGCACACATCTGACCCACCTCACAACCTGTGGGCTCCAGGACTTACTCCCAGAGAAGTCAGAGCCGCATCTGTGAGCAGTGGCTGGCACCAAGACGCTGCCAGCCTAGGGACTCCAGACCCATGCTCCCTCCACTGCCCAGCACGGTGGACTCCCGGGAAAGGAACCCAGACACAGCCTCCTTGTCCAGCCTCCTCCCTGCTCCAGACACACCCCAAGAATGGCCCCCAACCCCCAAAAGTGCCACCGCCCCTCCAGGCAGACTCCCAAGCTCCGCCTGTCACCAACTCACCATCCGGAGGTGTTGGGGGCACTGGTGTGAAGTGGGTCCCAGGTTTGTCTGGAAAAGAAAACAAATCTCCAAGTTAGGTCTCTCTGAGCAGGCCCTTCCATAGCCCGTCCCTTCACCCAGCCTGGAGGGTCACTCCTGCCTGCCCACAACCCTTCCCTGACCCCACCCTGAGCCCTGAGAACTAGCCTAGGCCAGGGGTGGACAGAGGCAGAGGCCCTTGCTGGTCTCGCCCCCCAGCGCATGGTCATGACCTGACACATGTCAGGTGGGGCCCCAGCTGCAGGCCTTTGGGCAGCCACCTGCTCCCTAGGCGAGCCCAGTCCAAACCTGGCCAAAGCCCCACTCTCAGGGGAGCCATCTGCCCCCTTCCTCCCCAGCTCCCAAAGAAAGTTGTGTTTTCAGCTCAGGCCGACAGTCAGCCCGCCATGAGTGCAAGGAGAGGCTTCCAGGGGTCCGGGAATCCACAGAATGGCCCATCCTGTCCCCAGAAGATGCAGGTGGCCCATCTGAGCTGCATCTCAGCTGGTGGCCTCTCTGTGACCCTGCCTGTCCCCCAGTCCTTGGCAGCTGAGGCAGGTGCGCTCAGCCAGCAGAGACAGGGTCCCGTGGGCTGGGCCCAGGGTGGCCACGCCCGCAGCCACGTACAGTTGTTGAGGAAGAGCAGCACCGCAAAGCCGAGCGTGGCCGTGGCCAGCAGGATCAGGCACACGTTGCAGGGGATCATGAAATATCGCACCAGCAGGGAGACCCCGCGCTGCTGCCGGGGGTCCCGCTCCAGCGGCAGCGGCGGCATGGCCCGGGGCTCCTCAGCCTCCACTCAGGGCGTGGGGGTTCTCACGGGGTGCCCTTGGGCCTCTTCAGGGCTACGCCCCCCATTCTGGAAACCTTGGGACCGCTGACAAGAGCTCTGTTCTCAAAGTTCAGCTCCAGCCATAGCCTGGGGGCACCAGGCCCCCTCCACACCCTCCAGGCTCATGATGGGGCGTGTGCAGAAGTCTCCCGCAGTAGAAATCCTAAAGTTGGGCTCAGAGGGAGGCAGAGGAGGAGTCGAGGGCCAGCGGCCACCCCTGCTGTCCACAAGGCATCCCCAGGGCCAAGTCGCCAGCAGCTCTCCGCTGGGCTCGGAGGAGCCGTCTTCACGGAGCCCCCAGCCCGGTCCTGTCCTGCCGGCCGGTACCCGGAGGCCCGTCCGAGGGGCTGCGCTGGAGGGGAGGCGCGGGGCGCGGGCGCAGCGTCCCGGCCGCCCAGTCCCGGCAGAGGCAGAGGCGGGCGCTGCGATGGCAGCGCGCAGGAGGAGCGTGCGCGTCAGCAGGCAGAGAATAAAGAGCCGCCTCGGCTCCCGCCTCCAGGCGAACAGCGCCAGCGCCCCTCGCCCTCCCGGGCCGCGGCTGTAAGCGTGGGGCGCGGGGCGCCGCTGAGGGAGGGCGGGGAGCAGAGACAAAGGAAGAGCCTCTGGGACCCCGGCGGCTCACGACGTGGACCGAGATCGGCGGACAGGGACGGAGGGCGGAGGGCGGCGGCACAAAAGGGGCCGCGGGGGCAGGCGGGGCAGCGCCAGGGCAGGCGGGGCAGCGCCAGGGCTGGGCGCTGGGGTTGGGGCTGCAGACGCGCTGGGGAGCGGGCAGGAGGTGGCGGCTTGGGAGGAGGTGGGGTGCCGGGGCTGGAAGGGGGCAGGGTGGGGCAGGGGCAGGGGCAGAGGTGGGAGCAGCGCCTGGGAAAGGAGCAGGGGCTTGGGCAGGGGTCGGCGGGTGAGGGGAGCAGGAGGCAGGTGCCGGGAGTGGGGGTGGGTGACGGGTGAGAGTGGGGCGGGGTCAGGGCTCGGCTGGGGCAGGGTCGGTGCTGGGCTGTGCGGTGCGGAGCCGAGTCCGCAGGGGCTGGGCCTGCACAGGGACCCTGCGTGGGCTGCTGTCTGCGTGTCCCTGTGTGTGCCTGCGCGTGTCTCTGCTCCAGCGGCCCCGCCCTGGCTGTGTGCGGGGGGAGGGTCCGCAGGTACAGACACATAGGTGGAAAGTGGGCTGAGTCCAGTGTGGAGGGTCGAGGTGGCAACGATGGGCCCACCTCTCCCTAAGAATGAACACTCACACCTCAAACCACCCACGCACCCCCAAATCTCTTCGGGACAGTGAGAGGAACATGCAAACGAGTTACGTGTATATAAGTGTCATGCAAACAGTCTCGGGACTCCCGGCGGGTCCCGCGAGCCTGGAGCGCCCCGCAGAGGCCGCCCCGAGAACTTCGGGGCCATGACGTCACAGCGGGGCTGGGCGTAGTCAGAAGTCTCCACATCCGCCCCCAAAGGATACCCTTCCCCAGCCCCTGCCCAGACATCCGGTCTTAAGCTCCAGGCCTGCTTACGGTGCGGGGACGCGTGCCGTCCCCACCATCCACACCACTCACATCCCGCCCTCCGCGGCCAGGATCCCACAGGTGACTATCTCCACGATCGCACGAGGGGCCCCTAAGCGCCCAACGCCACACCCACTGATGTTGGCCCCTTCCATCCGGGACCTGGTCACAGGCCCTGCGCCCCTGCAACGACCTCACCACCTGCCCCTCCTAGAGTCCGCCAGCCCTTTCTGGGGAGGGAGAGGAAGCTGTGGACGAAAAAAGGGGCCAAATACTGAACCTGACAAGCTCGGGGGAGGCCTGCATGGCGGGCCTGACAAACTCAGAGATGGAAAGTAACCACACAGGATTGCCAGAACATAAGAATTCCTAACTAAAACTGGGTCATGGCTGGTGTCACCTCCTAGACCCGGAAGCGGAGCTTCCGTGACAAAGGTCAGTGTTTATGTGACTTTTCGCATCTAAGATAAACATACCTTTGAAATGCCAGAAAAACATCCTTTCCAGACCCCTCCGGGCACACCCAGAGCAAGGCCACAGGACCCCTCATTGTTATCTTGCTCCCGGCTCAGCATCTCCAGGCGCTGTAAATGTTAATTAATTACCACATGCCCACCCGTGGAAGAAGTAAGTCTTTCCGGTTTACTCTTTATCCAATCCCAGAGATTTCCCGGCTCTGCGTTCTCCCACCCCTTTAATCCACCTTGAGTGGGTTTCATGTAACTCCTCCTTACGTCTCCTCCTTTGAGTCTGGTGTATAAAATAAGCTGTAAAACTGTCCCTCTCCAGAGCATTTTCTCAATCCTTTGAGATTTTGCTTCCCGGCAATTGTCGTCAGTTTGGCTTAAATAAACTCAAAAAATTCTCTACAGGTTTGGACGTTTCTTACTTGGACAAAGCACAGTCTCAAGCAGAAGGGCTCTCTTTTCCTTGGGGTAGGCCACACCCCCTCCCAACCCAGTACCCCTCCAGGTCAGTTCCCTCCAGTGGTCACTGACCAAGTCCCCACCCCAGCTGGAAAGATATTAACTGCACCCCCGTTCGCCCCACACACACTTAGTCACAGCCACCCTGCCACACTCACAGTCACACTCACGCTCACAGACCCTGCACTCAGGCCGTGGGAGGAGTATCTGTGTTTGCTGTCTGCTGTCCGAAGGTTTCTTCAGCCAAACTGCTATTGCCATGGCCACCAGTGCCACCCCAGTCACTCCTAGACTTCATCTCAGTCCATCCAGGGAAAGAGCACTAACCACACCCAACTCCCTGGGGTGGCTCTCCCCAGATCTGGGGGCTCCTCTGCCCTGCCCCTGGAACTGACCCTCCCTGGCATCATCCCCACGCTCTGCCCTCAGCAGTGGCACCACCACAGGGCACCAACAGCCATCTCTGTTCCTCCAGCTGGACTCCCTCCCTCCTCCAATATCATTCCACCCAACCAGGCATCCAGCTGCCGTACAGACAGGTCCTGGAGTCCCACCCTGGTCACTCCCTCCTGTCAGGTGGGCTCCTCCACACACACCCCCAACCTTCCTCAGTGGGCAGCTTCCTGCCAGCCAGCGCCCAGTCTGCCAGGTCCATCTCTCTTGCCTCCTTCCTAAACCTCAGCAGGCACACTACATCCCACACAGGTCAGCCCCCCAGTCAGGGTCCTGAACACCCCCAGCAGAGGTCTTCAAACCTCCTGGAGCCTGGAACCTGAGGTCCCAGTAAAACCTTGCAGGAGAAGCCAATGAGCAGAGTGGTTCCCCCACCCCAGGCGCGATGGACCCAGAGCAACAATTCAAGCGCCTGGAGATCCTGGCCCTTGCAGCCTCACTTTCCTCAGGGCGCCTCCCACCCCTGCTCACCTCGCTGGACCTTGGGACTGCCCACACCACACTGATAGTGCCTGTGGCCCTCGGGCACCACCCTGGACTGGGAGCACCCAGGGCAGGGTCTGACGTTTTATCTCAGGGTATGGCTTGGCCTAGAGCCCAGCCGGTCACACACTTTCCCACTGAATCCTCACTGCAGTCCCCCAGGACTGGCCTGCATCCCTTGGCTCAGAGATGGCCCCTTGGGCAGTGCCAGGGGTCAAAACGCAGGTGCTGCCCAGAGCCCAGGGGGAACACACGCACGCCCCAGTCTGGCCCCAGTCTGCTGCTTCCACTGCAACCGGGGACATCATGGGGGGTTCGGGGGGTGGGGCGGGCGGTGGAGGAACCAGGATGTGGGAAGGGAAAGCCTGGGGACCAGGGGGAGCCCAGGGTGGGGCTGGCAGGGGAGGCCTCCCCCAGGCAGAGACCTGGGATCTGCCCTCGATGGGCTAGCCAACCAGCCAACACTAGGGTGGGGCTTAGGGCCTACACGCCTGGCCTGGGGGAAAAGGGAACCAGCAGGCAGCCTGGTCCCTCCCAGCCCCAGTCCCAGCCTGAGCCCCCCACAGGGGCTGGCAGCCTTCAGAGACAAAGGGCCATTGAGGCCCCAGACCCAGCTGGGGGAGGGGAATGCAGGCTACCAAAGCTATTTTGGGATCTTCAGACTCAAAATCACTCAGCCCTGACCAGTCCAGGCGGGCTCATGCCCCAAGAAGGAACAGAGGACACTCTGAGCCAGAAATTAGCGCCCTGGACTCTGGGCTCACACACAGCAACGTGCAACTGGGTGTCACACACAAATGCGCGTGCACACCGGCTGTCACTCACACTCACCTGTGTACATACACACTGGCACCTCACGCACACAGTCCCCTTCATGCAACACAAAGCTTGTTCCTCATCCACACAACCCACGTACACGTGTGTGCACACATGTAGGCTCTAGTTGAGCACCTCCAGGTTCTTCTCTGGCCCTAAGAAGGACGTGGGGGATGGGGTCTGGAGAGGGTGGAGTCCAGCCCACTGACAACCTGCTGGCCCCTTTTTCATGCAGATGACCCTGGTTCAACCCCGGAGAGGATGGATGGGGTGGGGGCAGGGTGGAGCCTCCCTCCCCACCTCTAAAGGAGCACCAGTCACAGGTGTCCTGGCTGCCTCAGTGGGGGAGGGAAGCAGGACCCAGCAGAGCAGCCCCCTCCCTAACCACCTCCTCTGGCCTCCTGGTGTCCGGTCTCAGTTTGCGGCAGCTCCCTCCCCCCAGCCTTAGCAGACAATTGGCGTTTCACAACAGGACATCGCTGCTGGACCCAGGCCAGCCTCTGGGAAGGAGGTGGTGTCCAGCCTGGGCCCCAGATCATAGCCTCAGGTGAAGCCAGGAGGTGCCCACATTTGACTCCAGAGGCTGTGTGCACCCACCCACCTGGCCACCTGGAGGTTACACAGTGGCAGCAGTACACTACACTGGAGGGTCTGAGGGCTGATACCTACAGAGACCTGAATGATGGGGAGAGGGGTTTGCACAGATCTGGAGGGAGAGCCCTCAGACAGGCAACTCCAAAGGCCCAGGTAAGAACAGGCTCAGGAGGCTGCAGGAAGCCAGGAGGGGCCAGTGTGGTGAGGAGCCAGTGGGCAGATCCTCAGGCCTGGGGAGCACAGCAGGAGGGAGCCTGGACACCTGCCAGGACATGGCCCAGAGCCACTAGGGGGTGACAGCAGAGCAGGAGGGGGAGGGCAGGTAGGGAAGGGGTGGTGCTGATTCATGCCTCTGTCCCTCTTCTCCAGAACAGCCCAAGCCCATCTGGTCATGCACGTATCCAAAAGGAAAGAGAAAGCTGGAGGAGCGAGGAAGGTGCCCAGGTGTGGTCAGTGAGTCAGTGGTGAGTCAGGGTCCCATGTTCCTGCTGAGGCCCCAGCTGTGCAGAGCTGGGCACCACAAGAGGCAATAGGGGATACACAAAGGTCTGAGTGTGTGGGGGATCACTCACTGCATGGAGGTGGCCTTGGCTAGGTGTCGGGATGCAGGGAAAAAGGAGCAGAGAGACAGACCCAGAAAGGAGAGCTGGAGGGATAAAGACAGATGCACGACGGAGATTCCCGGGGCCACCAGGGTGCAGAGGGGGGAGTGCTCATGGGACCAGCAGTGAAGGGGCCAGGTGCCAATGTCAGGTGGAAGGCTGCCATCAGGGTGAGTGGGCTCGGTTCCCACCCAGGGGCTGGCAGTGGACTGAGTTTCCAGCCCTCTCCCCACCCCATGTCCACAGCACCTTTCTCTTGCCCATTACCCTTCATCCAAGCTACAGGGACCACCAAGCTGCTCACCTCATCCCACTGCCTTTCTGCCCAGAATGCCCTTCCCCCTCGGCTTTCACCCCTGCACAGACAGCACACACCTGGCCTCCTTGGGAGCCCGCAGAGGATCTGCTGAGGGTGGTGGTGGGTGTGTGAATGAAAAAGGAACCAATGAATGAATGAATGAACAGACATGCTGAGCCTCACCCCTCCCCATCCAGGAAGAGAAGTGAGCTCATATCCCCTCCCACTGGCATGTGGGTAGGGCCAGAGTCCCAGGTGTGCACTGGGGCCTCACACCTGCCAGCCGGTGCCACCCTAACCAAACCAGGTGGGCCTGCTTCTCCCAGGGCCTGGTGTCAGGTGCCTAAAGGGGGCTGCTGAGGAGAGGAGAGGGGAGGCTCAGGCCCACATCGTCCAGTGACAGGACCCCCCCTTCTCCCCAAGCCCTGTGTCAGACTCAGGGTCTGTTAGACACAGGAGGGGACTGTGAAACCAAGAGCCCCCAGGGACTCTCATGTCCTCACCACAGCCCTTTGGTCTCCAGCACTGGCAGGTGCAGGAGGAGTGCCCAGCCCTTTGCCAGGAGGGGGGACAGGATGGGAGGGACAAAGCTGCAGCAAGCAGAGGTGGGGACCCATAGAGGACAGAGGCTAGAGCCCTGTCCCCAAGGCCCTGACCCCTGACCCCCTGTTGTCAGAGCCCCTGGCCCTCAGTGGAACCCAAGGACACCAGCAACCCGCGTGGCAGGAACCACAGGCCACCTGCTGAGGCTCTGCCCAGAATTCTCACGTGCACAGATCACTGCATCTGAGGCTGAGGGTACGTGTGCACACACAGACGAACACGTGCACACGCACATGCCACACATCTGAAAAGAGAGCCTCCCTCTCCACGGGGGCAGGGGGCGTGGCTAGGAGGGGCCTCTTCCCTTCCCAGGTCCAGCTGTCAGCGCCCCGGCAGGGGGCCTTCCTCAGAGCAAGTTCTCAGGACCTGCTGGGTGGGCGGAGGCCGCTTGGAGGGGAGTCTCCCACCCCAGGCCTAGATCACCCGTCCCCAGATCCCAGCCACAGCCTGGGCCCCACCATGACCCCTTTGGGGCCCCAGCTTAGACCTATAGTGGGGCATAGCGCCCTCTTCAGATGAGCTGTGTCACTGTCGTAGGGTAAATGTTACGGGGTGCTGTCTCACTTCTGAATGAGAGGCAGGCACGCCTGGGACTCTGGGGCGTCAAGTGCTAGTAGGGCTACTTGCAGCCCCAGTGGCCTGTGTGGGGAGGCACCGTCCCTCTATCGCAACGGAGAGGGGGGTGCTAGGGCCGGGAGGGCAGGGCAGAAAGGAAGTGCATCCTCCCTCCACCCAGGCCTCTGGGCAAGGGTTGAACTTGGGAGGGGGGCAGTTGGCCTGGGCTCCACAGGTGGAGGCAAAGGGCTGGGGAGGGCGGAGCCTATTCCTGCCGCTGTTTATTGCCCCCTGCGGGGCTGGAGGGTCCAACCCTCCAGAAAGGAAACAAAGCGGACCAGCAGGAGGAGGCTTTGCGGCCTGACGCACCGGGGATGCTGGCATGACTCTGGCTTGACCCAGGGCCCCAGGTCGGCCCGCTTCCCCTCCCCCACCCAGAGCCGTCCCGGGGCCGTCCCTGCACTTCCTGCCCCAGCATGCAGTCCTGGACGGAGGCCAGCTAGCTCTGGCCAGGTGACCTGCCGCCTCCTCACCTTGCACCTCAGGTCCCAGCACCCACACAGGCTTCGAGGGCACGGGCTGGGCCCCCAGCATGCTCTGCCTAGCACCCCCATGTGGCAGAGGGAGGGAGAGGGGAGGGAAGTTTCAAAACAATTTTTTCCCATTTCCAGTCTGTGGGGGAGAATGGAGGCTGGGCGCTCTCTTGGTGGGGAGGGAGGGGGTGGAGGGGCATATGGAAAAAGCCGAGAGCTGTTTCCACCAACTCAGCCCAAAGGGAAGCGACGCCATCATAAGCCCCTGCTGTCCCCCTGAACACAGGCCACCCCCACAGGAACCCAGGTGGGGTCCAGTCCGCCCAAGTCCAGTCCTGCGCACGGAGAGCGCCCATCGCGGACTTCCCACCGGGGACCCCAGTGGGAGAACATGCCTCACCTGGGCAGACCCCGCCCCGGCCGCCCCCAGCCGCCCCCAGCCGCCGGAGGGAGCCGAGGGACTCCCGCCTGGACCTGCCTCATCGAGGCCCGGCCTGGGGGAGGGGCCAGGAAGGGCGCTGGGTGGGGTCTGGAGGGGGCGGGGTGAGAACCTTCAGTCCAGACGGGGTAGGAGAGGGAACCGTGAACAGGAAGAAGCCACCTCCGTCAGCAAGGAGGAATGTGGAGGGGGTGGGACAGGCCCAGGAACTGTGAGGGGTGCAGAGCCCGAGTGCCAGGCAGCAGTGGGAGCTAGCCCAGCCCGGAGGGAGGCCGCGCAGAAACCTCCGTGGACATCTACCTGACCCGGCTCAATGGAGACCCTGCAGGGCCCACACGTCCGCCGCCTGAGCCACGCCACTGCTCGCCAGGGAGTGTGGCTGCCAGGACCCTGGTTTCAGGGCTGGGCAGGGCCAGGCTGGGCCAGCGCCAGACTCACTTCGACCCTGTCTCTGTGCCAGGACCCTATCCCTGTGCCAGGCCCGGCGGGGGCAAACAACACTTCCTTTCTCTGCTCCTGGCTCCTAGTGGGGAGGGGAGGGCCTCGGGCTGCCCTGCAGGCCTTCAGCCAGCCTGCGTCCTCCTGGGGGCTGCAGGGGAGGCCAGGACTGGTCTTCATGCAGTGGGAGTAGGGAGTATGGGGGGTGTAAGTGGCGGTGCCCAGACCAGGACAAGGTGGCGGAGGGCTGGAGATGCCCACTCAGCTGCTAGCCTGAGCAGGCTCACAATGTGTGGGCGGCTGTCACTGGAAGAGGCCAGGCCATGTCCCTGACAAAGTGGCAATGGGTGGGGGGAGTCTTTCTGGAAGAGGCCGTTCCAGAGCAGCAGACCTCCCTCACCCAAAGGTGGCGCAGAGGGAGGGACACATACCTGTCTCAGTTATGCCAGGAATGTGGTTCCCCAGGTCAGGACTGGAGGAGGTGCCTTCCTAGGGGCTAGAGGCTGGGGAAGGGGCCTGACCAGCAGAGCCAGGAAGACCCTCGAGGTCCTGGGGAGAAACTGAGGAGGGCAGCTGATAGCAGCAGGTGCCCCTTCAGTGCCCAGGCAGGGATCAGGAGCGGTGAGCAAGGTCAGTACCCCAGGAGGGGGGCCTGGGAGGATGTGGCCCCCACCTTGGCTGCTCTGGGCCTTGCTGGGGGTGAGGTGTGCTAAGGACAAGTGAGACCTGCTGGTCTTGAGGTAACCCTCCACAGATTAATGGCAGCCCAGACCTCACCCTGGGCCCCATGGGGCCCCTGGGAGCAGAATGGGGTCAGAGTCAGATGGGAAAGGGTCAGTGTATCTCAGGCCCCATCCCCCTCACTAGGTTGAGGCCTGGGCTTCTGGAGCCTGGGGTGGGTCCTGGGATGGAGTCTGAGGTCCTAGGCTCCTACAGGGCAGAAGGCAGTCCTCCTCCCACCCACCCAGCCTGGCCCTAGCTCCAGGGGGCGTTGTCCCGCGGGCTTTGGGGCACTCAGGGGGGACAGCCCCATCTCACCCTAGGCCCTGTCCAAGCGCCCAGCCCAGCCCAGCCGCCTCAGAGCCCTGGTCTGCTTCCAAAGCAGAGATCCATGTGGCCTAGCTCAAAACTCCAGCGCCTTCCAGGGCAAGCTCCTTATTCTAGGCCCCTCCCTTTCCAGGGGCCTCCGCCCCCCAACCCCCCAAGGCTCCAAGCCATTTCCTTTCCTTCATCTCCATGAACTCCTTTCCACAAGACCCTCTGGTGGCTCCAGCCCCTCCTGGGTGCTCACCCCACTGCTGCACTGGCCTGTGGGTCCCAGCACCCACCCCAGCTGGAGCTTGGGTCCTTGCCTGGCCCCTGAGCATTGGTCACCAGGGCAGGCAGCACAGAGTAGGTCAAGTCTCACCCAGTCCTGGCTGGGGGCTCTCCCTGTGGACCCTCCTGTCCAACTGTCTCTGCCCAGCCTGGCGGGTGCAGAGCCGGGTTGCTGTGGGTGGAGCTTCGGCAGAATGGCCAATCTTGTTCTGCCCATGGTGGCCCTCATGCCACATGCCTTCTGACCCGACAGAAGGTCTCAGTTACTGAGCCACAGACCCCTAGGCTGGACCCACCCAGCAGTACACATAACAGTTCATCGTCTCGATTCCTTGTCAAGGGACAGGGGACATTCTGTCCTGACCCCTCTCTCCAGCCCCTCCTTAGCCCCCATTCACCCCCAAAACTGGGCATCACCATCACACAGCTGCCCCGTCTCCACGTGTCTCTCCCATCTTCTCCCTAGACCACAAGCTTCCAGAGGGGGGCCAGTTCTCACGTCCTTGCCTGGTGAGATGGCCAGGCTGAGCCAGGTCAGCTGAGCCGGTGCTAGCAAGGGACACACAGCGTGCTGGCTTCTCTCTGGCCGGGGGCCCTGAGTCAGCCCCAGAAGCAGCCGATCACAGTCTGTGTAAGACATCGTGAGGTTCCCACCCCACTTAGGTCTGCCGCCCCTGCACAGTCCTCCCCAGGCCAGATGAGTCCACCATCCAGGACCCCACAAAAGCCAAGCCAGCATCACAACACTAAGTTAGATAGAAGGTGGGACTTCCCTACTGGTCCACAGAGCACGTCGGGACAGGGTCACCTTCTCAGGACAGAAAGTCACAGCCCCCTCCCATTCCCCTGGGAGAAAGGATTCTCTCACACGCCCCCCCACCCCCCATACATCCCTTCCCAGGCAGCCATGAGGGGACAGACAGGATGTGGGGACAAAAGCAGTTCCTATATTCTCCCTGCTACATTCCTCAGCCAAGGATCTCAGCCCCTAACTGGGACTATACTGGGGAGAAAGGGGGTGGGGGGAGAGAACCCTGGTCATGTGACTCCTTTCTCCCAGAGGCTGTGGTGGGGGAGGGGCACTCTCAGGCAATTCAAAATAGACATGTGGGAACAGCAGATAGGAAAAAGTTCTTCACCTCAGTAACAGAATCCCACACCCCTTTGAACCCACTGAAGCCCCCACCCCACAGAACTGCCCCTTCCCGGAAATGACAGGCCTTGAACACACAAGGGGGCAGTCCCCCCACCCATACGCCCCACCCACAGCAGTTTGCTCAACATCTGGGCCTTGTCTAGACAGATGTTTGGGCCTCTGCAGGAACATGAACAGCTGGTGTTCATTCACCTGGTCCCAGCCTCTAGAAAAGAACCTCCAGGAGGTACAGAGCCAAGGATGGGGAAAGGAGGGTGAGAGAAGGAGGCCTGTACCTTTGCAGAGCTGGGGACTTGCTCAGCTCTAAGACAAAAGATGGTGGCCTTGTGGGGGCTTCGGGGGAGCACTGCTAATGTCAGAGATTGGAGCTGACCTTGAGATGGCAGAGACACACTCGGGGAGCCGGGGAGCAGGGAAGGAGGTCAGGCCACCAGACATGGTGTGTTTCAGCCCACAACACACCCTCCTCTGCCCCACCTGTTACCCCTTCCCCCACACACCTTCCACACAGTGCTCCACCTCCTCCAGGTTCCGAAGGGTGATGCGCATGAGGCTGGAGTTGAGCATCAGCTCGTTCTTGTGGGCTGGCCACAGGTATGGGGGCGCAGGGTTCACAAAGAAGATCCTCGTGTCCCCAGTGGACACCTGGTTGTCACAGATGAGGGGGTCTCCAAAGCCACCAATCACCACCTTGTTGCCGCCGTCCAGCAGGCTTTCCTGAGTCACCACATCTTTGCCCTTCAAGTACCGCCAGACCCGAACCTGGGGTGGATGGGGAGGGGGGCAGGTATCAGTGATCCTCTTCCCACTGGGAGAGGAGGCCACAGAGACTAGAGGCAAACACCAGACTGGGAGCCTGGGCCTTTTCCTCCCTTCCCAGCTCTACTGCTTAGGCCAGATGTCCAGAGTAGACCTGGGCAGAGATGTAAGGAGACCCTGGGTCAGCCCCCCAGGAGGAGGGTGTAGGGACGAACACACAGGATGGATGCTGCTGCCCACGTGTGTCACACACGAGGACACGGGGTCTGTGAACATACCCCTACCCCAGGAAACAGCTCCCCACCCCCAGGTCTAACTGACCCCAGCCACTCCCATTCCAATAGTATCCATGCCAGCTCAGGCTGGATATGGGAAGGGGACCCACCTGGCCCGGGTTGCCTGCCTCCCATGCCCCACTCTCCCTATCTGCCCACTCCCTCCTCCGGCCTACCCTGGGCACAGCCAGGAGCAGCTAACATGGATGGTAGTTTCAGGGCGACAAGCTCTGAGCTCAGGGCTCTGAGCCAGCTGGGTTCCTTGCAGCCCTGTGGGTGGGCTAAGACGTCCCCTCCCAGGAGGTAAAAGACCCCTCCTCCTGTGGGGCTCCTCCGGTGACTGCTGTAAAGACAGCCTACGAACCACAAAATCAAGTTTGGGCAGCACAGGGCAGCCCCACCCTCCACACTCTTACTCTTGGGGCCCTGAGGGCACCTGCTCTGACAAACTGTGCCCTGGGATGCCCACAGCCTGTGGGGCTGGGGGAGGCAGGGGGGTCGCAGGAGCTGCAGGCGAACCACAGGCTGCCCTCAAAGGAACAGTCCATGAGCCCAGCTCTCCCTGAGAAGTGGCCTCTTTCTTCAGAAGGTCTGGGGGCTCGGGGCTTCTGGAATGGGGGATGAAAGACAATGGTGGCCAGTCCACCTGCCTACCTCCCCTTTGCTGGGAGCCTGGGGTCTGCATCATCTGCAGGGACCCCCTCCACCCTCCAGTGGCCTGGGTGGAGCCTTGTCCAGTCCTCTCCCTCGACCTCCAGACACACAGTAGGCTCAGAAGGACGGTAACCAGCATGGGGAGGGCTGAGCAGCTTTCAGCGCCTCCCCCCACCCCAGCCACACCCAGGAGCAGCAGGGAGGAAGTCGGGAAAATCCTGCAGGGACTTGGCAAAGTGCCCCGAGGTGGAGGGGAGGGGGCCCAGCGGGGGATCCCAGCTGTAGCCCTCACAGGCCAATCTGAAAGAAGCTGCCGCCCCTCCCCATCTCCAAGGAAGGGGAATCATCCGATTTCTGGTCGGGGAGGGAGTTTTAGGGGCCAGAAGGGGGGGGATGGGTCTGGGTCCCCTAAGCCCACCTAGGAACGGATTGTGGTTAAAAACCCACCATACCTACCCCTGAGGCTGCTGGGTCCCACTGAAGGAGAGCCCACAAGCCCCCCCCCCCAATGGCCAGGAGAAATGCAGTTCTCCCATGAGCGGATGGGGCACCTGCCCCTGCCCCCCCCCCAAGAACACTTGAGCTCTGCAACGGCCCCGCCCACTTCTCAGCTCCGGCCCCCCATACCCAGGCACCGCAGCATTCCCCACCAGGATCCCTGGGATTGGGAGATTAGATGTGAAGTCCCCCTCTCCTGACCACCCCCTCTCACCTAGATAAAGGCCTCTGGGGAGGGGGCGACAGCACTGACTGCAGGTGGAACCCCCCCCTCCACCCCAGGCAGAAAGCATCACCTCCCTCGTCCCTTATTCTTTTTCTTTGGCTGGTGGGGAGGAGGTGCGGTAGCGATACACTCTCCCTGGGGGGCGGCACAGTTGTTTCCAAGGAGGGATTGGGCTTGGGGTGGAGGGGCAGACGCGACCCGGGTCCCCGGGCCTGGGCACCGCTAGGTGGGACTGCAGCCGCACCGCAGGAACTTTCCCTCTGGCGCTCGCGAGTTTTCCAGGACCTGGTGCCCCAGCCGAAGGCTCGGCGGTCGCCAAGGAAGCGGGAGCAGGAGCTGCGGAGCGTCTGGGGCTCGTTCCCACGGCCTGGGGCAGGGGGTCTCTGCGGGGCGGCCGGCATCACAAGGGGAGGGCCTCCGGGCTAGGGGGCCGGGATCGCGGGGAAAGAGGCCCCCAGAGAGGGTTCCAGGAGGGTTCGAAGGTGGCCTCAGGGCCCCGGGGGTCCCGGCGGGGGCCCACCTTGCACGAGTACGTGTGCTGCACCGGGTCCACGTTGAGGATCTCCTCCACGGTGCCCGTGAGCACCACGTTCGCCTCCTCCTCCCGCCGCTCCAGTGCGCGCTCCGGGCACGTCCCGTCGGCGCCGGGCAGGGCGCGCGCGGCCACCACCAGGAACAGCAGCAGCGGCCGCAGCGGGATCGGGCCGGACGGCCGTAGGCTGGCCATGGCGCGGATCGAGGACGGCGGAAGGCGGCCGGAGAAAGTGCAAGGGCCGGGCCGCGCCGGGGACCGGACTGGACAGGACAGGACGCAGCTCCCTGGAGGCGGTGGGAGCGCGGGCGGCGCGGAGGCGGGGCGGGGGCGGGACCCGGGGCAGCACCGCCCCTCTGCAGCCACCTCCCCCCGCTGTCTGCACCGCCCCCGGCCCGCCCGGCGCCCGGCGACCCTGGTCGGCCCCGCAAACAAAGCGCTGGGACTGGCCAGGGCGGAGAGCCGCCCGGGCTGGGGGGCGGGGCGGCCCCCCACGGACAGACGCCCTGCCCCGCCCCCGCCAGCGCGGACGTCGCCCGCCCCCAGGAACTGCGGCTGAAATCGGGTTAATGCATAATCTAGAGGCGACGTGACGGGACTTCCAAGGGGCTGCAGGCTACGCGGGGCCGGAGCGGCGGTGGCTCCCCCGCGCGAGACGGGGCTGCCAGACCCTGGGGCCCCCCGTCCCTCGAGCGCTAGAGAACAGCGCCCCTCCCCTTGCGGGAGGAACCTGACTGGGGACCCCAGCCCCTAGCTAGACCTGGGGACGGAAGCGTGGCGGGGCCGGGACCCCAGCCGGTCGCGGAGAGGAGCCCCAGCAGGCCGCGCCCCCGGCTGGCTAGGGCCAATGCGGGCCGGGAGCTGCGGCGATTGGTCCGAGCAGAGCGCAGACCCGCCCCGCTCCGTTCCCGGGTCAGCTCGGGCCTCACTGCAGGGCGGAGGGCTCCCCCTGCCGACCAGCGGCGGCAATGTCGGGTCGGCGGTCGCGGGTGTGGGGTGGGCGGCCAGCCACGCCCCCCCCAGCTCCCGGAATTGCGCTTCTCCAACCTGGCTAAGCACAGGGGTAACCTGCGGTCCAGAGCGTCCGAATTAGAGCCTGGCCTAGCTGAAGATCGAGAGGGAAGGGGAGGAGACGACTTCTGTTCCGACAGGGCTGGATCTGAGGTGCACCCCTCACCCCAAGCCTGCCACAGAGCTCGTAGCCAGAAGCTATAAGAGGGGAGCTAGGCAGAGTGCCCTCTGCAGCGCCCCCCCCCCCCCGCTGTCTGCACTGCTCCCAGACCCTGGTGGGGGTTTCAGGAAAGGAGGGTGGCATCAAGGGTGCGTGCTTACATTTGCTGAGTTGCAGTAGGACAAAGAGGGTGGGCCCAGGAAATGAGGCTGGAACCAGGATAGCCCCCTACACACACACACCTTCACGTCTACACGTATTCGTCATAAGCAAGGCAGACCTGGGACCCCCCAGCCTAAATACAGACTCTCACAGACCAGAAAGGGAACTTCTGTGTCTCCAGCCAAATAAATCCCCTGGAAGAGTCTGAAAGCTGAGGTCTGAGTGTCCCCAGAATCTCGAACTTTGACTCAGAGAGGTTGTCACCCCCATGTCACCTGAGTCAAGGCTGACTCAGCCTGACTTCCTGGACTAGAAGGGGGCGTCTCGTGTGGAAGCACCTGTAGCCTGTGCCAAACTGTGCTTCCCAAAACCTCTTCCACACAGACTGCAGGAAACCCCTATTCCAGGTGCCCCTCCCCTGCTGTCCATGGCCTCTCCATTACATGAAACCCTGAAGGCAGGTGTATTTGTTTCTAACCGTTTCCACTCGGCAGCTCACCGATGGGGATGTGTGTGTTCAGACCCTGTCCCCACCCTTCCCCAGACCAATGCAGGCTGGACAGGGCAGGCTCGTGGGTCCTGGAGGGCAGAGAGGTCCTGAGCCCCCCTGCCCAACTCATCCAGGCAGGCCCTACGACTCACTCCCTCACCGCTTCCAGGGGTACTGGTCCCAGCAGGGACCTCGCCTTGCGGCCTTTGGGACCTGACCTGGCCTTTCTCCGCACTGTGCTATCTGTTAACCCAGATGTTGGGTGGAGGGACTCGTTCCGGAGCTGACCGTGCTCAACCTGGAGGCAGGGATGGGCTCCAGTGATGCCTCTTTTTCTTTCTCTAGAAGTTAATTTGCCAAAGGTGTGGGAACACATCTTCACTTTCTCCATGGGTGTGTGTTACTATTTTTATCTCACTAGGCTGTCCCCTAACTTAGCAACCCCATCCTGGAGACCACCCGGGGACCCTGGGTCCCGTTGCCCTACTCCCCTCCACCTCTCCCCCAAGTTCATCAGCACAGGTGCTGAATGAGGGCTGCTGATGGTGCTGGGCAGGGGTGAGGGAAGATGCAGAGGCAGCCAGGTAGCTTTGCACGAACTTTTATTATGGGCCCTTGGTCAGGGACTCGCCACCAGCAATCCTCAGTGGGGCCCTCCTGGCCCCTCCCCGCCCCCCCGAAGGTGCAACTGCATCTGCACGGTACAGTTGGGCTGAAGGTTGTACTCCCCCAGCTGCTGCTGGTCATCCATGGGCCTCCCCTCGAAACTCAGCCAAAACTGGTTGGTCGGCACCCCCTCCTGCCTGCTCACTTGCTGCTTGAGCTCAGCCACCTTCTGCGTCAGCAGGACTTCGTAGGGTCTGGTGCGGGCCTTCTCGTTCCTCACCAGGATGCTCAGGGGCTTGTCGCATTTCTGCACCACCAGCAAGACCGTGCTGCCAGGGGACAGGCCCTGCTCGCCCAGGGGAACCCCATCGACCAGCAAGGATCTGTTCGACTCGATGAGCAGGAGCTGCTGGAAGGCAGGCACTTGGGTCTTCTGGGTGATCTGCTGCTTCAGTTCCGATAACAGCATGGAGGTCCTCAGGGGCACCTGGTACTCCTGGGTGAGCATCTTCACCTTCACGTACCAGCTCTGTGGGCATCACAAGAGCTCAGAGACGCCGACACCAGTCCTGGGGCCACTACAGGCATAGCACTGGTCGGAAGGCGAGCTCCTAGGGTCCTGGACACTGCTCCCTCCTCTGCATCCTCTCCATCCTCCGGGAGAGAGACCTCAAGTGTGGGAGATGAGCAAGGGGGCATTTCTAGAGGAAACGGCCAGCCTCCCGTAACCATCACTTGGCCTCCCTTCACCAGCTAAGAGGTCTCCCAAGGGATCTCAGAATCGGCCACTGGGCAGAACCCCCCTTCCAAGACCTAGACCCTGACCTCAGGAGCCTTGCCCCTCCGCTCACACTCAGGAACCTGGGGACCTCTGAGCAGCTCTGCCTGCCTGGCACATGGGGGACAAGAGGACGGGAAGGGGCTGGTGCCCAGCCCGGCCGACTCACCATGGCTGCGAGCTCTGGAGCGAGGTCCTCCGCAGGCGTGCAGTTGGCTGGCTGCGAGCTCTGGAGCGAGGTCCTCCGCAGGCGTGCAGTTGGCTGCCTCCGGCTGAACCCCGGCGGCCCAGCCTTTTTCTGAGGCCGCGCTGCACACGTCAGGGGGCGTGTCTGGGAACCGGCTCGTGGAGGGAATTAGGCTTCAGTTTCAGTTTCCTTTTCCCCAAGGCTTGGTGTCAGAGCCTGTGGCGAAAACAAAACAGAATGACCTTTGGAACCTGGGGGGGGCTCTCCACCCACCCAGCTAGGCCCAGGGGCAGGACACCACCCCCTCAGGAGCGTGTATTCAAAAACCCCCTCAGTGGTCATCACGTCACGACTGTTGCAGCACAGAAATCGTAACAACATGAAGTGATGATGGGGACGTTTCCCTTTCCATTTACCAACTTGCAAAACTAGTTAACTTGGAAAGTCTTGTCACCGTTAAATCAGAAATCATATAGAATAGCGACGATCCAAACTACCCAGAGATGATCACTATCGATCTAGTACAGGACGTGTTCAGATTGGTTGTTGTTGTTGTTGTTAATTCTCACCCGAGAATATGTTCCCATTGATTTTTGATAGAGTGGGAGGGAGGGAGGGAGGAAGAGAGAAAGAGGAACATCGATATGAGAGAGACACATCAATTTCCTCCCACAAAACCGGGGCCAGGCATTGAACCCGCAGCCCAGGTACATGCCCTTGACCAGAACTGAACTCGCGGTACCTCAGTCCGAAGGCCAGAGTATCTAACTGCTGAGCCAAACCAGCCAGGGCAGATTGTTATTGCTGTTGTTTTTTAAATGAAAGAAAGGTATCTTTTATTTTCTACACAAGTGAACTCTTGGACTTCATTGAGAAAGTGAGAAGACTACCCACAAAAATGGGAGAAAATATTTGCAAAGCATGTGTTAGATAAGGGTCTAGTATCCATAATATATAAAGAAGTCTTACAACTCAACAAAAACATAACTCAATTAAAAACTGGTCAAAGACTTGAACAGACAGTTCTCTGTAGAAAATATATAAATGGCCAATAACCTCCTGAGAAGAGGTCCAGCATCTTTGGGCATTAGGGAAATGCACATTAAAACCACTAACATGACAATAATAATAATAATAATAATAATAATAATAATAATAGAACAAGTGTTCGTGGAACCCTCATTCATGGTGCATGCGCTGTGGAAAACAGTCTAGATATGCCTCAAAAAGTTAAACAGCCCTGGCTGGCGTGGCTCCGTGGGTTAGCATGTCATCCTATGCACCGAAGGGTTGTGGGTTCGATTTCCAGTCAGGATACATACAGGAGGTAACTGATTGATGTTTCTCTCTCTCTTTCCCTCTCCCTTTCTGTCTCTCGAACCAATGAAAACATACATCCTGGGGTGAGGATTAAAAAAAAAGTTAAACAATTTCATATGATCCAGCAATTCCACTTCCAGGTATATGCCCAAAAGAATTGAAAACGGGTGTTCCAGCAAATACTTGTACACCGATGTTCGCAGAAGCACTGTGTACAGCAGATAAATGGTGGAAACTGTGGGAACAACCAAATCCGTCATCGGCGGGTGGTAAACCCAACCCAGCCCACCCTCACGGCAGAATATTACTCGGTCACGAAGAGGAACGAGGCGCTGATTCACACTACGGTGTGAATGAACCATGGAAACTGTAAAAGAAGCCGGACACCAAAGTCCACATATTGTAATGATTCTATTTATATGAAATAGCCACACTAGGCAAATCCACAGAGACTGAAAATAGATTAGTGGTTGCCAGGGACTGGGGGTCGGGGTACGGGGAGTGACCGCTGTAGAACATGAGGCCTCCCTGGGAGTATGAAATGTTTGGAACTCGATAGAGCTGATGGTCGCATAGCCTTGTAAAGATGCTAAATGCCACTGAGTTACATACTTTAAAGCAGTCTATGTTATACGGATTTCACCTTAACAAAAACATTAAAAACACCACACTACCTCCACCGTTTTGTCATTCGTCACAGTGTCTCAGGACCATCTTTCCGCAGGAATAGACCCTTGGCGATCATCTGAGACGTAAGGACACTGTTCTGTGAGTGGCTGGGTGTGAGAGACCTGGCCCTGTGGGGCTGTATGGAGTCTCATTTAGTTACCAGCCCATACTGTTGAAAATTGCCATCCCAAATTCTTACTATTACAAACAGCATGTGACAGGCATAAGTTGCTAAAAATAAAAATTAATGAATGTTAGCCCTGGCTGGTTCGGCTCAGCGGTTAGAGTGTCGGCCCGCGGACCAATGAGTCGCAGGTTCCATTCCAGTCAAGGGCACGGACCTTGGTTTTGGTTCGGTCCCCGGCCCTGGTTGGGTCCTGCAGGAGGCAGCCAGTCGATGTGTCTCTCTCACATCGATGTTTCTCCCTCTCCCACTGTATCCGAAGATAAAAATGGAAAAATATCCCCGGGTGAAGATTTTAATAAATAAATAAATACATGTTAAAATAAAAAAAGGAAAAGAGTGGTAAAACCAAAATGTTTTGAATATGAATGTTGACCATTCGCTCCCTCCATCCCTCAAAACTCTGATAGGGCACCAAAATCGTGAACACACAAAAAAACAGCGTTTTTAAAAACATTTTAAAAATTATTTTAAGTTTATATCTTGATTCATTCCTTGCATAAATAATATAGGTATTATAAAAAGAAAGCCTCAAACATTTTTTAAAACCATAACAAGGAATACAGAGAAAGTTAAAATCCTCTCAACCTCCCTCAACGACCATTCTTAAACGCGGTGTATGTCTTCTGGTTTCTTAGTACTTTTAGATCCTTCATCCTATTTCACCAATTGCTTCCTGTTTTCGACAAGAGGACATGAAAACCACGGAGGCTGACGGGACTTGGGGAGCACCTGTCTTATTTTCTGGGGCTTAAGCCAACCGAAATGTATATTCCCTCACAGTCTGCAAGCCAGAAGTCTGAAATCCAGAGGGACAAAATGACCACGATTGTCAGGCTGGTTAAAAATAGTCTGATTTTATGTGGTTTACAGAAGACGAGAATTATCAGAAATACAAGGATACAGGACATTTTAAAGGGGATGGAAAGAAGCATACCACACAAAGATTAACTAAAAGGGAACAAATGTGGCCATATTAACAATTTTAATAACTTATTAACAAGGAAATCTCATAGGCAAAGCTTACTAGATACACAGAAGTTCTCATAACAATAGCTTGATTCAACAGAAGATGGTATGCACCTAATAACATGGAATGCCCCTTCCTGGAATTCCCCCTGCCCCTCACCCCACCCCCAAGATCTACCAGACCCACTTCCTGCAAGTCTTTGCTTCCACGTTCCCTCCTGGGCACGGCTGTCCCTGACCACACCCTGCTTCGTTTCTCCGAACAGCAGCAGTACCTCTAAAACCACAGAAGTTACATATTGCTCTGGTCATCCTTCCTCCCGAGGATGCTCCCTGCAGAACTCGCCCAGCTAAGGTGCGGGGCACACCTTTGTGTGACCGAGTGAGCCTTTCCACATTTAATGACATCAATGTGAATGTGTACGGAATCTCAAAATTCGGACTTCCTAACAAATTCATCTTCCTGTCTTTCCACTTAAAGTTATACACCTAAATACTACTGAGTAAGCATTTGAACTTAGCATCTCAAGGCCAATGTGACATAACATTCCAAACATAAACACTGTGTCTGATTGGCACTGAGCCCTTTAGGAGGGACACGTGACACAGCCATGATGAGATGGGTCCCCACGCGTACCCCTGGGATGCTGTGCTCCCCCTTCTCCCCACCCGCTTCCAAATTTGGAGAACCACGGAAAGCTCTGCTTTGAGGAGCTGTGAGAGTCGGCTGGGGGGGGGGGGGCCCACACACACGCCTTGTCCCGTTGTCCCTTCTTCATGACCGCTGTTCAGGGACCCCGCCTCACAAAGGTGTGGGTCTCAGCCCAGATTCTCCAACCTCACCGAGACTTAGCTCGTTTTTGCTCCCGTTCAAATCCGAATCCTTCCCCTACCCTTCCATCTGGTCGTCGCCGCTCCCAAGACCACGGTCATCCTGGACCACGTCTGAGTGGCTAGAGGCCTGTGGTCGTAACTGGACATCACCCTGACGACAGGGCTGGTGCTGCCCTGCAGGGGCTCCAGGTGCTCTGTGGTGGCTGAGGAAGTAGCCTGTGGCCGACCAGGAAAGGTGTCCTCAGAGCCCCGGCTGGGCCGCATTTCTTAACCAAGAGTAATGTTGAGTTTCGTTAGTTACATTGGCGGGACCCTCCTCTCCTTCCACCAGAACCAGGAAGACAGAGGAGCTGGCACCTCCTGACCTTGGCCACAGCCTTCCTGTCCTGGACCCCATCCCTCCCATGCCAAAGCCTCACCCCCCACTCGACAAGTATGTCCCACTCCCACCCACAGCCCCTGCACTCTGTCTGTGGAGAGCGGGACCCCGTGCAGGGCAGAGGGTGCAAAGGAGGCTGCTGGTTTCACTGACCAGGAGGCACAGTGGGCCCCTCAAACACCACGGTGTCTGGTTCTCACCAAAAGAGACCCTGGACGGAGGCAGAGGGAGGTCTAAAGATGAGGAGGATCCTTCGGCTGCATCAGAGGTGGCTGGTAGGGAGGGAGGGGTGGAAGGAAGACCTGAGACAACAGTGGGCGGTTCTAGTGGGGGGACAGTGAGCTGGAGCCGGGGTGTGGCAGGAGCCGAATGTGGGGGCACTGGAGTAGTTCAAAGCCACAGGATCTGCTCAGGGCGAGCGAGGGAGGATCAGGGAGGGAGCTCAGCAGGCCCCACAGCCAGCTGAACACAGCTGGACACTGATTCACGTGGCCCCTGTGCTAGGGCTGCCACTGGCACCCCCTACATCCTGTGTGTTATCTGGGTGTTAGGGGCAGATGGACTCAACGCCTGTCTTCTCTGAGTTCAGGCTGACGTGAACCCAAGGTCCCTGAGTCTGCGTCAAGGAGACCCTGGGCCAGCTGTGCTGGTACCTCCAGCTCCCTCATATCCCTTGCCACGAGATGACTTCCGTGCCCCCACCCCAGACTCAGCAGGGCAGCTACAGGCACCTGACAGACCCGAGGGAGGACACAAAACAGGGAAAACCAGTGGGAGGTACCCACAGGCCCTGCTCCCTTCCCAAGGGAGAGGGCGAGGTGGGGAGGAGAGCTTAGCTACTCTGACTGCCCTCAGACTCACCCTCCAGGGACAGCTGGCCTTTGATGGCTCCCAAAAAACATCTCATCAAATGGAAAGCCAGGTCTCAAAGCCACTGGTGGAGGAAGAAAGGAGTAAAGACAGGGAGAATGGGTAGTGGGAGGGAGAGACCACTCTCTCTGGGTCTGGAGCTCAATCCGTCCCAGCTGCCCAGTTATCACTGCTGTGCAACAAAGAGGCCCAATGCCACAGCAAGAACTGTCCTATTCGGTGAAGCAAGAGTTGGAACTGAGCCCACAGGGACAGCGGGGAAGGTGTGACATGGGGGGCTTGGCAGCTGCAGCTTGGGATCCTCTGGGGGTGTCTCACTCACGTGTCTGGGACCACTTGGATGTCGCTGCAACACTTAACATGTGACCTCTCCTTGTGACCTCTCCTTGGGACCTCTCCATGGGGCCTCTCCATTGGCTTCTCCTTATGGCTTCTCCTTGGGGTTTCTCCTTGTGACCTCTCCTTGTGACCTTTCCTTGGGGCCTCTCCTCAGGGCCAGTCTGGGCTTCCTCACAGCATATCTTCTGGGTTCCGAGAGTGGGAGTCCTGGGAGAGCAAGGTGCACCTGTGGCATTTTATTTTATTTTATTTTTTAATCCTCACCAGAGGATATTTTTTCCATTTATCTTCAGATAGAGTGGGAAGGAGGGAGAGAAGGAGAGGGAGAGGGAGAGGGAGCGAGAGAGATATGGATGTGAGAGAGACACATCGACCAGCTGCCTTCTGCACAACCCAGATGGAACTGCAACTGAGGTATGTGCCCTTGACCAGAATCGAACCCACGACTCTTTGGTTAGCAGGCCGATGCTCTAACCACGGAGCCAGACCAGCCAGGGCCCAAGTGGCATTTAAACCATCCAGACTCAGAAGTGTCCTTGCTGCTCAGTGTCATCACAGTCTCATCAAGGATACTCCACAGGGCACGTGGGATGGGAGATACTGCTGTGTTCATCTTTGGAAAATTCGAGCTGCCACACCAGGGTCTCAGTCATTTCCCCCACTGCAGCCTAGAACCCCCCTACTCTTGGCAAGGGAGCCCCGTGGGCCCGGCCAGAGGTCAAGTCCATATGTGAAAGATGGGAAGGGGAGAGTCAGAGGGATGAAGGCCCAGGCAGACATGGCCATACAGGTAGTGGGGTGCAACCCTGTGGGAAAGACACGGAGAGGTGCGGTGGCGACCTTGGGGAAGCTCACCTTTCTCTGGCCTGGAGAGGGCTCCTTGCTGGGGTGAGGGCTGAGAAGGCCAAGTCACAGGTCTGAGAAGACCCTGGGTGGGAGGCATCCCTCCCTCTCTGGAAGGTGAATCCAGGCAGCACCTCTCTGCCTCAGTCTCCCCCGCTGTTCAGTCCTCTCCTGCCTGCCTCCTGGGGCAGTAACAACTGTAGCTGACATGTATCCAGTTCTGTTCTGGGTGCTTCCAAAGTAGGATCTCATTCATCTTCCCAATAGCCTTGGGATAAATTAAAAAATAACTTATTGTGCCAGGCGGGTGTGGCTCAGTGGTTGAGTGTCGACCCATGCACCAAGAGGTCGCCGGGTTCGATTCCTGGTCAGAGCACATGCCCAGGTTGTGGGCCAAATCCCCAGTGCGGGGCATACAGGAAGCGACCAATCGATGTTCTCTCTCATCAATGTTTCTCTCTCTCTCTCCCTTCCTCTCTCTCTAAAATCAATAAAGAAAAATAAATAACCTATTGTACAGGTGAGGAAACAGGTACAAGGGGTAAATGAGCCCCTCTGACAACTATAAGGGAAAGAATGGGCCCTGGCCAGTTTGGCTCAGAGGTTAGAGCGTCCGCCTGCGGTACAGAGGGAAAGAATGGTCAAGAATGTGGCTCCTCAGGCCTGTCTGTCCAGCCTGAACCTCCTGCCTATCTGATCTCTGTGGGAGGCTGAGGTAGTCCAGAGCCCACCCTCCCCTCCAGGAAGCCCTGGCCAGCAGCTTTTCCCCAGGACGCCTAGCAGGAGGAGAAGGTTCAGGTGGCCACTGGGGGGGGGGGGGGGGCGGAGTGGGGGCTCCATGATCCCGGAGACCTTCTGGACCGCAGGACTGGTGGGAGCAGGCACTGGACCAACCAGGACTTTCTGTGCAGGCAGGGTCCCCTGGGCGCACCTGTCTGTCCCCAGCGTCTTTCCAGCGCCCCCTGCCCAACTTCACAGGCTCCTCTGGGGCCCGTAGAGGGAGGGGGAGGGGGTGGCCTCAGCTCGGTGAGTGGCAGCTCTGTCTTGAGGCCAGTCCGGTAGCGCGCACCCCCATGTAGACGCGTGTGTGCGGCGGGAGGATCTGAGCTGTCTCCCATCCCGCCCGGCCCCAGGTGGGCCTCGGAGGGATCGGTTTAGCACCAGGATACCCGAGGGCTTCCCGGAACTTTGCTTGGCACTAGGGCCGGACTGGGACCTCGGGAAGGGGTGTTGGGGCAGGGCCAGCGGTCTGCGCCACCACCAGGGAGGCTTCCAGCAGCTGAGGTGATCCTTCGGAGCTGCCAGTCGGCTCTCTCTCTTGGTCAAAAAAGCCCCTCAAGGCTCTCCAGGACCCTCCCCGGGCTAGAAGCCCCCTGGTCTGCTCGCCCCTGTTGTCCCTCCCCTCCTCTCTCGGACCCTGCGGCCCCTTTGACCCCGCACTGCCGCGCCCTCCACCTGGACCTTGTAGGGCTGCCTTCTTCCCTGAAGACCCCACGGCAAGGAAGACTCCTGGACCACCCAGTGAAAAGAAGGGTTTCCGCTCCCCCAGCACCCCGCCCATTTCTGTCTGTCTCTTACAGCGGGGTGATTATTTTGTGTGTCTGCCGCACCTCCCGCGGGATTAGAAGCCCCGGGAGAGGCTTCCCCAGCTCCAAGGGCAGGTGAGACTCCGTGGGCCTCCGAAAACGTGGGCAGTGGGCTGGGAATCCTGAGGACTCAAGACTGTAGCGCCCCCGCGACGTAAATCAAAACGAAAACATCAAACACGAAAATAAGTACAGCCCAGCTTTTCCCTCTACCCGCTTTGAAACACACAAAATCTCAGAGCTGTCCCTCCGCATTTTGTCGGCTCTACTTTGCTGGTGCTGACCGTGACGTCGTGTACTCTAGACGAGTTTGATAACACCGGCCCCGTGATGTCACCCCATCGGGCTCCCATGATGTCACCCCATCGGGCTCGGGTCATCACCTGCCTTCACCCTGAGACATCATCTCTGATTATCTGGTGACACTGCCAGCCTAACCAGTGACGCGTTTACATTCTAATGACGTCATCCCGCCTGACTGGTGACATCATCCCACCTGCCCTGCAGTATCACCCTCCTTGGTCTTGTGCCATCATTTAACTGTGCTGTGATGCCACCCTGACTGCTTTATGACCCCGGGCAGCGGACCTCTCTGCTGCCCACTGGCCGGCGTGCCCCGCCGCGGTGTCACAGGCTGCAGGCGGAGGCGAACCCCGGAGGCTGGGCAGGCCAAAGGTCAGGCTCCGGCTGTGCAGAGGCAGAGGCTCTAGGCCAGGGCGGGACCCGGAACAGCAGAGGAGGAAGGAGGCGTGTTGGCCGAGGCTCGCCCACTCCTCGGGGAGGGGGGCGGACTCGGTTCCCTTCGCGAATTTTCCTTTCAGATTTCCCGCTCGGGTGATGGTGAGCTGGCGACTCCGCCCAGCCCCGGGGTGCGCGGCCAGGCCAGCACCAGAGGCCTCCTCCGGGCGCGCCCCTCGGAAGGAGGCGGAGGAGGAGGCGGCGCGGCGATTTTCCCGCCTGGTCCCCGCTGTGCCAGAGGCAGGCGCGGGCGGGGCGCTGCGGCTCCCCTTTGTCGCCCTCGGGGTTGGTGGGCCGGGAGCCCAGGCGTGACTGACAGTTGCCGCGGGCTGCTGCGGGGGGCGGACAGCCCTTCGCGGGGGGCGGGGGGAAGGGAGGGAGGAGCGCAGCCGCTCATTGGCTGGTGCGAGTGTGGGAAAGAATGCGGAGCGGGGTTCACACACCCCACTGAGGCTCTTCCTTAAATAGCCGGGAGGCTGGCTACGCGCGCGCGGGCCTGGAGCCTGCTAGAGAGGCACTCGGGACGCCTGGCGCCCTGCGCCGCACCCTCAGCCCTTGGCGGCACGCTCCGCCTGGCACCGGGAGGCGCAGGGCCTCGCCATGCCTGCGGACACACCGGGGAAGCCGAGAGCCTCGCCGCTGGCAGGAGAGCCAGCCAGCGCCAGCCGAACCCCGAACAAGCCCCGGAGTGCGGCCGAGCACCGGAAGGTGGGACCTGGTCGGGCCTGGGTTGGGCGGCGTAGGGTGGGGAGGAGGGACGCGGGACTCAGCCCCTGTCCGACCTTCAGTCCTCCAAGCCGGTCATGGAGAAGCGGCGCCGAGCGCGCATCAACGAGAGCCTCGCTCAGCTCAAGACCCTCATCTTGGATGCCCTCAGGAAAGATGTAAGTCGGGGGCGGGGGGTGAGATCGAGTGCCCGAGGCGCGGAGCCCGGAGTGTAGGGGCGCCACTGGACTGCCAGCCGCCCACCACCGGCCCTGCCCCCAGAGCGCCCGTCACTCGAAACTGGAGAAGGCGGACATCCTGGAGATGACCGTGAGGCACCTGCAGAGCTTGCGGCGCGTGCAAGTGACAGGTGAGACGCGGCGGCAAGAGGGGGGGTGTGGGGCCACCGCCGCGGGCACCGACCACCTGTCCCCGTTGCCTCCGCAGCCGCGCTCAGCGCCGACCCCGCCGTCCTGGGCAAGTACCGCGCGGGCTTCAGCGAGTGCCTGGCCGAGGTGAACCGCTTCCTGGCCGGCTGCGAGGACGTCCCGGCCGATGTGCGTTCTCGCCTGCTCGGCCACCTGGCGGCCTGCCTGGGCCAGCTGGGGCCCTCGAGCCGCTCGGCTCCCCCGCTCCCTGCTGCGGAGGTCCCCACGCCCGAGGTCTACGTGGGCAGCCAATCGCTGCCGGCGTTCGACGGCCCCTTCCCCCTGCTGCGCCCCGGGGCCGCCTTCGCGCTGCCGCTCCTGCAGGGTCTGACTGGGGCGCCCCCCGCCGCCCCCTTGGCGGGGCTGCAGGGCCGGGGTGCGCCCTGGAGGCCGTGGCTGCGGTGAGGCCGCCCCGTTTTAGGGTCGAAGCCTTTGCTGAGACTGTACCAGGGAATATTTATTTCCAGAGGCGGCGGCGGCGAGCGTTTTGTGTTTGTTTTTGTGTTTTCAGTGAAGGGTCTAGTCTGGTAGGGCCTGCGGCTGAGGCGGTGGTGGGGCTGCTGAGCTCCGTGTGGGCTCCGCCCCCTTCCTCAGGCTCCGCCCCGCGCCGGGCCCCTCCCTCCTGGCAGGTGCGCCCCCGCGTGGGACCGCCGGGGCGTTGCGTTTGCCCGCACCTGGGCGGGAGCTGCGACCCGCCTTGAAGTGGGGGTGTGAGGTCCCCCAGGATGCTCAGGGAGGAAGGTGACAGTCGCCCCCTTTCCCAGAATGCATCCCAGCATTGGGAAACACTAGTCCAGCATCACTGGGCTATATATATATATATGTTTATCCTCACTTGAGGACATTTTTTGCATTTATCTTCAGATAGAGCTGGAGGGGAGAGAGGGGGGAAGAGAGAGAGCAAAACATCCACATGAGAGAGACACATCAACTTGTTGCCATCCACACGACCCAACGGGGCGGACACAAACTGCAACCGAGGTACATGCCCTTAGCGGAACCGAACCGGAACTCTCCGGTCCGCAGGCCTACGCTCTAACCGCTGAGCCACACCAGCCAGCGCTGGGTAATATTTTTATTTTTTATTTTTTTATCTTCACCCAAGGACATTTTTCCATTTTTTGTTCAGATAGAGTGGGAGGGAGAGAGAGGAAGAGAGAGAGAGAAACATCGACGTGAAAGGGACACATCGAGTGGCTGCCTCCCGCATGACCAACCAGGGCAGGGGACAAGTTGCATTCGAGGTACGTGCCCCTAGCGGGAACTGAACCGGGTCTCTCTGGTCCGCAGGCTGACGTTCTAACTGCTGAGCCAAACCAGACAGGGCTGGGTAATATTTTTAAGGCACCTTTCCCCGCTCCCACTCCTGGGGGCCCTGGAAGGTGGAGAGGTGCATTTTCACGTTGTTATCACAGGCTACTGAGCTGGGCTGAGTGGTGACGGTGACCTGAAGCTTCAGTTCTGGCCTGATCCACTTCCGGCTTTGTTCTCACGGCTCTGCACCAAACACTCTACCCCCTCCTCCGTGAACTGAGCCTGCCCCAGGCCAGAGTCTCCCCAGGAGAGTGGTGCCAGCAGGAGAGGGCATCAGAGTGCCCCAAGGCAGGGAACTGGAATGAGGCTGGCACAGGGCACTTAGTCTGGGGCTCAGGAGTCCAGTCCTGCTTTGTGTCTGGCCTTGCCCTGGGAGGGGTGGGCCCTTATCCCCCCACCCAGTGGAAAAGGACTGGGGGTTCATCCTGCCCTAGCGTCTGTCCTGAGCACCTGCTGTGTGTCAGCCCTACAGTACTAGGCTGTGATACTAGGCAGCGTTAGACATTGGCCCTGAAGTCTGCTGGGGGCTGTGCTCCAGGTGTGATGAGGGGGTGGTCCCAGTTACACAAGCCCAGACTGGAGTATCATTTTGAGCCTGCCTGAGGCCGAGCCAAGATTCATTTCCCAACCGCAGTTCAGACGGTTGCCTGCCTTCCTGCTGCCTGCCTGGCCAGGGCTCATCAAGGAGGAAGAGGGTGAGTCACTGCCTGAGGCTAGTCTGCCCTTCCTTCATGCCTCCCACGTCTGTGCCATGGGCAGGGCTTACCTGGACCCTCCTGGACGGGGGCCATGCTCCCCTGGCAGGGATCTCCAAGTCCTCACCAAGCCAGTCCTCCCCTGCTCTCTGGTTGCCTTGCCCACTATCTCCCTGAGCGTCCAGGGCCTGGGTCAGTGGTTCTGGGTGGTGGCAGCAGGGTGGGCCAGGTGCTGCACCCTTGGACACATGCACACTCAGTGGTCCTGGTCCTGGGAGGGAGGAGCTGTTGGTCAGGCCTCGGAGGCCCTCCTGAGCAGGAGGGTGGAAGAGGCTCTGTATTGGGGGAGCTGGAAGCTTGGTTAGGGGAGGGGAGCTCAGGAAGGGCCTCAGTGCAGAAGGAAGAGGAAGGCCTGGGGGTATGGGATGTGGAGCCTTGGGTGGGTAGGGGGATAAGTCAGGGCCTGCTCAGAGCTGGACCCCACACTTGGAACCGCTCAATCCACACTGACCTAATCAATTAATTTGCATGAAAGCTGGAGCCAGGAGGTTTGGGGGGGGGGGGTCATCCTTGGTTAGGTCAGGGAGATCTGAGAAGCACCGGGAGCTGAGGCTGGGCCCCATGGTGAGGGCCCTGGGCAGACAGCAGCACCAGGCAGCGCAGAGGGGTTGTCCCGGGCCCTCCCCAGTCTGCCGTTTTCCAGCAGCTGAGGGCAGCTGGGTCTCAGGAACCGCGGTCTGGTCTCCAGCTGTGGAAGGAAGCACACCCTTCCCCACACCAGCCTGGACATCTGCCCAGGCCAGGGGAGAGCTGGGGCCCAAACCATGGAGTCCCCACTGGGGTCTCTTCCTCCCCTCCTACTTCCTGCTTCTCCCCCTGCCTCTGGTGGGCTCTGGGTCATTCCCTGGTCCTTCACCCTCCACCCCAGCTATTTTTATCTTGGCTTTTGTCTTGCAGACACTTCCTGCTAAGTAGGGATAAAGCACCTACTGCAGGCATGTGGAGGGGATGGGGAGGGACCAGGACTTCCTCCTGAGGGGGGGGTGTGTGTGCTCTTGGTCACTTTCCCTCAATGGCAGGCAATGTCTTGTTCATCTTTGGCCTCCTTCCAGCCTGGTTCCTGAGAGGACTAAGGGTCAATAAATGTTTTCGGAGTAAATGTGCGCCGTCAGGGGATCTGCCTGCCTCTGGTGTCAGAGCCCTGTCTGTCTGGGTCCGTCTGTCTGCCTGTGTCTGTCTGCCTGTGGGGCCAGGGCCTGGAGACCCGACAATGACTGCAAACCACAGGTGTGAAGTCTGGAGTAAGAATCAGCCCAGGAAATGTGCAGTGGGGGAGGGGCTGGGACGGCTCCCCACCAAAGCTCCTGTAGCTGCCTGATTCTCCCCGGGCACCAGCAACCTCTTCCCCTCTGCTGGCACACCCTGGCCCCCCAAGGTGTGCCACGCTGCTCCATCTCTGCTCTCCAGAGTCCCGAGGGCTACACCCCTCCTGGGATGCACCCTTGGGCAAGGGAACAGGCCTTGGGTTTGACAGCCTCCTGAAAGGCCTCCAGGGACCCTCCTCCTGGGATTGAGCCAGTGAACGTCCCACCTAGAGGCTCCCGCAGAAGTGATGGGCTGTCTCTTCAAGATCGGGTTGCAAGTGCTGCCTGCTCTCTGTCTGTCCGTCCGTCTGTCTGACATCATTCACTCCGGGGAGACAAGCTGCACTTTGCTGTGGAGAGGCCGGCAGAGGATGGACTGGACACCTGCTGTCACAGCCGTCACAGGGAGCTGAGCAGCAGAGCCTCTGGCACCGTCCAGCCTGGATGAGCCCCAGCCACGGCTGACGTGCTCAGTGCAGCCTCCTGGGCGGGAATCCCTGAGACAGACCCACCCGGGAGCAGCTCCTGGATTCCTGTCCTCCAGACACTATGGGAGAATGAATGCTGGTTGTTTTAAGCTGCTACGTTTTAGGTTAATTTGTTATGCAGCAATATATAACAAGACATTTTATGTAAAATTTAAGATAAATATAAATAACAATAGCAATAAGCACATATGCCCACAGCCACCCAGCGATCACCACCACTAGCCCTCAGGAGGGTGGGACTGTGGAGGAGGTTGGGTGAGGACTGGAATGGGGATAAGAATAAACCCAGA
This sequence comes from Tadarida brasiliensis, assembly GCA_030848825.1. Taxonomy (NCBI): domain Eukaryota; kingdom Metazoa; phylum Chordata; class Mammalia; order Chiroptera; family Molossidae; genus Tadarida; species Tadarida brasiliensis. The sequence goes on along the minus strand of CM061264.1, from coordinate 153,748 downwards.
GACAGCCCTGAAGCTGGGGTGATGAGCAGAGGGGCTGGGCCCGGCTTTGATCCAGAAGCAGTTTCCCAGCGAGTCCTGATGGTGAGTGCAGCCCCTGCCGTGTGGGTGCTGACCAGCCACAGCTCATGCCCACCCCTGTGGCATCCAGGCCGGGCTGCGGTTATTTCTGTGGCAGTAACTGATGGGGAAGCCTGGATCGGAGCAGGGTTGAGGGTGCACAGGCCCCAGGTTTCAAACAAGGACAGGTGTGGGAGACTCCTGCTGGGACTCCCAGTGCCCAGCACCCTAGGCGGCTTGGCCTTAGCTGCCCTGCCAGCCACAGCAGACACCGACGTGCCCGGGCCACAGTGACCCTTTCTACAGCCTGGCATCCAGGGTTACCAAAAAGCACCTGGCTGCTGCCACCTCAAAGATGTCATCTCCTGGTGCCCACCTGACCCCAACACCCACCGGGTCACCTGGTGGCTTTGGGCTCACCTCCGACCCTTCCTGCGAATGAGGGGTCCTGATGTCTGTGTGGGGGTGCTGGCTCAGCAGAGTAGAAGGTCAGTGCTGGGAGCCTGAGGTCCTGTACTTGGCCCTCATCAGCCCTGACCTCACAGTAGGGAGGTCATTAACCTCAGCCACCAGTACCTTCCCATTTCTGCCCCCATGGTGATGGGGGAAGGGCTTCCCCAGCTCTGCCCCTCCCCTCCCCATGGCTGCCCCCAGTGCCCCTGGTCTTGTCCCAGCACAGTGAGGGGAAGGGTCCAGCAGCCCCAGGTGTGGGGAGGCACCATTATCCTCTCCTGGCCCCTACACCCATCCCCCAACTTCTGCACTGGACACAGTCTGGGCCAAACATCCCCACCCAGAGGGCCAGGGGCTGGCCAGCTCCAGCCTGAGCACCCCCAACTCCTGACCCTCTTACTGTCTTTCAAGGCCCCAGGCCCTCCAGGGCCCCGGATGTGGGCTTTCCCTGCAAATCCCGGTCAGGCAAGTGTCATGCATGCCTTGGCCAAGCCGTTCCTCGGAGACGGGCCCTGAGTGAAATGCCTGGTGGCCAGGGTGCCATCGGGCTGGTGCTGGCTATTCCTTCTGCTGCTTCAGCTGCAGGAAAAGAGAAGGCTCCTGAATACGTCCCAAGGATTGGTTTGCTGAATTGAGAGGTGAGGGTGACATCCCAGGAGCTGAGCTCTCTGATCTGATGCTTGGAGTTGGCGAGCTCGGGCCAGACTTTTCCTGAGTAGGGACCAGGTAGGATGGACAGAAGGTGTCCTCCCAAAGGCACCACCACCAAGGTGATGGCATGAGGAGACATGGCCTCTGGGGGCGGGTAGGTCATGAGGGTGGAGCTCAGGAGGGGATTAGTGCCCTTGTCAAAGGGAGAGCGGGGAGAGCCCACTGCTCTTTGCCACGTGAGGACACCACGGAGATCGCTGCCACCACAGCAGACCTGCCGCACCATGACCTGGGACCTCCAGCCTCCAGGACTGTGAGAAATACATTTCTGTTGTTGACAAGCCCCAGTCCGTGGTGTTTTCTTACAGTAGCCCGGACGGACTGAAATCCAGGGCTCAATGATACCAAGCAGACTGGAGATAAGGGGTTGCCATGGACCTTTTATTTTATTTATCCTCACTGGAGGATATTTTTCTTTTTATCATCAGATAGAGTGGGAGGGAGAGAGAGAGAAAGAGAGAGAAACATAGATGTGAGAGAGACACATCAACTGGTTGCCTCTGGCATGACCCCACCAGGGCTGGGGATGAATCGAAACCAAGGTACGTGCCCTTGACCGGAATCAAACCCACGACTCAGTGGTCTGCGGGCCAACGCTCTAACCGCTCAGCCACACCGGCCAGGGTGCCAAGGACCTTACATAAAATCACTGGGACGTATGCCTGCCCCCAGTTGGGTGTGTGGGTTGGCGCTCCTTCGTGCTTGTGGCCCCTCTCTGGCACTAGGCCATACAGGGGGACCCTCCCCAGCCCACAGGCATACCTGGCTGGGGGGCCGGGCTAAGGGTCTATGGGTTCCCTCAGATGACCCCCACGAGCTTTATCCTCAGCATCCAATTTGATCTCCTTCCCAAATCCCGCGGGCTGCTTCCTCCTGGGTGGGGAGACCTACTGCCCCAGCATGAACCCTGGGGGAAGTCTGGGCCACCCCGGCCTGGCATTGTCCCCGAGAGGTGCTCAGAGTGCAGCAGCTGTGATTCCAGGGCCATCCGCGGCTGCGACTGTGACCAGGCTGTGGGTTTCCCGGCTGCCACCCACTCATGTCCCAGGTGCACAGTCCACTCAGGTCCGTGATGTGGTGTAGGGGGACGTGTGGAAGAGGAAGTCGGTTACTAGAATCACACCTGCCTCTGGCCTTGCAGGAATCATCCCACCCAGAACTAGGCTCACCTGGCCAGGTACGTGAAGAGGACAGGTGCACAGAGCCAGAGTCAGGCATGGAACTGGACAGACAGAGACCCCCAGAGACACGCAGACTCAGACGTGCTCGCCCACCAGCCCTGGCCCCTCTCAGTCCGCTCTGTGTCTGGGAAGCCTGCGCCAGGTGCCAGGTAGAGCTTGGCAGCCTCCCCACCTTGAGGGGCTGGAGCTATCTGCCGGGGACCAGTGCGGCCGGAGCTCACAGTGTGGGTGAGAAAGGTTGTGTGAAAGCAACCTCACAGGGCGACCTGACTGTAAACCCTTAGCTGGGTGGGCCGTGGTGGGGACTCATGCCCTAGGCATGTGACTTTGCAGTAAAAAGTTGATCTCTGCCTAACAAAGTTTATAAACAAGGCCTGAAAGTATCAAACTGCTTCCAAGTAATTCAACTGCACCAAGAACAAAGCTCAAGAATATGTATAGGAGCACACAAATATCCAGCACCTAGCATGTGAAAGTCACTGTGTTCAGTAAAAATTCCCAGGCGTACAAAGAAGTGGAAAGGTGTGACCCATAAGGAGAAAAGTCAGTCAGTCGAAAGCAACCCGGAAATGTCGCGGAAGACAGAACTGTGAGCGAGGACATCAAGACCGTGATCATAGCTGCACTTCATGTGTTCAAGGAGCCAGAGGAAAGACCGAATTTTGTTAGACATCGGATGTACAGAAGATCCAGCTTCTACAGAAGATGAAAATGACAATATCTGATACAAGAACCACATTGGATGGGGTTGAAGAAGAAAGTACTAGTAAGCTGCAAACATAACAAAAATTATTAAAAATCAAACAGAGATTAAAAAACAGGAAAAAAGACAAGAAGGGAGCGTTAGTGAGCCATGGGACAACTCCAAGGGTCCTGATTTACATGTAATTGGAGTCCCAGAAGGAGGGGAGAAATCACAGCATTTGCAGAAATAATGGCTGGAATTTTTCCATTCTTTTTTAAAATACAGTTTTATTGATTTTTTTAGAGAGAGAGGGAGAGAGATAAAAACATCCATATGAGAGAGATACATGGATTGGCTGCCTCCTGCACGCCCCCCCCCCCCCCCCCCCCGGGGATCAAGCCCACAACCCGGGCATGTGCCCTGACCGGGAATCAAACTGGGACCTCTCAGTCCATGGGGCGACACTCAACCACTGAGCCACACCAGCCGGGCGAGTTCTTCAATCTTGATGTAAACTATCAACCAACAGATCCAAGAAGCCCCATGAATCTCAAGCACAAGAAGTTTTAAGAAAACTGCATCAAGCAGCATTATAATCGAATTGCTAAGATACATAGAAAACAATGCTGTTTGCTCTTACCACTCTATTCAACAGAGTAGGAAGTTCCAGTCCAGCTAATTAGTCCAGAAAATTAAACAGAAGACATCCAGCTTGGAAAGGAAGACTTAAAACTATCTACATTCAAATGACATGATCTTATACATAGAAAATCCTAAGAAATCCACTACAAAACTATTAGAACTAATCAGTGAGTGAAGCAAGGTTCCAGGGTACAAGATCAACATTTAAAAACCAATTGTAGTCCAGCTGGTGTGGCTCAGTGGTTGAGCGTCAACCCATGCACCAGGAGGTCGCCGATTTGATTCCCGGTCAGGGCACATGCCCAGGTTGTGGGCCCAATCCCCAGTGGGGAGTGTGCAGGAGGCAGCCATCGATGTTCTCTCTCATCCATGTTTCTATCTCTCTCTCCCTCTCCCTTCCTCTCTCTCAAAATCAATAAAGGACAAAAAAAAAATTTTTTTTTTTAAACCCAATTGTAGTTCCATACACTGGCAACAAACAATGTGAGCACGAAATTAAGAAATCTATGCCATTTATAATAACATAAAAAAGTGTGAAATACTTAGGAATAAATTTAACAAGAAGTGTAAAACTTATATTTTGAAAACTACACAATATTGTTGAAACAAATTAAGACACAAATAAATGGAAAGATATTCCATGTTTGTGGGTCAGAGGACTTAATGTTGTTAAGATGACAATAATTCTCCAATTGATTTATAAGTTCAACGTGATGTCAACCAAAGTCCAAGCTAACATGTCTGCAGAAATCGACAAGTCTCTGTTAAAATTCATACGGAAATTCAAGAGACCCAGAGTATCCAAAATACTCTTGAGAAAGAAGAATGAAGTTGGAGGACTCAAACTCCCTGATTTAAAAACTTATTACAAAGCTATCGATTGATGAAATAGAACTGAGTGTTCAGAAACAAGTCTTCACTGTTACAGTCAGTTCATTTCAACAAAGATTCAAGACAATTCAATGGGGGAAAGAACAGTCTTTTCAACAAACGGTGCTGGGACACCTGAACATCCATGTGCAAAAAACAAAGTTGGACCCCTACCTCACACCCCACACAAAAATTCACTCACAGTGACTGAAACACACAAATGTAAGAGCTAAAACCACAGAACTCTTAGAAGAAAATGTAGGAGCAAATCTTCGTGATCTTGGTGGTGATGTTCAAAGCATAAGTGACAAAAAAGAAAGAAAAAGAAACTAGACTTCATAAAAATGAAAATCTTTTGTGCTTCAAAGGACATTATCAAAAAGTGAAAAGACACACAAAATGGAAGAAAATATTTGCAAAACATGTATTGACAAGGGATTGGTATTTAGAATATATAAATAGCTCTCTCAACTCAATAATAAAAAGATAAATAGTCCAACTAAAAAAATGGGTGAAGAATCTGAATAGACATTTCTCCAAAAATATATAATTTAGCCAATAAGCACATGAAAAGAGGCTCCATATCATTAGCCATCATGAAAATTTAAATCAAAACCACCATGAGATACCACTTCACCCTCACTAAGATAGCTATAATGAAAAAGACAGACAATAAAAAGTGTTATGAACTTGTGGAGAAATTGGAACACTTATACATTGTTGGTAAGAATGTAAAGTGGTGCATCCACTTTAGAAAAAGTCTGGAAGTTCCTCAGAAGATTAACTGTAGAGTGAGCATATGACCCAGGAATTCCACTCCTGGGCCTGGACCCAAGAGAAATGAAAACAAATATCCACAGAAAAACTTGTCCACAAATGTTCATAGCAGTATTATCCATAATAGCCAAGAAGTGGAAATAATCCAAATGTCCGAAGTGGAAATAATCCAACTGACGAATGGATAAATAAATGTGCATATCCATACAAAGAAATGTTATTTGGCAATAAAAAGGTATGAAGTACTGATATGTACTACAGGCAACACAGACGAATCTCGAGAATAAGCAGTCACAAAAGGCCATGTGTTGTGTGATCCCATTTATGTGAAATGTTCAGAATATGCAAATTCTGATAGAAAGTAGGTCAGTGGTTTCTTGGAGCTGGGGGTTGAGGGGAATAAGATGGGGTCCCTTGTGGGGTGATGGAAATGTTTTAAACTTCATTATGATAATGGTTGTACAACTCTGTGACTATAATAAAACCATTTAATTTAAATGGATGAATTGTAGATGTGTGAATTATATATCAATAAAGCTGTTACCCTTACAAAAACAGCAATAAAGAGAAAGTTTTAATTACTGCTAGAGAAAAAACGTTATACACAGAAGAAGAAAGATAAAATGACGGCAGATTTCTTGTTGGGAAAATGTACATGAGGAGACAGTGGAACATCTTTAAAGTATTACAAGTGAAAACTATCCCCTAGCCCTGGCCAGTTTGGCTCAGCGGTTGGAGCGTCGGCCCACAGTCCAGAGAGACCCGGGTTCGGTTCTGCTGGGGGCGTGTACCTCGGTTGCAGTTTGTCCCCAGCCCAGTTGGGGTCGTGTGGGTGGCGACCGGTCAATGTTAAACATCTCTCTCATGTTGATGTTTCTCTCTCTGTTCCTCCCTCTCTCCCTCCCACTCTATCTGAAGATAAATGCAGGAATGTCCTCGGAGTGAGGATAAAAAAAAAAAAAAAAAAAAAAACTATCCCCTAGAGCTCTATAAATAGACCCACCCCACCCGTACCTAAGTGGTTGATTGATTTTCAACAAAGGTGCAAAAGTAATTCCCTGGAGAACAGAGAGTATTTTCAACAAACAGACCAGGAACAACTGGACATCTGTACGCAAACAAAATAACCTGGAACCATGCCGCACACCATGTGTACAGATTAACTCAAAATAGGTCATAGACCTAAATGCAAAACTTTCTGGAGAAAACAGAACATTTTGATTAGGCAAAAATTTCCTAGATACAACACACACACACACACACACACACACACACACACACAATCCATGAAAGAAAAATAAATAAAATTTTAACTTCTCCTCTTCAAGAGACATTGTTAAGAAAATAAAAAGAGGAGCCCTAGACTAGCAGAAAATATTTGCAAATAACACATCTGATGAAGGACTTAGGTTCACAGATCTCAAATATTCAAAGATCTCTCAAGGTTCAACAACAAGAAAAGAACTAACCCAGTTACAAAAATGGGCAAAAGATTTGACCAGTCATTTCACCGAAGAGTGTGGATGGCAAAAAGAAACACATGCAAAGGTGCTCAGCAGTACTAGTCCTGAAGGGAATTCAGGTCAAAACCACAGGGAGGTACACCACACCTGTATTAAGTAGAATGACTAAAGGTACGAAGAATGGCCACACCTAGTGTTGGGGAAGATGTGCCTCACACTGTTGGTGGGAGTGAAAAACTAACCAGATTGGAAAAAAGTCTGGCCGTGTCTTAGAAAGTTGAACGTATTCCTGACCTGTGACCCAGCCATCTCGCCCTGAGTATCTACGCAAGAGAAATGGAAGCACACGTCCACACAGATGTTTGCAGCGGCTTTGTATAGAACAGCCCCAAACCAGAGAACCCAGAGGTCCATCAGCAAGTGATCAGATACACCAGCTGTGCATCCAACAGTGGAACACTCCACGTCAACTTAAAAAATAACTATCGATATACACAAGGGTGTGGGTGAATCTCAAAATAAGTCTGCTGAGTAACAGACACCAGAAATCCTGTCCTCCTGCCCTGTAGAAATGGGTACAAACTGTATAATTATTTGTATAAAATTCTAAGCAACGCTCCTGACTACTGGGTCACAAAGCACATGGATGGTTCTGTTGGGAGCAGGGGAGGAGGTATCTCCAAGGGCAGAGGAGCCTTTAGGGTCGACCAGCGTGTGCACTCTCTGGGTTGTGGTGATGGCTTCCTGGGTGCCGTACCTGCCAAAACAGCAAATTCTGTGCTTTTCAAATTTTTCTTTTCTTTTCTTTATTGATCTTTGGAGAGAGAGGAAGGGAGAAGGAGAGAAAGAGAGAAACATCAATGAGAGCATCGATTGGTTGCCTCCAGCATGCCCCACTGGGGATCAGGCCCACAACCTGGGCGCGTGCCCTGACCGGGAATCGAACCGGCGCCCTTTTGGTGCAGGGTCGATGCCCAACCACTGAGCCACACCGGCCGGGCAAATTCTACACTTTAAACAGGTGCAGTGTGTACATCATATCTCATTAATACTATTTAAAACTTTGAAGCACAAAGCCCATGATTTGTGAAAAGCATTCAGACTGCCTGGCACGTCATAGCTGCTCGTTCAAAGCTGGCTCTTGTTTTCAGTGTTTACCGCCTCAAGGTCCAGGGGCTGCAAGCCTTCAGCAGAGGGGCCCTGGCACTCGAAGTGTGTGTGTTGGGGCGGCTCTGTTGGCTTCCAGTGGGGTGCTGGTGCCCTCTGGTGGCCGCAGGGGTGCAGGCTGCTGCCGGTCCAGCCTTTCCGACAGCGCCCAGGCCTCCCCCTCGCGGGCGGTGCGTCCAGGCGCCGGTCGCCCCCTCCGCCCAGGTGCTGGTCTCCGCCTGGACTCACCTCCACGGAGGAGCCGGTCCGAGTCCCCACGACGTGCCGCAGAGCCCCGCCTGCTCTCCTCCCCACGGCGGACACCCCCAGCACCCAGAGGTCCCTGATCGCGGGGGAATGAACTCCGGGGACAGCTGGTCTTCCAAAGGCTTCTCGGCCCTTGCATGGCCTCCACCTCCGCCACCCCACTTCCCGCACCCCGAACCAGCCTCCCGACCCTGTCTTCTCTTCTTCGGGGCCCCAGGGCAATTGTCGAAAAGCCCCTGCTGCACCCTCCCCCACCGTGGAAGCCCACGTTGTCTGGACTTGCAGGTCCGCACACACGTGCACCCCCAGAGCCCAGACGTGACCCTGGTGTCCACGTGGAAACAGTGACTGCACCCCTGTCACCCCACATCCTGAGGCCGACTGGGTCCCAGTCGATGGGACAGGCAGAGCAGGGAGGCCCCTTCCGGACACCTTCCAGACTTTGGGGGGCAGGGAGCTCAGGGGAATGAAAGGCTATGACTGCAGAGAAAACTGTGGGCAACTTGGACCAGGATAAACTTGGAATTTTATTCGTTTAAATGTTTGTTCATCCAAAGGCACCGTGAAGACGGAAAAAGTGAGACAGAGATGGAGAAGATATTCAAACTGCAAACATTTAATAAGATCCATATCCACAGTGTGTGAGAACTCCCACAAATCCATAAGAAGAAAGCCTAGAAAAGCAAGCGGCAAAGGCCCCTGGAGAAGATGGGACCGGCCAGGAGCCTGCTGCTGTTCAGGACGTTTGAATTAAAAGCACAGTGACCACCAAGACCGGCAGGAGGCCAGGCACACAGACCTGGGCATGTCCCCCGCTGGGGTGAACACAGGACCACGGGGAGGACCCCTGGGCAGGACAACCACCCTGACCCAACCACTCCCCCACACTGCGGACATACGTTTGCCAAAAGGCTGTTCCAGAACAGTCCCAGCATCACTGCTCATCATGGCTGCAAATGGAAAACAACACAAGTCCCAGCCCCCAGCTGCTGGCTGCAGCCTGAACTGATGCGGAGGGAAGGAGGTGACTGTGAGATCACAGAAAACGTGCAGGCTGGGCTCTGCCGCTGGCTCCTGGCACAGAGCGCCCGAAACCCTTGCCGTGTCCTGGGCGGCAAGAGCACCTGCGCTGAGTCAGCTCTTCAGGGCTGCTGGGTGAGTCTGGGCACCAGAAAGACCAACCACGATCGGAAACGTGGCATTTCCAGCCCCTCTCCCCAGGAGGGACAGGGCTGAAACCAGAGTGAGTGACTGACCCCCTGGCACGAGAAAGCCTGCAGTCTGGGGTCTGAGAGCTGGGGGAGTGGACAGGGCAGCTGCGGGACAGTGGCACTGAGTCCCTGCCCACGTGCCTCGCAAACCACACCTCTTCCATCCAGATGCTCACCAGTGTCCTTTGTCACATCCCTTTATAATCAACCGGCAAACGCAGATGAGCGTTTCCCTGAGTTCTGTGAGCCGCTCCAGCAAACGAGTCCAGTCCAAGGGGCAGCAGCCGCGGGAACCTCTGACGTGTGCCACGCTGGACAAATGTCGTGGGACCTGGCGTCAGAGGGGGGACAGTTTTGTGGAACCAAGCCCGCAACCTGGGATCTGACACTCTGTCCAGACAGAGTCGGCAGGATGGACTCCAAAGGGTGTTGCAGAATTGCTTGGCGGGTGAAATTCCACTTTTGGAGCAGTGTGGAGTGTTTTGCGCGACGAGTAAGGAAGCCTCACAGGCGACACCAGACGGAAGATGCAGAAAGGTTCAGAGAGTGACCGTCCCCGGGCCAGCTCGCCTGCCCAGGAGCACACCTTCTCGGGGGGCGTCGGGCCGTGGCCATGCCATGTGCACACTCGCCGTGTATCCCCTTGGGTGCTTCCTGCACACCTGTCGTGTGGAATGGGCTCAAATGCCCGTGCCCGGCCCTGTCCCACCCCCCAAGTCTTGTCCCTCAGACTCTCACGGGACTCATGTCCCTGGCTCTCTGCTTCCTCCTCAGGAGGTTGTGCTGTCGGGAGGGTCTTCCTCCCTGTGTGCAGATGTCTGCTGCTCCCTCCTCGTGTCCCCAGCTGGAAGGCTCGCGTGTGCATCACAGCGACCTGCCCGGGCACAGGCAACGCGGCCCCCAGGTCCAGGACGGCCGGGAGCACTGCCAGCAGCAGGGGCTTTGGACCCCAGCTCTGCCCCCTACTGGCTGTGGCTCGCACAGGTCACTCGCACTCTGTGCCTCACCCAACTCAACTGTGAAGCAGGGTCCTCCTGGCTCGCCCCTCGTGACGGACGGTTCTGGGGAAAGTGTTCGGGGGTCCTGTGGGGCTGCTTTCTCCAGCCCGTGTCACAGGCACGTCACCCCTGCCCATCTCTTGGTGACTGGTTCACCTGGGGGTTGGCAACGCCAGACGCCCTTTCCTGGCACCCCCGTTTTGGGTCCCCTCTCCAGGAGCCTAGGTGGGGAGATGCTGGCAGGAGTGACCCACTTTTCTCCCCTGACCCCTCCCCACGCTCTCCAGAGGCCCAAGGGCCATGCTCACTTGGGATGCCCTCAGCGGAGAGCCTTCACGCCCCGTGTGCCCCCAGCCCCTAGCAGGTGGGCAGTGCTGCCAGGGGAGGGTCAGCGAGTCCCTGAGCCCAGCCCGGTCATCAGCAGACCACCCCAGAGGACCTCAAGGGACATTCCCATCATTTCCCGGCTTGTCACTCTGACTCCCTCCATTTCCCACAGGTGCCAGGGTGAAGCCCTGCAACCCAGAGAGCCTGGACGGCTCCGGGGTGCTGCTGGCAGTGGGGTGAGGGGGGAGGGGGTCTGAGGTCTCACAGCAGCGGGGCCCCTTTAAGAGGAAAGAGCAGCCTCTGGCCAGGACAAGGGGGGCCGAAGTGCCAAGCGCTGGTCAGCATTCTCGTGCTGGTCAGCATCCGACCGCACCAGGAGGCGTCCCTCACGTAGCTGGAGGCCCCTCAAATGCCATCTATTTGTGGCCTGGACCTTGATGGCTGGCAGGAGACATGTGACCCCGGGATGGGTATTTTTGGCTGTGGGGGTGGGGCCTGCATGGCGACCATGCGGCTGTTGGACAGGCCGCTCGGACGGCTGGCTGCGGGGTCCCAGGTACGACACCAGCAGCCCCTCATTCCCGCCCTAAGGGGTCCCAGAGGTGGACGGCCCCTGCAGGGACCCGCCCGGGGTCTAGAGAGGAGGGTGAAGCCCAGTGAGTCAGGAAGGCATGGTGCCCGGGGCCCAGGCATCTCCGCCTGGGCTGGCAGGAGCCGAGGGGCAGCCCACCGCAGGGGCTTGAGAGGTCAGAGGCCCCCAGCTGGGGTTGCCCTGGGTCACTGAGACAAGGCAGATGGAGGGGCCTTTTCCAGTGGGGCAGGCCTGGCCAGGAGCACAGACCCCGAGGATGACCGAGGGAGCTGCTGGGGGTCAGGAGGCTCGTTTCAGTGCTGCGATCTCCTGCCTGGGCTCTCCCTGACGACCCGCGTGTGCCCCGGCAGTGCCAGCGTGACCTTGGCGAGCTCAGAGGCAGCGCAGCAGCCTGTCCCAGCCAAGGCTCGTGGAAGGTCATTACCAAGGGCTGGTCACACGTGGGACACTGCGGCCCCTCCTCCCTGGCCAGCGGCCACCTGGGGCATGCTGGGACAGGCCAGGGCTTATCATCGCCAGGTCGGCCCGTATGGAGGGAAGTTGGAGGTGAAGGCCGACCCGGCTGAACAGACCATGCTCGAGGATGTGAAGGACAGCCTCTGCTGGGGTCGAAATCCAAACACGAGGACCCTCCTTCTCAGCGCACCTCACTGACCGGGAGCCACATTTGGTGGAAGGGACGAGACCTGTCATAAAGTTGCCACTGGGGGTCGACTCGGGAACAGGACAGTGGGCTGCAGGCGTCTGACTGGAGCAGCCTGCTCCCGGCGCCCTGCTGGGCCCCCTTCAGGGCGAAGATGCCTGCCCGGCCCCGAGCCAGGACAGAGCAGGCGCCTGCTGGGCGGGCAGGTGGTGGCAGCGCGTGAAGACCCTGGGCTCTGCTGTGCACGTGCCCCCCCCCCCCCGACATGGAGAACTTCCAGTACAGCGTCCAGCTGAGCGACCAGGACTGGGCTGAGTTCTCGGCCACCGCTGAGGAGTGTGGCCTCCTGCAGGCCGGCCTGGCCTCCGGGGACGAACCTCTGTCCAGTGACATTGACCAAGGGGACAGCAGTGGCAGCAGTCCCCCCGGGCCCCGGTCCCTCCTCGGGGGGAGTGGCTGGCGTGGCTTCGAGGAGGAGGACCAGGCAGCCGCGCAGCAGCTGGTCAGCAGGTCTTGGCAAGAGCCCATCCTGGCCCAGGGGGCCGGTCAGCAGATGCCCAGCACGTCAGCGTGGTCAGAAGCCCGGCCATCCCTGAGCCCTGGCGCCATCTCTCCCGGCCAGAGTGCGCCCCTCCAAGGGCCAGGACCTCCCAGAGACGAGATGCAGAGGCTTCTGCAGGGGCCGGCCCCCCGGGACCCTGCCCCTCGTCCCCCTGGCGAGTCCCCTCCGAGCCCGGGGTCCCCAGGCCGCAGCACTCTGCCCCAGAGGCCCCCCGGCAGCCCCGGAGCCCAGCAGCGCAGCCCCAGTCGAAAGAAGAGGCGAGCTGCAGGTGCCAAGGGGGGTGGGCGCTCCAGTGCGGCAGGCTCCGCTCCCAGCCCGCTGGGCTCCCCGGTGCTCGCTGAGGCCCGGCCCAAAGGGGGCCTCGGCCCAGCTGGGTCCAGGGGGAAGGATCTCTCAGCTGGGGCGGGAGAACAGACGGCAGGAGCCGGGCAGGACGAGCGGGGCCCAGAGTCTGCAGGAGTCCCTGAGCAGGTAGCCCAGCCGAGGCCAGGACCGGATCTGTCTACACCTGTCCCCACTACTGAGCAAGGTACAGACCTACTCAGGATGACTCCCGGAGCTGAGCTACACACTGTGTCCACACCTGCCCGGGGACCTTGTCCAGATTTCTCAACAGCGAAGTCAGACATGGCTCCATCTGCACCTGCCTGCAAGCTCTGTCCTGACACTGCTCCGTCTACACCTGCCTCCGAGCTCCGTCCTGACACTGCTCCGTCTATACCTGCCTCCGAGCTCCGTCCTGACACTGCTCCGTCTATACCTGCCTCCGAGCTCCGTCCTGACACTGCTCCGTCTATACCTGCCTCCGAGCTCCGTCCTGACACTGCTCCGTCTACACCTGCCTCTGAGCTCCGTCCTGACACTGCTCTGTCTACACCTGCCTGCAAGCCTCGTCCTGACACTGCTCTGTCTACACCTGCCTGCAAGCCTCATCCTGACACTGCTCCGTCTACACCTGCCTCCGAGCTCCGTCCTGACACTGCTCCGTCTACACCTGCCTGCAAGCCTCGTCCTGACACTGCTCTGTCTACACCTGCCTGCAAGCCTCTTCCTGACACTGCTCTGTCTACACCTGCCTCTGAGCTCCGTCCTGACACTGCTCTGTCTACACCTGCCTCTGAGCTCCGTCCTGACACTGCTCTGTCTACACCTGCCTGCAAGCCTTGTCCTGACACTGCTCCGTCTACACCTGCCTGCAAGCCTTGTCCTGACACTGCTCCGTCTACACCTGCCTCTGAGCTCCGTCCTGACACTGCTCTGTCTACACCTGCCTGCAAGCCTCGTCCTGACACTGCTCCGTCTACACCTGCCTGCAAGCCTCGTCCTGACACTGCTCTGTCTACACCTGCCTGCAAGCCTCGTCCTGACACTGTTCTGCCTACACCTGCCTGCAAGCCTCGTCCTGACACTGTTCTGTCTACACCTGCCTGCAAGCCTCGTCCTGACACTGCTCCGTCTACACCTGCCTGCAAGCCTCGTCCTGACACTGTTCTGCCTACACCTGCCTGCAAGCCTAGGCTGGACGAGGACCTGCCCCTGCTGGGCCCAGAGGTCAAGCCAGAGGTGGACTTCTCTACACCTGTCTCAAAGGCGCAGTCTGATGTGGGTGTGTCTACACCTGCCCCCACTCCCCTGGCTAGGCCGGACACGAAGGAGGCCAAGGTTGCCCCACTGGCCAAGTTGGATACGAGCTCTGTTGTGTCTTCAGGGGGGCACCAAGAAAAGCCCGGAGGGGAGCCTTCAGCAGGTGCCCCTGGACACCCCTCAGCGGAGCCCCTCCCAGCTTCCAGGAAGAAGAAAGTGCGGTTCTCCATGGCTGTGCCCAGCCCAGAGGAGCCAGGATCGGAGGAGGCCTTGCGCCCCCCCTCGCCAGCCGCAGCCTGGCCCTCAGCCCCCAGGACGGCAGCGGGGGGCCGTGGGGGGCCTGGAGCTTGGGACGCAGTGGCAGTTGGGCCCCGGCTCCCCCAGCCTCGGATCCTGAAGCACTTGCCCCCCCCTGCCCCCTCTACCTCTGGGGCACCTGGGTATAGGAGCTGCTTTGCCGTGACCGTCCCGGAAGCCTATGAGTTCTTTTTCTGTGACACCATTGAGGAGGAGGATGAAGATGCTGAGGAGGAGGCAGAGGCCGGCGAGGCCGCGGCCCAAGTCCAGTGGCCGGAAGTGTGTGAGTTCTTCTTCCGGGACAGCCGAGCCAAGAGATCTGGGCACCGGGGGGGCCCTCCCCTGGCCTCGCCTCCAGAAGGCAATCCTGTGCCAACCCCTGTTCCTGGAGACCCTGTGCCCATCTCCATCCCCGAGGCCTACGAACACTTCCTTGGGGAGGACAAGGAGGGCACCCTGGGGCCGGCTGCCCTTCTCCAGCTGCAGGCCACAGAGGCCCCCGCGGCGGCCCCCCAGGGAGGAGAGCCTGGCCCTCCAGCGGAGCCCAGCCCGGCTGCCGCGGAGCAGCTCGACCTGGTGCTCAGGCAAGCAGGTGCGTGTCGTGGTCTTGGGAACACACTGTCCAGGGATTTCAGCCAGGAGGGCCACTGGGGAGGGGCAGGCCCGGACCCTGGTCGTGAGCCAGTGTGGAGGCCTCGGGGATGATCTGGGAAGGAAGAACCAGTTCCTGGCCATCCCAGGACACCATCCAGATGGGGCAGCCCAGGCCAGGTCATTCGAGGGTTTGGCTGTGCACTGACTGCCACCCTGAGCTCAGGCCCAGATGACACCGGAGCCTCGCCCCAGCCTCTCACAGGGCAGGCACCAGGGCTGCGGGCACCCAGGGGACTTCGTCTCACAGGCCCCCTGGAAGATGTTTTAGAAACCAGGAATCGGTGTCCCAGAGGCAACTTGCCCGTCGGCCTGACTCAACTGTGCCACACACGGCCTCGTGTCTTGGGACAGAGGTATCACGGGGAAGGTGTGACTCAGAAAGTGTGTTCCAGAGCAGACAGGTCTCCAGACAGACAGATTCCCAGATGTGTCCAGGGCAGATGTATTCTCAGATGTGTCTGAGGGGAGCAGCTGGAGCTGAAAATATGCTTTTCTCTCCTAGGGGAGCCCCGAGGTGCCCTCACCTCGTTCACCTTCAGCCAGAACGACATGTGCCTGGTGTTCGTAGCCTTCGCCACCTGGGCTGTGAGGACATCGGACCTGCACGCCCCAGACGCCTGGAAGACAGGTTTGGGGGCCCGGGGAAAGCGGGGCTGGTTCCCAGAAGTCTCCCTGCTGGGCCAGCAGGGATGAGGGGTGTCTGGGGAGGCACAGACTTCTCCCCTGACCGTGCTCTTTCTATCGCCGACCCACCGCTCGCCCACTGGTTCCTCTCGGCCTTCGAGGGCCAGGCCGTGCGGGCGGCAGGTGGTGGCCAGGCCGGGAGCTGGCACTCAGGCAGCCCCCTGCTTCCCTTGCAGTCCTGCTGGCCAACATCGGCACCATCTCCGCCATCCGCTACTTCCGACGGCAGGTGGGGCGGGAGCGCCGCAGCCCCAGCCCCAGCCCCAGCCCAAGCTCCTAGGACCCAGGCTTGGCCCAAGGAGACGCAGGACGAGGGAATGGCCACAAGTGCTCAGGACGAAGCACTGCCCTCTGGCCTTGCCCTTTGACCCTTGTGTTCCACGCCAGCGTCTGGGAAGGAGCCATTGTCCTCAGTCCTGGCTGTCTTGGACTCCGCCCGAGGCTCAGGCCGGTGGCCGAAGCTCAGGCTGTGCTCCACACCTGAGGGGAGATTTGGAAGGTTGGGTGGCTGGGGGCCGAGCAGGGAGCTGGTTAGGAAGGTGGCCAGACTAGCAAATAAAAATGGTGTCCAGCAAAACGAATTTCAGACAGGCAATATTTGAGATGTTCTTATACTAGGAAATCATTTGTGGTTTATCTGAAATCGGATTTAACTGGATGTTTGCATTTTGTCTGGTTACCTAGTTAGAGGGTGAGTGGCAGTAGGAGCCCTGGAAACTAGAGGGCGTCAGAGCAGCAGCAAGGCCCCCCCTGGAGAGCTGGGCCAGAGGCAGGGGCGAGGGGCTGGGGGTCCGGGGATGCCGCCGGCTCTCGAGTGGGCTGGGGGCAGGGTCTCTGAGGCCTCTTTGAGCCCTGAACCTGTGCCTCCTTGGCTCCTGCTGAGACAGTGAGCAGGTGCTACAGGGTCGTGGACGGTGACCGCAGTGGCCCCTGCAGGGTGGGGGTCTGCAGGGCAGAGCCGGGCCCCTCCTGGGGGAGCCCTGGACGAAGTGTGCAGGGGAGTTCCATGGCGTCAGGTGGAGGGACAGGACACTTGGGATTGTCCCGGAGCTGAGAGGAGCCAGAGAGAAGGCAGGAAGGTGGGCAGGGGGCCAGCTACGTGCTGGGAGCGCACCCAGCTGGAGCACAGCACAGCCCCTGGGCGGCGGGGGCCTCCCGGCTGCCGGGCAAGAATGTGTGGACACAGACAAATAAAATCTCCTTCTCTTCTTTCTTGTTTAGTCTCTTGTCCATTTCTCCCAAGCAACGCCACCCCACTTGCATGCGCGTGGGCAACCGTCCTACCTCTGGCCTTGCTGACCTCTGACCCTCATGACCTCTGACCTCCCATACTCTGATCCTCGATAGCGGAACTTTCTCAGCCCTCTGACCTTCACCTGCATCCCTGCTCCGTTCTCCCACTCCCAGGTGAAGCCCCAGCAGCCCCTCCCTCACTTCCCCTGGGGCAGGCCAACGTTCCTCCGTCTGGGGGTCGCACCCTGATCTGTGGTCCAGGGCGCTGGCTAGAGCGTCCTCAGGGTGAGGCCGTCCTCCTGGCCCCTCCAGAGCATAGAAAACGCAGGGTTCCGGAGACCCTCCTCCACTCCCTGGGTCAGACCCTGACGGTATTGGGTGGGGTGGTCGGCCAGTGGCCCCACATAGAAAGATCCAGGCCTTGCTGGAGTCCCCCCAGGGTTGACGCTGGCAGGTGGTCCTGAGAAGCAGCCCGCCCAGGCCCGTCAGATCCACTGGGTGAGCCCCTCCTCAGCCTCAGTCGTGTCCCGGGGCCACCGCTGGCGGGAGGGAGACGGAGCCTTGTCCCAGATGTTGTCATACCTCCTGGGGGGTTCGCCGTCTGGTGGGAGGGGCAGAGGTGCGTGTGTCTTCAGGAAGCAACACCCAGAGCGCCCCCCCAGACAGAAGCAGGGTCTCTCACTCACCTGGGGGGTGCAGCCGGGGGTCGGGAGAAACTTCCCTGGAAGGGGAGACCTGCAGACCCCACACACGAGTGTGAGTCGAGCCCTGGGGAAGGGGCTTGGACACCAGCCCACGCACTGCCCGGCTCCCGTCCTGGGTGTCCACTGCCCCATTACCCCATTTCTGTCTCTCCTGCTCCCTCAGGGTCCCCACAGAAGCCTTTGCCCAGGGTGGGGGCTGCTACTCACGAGCTGAGGGGAGTCTGGGGGCCGGGGCCCGCGGCCCTTGAGGGAGCCCCGGTGCCGCTGAGAGACTCGGGCCTGCAGGGCCCCCTTCCTGGAGAGCAGGTGGGGGCTGGGGACCCCAGAGCTGGGGTCGGAGATGGGCACAGACACAGGGACGGAGGGGAACGGGCTCGAGGGCTCAGGTCCAGGTGAGCTCTTCATCGCCGTGAGGAACTGCCAGGGAAGCGTCAGTGACTCGAGGCCCTGGGTGGGGCCTCTGTGGAGCCGAGGGACCCCTGCCCACAAACCCCTTAGCCTCTGCGGCCCAGGCAGACCTCGGGCTTCCTTTGAACCTCAGGCTGCGGCAACCCCAGACCCCCGTCTCCAGCGGGGCCCTTACCTCGTCCAGGCCCCGGACGTCTCTGACTCTGTGGTGGGTGGTGGCGGGCGGTGTGTAGGGGTCGGCGTACAGAGGGGAGTGAGGTGTCTCCAGGGAGTGGTCTGGGGCCTCTGGACTGCCCTCCTGGCTCAGCCTGCTCAGCTGCAGGCAAGAGGTGGAGAGAGAAGCTTCCTGGAGGCCACACCCGAGGCCTTTCTTCCAGGGGGCTGCAGGACCTTCTGGGCCGGAGACAGTCCAGGGCCGTGCAGGGCAGGGAGAACCAGCTCGGAGCTGGGGTCAGTGTCTGGGCCCACCTTGGTCAGGTCCAGGTGCAGCGGGGTGGCTGGGCCGGGCCCCTCGCCCCGGGCCCTGCTCCTGGGTGACCGGCTGCTGCCGCCCCGTCTTAGGTCTGCCTTCTGCCCACTGATTCTGGTGGAGCCAGGGTTGGCCTGGTCCTGTGGGGAGCAAGACCTTCCAGAAGGTTTCCAGAGCCCTCTCCCACACAACCCTCCAGTCCCCTCCCCTGAGGAGCCAGCATCGCAGGAGGGATGGGGTGCATGGGGACCTAGGCTCCCCAACAGAAATCCATCTCATGGCCCCCGCCTGCACCCCCAGACACTCACAGATGCAGGCTGGGCAGGGCAGCCAGCTGAGCACTCAGGGAGGGAGTGGCTGGTGCGGGTAGAGGGGGGTGCCGGGTACCCCGAGTCCCAGCTGGTCTGTCCGTCTGAGGAGAGCGAGCCTCGGCCACCACCCAGGACCTGGCAGTGGGTGGGGGGTACTGAGCCACACGGCAGAACCCCTCTCCCCGCCGACCCACGCCCAGCCCCCCCCCCCCCCCCCCCCCCCCCCCCCCCCCGCTCCTGTTTTTGTCGTCACCCGCCCCGCCGCGCCGCGACCCCTCACCTGGGCCGGCCCCCGCAGCCCCAGGAAGCTCTCAGGGCCGGGCAGCAGGGGCGCCCCCTCCCGGCGGGAGACGGTCTGCAGGCAGAGCAGCCAGTGGCTGTAGTCCTCATAGCTGGCACACAGCACCCGGATGGTGTTGATGAGGCGGCCTGGCACACAGATAGTGAGGTGTCGCCCGGCTCACTGAAGAGCTGGCACCCGGTGGGCTCATGCCCTCCCTCCCAGGCCCAGCCACAGCCCACCTTCGATCAGGAAGGATCGGATCTGCTTCTCCTTCTCCTCCAGGTTGATGTGGATGGCGCTGAGCGGGAGCTCCCCCTGGGGGGCAGCAGAGGAAGGGGGGCCTTCACCTTGGGGCAACCCTGGGGCTCCGCCTGGGCCCAGCACCCCTCACCCTCCAGAGAGGGGGACACAAGGCAGGGTGAGGCAGGGCCAAGGCGCATACAGCCCTGAGGGAGCCAGGTGCGCTCCATCTGCCTGGGGCATCTTCACCACCGGCCCTGGGCTCTGGGCGGGGATTCATCCCCCAGAGGCACAGGCAGGTGCTCACGGGGCTGGGGCCCCTCCATCGCCACTAAGGCTGGGAAGGGATGCTGAGGGGATTGCATCCGTCATGTGTTTCTCCGCAGCAGAAAGCCATGATCACCCCCAGGTGATGGTGGCTGAGGACCCTCCAGAGTGGTACAGGTGCCCGGGCAGGGCCCCTCTTGCCCACTTCAGAACTGAGACCAGACTGACCAGGGCAGCAGGCTGGGTAGGTGGGGCCAGTATGCTCTGTCCCAACCGGCCTGAAATACAGGTTCCTCCTGAGCTGCCGCCCCCTCCCACCCCCACACACAGGGCGCCTCCCTGGGGTGGGTCACAGTGGGGAGGACCCACCTTAAAGCAAAGCCCGTCGGCTTCCTCAGAGAAGATTGCCAGGGAAGTCGGGTACAGTACCAGGACCCGGTCCCATCGCTCCTGTCAGGGGGTCAAAGGGCAGAGTGTGGTCCCCAGTGGTGTGCATCGAGGGCTGGCCCCACCTGCTGCCTCTGCCCCTTCCTCACCCCTCACCCCAAATCCCTCACCCACCTGTGATGGCAGATGCTGCAGCTTGACCCTCGAGGCGCAGATGGCACTGCCCACCATTTGGCGCCCCCATGCCGTCTGCAGGTGGGTCAGCCTAGGCTGCGGACTCCAGGAGAGCTCGTCCTCAGCGGGGCCCTGGGAAAGGGGGGTCAGGGCAGGCAGGCAGGGGGGCTTGGAAAGGGGTATGGTGATCCCGGGACTGACCTGCGGGGGTGCCGAGTGGAGGCACGGCAGCCCTCCCATGAGGGCCATCTGCTTCTCCAGGTGGTAGAGCCAGCGGCTCAGTTCGGCCTGGCTGGGGCAGAGCACCAGAAGGGGGGCGGGCAGCGGGCCTGTGGGCGGAGGAGCAGGGTAGGCTGGGCTAGCAGCCCACAGGAGAGGCCCCTTCCCGGGGCCACACGCAGACCCCAGGGCTACAGTTGAGAGAAGAATACAGCGCTGTCCTGGACCCGCTGCACCCCCCCGCCCCAGGCACATGGCTGTGTGCCTATTGGAGGAAAAGTCAGGACACTTCAACCTGCTCAGGGTCCTGCCGGTGTCCTTGGGCCCTGCCAGAGGCCAAGGTCACTGAGCAGCCCTAGCCCTCTCGGTCTCCTGGGGCTGGGACGGCTCATGCCCCCCACACACCTGTGATCTGGAAGGCATGCTCTCTGGACCCCTCCAGTGGGCAGATGCTCAGCTCCATCAGCGGCAACAGGCCCTGCCAGAGCACAGTGGAAGGGAGGGCTGGAGGACCCCCAGGGGCTGTGGCCACTGGCTCTCAAGGGGCTTTCTCCCTGTCCTCTAGACTCCTCCCTCTGCCCACTTCCCGCACCTGGAAGGTGAGTCCCTCAGAACCGTGGGCCTGGAAGTAGAGGTGGGAAGGGAATAGCTCCAGGTAGCAGTCGACGACATCCTGGGGGGAGCAGGGCGACTGTCTGAGCACCAGGGAGTAGGCTGCAGGCTGAGCCCCCAGCACCCACCAGGCCTGACCCCCACCTGGCTGTGCTGGAATCTCAGTTGGACCTTGGCATAGTGTACAACTTTGCCCAGGTTCCTCACGGGCACCCTGCGGCGCCCCTTCTTGAAAACACTCAGGAACGGCTGGTCCAGGTGTTCTCGTTGGCTCTCCAGGCCAGGAAGGTCCTGCGGGGAGCAGAGCTCAGGGGAGGGGCCTGAGTTCACACACACACACACACGCACACACACGGCTCACTGCGAGTCACGGGGCACATGTCCAGTGGTGGAAACAGTGACACTCGGACTCAGAGGAGACTCTAAGCTGTGTACTCTTGTTCTGGTTACTCAGCCCCCTCAGTCTTGTTGGTAACAGGATTTTGGGTGTCTGAATGAGGCAATGTTCAAAACCCTCCTGAATTCTCACTGTCAGCTGGGAAATGTTTTAATACCTGCTTCTTAAAAGGGGGGTGTCTGATTTACAGCGCTGGCCAGTCCCTCCGTGGCCCGTTTCGAGCAGCCAATGTGACGTCTGGGAAGGTGTAGCTGGGAAGAAAGCTCATGCCCTCGATCCCCTGATGTCACCTAGTGGAGGCCAGGCACTGGCCCAGGGGTCCTCTGTGACCTGCCCCACCCCCTCTTCCCTTATGGCACGCACATGCCCAGCCCAGGGCCTTCGAGCTTGCTGTTTCCTCCGCCTGGGTCAGTCTTCTCACCTCCTCGGGGAGTGGCTCACATCACCTCTGTGATGCCCCGTCTGGTGCCTTCTGGCATCCCAACCTTCCCGACCCCTCGGCATACCTCGTTCTAACCACATCTTACTAATTATATCTTCTGCTCATTTGTCTGGTCACCTGGCTCTGTGTCACAGGGAGAGAAACCCATGAGCACAGAGTTGTCTGTTTTGCCCACTGTTGCATTGTTGGGGCCAGGATAGGTCTGGGATGTGCTGGGGTTCGATGCCTGCCTGCTGGTGCCTGCAAACAGCCAGTTCTGGGACACAGAAAGGCTCTACAAATGGGCGCTCGGTCATTAGACTGGGCGTCAGACAGGGCTGGGAGCTGGCCTGCAGCTGAAGGGGAGAGCTGTGGAGGGGCTGTGCTCCCCCTGGGACCTGGCAGGGGCTGCCTCCTGGATGCCGTGCTCTGCATGCTGAGCTGTCCCTGAGACAAGCCCAGGAATGTACACAGACAGACCTGCCGCTTCCCTGCCTCCCTGCCTCTGGGTGGGGCCTCCCGCACCCACACCCAGTTCGGGGAATGACGCTGGGATGGGACCATGAAAAATAGGCCACAGAGCAGGAAGGGCTGCAAAACTGGCCCTGTGGCCTGGGCTCAGCCTTAGGGTCCAAGGAGGAGTCAGCTCACAGCCACCACGGGCAGGACCCAAAGAGAGCTGGCTTCTCCCAGGCCCTATCTCCCAAGGTACACCATGCCCGGTCCCCTCTCCAGCCACTACCAGTCCTGGCGAGAGAGCACTGCCGCACCAGGGACTCTACCAGGTCCTATGATGTGTCCTGGGCCTGGACAGTGGGAGCTGAGGTCTGAAACGGCCACACAGAAGGACCCCATTCCTCTGAGAGAGCACAGTTTCTGAAGCCAGTACTTGCCCACAGGGAGCCGTGGGACCTCAGAGGGCAGGAGAGGGCCAGGCAGGGGCTTCCCAGCTTGAGGGAACACCTGGGAAGGCGGTGGGTGAAGCCCACACCAGCGTGAGGCCCGAGGAGTGCAGGGCGGAGCCCTGGCCCAAGCCCCTGGCAGTCACTCACACCTGTCCCTCCCGCACTCTCTCCTAAATGTTCCTGGAATAAGAACTTGGGGGTCATTTCCCCCACATCCTGGGGCTGATGCCAGTGGTCTGGGAAGCTGGATGTGTCTCCCCCTCCGCTAACTCTTAGCTCTATAGGAGCTGGGCAGGGAGAGGGGATGGTTTTCAGCTCCACTGTGCTTGGTGGCCAGTCCTTGCTGTGAAGGCTTGGGGGTGCGGGGTGGGGGAGCACAGGACCTTGGTATGGGAGGAGGCAGTGGTGGATACTGGGACACACCTTGGAAGAAACTGCGGCCTGGAATAGGTGCGAGGCTGGCTCGCTGTTCACAGAAGCCCCTCACTCAGAGTAAAGAGGGACTGGGGTGGGGCTGACATCCACCCTGGGAACCCAGCATCCAAGCCCACACACAGCTCAGAGGCATGTGTGCTGGGTCCAGCCCCAGTGCGCCTGGACACGCTGTCCGGTCCTGGGCCAGGCGGGCACACACCGGGCTGGTCCGCCGCCGGTGCCCTCCGAGGCGCCCGGAGGCCCCGCCCCCCCGCCTGGCTGGTGCGCTCACCCACTGACTCAGAGTCGGTCCCAGTTTCGCTCTCGGCTCAGACTTTCGGCCAGAGGAGCCTCCAGGGCGGGGTTGTCCCCACCTCCTCGCCTTGCTCTGGATCTGACGCCCCCCGGCTGACCCGGAGACCCCCGAGCCGAGCTGACCCGGAGCCCACGCGCAGCCACGCGCAGCCCACCGCCACCGCACCCCTGGGAGGCCGGCACCCGCGCTGGGACACGCCCACCGCCGCTCACCGTCCCAGGGATGTAGTAGAAGATCTTGTCGGCCGTGGTGTCCCCGTCGGGGCTGGCCTCCGAGCCAAACAGGCTGGCCAGTTTCCTCCTGCCATCCTCTCTGGGGACAAAGGAAGAGGGGCTCGCAGCCTGGCCCCCGGGCAGGTGGAGGGCGACCCTGGGACCCAGCGCCGCGGCCGCGCCGCCCTCACCTATTTCCCTTCAGCGAGGGCTTTCTGGAGAAGGAGGCCCGGAGCCTCTTGGAAGCCTGAGGGACGCAGTGGCTGTTCCCCATGGGCAGCGGCGACGGCGGCTGGCCCCAGCGAGCAGGTGGACGGCTCTGGGTCCCCAGGTCCCAACCCTCCTGCCCCCACCTCCCAGGGGCGGGGCTGTACGACGTCGTGCCCCAAGTACGGTGCGAGGGTGGAGCCTCCCTGGGAGGGGCCGGCCCCTACCTGGGCCGAGCCTTTCATTCCTGTCGCGGGTCCCCCGCACCAGCAGGCCAGCCTGGGGGTGGGGGAGGCTCCCCTGGCCCAGCCAAGAGCCCCCAGTCTGTACAGGAGGGGCCTCGAAGGCCTGGTCCCTGAATGCGTGGCCTCGAAGGCCTGGTCCCTGAATGTGTGGCCTGCCTGAACTTGGGCTGGGGTGTGAGGGGCTGGAGTTCCCTCAGTCCAGGGACCCCCTCTGAGGCACCCCCTGTGAGCCCACATCCTGTTTCCACCTCAAGGCCAACCTGAGTCACCAGTGACTGTAAGGGTGTGTGTGTGCTCCTTCTCAAAGCAGAAGTTTGCAACGTGGGGGAAAGGGGAAGCCAGGACCGCCCCCCTCCCCATCCTCCTCTCGACTTTGCCCAGCCCTCACTCTGGGCCAAGGTCAGGGTCCCACAGGCTTAACCAGAATCCAGGAAGGAGGTCACAGCCCGCCCAGGTGGTGCGGGACAGTCATGGTGAGCCTGGGGAGACAGGGGCCATGGGGCCTCTCAGGACCAGGCTGACAGGGACCATGGTCAGGCGCTCGTCCAGGACGTCACAGCACTGCCCCAGCTGGACCTGATGGTGCTGCCTCGAAGGCTCCAGATGCCAACGCAGTCCCTCAGCCCAGCTGCATACTCACCCCCAGACCGGACCCCGAAAGGCAGAGAGGCAGCTGGACTCAGGTGCAGAGCCCAAGGAACGCGTTTATTGTTCAGGTCGGCTCCTATTGCTGAGGGGTGTGGCACGTGTGCCTAGCTCAGTGCAGGATCCAGAAAAGACCGCGCCCACAGGCAGGAGCCCCTTCACGCCCTCCCTGGGAGTGTGCCTTGTGAGGCAAGGGCCGTGTGCAAAGTGAAGGCTGGGGGTCTGCACCTGCTCAGAAGGCCGCCCCCACCCACCGTGGCCCGCTGCTCTGCACCTACCCCTCGGTCCCTCCGGGTGTGCAGAGTCTGTCTGAGCTGCCCTGACCCACACTCCCATGAGAGTGTCCACCCCGTCACTCCCTGGTGCCCCCAGCAAGGCAGGGGGACCCCCGGGATAGCAGCTGGGTCCCTAAGACACAGGACACTTCCAGAGCAAATGTATAGACTGGTAGCTGCAGCACTGCTCATCAATAAATACTGAATAAATACACAGACGAGAAGTCGAGGGCACACACGTAAACGAACACTGAGGAATGGACACAGAAACGTGGACAGACAGTGCAGGACGTCCCTGGTGGGCGCCGAGGAGCCCAACCCCGACGCACGGTCGAGGGGAGGGAGGCGCTGGGGCCCCCGGTGGGACTTAAGGCATGTGGGAGGCTGCGGGCGAGCCTCTGTGCAGTCCCGCCGCGGGTCAGAGGCTGGTGGACGACACGGACAGTGTGGGCGAGGACGGCGGCGGGAAGTTGAGCAGCTCCAGCACTGCCACGCCCACGCTGCTGCGCCGCGTGAACATGCAGGACGCAGCCACCCACTTGTTGGTCCTCGGGTTGTACTTCTCGATGGAGTTGAGGCTGGAGCTGCCATCGTTGCCCCCCACAGCATACAGCCATCCGTCCATGGCCACCAAGTCGTGGGTGCTCCTGGGGGCAGGACAGGCAGGTGTGAGAAAGCACGGTGGGGCCACCGGCCAAAGCAGCAGCTTCTGGGGGTGGGGCCACAGGCCTTGGGAGAAGCCTCTGGGGGTGGAGCCACAGGCCTTGGGAGAAGCCTCTGGGGGTGGAGCCACAGGCCTTGGGAGAAGCCTCTGGGGGTGGAGCCACAGGCCTTGGGAGAAGCCTCAGGGGGTGGGGCCACAGGCCTTGGGAGAAGCCTCTGTGGGTGGGGCCACAGGCCAAAGCAGCAGCTTCTGGGGGTGGGGCCACAGGCCTTGGGAGAAGCCTCTGGGGGTGGGGCCACAGGCCTTGGGAGAAGCCTCTGTGGGTGGGGCCACAGGCCTTGGGAGAAGCCTCTGTGGGTGGGGCCACAGGCCCAGGGAGGAACCTATGGGGTGGGGCCTCCTGGAGCTGGAGGGGGTCGGAAAGAGTGCCCGAGGTGAGCCTGGAGGCAGGAGGGGGGCTGGCATGCCACGCAGGGTGAAACACGTATCAGTCAGTCTCTGAGGGGCACACATGCTGTGGCGGTGACCAGGGGACCCTACCAGCCTGGGGGCTGTGGCACAGCACACCTTCTGATGTTCATGGGCGCCACACTCTCCCAGGCACCGGCCTTGGGGCTGTATCTCTCCACAGAGTTGAGGCAGCTGGTGCCATCATTGCCGCCAGCCACGTAGAGGGCCCCCTCCAGCACTGCCACCCCAGCCGAGCTGCGCCGGCTCAGCATGGAGGCCACTGGCGTCCACGTGTTCACCTGCGGTCGAGGGGACCCGCTGGGGCAGACCCACCACCAGCCTCCCTCCACCTCCACAGCGGAGACCCCCCACTCCAGGGTGGGTGTCTGTGGGATGTGGGGGGAGGGGTAGATGGATCTAAAGGCCTGCCACTCCGGGGGATGGGGGTGGCCAGAGTGATGACCTCAGGCAGCCCTTGGGAAGGGGAACACCTGTGATTGGGGTGTTTCGCACCTGGGGCTCATACTTCTCCACAGTGGCCAGGTGTGATGAGCTGTCATAACCGCCCACCGCGTACAGGTTGCCATCTGCGGGGAGTCAATGTGCTCATGGTGTGCCTGCTGCGTGTGGGGTCTCCAGGGTGGGGGCAGGCATGGGCGGGCACCACAGCAAGCAAGCCCTGTCACCCACCAAGCATAGCAACACGAACGTATCGCCTGCGGGTGCTCATGGCAGCGATGGACGTCCATGTTCCCGTCAGGGGGTCGTAGCGCTCCGCACTGTGGACAACAGGCCCACCACTGACCTTGGGCAGCAGCTGACCAGGACCTGCCCTCCCCCAGAGAGTGACTAAAACGCTGTGCGGGGAAGTCACAGAGACCAACCCCAGAGCCCCACTGGAGCAAGAAGTAGGCCTGCTGGGTGTGCACGGGCCACTGGCTGCCTGGTGATCCTGTGCAGGTGTCCACCTGGCCCCAGCCCCCCGACCGGTGGGAAGGAGCCCAGAGAGGAACAAGGGGCAGGTGGGCTGGCACAGATCAAGAGGCCGAGGGGACCTGAGTCAGGCGCGATCCCTCTTTGCTCCCCTCAAGATGTGACCTCTGCAGTCTGCCAAGCCAGTCTCCAAAGGCCATCCTGCCCTGACCCCCACCACTACCTGTTGAGGCAGGAGGCCCCATCATAGCCGCCAGCTGCATACAGGAGTCCGTGCAGGGCAGCCACACCCAGGCAGCTGCGCCTCGTGCCCATGGACACCTCGGGCTGCCAGGTGTTGGTCACAGGGTCGTACGATTCTACCGTGGCCAGATCTGAAGTCCCATCGTAACTAGGAGAGGGGTCCACCGTCGGTCAGGGCTGGCCCAGCGGGCACACGCTGAGCCCAACCCAAGAGCAACCTCCAGGCTTACCCGCCCACTGCATATAACCGGTTCCCCACTGCTGCTACGCCCACACGGGCTCGACGTGTGGACATGGAGGCCACCACATGCCAGCGGTCAGTGCGCGTGTCGTAGGCTTCACAGTCCCCATGGATGGCGAACAGGCTCCCGCCACCTAGGGAGGGGGAGGTGATGGGGCAGGACCGGGGGCCCAGGGAGGCAATGGGCTGGGGCTCTGGCACAGCTCTAGGTGGAGAGTATGGGGGCTGCAAGGGTGGGGATGGGGATTTGCGAGTGGGTCACACCACACAAGGTCCTCCACAGGCGACAGAGGAGCAGGCATGGGGTGGGTGCAGCATATGACCAGCACAGGGTGGAGAGGACTGGTGCAGGGCTTACGGATGGAAGACACAAGACAGAGATGTGAGGGGAGAGGGAAGGGACGTGGGGGGCCCAGACAGGTGTGGGCATACCCACAGCGAAGAGCACGGGGCCGGCACCCTCACAGCGTCGGGGCCGTGTGCGGCTCGTGCCCAGGACGCCTCTCTGCTCTGGCAGCAGGTGGAACTTGAGGGCCTCGATGAGCAGGTCCTTGCAGTCAGGGTGGTGCCTCACCAGGCTCTCGGCGTCCACGTGGCCCAGCAGGAAGTCCCGGCTCAGCAGGGGCAGACGTACACACTTCATCAGCTGGGGTGCAGGCATGCCACGATCAGACATGCCACGATCAGACAGCAGGCAGAACCGACACACTTCATCCCAGCACTGAGACCCACCCCCAGACACCTGTCCACCTGTATGCTGGATGCTTCTCCAGACATGTGCCTGCATCACCCCTGTGGTATCCCTGGGCACGGAGGGGCCCAGGTGCACCCAGGCCCTCAGACAGTGCATCCCCTCATAGACACAGTGGGCCCCCCGAGGGGCTGCCTCACCCGTGGGACGTGCTGCCTCCGAGCATCCACGTCATGCTTGACCCAGCTCAGGACGGCACGATAGACGTCTTCCTCTGAAGGCACGTTCAGGCTGTCACTAGAGACCAGTTCCAGCACCTGGGGGTAGGGACCCTCAGACCTGAGATCTAGGGAGGGTCTTGGGAGCCCATGGAGCCCTGAAGGTGCCTGAAAGGGAGAGTCCAACGGGGGGCCCAATGTTCCTATGAGAAGGGGCCAAGCAGGGTCAGGAGCCGAAGATTTGGTTCCTGGGGGCCCAGGCCCAGAGCAATCCTGGGGACTGGAACCAGGGACTGGGTTATAAGCAAAGATGTGGTCAGGAACCAAAGAAAAAGGCTTGGGTGAGGTCACAAAATGGGGGCAAGAAGCGGGCAGGGGATGGGTGGTGGGGCTAGAACATGGGTCAGAGTCTGCAAATAAGAGCTAGGGGGCAGATGCCCAGGTCCTGAGGGCTCAAATGACGGGGGTCAAGGGGTCCAGGGACTGGGTCACGGTCCAGGCTGTGCCCTGGCTGGCACGTTACCTGCTTCAGCGGCAACAGCATGAACTCCTCCGTCTTGGCCACGTCCACGAAGTGCTGCAGCACGTACCTGTGCGCCGCCTTGAGCAAGTCGCTGCACGAGTGCGTGTCGGCGAAGCCCCGGATGCCCAGGCAGTTGGAAGGGTCGAGCTGACTCAGCAGGAACTTGCAGCAGGCGTCACGGACACCGTTCAGCTGCAGAAGGCTGGCAGCTGGGAGCAGAGTCTGTGGGTGAGGTGGAGAGGGCCAGGGGAGCAGGCCCAGAGAGACAGGTGAGAGGAGCGCTGAGGCAGGAGACAGGTGGGCGAGGGAGGAGGGCTGAAGCAGCCTCACCTGCACGTTGCCTTCGCCCACCACGATCTCAGCCGTGTACGCAAACTGCACCAGCTGGTCCAAGGCCTGAGGGTCGATGTCATGCAACGTCACGTGGGTCTGGCGGCTCTCGCTCATCTCATCTGTGGGGGCAGTGGGTCAGGCCAGTCCCACCTGGGGAGACCCGCGGAGCCCCCCAGGGCCCACTGGGTGGGGTGGTACTTGCTTGTGAACATGGCGTGGAAGTAGGGGCTGCAGGAGGCCAGCACCACCTTGTGTGCTCGGATCTCCTTGGCGGCCACATGCAAAACGATGTCACACAGGAGGCCACGCTGCCGCATGCGGCTCATCGCCACGAAGGCATCGTGGTAGTGCCGCTTGGAGTTGTGGGACACGGTATGGCCCTCACGGGTCAGCAGCTGCATGGCACCCTCCATGGGGGCTGTGGGCCGGGCCTGCCGTGTCCGTGCACGCTCGGCCTCGGGGCTGCAGACGGACAGTGCTAGGTCAGGGTGCCAGGGCACCCAGGAGGCCACTCCTCCCCCCAGGGCCCATATCTGGCATCCATTGAGGACCTCCCCTGCGGCCTAAGCTCACCCCACTCTGCTCACTCACTTCCAGGAGCCTCCCACCTTCTCCCATGAGGTCGGAGTGCTGAACCTGTACAGCTTCCTCTGCCCACCCCTCCTCAGGCACCACACTCCATGCTGCCCAGGTGCCCCGTCAGAACCAGGCTTTCCTCGGTCCATCGCTGGCCACCCTTGCAGGGCCCCCATCGGAGCGTAGCGTCCACAGCCCCAGCTGGCGCACAGGATGTGCACAAAGTGAAACTGGTCAGTGGCGTCAGGCAGCTCTGAAGCGGACCCCAAGCCCACCAGCAGGGTGACCTCACTTGACTCTCCGGAGCGTCTCCGCCCGCCGCGCCGGCCCCCCGCCCCCGTTCCGCAGACAGGGCGCCGGAGTCTGTGAGCGGCGCAGCCAGGATTCAAGGGCGGCGGGAGGGACAGCGCCTCCGGGAGCAGCCACCCCGGCCGCCTGCCCCGCGCCCGCCGTGTGCACGGAGAAACGGAGGCGTGCAGGCTGGACCCAACACCGGCGGCCCGAGCCTGCAGGGCCCGAGGCCGCCCCCTCTGGGCAGCCGGCCGGGGTCGGCGCGCGCCCCTCCCTCCTTTCCGGACCCACTCAGCCCCGCCGGCTCCCGGTCCCCAGCCCTCGGCACACTCACGCCGGCGGCTGCGGCGGCGGCGGCGGCGGCGGCGCCTCGGGGCCCGGCCCCGGGCTGCCGTGCTCCGGACTTTGCGTCCTGCCGGCCGGGCGCTCGCTGCGCGGCTGCATGGGCTCGGCCACCGGACCTGCCGAAGCGCGGAGGACGCCCAGACTAACGGGCGCACGGGCCGCTGGAGGGCTGCTCGGCGGCGGCGGACCGCTCGGCGTCCCTGGCTCCCGCTGCTTGCCTGCAGCCGTTGTTTCTCGGCGCCGCCCGCCCCGCCTCCCGCAGCCCCCCGTGGCTTCGGACACGCAACGTA
This sequence comes from Tadarida brasiliensis, assembly GCA_030848825.1. Lineage (NCBI taxonomy): Eukaryota > Metazoa > Chordata > Mammalia > Chiroptera > Molossidae > Tadarida > Tadarida brasiliensis. The sequence goes on along the minus strand of CM061264.1, from coordinate 122,802 downwards.
GGACGCGACTCCTCTCCAAGTCCCGGCGCCACGCCCTCCTCCTCCTCCAGGAAGCCCGCGGGCCCCGCCTGCCCTTATCTCCAAGAAGCCCCCGCGCTACCCGCCCCTACAAGTACCAGACCTTGAGCTGAGCTCCGGCTGCGGGGCTGAGGGTGGGTGCAGCGGGGCGCTGGCCCGAGGGGTCTGAGCCTCGCCCGCGCCCCGGGGGCTGTGGGATCCGCTCTGGTGGGGTCTGGCCATCCACTCCGCCTGCCCTCACCCTGCGGTGGGGGCGGGAAGGAGGGCGCAGGCCTTTCTTCCCAAGGCAACCTTCCCGCCTCGGGCCTTGGCACCTGCAGGCTGCTCCCACGGACAGCACAGGAAAGGTGGCCGAGTCCGGTGTGGACTTAGGCAGATGTGTTCACAGGTGAATTCCCAGCAGAGGGAGGGTCGCTGGACTATCAGGCATAGTACTTTTGGGGAGATTTGGCCAAACGGGCTTCAATACCAGCGCCTCCCCTCACCCCTGCCTCGCCACAGGGACGAGGGAGCTGTCCAGTGAGATGGAGATGCCCGCGTGGCTTGGTCCCCCTCGGAGCAGGGCGAGGCCAGCCTGGCCAACAGGGTGTCACTTATCTTCTGGCGGGCTGCCCGTGTATATGGCATCACCGCTTCTGTTTTCCCTTATTTTTCCTACCAGCGTGTTGGCTTTTTATTACTGATTTGTGAGAGGTCTAGGGCAGCCCTCCGTGGATGCATTTTGTCCGTCGTCGATGCACTGACATCCTGACAGGCACGTGGTCACGCAGCCCAGCGAGACTGTGGGCCCCGGGCCCCGGCTCCCCCAGGTACGGAGGACACACGTGGCGAGCGGCACCTGCTGCCCGGGCATCGAGCGGACGCGTGCGGGAGCCGTGACCCCCCGGGCCTGCGCCGGGCCGGGCGCGCCCGCAGCACGGAGCTGTGAACGCACCCTCCCGCTCGCACGCCGCCGGGACCGCGGCCGGAGAACCGCAGAGCCAGCGCGGCGGGGCGGGGCCGGGGCGGGGCCGGCGGAGGAAGCGCGGCTGGCGCGCGGCATGCTGGGCCCGGAAGTGGGGCTCGCGCTGCAGCGGGCGGCATGGCGGCGGCGCGGAGCCGTAAGCGGTGAGTGGAGTCGGGGGAGCGCGGGGCCTCCCGCGGGGCTGTGTCCGAGGGGCTCCTCCCGCGCGCCCCGGACCCCGGGCAGTCGTGACTCCCCTGTTGGGCCCGCAGGCGCCTGGCGGAGCTGACGGTGGACGAGTTCCTGGCCTCGGGCTTTGATTCCGAGTCGGAGTCGGAGCCCGAAGGAGCCGCGGGAGCCGAGGCGCGGGCGGCGCGCGGAGCCTCCCGGAGCCCGGACGGGCCGGACGGGAGCTCCTCGGTCAGGAGCCCCTCGTCCAGGTGAGCGCCGCGTGTCCACGGCGTGGGAACACACCCCGCCCCGTCCTGGCCCACTCCCCGCCGGGAGGCAGACCCCTCCGGGCTCGGGACCGAGGCCCAGGGGCCACCGAGCCCAGACCCCTGGTGGTTCGGTCTCTCTGGTCGTTGCTGAGGGGCCGAGGCCGGCTTCGGGCGGCGCGCGTGGGTGTCGGCGGCCCCGGTCCTGGGCACGCCAGGGAGTGCGGGCGCCGTGGGAAGCTGTGCGGGCAGAAGGGAGACGCGGGAGCGAGCGCGCCACGTGCTGCGGGGAGAAGGTCGTTGGAAGAGGTGGTCGCTGAGCGGAGACCCGGGGCCGCGAGCCGGGCGGGCGGCAGGGGGAGACGCCGGTGCTCCAGGCTGCAGGACCGGCAGCGGTCCGGACCGGGAGCAGGAGCGACGGGCTGGAGTAGCAGGGGCTGGGCCTGGAGAGGTGATGTGGGGCGTTTGTAAGGTGTCCTGGGAACGTGGGAGCCATCTCGGGGATTTGTGCAGTGTGTGGAGGAATGGCACGTGACCTACAGCGAGGGTCACTTGGGGTGCGCGTTAAGAGTAGGCTTTAGGCTCAGGGATGGGGACAGAGAGAGACCATCCTGGTAACTGAGAGATGGCCCTGGTTTGAGAGGAGGGGGGAGGGGTTTTGAAGATAGCTGATGAGATCTCGTAGCAGATGAAGTGCTGGGTTAGGAGAGACAGACAGAGGTTTGCTTAGTACCTGAGCACCTGAAAACGTAGCGCTGTCAACCACTGAGGTAGAGGAGGGTGTTGGCAGAGCAGGTTTGGAGGAACCCCAAGTTCAGTGTTAAATGTACGTTGGATTTGGGGTGCACGTGCTGAAATAGGTATGGTGACACTGTGGGATATGTGAGTCTGGGCATCTGCTGAAAGCTTACCCCCTGGAAATCCCCTGCCTTAGTTGTCAGTAGCTGTTGTGGAGGGAGCAGGCTAAACCCCTATCTTCCCAGAGGAGGCCAGCAACCAGCAGTGTGGACAGGAAGCCTTATGCCTCCCCAACCCCCCCCCACCCCTGGCTCTGCCTGTCCATCTGACTTCATGACTGACCCCCACCTTCCCAGCCGACGGAAAGGCCGTGCATCTGAGCACAAGGACCAGCTTTCTCGGCTGAAGGACAAAGACCCCGAGTTCTACAAGTTTCTGCAGGAGAACGACCAGAGCCTGCTGAACTTCAGCGATTCGGACAGCTCTGAGGATGAAGAGGAACAGCTGCACGCCCTGCCAGACATGTTGGAAGTGAGGGCTGGACAGAGCCGGGCCGGGACAGGGCACACTTGGGCTGCCCCGTCCTGCTCTAGCCTGACCCTCTGTGTCTGGTGCAGGAAGCAAGTGAGGAGGAAGGCGAGGAGGACGAGGATGGGGCCTCCAGAGGACTGAAGGGGAAGAAGAGGGGTTCTACCCCTGTGACCCTCGCCATGGTTGAGAGGTGGAAGCAGGCAGCACAGGTGGGAAATGGCATGGGATGAGCTGCTGCACACCCTGCCCCTTTAGGAGTCTGCCTGCTCCTTTCAGTTACCGGGGGCTACGCAGATGAGAGGGCCGCCTCTGTGAGCAGGGCACTGCAAAGGAACCTGGGATAGTTCTTCCTCGTGCTGGGAGACTCCAGGACTGTGTTCTCTCTTTCAGTCAGAGGTCCTAGGGGCTCTGCCTGCTCCTTTGCTCTCAGTTTCCCTCTCCAGTTCCTCGTTGTCTGAATTTCCTTGTGGGCAGGATATGGTCTCTGTGCCTTTGCTAGTTGGTCGAGCCAGGCGTCTTCTTCTGAGGGTCTTGCCACGGTTTCTGTAGGGAAAGGAAGGGACAGAAAGGGAGAACTCCAGAAGCTACGCACTGCTGGCCATCGTGCAGATCTGGGACCCTCAGCCCCTCCTCTGTGGTCCCTGAGCTGGGCTCCTTGCCCACCCAGGAGGATTCTGGACTCTGTCTTTTTATTTCTGGCGTGTGGCTCAGTGACACTGTCCCACTTCTGCCTTGTGTCTGAGAATGAGGGCAAGGGGTGCCCTTGTGTCCCAGGGCGGGGTCTGGGATCCCGCTGCCTCTCCCTCAGCCCAGCACAGCCGGCGGCCCCTCAGTGTTCTGGGTTCTGTCGTCCCTTCAGCAGCACCTCACTCCAAGGCTGTTCCACGAAGTCGTGCAGGCATTCCGAGCAGCTGTGACCATCACCCAAGGAGACCAGGAGGGTGCTGAGGCCAGCAAATTCCAGGTCACAGACAGTGCTGGTGAGCTGGGGCCAGGGGACCTGGGATGCGGGCTCTCTGTTCACCTGCTGTCCTGTGAGTGTCATCTGTGGTCTCCTCACTGCAGTGTTCAACGCTCTGGTCACCTTTTGCATCAGAGACCTCTTTGGCTGTCTCCAGAAGCTGCTATTTGGAAAAACCCCAAAGGACAGCAGCAGGTGAGAGACGGGGTGGGGAGGGCTGTCAGGGCCCCGCAGTGGTGAAGGCAGAGGCCTTGTGACCTAGCAGTTCCCTCCAGACCTAGGATGTCCAGACCCGAAGGATGTTGAGGGCAGAGCCAGGCTCTTTCTGGGGCTCTTGGGAGAGGCTGGGCTCTCAGGGCCAGTTGGAGTGGCCCCATCCTTTTTTTTTTTTTCCCTGAGAAGGGAAATTCTCTGCCACAGTTTTCAGTGACTGCAAACTCTGCACTCCACTTTGTTTCCTCGTTTTCTCCGGTTAGGATTCTTTGTGTCTCTCTCTCTCTCTTTTCCTCTCTCTCTCTCCCCTTTTCTCTGTGTTTTTCTTCCTTGTGATAAGTTAGTGTCGTCCGTTGTCCTTGCCTTTCACTCTGTGGCTGCTGGGTGTGTCTCCAGGTGGGCGCCTGGTCAGTGCTGGGTTTGAGCACGTTGCCTTCCACATTAGAGGTAGACCGAGGAGAGAAGCTGCCTGCAGAGGAGGGTGGAGGGCAGCAGACGGTAGGACAGGGCTTAACACTGCTCGGCCACAGGGGTTGGAGGCAGTAAGAGCCTTGGAGGGTCATTCACCCCAAATGCCTTTTGAAGGAAGAAAGAAGTGTCCAGAGAGGGTCCTCTGTCATCACCTGGGCCTGGTGGTGTTGGTCAGGTTGGACCGAGGGATTGAGGGGTTTGGCCATGTGGAGGTGGCTGTCTGAGGGCAAGGGTAGAAGGGCACAGGCAGTGAGGACGTGGGCAGCAGACAGTGCTGGTGGTGTTCTGGGAGGAGGCCGCTGCACTGCATCACTGAGGGCAATGGAGATGCCACCTCTTGGGTCAGGGTGAGCTCTCCACCGGTGCCTGCCCTCTGCCCCTTTGAGCATGCCAGCAGGTGTTTTTTTGTTTTTTTAATTTTCTCTATTAATTTTAGAGAGAAAGGAAGGGAGAGAGAGAGAGAGAGAGAGAGAGAGAGAGAGAGAGAGAAACATCAATGAGAGAGAACACTGATTGGCTGCCTCCTGCATGCCCCCCACTGGGGATCGGGCTCACAACCTGGGCATGTGCCCTGACTGGGAATCGAACCGGCGACCTCTTGGTGCATGGGTCGACGCTCAACCACTGAGCCACACCGGACGGGCTCGCCAGCAGGTTTTAATGAGCACCTACTGTGTGCTGAGTTCTGTGTGTGCTGAGGGGCAATGCCTGTGAGAAGCTTCCAGGGGTGGTAATCGCCATCGCCAGGTCTTTGCATTTTTCAAAAGAGGTCAGAGTCTGGGTTTTTGGTGAAGCTGAGTTGTACACGTGGAGGCTTTGGTTTATTTTAAAGCTTGTTTGGGCCACAGCAAACCTGGTTGCAGTTGTGTTTGCTGATGCCTGGGTTAGACCTCAGGGCCCTCCATGCCTGCTGCAGGTATGGGTGCCTTCTGGAGACTGGGAAGTGGCGGCTGTGGGCTCAGACCTGGAGCACAGTGGCTGTCGGCCCTCTGGTCAGCTGGGGGGCCTGCCCCTCCCCAGGCATTGATCTGGGCCACTCTTGAGAGAGTCTCCCCACAGGGCCCATGTGCCCCAAGTCCTGTGCGTGGACAAAATGTGGCTCAGGGCTTACTCATGTGTGAGCTGGCGGGTGTCTGAGCTTCTGGTCTCACGTGGTTGGATGGGTGTGGTCTCTGCAGGTTGCTGCAGCCATCCAGTAGCCCACTGTGGGGGAAGCTTCGGCTGGATGTCAAGGCTTACCTGAGCTCAGTCATACAGGTGCAGTTTTGTTGGGGGAGGGCCTGCTGGGTCACCGGGGCCTGGCCACGTGCAGTGGTCTGGTCCTTCTCTGTACCTTGATGTGAGTGGGCTTGGAACTGACCTCTCCTGCTCCCCAGCTGGTGGCCTGCGTGGCAGAGGCGACAGTGGCGGCGGCCGTCCTGCAGCACATCGGCAGCTCCGTGCCCTACTTCCTGACTTTCCCCAAGCAGTGCCGCATGCTGCTCAAGGTGGGCAGGCCGACCTGTGAGTGTGGTTGAGTGCCCGTGGCTAGTGACAGACAGCCCCCCCCCGCCCGGGGTCTGCCTCGGGCAGCCCAGCCAGGCGTTTGAGAACAGGCTCCAAGCTGGGCTGTTTCTCAGCAGTGCCCACAGGTGCCTCTTGCTGCACCTGGGGAGGCCGGGGCCAGCCGTGACGTCTCGCTCTTTGCAGAGGATGGTGGTCCTGTGGAGCACAGGCGAGGAGACACTTCGCGTGCTGGCCTTCCTGGTCCTCGTCAGAGTCTGCCGGCACCAGAAAGACACCTTCCTGAGCCCCGTCCTGAAGGTAGGGTGGGCCGGTGGCTCCCACCTGTGGTGCCCTCGTCAGTGTCCATCGGGGTCAGGGACAGTCCTAAGGGCTGTCCGGCTCAGTGGGACTGTGGCTCCAGGCAGACCCAGGTCCCTGTCACTGTTTCCTCTGAGAAGTGGTGGACAGTGGCAGTGACAGCAGTCCTCGGCCCCTCCGGGCTCTCCGTGGACTGCAGCACACAGCTGTCCCCTCAGTGGGCAGGACCCTGGGTGTGGAGAGGGGTAGAGACACTGGTGTCCAGCACCAACCGGGGTGGCCTGCCCTGCATGGAGACCTCCCAGAGCCCCGCACAGGCCTGGCGGCAGGGGGTCCTCCCTCCCAGCCCCTCCGTGGTCCCTTGCTGGTTCCCAAACTTGTTTATGCCGGAGTTCACCCTCCCCTGGGACCAGGCCCTCCTTGTGAGCGCACTCCCTTGGACTGCAGACTCTGCTCGAGGTTGAGGTTGAGGTTGGTGGGGACCCCCATGTGGAGGCTGAGCAGCAGGGGGACCGTGGGAGGAGGGGTCTGCGGCACACACTGAGCTGTGGTTCTGAGGCAGCTGCTCTGAGAGGCAGGCCCAGGTGTCTGGTGGTGGGGCCTCGGGGCCCTGGAAGCTCAGGCAGCTGTGACTGGTCTCCCGGCAGCAAATGTACATCACGTATGTGAAGAACTGCAAGTTCACCTCTCCCAGCACTCTGCCCCTCATCGGCTTCATGCAGCGGACGCTGACTGAGCTACTGGCCCTGGACACCAGTGTGGCCTACCAGCACGCCTTCCTGTACATCCGCCAGCTCGCCATCCACCTGCGCAATGCCATGACCACGCGCAGGAAGGTGTGTGGCTGGGCTGGGGCGCTGAGCACCTGGGAGTCTGAGCCAACCAAGGGCCTGGGGCCTCCGGGAAGAGAGAGCCCAGCATCTGGGTGGGGTCAGGGTCATTGTTGGGGGTGTTGGGAGGGGCCCAGTGCTTTGGCCTGCTGGGACCCTGGTGCGTGGTGGGAGGGGGCTGGCCCTGGGACCCCGGGCCCCGGGCTGACAGGTGGCTCTGCAGGAGACGCACCAGTCGGTGTACAACTGGCAGTTCGTGCACTGCCTGCAGCTGTGGTGCCGCGTCCTCAGCACCATCTGCCCCAACGACACCCTCCAGCCCTTGGTCTACCCCCTTGCCCAGGTCATCCTCGGCTGCATCAAGTGAGTCCGGGCGGGCGGGCAGCCTGAGAGCTGGGGGCAGAGCCAGGCTGGCATGGGTCGTCTAGGGAGGGGTGCAGGAGGCTGCCCTAGAGGTCAGAGCAGGGTCAGGGTTACAGAGGCATCCTGAGGGGGGAGGGGGTCCTTTTCCAGGTGGCCAAGGCTTCCAGGGAGGTCCGTGGCCTGTGACTTGGTAACATCTGTGGAAGGGCCGGGTGGGGCTGTCTGGCCTGGTGGCGTGTGAGAGAACACCCAGGCCCGGCAGCAGGCTTCCTTCTGGGTCACCTGTGACGTGAGCTCCTCCTTAGCACCTTCGTCTGAGGACACAGCACAAGTGTGTGTTCTGGGGACGCCGGGTAGAGGGGGCCGTGTGCAGTTTGCAGGGAATTTGGGTCTATTCGCGTGGAGTTCTTGAACAGAGCGGGTCGGGTCTGGTATGTAGAGTCCCGGGTGTGAATGTTCAGCATGGGCTGGTGACTATTGGCCAGGAGGGGGCAGCCCTGTCCTTCTGAAGTGGGAGCTGAGAGCTGGGAGGAGAGGCTTGAATGAACCATCCCTACACACTCTTTAAAATGAAACCGAGTTCAACCTGGTTGGGTGCCCCGGCAGCCCCATAACCAAGCAAGGAGGCAAGTCCTGAAGGCCTTGCGTCCTGTCCTGTTCTGTCAGGAATCTCTGGGGCAGGTGTGGCTTCTGACCCTGAGAAAGGTGACAGGGAGGGCCCCTGCTGAGGTTGGGGGCTCCGTGGCAGCAGCCAGGAGGTGAGGCGGGTTTGTGAGGTCCTTGAGCGGGGCCTCCTCTCACTGCCGTCCTCCCGCTCCCAGGTTGGTCCCCACGGCACGCTTCTACCCGCTGCGCATGCACTGCGTGCGCGCCCTGACGCTGCTCTCCGAGGGCACCGGCACCTTCATCCCCGTGCTGCCCTTCATCCTGGAGGTGAGCGGGGCCTCACCTGCACCACAGGCGCTGCGAGGGCACCGCTGCGAGGGCACCGCTGCGAGGGCTGGTGGCTTGTGTTGGTTGGCAAGAGCAGCAGTGAGGACAAGCTGCCTCCTGAGGGGGCTGGTTTTAGGGCACAGACCAGGTTCGATCTGGGCATTTGCCCAAGATGAGGATGAGCGGGAGATCCAGGCTAGAAGCCCAGGTCTGATTCCAAGGCTGCGTCTGCCCTCTGCACGTGTGTGTGCGTGTGCGTGTGTGTGTGTGTGTGTGTGTGTGTGTGTGTGTATGTGCGTGTGTGTGTGCTCTGGGTATCTGTCTGTCCCTTCTCTGCCCACTGTCTCCCTTGGCCTGCTCTCTTTTCCTGCACCTTTGCACTGACCCCGTCTCGGCTTGCCTCATCGGTGTCCCGCATCCCTCACCCAGGGGTGCAGGCCTTTCCTTTCCAGAGGAAACAGACCACGGGTGGAAGCCGAGCTCTCTGTCTCCGGGGAGCTCCGGCCCTCCCTGCCTGGGTGGTGGGGAGCAGCCCTGTGTGGGAGGTCAGACCTCCCTGGGCTGAGCCAGGCTGGAGTCGTGCCCTCCCAGGGACCACTTTGTCGTCACCGGCATGGCTGCTTTCATCTGGAGCGGACCTGAGCTCAGCCCTGTGGAGGCTCCCGTTGGGGATGCTTTCCCGTTATGATCCCCCAGCCTTGGCCACACATAGCCCTCGGAAACATCCTGATCACCCTCTTCGAGGGTCGTGGGGGAGGTGTACGGCTGAGGGGCCAGGCACTCAACTGTTCCCTGGGCAGGCGTTAACCTCCAGCCTGGGAGGAGGACTTCTCCCAGAGGCCAGGGTTGACAGGGAGTGCACAGCCTGCCGCCTCTGTAGGGGACGCAGGAAGCCGAGCCCCAGCTCCTCCTCTGAGAGCTGTGCTCCTTGGTGTGTGACTGCTGGGGACGCAGCCCTCAGGGATGCGGTCGTGAGGAGGTGGTGGGTGGCAGTGGTCCTGTGCAGGAGGCTCTCCTGTCCAGATGCGGCCTCTGGCACGGTTTTTGGGAGAGGGTCTAGCCGTGAGCATGCGTGTGCTCCTGGGGCTCCCTCGGGGGCCACCAGAGCTCTGGAAGGTGAGCAGACTCTTGGGGTGGGGGGTCTGTGGGCTGCAGGTCTGCTCTGGCCCTTTGTCCCTGCTCCCACGATGGGTCTTCAAGGACCCAGGGTGCGGTTGGGAGTGGGGTCCAGGCACTGCAGTCTGGGCTGACGTGGCCATGGGTGGGTGCAGGTTTTCCAGCAGGTTGACTTCAACAAGAAGCCAGGGCGCATGAGCTCCAAGCCCATCAACTTCGCCGTGATCCTGAAGCTGTCTAAAGTCAACCTGCAGGAGAAGGCTTACCGGGTAAGCCTGGCCTCCGGGCCTCCAGCGAGGGCCCTAGGGAGTGCCCTGGGTGAGGTCACTGCAGTTGTCAGAGGACACAGAGGTCAGCATGCAGGGTGTGGACAGGAGGGGCTTGCCGCCCTGGGAGTTGAAGCATGGACCCTTGTGGGCTCCCAGGGAGGTTAGCCCAGCCCCAGGGAGCCTGAGTGTGGCTTCCAGGGAGGTTGTGGGCTCCCAGCCTTCCTCCTTGCCCTGGGGAGGGAGATGCCATGTCAGCCTGTGGGGGAAGTGGTCTGAGCTACCCCTCCCCCATTCCCTGATGCTCTCGTCTGCACTGTGCTTCAGGATGGCCTGGTGGAGCAGCTGTATGACCTCACCCTCGAGTACCTGCACAGTCAGGCCCACAGCATCGCGTTCCCCGAACTGGCGCTGCCCGCCGTCCTGCAGGTGTGTGCCCGCTGCCGTCACCCCTGCCCAGGTCCCTCCGAGGCTTCTTGTAAGGCTGGCTGGACTGTTTAATGGACTCAGCTCCCTGTTTACACAGGGGCTAGAGGAAGGTCGTCTGTCCCAGCCACAGAGCTGGTGGTGGAACCTGGCCCTGTGCTGGGGCTGTGGTGTGGGCCTCTGTGCATGGGCGGACTCCACGAGGACCCCAGGCCTGCCGCAGCCTGGGGACCAGATGCCATGAGTCTTTCCTGGAGGGATTGGGACCGAGTGGGCTGGCCTACTGACTGCATGCTCCCCAGGGGGTCCTGGTGGCCTCATGTTCTCTTCAGGCAATGCTGGGGGTAGGATGGGTGTCCTCCCTCTTGGAAGTCCATTGGCTTCCAGCCTAGATGTTCCCCATCTCAGGGAGGCCTGTGCCTCCTGGGAGGGAGTGTTGCCTGTCTCCGCATGGCTCTGGTGGTGGGGCTGCTCACACCTAGCTGCACCTGGCTCAGAGGCCCATCTACACACAGGTGGGGGTGTGTAAGGCTCTATTTCTGGACTTGAAGTCCCAGGGATCAGCAAATTTTTTTTTTGGTAAAGAGCCAGGTGATATTTCAGGCTTTGCAGTCCTGTGGTTCCCACAACTGCTTAATTCTGTCGAAGTAAAAGGCCCACAGAAACGTGTAAACGGATGAGTGGTTGTGTGCACGCAGCCCCCTGTGGGAGCTTGGGGGCCGGCCCCTTGTTCTCAGAGCCCCACCTCCACAGGCGGCCCAGGGCTCCGCCCCTTCCTGGTAGGCAGTGGGGTGGGCCCTGCTGCACACAGCAGCCTGTGTGGAGCTGGCAGAGCCCCTTCCTCTGCAGCTGAAGTCCTTCCTCCGAGAGTGCAAGGTGGCCAACTACTGCCGGCAGGTGCGCCAGCTGCTGGAGAAGGTGCAGGAGAACGCAAGTCACATCTGCAGCCTCCGCCAGAGGGCCTCCTTCGGTGTGACAAACCGCCAGGCAGTGGTTAGTAGGGAGGGTACTAGTCAGTGTGCCTGGGGTCTGGGGTTTTGCCCAGGGTGGGACATGACCCTGGACCTCTGTCCATAGGATGACTGGGAGAAGCGGACCCGAGAGGAGGGGACACCGCTCACTAAGTACTACAGCCAGTGGCGGAAACTGAGGGACCGTGAGATCCAGCTGGAGATCAGTGGCAAAGAGCGGGTACGGGCTGGGAGGCCGTCAGGATCTGGGCACACCTGGCTGGGCTGTTCCGAGATGAGGACCTAGCACCCTGGATGTGACTTTAAGAGGGGGGTGGGGCTGCTGGGGACACACCTGCAAGGGTGGTTGGGGCAGGGCTGCTGTGAGGGATGGGGCTGTGGTTTGGATGGCACTTGAAGGCCAGCGGATGGCTGGGGCCTCCTCACCTGTCTGGTGGGGTGGCTGTCCAGGAATCACTCCCAGGGGTGCAGAGGAGCAGTCGGTAGGAAATGTGGCCCAACAGATCTTTGTGTGGGAGACGAGGGATGTGAACGGGGCAGGGGAGAACACAGGTGGGGCCTCTCTTTGGGAACAAGGGTCTGGGTGGCACCACGTGGCTGTGGCCGTGTGGCCTGGGTGGGCTCTGAGTGCTCCCAGCACACCCTCACTTATTGCTCTTGTTCTGGGGTCTTCCAGCTGGAAGATTTGGACTTCCCTGAGATAAAGCGGCGGAAGCTGGGGGACAGGAAGGATGAGGACAGGGTAGAATTCAAGGACCTCTTTGAGCTGGACAGTGAGGAGGATGCTGCAGACTTCTCAGAGAGAGGTGGGTCTGCCCAGCTCAGCTTGAGCTCTTGGGGGGATGGGCAGGCAGGCCTGGAAGGTGTCCCTAGCACCTCCAGGAGCCGGAGGAGGGGCACCCACTCCCAGCTCAGCTCCTGTTTGCGGGGCCCACTCTGTCTCTTCTCTGCCCTTTTTCTTTCTTTGAGACAGGTCCTCCTAAACTGGAAACATGTCTGTCGGCCTGTCCCTCCCCCAACTGGCAGTTCTGAGTCCTCTCCACTTGCACGGAGGCCCGAGGGGAGGGCGGGTGCAGGGCTGTGAGCCAGCTGTTCCCCCTGTGCATCTGCTGGTGGGCTTCTCCCACGGGCTCTTCCCCTTGGTCCCCAGGTGCACCTAGGTCCTCTGGAGCTCAGCAGAGGGTAGAGGAGAAAGACAAGGATGAGGACGATGAAGACGAGGATGACGGCAGCAGTAGTGGCCAAGAAGAAGTCAGCAACTCAGAGGGTGAGTGGTTCCTGAGGTGAGGGTGCTGTGCCCTTTGAGCCTGTGTGTCTGGGTGCCCAAGGCTCCTCCCTGGGGAGGTCAGGCCAGCTGCTCCTTTCCTCTTGGCTCTAGCAGCCAGCAGCAGGGGCACCAATAAATAAATTAACGCTGTGATTAATTAGCAACGAGTAACCCCCGAGGCTGCCTTCTTCCTGATAGAGCAGAATTTATGTGGCCTTGGTGTCTCCTTGCAGATGGAGGCCCAGATGCAGACGCAGAGCTGGCCCCCCGGGAGCTGTGGCGGCTGCTGGCCCAGGGGCCGGAGGACGAGCTGCAGGACCTACAACTCTCCGAGGAGGACTGAGGAGGACTCAGGGCCAGCACCTGTGGCTGCAGGGCCTGTCTGCAGTGTCCCCATCTCACGAGGGGTCAGTGCCCAAATGGGGGAAGGACAGGAGATGGCGGATGGGGCTTTATTTTCACAACACAAAAGACCATAAAGTACCAAGCGCTGTGCTGATGGCTGGAGTGGTGGCCTTGGGGACCAACACCTGCACCGTGGAGCCTGCCTGCTGCCGCACCCTGGGGTGCAGGGCCCTGTGAGGGGAGCTGACCTCGCCTGGTGTCAGGATGCTGAGAACCTCACAGCAGTCCCAGCTCCAGAGGGAGCCAGGGGCACGGCCGGGGCCAGTGAGCCGCCCATCTTTGGTTTGTCTGCAGCGTCCAGGTTCAGATCCCCAGGCCATCTGTGCCAGGCTCTGCTGTTACCTCCCAAAAGTCTTTGGGAAGGTGTTCCTTTCTCTTATGTCACATGTTTTCCTTTTAAAAGTTCGTGTTTTTGCTTCCAAAACTGGAGGAAAATAAGCTGTGAGGGAGGGGCCTGTGCGTTGTAACAGCTGGCACTGGCGGACTGGGGGCCTGGCCAGCCCATCCCACAACTCAGCACAGAGGCTGGGAGGGGTCTGCTGGCCCTGGGAGCAGAGTCACAGCCCCATTCTCTTGCTTGGGTGAGGCTCGGCCAGCAGTGGGGTGTCCCCCACCATAGGGCGAGGGGACCATTACTGGGGACTGGGGCTGCTCCCCTGAGGTGAGCTCCCGCTCGGGGGCCCGCAGCGTTGATGGCTGCAGCGGCAAAGCCACAGGGAAGCTGGCCATGTAGAAGACTCGGCCCAGGCGCTTGGCTACCTGCGGAGAGACAAGCCTGGGTGGGAGTCTGCAGCCAGGAAGGGCCCTGATGCTGCCCTTCCACTGGGTGGAGACCACTGCCCCAGCTGGCACTCACCTGTGCCCGAATCTTGAGAGCAGGCCCTAGCTTCAGCCCCATGGTGGTCAGGAGGTGCTCCTCGGTCAGCAGGGGCAGGGTCTCCCCGTCTATCCCCTGTTCTCTGAAGATCTGGTGTGAGGTGGGGAGCTGTCAGGGCCTGAGAGTGGACGCGGTGCCTGCCCACCCTGCAGCCCCTCAGCCTAGCCAGGGCTGCATCTGGGAGGCTCGAGGCCTTCCAGAGCAGAGCCGAGAGGAGCCATTTGTGCCGTTTGCAGGAAAAACACGCAAGTGAAAGAACACACTGCTGGGCACGTGCCAGTGCTGCAGGCATGCACAGTGCCCCCCATACCCCTTGAGGAGGGCAGGTGGGGTGAGGAGAGGCACTGGGGGACAGGGAGCTCAGAACCATCTTGGGCAGGTGCCCCCCTCACCGGTGCATATTCTCCACAGCCAGACAGGCCCCCCACAAAGCTGCAGACATCGTCCACTGTCCACTTGCTGACATCCTCAGGGGCTGTGGCCTCCTCCCCATCCGTGAAGAGTCCCCCCATGGTGCCTGGGTTGGGAGGGGGTGTTACTAGGACTTTGACTCTTTCCTAGGGTCCCACCCATCTGCTGACCTTTGCCCTTGTTCAGAGGTGATGGATCCGTGACTAAAAGGGATTTTTTTCTCCCCTTGGATGCCCTGAGGGGGGTGAGGGTATGGGTCTCTTTCCACCCCAGAGAGAGATCTAAAGCACTGGGGGTGCCCACCTGTGTGGAAATAGGGGCTGATGTAGGGCAAGCCCAGGGGCAGTGGAGGGGGCAGCATGGATCCTGAGAGAAGCCCCTTCCCCTCTGAGCTGGCCCCTCCAGTTGTGGCTTGACCCGGGGTGGGGCCCTGGCCCCCAACAGCCACCATCTCGGAGTCCTCTCCGTCTGAGTCCTTGGGGGGCTCATCTTCCGAGCCATCTTGTACCCAGAGCCCAGCCCCGGTGGTCTCCTTGGGCTCACTGGGACGAGCTGAGGCAGGGCTGGAGCTCCCCTTCCGAGGGGCGCGGCGGGCAGGCTCCCGCGGCGGGGTGGGAGGGCCAGGGCCCGGGGGTCCCTGCGGGGGCAGGGCCAGCACGGGCGCGGAGCTGTGTCTGAGCACCAGCATGGCCCCGCGCCGCTGCAGCTCGTCGGCACCTTCGGGCGGGCGCAGCGCGGCTTCCGGCGCCAGCAGCTGCGGCCGGTGCGCGCTCTCCAGCTCCTTCTGCCGCAACAGCTCTGCCGACATCTCCAAACTGGACCAGGGAGACCACAGGGCAGTGTCAGCTAGCTAGGCGGTGCTACCTCCTCCCCCACCAGTTCCCATGCCATCTACCGGGCCAGGTTCTGCTTCCGCAGGAGCTCCTGCTGCCGAGCGAGCATCTCCGCCTGGGCAGGGGGCAGGAATCCGAAACCTGGTGGGAAGGGGACAGACCGCGAAGCCAGGTGGCCAGTGGTCCAGCGCCACCCCAGGCACTTACCCCGCCCCCATCTGTCCTGGGCAGGGACGGGTCCTCCAGAAACACTTGCACGCCAGTCGGTCACAGGCAAACCCGGGTGGCCCCGCACGCAAGGGTCCCCCCAGGACACAAAGGGATCGCACACTCGCCTACTTCTCACCTGGGGTTTGGCACAGAGCCGAGGGCACCCCCAAAAAGGGAGGCCTGAGGTGGGGGCCCAGGGCGATGTGCGGGGCATTCTGGGGCGACAGCAAGGGGGCCGGCTGTGACAGCTCCCTGTGGACGGCAGGGCGGTGAGCGCCGCGCGCCCCCTCCATTCCCGGAACTGCCCCGCTCCCCCCTTCCCGCCGCCGCTGCTAATTGCCGGCCCCGCGGGCGGTCGAAGCGCCGCTCGTTTCGGCTTCGGGTCTCGCGCCGCCTCCGCCCCCGCTCGGCCCCGCTGGCGGCGCCAATTAATCTCGGCGGCGGCGCGGAGGCGCTGACCCGGCGGGCGGCGGCGACTGCAGCGGTAATTACCGCGGGGCGCATCGGGGGCCCCCGCCTCCTCGGACCCCGCGCGGCTGGGGGGGGGAGGGGCGGGGCGCAATTAGCTGCGATCCCGGAGGCTGCTGCAGACAGCGTCTGGGGCGGGGGTCGCCGTGTCCTAGGGCGGGGCGTGCTGTGGCCGCCCGGCAGCAGAGCCGGGAGCCGCCGCAGCTCTTCCCGCCCCCGAACTCGTTCACCTCTCGGCCTCTTCAGGTCTGCCAGCCCCCGCCCCTTCCTGGGGTCTCCAGGCCGCCACTAGCCCGGAGGCCTCGTCACTGTCCCCAAAGGCTCGCGTCTGAATCGGTGCTGCTGGGGGCAGGGGCCTCCGACTTCCGGGTTCCCAGACCTCTGGCTGCTCCCCTCTTCTGCCTTCTGCCCTCTCTCCACCACCCTCTCCACCGGCTTCCCCAGTCTGCATCAAGCACCCTGACCGACCTGTTGGGGAGTAAAGCCTTCAGTTGTCAGGGGCACCTGGATTCAGCGGGTCTCACTGTTGCTCAGTGTGAAAGGGCCCTTAACACTCCAACCAGAGGGGTGGTCACCCCCACGAACTCTACCCCAGGAAGGTTTTCCTGGGCCTCTGCCCAGCTCAGAGGGCTCAGTCCCCTGCACAGTGAGCCTGAGCCTAGGGCTAGCACAGCGCCCAGCACATTCAGGATCCCCAGGCTGTGTGGCTGGGATGAGAGGGGAGTGTGCAGTCAAGGTGGCTGGCAAGTATGGAGGTGCAGGCTGTGGACCTGACCTGCAGAAACCAGATGATAAGTCTATCCTCCCCAGCTGTGTACCCCAGAAACAAGCACAGTGAACATGGGGGCCTCTCTGAGATACAGGCACCCCAGTACCTCTCTGAGAAGGATGGGGCGCCAGCTGGAGCGGTGCCCTCTCGGTGCTGAGCCAGGCCCTGTTTCCGACGTTGGCCTGCTGTGGACGAGGGCAGGTGGACTTCCAGGCCACTGGGGCTCCTCACAGCTGCTGCTGCCACCTCCTGCCGGACCCTCAGGAGGTCTGGGGGGTGGGGGCAACAGCAGTGACCCAGAGGCCAGGTTCCCCCTGGGCTCTCACTCCCCCTACCCTGATGAGCATAGGAAACTGGCCAAGGGCACCAAGGAAACCAGGACTGGTGAGAGCAAGCCCTCACGCTGACCCAGCTGGTTGGTCACTGGGACAGAAAGACAAGCAGAAAGCCATAGGGCAGGGGAGACAAATCATTAGCTGCAACAAGCTAAAGGATGCTGGGGCTGGGGGTGGGAGGTACCCACCTATCTTGGGAGGAGGGCCAGGTAAGCATTCCAAAGGGATATGGGGATGTTAGTAACCAAAATGCAGTGGGAGGGAGGGGAGGGGAGGGAAAACCCAGCAGGCAGAGGAAGCTGGTGGTGTATAAATGCTGATATTGACAATTCAGAAGGCATGGAAACCACGGCTGCAGGAGTCTTGAGGGGAGGGGGTGTGCAAAGGCCCAAGGCTGAGGGCGCAGGCTTGCTCCTGGAGGGCAGTGTGACCAGAGTCCAGGAGCTGAAGTCCAGGGCTGAGGCTGCCTAGACGAACATGTGGTGCACACTCTGTCTATGCGTGATGCACTCTGCTACCCAACTGAATCCCTCCAGTCTGCTCAGGGCCGGGCCTCCGAGTTCCCCCGCAGCCCCCCATTTGTGCAGGCTCCCGCCGCCTGTTTATAAATTAATTACCCGAAAAGCGGAGGTGGGTCCTGCCCGGGCCGGGTGCCAGCCCGCAGAGCCCAGCCGGCGCGGCCGCCTGCATCGATCCCATTGGGGCCTCCGCGCCCCCGCGCGCGCCGGCGGCCTGGGTTATTTACAGTCGGCTCCGCAGCGGGGGCGGCGGCGCAGGGCCGTGATTGACAGCCCAGCTCCCGGCGCTGCTCCCCGGCGGCCAGCGCCCCCTCCCTCGCGCAGGCCAGCGGAGCCGGCCCCAGGCAGGGCAGGGAAAGCAATTAAAAAGGAAGATTTTTAAATTATTAACATTTGGTGAATAATTCAGGCTCTCGGTGCCTGACTGCCCTGGGGGACAGTGCCTTGTGTAAGGAGAGGAAATCCTGCCCCCTATCCCAGCACCCCCTCATCCACCTCCAGCCAGAAAAGCCAAGCTACCCCAGACTGGGGGCTGGGGGTCTGTGAGGTCTGGGCAGGGGGCTGGAGTGTGATCCTAAGACGGTGGGTAGGACTTCCAATCGTCCCTAAGAGCTGGGATGGACAGATGGCCAGAGCAGTGCACGGGGTGGGGAGCAGGTAGGGCAGGGGCAGTGCCTCCAGCCGGGCTTCTCCCGAGCACCAGTGAGGTCCTGGTGGCCACATCCCAACCGCTGCCCACCCTGCCTTCTGGACTCCACGGTGCAAGTTCTAAGCTGCCTGCTTCCCTCCTCTGGGGCCTCCCACAGGCGGACCCAGAGGCTCCCTGGAGGAGGTCCTTGACACTGTCACACCCTCCAGCTGGAGCGGGAAGTCCTGCAGTGTAGCCAGGGCACAGACAGCCTGCATGGACCTCGCAGGGGCGTGAACCCCACACCCACACAGGCTCACCACGTGTGACATGACAGTGCCTGCATGTGGCAAGAAGCAAGGGTGGCCCTGTGGGTGGGAGACAGTGGGGTGGGGTCTCGGGGACATGCAGGTGGGGGACATGGTAGGGAGTGAAGCCACGGGGGACCTGTTGGAGGGAGGAGGAGAGCCATGCCTCTGCCCAACAACGGCAAGGAGCTTGCTTTTGGGGACTCAGGGGCCGATGGACCTGCACCCAGTGCAGCCTTGCTGTCAGCAGTCAAAGACCCCAGGTTTCTTTTCAGGGTGAGTGTCGGCCTCCAGGGGCAGAGAGAGCTCAGCACAGGCGGTGGACACTTGGTAAGGGGCACATACCGTGGCTGGGGAGGCCCAGGTGGTAGAGACGCTGTGGGTCCTCAAAGGTGCCTGCCTCGCTCAGTGCGGACACCAGCCGGCGGTAGTGGTCCTCGGGGGCCATGCTGGGCCCTAGCTCTGGCAGCAGCAGAGTCTCTGCTTGGGGAAAGCACATGGAGAGGGGTCTTCTTCAGATACTCCACCCTACAGAGTGTGAGTTGCATCCTCCCCCTCCAGGAACCTGTCCCACCACCCACCTTGGGGTGACTTGCTTCGAGCCTTCTTCTCCAAAGGGCAGTCAGTGCTGATGTGGGGGGAGCAGCCCAGCCTCTTGCCCAGCAGGTCACCTGGCGGAGGGCACAGTGAGCCTCACCCTGTGCCTCTGGGCTTGGAAGGGATGGAGATTGGGAGGGACAGGGAGGGCCCAGGCCCACCCCAGCTCCAGCCTTTGTCCCTGCCCAGCCCCAGGTCAGCCCAGAACCACACGCATCACTGCTCAGGGTGTCCAGGGGTCCTGGCCATGTCAAGGCCTTGCCTAACCAGAGTCCTGGGCTTTCAGCCAGAGGACAGTCCTGACCCTGGGCTCTGGGGTGTGTCTGTGTACATGTGATGGCAGATTTCTGGTAACAGCCTCAGGTGGCAGCTCAGGACCCACAGGCATCCGGCTGCCCCCACCCAGCCAGACTCGTGTCCCATGCAAATGTAGGCCTGCTCAGCACCCTGCCAGAGAGGAGGAAAAGGCTCCTGATATGATTCCCAGGACAGGGGTGAGGACTGGCGGTGCAGGAGCCCATGCCAGGGTGCCCCCCACTCTTCCTGCTCAGGGAGGTCTCCAGGCTACAGGCTCTTAAAGCCACCTGGAGGCTCCTGAGGTTGGGTGCACCTGCCACATCCACTACCCCTAGGTCCTCCACCCAGGCCACACCCTTCACTGCCCCGAGAAGGCCTGAGCCAGCACCCTGGCTCTGCCCATCACATGCCCGCCCAGCTGCCAAGCAGGCTCTGAGCTCCTGAGGACGCCCTGAGCAGCCTCACCCACTGCTCAGCCCCCACCCCATACACACACGGCCAGTCCCACCCCACTCCATCCCTCCCTGAAGTCCTCTCTCAGGTCCCACATCCAAACCACACTCATCCATGACCCTGAGCCAGCTGTCTCCATCCCAGTCCCTGGCACCTGGACGCCAGGCTCCCTCCTGAGCTCCAGGCCTAGGGGTTTCTGTGAAGAGCTCAGCAGTGGTCCTGCTCTCTGGGGCCCACCACAGTGCTGGCCTCCAGGCTCTGGCCCCCTCCATTTCACAAGGCTGTCTGGGGGGTGCAGGATCCGCCCCCTGTGACCCAGGGCCACCATGACACCTCCGCGAAGGGGCACGACCATCAGCTCCAGAGCCTAATTCCTTTTCCTTATTCCCTTAATCTGTCATTTTTATCAGCCCGGGAAGTGCGGCGCGATCAATCTCCACTTTACAGCTGACAGAATGGTGCTAATAACTTATTGATCTTGGCCACCTTGCTGCCACTGGCCTGGGCCCCGTGGCTCAGCCCAGGCCCTGCCCCATCCCTACCTCAGGGGCCTGGCAGGATGGGGGAACAGCCAGCATGAGGCCCCTGAGGAAGTCCAAGTGGACAGCTGGTGGCCTCAGGGTCTCAGGCAGGAGGGCTGGATGTCTGGCTGTCCCAGGCCTGAGGCTGGGCCTGGGCTGGGTCAAAACCCCAACCCGAACACACACTTTAAGGTTTAGCAAATAACCCAGGGCTCTCACCTTCCTGCGACCGGTTTCCCATTTTCCACAGTGGAACCCTCCTAAACCTACCCCTTTCTATGGGGGGTGCGAGGGGTCCACCAGTGAAACCCAATGCAGTGGCTGCAGTAGTTCCTGCCAGGGGGTCTGGGGCCACATTCATGCAGGGACACAGCCAGGAAGCCAGAAGCAGACACACAATCACCAGAAGCCGCACTGACCCACCTGGTCCCCTCACCGTCCTTCCTGACCTTCCTGCTCAAGGGCCAGGGAGGGGCTGGGACTGTGGGGACAGGATTAACATGTGGCTTCTGGGGAAGAACAGGTGAAGCCCACGCCAGGGCCACAGGAACAACAGGGAGACAAAGGGGACTACAGCCCCGAGGAGAGGTCCAGACCTTGATGGAACCTGGACCCAGTGCACAGGTGGCACTTCCTGCAGAGGAAGTGTGACCTCAGCTCAAAGTGAGTGAGGACACCCTGACACAGCCACGCTGAGCCCCGAGCCAGCCTGTGGCTGGGGGCAGGGCACATGCCCCAGCTCAAGACAGTGCTGCGCAGGGAGGGCCTGCTGGCGCAGAATATCTCAATCATTGCAGGGCTCCCGAGGCTCCGCCCGATCGATGGGGCAATTAGATTGTATCAGCTGCCTGCTCAGCTGCCTCCAGCATGGCTCCAGGAGCATCCCCCCTCCCCACAAGGGCCTTCCCAGGCACAGACAGGCCCGGGGGCACCAACAGGATGCACAGGGGGCCCCGGATGCTGACCACCCCCTGCCAGCCTTCCTGAGGACTGCAGCCACTGCCCGGAAACGTCCCTGCCCAGGGCCCACAGGACACCCCACACCCCTCCCGCTTCAGCTGAAGCTCAGCTATTCCCCAACTCTCTGCAGCCAAGTCCTCAGGAGGGCCTGGGTCCTCAAGCAGCCCCCTCCCTCTAATTGGCTGCCCTCTCGAGGACCCTCCAAGGTGACCCCAGAGCTCCTGGGCCAGCACCTTCCTGCCACCCCTTTGGAGGCCTAGGCCCCAGTTCCCCTTCTCTCAGGGATGGACTCTTCCCTACTGGGACCCTGTGCGCTGTGGGGTTGGTGGGTGCTCTGTGCATGCCATTCGCAGGTGCTCATTTCTGAGCCTCAGTGAGGCCTGCACATCCCTGACTGTCCTGCCTCCGTCTGCCTGTGAGCAGGGGCCTCGGTCACTCCAAGCCCACCCCAGCAGCAGCCACCATGGAGCCACTGCCTCCGCCCCCTGTCTGCCCTGCTGGTAGGGATTAACACAATTACCATCACATGGAGCCCCGGGGGACAGCCGGCCTCGCCACCTCCCGCCTGCCACCTCCCGCCTCCGCCTCCTCCGCTGGCCTCCCTGGCTGCCTGCCAAGGCCGCTGGGGGTGGCGGCATCCAGAGCCACTGAGCAGAGACTGGGAGGGTGGCAGCGAGGGACGCCCTCAGGCTGAGCTGCTGTGGCCCTGGCAGCTCCTTTCTGGCCCCTGGCAGCCCCATCTTGGCCCCTAGTCCCTCCGGGCTCCTCACCTGGGCCTCCCAGGCCTATCTCCACACCGCTTCTCTGGAATTCACAGCGGCTCTGATGCTCGGGCATAACGAGGTGGCTGCTGCGATGCAGGCTGGATATGAGGGTGGGAAGGTCACTGTCCTGGCTGCAGAAGGCAAGGCAGGGAAGAGGGACTCTGTGAGGCTGTGTGCCCATCGTTGGCACAAGGAGTGCCCGTCTGAGCTTGGGTGTGGGTGTGTATGGCTTGTGCACACCTCCAAGGGTGGCCCCGGACACCATGTGTGTAAGCATCCCCACCGCAGGTCCCACCCGGACAGCTGGCACCTGCCAAGTCCCTGCTGCGCACAGGGACTTGCACTCAGACCCCACTGCAGCTCGGGGAAGGGTCTGTGCGGAGCTGGACGGGTGCAGCCTTGCCATGCTCTCTGCAGGGTGACCAGGGCTGTGTCCTTGCCCCCTGCTTGGAGGGCAGCCAGGCACCCACCAGGCGGTGTGCCTGCCCCTGGGAGCCCAGAGAGGAGGCGCTGGCACATGTACGAGCACTTACTGCAGCGCCGGCTGCCTCCGTGAGAACGCCACCCACACCATTCCACTAAAACTCGCACGCAGCCACAGACCCCCAGTTTCTTCAAGTAAGGAAATCAAGGGTCAGACCAAAGGCCAGCAGCCACGGAGATGCACATTCATACCACACAAGGGCGCATGCACACTCTCAGGCCGCAGCCCCGCGGACGTGCTCACGCGGACAGACCGGAGCCTGCTCACCTCAAGGCTCCAAGGAGGACCTCAGCCGGGCCCAGGGTGGGGGGCTGGGGGTAAGCAAGTAGTTTACTCTTTTGCCCCCTCATTTCTGTTCCTGCTAAATCATTCCAGCCCTACATCATCAAAGAGCCCCAGAGAGAAGAGGGGGTGAGGAAGTCCCAGCGTGACTGTGGGATGGGCCCCCACTCCGTCAGTCGCACAGAGAAGGGTCACCTGCCACCCGGCTGCCTAAGGCAGACGCAGCCCGAAGCCAAGAGAAGTCAGGACAGGACAGAGGGGAAGCAGGGAGGGACTGCCCAGCACCCTTGGCCCCTGCCCACCTGTGACAGAGCAGCCTCCTGGCTGGGCCACTGCAGGGAGACCTCCACAAAGTGACCTGGGACCCTAAACCTTCTTAAGTAGCCTCCGCCCCCGGCCTGGGCGGCTGAGCGGCTAATCCGGGGCTGGCCCTAAGCAGATCAGTTTCAGCACCAAAGATGATAAGGCTGGGCTCCCTCCCCACCCCACCCCTCCTAAGGAGAGGTGGCCCCCCATGCAGGCAGGAGGGCAGGTAGGGTGGGAGCAGGTCCTTTAGGGGACTAAGTGGCAGCTAATCCACCCCCTCTGTCATCCTCATCCACTCAAGGGGCAGGAGGTGGGTCAGAGGGGAGCTGCTGGCTCAGCACCAGGGAGGGGCTGGGGCCTGGAGGCAGGGCCAACACTGCCCCTTCTGGGTCCCCAGGGCTCCTGCAGGAGGTGACTGAGCAGGTGAGAACAGGTCCCATCCATGGGGTCTGTCCTGACCCCAATATAGTCATCAGCTCTTTCACCCGCTGGCCGGTCACTCGGACACTCAGGGGTGCTGCGGCCCCTGGGAGGTGATGCCCAGTGGGAGCCAGGACACCTTGTCTTTGCCTTGGGGGTTCATCCCACAGGCCCCGAGACAGCCTGTCCCTGCCCTGGAAAACCTGTTCTGGTCACTCACTGGACACATCAGGCCACAGAGAAACGGCACTGACGGCGTGAACCCTGCACCTGGCATCCCAGCATGAGGTTCTCAAGCCATAAAAACACCCTCTCACCGCCCTGCGCCAGGGAGGAGGGCTCTGAGGCTCTGTGGGTGGGGCTGAGTGGGGCGGGTGTGCTGCAGGAAGCAGGACCCTCAGACCCCAGCCCGGCCGAGGGGCCCTGGGCTCCTCCAGGCTCCCGCGGTGACCATCACACTGTCCAGTCCTCTCCTGTCTCCTGGCCATCGCAGGGACTTCAGCGGGCAGGGACCACATCTGCCTGCTGCCCCCTGCACAGACCCGTCCACTTCAGTGTCAGACGGACAGAGGGATGGGGATAAACAGACAGACGATGGACAGATGAAGATGGAAGATGGAGTCAGACGAACAGACAAATGGAGAACGACAGGTGCAGAAGAGCACACAGAGAGACAAGCGTGACAGCACAGCTCGACCGAGTCTGAAGGACAGGTAGGAGAATGCAGACAGACGGACAGAGGGACAGGAAAGCCAAGCAGGGCGGGCAGCGTGAGGCAGCCGGGCTGTGTGCCTTCCCCAGCCAGACTCAGGGCAGCGTGGGGGCGGGCAGACGGGCCGAGAGTCCTCTTGTCCTTGCCTGGCCCACCTCTCCTCTGGTAAAAGCCAGGGAGGGGTCCCAGCTGCTTCTACCACCTGTGTCTGGTCCCTGGGACCCTGTCCCACGTCCCGAGGCGGCGCGGGCGAGGAGGGGCTGCAGGGAGAGCCGGCACTGACAAATGCATCCTGTAGCTTCCCAACTCCCAGCCCCAGATGTCATCAATGTTCATGACGGTTATAAAAACCACCAAATAAGTTTGAAAATGTCTTTGTTATAATTTGGCTCCAGACCTCAGACCAGGCTGGGAGTGGGGAGGACCAGCCCCCACCTGGGCTCCGCCGAGGATGCCAGGCTCTACCTGGGTGCCCACTGCCCACTGCCCTTCCTGCAGCCTCCCCAGAAGCCTGGGGTGAGACTTGACCCCACTGACCAGAAACCACGGCCTGAGCTCTGCCCACAGACTGACCACCCCTTGCGCCTCTGGAAGTGGAAAGTTGGGTCGCCCCAGTGCCCCCAGCCTCCTCTCAGGTCCCCTCATTATCTCCCTCCACGGACTCGGCAAATCCCAACCTGCTGGGCAGGGTCTCAAAAGGACCTTGAAACAGGCGCCTGGTCCCTCCTGCTTCACACCCCTGCTGGCTCCTGTGCCGGACAGTGCCCGAGAGGCCCGAATCTGATGAGCCAGACTTGCTGACTCCCCCACCTCCTCCCCTCCCACATCCCACCCCATTTCCCCGTGCTTTGCAGACATCCTTTCCCTAGCGAACTCCTATGCTTTCTTCACGACCCCACTCACACACCAGCATGCTCACCTCCTGGTGGGTCTCTGGGAAGGCGGGAGGGGGAGTCATGGCCTCATCCTCGGGCAGATGGGCTCATGTGGGAGGGGGACTCTGGCTCCAGGGCTGGGCTGCCCAGAGTCCACACCCGTCCTGTTGCCAAGGCCCAGGCACAAGCCGACAGACAGACAGACAGACAGCCAGACAAACCACAGACAGAGGAGGGGAGGAGGGGCAGGAGACCGGAGAGATTTAGAAGCAGACACAGTGTGTGTGGGGCAGCCCGGCCCCGGCGCGGACCCCACCTGCAGGACGTCTCTCGGAAGGAGATGTTCACGTCCCAGTGGGTGTGGACCCTGCAAGGAGAGAAGCAGACCGTCGGCGTGGCCTCCGGGACTGGGCACCGGGAGGCCGGGCGTGTGTGTGGCAGCCCCTCATCTGCCCCAGGGCACCAGCCCTGAAGGGACCGCGCTGGCTCAGACTGTCTCCAGCACCATCTGGTACCAGGTCAGCCACCGGCAGCTGCCACCAGGAAAGGCCCTCGGGGCAGCAGGCGGTTCCTGGCCTCACTGAAGAGAGGCTGGGGAGCCCAGAGCTCAGGCCGCCACGTCTCCGCCCCAGGCCCAGAGGAGCCCCTATGGGGTGGGGGCTGCAGCTTCCTCTGCGTGTCACTCGTGTGACCCAACCCCAATTCCTAGTGGCTAGAACTACTCCGGCTGCAACCAGGCCATGGAGCGAGCCACCAGTACTGCTGGTTGGATGTCAACCCAGGCACAGGGTCCCTGGGGTCCCAGCTGTTGCCAACTGGCCCCCAAAAGTGACCACTGCACAGCAGAGGCAGGAGAGACCCCAGGACGAGAGGTCAAGCCGGAAACAGGTCTGCCCTGTGCCCAGGCCCTCCACCACGGCAGGGTGTCTGGAAAGACCCGCAGCTGAGGGGCAGCGGGAAGCCTGTGTGGGCTCCACCTGACCAGGTGTGTGTGTGGGGGGGCTGGGCAGTGGAGTCCTGGGGATCCGGGGGATTACCAGGGTGGGAGACATTGGGAAATGCAGGAAGATGAGGTGGGAAGAGGCCGAGAAATTCTGGGGAAACATTACATTATGGACAGACGATGGATGGACAGACAAAAGTGAGTGGCCATGAGGGGAGAGGTAGGAGTCAGGAAGGTGGCCCCATGCCTGGGATGAGATGGGGAGGACCCAGGGAGCCACCCCCTTCCCAGGCACACGAGGACCCAGGGGCTGCTCTGAGGGAGGGTCCGCCCAGCTCCAGCTCCCCGGCCTCGCCTGGCTGCCCAGGAGCTAGGTACGCCCCCCCCCCCCCCCGCCCCCGCTCCCTGACTGCCCTCCTGCCCAGTTCCTTCCTCACACCCAGCAGCTCCATCCCTCCCCAGGACCCTCCCTTGCCCACTCTGGTCATGGCAGGGACCACCACTGGGGGTGCCCGCTCCCTGACAATGCTGACCCAGTCCTGGCTTGGCTCTTGGTCCCCAAGCGGGTGCCAGGTGGGCTCTGACTGTGGTCCTGTGCACGAGAGGCTGGAGTGTCCCTGGCGGTCAGGCTTTGTTTCAGCTGGGGCTGAACTACCAGCTAAACTCGGGCCCTTCCCCAGGGCAAGGAGCCCCCAGGCCTGGTGTGTCTTCAGCTGCCTGGAGACCGTCTCAAGCCCTGCCCGCCTGGAGCCTGTGCCTCCACGCCTGGTCCTGGGCGTTACCTTCTCTTCATGATCCGGACGTGCGTGTCGTCCTCCTGCTTCAGGCCGGGCCGCGGCCCACAGGCCGGCCCGCTGCCGTCACTGTCGCCATCACTAGCTGAGAAGCTGGGGGTCAGCTCTTTCTTCAGGACCCGAGCAGGGGGCAGGGCGACTGTCCTCTTGTCTGCCAGCCGCCCCCGGTTCTGGGCAGAGTGGGAGGACAGGAAGGTTAGGCCCCTCGGCCCCGCTGGCTGGCAGGCCAGGTGCCAGAGCCTTGCTGAGATCAAGCAGGCACAGTCACCAGCCCGTGCTCCCAAAGGCAGAGGGGCTCTAGCCTCCAGGACAGGCTCCAGGGTAGGTAAAGGCTGCAGCTCACCAGAGGGCCAGGGCAGGGAGACAAGGCCCCGGGAAGAGCCCCCTCATGGACGACCTTCCACCCTGGAGGGGGCCGGGGCTCGGGGGGTGGGCCCTGGCAGGCTGCTCTGGGCACTGCCTTGTCCAGACTCCACACTCCAGCCCAGCCTGAGTGTGGGGATGCCACCTGCAGGTGGACCCAGCTGCCCCGCTCCTCAGAGCCCAGAGGAGTCATCTGCCTGTGTCCTGTCCCTCCCTGGACAGGCGGTGCCCTCTGTGTGCATGTGCGCCTGGCCACCCCACTCCAAGTCTGCAAACCCCCAGCTGAGACCAAGCGATGCAGAGCCCAGGTCCCAGGAGGTCTGAAGCCTGAGGCCTGGGGCCTGAGCCTGCTGACCCCTTACAAAGTGCAGGCCTGGGGCTCACAAATCACCTGGCCTGGAACCCGGACCAGCCTGGTGCCTCGAGCTCAGGAGCCCTGAGAGATCCAGGTTTCCGAAGGCCAATTCCCGCACCCTGTGCCCATGTGACAAGGCAGAGCTTACAGGCACGGAACTGCCAGCCCCGCACCAGGCCCGCAGACCTGCAGGGCACTCTGCACGGACACCTGTGCTCAGAGACCACGCACACACGGCAGGCTTCCTACGCATGGCACCATCCAGTGTGTTCGGGTCGCGCCACCCAGGGGAAGAGGAAGAGTTAGTGGGCAGGGAGCTTTTTCCTATTTAATAACAGGCCACTGGCTCAGGGAGGCAGCAGGGGCCTTGGGATTATCTAATTCTCCTCCTCTTTTCAGTCCCAGGGGCCTCCTCTGCCCCGTTCCTCCTGTTGCCAGGACCACGAGTCCCCATCACACCCCTGAGCTCGAGGAGCGGAGTGTCAAGGACCTTGCCCTCCCTGGACCAGCGTCATCCTGGACTACAGGGCAGCCACGCAGCCACAACAGTCCTGTCCTCCAGAGTGAAGGTTCTCTCCAGACCCAGACCTTCGTCACCTCCAGACACAGTGTCCCCACCCCTGGCTCCAGGAGCCCCAGTCTCCTCCACACCTGCCCTCAGGGGTCTACCTGGGACACCCTCCAGTCTCCTCTCTGCAACACTCAATGAGCTGACTGGGTAGGGGGACCGGCGTGGGCGTGGGGTCAGTCTGAAAGCAGCCTGCAGACAAGGGCCTGCTCTGAGGCCCCTCTAGGACCCCGGCCCAGTGGTCCACCCGCAACAGCAGATCATGGGCAAGGCTGAGGGGTGACCAGTCTGGTCCCCATGCCTCCACATGCCAGCCGGTGGGCTCGGGAGTGTTTGGGACAGCCCCCCGCCTGTCTGGAGAGCGCTCTGCGGGGACCTCTCGACAACTCTGCCCTTCAGTCGCCTGCTGCAGGCCGAGCACAGAACCGCCTCTCAGAGGAAACCCTCTTAAGAAGGAAAGGAAACTGCCCTCTGCTTCTCACCCACAGAACAGGGGAGAGGGGAGGGCAATGGTGGGTTAAGACTGCTGTCTGAGAGGAGGCCAGACCAGCCATGCTGGCCCCGGGTGCCCCTGGGGGTGCTCCTGTGGGAGGGGTCTCAGAGCGGAACCAAGATGGGCAGCCTTGACCCTGGCCAAGGACAGGGGACATCATGCCTCCCACGCACACCAGGGACCTCAGCCGCTCACCCTTGCTCAGCAGCACAGATTTGAAAACGGGGGGCTGAGTCTGGCCAGTGTGGCTCAGTGGATGGAGCATCATCCCAGGGACTGAGAGGTCCTGGTTTGATTCCCCATCAGGGCACATGCCCGGGTTGTGGGCTCAATCCCAGTGGGGGGCGTGCAGGAGGTAGCCAATCGATGTCCTCTCTCATCGATGTTTCTATCTCTCTCTCCCTTCCTCTCTCTCTAAAATCAACAAAACGTATTTAAAAAAAGAAAACTGAGGGCAATCCTCTGCCCCTAGCCAAGTACTGGTTCCTCCGACAGCAAGGTGGCCGCCTCCGTGGCCGCGTGATCCCTGCACCACGCGCACACCCACATTCTGCCCCTGGGCTATCTGTGACTGCGGAGTACACATACCTGTGGACCTGGCCGTGGGGCTGGGGGAAGGCAGTCTCTGTGTGGAAAAAGTGGAGGTTGGAAAGACAAGGAGCTCCTTCTTAAGGGAGGGTGTGGGGACCAGCCTGGGAGGGACCAGGCCCAGGTCTGAGCCATCGCTCCTGCAAAGCAGTGACCTGGGAGCCCCAGACAGGCAGGCAGCCCTGGACTGTGTCCCCACCCCTGTCCGAACCACCATCCAAGCAATGTCCATAGGGAGACCGACACTGGGCTCAGGCCACCTGCTGCCCCACTCCTGTGGGAGAGGCAGGGCTCTTCCCACCCGCACAGAAACTCCAGACCAGCCTGGACGGTGCCCAGCTGCTCGAGAGGGCACAGAACTGGAGAGACAGCTTGGTCTCTTGCCCCAGGAAGGTACGGTGGCCGTGGGCGGGAGGTAGGCTGCCCGGGCACACTGTCTGGGGAGCCCTGTGTGCAGGCATGCCTGTGGGTGAACAGCTCATGTCAGACCGTGTGTGCGGTGGGCATATGACTGAGTCCCCCTCCCCTGTTCCACTGGTGTCTGACCTCGTGTCTGTCCTCACAAATGTGTCTGTGGCTTCCCAGCTCGCCCAGATTACTTGCTGCCAGGGCCCAAGAGGAACCCAGGACATCCCTTCCCCCGCCCCACTGCTGCTTCAAAGAAAAGGAGCCTAAGACCAAGGACAGGGACCCTCAGGCAGATGACCAGCCTCTGCCTCTCTCACCCCTTCCTGCCAGAGGGGGCTGCTGAGTGGTGCCAGCAAGGGGAGCACAACTCACCCACCACGCAGCCAGGGCTCTAATTGGCTCTCCCCCCAGGGGTTCAAAATTGGTCCTTCTTAAGATACAATTTCCTTTTCAGATCAGTCCTCCACCCACTGCTGCCTGGAGGGCATGGGCTGGTGCAGGCACAGCACCCACTGCTCAGCTCCCCCAGGCCCTGAGGGGCTCCGTGGGTGTCGACACTGGGCTGGGGGCCCCACACCAGCCTCCAACCAGTCTCAGTTCTGGTTACTGAAGGCCCACCCAGCACAGAGCTGCCCAGACTGTCCTGCACACCCAGGGTCTGCTCTGGCAGGCTCCAGCCGTGGGTGTGCAGAGAAACACCTCACTCACATCCAAACCCCAGAACACACATGAGGACCAGCCAACACTGTCACACCCCAGAACAAGCATCACCCTAGGACCAGCACCTCTTCCAAGCTGGGCCAGATGACATGGTGACCCCAGACTGGTAATGGCCATAGTCCCCAGGTCAGTGGGAAGACAACTCTTCAGGGAGACACCTTCACACCTGGGCTGTTCCCAAGACTTAGGAGAAGCAGCTCCAAGGCTCCCAAAGAAAAGCTTCAGGAGAGGCAGGACCCAAAGGGGTGGGGGTTCTAGATGCCGCAGGATTCTCACCCCAAGCAAAGTCGCCCCTATTTGCCCTTGGGGCTCCCTCCTGCACACTGGCAGAGTTGAGGATAGGATTCTGGATCTTACAAAATACGCCCATGTTCCACTGGGAAGAAAGAGACCCCGAAGCCCAGCTTTCTCCCACATCTCACCACCGGGGAGGATATTCGACAGCCGGGACAGTCGCAGATCGGAGGGTGCACCTGCAGAATCCCCTTGGACATAAGCGTCTTCAGACTTTTCCCTGCGAGGAGAGCCGAGGCAGGACCAGTGAGGGAGTGGGCGGCACTCAGGCACTTTCGGGGCGCAGTCAGCAGCAATGCCCAGCCCCCTCCCGGCACGAGTATGAACACCCACCTCAGTCCAACTTCAAACCTGCTACCTAGCCCTGCCGCCCACACCACCCTCGTGGACCCCGCGGGGATTTGCAGAGCTCAGAAACGGAAGATCCCAGCGAGCACTGTCCCCTGACCAAGGGCAGCCTCTTCCTTCCTCCTGCGCCCCTCCTCCCGAGCTCCACCCTCTCCAAGCTGGTCCACGGGAACCCCGAGAAGGGCCGAGGAAGGTCGAGCCCAGGGTCAGGTGAGCGGCGCAGTCAGGACCTGGGGCTGCGCTCGACCCCGCAGCGGGAAGAGGGAGGCCACTGCGGACCCGCGGACCCCAAAGTCGAAAGCTACTGGGTCCCTAACTTTCTAACTCCCCCTACCCCCGCTCACCGCCCTTCTCCTGATTGCCAGCTCAGGCGCCCACCCGTCGCACCCTTGGAGCTAGACTCCTGCAGGAGCCCAACCAGCTGCTCCCAGCTCCGCCGCCGCTCCTGCTCCGCGCGCGTCCCCGCCCCGACGCGCGACCCCGCGTCCCCCACCTGCCTGCGCCACCCCTACGCCTTGCCCTTCTCTCCAGCAGCGCGCACCCGCGCCCCGGCCACACGTGTTCCCCTCCACTCCCGCCAGAACCCGTGGCTCCGCGTCCGGGGGTCGGGGTGAGGGGGAGTGTCCTGCCCAGCCGACCTCCCGCCTGCTTTCCTGAGTTCCCGTAAACTTCCCCTGCGGCTCGAGGCTCGGGAATCCCGCAAAGACCTTCGGAGCGTAAGGAGCGGCTGGCTAGTGCGCAGCAGGGAGCCCAGGGCACCGCAGCGGGAGCTGGGCGAACGGTGGAGGCCGAGGGCGCTCTGCCGGCGTCCACAGAGGAGACTTTGCTGCGGTTGGGGGGCGGGGAGGGGGGGGAGTGCCCCTGCTGCAGCCCCGGAGTCACAGCGCCCTCTCTGGGCGGTGATGGAGTTTCCCAGATGGTAGAATGAGTGGGGTTCGGACCCACGGGTCTTCGGGGAGCCGAGGGGAGGGACAGTAGCGGCCCGCGTCCCCACTGCGGGCGCACCTTTGTGGCGGATGCTGCGCTTCCAGTCCTTGGCCGTCTCGCGGCCGCTGACGAACTGGAACTCGTTGGGTGTTAGCCACTCGCCGCGGTGGCGGATGGATGGACCCTTGCTGCCCTGGCAGAGTTTGCGCACGTAGAGCAGCGCGCGGTTGGCGCCGCACTCCACCTCGATGCACGGCTCGCCGTTGTCCAGCAGCGGCTGGAAATCCGGTGCCGCGGCAGCCGTGGCCGAGAAGCGCTCGAGAGCCAGAGGGTCCCGGGGCAGGTGGAGGTGTGGGGCGGCCTCGTGCACGCTCAGGTAGGCGCGCGGGGCGCGGAGCGGCGGAGCCAACAGCGCCTCGTAGCCGGCAGTCGCGGCAGGCAGCGGGGCGGCCGGGGGCAGGGCGGCCACGGCGGGCAGTGGCGCCAGGTAGCCGGGCAGCGGCGGCAGAGGCAGCGCCGCCAGGGTCGGATGGAAGGTGGCCAGAGCCAGGGCCAGGTCTTCGCGGCCCGGGAGCTCCTTCTTGACGGCCGGCATGGCGGGCCAGTGGTCCTGCAACCCGGCTCCCCGCCGCCGGCTCAACTTGTTCCCGAGCTGGAGTTGGGTCTCGTCGGCGGGAGGGGGGCCCGGAGGCGCCTGGCCGCGCGCCCGCCCTACCCGCTACTGCGTCCCGGCGCCGGCAGCTGCCGCCGCCGCCGCGCCGCCCGCCTGGCTGGCAGGGCCTCGGCTGCCCGAGACATGGTGCTGCTGGAGCTGCTATCGACCCCGGATCGACGTGCCGAGCGCCGCAGCTCCAGGGCCCTGGGGCTCCACGGGGCGCCGGGCCACCTGCGCCCGTGCCCCCTGGGGCGGCCCCGCCCCCCCCGCTAGCTGGTCCGCCCTCCAGGCAGAGCCGGGCTGCGAGGAATCGTGAAATCTCCCGCCACGCGCCCCGCCCCTCCTGGGGGTCCCAGGCCCCCGCCCCGCCCCGCCGCCCGGGCCGCGCACCCGCGTACACTGGCGCGCGCCCGCCCGGCGGGGACTTGGGAGACTCCTGCCGTCGTCGCCGCCGCCGCCACCACAACTTGGCCCATTTAAACGGCCCCGGCGCGGCGGGCGGGCGGGCGGGCACGGGCTCCAACAGGGGGTGCGTGAAGGCCGACCGGGCTCACACCGCGGCGGCAGGGGTAGCGGGACAGGGCTGCGCCCCCTGCCCTATTCCTGAGTGGTCGGGGATAGGAGGAAGGGAGACCGAGGGTGAGCGTTGGCTAGCGAGACGCGGCGCGCACAGAAAGCATCATTGTTGAGGGAGTTACAGTTCGGGGCCCGCTGCTGGAGTCTGGGACTCCACGTGGGGTGGTGGGGCCCCGGATCTGCAGTGGGCTCCTGGCAGAGGAGGGGATCCGGAAATGGGCTCGCCCGCTTCCCTGGCAGGTGTGTGGGTGTGAGCCTTCAGCTCTGGGTAGGAGTGTTTGCACAACGCCAGTGCGGGGTGGGGGTGGGGGACAGGTCGTGGGTGGGGGCTCCCCTGCACCTAAAGGGTGTGAGACAGTAGGTTTGCGGTGGTCTCGGCAAATGTGCCAGGAAGGGTTTGTGTTCTGTGAATAACAATAACAATTCTATTAATTATTGCTGCTTTGCTATGAACTTCACAGGCCTTAGTTCACGTGTTCATTTCAGTATTATTTCCTTATTCCCATGTTATACATGAGGAAGGTGAGATACAGAGAAATCAAGTAACATTCCTAATGTCACACAGCTGCTTCAAATCCAGGCCCTCTGACTTTAGGACAAACAATATCTGAACCATGGTGTGTGTGGGCAAGAAAGTGGGCTGGAGCCAGTCTGGGGGAGGTATGGGGGATGGGAGAAGGGGCTGCCAGATGTGAGACTGTGCATTGAGCACATTTCTGTCTTCTATGAGGAGCAAGTCTGGAGAAGAAGGACCTGCTACCTCCGTGTCTACCTCAGTGCCTTGGAAGAGCAGGAATGAGGGTGGCTTGTCCCCTGGAGATCAGCCCATACCTCTGCACATCAGCTTGTGAGCCTTGCATCGGGAGAATTAGGAGGAGAAACTGAGAAACCCGGTAGCGTGGGTAATAGCTGGCGAGACAGAAAGTAACCTCAGATCCCAATCCAGTGGCCAGACACCAACCCTGCTCCTCTGAGATGCAACCTGGCAGGGCATCTGTGTGTGCATCTCCCTGAACAGCCTCTGCAGGGGCAGCTGGATCACAGCTTGCACGAGCACAGTCTGCAAGGGAGGGGCTGGGAGTGAGGGACACATCACTGCCACCCACATCCTACCAGACTCCAGCACCAGCTGGGCATGTGACTGACCATTGGAGACCATCCTGCTGTCTTTCACAGACACACCTCATCCTCAGCTGAGGCACCAAGACCAGCCTGGGAGCTCAGACCAGGAACTAACTGGTCAGTGTACCCAAACCTCTGCACCCCTTCCGCTTCCTCCACTCTTGGTACATCTGTCTGCTGATGGGAACGGGGGCATATGTGAGTGGCCCCTCCTTGCTTCACTACCCACGGCCCCTTTGCCCCATCTGCAGCCTGAACCCCTGCACGAGCCTGACCCAAGGTGTGATAGTCAGGGAGCTCCCCACATGGCCACCCTTGTGGCCTGTGTCTTGCTCTCAGGTGTGATGCCTTCATGTCCAATGGATACAGGAGGCTGTCCCTGCTGTACAGCCAAGGCCCATGGAGGAGCCATCATGTCAGCGCAGAGGATGTCAGGGCTTTGCTGGAGGTCAGACGGGAGGCCAGTGTGCCCACTGTCTGGCCACAACCCTGACCCTCTACCAAAAGACAGTCCTCCCCACCCGGCTCTTCTCTGTTTGCCTGCACCTGCCCTGAGCCTCGGGCCTCCTAACCCCTGGGCATCACACTGTGTTTGGGGAGGGAAGGCTGTTGAGGCACCTCGAGACCTGAGCAGGTATCACAGTGTCCTTCCTACAGCCTGAATCTGCAGAGGGCCTTCCCTTCCCTTCCCTTCTGCAGGACCACCCCTAACACTCATCACAGCACAGTGGCTAAGGAGGGCTCTGGGGTCCCCAACTCTGGCTTTCAGGGGCAGGGTTCAGCTGGCAAGGTGTGGGGCCAACCTAGCTCACCCAGCCTAACCTCCATGCCACCATCTGGCTCCACTCATCTCTAGAGGACCAGGGTCTCTTCCTGAAAAGACTGCTTGAGTGCAAAGCTTACAGCTGGACCCCCTCTCCTCCAAGGGCCACTCCCCAGCTCCTAGGAGATCCCTTTTCAGGGCCTTGGCTAATCAGGGAACCTCACTCCCACCTGTTTCCTCCTCTTCATGGGAAATAAACCCCTCTGCTTTCCGGGGTCAGAGCCACTTTCCTACAGGGACCAGGCATTCTCACCCCTGGTCATCATACCCATCCTGCGAGGATTTGCTTTCTCCTACCTGTCCACCTGTGTCCTGGTCTGGCACCTGGGCCCGCAGGTCCCTCTGCACTTCTCAGACTGCAGGCAGAGCCTGGAGGGACAGAATTTTGGCGCTAGAATCATTCTGGGCTGGCTGCACCGTTGGGGTGGGGGCAGGCGGGGTCTGCGGCCACAGCCCCACCTCCAGCCGGCGGAGGCCCCGCCCCCGGCCTCGGCAGCGGTGTCGCTGCTCGCGGTCCCCCCCATCGGGGCCCTCCGCCGCTGGGCCCCGGCCGGAGTCGCTGCCGCCGCCAGGGAGGGGGAGGGGGTCATAAATAACGCGCCGGGCGGCGCGGCCGGCGGGCGGTGCAGACGGTGACCCGAGACTTCCCCGGGGAGCGCGGGGGCGGCCCGCCGACCCTGCTGCCCCCAACCCAGGCTCAGCCAGGCTTAACCGCCCCCTCTGGCGCTGCCCGACCCCGACCCCAACTGGTGCTTCTGCCAGAACACTCCCTCCCATCCCGAGTGCCTGCCAATGCCCCTCTCCAGACTGCACCCCTTAGAGTCTGCTTTCCATCCATTCCTTCATCAATCAATCATTTATTGAGCACCAGATGTGGTATAACCCTAGGAAGAGAGATCCAGAGGGGCCTGGAGGAAAGCACTGTCTCCCTGAGACCCCAGGTGCAGTCCGGCCTGCCCCCTGACCTGTGCTCATCCGGGGTGACTGAGGGCTTGGAGAGCAGGCCTAGACCCGCCCAGACACACGAAGGCCGCAGGAACGGGTCACACTGGCCCCACAGGTGTGGATGTGGCTGATAATGAGCTGTGAGGAAGCACACTCATTGCACACACACTTGTGCCCACACAGCCACCAGCAGATGGATGCCTTCCGGAAGCACCAACAGCAACCCACATGTGTGCTCACACCCATATGCACACACAGGACAGGTGTGCACAGATGCTGCCATCTTCGCCACAAACCGCACAGTGTGTACTAACAACACCCCACCTGCTCCTCCATGAATGGGCTCAGCGAGCAGGAGCTGGGGGCCCCTCAGGGTGGGGCCAAGCACAGGGAAGTAATAGAGTCCTCTAGGAACCTGAGAGCAGAAGAATCTCTCATGAGTGAGCATGAGGTTGGTTCCACCTCTCCCCTCCCTGCAGATGCTGCCAGCCTGTAGCCTGGACCTGGCCTGGGAGTGAGGAGGGAGGATCTCTGGATGTGGCTGCTGCCCTGTGGGGTGGATGTGGGCACCGAGGCCCTGTGCAGTCTTCACCCCTTGCCCTACGATCTCCCCTCTTCCAGCTGCCAGGTCAGGGAGATGACCAGAGCTGAGGGGCAGAGATGGGGCCCAGCACACCCATGTCCCAGGAATGTGCCAGCAGGGCCAAGTGCGAGGGATGAGCAGATCCAGACCTGAGGGTGAGGGATGCCCTGGTGCTCACGTGTTCACGCTGAGTTCAGCAGAGGCCCCTGTCCTCGTGCGTGCCTGTACTTTTCTCCCCCTGTGACCACAGTCCTGCTGTGCACCTCCGCTCACACACGACACAGATCCCACATGAAGACCTTGGGGACCCATGCTCCTCATTGCAGGGGTCTGTGCCCTGGAGGGTCAATCTCGACTGTGCTGGTCACACATCTACTCTTTGCATGTTTACCTGTCATGGGCTGGGCAGACCTGGGAGGCTTAGAACCCGCCACAGTCCCAGTGGAGACACAGGCTGTGCCATCCTCGGAGTCGCAGGGCGTTGACCAGGCTCCCAGAGAGAGCAGGAGTGGGTGTCGGGGGAGGTGTGGGCTCAGGTGGTCTTTCTGCCAGGTGGAAGTTGAAGAAGAGGGGACATCTGGGTGGGGACACTGGGAGCAGAAGCCCAGAGAGAAGCTGACTGGAGCCAACGGGTTGATGGGGGTGGGGGTGAGGGTGGGGGCAGAAGTTGCTGCTCCAAGTCTCGGGCTGTGCACGGAGCCCAGCCTGGGCTGGAAGTGACTGTTCATACATCAGACTTCCTGGCAAACAGGAGCGCCCTGAGAGCAGGGCTTGCCTGCCTTAGTTCACTGACACGCCCACATGTCAGCGTTTGAGGCTGCACACACGCCGTTCCAGTGTGATTCCCGCTGAGCCCAGCCTGGCCTCCCAGCACCCATGGCCACAGGCGTCCTCCTTAGCAGAGAGAGGAAGCTTATGAGCCTAAAGGGCGCAGGGTAGGCACCCTTGATTTTTGACCAGTTGTGCCCAGTCTGAGAGCTGAGGTCGGGGCCCAAGGACAGGTGTGGTGCTCTGTCCTGAGTCCGGACGGCAATGCAGGACGGCACAGAGGCCCAGGATGGATTCCCAGGTGCACCCACTCCAGCATGAAGAAACAGGTTACCCCCAGTATAGGGGGTGACTGCTGGAGGCCTCCTGGCGCCTGTCCCTTGATCCTCCCACCAAAGGCCTTCTGTGCTCTACGGAGGGGTCATGGGGCACTTCGTTCTCCAGGACCGTAGAGGGCACAAGAGAAACAGGTGGAGCCTCAACACTGATTCCTGGTCAGGGCACGTGCCCTGGTTGCAGGCTCGATCCCCAGGAGGGGGCGTGCAGGAGGCAGTCGATGGATGTTTCTCTCTCACATCCATGTTTCTATCTCTCTAAAAAAAATCAATAAAAACATATTTATTTATTTATTGTTTAAATCCTCACCAGAGGATATTTTTCCATTTATCTTCAGACAGAGTGCGAGGGGGGGGGGAGAGAGAGAGAGAGAGAGAGAGAGAGAGAGAAACATCCATGTGAGAGAGACACACCGACTGGCTGCCTCCCAAATGACCCCGACCAGGGCTGGGGATGAGCCGCAACCGAGGTACGTGCCCTTGGCTGCAATCGAACCCACAGCTGTTTGGTCCCTTGTCCGACGCTCTAACCGCTGAGCCACACCGGCCGGGGCAATAGGAACATCTTTAAATAAATAAAAAGGAGACTGATTTACAAGAAGAAAAACAGCTGCCTGGCCATGTGGCTCAGTGGTGTGTGTGTTGGCCAGGGCTCCCAGAGGCCCCGGGTTTGATTCCAGGTTGGGGCACATGTGGGGCATGCAGGAGTCAGCCAATCGATGTTTCTCTCTCCCTCTCTCTCTAAAATCAATAAAAAGAAAGAAAGAGAAAAAGTTTCCTGGAAACAGCGTCCTGGGTCACGTGCAGGGGTGCGGTGCCCAGGCCCGGTCCCAGCATACACCCTGAGCCCGTCATGTGTGCACGCCCTTCCCCAGTGTGGCCTGGATGTATGTGGCACGTGACACAGAACAGCAGTGTCCACATGGCACGAGACACAGTGGGACCCCCCCTCATGCACACCACCCGCCGCCTCTGGGTGTTCCCCAAGCTGCCTCGTGGTCAGTGAGGGGGACCAGGGGTGTGGAGGAGCTCACATACACCCCGCCTGCTCTGGGTTCCCGCCCACGTTTCTTTCTTTAATGAAATTCGCACCCCAAATGCACAGGTCCCCCCCTGCGGTTGGTCGTGTGTTGTAAGCTCTTGTCCCTGTGCCTCAGCAGGCTGCAGCCACCACTGTCTGCACTGGAGGAGAGGTGGGGGTTTGTCAGGGTCACCCAGAGCAGCAGCAGTCACTGTGTCACCACGGATTGTCATGTCAGGGATTTTCAGAAGTTACAGGCTGAGAACATGAGTTTGCCCTGTCTCCCACCACAGTTCTGGCCCAGGCTGACTTTCTGAGGCAACAGACTTAGACTGACCCCGTCCGAGGCCAAGTGCCAGACTCCCGGGGCCAGTGGACCCCTTCTTCTAAGGGCAGATAGTCAGTGACATCCCGTGGGGTGCACTGACGTCTTTGTGGGTGCTGCCTGTGTGCGAAGGTGTCTATCACTGTGACCGTTGGGCCATATTCTCTCCACACCTGTCTGCAGTGTCCCACTGAGGTGGCCCTGCATGTTGTGCCGTGACAGCGGAACTCGGTGATGCACGACCCCCTAGAGTTATGCACGGTGCCTGGGTGCAGCCCCAGAAGTGGGTGGGCTGAAGGGCACAGCCTGGTATTGGCTGGAGCCTGAGGGGAGCCCACATGCACAGGCCAGACCTGAAACCATCATGGGCACACGGGAAGGGCAGCATTTTCAGGGCTGTATCCAAGGCCATAACCTGGCACTTTCCCTGGGGCACTTAACACAGCCCCAGGCTGGCCCTGGGGGCTTCCCACCTGCTGACTGGGGGACTGGGCAGGCTGCTTGGAGACCCCTGAGAAGTGGAGGGAGAAGAGGCAGCTAGTGAGTTGGGGCTGGTCTGAGAATGTTTTTACCTCTGTAAGAGGGGTGTGGGGTCCCCAAATGTGGGGTCCTCATGCCCACAGAGGAGCTCAGTGTTCATGGTCTATGTGCGTGCAGATGTGCACATGCTACAGACTCCGTCCAGGAGAACATGCAGACCATCCTTCTGGACTGGGCGGTCTTGCCAAAATACAAGAGTTTGCCCCAGGTCAGCAGTTGAGTAATTGTGTGGCTAAGGTCCAGCAGGTGTGTGTGGGCTCCTGAGCCCTGGGGCCTCAAAGGCAGGATGAGTTGATTCATCACTGGTCTGGGGTAAAGCCACACTTGGGCTGGGTCATCCCATCCTCCAGGCAGGAACGTGGCCATCAGCAAGCCTGTCAGCTCTGCTTGACGCTCACGTTCTGCTTCCTGTTCCTGCCCTATTCTGGCCTCAACACATTGGGATTTTTCTGTTGGTGTCTCCCGGTGTATTAGATGAGCTTCACATGCCCTCCTCTCAGATCAGCCTCGCATTCTCTCACTTCTCACTCTTTCTTTCACAGTGCTCTTCTGCCTCCCCAACCCTTCAAGCTGAGGATGGGTGGATGGGTGGGTAGGTTGGTGGATGGCTGGATGGGGCAGTGAATAGGTGGATGGGTGGGTAGATGGGTGAATGAATGAATGGGTGGGTGATGGATGAATGGGTAGGTGGATGGATTGATGGGTGAGTGGATGAGTGGGTTGGTGTTTGAGTAGGTAAATGGATGGGTGGATGGATAGATGAATGGATGGATGGGTGGATGGATGGGTGGATGGATGGGTGGATGGATGAATGGATAGATGAGTGGATAGATGAATGGATGGATCGGTGGATGGATGAATGGATGGATGAGTGGATGGATGGATGAATGGATGGATGAATGGATGGATGGGTGGATGGATGGGTGCATGGATGGGTGGATGGATGGGTGGATGGATGGGTGGATGGATGAATGGATAGATGAGTGGATGGATGAGTGGATGGATGGGTGGATGGATGAGTGGATGGATGAATGGATGGATGAGTGGATGGATGATGGATGGGTGGGTAGATGGACTAGTGAATGTATGGGTCCGTTCCACCCTAGGTTCCACTCTTCTCTCTCTCTCTTTTTTTTTTTTTTTTTGGTTAATCCTCACCAGGGGTATTCTTCCATTGATTTTTAGAGAGAGTGGAAGGGAGGGAGGGGGAGAAAGAGAGAGAAACATCCATGTGAGAGAGACACATCTATTGGTTTCCTCCCATACAACCTGGACCAGAGCCAGGGATCGAACCTGCATCCCAGGTATGTGCCCTTGAATCAAACCTGCGGACTCAGGCCCTAACCGCTGAGCCAAACCAGCCAGGGCCCACTCTCCTCTTTGGTATGTGCTTCTGAGGTTTTCTTTACAGATTACAGCTCTGAATCTCTAGCTTCAGTCCAGACACTCAGGAGTCTACAACCTCTGTGTGTGTCCACCTCACAGTCCTCAGAACCCCTTTCCCACCACCAGTTCTCATCACCACCTGGCTCTCAGTCACCCAGAGAACTGGCGGTCCCCTGGAGTCCTCCCCCTCTGTGCCACCCTGCTCTCTAGCCTCCTCTGGGAATAGTCCAGGCTCCCTGCCCTCCAGGCCTTGCCATGGCCCAGAGTTCCACTCCCCAACATCACTATTCCGCACCCACCAGGGCCCTATTTCAACTAGTGTAGTACCTTTGTCTTTGTGGGCCCCCTTCTCCATTAACATTTTTTTTTCTTTATTGTTTTTTTTTAGAGAGAGGAAGGGAGAGGGAGAGAGAAGAACATTGATTGGCCACCTCCTGCATGCCCCCCACTGGGGATTTGACCCACAACCCGGGCATGTGCCCTGACCAGGAATTGAACCGGCGACCTCTTGGTGCATGGGTCGAGGCCCAACCACTGAGCCACACCGGCCAGACTCCATTAAAATTTTTAAAATTATATCTCACAACTGTGGTGGTATGGAGATGAATGCCATCCATGGTAGATTCAATATCTGATATTTGTTATTACTGCATTCTTTTTCTTCAAACGTATCTGTGGTCCCTAAAAATACCAGGGTCTAGGTGCTATGCCTGCTGCACCTGGTGGCGATGTCAGCCCTGCTCCCACCTACTCACCTGCAAGACTCACAGCAGCAGCCCCTCCTCCTGGAAGCCTCCCAGGATTGCTCCTCTCCTGTTAGGGCATATACGCTGGTCCCCTGGGTGTCCTGAGGTGCTGGCGAGGCCCTGGGAGGCTAGGACACTCAGAGACACTGCAATAGAACTGAACTCAGAGTGGGAGAGAAGCAGGGTGCAGACTGGGGGGCCCCCCTGACAGGCAGTACTGGCAGGCTGGTACAGAAGCTGGACCAGAGTGTCAGCAACAGGGACGGTGGTGTTGACAGAGACGAAGGTTTTTTTTTTATCCTTACCCAAGGACATTTTTGCATTTATCTTGAGACAGAGTGGGAGGGAGAGAGGGAGAGAGAGAGAGAGAAACATTGATGCGAGAGAGACACATCGACTGGCCGCCACCCACACAACCCCAACTGGGGCTGGGGACAAACTGCAACCGAGGTACGTGCCCTTAGCGGGAACCAAACCTGGGACTCTCTGGTCCGCGGGCCGACGCTCTAACCGCTGAGCCAAACTGGCCAGGGCTAGACGAAGGCTTTTTGTTGTTGGTAATCCTCACCAGAGGATATTTTCCCACTGATTTTAGAGAGTTGAGGGGAGTTGGGGGGTGGGGAGAGAAACATTGATGTGAGAGAGACAATCCGGGGCCAGGGATTGAAACCTATAATCAAGGTATGTGCCCTGGACCAGAAATCGAACCCATGACACTTTGGTACAGGGGCCAACACTCTAACTATTAAGCCACACCGGGCAGGGCAGAGATGAAGCTTTTGAAGGAAGACATGACCTCCAGGGAGGGGCAGGCAAGGCTGGCAGAGATCACCCCAGTCTGGGTGGGTGGCCGGAACCCAGGCTCAGGGTGGCCGAAGCTGCTAAGACCACCTTGTGTACCTCTGGGGACTCTGGGAGCAATGTGTGTGTAGCAGAGCTGGACCCGGGCCCCGCATCTCTGGAGTGGGGGGCCTAACTCCATCTGGGCCACCTCCTCCAGCCCTGTGGCCCCCAGGGCTCCTAGGTAGGTCCAGCTGTTCCCCAACCCCCAAACTCCACAGCCCCCCAGACTCTGGCCTGGCTCCCAGGGTCCACTTCACAGGGAGGCGCACATGGGCCTCTGTCCCCCCTTGAGTGCCCAGCCTGGGGACCCAGCAGCTGCTCACTCTGGTTCTGGGGATGCGGGTCCAGGTCCTGGGGTGGTTACAGCCCAGGTCCAGGTTCTGGCGCCTGCCCCTGTCAGCAGGAGGAACTCGGACCCCAGGCATCATCGGGCGCTCTGAGCAGCACAGGAGGGTTGCCTAGCAGAGGCCTCACCCCCCCAACACACACAGCCTGCATCGCGGAGGCCAAGACTAATAAAACACCCACCTCACAGGAGACAGCTTTATCTTGTTGATCGGAAGTCTGCCAGCCCAATTTATGATGGAACATAAGCTCTCCAAATCTGAATTTATGCGCTGTAGTATAACGAGAGGTCAATGAGATTAAAAGTGGACTCAGGAGGACGACAGACAGCTCGTTCCTCGGTGCTGCCGCCGAGAACCTCACAGCCCGAGTCCCTGGACCCAAGGGAGACGACAGCCCAGCCCAGCAGCAGGAACAGGAGGGCAAGGGGCAGCCAGCCTGTGAGGCACAGTGAGGGGAGGACAGGAGGGACAGGGTGGGGCACAGCCCGTCCTCGGAGAGATGCCGGCCTGGACAGGTTTTCCCTTGCACAGGGCAGCTTCCGCCCACTCCCCAGCCCTAGACTGGTGCCCGGCTCCAGGAGCAGGTAGGAGGTGGCTCTGGGCAGGTGGAAGGACGGAGTGCAGACCCTGGGCAAGGGGCCCATTCTGATGGCCTCAGGCACACGTGAACTTAAGTCTCCAGCTCAGTCCCTCCTCCCTGACCCCATTCCCGAGCTTCTCACTGACCCCTCTGTCTGCGTCACCCCTGGAGTTCAGGGTGAGGTGGGAGAGGGCGGGCTTTTTCCGGGGGAGAGGGGGGAGGCAGCCCTGGGCACCCAGCCAGCATGATGTTGGCGTTCTGAACTCAGGCTAGACCCTGACTTCACAATTTATACAAATAAGTGAAATGAAAAGTGCTGGCAGCCTTGATCTGATTACGGAGTCGTTCATTCTCTGGTCGTTAATAATTTGTGCAATAAAGGATTGCGGCTGCTGGAGTGAGGAGGCGGCTGCGGCCCAGCCCTCCCCCGGCGCCAGGGCCGTGGGGCTGGAAACATAAATTATTAGTTTCTTATCGCTCAGCCCGCCATCCCTCATGCTGCCAGGGTCCCGCCTGCTTCGCCGCGCTGTCAGCTGCTGCTTGCTGAGGGGACTCCAGGGGAGCCCTGGGGTCCCTACCCCGGCCTCTCAGTGGCAGGACCCCCAGCCCCTGGCCCTGGAGCGGGGGGCTTTGTGGCTTCAGTCTTTGTGCTTGCAGACCCCCCCTCTGCCAAGGGAGCACAACCAGGGAGACTGGTGAACCTCACAGGCCTGGCCTGAGGCACTTGGTCAATCAGGGCAGCTGTCATTGTTATCAACACAACAGAGGCCACACATGGCCCCATCCCAGCCCCTGACCCAGGGAGGAAAAGGCTGTGTCTGGGTCTGTGGCCCCTGGGCGGGGCTCGGAGCACGCACCTGCACCTGAGTGCACCTGCAGCCCGGGCATGCACTCCCTGGCTCAGCCCGTCTTCCTGTGCTCAGCACCGAGCTCCTGGCCCGGCGGGCAGGCGGGAAGCCAGCAGCCCAGACACCAGTGCGATGCCAACAAGGCACCTGCAGAGGGTGGGGCAGTGGGGTGGGGCTCTGGGGTGTGCATCTGCC
This sequence comes from Tadarida brasiliensis, assembly GCA_030848825.1. NCBI lineage: Eukaryota > Metazoa > Chordata > Mammalia > Chiroptera > Molossidae > Tadarida > Tadarida brasiliensis. Next base: position 78,643 of record CM061264.1, on the reverse strand, counting down.
CCCCCAGGGAGAGGAGCTGAGGTTTGCAGAGGTGGGGGCTGAACACAGGCCACAGACCCCAGAGTGCTGCAGCCCAAGTGCAGATTAAGGCAATTGTGGTAATTACAGAAATGAGCGCCCTTGGGCAGGCCCTGCCCACTGCCCTTCCCTGTCACCATCCCCAAAGTGGGGAGGCCGAGGCTGAGGGAAGGTAGGGAAATTGGGGTGGGGGTGCTCCAGTCTGCAGACATCCTGAATGCAGGTGTGGCTTCTGCCTGCTAGTGTTGAATGTAAACTTGGTGGCACTTGCCCGGCCAAGTGCAGGCAGCCTCCCAACCGGGCAGGGTCTGAGCCCCGGCCCTCCTCGCAGAGCTCTGTCCACATCCAGGCTTTCAGCCCTCTGACCTCCTCCCAGCAGCATTCACCTGGCTCCCAGATGTCCCTGCTGAACACCTTCGCCCTGAACACCTGGGTGCAGTTTTAATGAACGATCTCGTTCGGAGTCCCTTCTGGGTCAGCATCGATTGATTGCCTTTTTCACTATGGGTCATGCTTTCCTTCTCACTTTAGTCGGAGGAGCACAGCAGCACGGAGTCGAGGGCTAATTTGTCCCCCTCGGCTGTGGCCAGACTGCTCTGCCCTCTGCCCCAGTGAGGTGAGGTCTTTCACCTGGCTTTGGAAGAAGCCCTTTGTTCGGCCCCATGTGAGCTCCAGACACCACTCCCTTTGGTCTGCCTGGTGGTTCTTTCCTCATGTGTGCACACACACACACGTGCACGCACACTGACACACATGCACACACACCCACAAACACATGCTGATCACGCTCTGCAGACTCCGGGGTGCTCTCCCCTCCAGCTCCATCCTGGGAACTAACCCACCTTGGCTTCTGGGACCCCCAGCTCCATCTCTCTCCGAGGGGAACCCTGAACCCACCTGGGTCCCCTCCCTGTGCCACAGCCGGAATGCTTGAGGCAGTGGGCCAGGCGGCTGGAGGCTCTCCAGGTGATTGTTCCGGTCTTTCCTCACCTGATGTGTTTCCAGGGCTTCTGTGTTGTCTCAAGCAGGAGGGTAAGTCTGGCTGCTCTCTCTTGTCCAAGCATCTGTGCCATGAGCATGCTCACAGTGTGCCCCTCCCGAAGGGAGGCTCTCCTGGAGTATTTTCTGAGCATGCCTGGGCCACTGGTGCAACCCAGACACTGTGGCTGGCACAACCTGCTGTACAGCAGACCCTTGGCTCTTCACTGGGACAGCCTGACTTTAGCCCAGGGACAGGGCACCAGAGGAGGTCCCACGGCCAGGGGCCTGGGGGCCAAGCTCCCAGCAGCTCCCAGACTGGCCTCCACCAGCCACTTCCGCCTCCAGGACGTGCCACACAAGGGCATGCATTTACGAACATGCCTGCCCACAGGAGACACGGGCAGGGCTGGCAGCTTCTGGTTTGGGCTTGGAGTGGACGTTGTCCAAACAGGTGGGTTTACATCTTGGCCTGTCACTGCGCAGGGGCTCTAAGGACAGGCTGTTGCTGACATGGAGAGCTTTGGGGGAGCTCTCCAGGCTGACCCTCTGGCCAAAAGAGCAGCCTGGGGCCCAGCACCTGGAGGAGGCCGACCTCCGACCTGCAGACAGACCTCAGCTCTGCAGAGGGGCAGGCATGGGCTGTCCAGAGCGGGTGAAGGGCAAGGGAGGGTGCCATCCACTGAGTCTTGGTCTTGCGCTGGGCTCTGTTTCTTCTGTTAGGGGAACAGGTGGGACCCAAAGGCTCCAATGGGCCAGGAATTCTTTGAGTGGCAGGTAAAACTCTTTCCCAGAGAGAAGCTGTGAATAGAGCCCAGTTCAAACTGCCACCCACTATCAGCACAGCCAGCAGCAAGGCAGATCCTCTGGGAACCCCAAGTTGGAGGCCCAAGTGGAGGTGCCGCTAGCCACCACCCTTAGAGGAGTTTGTATGCCAGTGTCACTCCTTGGAGGTGGCCTCCCTCCCTACCAGCAAGTGCAGTGACTGGGAAGCTCAGGGCCCGAGTATGGTGTCTGTACCATAGATCCTCTGCCCAGGCGAGCCCTCCTGTCCCCTGCCATGCCACACTGCTCCCTGTTAGAGCCTCAGAGGTCCCTGAGCCTGGCCTTGCCCGGCAGCCCTCCCAGCCTCCTACTGTCTCCACTGGCCTCTCCTCGACTGCCAGGAGTGTTCAACCTGTCATTTCCCGACTCATCGACTCCGCAGCTCCGTTGCCTGCAGGGTGAGCACACATTTATTGTTTCTCTCTGATTTGTTCAACCAGCTGAGTCTGTGTTGCAGGGACAGGCAAGTGGCTCCTGCTGGAGGAGTCGGAGAAGGAACCTCCGCCCCTCCAGGTGGGGCAGGTGACACAGCTCCATCAAAGCCTCCGCAGGGCTCAACCAGGAGCCCTGGACCAAGCAAATCTGGAGCAGACTTTGACAGCAGCTCCTCAGTCTCGTCTGACGCATCCTTTGATGCCAATTTCAAATGCCACTTCTTGCATGAAGCGTCTAGAGCTCTCCGGTCAGGACACTGCCTCTCCAGCTTCTGCTCACACAACCCTGCATTTCCAGAACTCTGGCTCCCACAGGCATCCAATGTTCCCACCTGCACTGAGCTCCCGAGGGACCTCCTCTCTGCTCCAGGAGCCAGCCTGCCCTCAGGAGGCCTTGGCAATGTGTGTTGCGGGGACTCAGCATTTCACTAGCATCATCTTACAGCAACCTGTGAGGCAGGTGCTCTTTCTACTTCCTTTTACAGGTGACAACTGGCAGGTGGCAGAGTAGGTCTGAGGCCCGTCCTCTGGACCTCTCTGCTTCAATCAAAGGAGCGCACAGCTGCTGTGGGTCAAGGCTTCCTCTCAGCTCATCACTGTGATGACTAATTCACCCCTTAGTGGCCAGCTAAGGCCTTCTCAGGGATTTCTGGGCTGACAGCAGAGGAGAGCAGAGGGTCGGAAGGGTCTGGAGGAGCCCCTGGGTGGCGTCCTGCTGCTGGGGTTGGTGCTGAGTTGCCAGACCTCTGGACACCTCAAGGTCTAGACGCTCCAGGCTCGAGGGACAGGGGTTCTGCTGTGGTCACCTGCGGAAAGAGGGTTATCAGTCATCCTGCCTGCACACCCCTGTGCAGCCTGCTTCCCGCCTTCGGCACCAGGCTGGGTTTCCAGACACCCAGTTCCTCCTCTGTGTACCCCAGGACCCTACTCCATGGCTCACCCCTCTTTTCTGAGTCCTCTCTATGGCTTTGTCCAGCATTCCCCCGGCTACCATGCCCAGACTCCAAATCCCAGCTGGCGCCCACCCCACTCCTGTCACTCTCACACAGAACTCCACAGACGTCTTTCCACCAACAAGAGTACACACCAGGACACACAAATCCAGCACCTGGGCCCTGGCCACGCTGTGCGTTAACACAGACACACGGTTCACCTTGCTCCCTGCACCCAGGCCCGGAAATCCTGAATGGGGTGCCCCACCCCCACCCCGTGTGGTCCTCTCTAGACTGATCTCATTTATTACCGGCTAAGGATGAGTAATTTTATCGTGAAACACAGTTCAGGGTGATAGATGAGGGAGCAGGCAGGTGACCGCCTCACTGCATCCCTCCCCGGAGAGGGAGCCTGGAAGGAGGTTCCTGCCTTTTTATAAAGGGCCAGGGCTCAGGAGAGGGCGGAGGAGGGCGGAGCCACTGGCAGGCTTGGTGGCAAGGCCAAGGTGGGAGTGTGGGGGAGGCAGAGGACACAGACCCCGTCCAGGACACTCAAGAGGAACAACAGGCCCCATCCAAGCAGGAAACGGGTGCCCTCCCCTCAAATCCTGCTTAGGCTGAAGTCCTACAGGGTCCCACATGGGGAGGAGAAGGGGAGGCAGGTGTTGGAAACTGCCCGCCTATTTCCCCCAGGAGTCCCAACCCCGCCTTTTATTTGCAATGGAATTCCCGAAGAATTGACATTTTTTTCAACAGTGCCCATGTCACCAGGATGAGCGGACCCTGACTTTTCAAAACAACAGACTTCTGTCAAACCCTGCCATGCCCCTCTGCAGTGCACACTTTGGGAATCTCTAGGCCCTCTTCCAGGTGCTTCAGCGAGGATTCCGGTTTGAACCGCTGCCCGCGGTCGTGGAGTGGAGGTGCTGGCCTGCCCAGCCACCACCAAGGCCCTGGCCACAGTAGGGTAGCGGAGGCTGGCAGGAGGGTGCTGGCAGGCCCAGGGGGCCCAGGGAGCGGGCCCACCCCTAACTGTTCCGGTGTGTCAGGTGCCTGGAGTCTGGGCGTACTGAGCGCACCCCACCCAGCCCTCCCCCAGGGAAGTCAGCTGAACCACCCGACCAGCTGCAGAAGGGCACCGCGCCAGCCCCAGGAGACCCGGCAGGTTGCCCACGGCTGGACGTCCGGACAGACAGACTCCGTCCTGCAGGAGCCGCCGCCCGTCCGCGGGCAGGGCAGAGGGGTGGCGGGGCGTCGCCAGCGGGCGCGTCGGGGGCGCTGACAGCCGCACTCTGCGGAGCGCGAGCACACGGTCCCCGCCGCAGCCGGGGGTGGGGGTGGGGGGAAGTCGCGGTGGGGGGGCTGGCGCAGGAGCGGAGCTGTCCCCAGGCAGCCGGGCAGCGCGTCCCCGGAGGCCGCCGGCGGCACTGCTCAGGCGCCAGGCGCGTCCGGGAAGTCTGGGCGGCCGTCCGCCCGCAGCTGCCCCCGGGTCCCGCGCGCCGGCCAATCGCCGCGACTCGCCGGCGGCAGCGACTCCCCCCCACCCCACCCCAGCCGGCAGCCGCGGCGGCTTAACCCTTCCCTCCCCGCTCCATCCCGCAACCGGCCGCCAGCCCTCGCCCCACCGCGCAGGTCCCCGGGGATCCGCCTGAGGCTGGAGCTGCGTCAAGGGAACCCGGGCCTGAGTCTGGCCCCAAAGCTTGGGGTGTCCCCGGGGCCTGGTCACACCGCCAGACACAGATCCTGGAGGGCAGCCCCAGCTAGCAGCAGGTGCAGGACCTCCGGCCAGGTGCCTGGCCTGACTCCCGGTCGTGCCCTCCCCTGGTCACTCAGGACACCGCCCCTCCCTGCCCCATCGACCACACCCACCAGCTTCTCTGCAGCCGATCTGTCCCCCAGTCCTTCCTCCCAACATCACAGGTAAAACAACGACACACCAGTAACAATGATTATTTTTATTGGTATCATTAGTGTGCGAGGCATTGTGCTATTCAGGCAAATCATGACGATGACACTGCACTGCCCCAGGTTACAGATGAGGAAACTGAGGCTAGGAAGGCCAAGGACCTGACCAGGTCACAGTGATGGAAACAGCAGGGTCCTGCCTCTGGCTTCAGACTAATGCCCCTTCCCCCACCCTGCGATCTCCTCCCCCTCCCCCTCTTCTCCTTTCAAGCACACCTGGTCTCTTCCCAGTTTGTGCAAGACTTCTAAGTACTTGTCTGTAGAGAATTGACTGTCTGCCTTGATCTTCATCCTCATTCCAGCTCCTGCCCTCACCAGTCAGGAAACTGCCAGGACCCACTGCACCCACCAGGCCACGTGCTCACCCTCGGTGTGGTCCCTGCTCTCTCTCTTTTTAAAAAAATGTTTTTCTTTATTGATTTTTTTTTTTTAGAGAGAGAGGAAGTGAGAGGGAGAGAGAGATAGAAACATCAATGAGAGAGAACATTGATTAGCCTCCTCCTGCATGCCCCCCACTGGGGATGGGGCCCACAACCTGGGCATGTGCCCTGACCAGGAATCGAACCGGCGACCTCTTGGTTCATGGGTCGATGCTCAGTCGCTGAGCCACACTGGCTGGGCATCCCTGCTCTCTCTTGCAGGCTCATCTGCATCTCTTTTGCTCCACACTTGTGGCCATGTAGCTTGAACAGCTCCATATGCTGTGACCAGTTTTACTGGGCTCCTCCAATGTGCTCCTTCCGCTAGGGGCTGGGAGGTCCCTGCACCTGGAGCTTGTATTCTGCTTGGCCATGCAGCAAATAAGGAACAAAAAGAATACTCAATAAGTGGGAAAAATACTAGACAGTCGTATGTGGAGAATTAAGATGGGGTGGTTGGCCGGCTGGTGTGGCCCAGTGAGTGAGTGGAGCCTCCTCCCATGGACTGAGAGGTCCCGGTTCGATTCCAGGTCTGGGCACATGCCCAGGTTGCAGGCTGGATCCCCAGTGGGGGTCCTGCAGGACTCAACGGATCGATGTCTCTTGCATCGATGTTTCTATCTCTCTCTCCCTTTCTCTCTCTAAAACAAAACAAGAAAATCAATACAAATATATTAAAAAAAAAAGATAGGGTGGTTGTAGCGGGTAAGTGCTTCTGTGGCTGTTTTTGACTGGGTGTCTGTCTAGAGTGTTGACAGTAAGCAGAGACTTGGCGGGGGGGCGGGGGGAAAGGCCCCTTCAGGTAGAAGGAGGGGCCCTGGGAAGTCCTAGGGCAAGACAGAGCTGGGTAGGGGTGCAGGGGCCTCTGATGGGGAGGGGCTGCACTCCCACTGCTGGTCAGGATAGAACAGAGGTGGGGATCCCACCCCCTGGGGAGGAGAGCTGGCTGGGGGCTTCTGGGGACTGGGCATGAGAGGGTCTGTAGGCCGTGCACACCCACATGTGGTGGTGGTGGGGGTCCTGAGAAAAAATACCAGCTCTTAACTGGCTAAGCCCAGAGAATACGGGTTCTAGCAGCTGTTCTCAGGTGAGACCCTGCCCTACCCCGCCCCCCTGGACCCTGCGATGGCCAAAGAAATGTGCGGTGAACCATGTCCCTCTGCCCATTGCCAGAGGCCGTGTGAATGCTCACGCAAGACAGAACGAGGCTTTAAGGAACGACCCAGGGCCCAGCTGGTGTGGCTCACTGGATTGAGCATCGGCCATGCACCCAGTGGTCTCAGGATTCTCTCATCTCTCTCTCCCTCTCCCTTCCTCTCTCTCTCCCTCTCCCTTCCTCTCTCTCTCTCACAAAAAATCAATAAAAGCATATTTAAAAAAAAAAAAAAGTAACAGAAGACTTCAGTTACTGGTGAAGGACAGAAAAGTCTCGGGACTTATCATCTCAGGTTTAACCTAGGACAGGACAAACAAGACGCAAAGTGGGGCTCCCCAGAGTTGTTCCTGTGGCCTGGTTTCTTCCCATGGAGGCACCTGTAACCTGTGCTCCCCAAGATTCAGGCTGGGTGTCGGGCACAGGAAACTGTAGAATGAATGAGTGTGTTTGTGGGGGAGGGGAGCTGTCCATTCTGAGAAGGGCCACAGAGAGGCTGAAAACAGCACTGGAAACTGCTCCTTGGAGTTGCTGGTGAGAAGCCATGGGTGGGGCTGGTGAGGTGTGGGGTGCGGTAGGAGGCACAGAGTGAGCAGAGATACACCTATAAGCTACGCTCCTAGAGGTTTGACAGGGGTGTCCAGCAGAGGACCAGACTGGAGAGGAACGTCTGAGTCCTGGAAAGCTGAGCCCTCCGCCCCAAGTGGGAAGGACAGTGTGATGAAGGCCAAGGGTCTGCCTCAGAGGCAGGGGTTTAGACCCAAGAGGAGTTCCCAACGGAACAAGGTCCGCCTTCAGTGGGAGGAGGGTCCCCCAGCATCAGGCTGAGGGCAGGAGGGCCTGACAGGAGGGCAGACAGAGATGTTGGTCCTCAGAAACTGAAATTGGGGTATGGATTTTGGAAATGGGGTGTGTGTGGGTCTCATAAGGAAGTGGATGAAGTGCAGGAGGCAGGGGAATGAAGATGGTGCAGGGTGGAGGGCCTGGGTGAGGGCAGGTGAGGTGGAGAGCAAGGTGATGTCAGGGACATGGAGGGGGACCTGTGGGTAGGGGACGGGAAGAACAATAAGCCAGACCACCCCAGAGCAGCAGCCTGTGGGGCTGGGGGGGGGGGGCTGGCTTCATTACTCCAGGCCCAGCTGCAGCACTGAGTGTGTTGAGCACAGGAAGCCAGCTTACTTTATTTGTTTATCGTATTGAGAGGAAACAATTAGGTTGCATTTCGTGCGTTCACAATGTTGTGCAACCAACGTTTTCGTTCGGTTCCAAAACGTCTTCATCACCCCAGAAGGAAATCTTGTACCCATTAAGCGGTTATTCCCTGGTACCCTCTCCCCTACCCCCTGACCACCCCTCAGCTACCTTCTGCCTGTGGATTTGCCCTTTCTGGACGTTTCATAAATGGACTCATCTGATAGGAAACTTCTCGTGTCTGGCTTCTTTCACTCAGTGAAATGTTTTTGAGATGCATCGTAGCTGTAGTGTGTTGCTGTTTTATTCCTTTCACGGCTAAATGATGTTCCAGTGTGTGATGCCACATTTTCCCACTTGCTGGCAGTTGTGAATATGCATGAGTGAACACGTGTGGACCGATGGCCAGTTTTATTGGGTATATGCCTAGGCCTGGGGCTGCTGGATAATGTGGTGACTCTATGTTAAACTTTCTGAGGAATGCCCAGACTGGCTTCCTCCATGGCTGCACCATTTCACATTCCCACCAGCAGTGCAAGAGATCCAACTTCTGCACGTTCTCGCCAACATGCGTTATTTCTGTTTTCTTTGATGATAGCCATTCTAGTGGGTGTGCAGTGGTACCAGGCTTGTTTGTTTTCTCAGTTGAATAGTGGTTTCAGAAGACAGCAGTTTACCAGTGGGGAGAGGGGGTGAGAGGGCTGGGGTCCCAGGCGATGGGTGGGAGCCATACACTCTGCCTCTGATGGTTCCAACAACACTTCCGGGAGGCGCTGCCATCTCTATGACGAAACAGCCTCAGAGAGGCCGAGGCTCAGGCACATGCAGCTTCCTATTGCGGAAATAATTTACTGATTCCAAAGCCGCCTTCTCCACTATTTATTCCCTGGTGTCCTTACGAGGCTGGGTCTTGGGAACTAGGCAGGACCCCAGAGGCGCTGCAATGGCCAAACCTATCGGAACCAGATTTCTACGTGCAGCTGCTTCTTAGAATAGGAGCCTCTTCGCGTGGATTTAGGAACCTGTGTCCTGTAGGAGCTTCCCGTCTGCGTTTGCTCGCCGGTGTTTCCAAGCGGCTATTCATTGGACCGCCTCGGCTGTGCGACGTTTCACGGGGGAGCAGCGCCCCCTGGTGGAGTCTCTGCGACCTGTGCGGAGGCCTGGCCGCCGCTTCCGCCGAGGACGTGGGGACACAGGGCCTCCCAGGACTGGCAAGCGTTCTGTTTGCTGTACGTGTGGGCCACGGACCGGACCCGCGCCCCCTCAGTGACAGTATGCGAGAGCCCACAGCACCTAGGGACAGGACGAGGATGTGAGGAAGTGGGAGGGGCCGTTCCTCAGTCATCCGGGTCCTGGAAGCAGACACATGGGCCCAGCACCCAGCCTCAGAGGCCCTCTGTTGTTTTTGGCTCTCTTAAGGGGGTGAGCAGAAGGAAGGGGGTTGTTCTGGGGACATTTCCTTGACACAAAGAAGGTAATAAAAGGGAGTCTCAGGTGGCCCTAGAGCCTCACCCAGATCCTGAGAGCAGGGGCCTCAGGATGGCACAGACAGAGGTGGGAAGGGACCTCTGCCTCCTGTCCTCCAGGTCCTGGCTCTAGAGCAGGGAAGTCTGGGCTCAGAGAGGCGGGGATCAGCCTCGGATGCTCCTCCCAGCACTCCATGGTGACCTGATAGAGCAGGTGAGCGTCCGAGAGGTCAAAGGCCTTGCTCACACCACCCTGGTGACTGCCACAGCCCTCGTCCCCAAGCCCCGGGTGGCTTTGCCCGGTCCAGTTATTGTCATTGCTGGGAGACATCGCAGTGACAGAGGGAACTCTGAGCTGCCACACCTGTCTGAGGGCTTGGGCAGAGCTCCAGGACCCCAGCGCAGACCCGAGCTCTGCAGAGAGGGCTGCTGGGTGTGCACTGTTCATTGTAGCCATTGCTCTCTCCCCATGACAAGGTGCTGCCTCACCCATCACTGGCCTATGGTGTTCCCGAGTTTGGAAAAGCACATGGAAAGGGACCTGTCCAGGAGTTTGAGGTGCCATCTGGTGGTCCTTGTCCATGGCGTAGCCGGATGAGGACCGCAGGGGCCCGGGCCCACTCAGATACGTGGGATGGTTCTGGTTGAATCCATTTATTCAACACTGTGTATTAAGCATCTTCTACAAGCAGGGACTTTGGGAAACACTTAGCATAACTCAATGAAAGGAGCAGACACAAGCCTGGGCCTCAGTTCCAGTCAGCGGGCCAGAGAGCCACACTAGACACGGCTCGCAGGTCCTGGCACCATGTCGGGTCTGAGGCCCTCATGGCCTCCCCTGTGGAGGCACCTTCCCCTGTGCCGGCCAGGATGCGCGATCACAGGAAACCCTGCAAAAGTGAGCGGACCTCGGGTCCTGCAGGAGGGCCGCCTGTGTTTACAGGACAGGGTGGGAGCAGCGTGTGGGAGCTGTGGGTGCAGAGGACTTGGCAGAATCCTGGACTTTTCTACATCTTCTTTAAAATTTTTTTCCTTTATTGATTTGAGAGAGAGAGGAAGGGAGAGGGAGAGAGAGATAGAAACACTGATGAGAGAGAACATCGATTGGCCGCCTCCTGCATGTCCCCCACTGGGGATCAGGCCCACAACCTGGGCATGTGTCCTGACCGGGAATTGAACCGGTGACCTCTTGGTGCATGGATCAATGCTCAACCACTGAACCACATCGGCCGGACTTTACACATCTTCTGATTCCCATGGGAAGGCTGAGGCCTGACAGCTATCACTCCAGGAGGACAGGCATCAAAGACAACTGTGGATGGGGTCCCAGGCCTCTGGAACCAGAGGGGAGGCTGGGCTGGGTTGTCCCCTAGAGTCTCATCCCCACCACATCTCCATCTCTCTGCCTGACCATCAGCAGGCCCAGAACAGGAGGTGTGTGAGAAGTCTGCTCCAAAGTCTGTCTCAGTCCTCAGTTTAGATGCCTAGGTGCAGGGAGGATTGGGGTGGGCTGTGTCCAGGACCTCTGGGAGAGATGTCATTGGGAAGAAGAGAGTCTCACAGAGTCTGTGTTAAACCTGCTGGATGACCAGGACAGCCACAGGGGGTCAGGGCTGGGACGTGCCCTGGCTAGAGGCCTCGTGTCAAGCCAGGTGCCACGGGAGGGCGGCGTGGATGGCACTGCCAGGGCTCTGACTCTGCTGCCCACTGGCTTCCCTCAGGGCCGTTTCTCTATGGCGGGAACCTGGCCGGATCAGGTGCAAGATGTTGACCAGCCCCTGCACTTCCCTGTTTCGTGTTGAAGCTGGCCCACGCACAGGTCAAATTCCCAGGCTCAGACCTGGGGGGCTCGTCCCATCCTCTCTGGGTCCAGCTGCAGCATCCAGAGTCCCCCGGGGCAGCGCTGGGAGGTGAGGGACTGAGGCTGGGAAGACTATCTGGGGTGAGGACCACGGGCTGGACTCCCCTCAAAGGCAGCGGCATCCTTCCTTCTTTGAAAAGGCACCGGGACAGTCAGGTATGTGCATGAACCTGCTCTTTATTCTGCTCCAGAGCCATATCCAGAGCTCCAGCCAGCTCCAGAGCCAGAGCCTGGGGTAGCCCCAGCTGGAGCAGCACCCCTCCCTCTCCCTCCTGAGCTGGAGCCGCTGACCCACTGGCTTTGCTGTGAATTCCACCTCCAGCTGCACCAGCAACAGCAGAGCCAGCTCCAGCCCAGAGCTGGAGCCCTGGGCTGTGACCACCAAGAATCTGCAGAGGGAGAAGCCTCACCTCCTGGAGCTCCCTGCAAGGCTGGGGGCAGAAGAACAGGCGACTCACACACCTCCCGTTCGGGCTCTCAGGGTGGGGTGGGACAGGACTTCCCTCTGCCACTAGCTGCCCCGATCCAGACTCCTCGGATCTGGGTCCCAGTCCCACTTACCAACCGTGTGATCTGGGCGACTCTCTTAAGCCTCAAGCCTTCGCTGTCTGACTGTGGAGAGGGGGGTGCACACTTACAGGACCTGCTGCACAGAGCAGCCGTGCACAGTCGATGAGGCAGGACAGACAGAAGGCTGGGCAGCTCCTGGCCCTCTCAGTGGGGGAGGGGAGCTCACTATCTGCAGCCGGATGAGACACCAACCTGTCAGCTCAGGGGGCTCAGCAGTACTGATCAGGCATCGGACGTGCACTTACCCACAAGGAGACCACAAACACAGCCCGTGGTTGTAGTTGCCTCTGAATAAGAGTCGGACCAGAGGGGTGATCAGGATGCTGAAGATGCCCCGTAGGGATGAGCTGCGTCCTGAAGCTTGGAGTCGGTGAAGACGGGCTGGGTGTAAATGCCCCTCTCCCTTCCCTGCCAGTGTGGGGTTCTGGGTCGGCCAGTGCTGGGCAGCCCCAGTAGACAGAGAACTAAACCCAGGGACTCTCACAAGGTTCAGGACACATCCTCGGCTTCCTGAGCTCCAGCTCTGACCAGTGACCCCTGCCTGGGATGTCTGGACACTGAGCTGGGATGTAGCAGGTCTGGGTGACACTCTCCTTTCTCCCAGGAGCTGGTCATGAAGGTGGTGTCTCACCACTGGCTGGAGTCCAGATGGTCCCAAAAGAAAAAGCTTGAAAATAAACACCTGGCACCCACTATCCGTGCCACCATCACCCAGTTCAACAGTGTGGCCAACTGCACCCTTACCATTTGCCTCAATGACCCGAGTGTGGTGGCCCAGGACCAGGCCGGGAGAGTGGAGAACTTCATCATGGTGGCAGGGTTTGCTGTGGGAAGCCCAGTGGGGTCCGTATCCAGAGCCTTGACAAATGCCTCTGCTCCTTTCTCAGCCATCAGGATTGAATTCTGTAGCCTGAGCCCTGGCACAGTGCCTGGGCTCCTCCTGCCGGGGGCTCACTGACCTTGACTCTCAGGTCTCAGTGGTGAGATGCTCACTTCCTGCCTGGCTCCTTTCTTGGGTTGAGCTGAAATCCTCCTCTGTGAGTATTACTCTCTGTGTCTGAAATGTGGCCTCCTTTGGGTCCCTGAGCATGTCCCACTCAGGAGGGGGGCTGAAGTGAGAGTAAGCACGGCTCCTGCTCCCCAATTCCGAGCTCACCTCTTCCCTTCCTCAGGAGCTGAACCCTCAGTAACTTCTTGCTGCCAGAGCGCCTCCGTTCACTGTCTGAGAAGACGTGGGGGAAAGTTTCCAGGTGGGTAGATCTCTCCCCACAGGAGGGCCAGGGTGGTGAGGGACCTTTCATCTGTCTCCCAGTGTCCCCTCAGCACCTGGGGCCTCCTGGGAGGCAGCCAACCTTGGGGACAGGGACTGGGCTGGTGGGCAGGGTCTCTCAGCCTCCCTGGGACCTCAGGTTGTCCACTGTGCTTCGGGAATAGGTCTCCTTAAGTGTCTGATCCCAGGTGAAGTCAAATTGGAGATTTTCAAGTGTTTATAGCAACAGAACCCCATGACCAGCACAACTGGTAAAAACAAATTTGATCAATAGAAATGGGAGTGGAGGCCCCTGGTGACCAACACGGCATCCCTGCTCAGAGGAACCCAGTGAAAACTCCCAACCAGGCCTTCTGAAACGTGTAGGTTCTCAAATAAAAGGGATTTGTACGTAATTCCTCCCCTCATATTAGTTCTTAGTGTCTCCTTCCCTCTTTCCCCTCCTCTTGGGACTAGCTCAGGAACAGTGGGAAAGCTGTGTGGAGTGGGCAGTGAGGTCTCAGCCGGGAGGTGCTGGCAGCCCCAATACGGTGAGAGAGACTGCACCTGTGAATGTACTGAGCAGGCGGAGGGCTGGAGAGGGATTAGGTCCCACTGCGAGAGTGTGAGAACCTGGAACTTCCAGGTCAAAACCTGCTCTTAAACTTGCCTCTTGCAACAATTATTTCTGCCATTCAAATTATTAATTTATTTTGCTTCTGTAAATTTGTTTAGTCCCTTGTAATCCAATGGTCTTAGCTGACACATCAGAATCAATAATCCCTGAGACTCGCTCTGCACAGTGTCCTCACTGGGAGGGGCACAGCTGGGGGAGATGAAGACACTGGGTGGGACCAGATCCTAGGGGACCTGCTGAGCAGCTCTGTCCCTGCTCCTTCCCTGTCCCAGGAGAGGGAGATCCAGAACAATTCGAGGAGAACCAGCAGGGGAGGGAGGCAAGAGGGGGCTGGATGGATCATTTATCTTTGTATTTTCCCTATTTTAGGGTCCATTTTATCAATGTATACTTTTACTGGGAAATCATCCCTTTCCTCGAGGTTCCAGTTTGATGCAATAGGTTTCTCTTATTTGACTCTTAATTTCTCCCCTCTTTCTATTATTTTTTACACAGTTGTTATAATGAATAAGCAAATATTGATATATTATTATTAAGTAAAGTCTATATTTTATTCCGTTCCCTGCAGTCTCAGTGCTGGTGCTGCTATTTGTTGAAGCCCTCACTGATCTTCCAACCAGAGAGGTGAATGCTGACAGCTGGGGTCCCCGGCGACCGAGGTGGGTTGTATGATAGGAAATGAGACCAGGAGAAGAAGTGGGGCCTGCTAAAGACACTGGACATGGTGCTGCTGATGGAAAATTATTCTCTAGTGCCATCTCTCGGCCTGCCGGGATCGGTGCAATGCAATGAACCTATAAGCACACGCTCCTTGGAGTGAGGGGGAGCTTTGCAAGGGAGCAAATGTTCCAGATCTTAGGACGCAGTCCCATTTATTTGCAGTTTCGTTCCCCCAGGTTACAAGTGGATTTATGTATATTATTTCCTTGAGATGGTGTCTCTGCAAACCATACAGCCTAGCTTTGTCTCTTGCTTTTTACAGCGAAGAGACTTTGAAGCCAAAAGATAACAAACTCCTTTTTACATGCAAATGAAGCACTCAATGCACCTAGGCTGGAGAGAGCATTAACACATTAACACAAGGTTACAAAATGTCCATCTTCCAACCCCTCAACTCCACATCTCCCCCCTTTTTGTTTTCTTGACATTGTGGGATTGCCACTGCTGTGGTGGTCAGGAGCATCATCACTCGTTTTTTGGTCTTCTGCATAGAGGACACCATTCACCAGAGTCCTCGGAGAATCATATTGAGTCCCCAGGCTGGAAAGGGTGCACAGGGTCCGAGGTGGGCACAGGCAGAGCGTTGCAGACGAGTTTATGGACAGCTTTCTGGGTGGACTGCAGGGCCTGCAAGAACTGTAAGAGGGCGAGGGGGAGCAGAGTGGTCCAGTTTTCACCGGTTTCTAAAGTAAATTTGGTTAAGGTTTCCTTTAAGGTCTTGTCTTTCTGCAATAAGTATGTCCCTTTCTTTTATCCTTGCTTATTTTATTATTTAATCTTTTTTTTTTTTTTTTTAACTTGCATAGACCCTCTGTGACTTTTCTAGTCCTTTCCCTGACATAAACCTGAGAGCTTGGTCAATCTATCTGCTCTCTGCACATGGCCCAGTTTTCTTTCTCCTCCTCCCTACTCAGACCCACATGTTCTTGCTTCTCTCTGCCTTCTCCCTTTCCCTGTGACTTTACTGGACATTACCTGTCTCTCAGGAGTTTAGTAAGCTTGGTGTAACCTAAGTGGGTAGTCCGGTGCAGCTGGTTGAAAAAGTCTGACCTAAGGCCTCTGGGACTAACAACCTCCCATCAGGCAATGTCCATCATCCATTGATTCTTGGGTGGCTTGCTGCCTCCCAAGCTTTCTGGTCTGTAGCAGATTTTTCCTGTCCCATCGGAGAGCCTGGATTAGGGCTACAAGTCCAGGCCATTGAGCTGAAGTTCCCCTACTTAATGACTGAGACCAAATTACACAGTTCAGAGTTATTACTGCTGCTCCAGCATACCCGATTTCTTCCCGGACATAGCTGCTCCCGTCCGTGAATAATACCTCATCTGATGATGGCAATGGGACATCCTTGAGGTCTGGGCGGGCCACCTGCACTATGTCAATTACCTCCAGGTAGTCCTGTAAAGGTTTCTCTGGGTCATCATTCAGGAGACAGGCTGGCAGGGCTGATGGCCAGTGTCTTGTAGAACTTGATGTGGAGCTGGCCTGGAGTGGCAGTGGCCAGTAATTGAGCAGTCACTGGAGAAGATCACATCCAAGTAGGGGGTATGGGCACTCTGGCATGACCAGAAACGAAGGAGTCACAGTATTTCTCCCAAGGTCCATAGTCCTCACTGAAGTCCAGGGGTAGGTTAGGGACCCACTGGCCCGGTCAGGACTGAGTCTGCCACACCAGCAACTGTCATAAAACTAACTAGTTTGTCCCCTACTGTCCTGTATTCTTGGCTCCCGAGGGCTCAGTTGGAAGGAGCTCTGGCTCTGTCATTTTTCTAAGTTAAAGACTTTACTTTGATCCTCTGCACCTGACTTTGTCCTTGTCTTTTCTATCCCTAATCGGGACCTAGGCCTGCCATCCTGACCCTTCCTAGGGTGATCCTTCTCCATGGGCCCTGTTTCCCTTAAGGCTGCTACTACCACCTTTGCTATTACAACCAATTGGGCCAAAAGGCCAAACAGGAGAACACGGTGAAAAGTGTCCAAGGAAGCCCTCCCCCTGGCAGTATTTGGGTCCCACCATGGGCAGAGGGATGGGAAAACATCCTCTGACCCCAGGTTTACAAAAGGACGCAGGAAAAGGAAGCGTCATTCTAGCACACATGTTTACACAGGGCAGAGCATTTTTCAACTCTCCAAGAGCATTTCACGCCCGCGCCTGGGATCCCTATTTTCAACTCCCCAAAGTTCAGAGAAGCCTGTTGGAAACTTGCTGCTGCCAAACCTGGGGTGGCAGATGGCAGACGAGCTGCCCGGCTAGCACCAAAGGAACACGCCCCTTCTGTGGCCTGACCACCCTCCCCGGGGAGCCCTGTGGCCTCCAGGTGAATGCCTGTGTGCCCGTCCGCCCGCCGCCCCCGTTTCCTAGGATGAGGGGCTCTCCACACCGGACCCCAGTCCCGATGCGTGGCACCATGCAGGATGCACAGGGCGGCCCACCGGCGGGGACGGCCCCTGAAACACAAATTACTCTGTTAACTGCCTGTAGCAACCGAGCCACAAAATCTTGATATGGCTCTTCAGTTCCTTGTCTGATGGATGTAAGATCTAGCAAATTTTTCCCTTTTGTTGGGAGCTCTTTCCAGGCCTTTAAAGCACAAATATTAATCACAGCTGTAGCAGAGGATGGTGGGGGAGTCTTTAAGGACTCAGCCTTTCTCAGCTTTCCTTGAGTCTTTCACTCAGTACACCTTGCTTCCCCACCTTTATAGCCTCCTGCACAGGATCAAGGCAATCTCTAATTAGGGCCCAAAGAATAAATGTTTGCACCAGAAACTTGTTCGGACCTTTCGCTATATCTCTGCCTCGCAGGCACTTTCCTACCTTTGTCCAGGTTTCTCTTGGGGTCCATTTTGCGGCCCACTACCAGTATTTGTGCCCAAATCAAACCTTCCTCAAATCCTTCTCTAAGAATGTTTCAATATGCAACCCAATGAGGTCTTCTGGGCACTAGGGCTGCTATCCATGATTAGACTAACCATAACAAAGTTGAGGGAGACACAGTAGGGAGGCAGACAAGGACAAAAACAAGGGAATACACACACAAATACATTTACACACTGTTTGAATTTCCTTCCAGAAATTTCCTATCCTGAGCGGTGCCTATGTCGCTTGGGAGGTGATCAGTCTCCCCTTTTGCCCAAGTGGTGGGTCTGAATGAACAGAATTTGCCAGATTTGAACGAGAATTTGCCAGATTTGAACCCCACCTAATGTCTTAGGGGGATTCCCAGGAGAGGAGAGGCTGCACCACGTCTGGCCCTCTCACTCTCATCCAGATAGACCGGTCACCCAGAACTCACCTCTGGAGACTTTACCAGGTCTCCTTTAATCTTTTTGGGGATGTCTTGGTGTCTCCTGGCTGCTCATCGGAAACCCAAGTAGGATTTTTGGGGCCCTGGAACTCAGGGGGCGCCTCCCCTCAGATCTATAGGGGTCCAGTGGCCGGATCAGGAGAGGTTGCCCCTCCTAGGCGTCTAGCCCTTGGTGTAGCAAAACACCAGGATCTCACTGGAGCCTCCAAATGTTGTAACTGCTGCTGCAGGGCTCAATAATATGGGCAGGCAGCATAAATTACCTACCCTAGATTGGGTGGAGATTATAGATAAGTAAGCCAAAAAATATTCTCTGGGGTCAGAGAAGTCCCCATTCTAATTAGTATTTCCTCAGAACGTTGTTGCAATTGCTTAAGGCTTCCCCAGGTAACCCTAGAAAGGGTTTGAGAGGGGCCCTGGGACTGAGTCCAGGACCGAGTGTGAGTTTTACGATCAGTGTCCAAGGTCAGCTGTGCCATCTGAGGAGTCCGGTTGAAGGGCAGGTCCTTCCTGTTCACGGTAAGGTTTTATCCACCGAGCCGCCAGCCACTTGGGACCTGTAGGAGACAAAACACAAGCACACCCCCGCCCCCCAGCCAGTAACTCTGCAGGACCTTGTCATTCGGGTCCTTGCTGTGGATCTCTGTACTGGACTAAAGGCTTGGGCCCCGTGGCAGAACCTTTTGTTGAAAATGTCGCTCCTGTAGTGCCAAAGCGATCTCGATTTAAAAAATTTAAGGTATAGACTGCCAGAGAAAGCTGATTTACAGGGGGTTCACCCATACTCCCCCCTTTTTGTTTTGTAATTAATAATTTTAAAGTAGAGTGAGCACGTTCAACAATAGCTTGTCCTGTAGGGTTATAGGGGATGCCAGCTTTATGGCTAATGCTCCATTGTTGGAGAAATAATTTAATGCTTTGAGATGTATAGGCTAGCCCATTATCTATTCTAATTTCCAGTGGCACCCCCATATGTGCAGAACAAGGCAGCCAGTGATGCTTAACATCTTTGGCCTTTTCCCCGGTAGCGGCGATTGCATGTAGAAAGTTGGAATGGGTATCTATAGTAACATGTACCCACTGAACAGAAAAAGCGAATTTCTCTCTATCTGTAAGGACCAAAGGGATAGTGAAAAAACAATCTTTAAGATCTGTAACAATTACATGCCAATTTTCAGGAATCGTTGTAGGATTGGGGAGCCCAGGTTGTAATGCTCCCATGGGTTTTATAATAGCATTTACTGCTCTCAAATCATGTAGTAATCTCCATTTATCACCTTTTTTTTTTTTTAGGAATTACAAAAATGGGAGTGTTCCAGGGACTGACTGAAGGTTCTATATGACCTGCTTCTAATTGCTCTTTCACTAATTTGTTTGCATGTGACAATTTCCCCCCTTTTAAGGGTCACTGATCAACCCATACTGGCTCTGTTGTTTTCCAGGCCAATGAAAGGAGGGGAATTTTACCAGTGACCCCTAGCCAAAAGGCTGGGTTTGAATAACCATTCCCCATTCAGAGAGATCCCTTCCCCACAAATTTAGGGGAGACTCCATGACATAAGGCTGAATCCATCCTTTTTGTCCATCTGGACCTGTACAGGAAAGGGAGCGAGTACTTTGTTGAGGAGCTTGAGTTCCTCCCACTCCTTAACTAGCAGAGGTACCGGGGCTTTAGGCCATTCCTTAGGCCATTTCCCTGTTATAACAGAAGTGTCTGCCCCTGTATCCACTAATCCTGAAAATGGTTGCCCTTGTATATTAATGGAGAGCGAGGGCTTTTTGGTGTTAATAGCCGCAGTCCAGAGAACATCACACTGACCAGTGCTCCCAAACCCTGCATTCCCTCTTACTGTGGAGTTGGCTCCAGGAACCCAGCATGGTGTTAAAACATGAAAGCCCACAGCCTTAAGCATTACTTGGATCTCTCCTTCAAAATCCGAGTCAATTACCCCTGACATCACCTGTATTCCTTTCATTGTTAAACTAGACCTTCCAATCACTAAACCTACTTTCCCCTCCGGCAAGGGGCCATACACTCTTGCAGGAACTAAACAAACATCATCAGACTCTTTAAGGGTTAATTCTGTGGTGGTGATAAGATCCAGGCTGGCACTTCCTGCTGTGGAGGCTCGGAGGTCTCCGTTTGAACTTCCAGTGGCGAATTGGGCTGGCATCAACACTGTTTTTGCTAGCGCCGTCCAATCCCAGGGAGTCATCAGATAACTACCAGCTATTCCTTCCAACATTCCTATAGTAAAGGAACTTTGCAAACCATTCTCTTTTATGCTTTGCCTGAATTCTTTAAAAACCTGATAGGACAAACATTCATGCACAGGTTGTTGACCTGGCCATATTGTAGCTGGGAAAGCCCCAAGGTCGCCTGCTTTCCTGGCCTCTATAAGACAGCCCTCCATTGCTGGGCGTGGTGAGGCTGAGGGATCCTCCACAAAAGGTGGAGGAGGGAGAGGGGAACTTTCCTCCTTTGTCGACCACGTGGGAGGGAGCGGTCAGCTCTGGAGTTTCCTCCGAAAGGGAGGTTGGAGCTGCTGTGCTTCTGGGACTGACCTCCTTAGTTAGCGGCTGCAAAGCTGTAAATACCAGTCACCATAAAAGAAGGGTCGAGGTGGAAATTTTACACCCTAAATCTTTGCGCATCCTAAAAGTTTCCCCTACTTTGAACCACATGTCAGAATCCAACGTGCCCTCCTTAGGGAATCACGGGCAGAACTCCCGTAGTCCCTCAGAAGCTGCAAGAGCTTCCGCTCCGATATGGAGCTCTGAGCTGCCTTTAGCAGCTGTTGGAAGACTCTCGCACAAAGTCGCTGATCCTTAGAAAATCCCGACCCCCTGCTGTCTTACTAGAAACCCCTCACGACACTGGATATGCTGGCAGCTGTCCCAAGCCGGGCACCGCTGGCTCGAGAAAACTCTTTCTCGAGTGAAGTTTATTGGGGATCCGGATCGCTACTTCCCTTTTGCATACCGTTCCATTGCTGGTCGTGTCGAATCTCGCCACTGTGTACCTGAGTCACGTCGGGGTGTCACCACTTGCCGTCTCTCGGCCTGCTGGGATCCGTGCAACACAATGAACCTACAAGCACACGCTGCTTGGAGTGAGGGGGAGCTTTGCAAGGGAGCAAATGCTCTGGATCTTAGGACGCAGTCCCATTTATATGCAGTTTCGTTCCCCCAGGTTACAAGTGGATTTATGTAAATTATTTCCTTGAGATGGCTTCTCTGCAGACCATACAGCCTAGCTTTGTCTCTTGCTTTGTATGGTGAAGAGACTTCAAAGTCAAAAGATAACAAACCCCTATTTACATGCAAATGAAGCACTCAATGCACTTGGCTGGAGAGAACATTAACACATTAACACAAGGTTACAAAATGTCCATCTTCCAACCCCCCAACCCCACACTCTAGGCTAGGGGAAGCTGCCAGGAGGTTTTGTTGTTTCCTGGGTTTTTGTTTGTTTGTTTTGTTAATCCTTACCTTAGGATATTTTTCCATTGATTTTCCGTTTTTATTTTTTTAATTTTTAAAAATAAAAATTTCCTTTTATTGATTTTAGAGAGAGAGGAAGAGAGATAGAAACATTGATGAGAGAGAACATTGATTGACCACCTCCTGCATGCCCCACACTGGGGATCGGGCCCACAATCTGGGCATGTGCCCTGACTAGGAATCGAACCGGTGCATGGGTCTATGCTCAACCACTGAGCCACACCAGCCGGGCTCCATTGATTTTTAGATAAAGTGATAGGGAGGGAGAGAAAGAGAGAGGGAGAGGGAGGGAGGGAAGGAAACATTCATTGGTTACCTACTACATGACTCAGGGTCAGGGATTGAAACTGCACCCTTGACCAGGAATAGAACCCATGACCCTTTGGTCCGCAAGCCTATGCTGTAACTGCTGAACCAAACCAGTCAAGGAAGTCGGTAGTTTTTATTATTTATTTATTTATTTATCTCATCTTTATTGTTGAATGTATTACAGATGTCCCCTGCTTTTTACCCCATTGACTCCCTCCTCCCCAATCCCGCCCCCCTCCAGCCTTCCCCAGATATGCTGGTGTCTGCCGGCCCAGGGAAGGGCTCACCAAAGGAACAACAGCCTCCACCAGCACGTCTGTCCAGGAGAAAGCTGCCTCTCCAGCCCTTGTCCCAAGGCCAAACAGCTCATTTCTTCCCTGTATGTCTCTGGCGCCCCTCAAACTGCCTGCCCTCCGAGCTTAGAGCAAGCAAGTCTGAGTAAGTCCATGCACGGGCCCTTTAAGAGGATCTGCCTGGGGCTCCAGAAGCCTCAGCCTCCCTCAGCCTCAGTTCCTGCTGGTTTTATATCCAGAAGTGATGGGGATTCTCTTCCTGGCACTGGAACCCTGAGCTGGGCACCTGGAGTGGGACGGGGACCCCTCACTCCTCAGGGAGGACCCTCCCTGCCTAGGTGTCCCCTGATTTTAATCCGCCACACGTGGGTGTGGGACCAGCCCGTCGCACCTGCACCCCTCCTACCAGTCTCGATGTGACTGCTTCTTTAATTCCGTAGTTGTAAGACTTCCATTCAGCTAGATGTCTGGTGGTTCTGAAGGATGGTTGTTCTGTAGTTGAGTTGTAGTTTTGATGTGGTTGTGGGAGGAGGCGATACCACGTTTACCCACGCCCCATCTTGACCGGAAGTGACTGCAGTTGGTAGTTTTAATGCCTGGTAAAGGACAGGTTTAGATCTCTAAGTTAGAAAAGTCACAGTGTGGAAGTTAGACTGGATGAGGGGGGGACAGGGAGCAGAGAGGCCAGTGAGAAGAGGTGGTGCTGAGAGGTGATGCTGTCTTGAGCTGAGCAGGGACCATGAGTTCGAAGAGGAGTAGGGGTCCGAAGCCCAGAGAGAGGCTGGGTTACTACTCCTCGGAGTATAAAGCCTGTGCAGGTGCAAGATTTAGTGGGTAAGGGACTTCGGCTATTTGGAGACCAATAGGAGAGCTCATTCTTCTAAAAGGAGGCTATTTGCTAAACTCTTCATTTATCCAGACCACAGAAGGTAGGAAAGGACTGAGAAAGGAAGAAGAAGGGAGAGTGGGTGCTGATTACATGTTGGGCAGGAGCTAACATGCACCACTTCAAGGGACCCTCACAGCCACCCGGAGAGCGAGGGCTATCGCCATCTGACAGAGGAGACTGAGGCTACATTTCTTTGCCTGAAATCACACAGCTGGTAGGTGGTGGAGGCGGAAGTCAGCTCGGTGCCCTGGGGCTCAGGCACTCCCCCGGAAGGAAACTCACCTTGGACTCCATTCTGGCAGGTAGAAATCTTGTCAGGTGAGACCTCAGAAGAAGGGAATTTGGGCATAAGCGGACCGGTGCTCTTTGCTGCCATCTCATGGGCATTATGGGAACAACACCTTCTTTACGTGCCTGGGAAAAACTGTTTTCTGCTGCCCTTTGGTGGGCCTCTTAGGAGTAACACCTGCGTGCATGTGACCAAAACATGCTATTCGCTGCTGCCATCTGGTGTGCAACTAGTGAATAACAACCGAGAGTATCACCGGAACATTTTAATCTCTGCTGCCATCTAGTGTGCTTCTTGAAAATAACATCTCAGTGGAGATCAGCAGGAAAAGCTTCTCTCTGCTGCCATCTGGTGTGCCTCTTGGGAATGTACCCAAGTGTATTCCTGCCCTGTAAGTGTATGCATACCAGGTTCTATGGGCAATAACTTTTTATTACATTTAGAATGAGAAAAATTAACTTTTAAAGTAAAAAAGAGATATGCAAATTACTTCTAGTCTCTCCTCCTGGGTGGACATTAAACTCTCCCAAATAGGTTTTATCTTTTCATTATAATCTTGTGAAATATTCGGAGGAGCACCATGTCAAAGCTTCCTTAATTTGGTCAGCTTCTGCATTGATGTTCTTTTGGCTATGGAAAGGCACTTTCAATAAAATTTACCTGCCAATCTATTATATTTGAATGAAAGACAGTAGTTTATTTTTAACATACCTTTATGCATCTTTTATTTTTCAAATACAAACAAATGTTTATTTAGAAAGTTACAGAGGTAGAAAAAGTGAGTCAGCTGGGCATGGGTTTAGGAAACAAGTCACAGAGGCAAAAGAACAGGGTTAGAGAAAATGCGCCTGCCCTGGCCGGTGTGGCTCAGTGTGTTCCATGGACCCAGAGGCTGCGGCGTGATTCCGGGGAAGGGCACATGCCTAGGTTCAATTCCCAGTAGGGGGGCGTTTATGAGGCAGCTGCTAGATATTTCTCTTTCTCATCAACGTTTCTCTCTCTCTTTCCCCCTTTCTCTAAAATCAATAAGAATGTACTTTTTTTTTTTTTTTTAAGAAAAGAAAATGCACATGGGTGAAAGGAGGGGGAAGGTGCAGGCATGCTCCATAGAGAGAGCTGCCATCATGGAGAAATCTTAAATATATCTTGCTGGATGAACGAAGTCGGTCTGAATGGACTGTGTATTCCAACTTTGTGACATTCTGGAAATGACAACACTGTGAACACAGTAAAAGAAGCAGTGGCTGTTCGGGGTCGGGAGGGTGGGAGAGATGAGTAGGTGGACTACAGAGGCTCTTTAAAAAAAATCCACACCCCAGGATGTTTTTTCCTTTTATCTTCAGATAGAGTGGGAGGGGGAGAGAGAGAGAGAGAAAAATCGATGTGAGAGAGACACACATCAAGTGGCTGCCTCCCGCACGACCCTGGTCAGGGCCGGGGACCAGACCACCACCGAGGTACATGCCCTTGACCAGAATTGAACCTGTGACTCTGGTCCGCAGGCTGATGCTCTAACCACTGAGCCAAACCGGCCAGTGCTACTGAGGGTTTTTAAGGTAGTGAAAGTATTCTGCATGTTACTATAATGGTGGGTAGATGCCAATATACATTTGTAGAAACCCAAATAATGTATGTACAACACCAACAGTGAACCCTAATGTACTGTGTAGACTCTGGGTCACTATGATGTGCCAGTGAAGTTCATCTGTTATAACAAATGTGCCCCTCTATCGGGGGATGTGGATAATGGGGGAGACTGTGCATGGGGGCAGGCAGAGGGCATATGGGAAATCTCTGCATTTCCCACTCAATTTTGTTGTTAACCTAAAGTTCCTCTAAAAACAAGTCGATTTTTAAAATAAGACAATAGTTATGTTCAAT
This sequence comes from Tadarida brasiliensis, assembly GCA_030848825.1. NCBI lineage: Eukaryota > Metazoa > Chordata > Mammalia > Chiroptera > Molossidae > Tadarida > Tadarida brasiliensis. The sequence goes on along the minus strand of CM061264.1, from coordinate 53,753 downwards.
TTTGAAATTTTTGAGCTGTCTCATGTTACTTATGATTCTTAATAAACATTAACATGTAAGTATTAGGGGGACCGGAAAGTAATGTTTTTTTACATTAAATTCAAACACATAAATTTTTAACAAGTTTTTTTTTTATTATTATTTTTTTTATCCTCACCCGAGGACATTTTTTCATTTTTTGTTCAGATAGAGTGGGAGGGAGAGAGAGGAAGAGAGAGAGAGAGAAACATGGACGTGAAAGGGACACATCGAGTAGCTGCCACCCGCACGACCAACCAGGGCCGGGGACAAACTGCAACCGAGGTACGTGCCCTTAGCGGGAACCGAACCCTGGCCTCTCTGAACGGCAGGCCGACACTCTAACCGCTGAGCCAAACCGGCCAGGGCACAAGTTTTTATTTTTAATCAATGATGTAATCACTCTCGTTCTCAGCAACATTTTGCCATCTAGTGTGCAAATTTTCAATGCCGGATCGATAAAAATCAATTGTTTTTGAGCAAAGTATATGGAGATGGCATTTTGGACATCATCCAAATTTTCAAATTTTTTGCCACTTAGAAAATGTTGTAGCGATTGGAATAAATGGAAATCCGATGGCGCAATATCGGGCGAGTATGGTGTGTGAGGCAATACCTCCCACCCCAATTCATTAATTTTTTCCAGGGTTCATCTTGCGCAGTGCAGTCTTGCATTATCGTGTGGCAGAATAACGCTTTTTCTGGTGACAGTCGCTGGGCACTTTTCAATTAAAGATTGATTTACTCGATCCAATTGTTCACAGTAAAGGTCTGCATTCAGTTTGTCCAGGTTTCAGCACTTCAACATGAACGACCCCGTGAATACTCTACCAAACACACAGAAGTGCCTCTTTGGGGTGTAAACCTGGCTTAGGTGTACTTCGTGGTGATTCCTTTGGAGAGAGCCACTGCCTTTTGCATTTTGGATTATCATAGAGGACCCATTTTTCATCTCCAGTGATCAAGTGATCAAAAAACGCTTCTGTATTGTGCCGCTGAAGCAATAAGTTGCATGTGGTGGACCGGTTAGCTTTGTTTTCTTCGGACAGATTATGCGGGACCCAAACACCTGCTCTGCTTACTTTACCGGTCTGCTGCAAATGTTCTTGGATGGGCGACCAAGGTTGGTTAAGAGTGTTTGACAGTTCCTCGATTGTCTGACACTGATTTGCTTCCACTTCCACCCTTAACATGTCATTACTTTAACGACATTACTTTCCGGTCCCCCTAATATTTAATATAAAAAAACCCACAAAAAACACAAAGTACTATGTGTCCCACAGAAGAGGAAGTTTACCTTTCTGGTTTGTGGTCAGCTTTACAATAATAGCCACATTCTAGCATGTTTCTTTTGACACTTCAACTGCCCATATCATCACCAGTATCAACTTCAACTAAAAGAAGAAAAAACTTAGTAAACTATGCATGGGTTTTTATACTCAAAGTTTATTCTTCCTAAATAATAGGGAAATAAGTAATTAAAAACAAGAATAACTCTTGGAAATTTTATTTTTTTAATTGTAAGATAATTTCCTTCGATCCTTGGCCAGAGTTATTGGGATCAAATTAAGACGGTAAGATTGGATACCATCTGTGATTTTGCCTCTAGCTTTGTTGAACCATAACCTAGAGAGGTGTAAATAGTTGGATTTAATATGATCTGTGAGGGCTTATCATTTTGCTTCCTGGATTTAATTACTGCATCAAAAAAAAAAACAACAACACAAAAAAACAACAACAACAACCTGAGCCCTGGACAGTTTGGCTCAGCAGTAGAGCGTCGGCCCATGGACCAATGAGTCGCGGGTTCTATTCCAGCCAAGGGCATGTGCCTCGGTTACAGTTTGTCTCCAACCCTAGTTAAGGTTGTGTGGGAGGCAACCAGCCAATGTTTCTCTCTCACGTTGATGTGTCTCTTTCTCTCCCTCCCACTCTATCTGAAGATAAATAGAAAAGTATCCTAGGGTGAGGATTAAAAAAAATCAACCTGAGTCATTCTTATGCTGTAAAATGTACTTTACTTTTAACCAACTTAAATGTATTTATCACCTTGGTTTGGTAGCTCAGTTGGTTGGAGCATCATCCTGATATGCCAAGGTTGTGGGTTCAATCTCTGGTCAGGGCACACACAGGAAACAACCAACACATGTATCAATGAGTGGAACAACAAACCGATGTTTGTCTCTCTCTCTCTTCCTTTCTCTCTCTCAAATCAATATAGTATTATCAGGTATTTCTCATTTTCTTGGGTATCGAGTTCTGAATATTTAGTGATTGAATACAGGCATTTTTAAATTGTGTTTTGGTTGTCATTGTAGAGTTGCCTGGGTGCACAGGCCCTTGTCCCTCTCCACGTAGAAGGGGTGCTGATTCTGGGTGGTGTGTCTCATCTACTGACCTGTAGTTATCAGGATCACCATTCACCAACAGTTGGCTCATGTCTCCAGGGGTTATTCTCTGTCATTATCTTCCTAGATCTCACAGTAGCACTGGACACAATACTTGCTTCCTTCTCAAAATGCTGCCTACACTTGGCTTCTCAGGTATTTCTCATCTTAAGGAGAAAGCAGAACTCAGTATCATTTTTCTTTTAAAAGATTCTAATTTGAATTTCTTACTAAGAAGTCTGTTAACAGTACCCTGACAGGAGGTACTGCATGCTGGTGGAGGGCAGAGAGTTGATTTATGGTTTGTATGCTGTTGTTAGAAGATAAAGAGAACTCATATTTTACTGCACTATTTTCTCCTTGGAGGTCATTGTCTTGTGGACAGGGGGAAATCAGAAAACGAAGAGAATCAGGAGAGAGTGAAGGGAACTCAGTAAACGGAGAGATCAGGAGAAAGTGAAGAGAATGCAGAAAACAGAGAAAATCAGGAAAGAGTAAAGAGAACTAAAAAAATGGAGAGAATCAGGAGAAATGGAGAGAAGGGAATGCAGAAAACAGAGAGAATCAAGACAGACTGAAGACAACGAAGAACTAGGAGAGAATCAGGACAGACAGAAAAGAACACAAAACGGAGAGAATCAGGAGAGAGTGAAGAAAACTCAAAACAAAAAAACAAACAAACAAAAAAACCCAGCCCTGGCCAGTTTGGCTCAGCAGTTAGAACATCGGTCTGTGGACCAGAGAGTCCTGGGTTTGGTTCCCGCTAGGGGCACACACCTCAGTTGCAGTTTGTCCTTGCCTAGTTGGCGTCATGTGGGTGGCAACCACTTGATGTGTCTCTCTCACATCGATGTTTCTCTGTCTCTCTTCTCTCCTTTCTCCTTCCCGCTCTATCTGAAGATAAATGTAAAAACAAAACAAAACAAAAACAACAACAACAAAAAAATGGAGAGAATCAAAAGAGAGAGAAGAGAATGCAGAAAACGGAGAGAATCAGGAGAGACTGAAAAGAATGTAGAAAAAAAGAATCAGGACAGAGAGAAGAGAACTCAGAAAACAAAGAGAATCAGGAGAAAGAGAGGAGGAAACACAGAAAACGGTGAGAATCAGGAGAGAAAAGAGAGAACACAGGAAATGGAGAGAATCGAGAGAGAGGAGAGAACGTAGATAACAAAGAGGATCAGGAGAGAGAGGAGAGAACACACAAAATAGATTGAATCAGGAAAGAGTGAAGAGATTGTAGAAAACGGAGCAACGTGTCATGAGAGAGTTAAGAGAACTAAGAAACCAGAGATAATCAGGAGCGTGTAGAGTATGTAGAAAACAGTGAGAACCAGGAGAGAATGAAGAGCATGCAGAAAACGGAGTGACCGTGGTTAGAATTAAGAAAACTCTGAAAGTGGAGAGAATCAGGAAGGTGGGGGTGGGTAGGATAAGAGCGAGGGTGAGCGTGTGAGAGAGTAAGCAAATGTAATAGTGTGTGTGAATGTGTGTGTGGACAAGAAACCTTGCACAGTGCAGAGACTCAGGGCAGAATGTTCCTGTGCTGTGGATGGGGAGCAGCTTGCTGCTGTGGTGAGCAGCACGTCAGCCAGCTTCTCCTCTTGAGGCCGGGAGGGCCTGCCATTTTGGAAGATCTTGGTCTTCCCTGGGAGGAGGAAGTGGTGAGGGGCTAGGGCCGAGCTACCCGAGTCCACCAGAGCACCTTGCACCATCTGTCCAGTGGACCAGCACACAGTAGCAGCCATCAAGGTGCCTGCTGTAGCAGCCGAAACCAGCTGGAAGCCGAGCACCATCCCTCACAGCAGAAGCCTGAACTGAGCCCAGCAATTTTCCCTATAGCAACAGTGACTGGGCGGGAGTGGAGCCCCACCCCAACAGCAGTGGAGGCTCAGGGAGTCATCATGAAGTGTGACACATCCCCAGGAGCACTGGTGCCAGTTTTGGAGCCTAGCACCTACCCCCACACCAACAGTGACTGGGCACGACAGGAGCCTTACCAATAACAGGCAGTAGAAGCTCAGATAAGCAGCTGAGACCCATCCCCAGTGGTATCAGCAGAGGCTGATCAGGAGCGGTGCCCTAGCCCAAGCAGCAGGGCTTGGGAAGCTGAGACTGGCCCCTGACAACTGCAGCAGCGGATTTGGAGTGGAGCACCTCCTCTGGCAACAGCAAAGTCCCCGGAGTGGAGCATCCTTAACCACCAACAGAAGCAAAGTATTGGGACCTCAGAGCACCCCCTGGCAACAGCAGCAGTACAGACTGGGAGCTGACACTCGCCCCAGCAGTGACTAATTAGGAGCTGAACCCCACCAGGCAGCAGAGTATCCCAGAAGCACATAAGCAGAACCCATGCACTCCAGCAGTGTACCAGCAGGGCCCACGAACCTCAGCAGTGTACCAGTGGGGCCCATGAACCCCAGAAGCACACCAGTGGATTCCCACGCACCCCAGCAGCATACAAGTGGGACCAACGCACCCGGGCAGCACACCAGCTGGACCCACACACCCCAGGCAGCAGCAGCAGCAGCAGCAGCAGCACCACCACCACCACCACCACATATCAGCAGCTAAGACCCATCCCCAGCAGCATCAGCAGAGGCTGATCAGGAGCGGTGCCCCAGCCAAGCAGCAGCAAGACTCGGGGAGCCGGGACCTGCATGACAGACCAATTCCAGCCACCAGGTGTCAATCCTCCAGGACCCACAGCAGACAAGAGACGCAAAAAACCAAAACAGTCTGGCAGGCATAGCAAGCTTATTTGATACACACCAACCTGCCTACACACTCCAACATCCCTCACCGGGCCTAGAACTACCAGATTGCTAAAATGGTGAGACAAAGAAACAACACCCAAAGACAAGAAAAAGAGAAATCACCAGAAAAAGAACTACAGGAAATGGAAGAAAGCAACTTGTCAGATAAAGAATTTAAAGCATTGATTTTAAGGGTGCTCAAACAATTTGGTGAGAACTACAAGCTAATTAAAAAGAATTATGAAGAGCTCACTGGGAACTACTTCAGCTTAAAAAAAGAGGTAGAAGCTATACATAAAAATCAAGAGGAAATAAAGAATGACATAGCTGTTATGACAAATATCTTTGAAGGGTTCAACACTAGATAAGAAGAAGCTGAAGACCAAATCAGTGACTTAGAAGACAAGGTAGAAAAAAACACCCAAATAGAGCAGCAAATGAGAAAAAAAATTAAAAAGCAGGAGGTGAATTTAAGGGAGCTGTGGGACAATACAAAACCTAACAACATTCACGTTCTAGGGGTATCAGAAGGAGAAGAATCAGAGAAAGGAATAGAGAACCTGTTTGAAGAAATAATGACAGAAAACTTCCTTAAATTGGTGAAAGAAAAAGTCACACAAGTCCAGGAAACACAGAGTCCCAAGTAAGATGAACCCCAAAAGACCCACAGCTAGACACATCATAATAAAATGGCAAACATTAAAGAAAAAGAAAGGATCTTAAAGGAAGCAAGAGAGAGAAAGAAAGATACCTACAAGGGAGCTCCCATTAGACTGACAGTTGAAGTCTCAATAGAAACACTGCAGGCCAGAAGGGAGTGGCATGAAGTGTACAAAGTAATGCAAGGCAAGGGTCTGAATCCGATACTACTCTATCCAGCAAGGCTATCATTTAAAATTGAAGGAGAAATTAAGAGCTTCACAGACAAAAAAAAAAAAAAAAAAAAAAAGCTAAAAAAATTTACCATCACCAAACCAGCACTGCAAGAAATGCTAAAGGGACTGTTATAAGAAGACAAAGAAACAGAGAGAGAGAGTGGGGGGAGGGGAGAGGAACACAGGCATAAAATAAAAATGGCAAGCAATAACTATCAATAATAACCTTAAATGTAAATGGTTTAAATGCTCCAATCAAAAGACATAGGGTAGCTGATTGGATAAGAAAACACGATCCATATATATGCTGTCTACCAGTGACCCAACTCACAACAAAAGACTCACACAAGATGAAAGTGAAGGGATGGAAAAAATTTTTTTTCAAGCAAATGGAAATGAAAAAAATGCTGGTGTAGAAATACTCATATGTGACAAGATAGACTTCAAAACGAGGGCCATAATAATAGACAAAGAAGGTCACTACATAATATTAAAAGGATCAATCCAACAAGAGGCTATAACAGTGGTAAACATATACACACCAAATACAGGAGCACCAAAATATATTTAAAAACTTCTGAAGAACTTCAAGGGAGAGATCAATAGCAATACAATCACACTGGGTGATATTAACACCCCACTGACACCACTGGATAGATCTAGACAAAAAATTAACAAGAACATAGAGTCCTTAAATGATGAACCAGATCAGTTGAACATACTTGATATTTACAAAACATTTCACCCCAAAGCTGCAGAATATACATTCTTCTCAAGTGCACACGGGATATTCTCAAAGATAGAGCACATGTTAGTCTCTACAAATTCAAGAGGATTGGAATCATAGCAAGCATCTTCTCAGATCACAATGGCATGAAACTGGAACTCAATTACAACAAAAACACACAAAAATATTCAAACACTTGGAGGCTAAATAGCATGTTATTAAGTAACGAATGGGTTACCAACGAGATCAAGGAAGAAATTAAGAACTTCCTGGAAACCATTGAAAATGAACACACAACAACACAAAATCTATGGGACACAGTGAAAGCAGTCCTTAGAGGAAAGTTCATAGCACTACAGGCCTACCTCAAGAAACAAGAAAAATTCCTAATTGACTTTCTAACCTCACAACTTAAAGAATTAGAAAGTAAACCAAAAGAAAACCCCAGAGCAAGTAGAAGGAAAGAAATAGTAAAGGTAAGAGCAGAAACAAACGACATGGAGACCAAAAAACAATTCAAAAGATCAATGAAACAAAAAGCTGGTTCTTCGAAAAGATAAACAAGATTGATGGACCTTTAGCCAGACTCACCAAGAAACAAAAAGAGAAGACCCAAATAAACAAAATCACAAATGAAAGAGGAGAAGTAACAACTGACACCACAGAAATACAAAGGATCATCGAAACATACTATGAACAATTATATGCCAACAAATTGGACAGTCTAGGAGAAATGGACAAATTTCTAGAAACACACAGTCTCCCCAAACTGAACCAGGAAGAGATAGAAAACTTGAAAAGACCAATAACAGCAAAGGAAATTGAAGATGCAATTAAGAAGCTCCCAGCAAAAGAAAGCCCAGGTCCGGATGGCTTCACGGGGGAGTTTTACTGAACATTCAAAGAAGATCTAATACCCATTCTCCTCAAACTATTTAAAAAAATCCAAGAAAGCCCTGGCCGGTTTGGCTCAGCGGTTAGAGCGTCGGCCTGCGGTCTGGAGAGACCCGGGTTCGGTTCCCGCTAAGGGCATGTACCTCGGTTGCAGTTTGTCCCCGGCCCTGGTTGGTTGTGTGGGTGGCAGCCACTCGATGTGGCCCTTTCACGTCGATGTTTCTCTCTCTCTCTTCCTCTCTCTCCCTCCTACTCTATCTGAGCAAAAAAAAAAAAAAAAAAAAAATGAAAAAAAAAAAATCCAAGAAAACGAAAGACTTCCAAACTTATTTTATGAGGCCAGCATAATCCTAATTCTAAAACCTGATAAAGACACTACAAAGAAAGAAAACTACAGGCCAATATCCCTGATGAACACAGATGCCAAAATCCTTAACAAAATATTAGCAAATTAGATCCAGCAATACATTAAAATAATTATTCATCATGTCCAAGGGGAATTCATTCCAGAGATGCAAGGATGGTACAATATTTGCAAATCAATAAACGTGATACACCACATAAACAAAATGAAAGATAAAAACCATATGATCTTATCAATAGATGCTGAAAAAGCATTCGACAAAATCCAGCACCCATTTCTGATAAAAAAAGCTCAGCAATGTGGGAATAGAGGGATCATATCTCAACATAATAAAGGCCATATATGAAAAACCTATAGCCAACATCATACTCAATGGACAAAAACTAACAGCATTTCCCTTAAAAATAGGAACAAGAGAGGGATGCCCACTTTCACCACTCTTCTTTAACATAGTACTGGAAGTCTTAGCCACAGTAATTAGTCATGAAGAAAATATAAAAAAGATCCAAATTGGAAAGGAGGAAGTGAAACTGTCATTAGTTGCAGATGATATGATATTATACATAGAAAACCCTAGAGACTCCATAAAAAATCTACTAGACTTAATAAATGAATTTGACAAAGTAGCAGGATACAAAATTAATGTCAAGAAATCGACCGCATTCTTATCCACCAACAATAAACTCACAAAAAGAGAAACTAAAAAAAAATCCCATTTACCACTGTGGCAAAAAAAAAAAAAAAAAAAAAAAAAAAAGAAAAGAAAAAAAAATTAAGATACCTAGGAATAAACTTAACCAAAGAAGTAAAGGACTTCTTCACAGAAAACTACAGGACATTGAAAAAAGAAATAGAGTAAGATATAAAAAAGTAGAAGCACATACCTTGTTCATGGATTGGAAGAATTAACATCATTAAAATGTCCATACTACCCAAAGCAATCTATAGATTCAATGCAATCCCCATCAAAATACCAATGACATATTTCACAGAACTAGAACAAACACTCCAAAAGTTTATATGGAACGAAAAAAAGACCCCGAATAGCCACAGCAATCTTGAAAAAGAAGGACAAAGTAGGTTGGATCACAATACCAGATATCAGGTTATACTACAAAGCTACTGTAATCAAAACAGCCTGGCATAAGAACAGGCAGATAGATCAATGGAAAAGAACAGAGAACCCAGAAATAGACCCAAAACTTAATGCGCAACTAATATTTGACAAAGGTGGCAAGAACATACAATGTAGTAAAGAAAGTCTCTTTAATAAACGGTGTTGAAAAAATTGGACAGCTACATTAAAAAAAAGTGAAAGTAGACCATCAACTTACACCACACACAAGAATAAACTCAAAATGGATAAAAGACTTAAATGTGACTTGTGAATTCATAAAAATCCTAGAAGAAAATGTAGGCAACAAAATTTCAGACATCACACACAGCAGGTGATGTTTCACTGATACATCACCTAAGGCAAGAGAAACAAAGGAAAAAATGAACACATGGGACTACATCAAACTCAAAAGCTTCTGCACAGCAAAAGAAACAACCATCAAAATGGAAAGGGAACCCACTGTATGGGAGAGCATAATCGCCAATGACACATCAGATAAAGGGTTAATTTCCAAACTATATAGAGTGCTCATACAACTCAACAAAAGGAAGACAAAGAACCTAATTAAAAAATGGGCAGAGGACCTAAAGAGATACCTCTTTAAAAGGGACGTACAAATGGCCAGGAGACATATGAAGAAATACTCAATGCCACTAATCATCAGAGAGATGCAAATTAAAACAATGATGAGGTATTACCTCACACCTGCTAAAATGGCTGCCATCAACAAATCATCAAACAACAAGTGCTGGCGAGGGTGTGGAGATATGGGGACTCTAGTACACTGTTGGTGGGAATGCAGACTGGTGCAGCCACTATGGTGTTTCTTCAAAGAATTAAAAATTGAATTGCCATTTGACCTAGTGATCCCACTTCTAGGAATATACCCTAAGAAGCCTGAAACATCAATCAGAAAGAATATATGCACCCCCATGTTCATAGCAGCACTATTTACAATTGTTAAGATCTGGAAACAGCCCAAGTGTCCATCAGTAGATGAATGGATAAAAAAGCTGTGTACATATATACAATGGAATACTATGCAGCTGTAAGAAAGAAAGATCTCTTATCCTTTGCAATGACATGGAGGGACATCGAGAGTGCTATGCTGAGTGAAATAAGCCAATCAGAGAAAGGCAAATACCACATGATCTCACTTATTTGTGGAATATAATGAACAGGGTGGGCTGATGAAAGAAATAGACCCAGAGACATAGAAAGGAGTATGGTTCAGGCTGACAAACCTCAGAATATGGGGGCGGGGGGGGGATGGATGAGATGAGCAAGGACTTATATGCATGTACGCATAACCAATGGACATGGACAACAATGCTAGGGGGGTGGGGTGGGCGGGATGGGGAGGACGGTGTCTAGGGGGGAAAAGGGAGAAACATCTGTAACAAAAGTAAATTAATAAAAATTGGAAGAAAAAAATTAAAAAAAAAAAGAAGTAAGACACAGACTGACAAACCTCAGTAGAGGGGGCGGGAGGGAAGAGATAAACCGCAGAACTTATATGCATGTATGCATAACCAATGGACATAGACAACAAACCTGGGGACAGGGTGGGTGGGAATGGGGAGGAGGGTGTCAATGGGGGAAAAAGGAGAAACATCTGTAACAAAAATAAATTAATAAAAATAATTAAAAAAAAAAAGAAAGCAGAGAGGATCAGGAGAGAGTCAAGAACTCAGGTACAAGTTGCACACTAGATACAATGGTCCCGCCTAAGGTCCTCATTACCCCTCCCCCCCATTTGCTTTTCCACCTATTGCAGATCCTCAGGGCTCAGAGAAGGAGACCTGTCACTCCAGGCACTGGGGAGTGAAGGGTGACGCTGAATATTACCTTAATTTTACCTGAAGAACACCTGTATTAACTAACCCACAAAAGTGAACACTAGACCAAGAGCCCATTTCTATTTTGTTTGAATAGAGATTTTAAAGCCTCTATCAATAGCCACCAATCTGAAAAAGAATATTTCTATGTGTTTGGATTTATACCGATGTGAAAAGAATGCTTTAAGTTTTCAAGTGTGGAAGCTACTGATGTAAATAGTGAAACAAAGAAACTCAAAGTAAACTCAAAGAAGCTTCTTAGTAAAACCCTTGGAAATTTCAGAAAACAACTTAATAGTGGTTAAAATCTCAGACATGGGAGGATACTGAGTTTTCCACAAAATTCCTGTTGCTTGAATAGATAGCTCTAAACATTGAAGAAACTGGAGGTCAGAGATGCATTCATTTTGCAGTGAGCTGATAAATCTGTGCTCATTAACGTACTTGATATATAGGGTAGCTGGAACAGAGAGTAACACTTTTAAATAGCGATTTAATTGCAGTGAACATTGTGTTTAAGGTATTGAAATAGTTACACATAGTGAACAGAGAGCTAATATTACGAATGAAAGGAGGTACCCCAAACAGTATGTTATCTAAATAACCTGCTCTGACTTGAAGGAAAGGCCAAGTTGTTGACCAAGGCTGGCTGCTTCTAGTGCCAGGCCTGGGGCCACTTAACGAGAGCTAGGGACTCGCTGAGACCAGATGCTGCTTGTTTGAGAGAATTTAGGAAACTCAAGCAGGATCAAGACAGGCCAATCCTACTAGCCTTTGGAAACAGCTTGGTGGGCCTGAAAGTTGGGTGGGGTGGGGCCTCAGGGAATCACCAGGGTGGGGCCAACAGTGTGAGCCAGGTGCTGGAGTCCTAGATAAGAGGGCCGTCTGCCAACCCAGGGAAGGGCTCACCGAAGGAGCATCAGCCTTGGCCAGCACGTCTGTCCAGGAGAAAGCCGCCTCTCCAGCCCTCATCTGGAGGCCAAACAGCTCAGTTCTTCCCTGTATGTCTCTGGCGCCGCTCAAGCTGCCTCCACTTTGAGCTCAGAGGGAGCAATTCCTAGTAAGTCCATGCACCCGCCTTTTAAGAGGAGCTGCCTGGGGCTCCAGAAGCCTCAGCCTCCCTCAGCCTCAGTTCCCACTGGTTTTACAGCCAGAAGTGATGAGGATTCTCTTCCTGCCACTGGAATCCTGAGCTGGGTACCTGGTATGGGACAGGGACCCCTCACTCCTCAGGGAGGACCTTCCCAGCCAAATGTCCTTCTTGATTTTTATCCACCACAGGTGGGTGTGGGCCCAGCCCGTCCACCTCCGCCCTTCCTACCAGTCTCCATGTGGCTGCTTCTTTAATTTCATAGTTGTAGGACTTACATTCAGCTCGATGTCAGGTGGTTCTGAATGATGGTGGTGTTGTAGTTTAGTTGTGATTTTGATGTGGTTGTGGGAGGAGAGAATACAGCAATTACCTACCCGCCATCCTGACCGGAAGTCTAAGGCATATTTAAGTGTGCTGTTCGCGCATGAGGCTAGAAAATGTCTCTATTTGGGGCAGGCTTCTGCCCAGCTGAAACTCAGGGTCTCTTTCCAAGCAAGAAGGAGGTAAAGATAATGCCTTCTAGTAGCAAAACAACTTCAGTGCTTACAAGCCTCACAACTCCAGACCTCTGCTGGGAGACTTCAGAGGTGTGTTCTTGTACATGCACAGACACAATGGACAGAGCTTGCTGAAGGCAAAGGTAAGTTTTTTACTAAAGAAGTTATGCCTGGCTGGTGTGGCTCAGTGGTTGAGCCTTGACCCATGCAGCGGGAGGTCACTGGTTCAATTCCTAGTCAGGGCACATTCCCAGGTTGTGGGCCCGATTACTGGTGAGGGTGGTTTTTTTTTCTCTCTCTTTCTCATCGATGTTTTTCTCTTCCTCTCCCTTCCTCTCTCTCTGAAAATCAATAAAGAAAAAAATAAAAAGAAGTTATGTGCCTGGGGTGCCACTATCACTTTGACCTGTCAGGAATTTATGATCTGATGACCTAGAGGTTATTTTCCATAGAACGCCATTTTTGTCTACACTGTATATCTTTGGCCAGGTGTTTGACATCTTTACCCATTTTTATTGGAGCTGTTTGTAGTATAATCCTTTCTGTATTTTGAGCAGAAATCTGTTATCAGATATTTGTTTTGCAAAAATTTCTCCCAGAGTGTGGCTTGTCTTTTTATTTTTTGAACAAGTGATTTTACAGAGCATTTTTTAAGTTTATAAAGTTGTGGTTGTGAGACTGGGGTGAAGGCAAATGTGAGGTGAGTTAAGGGGCTGAGAGCAAATAAGATGAGCTGGGGGTGGGGGCTGAGTTGAGCAGTGATGGGGCGCAGGGCAACCAGTCTGTGAGGAGCAGAAAAGGGTGCCCAGACTATTTCTGGGGTACAAGTCTCAGGTACCAATTTAAATGAGCAATTCCTGTGGGAACCTTTCAGGAGCATATCCTTGAGACTGGACACTGGATTTAGGGGTGCGCAACTTCTGTTGTCAGTTTACTTGAGCATTACAGGCTCTCAGGAGCAGAGCCGGCTCTTGCACCTAGGTCTTCCAGCAACAAATGTAGTAAGCTACAGAAAAAGAAATTTAGTTAGTAACAAAACAAAGACCCTAAGAGGTTTGTTCCCTGTCCAAAAGGACACTGGTTGTAAATGGAAGACCCAGGCTCAGATCCCTTTTGGGGACTAAAAACATAGGAGTTTCCTCTATCAGAACTGCTGCTGTTGTCCATGAAGGAGTGAAAATCGGAAAAGGAGCAATTGTAGGCTAAACAATTCCTAATATCTGCCCCCCCCTCACTGTTAAGAGACCACACTGGGTGAGCTAAGAAAAGATTTCTAGTTGTTGTTACCACAATAATCTAGGTTTTTATTTTTTTAACTAGCCCATGTTTTTCTCTAGTAGTTTCTAAAAATGAAAATGGCTGTTTGTTACAACTTACTTAAACAATACAAAAAAATAAAATTTGCTAAAACATCCTACCTCAAGAGGTAAAAACTGCATTAATGTTAAGTACACATTCTTCCAGACAGCTCTATACGCATGCACATTTACTTTCTTCTCCTTTCTGTGGATTTAATGTTCTCTTCTAGGTTCTTACGATGGATGTAAAACTTGAAAAATTTCAGCTCTTCTCTTTTCTTAATATGTGCACTAAGAATGCACACTTTCCTGTAAGTCCTTGTCTGTAGCCTTTTTATTGTTATCGAGTTCTAATTATTTTCTAACTCTAATTGTGATTTCTTTTGGCGGTTAATGATTGGTGTCTTTCATAATTTCTAATATAAGGACTTTCTAGTTAAGTTTTGTTACTGATTTCTAGACTAAATGCAACACGAGCAAAAACAAGCTTCATGTAATTTTGTAATTCTAATCCTTTGGGGTTTGTTGAAACGTGGTTTTCCTAGTACAGTGTGGTCACGTAAAAAAAGTTCCAAGTGTGATCCTCTGCTGCCATCTAGTGTGCATGCCTGGAATAACACCGTAGTGCGGGTCAACATCCAAAATGGGTGAATATAGTGAATGTAATGAAAGTTGAATTTGATTTAAGTTTCTGATATGATTACTGATTTTTGGTTGGTATCTGTTGGTTCTAAAAGTGGTATGCTCTGTCCTTGAATGAGAGCTGTGTTAAACGTATTATGATGATAAATTTGCCTATTTTTTTTCTTGCAGTCCTGTTTTCTTTCTTTTTTTTTTAATCCTCACCCGAGGACATTTTTTCATTTCTTGTTCAGATAGAGTGGGAGGGAGAGAGAGAGAAACATCGATGTGAAAGTGACACATCGAGTGGCTGCCACCGGCACGACCAACCAGGGACGGGGACAAACTGCAACCGAAGTACATGCCCTTAGCGGGAACAGAACCCGGGTCTCTCTGGACCACAAGCCGACGCTCTAACCGCTGAGCCAAACCGGCCAGGGCCTGTTTTCTATACTGTGAGTATTTGTTATAAAGTGCTTGTGAATTTGGAACTTCCTTGTAAATTGAAGTTATTGATCTGAGGTGCTCTTCATTATTTCTAGTAATGTTTATTTCCCTCAAGTCTACTTATGTTATTATACAATTTTTATTTAGTTTGTTTTCATCACATATCTTTTTGCATGCTTTCACTTTCAATCTCTTTGTACCTTTATGTTTTTAGATAGCCCCCAGTGTTTTGTATAAATAATGAGTGCCCATTAAAATCCATAAAGAAGTGCTTTTGATGGAGGCTGTGATCTAGGGATCCAATATTTTTTCCATTCTGTTGTCCCTCACCATTTATCATATGATTCATATGTTTCCAATGGTCTCAGGAGACATCTTTATCATAAAAAATTTACACGTGGATTTGAGTCTGTTACTGGAACTTTCTGTTGCATCCATTTGTTTACAGGGCATTACCCACTGTGGAAAGTACTGCAGCTTTATACTAGAACACATTGTTACATCCAGAGGGGCTAGCCTGTATTCATTACTGTGCTTGTTCAGAATTTCCTTTCAATTCTTCCTTATTTTGTCAGGTGCACTTAGATTGAGCTTGTTTTTCTTTTTAAAATCTTTCTGATATTTTAACGTAGATAATATTAAATTTATAGACAAATTTGGGAAATTGACATCATTATATGGTGTTTTCTATCTAAGAACACGATGTTACTTTCCATTTATTCAAGTTTCTTATGTGGGTAGCATTTTAAAATTTCGATAGAGATTGCGCACATTCATGTTAAGTTTATTCCCAGGCATTTGGTTGGTATTGTGGGTACTGGTTCTTTGATTATATTGTAAATTACCTTTTACATATGTGAAGAGTATTTCTGCACGTTATTGATCCCCCACCTTAATAAATTATAAATGTTTTTAAATGGATTCTCATTAGTTATTAAGGCAAAGAAACTATGATGCAATAATAATAATTACATTATTTTAGTTATATAAAACGTAAAACAGTTAAAGCTGGTAAGAAAACACAGAAATGAGGTAATGTGAAGTGTTAGAAAGATTCTGTTCTTTTTTTAGTGATAAGTTCATTAATGTTTAAATATAATAGCAACAGGATTCTAAGCATTTTTTTATGTATAATTTTTTTTTTTATCCTCACTTGACATTTTTTCATTTTTTGTTCAGATAGAGTGGGAGGGAGAGAGAGGAAGAGAGAGAGAGAGAAACATCGATGTGAAAGTGACACATCGAGTGGCTGCCACCCGCACGACCAACCAGGGCCGGGGACAAACTGCAACCGAAGTACATGCCCTTAGCGGGAACTGAACCCGGGTCTCTTTGGACCGCAGGCCAACGCTCTAACTGCTGAGCCAAACCGGCCAGGGCTCTTAGCATTTTTTTAAATCATGCTTTTAATTATTCATTTAAAAATTTTATTTTTATTAATTTATATTTGTTACAGATGTTTCTCCTTTTCCCCCCATTGACACCCTCCTCCTGATCCTCCTCCCACCCTGTCCCCAGCATTGTTGTCTATGTCCATTGGTTATGTATACATGCATATAAGTTCTATGGTTTATCTCTTCCCTCCCCCTGCCCCAACCTCCTCTTCTGAGGTTTGTGAGTCTGTGCCCTACTTCTATGTCTCTGGGTCCTTTTTGTTCATCAGTTTGTTTTGTTCATTATATTCCACAAATAAGTGAGATCATATGATATTTGTCTTTCTCTGATTGGCTTGTTTTGCTTGGGATGATACTCTCCAGGTCTCTCCATGCCATCTCAAAGGATAAGAGATTTTTCTTTCTTACAGCTGCATAGTGTTCCATTGGTATATGCACCACAGCTTTTTTTATCCACTCATCTACTGATGGACATTTGGGCTGTTTCCAGATCTTAGCTATTGTAAATAGTGCTGCTATGAACATAGGGGTACATATATTCTTTCTGATTGGTGTTTCAGGCTTCTTAGGATACATTCCTAGAAGTGGGATCACTGGGTCAAATGGCAGTTCAATTTTTAACTTTCGGAGATAATGCCATTATGTTTTCCATAGTGGCTGCACCAGACTGCATTCCCATCAGCAGTGTACTATAGTACCCTTTTCTCCACACCCTCGCCAACACTTGATGTTTGATGCTTCGTTGATGGTGGCCATTCTGACAGGTGTGAGGTGAATACCTCATTGTTGTTTTAATTTGCATCTCTCTGATGATTAGTGATGTTGAGCATTTCTTCATATGTCTCTTGGCCATTTGTATGTCCTTTTTGGAGAGGTGTCTCTTTAGGTCCTCTGCCCAATTTTTTTTTTTTTTTATTCTTTTTATCCTCACCCGAGGACATTTTTTTTTCATTTTGTGTTCAGATAGAGTGGGAGGGAGAGAGAGGAAGAGAGAGAGAGAGAGAAAGAGAGAGAGAGAGAGAGAGAGAGAGAGAAACATCGACGTGAAAGGGACACATCGAGCGGCTGCCACCCGCACGACCAACCAGGGCCGGGGACAAACTGCAACCGAGGTACATGCCCTTAGCGGGAACTGAACCCAGGTCTCTCTAGACCGCAGGCCAACGCTCCAACCGCTGAGCCAAACCGACCAGGGCTGCCCAATTTTTATTTTTTATTTTATTTTTTATTTTTTATTTTTTCCTTTTTTTTTTTAAACATCGATACGAGAGAGAGAGAGAGAGAGAGAGAGAGAGACAGACAGACAGACAGACAGACATCGAGGGGTTGCCACCCACATGACCCCAACCGGGGCCGGGGACAAACTGCAACCGAGGTACGTGCCCTTAGCGGGAACCGAACCCGGGACTCTCTGGTCCACAGGCCGACGCTCTAATCGCTGAGCCAAACCAGCCAGGGCTGCCCAATTTTTAATTGGGTTCTTTGTCTTCTTTTGAGTTGTATGAGCACTCTATATATTTTGGAAATTAACCCCTTATCTGATGTGTCATTGGCAATTATGCTCTCCCATAGAGTGGATTCCCTTTCCGTTTTGATGCTTGTTTCTTTTGCTGTGCAGAAGCATTTGAGTTTGATGTAGTCCCATGTGTTCATTTTTTCCTTTGTTTCTGTTGCCTTAGGTGATGTATCAGTGAAAATTCTGCTGCGTATGATGTCTGAAATTTTGTTGCCTACATTTTCTTCTAGGATTTTTATGGATTCACGAGTCACATTTAAGTCTTTTATCCATTTTGAGTTTATTCGTGTGTATGGTGTAAGTTGATGGTCTAGTTTCATTTTTTTTTTTTTTTGCACGTAGCTGTTCAATTTTCCCAACACCATTTATTAAAGAGGCTGTCTTTACTCCATAGTATACTCTTGCTACCTTTGTCAAATATTAATTGAGCATAATGTTTTGGGTCAATTTCTGGGTTCTTTGTTCTATTACACTGATCTATGTGCCTGTTCTTGTGCTGGTACCAGGCTGTTTTGATTACAGTAGCTTTGTAGTATAACCTGATATCCAGTATTGTGATCCCGCCTACTTTGTCGTTCTTTCTCAAGATTGCTGTGGCTGTTTGGGGTCTTTTTTGGTTCCATAGGAACTTTTGAAGTATTTGTTCTAGTTCTGTGAAGTATGTCGTTGGTATTTTGATGGGGATTGCATTGAATCTATAGATTGTTTTGGGTAGTATGGACATTTAAATGATGTTAATTCTTTCAATCCATGAACAAGGTATGTGCTTCCACTTTTTTTATATCTTCCTCTATTTATTTTTTCAATGTCCTGTAGTTTTCTGCAAATAGGTCCTTTACTTCTTTGGTTAAGTTTATTCCTAGGTATCATAATTTTTTTTTTGCTGCGATGGTAAATGGGATTGTTTTTTAGTTTCTTTTTTTTTTGTGAGTTCATCGTTGGTGTATAAGAACGCCATCGATTTCTTGACATTAATTTGGTATCCCACTACTTTGCCAATTCATTTATTAAGTCTAGTAGATTTTTGATCGAGTCTTTAGGGTTTTCTATGTACAATATCTTGACATCTGCAAATAATGACAGTTTCACTTTCTCCTTTCCAATTTGGATCCCTTTTTTATTTTCTTCATGTCTAATTGCTGTGGCTAAGACTTCCAGTACTATGTTAAATAAGAGTGGCAAAAGTGGGCATCCTTGTCTCGTTCCTCTTCCTAAGATAAATGCTTTTAGTTTTTGCCCATTGTGTATGATGTTGGCTCTAGGTTTCTCATATATGGCCTTTATTATGTCGAGACATGATCCCTCTATTCCCACATTGCTGAGTGTTTTTATCAGAACTGGGTGCTGAATTTTGTCTAATGTTTTTCAGCATCTATTGATAAGATCATATGGTTTTTATCTTTCATTTTGTTTATGTGGTGTATCACATTTATTGATTTGTGAATACTGTACCCTCCTTGCATCCCTGGGATGAATCCCACTTGGTCAATGTGAATAATGTTTTTGATGTATTGCTGGATTCGATTTGCTAATATTTTGTTAAGGATTTTGGCATCTGTGTTCATCAGGGATATTGACCTGTAGTTTTTATTCATTGTAGTATCTTTATCCGGTTTTGAAATTAGGATTATGCTGGCCTCATAAAATGAGTTTGAAAGTCTTCTGTCTTCTTGGATTTTTTGGAATAGTTTGAGGACAGTGGGTATTAGATCTTCTTTGAATGTTCAGTAAAACTCTCCCATGAAGCTGTCCGGGCCTGGGCCTTTGTTTGCTGGGAGCTTCTTCAATTTCCTTAGTTGTTATTGGTCTTTTCAAGTTTTCTATCTTTTTCTGGTTCAGTTTTGGGAGTCTGTTTTGATGGTCCTTTGTATTACTGTGGTGTCAGCTGTTACTGCTCCTCTTTCATTTCTGATTTTGTTTATTTGGGTCCTCTCTTTTTGTTTCTTGGTGAGTCTGGCTACAGGTACATCAATCTTGTTTATCTTTTCAAAGAACCAGCTCTTTGTTTCATTGATCTTTTGAATTGTTCTTTTAGTCCCTATGTCGTTTATTTCTGCTCTGACATATACTATTTCTTTTCTTCTACTTGTTCTGGGTTTTTCTTTTTGTTTACTTTCTAGTTCTTTAAGTTGTAGGGTTAGAAAGTTAATTAGAAATTTCTCTTGGTTCTTGAAGTTGGCCCCTAGTGCTATGAACTTCCCTCTCAGGACTGCTTTCGCTGCATCCCATAGATTTTGTATAGTTGTGTGTTTGTTTCCATTGGTTTTCAGGAATTTTTAAATTTCTTCCTTGATCTCCTTGGTAACCCATTCATTGTTTAATAACATGCTATTTAGCCTTCAAGTTTGAATGTTTTTGTAATTGACTTCAAGTTTAATGCCATTGAGATCTGAGAAAATGCTTGATATGATTTTAATCTTCTTGAATTTGTAGAGACTTACTTTGGCTCCTAACATGTGGTCTATCTTTGAGAGTATCCCGTGTGCACTTGAGAAGCATGTATGTTCTGCAGCTTTGGGGTGAAATGTTCTGTAAATATAAATTAAGTCTAACTGATCTGGTTAGTCATTTAAGGACTCTGTGTCCTTGTTAATTTTTGGTCTAGAAGATCTATCCAGTGATTTCAGTGGGGTGTTAAAGTGACCCACTATGATTGCATTGCTATTGATCTCTCCCTTGAGGTTCCTTCGGAAGGTTTTAAATGTATTTTGGGCCCTGGCTGGTTTGGCTCAGCAGTTATTAGAGCATCTGCCCAAACCCAGAGAGTCCTGGGTTTGGTTCCTGCTAAGGGCATGTACCTCAGTTGCAGTATGTCCCTGACCCCGGTTAGGGATGTGTGGGTGGCAGCCACTTGATGTGTCTCTCTCACATCAATGTTTCTCTCTCTTTCTTCTTTCCTCTCCCCCTCCCGCTCTACCTGAAGATAAATGCCAAAATGTCCTCAGGTGATGATTAAAAAAATATATATGCATATATGTTTACCAGGGGTATATCCTCTTGTTGGACTGATACTTTTAATATTATGTAGTGGGTTTTTTTTTTGTCTCTTATTATGGCCCTCATTTGGAAGTCTATCTTATCAGATATGAGTATTGCTACATCAGCTTTTTTTCATTTCCATTTGCTTGGAAGATTTTTTTCCATCTCTTCACTTTCGTCCTGTGTATGTCTTTTGTTGTGAGGTGGGTCTCTTGTAGACAGCATATATATGGGTCATGCATTCTTATCTAATCACCTATCCTATGTCTTTTGATTGGAGCATTTAAGCCACTTACAATTAAGGTTTTTATTGGTAGATACTTATTAGTTGCCATTTTTATTTTATGTATGTGTTCCTCTGTCTCTCTCTCTCTCTGTCTCTCTCTCTGTCTCTCTCTCTGTCTCTGTCTCTGTCTCTCTCTCTCTCTCTCTCTCTCTCTGTTTATTCTTAAAACAGTTGCTTCAGCATTTCTTGCAGTGCTGGTTTGGTGGTGGTAAATTACTTTAGTTTTTTTTTTTTTTTTTTTTTTTAAATCTGTGAAGCTCTTTATTTCTCCTTCAATTTTGAATGATAGCCTTCCTGGATAGAGTAGTCTTGGATTCAGACCCTTGACTTGCATTACTTTGTACACTTCATGCCACTCCCTTCTGGCCTGCAGTATTTCTATTGAGAAATCAGCTGTCAGTGTAATGGGAGTTCCCTTGTGGGTAACTTTGTGTCTCTCTTGCTTCCTTTAAGATCCTTTCTTTTTCTTTAATGTTTGCCATTTATATTATGATGTGTCTATCTGTGGGTCTTTTGGGGTTTCATCTTGCTTGGGACTCTCTGTGTTGGACTTGTGTGACTTTTTCCTTCACCAGTTTAGGGAAGTTTTCTGTCATTATTTTTTCAAACAGGTTCTCTATTCCTTTCTCTGATTCTTCTCCTGCCGATACCCCTATAATGTGAATGTTGTTACGTTTTGTATTGTCCCACAGCTCCCTTAAACTCTGCTCCTGATTTTTATTTATTTTTCTCATTTGCTGCCCTATTTGGGTGTTTTTTCCTACCTTGTCTTCTAAGTTTCTGATTTGGTCTTCAGCTTTCTCTAATCTACTATTGAACCCTTCTATGGTATTTTTTATAACAGCTATGCCATTCTTTATTTCCTCTTGCTTTTTATGTATAGCTTCTACCTTTTTTTTTTAAGCTGAAGTAGTTCCCAGTGAGCTCTTCATAATTCTTATTAAGTTGTTTGTAGTTCTCACTAAATTGTTTGAGCACCCTTAAAGTCATTGGTTTGAATTCTTTATCTGACAAGTTGCTTTCTTTCCATTTCCTGTAGTTCCTTTTCTGGTGATTCCTCTTTTTCTTTCATTTGGGTGTTGTTTGTCTCACCATTTTAGCAATCTGGTAGTTCTAGGCCCAGTGAGGAATGTTGGAGTGTGTAGGCAGGTTGGTGTGCATCAAATAAGGCTGCTGTGCCTCCCAGACTGTTTTGATGTATGGCACCTCTTGCCTGCTGTGTGTCCTGGACGATTGACACCTGGCGGCTGGTATTGGTCTGTCCTGCAGGTCTCAGCTCCCCAAGTCCTGCTGCTGCTTGGACTGGTGCACCGCTCCTGATCAGCCTCTGCTGATGCTGCTGGAGATGGGTCTCAGCTGCCGGTCTGTGCTGTTTCTGCCTGGGGTGTGTGGGTCCAGCTGGTGCACTGCTGTGATGCCTGGGTCCTGCTGGTATGCTTCAGGGATGTGTGGGGTACCACTGGTATGCTGCAGGGGTGCATGTGTACCACTGTTGAGCATCAACCCATGCATCAAGAGGTCACTGGTTCGATTCCCAGTCGGGGCACATGCCCAGGTTGTGGGCCAAATCCCCAGTGGGGGACATGCAGGAGGCAGCCAATTGATGTTCTCCCTCGTCCATGTTTATATCTCTCTCTCCCTTCCTTTCTCTCTAAAATCAATAAAGGAAAAATACATTTTTTGTAAATAAATAAAATTAAACTCCATTCTGACCAGTTATTCCTGCATGTAAAAAACCTGGGACTGACACCCAGAGGAACCATAAGCATAAGGGGTTAATTATGGCCTTGGGAAACTTGGAGGGACCATAAAAAGAAAGAGATTAATGATTGCCCTGACCACTACAACAGATCCCCCCCACCCTTTGTCTCTGGAGCAGTCTGTATCAGCCCCTGCACCAACTAAGTGGAGCAAAGAAGAATGTAGGTTTTTTGAATGTAGTTTTTTTCCCTGCAGTTTGTGTCCATATAAGCAAAGAAGAAAGAAGGCTCGGGGCTGTTGATTTTGGGGCACTATTCCCCACAGCCCGCCAGTAAATAAAGTGCTCATTTACAATTCAGTTGTGCATCACTGGTTATCTCACTGACACATACAACAAGATGCTGGGACAGGGTAAACCTCTGGTTCACATGTCAGTTGAGCAGTGAGGCTGAGTCAGATGAAGTGTGTCCTGCAAGCGGTGGAGCCTGGTTTGAAACCTGGGTTAAGTTGCGCAATGGGGTGCAGAGCAAATTAGATGGGTGAGGGGGGTTGAGGTGAGCAGGATTGAGGAGCCAGCATGAGAGGACCACAAAAGGGTGCCCTGAGTGTTTCTGGGGTAGAAGTCCCAGTTGCAGATTTAACTGAGAAATTCCTGGACGATCACCACCTTTCCTCAACACAGCCTCTAGAGTGGACAGTGTAAAACGTCTGAGCCGGAGGGAGATCACATCCACAACACAAGGCCAATGTAGAGCAAAATGGCTTTATTGCATGTGCCTGGGTGTAGGTAGGCTGAGCCGAGAAGGGTTCAACCTTGAATCAGGGTTGGGTTGTCAGTTATATACCTTTTTTTTTTTTTTTTTTTTTTTTTTAGCTTCCAGCATTTCCTGCTGATGTACTTTATCTGGCCTATTGTCCACTTTGCAGTAGGGCTGGTCTGGTATCTCATCCAGTTGCAGGATAGGGTTTTAGGGGTTAGGTGTAGGCTTTGAAGTTAGGGTCTTGATGTCTTGTTGACAGTGTGAGGGTCTGTGGCTTGAGCAGTGTGTGTAAGACAAAGGCATGGTTTGGGTCAAGGGTTAAGGTGAACTTGAAGATGAATTATTTATCCCCTCTCCACACAGCTTTTGAAGGGTCGTCAGTAAATAATGGGCAAGGACAGGCCTCCTTGCTTCAGCCAGGGTGTGAAGAGCACAGTGGTTCTGGGGGTAACTGGGCAGGAAAGACCTGGAGCAGAACTCTGCATCCCAACTGTAGCTGGCTTGTCTGGTTAAAGCGGTTGCCTGGCAAATGGAGAAAAATCTAGAGCTGAGTTT
Organism: Tadarida brasiliensis; assembly: GCA_030848825.1. Classification (NCBI taxonomy): domain Eukaryota; kingdom Metazoa; phylum Chordata; class Mammalia; order Chiroptera; family Molossidae; genus Tadarida; species Tadarida brasiliensis. The sequence continues at coordinate 29,629 of CM061264.1, read as the reverse complement.
TCCATCCCTGCTTTAGCCAGGATGTGATTGGCAAGAGGATCTGAGGAAAAGGCTTGAGGACATGAGGGGCCAGTGGATGCATGGAGGGGAATTGTGCATCCTGATTCCAGCCCAGCAGCTAATGGGCAGCTGGCACTTTTGGAAACAGGTAAGGGGAGATATGGAGCCATTTTTTTTAAAATCATCACCCGAGGACATTTTTTCAAATATCTTCAGCTAGAGTCGGAGGGAAGAGAGAGGGGAGCATGGATGTGAGAGAGACACATCAACTGGCTGCCTCCCGCAGGACCCTGGCCAAGGCCAGGGATGAACTGCAACCAGAGCATGTGCCCTTGGCTGGAATCACACCCGAGACTCTGGTCCTCCGGCCGATGCTCTAACCACTGAGCAAAACAGCCAGGGCTCGAGCCATTTTTTTCTTCCTGGTTCCACAAAGTATGCGATGGGCACAGGATGTCCTGAGATAAAAGGCAAGGAGAGACCTCGATGCCATTTGTCCATCCTGGTCTAGGCACTGCGTGTGAGAGGCAAAGGGGTTCCCTGGGAAAAAGGGTGAGTGTCAGCAAGTGTTTGAGAATCAGAGGGCTACCTGGTGTGAGGGGTGCCTTCAGGCAGCTGGAGTTCTGTGAGAATTTTGACCAGGCCATATTCAAGTCTGCTCTTCCTCAGGACTGATTCCTGGGAGAGTCCTCTGGGTCCCAGTGGGGCCATTTTTTGTGATCACCTCCTCCAGACAGGATTTGGGATTTCACTATTTCCAAATAGACAAACTAATGAAACAGAATAGAAGGTGTTGTAATAGAACCAAATCTGTAGGTGAATTTCTAAAGATAAATATGTCAAAACATTGCCCCTTAGATCATTAGAGAAAATGTGCATTATGTAATAAGTGGTGTTGGGACGTGAGGGAAGCCACAGGTCACAGATAAAAGTCCAGCAGCAGGGCACTTTCCTGAGTGGAGAGGTGGAGCCAGGTGGGAGCAGAGGGGCGGGGTGGGGACTTGAGGCCAGTGTTGGGGCCAGAAGATAGGTGAGTGGCCTTGCTGTGCTCTGGAACCTGAAAGTCCACCTTGATGTGTGTGGAAATTGAGGCGAGAGGCGGATTTAACTTGAGGGGAGCAAAGGCGTGAACATGAGGAGAGGTAGCTGGCCCAACTGGAACATATATGGGTCTTTCGGATATGAGGCAGGGGCTGCAGACAGGAGGTGAGTGGTGGTCTGGGAAGCGAGTGGCCGGGTCCTGAGGTGTGTGGGGCAGCGGACAGGACATGAGGGGTGAGTGGGAGTGAGGAAAGGGGCAGTGGGAAGCTCACACAGTGAGGCCACAGGTGAGGCAGCCCCATTGTGGTCATTTCTGTCTCTGTGACTTCACTTTCTGTGAGCCAGAGCCGTCCCTCCTTGGCTCTCTGTTCCTTCTTTCATCCAAACCGTCTTTGTTTCACTGTCCCCAGCTGTAGTGAACATACTTTAAAAGAAAAAAAAAAAGGTAATTTCTTTGAGCTGTATGTCAACACCATAGAGCCTGGCTCTGGGGCTCGGTTTTTGGAGCGTCGTCTGGTACTCAAGGAAGGGCTGCGGTTGGGAGCCAGGTCAGGGCACTTACTGGGGGGCAAACCATGTGTGTTTTTCTGTTAGGGGAATGTCTCTCTCTCTCTTCCCCCCTCCTCTAAAATTAGTGAAGATTAAAGGGGAAATTGTGTGGATACTTTGAGGTTAGAAACATGAAGAAATAAAACATATTTTTTGTTAGTTTTAAGTTTTTTAATGAGTAAATTAAAAAGTGCCAACATTCTTAGCATTTAAAGTGAGTTCAGGGTCTGGATGCATAGTGTTGCAGAAATCAGAAATGTTAAGTAAACGAAATTGTGTGCCCTGTAGGAAGTCTGAAAAATGCACAATATGGCAAATGTTACAGTTTCAGAGAGGGAAACCTTGGATGGTTAATTCTCACATCTAGAAGAGTGGGATTATTGATTTTAAGCAGCATTTGGAAACAATTATTGAAGAGTGCTTTATGGACGATAAAAGAAGCAGTGATCCTCAGATTCCTATGGTGTTTTAAGTGTGGTGCAGTCTCCCAAGGCATCAGGTCTTCTTTGTCTCCTGAGCTTTTGTGGGTGTCTCTCAGTCCAGGGCACTCCTTCCCAGTCTTTTCCAGTTGCCATTTTTGTTGTCCTGGTTCCTTATGTCTCAGTTTCCTCTGAGCTCCCTGTTCAAAGAGGCATTATTCAGGTATAGGGTGGCCATTGACTTGATGTCTCTATTGTATTTGACCTGTCATCTTGCTCCATGCAGAGGAGGGTGTTCTATTTTGAGTAATACTGACTTTTGGGCCAGATAATTCTTTGTCCTGGGGGCTTCTCCTCTGCATTGCAGGTGCTGATTAACATTCAATACCTCTATTCCTTGTTTGCAGGTAACACCACCCCCCTTACCCCACCATGAAGACTATCTCAATTGTTTGCATATATTGCCAAATGTCCCCTTGGGGGCAAAGTCACCTTTGGTTGAGAACCACTGATTTGGAGTTTAGATCATTTTTGGAACCTGAAAGATCTGGTCTCGATGCAGCCAATATTTTTACTATCGCTCAGTTCCAATTATTTTCTAACTCCAATTTGGATTTATTCTAGGGTGTTATTTAGAAGTGTTATTAAGGGGAGTTATTAAGGACTTTCTACTTAACTTTTGTAACTGATTTTCAGATTAACTGCAGTGAGGGCAAGAAAGAGTTTTAGGAATTTTTAATCCTTTAAAGTTTGTTGAAACTTGCTTCATACTACATTACAGTCACTTTAAAAAATGTTCCAAGTGTGCATCTCTGTTGCCACATGTGCCTAATGGGAATGACACCTCAGTGCAGCTCAGGAGAAGGGTCGGCTGCAGTGGGTGAACTAGGAATGTGGAACTCAAGTTGCTGCTCATGTTAAGTTTTTTTTCTCCTTACTAAATTTTTTGTGGGAGTCCGTTAGTTCTGAAAGAAGTGTGCCGTTTTCCTGATTGAGAGAGGTGAGTTAAATCTCCTATTTGATTACAAATTTTTCTATTTTTTGGCTCTGTTCTGTATTATTTGCAGTATATTCTTAAATGCACGTGAATTTGTGTCTGCTAGTATATTGAAATTATTGATGTAAAGTGCTCTTCATATCTAGTAGTGTTTCTGCCTCCAAGTCTACTGTATATTATTATATAATTATTTGATTTATGTTTGCATACTACATAGTTGGGGAAAACTCAGTTTGAGGTGATTCCTATGGGAAATAATACAATAATATATAATAATACAGGTGTAAACTCTGTTTCCTGTACTCACAGGTATAAACCCTTTTCTGTGTCTGTCTATATCTTTCCCCATTTTTTCACTTTCAATGTCTTTGTCCCCTTATGTTTCAGATAAATATTTAAATTAGTTATGAGTGGCAATTAAAATTTTTCAGTAATTGATATTGGTTGAAGGTATGATATAGGAGTCTAATATTTTCTTTTATTTGTTTGTCCCAACGTTATTTATTATATAATGCATTTTTCAGTGATATAAGGAGACATCTCTATTATATAAAATTTCTGTATGTATTCGCATGTATTACTGGACCTTCTGTTCCAACAAATTGTCTATTTACAAGGTTTTACCCCACCTTTTAAATTATTGTAGCTTTATAATACATTTTTGTTGTTCATCACCAAAAATCCCATTGAATTTTCGTTAGAATAGAGGGTGGGAGTTATGGGGAGGGATGGAGTGAGAGAGAGAGAGGAACATAGAGGTGAGAGAGACACATCGATTTGTTGCCTCTTGCATGACCCTCACTGGGGCTGTGGATCAAGGCAACCCAGGTAGGCGCCCTGGACCAGGAATCGAACCCGTGACCCTTAGTTCCATGGACTGATGCTCTAACAGCTGAGTCAAGCTGGCCAGGGTGACAATACATTTTTGTATCTGTTCAGTCTATCTTCTATTAATTACTTTGCTTTTTCTTAATTTTCCTTTACTCTTTCTTATTTTTATAAGGTGAACTTAAGATAAGCTTGCTTTATTTTTTAAAGACAACTTTGGGAAATTGACATTATTATGTTTTCTGTATCCAGGAACACAATGTCGCTTTCTCCCTGTTCAAGGTTTCTTTTTGTGGGACCATTTTACAATTTCCTTCATGAAGGTCGTGCATTCTTGTTAAGGTTATGCCTTTGCTTTTTCTCAGTTTCATTGTTATCGAGTCTTTTTATTTGATTATATGTTTAGCTTACTGTTTGTGCATGTAAAGGATATTTATTTACACATGTTGTGCTTGAGAACTTATTGTTAAATATCCCTTTCAGAGATGACTCCAGTTGGATATAGAAACCCTTATAGTATAAAAACTGTCCAGGTTCTGTGAACTTAGATTAAAAAATTAGTGTCTCTGAATGTTCAAATTGCAAGTTCTTATGGCAGAAGGAGCATTAAAATAACTTGAAGGTTTATTTTAATCATAACTTAAAATGTAAAATATTTATATTTAAAATTCCAAATTTGAATGGAGGATGGCTTAGGTCAAATATACAGTTTTACAAAGCAGAATGTGACCTCTTTTGGAGCTCAGATTTCGAGTTTGAAGAAGAAAAAAACAATTTCTAAAACTCCTAGGCGGGAACCAGTACTGTTTTAATGATATGTGATTAGTTGAACTAAATTTTATGATTATTTTAGATACATTCTTTTTAATAATTTTTTTTTTAATTTTTTGATTTGAGAGAGAGAAGAAGGGAGAGGGAGGGAGAGAGAGATAGAAACATCAATGAGAGGGAACATCGATTGGTCGCCTCCTGCATGCCCCCCACAGGGATTGGGCCCACAGCCTGAGCATGTGTTCAGACTGGGAATCAAACCAGCGACTTCCTGGTGCATGCATCGATGCTCAACCGCACTGGCCGGACTAGCTACACTCTTTAACTTAGGAACAAAGGTTGATGTAAAACTGTATAGTGAGCTCCCCTGGCATCAGCCTCATTCATCTGGTGTCTCCAGTTTCTTGTTTCTGCATTTTGTCTTGTGCTTTATTTAATCTCATAATGTTTGTATGTTAATATTTTATGGTTTAATGTTTTGACGTGTAGGGGTTCAGGGTTTCACAGGTTAGAGTTGTGGGATAGGGTTTTAGGGGTTAGGTGAGGTTTTGGGATTAGGGTCTTGGGTCCCTGTCTGGAGTCCTGTGGACAGTGTGAGGGTCCAGGGCCTGTGGTTCAGCTCCTATGTCTGGCATCTGTAACTGGTGTCTGGTGTCCTACTCCCACTTGGGGATTGGGGTTCCTAGTCACAGATCTGAGTTCCGACTCCAGTGTTCATCCTTTTGGGTTGAATCATATTTGTGTCTTTGTCTGGATTCTGGATTCTGGTTGGGTGTGGCTGGTTTTCTGGATTCGTGTGTGGGGTCCATTGCAGCTATGTCACCAGGGTCTGATGTTTGGTGTCCTGTGTTAGACTCTGACATCTGGTGTTTGGTGTTCATGGTCCAGAATCTGGCTTTGGGTCTGAGGTTAACTTTTGGTTCGGAGTTTGCCGTGGGGATCGGGCTTTGTGTCTGGTGTCTGTTAACTGGTAGTCATTATCTTCAATTCAATACCAACCAGAGTCCTTATGATACATACCTCTCACAGACCCCAGAGAGGTGTTATGGGATAGACCCTGTATTGGAGGAAAGGACTGTCCTGAACTTTGATTCTTGTTCTCTCATAAATGAATTTATCCCAGAGGAGTCCAGATGACTCCGTTGTGAAAAATTATTAAAACAATTAGGACAAACACATTTTGATCCAGAAACAGGCAAATCTATACATCTGGTTTATGAAGTACAGACAGGCTCTCTGCTAATCTGAAGAGCAAGTGGGGTGGGGGTCCGAGATGTTACATACCCACCTGTCATAGGTTTCAACATTCTTCTGCTGAGTATTTGGGTAGACAGTAATTCTCAAGGTCTCCTTTTACTATGTTGTGGCCTTCCCACAATTCATAGGAGCCCCTGGCAATTTTATCTTGTCAAGCCTTGAGACTGCTGGCATTTCTGTTTAGGGAGCAAAATAGAAAACTGCCTTTTTTCTTTTCCCTGTTCCTAAAAGGGCTGATTTCTTTGTTTAATGGGGGAGAAAGACCCCCCTTCCCACCCCCTTTCTTGCATTCTCTCCTTAAAAGACTATTAACCACTTGCTGTCCAGTGTCCTTGGCTGTGGAAAGGAATGGCTTGTTATTTGCAGGCCAGCTGCAAACTGTCCACACAGTTGGTCCTGGTTTAACTTTCCTGTCTCAGAATTTTCCTAGATTCTTATAACCCCAAAACACCTTTGTTGGAGTGCGGTGAAGAAGGAGACTTCATTCAGTGCAAGCAGCTCATTGTGATACAACTCGGCTGTGGGCACAGCCCGGCTGTGAGAAGCTCAGTGTTGTTATTGTTGTAACGTGTCAGCGAGATAACCAGAGACGCACAGCCGAATTGTAAAGGAGCACTTTATTTTGCCGGCGGGCTGCAGAGGGCATAGTTTCCCCTCAGATCAACAGCCACGATTTTTCTTGCTCGTCCCATTTTAAAGACAGAATCCCCCTCCTCCATTTTCCCCCCTCCCCTGAGGGAGCCAGTACAATAGTGTGAGTGACAGAGATTACAGAAGTAGAAATTAGCATTATTCACCGACAGCACAAGTACTTGGAAATACCTATAGTCAGGAAACTGCAAATGCCTCCCAACTCCTGGGGCAACTATAATCTTGGGCAAAATTCCTTTACGTCTAGGGGTCATTAACCTATTATTTGAAGAATATCGAGGAATGTCTATTGGTGATAAAATGGAGTCTTTTAGTTGCCTTAACCAAGGGGCCTACATAAAATGGAATCTAGTTGCCTTAGCCTTGGGGCCCAGATCATTATGACTTGGGAGAGACCTGGAGACACATTATTTATCCCCTCTGCACATAACTTTTGAGGGTGTCATGGGTAACAGGCAAGGACAGACCTCCTTGCTTCAGCCAGTGTGTGAAGAGCACAGTGGTTATGGGGGTAACTTGACAGGAAAGACCTTGAGCAGAGTTCTGCAAACCCAACTGCAGCCAGCTTGTGTGGTTGCAGCAATTGAGTGTCAGAAGGAGAAAAACCCAGAGCTGAATTTTTCATCCCTGCTTTAGCCAGAATGTGATGGGTAAGAGGGTCTGAGCAAGAAGGCCAGAGGACATGAGGGGCCAATGGACACATGGAGGGGAATTGTGTGTCCTTACTCCAGCCCAGCATCTAATGTGCAGCTGGCACCTTCAGAAACAGGTGAGGGGAGACCAGGAGACATTTTTTTCTCCCTGGCTCCACCAACTATGTGATGGCAGAGGGTGTCCTGAGATAAAAGGCGAGAGACCTGGATGTGAATTTTCCATCCTGGTCTAGGCACTGTATGTTAGTTAGAGGGGTTCCCTGGGAGAAGGGGCAAGTTCCAACAAGCCTTATAGAATCAGAGGGATGCCTGGGGTGAGGGGTGCCCTTCAGTCAGCTGGAGTTCTGTGAGCACTTTCTTCAGGGTATTTTCAAGTCAGCACTTCCTCAGGACCAGATTCCTGGGGAGAGTCCTCCAGGTCCCTAAAAGGTCTAAGCCGGCGGGAGATCACATCCTCAACATAAGGCCAGTGTAGAGAAAGGAGCATTTTATTACACCAGTGGGCTGTTACACTGGCGGGCTGGGGGGTACAGCTTCCCCAAATTCTCAGCCCTGAGCTTCCTTTGTTCTATGTTTATATAGGCACAAACTACAGAAGAAAAACCTACATAAAAAAAAACCCCACATTCTCTTGGCACCGCGTAATTGGTGTCTGGGTTGGTACGAGTTGTCTCAGAGGTAAGGCGTCTGCTCCGGCAGAGGTCAGGGCCATCGTTAATCTCTTCTCATGGTTCCTCTGAGTTTCTCAAGGCCTTCATTAACCCCTTATCTTTGGGTTTCTCAAGGCCCTTATGTTTACAAAAAAGAAACTGCCAGGGTGCGGACGTGCAGTAACTGAGGGTCAGAATGGAGTTTAGTTTTGTTAAAACGTTATTAACTCTTTCACTCCCAGGACAGGATTCAGGAGTGCACTGCTGCCAAACAGACAAATAAATGGAACAGAATGGCAGGTGTATTCATATACCCAAATCCATAGGTGAATTTTGTATGATAACATCGTCTCCTGAGATCATTAGAGAAAATGTGCATTATGTAATAAATAGTGTTAGGACGTGAGGGAAGCTGCAGGTCGCAGATGAAAGTCTAGCAGCAGGGCGCTGTCCTGAGTGGACAGGCGGGGCCAGGTGGGAGCAGAGGGGCGGGGTAAGGACTTGAGGGAGATTTGGGCCGGAAGTTAGGTGAGTGGCCTGGCTGTGCACCGGAAGCTGAAAGCCCGCCATGATGTGCGCGGCAGAGGGAATCGAGGCGCGAGGCGGGCTTCACCTGAGGGGAGCAGAGGTGTGAACCTGAGGAGAGGAAGGGGGCCACTTGAGCCTAGACGGGTTTTGTGGCTGCCGACATGAGGCCCGAGGTGGCCTGGGAGCCACTTGGCGGTCCTGAGGTATGAGAAACAGCAGCTCCTGAGGTGTGAGCGGCAACGGAGAGGACCTGAGGTGGGGGTGGGAGTGAGGAAAGGGGCAGTGGGCAGCTTGCACGGGGGGCCCACAGGTGAGGCAGCCCCATTGTGGTCATTTCTGTCTCTGTGACTTTACTTTCTGTGAGCCAGAACCGCCCCTCCTCGGCTCTCTGTTCCTTCTTTAATCCGAACCGTCTTTGTTTCGCTGTCCCCAGCTTTAATGAACGTACTTAAAAAAAAAAAAAAAAGATACTCTCTTTGAGCTGTGTGAAAACACCATAGAGCCTGGCTCTGGGGCTCGGTTATTGGAGCGTCGTCTGGTAGTCAAGAAAGGCTGTGGTTTGGAGTCAGGTCGGGGCACTTACTGGGGGGTAACCCGTTATGTTTTTCTGTCACGGGGATGTCTCTCTCTCTCAATTGGTGAAGCTTAAAGGGAAAATTCTGTGGATATTTTGAGGCTGGAAACATGAAGAAATGTAACGTGAGGAGGTAGAACAATTTCTTCTGTTTGTTTTTAGGTTTATTATTATTATTATTATTATTTTTAAATTCTTACCTGAAGATATTTTTTCAGGTAGAAGAAATTTTTGTTCAGGTAGAGTGGGAGGGAGAGAGAGAGAGACATCGACATTAGAGGGACACATCGACTGGTTGCCTCCCGTGTGACCCCAGCCAGGGCCAGGGACAAACTGCAACCAAGGTACAAGCCCTCGACCGGAACCAAACCCTTGACTCATTGGTCCTCGGGCTGATGCTCTAACCGCTGAGCCAGACCATCCAGGGCAGTTTTGAGTTTTTTAATGAGTAAATAAAATAGTACCAGCATTGTTAGCATTTAAAATGAGTTCAGGGTCTGGACGCATGGTGGTGTAGAAATCAGAAGTATTGTGTAAATAAAAGTGTGTCCCCTGTAGGAAATCTAAGGAACGCAGAGTATGGCAAATGTTACAGTTCCAAAGAGGGAAACCTTAGGTAGTGAATTCTGGCAGCTAAAAGTCCAAGATGATTTATTCTTAGGGTTTGGTGGGGAAATTGTGGGTTTTTTTGTTTGTTGTGTGTTGTAATATGCTGAGAGTTTGGGTGAAGATTACGGTTACTGAACATAGGTTTATTCATGTTTTGCTTCATATTATAGAGGAACTGAAGACATGTGGGACTTAGGAAACATGTTAAATGGAACATTACATAAAATTGTACTATGAGAAATTATATTTCTGGTAATTATTTTTTTTTAAATAAATTTATCAATTGAATGAATGTTGTTGTCAGAGACAATTCACAATTCTTTATAAAAGGATAAAAATTCTGCCACCCTGATGCCATTTTAAAATATTGATTTAGCCTTGGCTGGTTTGGCGCAGCAGTTAGAGCATCAGCCCGTGGACCACAGAGTCCTGGGTTGATTCCAGCCAAGGTCACGTACCTTGTTGTGGTTCATTCCTGGCCATGGTCGGGTGGTGCGGGAGGCAACCAGTTGATGTGTCCCTCTCACATCGATGTTTCTCTGTCTGTCCCTGTATCTTACTCTCTGTCTACCTGAAGATAAAGAGCTTAAAATCAGTATTTTTTTTTTAATGAAAAACAAGACATGGAAGGAACCTTTGACCCCCACTCAGGTTTCTGCCCAAAGACATGCTGCTCTCTGCTCCCATCTAGTGTACATCCTGGGAATGGCAGCATGTACTATGCATCTGCTCATCACTGTACAAGGAATCCTTGAAGACCCCAAACTCTGAATATCCAGTATACCTGAATATCCAGTATACCTATGTTTTCTTTCTGTCTTCAAACATCTCCTACATGTGGGGTCTCTGTCATGTATGTGAGTGTCCCATACATATGTATGTCTTAAAGTTGTATATTTTCTGTTGCTAATCTGTGTCTTATCTATTTGATTATTAGACCAGAAAGGAACCTTGAGTGTAGAGGGAAGCTTGTTTCTCCCCTAGATAAGCAAGTAATCTGATATTTTAGAGAAAGTACATTTTGGAAGAACATCCACTTCACCCTGTTCTGAAATAAGATTTACAATTTATCTGAAGTAACATTTTTGGGACAGAATGATTTTATCAATAAAATACAAAACAATTTCCAATTTAGCTTCTGGGTGTAAAACTTTTATTTACCCTTCCAAAGCTGGGAATAAGGATGACAAAAGTTTCGTATTTTTTAAAAATGTTTTTATTTTTTTATTTTATTTTATTTTTTTAAGAGAAAAAGGGAGAGAGATAGAAACATCGATGTGAAAGAGACACATCGATAGGCTGCCTCTTGTACACCTCCTACTGGGGATCGAGCCCACAACCCGGGCATGTGCCCTGACCAGGAATCAAACCAGGACTCTCAGTCCATGGGATAACTCTCAATCCACTGAGCCACACTGTCCGGGCCACAGTTTTGTATTTTGAATGTTGATTTTGTTGTTGTTAATCCTCACCAGAAGATATTTTTTGATAGATTTATTTTCTTTCTTCAGAGTGGGAGGGAGATATGTAGAGAGAGAGACAGAGACAGAGACACACATTGATGTGAGAGTGACAGATGGATTGGTTGCCTCCCTGTCGCAGGGCAGGATCTAACCTGCAAGCCAAGTCCCAGGTTTGTGCCCTTGGCTGGGAATCTAACCTGTGAGCCCTTGGTGTGTGGGCCGAAGCTCTAACCACTGAGCCACACTGGCCAGTGCTGCGTGTTGATCTTAAACAGGTGGTTAAGGAAAAAGAAGCTAAGACAGAACCTATAGTTCTCCCACATGCCTTCCTAAGAGGTTTCTGTGGGAGAACCAGGTTTTTGGAATGAAATATTACCTTAATTGTATTAGCATTAGATGTTAAGACTCCAAATAGGAGTCTATTGAAAACCCCCCATTTCACCCTGCTTCTCCATTTTCTGAAACATTTTATATACAAATATTACCTCATTGTTGTTGTATTTATTTTTATATGAATTAAACAGAAGAAAATCCATCTGTAAATTTTGTATGATTAAGATATTTCCTTAAATCAGTTGGGAAAATGTGCCTTATAAAATAAATGGTGTTGGGATGCGAGGGAAGCAGTTGAGCAGCAGGTTTTCTCTCCCTAAATCAAGATGCGTGGAGGACATGAGGGGAACATTTCCTGTGGAACCACTTTTCATGGGCACACCCTCCAGGCTCAATACCACAATCCCAGAGTGCAGTACTTCCCAGGTCAGTTCACCTGAGCATTGTGAGGTCCAACCTTAAAATCTCTCTGGAGGTTGAGTCCAGACCTAGCCTAGGTCCTTCAGCAATGAATGTTCTGAGCTATAAAAATAGGGAATTTTACAAGTGACAAAACAAAGACCCTGAGAAGCTTGTTCCATGTTCAAAAGAAAATACCTTGTAAATAGTAGAACCAGGCTCAGAAATTCCAGAGACCCAAAGCTTGGGAGTTTCTTTTATCACAACAGCATTTTCACATGAAGTGCAAATGAGGAAAATAGCCACTTAGCTAAATTGGAAAGTCTTTATTCTCTTCATACGTTCAAGGGCCCAGGCTGGGTGAGCAGAGAAAGGCTTCTGGTGTTGTCACCACAACAGCCTAGCTTATTATTTTTAAATTATCTCATATTTTCCTCCAGTACTTTATTTCCTAACATGAAAATGGCTTTTCTGTAACTTGAACTATACTGAAAAATAATAATATTCAAAATGCTACCTCAAAATAGGTAGAATTAAATTAACTATTTTAGGTTTCTTTTTTTTAATGTTTTTTTCTTTATTGATTTTACAGAGAGAGGAAGGGAGAGGGAGAGAGAGATAGAAACATCGATGAGAGAGAACATCGATTGGCCACCTCCTGCATGCCCCCCACTGGGGATTGGGCCCACAACCTGGGCATGTGCCCTGACCGGGAATTGAACCAGCGACCTCTTGGTGCACGGGTCGACACTCAACCACTGAGCCACTCCGGCTGGGCTATATTAGGTTTCTTAATATGAATGCAAAATCTGTGAATTATCAGATTTTGTTTCTCATATGTGCATTTAAGGGGGCAAATTTTAAAAATAAGTTTTGGTATGTAGTATTTTTATTTTTTAGTTCCAATTATTTTCTGCCTCCAATGGTGATGTGGGTTGTTTTGTTGTGGGTTGTTTTGAAATGTATTTCATAACTTCTAAGAATGAGGACTTCTTACTTACTTTCTGTTCCTGACTTGTATTGCGTGCCAGCAACATACTTTACATAATGTGAATTTTATGAAGTTTGTTAAAACTTGCTTAATAGTGTAATATTGTTACTTAAAGAAATGTATCAAGTGTGCTCTCTGTAGCCATCTGCTGTGCATCTTAGGAATAACACTTTAGAGCTTGTCAGCAGGAAACGCTTTTGGGTATAGTGAGTAGATCACTTATGAAATGCTGTCTCAGAATGATCTCGTCCCTCACAAAACAGGTAATGTAACATGACACCCAAACCTCTCGGGGAGAGACTTTTTTTTTCACACGGAACACAGAGCTAATGTCCCAGGACACCCTGGGTAGGTTAAGACTCATCCCAGCACTCACAGGACATAGAGCAGTTGTGATAGAACACCCCAAACTCTCATGTGTATCTCTCTTCACAATAACAGGATTCAGGACTAATGCCACAAGACCTCTCTCTCAGGTTGTACTACTCTTTCTGTACTCACAGGACCAGAGGTGATGTCATGGGACCCCACAGTCTTTCAGTTGTGTCCACAGGCCACAGGAGCAGATGTAAAAGAATCCCCATCTCACCCGGCCGGTGTGGCTCAGTGGTTGAACATCTACCCATGCACCAAGAGGTCGCCGTTATGATTCCCAGTCAGGGCACATGCCCAGGTTGTGGGACACTTCCCCAGTGTGGGGCATGCAAGAGGCAGCCAGTTGATTTTCTCTCTCATCAATGTTCCTATTTCTCTCTCACTCTCCCTTCCTCTCTCTCTATAATCAATAAATTAAAAAAATAAATAAAAGAATCCCCTTCTCTTTCAGGAGGCAACCTGTCCCCACGCTTACAGGACACACAGCTGTGACAAAAGTACCCCCTATATTTTCAGGTTGGACATTTCCCCACAGCCACAGGGCCCAGATGTGATATGACAAGACTTTAAACTCTCTGGGGTAAGACTTAGGCCTACACTCAGAACCCAGAGCTGATGCCACAGGACCCTCTGTGCTCTCAGAGCAGAACCTCACACACAGTCTTCTCTGCTGCCATCTAGTGAACACCTTGCGAATAGCTAGTATTTCCTAAGCCTGTGCTCTTAATCATTTTGCAAGGACCCAGTGAATCCCCCAAGGCATCAAACATCATCTCTAACTTTCTTATATATCTCTTGTCTTTGTCCCTAAAGGACATGTGACAAGAACCCCTACAATCTCAGGTGGGACCTTTCACCAAATTAACAGGATCCACAGCTAACTTGTCAGACATTCTCTTCTTTCAGGAGGGAAACCGTCCCCACACTGAGGACTCCACGCAATCTCAGGTCAGATACCTCCCAACACTCAGAGAACCCAGAGCTGAAGCAACAGGACCCTCTGTGCTCTCAGACTGGCACCTCACCCACAGTCAGAAGCTCACTGCAAACAAAGGCTCTTCTCTGCTGCCCTCTCGTGGACAGCATGGGAATAGCAACTATTGACCAAATCCATGCTGTCAGTCATTTGGCAAGGACACAATGGATCCCAGGATCATCTGACCTCACCACTAACTCAGCATACTCGGTATACCCATAGAGGTAGGACCCAATGGGCACGTGGTAGCACCCAACTCTCTCAGGTGGGACTTTTCCCCAAACGAACATGACCTGGAACTGATTTGACAGGACTGCCGATCTCCCAGGAAGGGACTGATTTCTCCACCCACCCCCAGGACACAGAGCTGATATGACAGGGCGCCCTAGTTTCACAGGGAGACCCTGTTCAAATAGAACACCTACCCTCACTCCCCTGGGGCACACACTACGCTTACAGGACCCTGAGGTGACGTGACACAGCTCCTTACTCTCTCAGCTGGGACCCCTTCACAGTCAGACCCTGAGCTGTTGTCCCAGGACACACAAGTCTCTGTGAAACCCCTCCCCACATTCAAAGGACCCAGAGCTGACATGACGGGTTTCCTCATTTTCTCTGCATCAAACTTCTATCCACCAGACTGAGACCTGACGTGACACGACCCCTTACTGTCTGTAGTCAGACCCCTCCCCACAGTCACAGGGAGAGTGGATGTGTCAAAACACCCCACTGTCACAGGGAGAGACCTTTATTTTCACAGGACCCAGTGCTATAGTGACAGGACCCACCCACCTCTCACCTGTGATCCTCTCCAATCTCACACAGACGAGACCTGACGTCCCAGGACTGCGATACTCTCGCGTGGGATTCTTTTCTTTGGCTCATAAGACCCAGAGCTGGCGTGACCTGACCCCTTATTGTCTCTCATGAGGGCCCAGAGGTCATGTTACAAGAGTTTAGGTTCACACTTCTCCCAACACTCAGATGATCCGCGGACATTGTAACAGAAAACTGTGGTCTGTCAGAACGGAACTTCTTATTGCACTCTTTTGTACAGTGCCATCTAGTGTACATCTTTGGAATAACATTTGAGGATAGGTACTAGTCTAGTGTACATATTGGGAATTGCTGTTTTCAAAGAATTATTTATTATATTGCAAATATCCTTTGAAAGACGCCAAGGCAGCTTTTTATTATCAATGCCTCATAATGTTTTATAAACCATGTTTTCATTCTATTTCTGATCATCATCTGCTTGTGGGGTCTCTCTTTTATGTAAGTGAGGCTCTCAAACATATGTATGTCTTAGATTGAATTCATTTTTTCTTTCTAATTTGTGTCATATCTCCAGGCAAATATTGTTTTGTTTAGAGGGAGGTTTGTTTCTCTCCCACTTAAGCAATTAATGAGATATTTAATAGGAGGTAAAATTTGAGAGTACATATATGTAACAATTTCTTGTAATAAGATTTAACAATTTAACTAAAGTAACTTATTTCCAACACAATAATTACATCAATGAAATATGGAACATTGTACTAATTTCACTTGTTGGTGTAAAAATTTTTTTTTCAGTTTCAAAGGTGGGAATAAGGAGGGCCAAAGTCTTGCCTATGGAATGTTTATTTTAGTTTGATTGTTAAGAAAAAGAAAAGAACTTATTAATGTACCCCATTTATTCCTAAGAGATGTAGTCAGAAAAGCATGAGGTCTATACATTAAGACTTGAAGCAGGAGTTTGTTGACCCCCTAACCTTAATTCCTTTATGCTATAGTTTTTGGTATTGCCTAAAGTACATAAAAATGCTACATATGCTGCACTTTCCCTAAGTTACCTGCACATCATCCATTTCAACTCTACAATCTAAGAGCATGTTCTCTTATTTTTTAAAATGTCCCATATACCCCATATTGCCTCCTTGTTTTTGGTGTTGATTTGTATGTGACTTTCCCTTGTGTATATATTAAATGTGGAGCCCGACTGATATGGCTCAGTGGTTGAGCTTTGACCCATACACCAAGAGTTTGCCGGTTCGATTCCTGGTCAGGGCACATGCCCAGGTTGTGAGTCTGATCCCCAGTAGGGGGCATGCAGGAGGTGGCCAATCCATGTTCTCTCTCATCGATGTTTCTATCTCTCTTTCCATCCCTTCTGCTCTCTCTAAAATCAATAAAGAAAAAAAATGTGGAATATATCCTGTTCATCTTATTATGTTTAGTTGGTTATTAGCCCAGTTTTTATAATTGACAAGGTATGAGAAAAGTAATGACCTTTTTTTTTTATCTCTCACAGTTTTGAAATTAGTGGCTGGGAAATTGCTAACTTCTGAAACTGCTGATGCTGAGAGATCATGAGCATCTGCTGGCACAGGTAAGTCTCATTTTTGTTCACTTTGTTTGCCTTTTTGGTCTGTTGATGCAGGGTTTGTTAGAATTTTGAAGTTCTGTGACTTATTTTTTTCTCGTCTACATTTACATTGACATGAAAATAGTATTGTTGTTAAAATAGCTGTTTGGACTTAGAGAGATTTTTTTTTAACTTTAATTGAATTATGAGTTTGTTTCTAATGTGAGTTTCTGGTTTAGTTCATGCATCTGGCATATGGTAACTGGGGTCTGGTGCCTGGCTCCAAGACCAGATTGTGGCGACAGTGTTTTTGTTATGGATCCATGTTCCATGTCCAGCATCTGTGTTTTAAGGTCAAATCTTTATCCAGCTGTTTGTCTTGGGTTTAGTGCATCTTTGGGTGTGAGTTTATGTCCTGAGTTTCCATGTGGGGGTCCATCTGCAGTTACAGATTCATATTCTGGTGTGTGGAATCTGGCATTATGAATCCAGTGACATCTCTGGCCTGTGGCTTCTAGGTTTTGTGCTGCTTGGTCTGTTTGGGTCTGGGAAACAGCTTCTAGGTACTTGTTTTGGTTTGTGGGCCAGTCTAGGGTCAAGGTTACAGAGTCCAGGGTCTGTGTCTGGGATACTTATTTTGGTTCAGACATCTGGTGTCCATCAAATGAAGGTCACTGTATTGAATGTAATACTAATAGGAGTCCTCCACTTTATGGAGTTGAGTCAGGTTATTGCAAAGCTAGGGAAATTTCTTGGCTACTGGAATGGGAAACCTCAAACTGTCTACAAGGTCTAATAATTTATGGGCTGCCAATACTTTGCAAGATCTTATATCCCCCACCCGAGTATCCTGGAAGCATTCAAGACCTTGCTTGGACAGAGCATCCATGGTTCAAGTCCCTTTCCAGTGACCTTTTTAAAAGGTGAAACCGAGAAAAAATAATGACCTTGATCGCTGGATATGCTCCTTTTCATGCATCAAAGTGAGGAGATAAAGGCAGGTTCAGCAGTGAGGCATGGGGCCACGGGAAGGGAGGGCTGAGTTTGATGCAATTTGGGGCTCAGCTCCCAGACAGGCAAGTCAGTACACAGCACATCTGGAGGTTTATTTGGACTCTACAAATCTGGAAATACAACTAAAATTAAGTAGGCAGATTTTGCCTTCAAGGTCAGAAGCTCTCAATCTGCATTTATAGAAATGCACAATAGAGGTTCCTGGAAGGAGTGCAGGTTAATTCCATAACAAAAACCCCCAGAAAGGCCAGTTTCCTTCAAGAGGGGAACAGTAATTGTAGCCATTCCTTTTTCTGAGACCCTGATGGATTAGCAAAGGATTTTTATTTACCGTTAAAGAACATAGTGCTGGTAATTCTGACCTATTCCAAGTAACATACCTGCTTGTGTCTGGGAGCAAGGCAATCAGATTGCTGAATGAGTTCTGCTGCAAAAGTAGAGTGTTCCCACTGCAGAAAGTCAGGTCACCTGAAAACGGATTGTAGAAATCAAAGACTGGATTTGGGGGAGAAACCTAGAACAAGCACAGGGTTGCTCCCAGCATATTTCCCCTCCTGCTCACTCATAGCCTGGGATAAGTTAAAGTTATCATGAAAAGAGAACCCACTAAGGCCCCTATAGATGACACAGGGCTGAACCCAGTCGGGGAAACCACAAGCTTTAAAGTGTGTGGACATTACTAAGGCAGAATTGTTTGAAAGGACCAATCACAGGCTTGCAAAGTATATGTCTGTCCCTAGACAACAGAGCCCCACGGGAAACCTACTTGGTCCCCTCCCTGTTGTGGCGAGTCTGTGTAGCTTTCAAATCCACTTTCCTTTCGCTTACCCTTTGCAAACTCTCCAATTTTGTGAGATGGTGCATCCGGACACTGCAGCTTGGTTTCATCTTTGGGGACTCATCTGGGATTGTCAGGAACGGTAAGATAAATGGACTGTCTATAGCTTTGCTCTTTTCCTTTCTTTTGGGAGGACAAACATCGGGACCCTGTCAGCCACTCAAAAGCGACTATCGTGCCTGCCATTCTTAAAGACACAGGGAACAGGCTTCCTCAGCAATGTACAGCCCAATCCCCTGTTTATGGGAACATAGTGCTGATGCCGAGCTGATTTCTCTCTCTGACACCAGGACTTTTGGTCTCCCTATGGGCCATCTCCTGCAGGCACGGGTCAGACATTTAAGAGCCACAAGGGCAGCTGCTTCTAGAAGACTCCCATGACAGGATACACCGGTCTCAGAATGAGCAAGATTGCTTTAGGTGGCCCGCCGGTGTCAAGCAAACATCTGAGCAACACAGGCACACTATGAAAAAGTAAACATTGGTCCATCCTCAGCCCTGATCACCCAGTAGGTTGTTTTCCCAGAGACCATAGTCCCTGTTTCTCCTCTCTATCACTGTCCTTTTCTGTCGTTCTGCACAAAATTGAATGGAGGTTGGAGACAGGGGTCCCTTGGGTGCTGACCTCTGTCACCTGACCTGACGGCCAAGGGAACCCTTTCCTGCAGGTGTCCAATTGAACGTGATCAGATGACTGTAACACATGCCTGACAGCTCCTGGCACTGACCCCAAAGGCTTGAATTCTTCACTGTTCTCTTCAGTCTCTTTCTCAGGGACAAGGGCATAGGGACTCTATGTAGACTAGTAGGATAGGCATATACCTGTGATGGATAATATGGGCAGACACAACTCCTGAGGAGAATCACTGAACTCCCGTGGACTCCGGGGACTTGTCCTTCTCTCCAAATCCTTTGTCTGCAGACTGTCCTCAAAAGGACACACCTGGAAAGTTTATGTATATTGTGTTGAGATATTCCCCTGAGTTCTCTCTCAAAAGTGTCACCTTTACCAAACAGGACAAACCCTTGAGATAAAGGATACAGTGTGCACTGCTCCTTGAGCACACCTTCTCTGTTTTTCCTTCTCTTATTTCTTACCTTTCCTTTTTCTTTCCTACTCTAAAGGTCCCTATGAGATTTACAATAAGGGGAGCAGTGAGAGTAGCAGCTTGTCCTGGGCTAACCCCCTAAACCTGTCTCCAAAGACCCTCCTTGATCTTGCCTCTTCTATCTTAATTAAGCTCTTCCCTTGTTTCACTTTATGAATGAAAATGGGCCCCACACAGACCTGACAGGGTGAAGGGTTGACAGAACCCAGGCTAAGGGAAGACAGGAGGGAAAATGGGTGGCCGGGTTTTGCATTTGGAATTTCCATTGGAATTGCTTTCAGAGAGTCTGAGCAAAGACCTTTGTTGTATAAACGAGAGCTGAACTCATTGACTCCAAAAAGAAGGGGCACATCGTCCCTCCAGCCGAATCTTGGGTGTTCTTAGGTGACTAAGAATCTTTGTAGAGTTGTCAGAGGTCCTTCTTCATGACGTGCAGGGGCCCCGTAGGGAAATCCTACTCAACTGTACTTACACAACTGACTCATTCGGGGATGCACATATAAAGGCTGGTCACCTAGCACTCTGAGTCCTCATGGCTATATTAGACAGCTGAGCAGAGAAACTGAGGCACGTAACAGGGTTGAGTGCGACTCAAAGGCTGAGAGCCTCCTGGAGCTCAAGCCATAAGCAGTACACTTTGACCTAGCACATCCCGTTCCTAGAGAATTTGCTCAGGCTCTGCAGATGTTGAAAATGCCCATAAAATTAACATAGGCAATTGTGTCTCGAAGTCCAGAAACCCCCAGACCCCAGCTCTCCTTCATACTCCTGTTTGGAAGCCTTTTACTGGGGAAGCGCTTTATAGACCTGAGAGGATTGAACTAGAAATCATCTCCTTAAAATGGCCCGAATGCCGTTGTCTTTGGCTGCATGCATTATTTTTTTGCATGTAAAATTTAGAAACATGTCTGCTCTAGAATTAAGCAGAATGAATGGTTGGAAAGCTTACCTTGATTTGGAGATTAGAAGTTTTAGGATCAGCACAGAGAAATTACCAAAAAAAGGCATTAATAATGTTACAGACCATCTCTGAGCTCTTGTGAAGCTAATAAATGTCCACACTCCATTCATCGACCTTTTGTACCTACTCCACTCTGTTCTTTGGTGTCTCAGCTCCCTTGTTTTGCCTTGCCCTTTCCCTCCCTCTTCCTCCCCCATCCATCTCCTCCACTACTACTCCTTACTGACTTAAGGGAACATGAGAATAGGAGTTCCAACAGCTTCCTTTGAAGAACGGCTGGTCTCCGCCAGAGAGGAACTAGCCATTTCCCCCATGTTCTCTGGGATCTTGATGAGTTTGCCAAGAAATTTAAACCCTGAAACTGCTGAAGCTGAGAGAACACGGACATCTGCCAGCAAAGGTAAGCCTTATGTATATATTTTTTTTGTTTACTTTGTTAGCATTTGTGATCTGTTACTGCAACGTTTGGTGCTATTTTGAATTTCTGCACGTTTTTTCTTTTCTGCATTTCCATTGACATGAAAAAGTATCTGTTAACCTAGCTGCTCAGAGTTAGAGCAGCTTTATCGACTCATGGGTTTGTTCACAATGTGAGGATGTGGTTCAGTTCATGCATTGGGAATCTGGCATCTGGGGTCCGGTCATTGGCTCCAACTCCTGATTGAGGCTATGGAATCTTGTTTATGTATCCACGTTCCATGTCCAGGGTCTGTGGTTTTAGGTCAAATCTTTATTCTGTTGTGTGTGTGCAGTTTTGGGGCTTTTTGGGTGTGAATTTGTGTTCTCGGTTCATGTGTGGGATCCATGTTCAGCTATAGAGTCCAATTTCAGCGTGTGGAATCTGGCAGTAACTACATTTGTGCGGCATTCTGATCGTTTTATAAAGAACTTTAACTGTTCAAATATGTAATCCTGGCTATTTTAACCTATTCCAATTAATCTAGCTATTGGTTTCTGGGAGCAAAATCCAGAGAATTACTACATAAGGTTTGCAGGAAAACTGCAGACAAGTCTGTCCACTTTGAAGATTCTATAAACCTGAAATGAAAGTTCAGAAAACAAAAACAAAAACAAAAACAAAAACAAAAAACACACCTAGAAACAAGCATAGGGCTGCTTTGAGTGTTATGAGCAGGAATTTCCGTTTCTCCCTATTAATAGTTTAGAAAATTAAAGTTCCGATAAAAAGGTGGAGTTACAGTTCCTTTCATGAACCTCTGTGATTCTCCTATCATTGCATTAAAGAAACCAAATGGAGACAATGGAGATCTGCACAGAACATCATGACTATGAACAAGGTGGTCATTCCCAGACACCCTTAGCTTCCACACTCACAGACGTTTGCATCAGCCGTGCCTGTGTACTGCTGGTACTGTTCAATAACATTTATAGTATGCCCTTTTAGCATTCCTGTATAATGCCAGTCAATACTTCCCTGGTTTCCCATGGGAAGATGACAGGTTGACTTGGACAGCAATGCCCCAGGGAGATGTGAAGACTCCCACCTGTTGTCTCAGACATTATATGGTAATTTTAATGATGTTGAATTTCCTATATATTCCAGGCTCATCCAATATATGAGCATTTTTATTTTATACACCAGAAAATTACTATACTCCCAAAAGGACACAATACGGCTATCACAGCAATAGGTGTAAAGGGTCCTAGATATGGAACAAGCAGCTCAGATTCTGTTTACCCCAGTTAAAGTCCTTCGGGTATGTAATATCTATAAACGGGCTACTAATTAACCCTAAGGAGCCAGAGGAATCCTATCCTTTTCTTTCTCTAACAAAAAAGCAATGTAGAGGATGCCTGGGTTTGGATGAAAATTGTTACAAGTGGGTTTCATTCCCAGCCCAGCCTCTCTCCGTCTTATTAAAATCAAATTTACCTGATCAAATTCGGTAGAACTCAGAGGGGAAATAAGATCTATAATCTGTACATAGTTATGTAAAGCGTCCACTCTGGGCCACCTTAAATATAGAGAATTTAGCTAAAAAATGTAGATGATTTTAGATCTATAGGCTTGACTCTGAGTCAAGGGACCTCCCTCCTTGCATGACAGGCATTTGCAGTATAGACGTGTAATGCAAACAAGGAAAAATAGTCATGGGCTCTCCTGTATCTGTGTTCCTCATCCTATGACATGACCACTGAATTCTGATCAAATTCAACACTGCTCTCTGCCGAGGGACTGTTGTTTTATGCACCTTGTTTCATTTACACTCAATATACATGTCTTAACCCAAGAAGTCTGCTTTTCCCTGGTATAGCAGGGGTTTTGTCAGTGACACCAGGTAGCCAAAGGTAATCTCTCCCCATGAGGACATCTGGCAGTAATACTCCAGGTGTCTGTAGTCTACACATTGGAGGTTTATGAATCGTTACCAGTGGTCAATATACACTTCCGATGAGCCATCGGAATCATTTTAACATCTTACCTATTAATTGAAATTATTTAATAAAAGTAAAAAATAAAATGGAATTTATATTATTCTTTATATCATTTTACAGTAACTATAGAGGCAAATTTTCTGTCCATGAAATCTGTAACCATGCCACTTTAAGTTTAGTTATTTGTAGACCATCATCGTTTTAGTCTAATTCATTTGCAAATAAGTTACGTCTTTAAAAAAATCTATCGAGAGGACTCTGACTCGGTTATATCTTTACACAAAATTTTGGAAAACTAAGAAATAAATGAAATCACCAACATACTGGCAAATAACCTAAATTTAACAAACGATGGATTATGGGACTGAAGAAAGAATAACTATGTTTGGTGAAATCTGACTTTTAAAGGTTAAAACAATTTTTGATTAAATTGGGTAAATAAATTTAATTGACTGGATTAAATTAATTTTAGATGCTTGAAACTGATTCAGTTGACGATGCCGATTAGTTTAGTGACACCGATAAGGTCAATGATACTGATTATGTCAACGATATTTATCTGTGAAATTGTTTCATCAAAATAATTTATAAAATAATTTTAAAAATCCTTTTCTTCAAATATAAGAAACACTAAAAGTGGACATTGCATATTACTATGTCATGGGGACCGATAAAGTAATAGTATTCATTTCATAATATATTCTCGGGAGATGATGAGTTCAATGACCACGGTCTACAGCTAGGAGATTTTGAACATTAGAAAAAAAAATTTAAGACTCTGTCCAACTGTTTCATAAAGAACATTATTAGGTTCTTAACCACCTATGGACCTTTTCTCTGTCACTCACCTCTCTCTACAGTGGAAATCAAACATTTTTTTAGGATATAAAGCCCAAACACCAAAAATAACCAGGTATCCAAAGAGAGCGACAAGGCCTTTATACCTATTGATGATTACTAGTACTAATATTAACAGTTACATTACTTATCCTTATTCTTTAGGCTTCTGTCAAATCCTGCAAATATGACCCAATTCTTAATAGTTATTAAAGATATAGAAAATAACTTTCTATATCATTTATTAAGGTTTCCCTTTTACAATAAAAAATAGCATTACTTAAAGATAATGAAAAATATTTACAAAATTTATACAAACCTAAAACCTAATTATGAAAATATATTACTCCCTAATCCAATAGTTATTAGTAGCTGTATTCTAAGAAAATTACAATAACTAAAAGAGTCTTCTACAACTGCTAAGAAGGCACCAAAAAATTACAAAACTCTCACTGTTCTCCTGGTGTCTGAAATTTTAAATAATAATTGCTATTTACAGCATTATATTGTTAAAATGAAAAGACATATAGATTTCAGGTTTGTTTTTTTCCCCAAAAATATTTTTGTTAGTATTTCTTTATTGATTTTAGAGAGAGAAGAAGGGAGAGGGAGCGAGAAAAGACATTGATGAGAGAGAAGCATAGATTGGCTGCCTCCTACATGCCCCCCACTGAGGATGATGCCCATGACTTGGGCATGTGCCCCGATTGGCATTTTGAATCAGCAACCTGTTGGTGCACTGGTAGTCGCTCAACCACTGAGCCACACTAGCCGGGCACAGCATCTGAATATTTCCAGTGGGAAATAAGTGGCCCACAATAAATAAAAATTTATCTTAGAAATAAATAATAAAATCTAAAACTATATATTCAATGCTTTTGATGTACAAACACATATTATACTAAATAGAAAATGATCCATGATAATCTCTTAAAGGTCCGTAAGATAGGACTTCTTCCAATGTGCCTGCCTTTCACTTGGCAGAAAAAAAATATGGCCTCGACTGCCATCCAAGGTTATATTCCTGCCTCACCCCACCCCAGGGTCCATTGTTTTTAACACAACAAACACTAACAGGACAGTTCTTAGAAATAAGCCTTCCCAGCACCCTGGGATCTCATTATCCCACCAATAGGTTGATCTTCAATGCATTATTTGAATGAATTTATGTCCTATAGAGAAATAATTAATGAAAAGTGTCTAAACACTATTCTGACAAGCTCAGGGAAGGCTTGCAGGATGGACTTGCCAAGTCAGAGACCTAAAATAACCACAAAGGATAGTCTGGAATTAACACTTTTAAGCTACAGTCGTTCATGGTAGATAGCCATGTCTCAGACTAGCTGCTTCTTTGACAAGAGTCAACCTTTATCTTCAGTAAGTCTGTGTCTTGTCTTTTCATATCTGGAAAAACATACCTTTAAAATGTCAAATTACTTCTGTTTTTTTCCCCAGTCCCTTCAGGACATAATCTATATTGCAGAAGAGAAACTATAAATCCCAATCACCATTTTAATCCTGTTAATTATTATCTAAGAAGTCTCTTTTACCCACCTATATAAGACATATGCTTTTTTACTTTTCACTGAATTCTAGAGGTTTCCTTAGCTTACTTTTTCCTGCCTGTGAAATATATTCCCTATACATTTAATAAATCTAATTTCTCTTTCAATTGTCATATGTAGAGTAAAATGCAAAAGTGCGAATCACTGAAAACATATCTCGATCCATTTAAATATTGCTTCCCAGGAACCGTTCATAGTTTGACTCGAATAAACTGCGAGAAAATATTTTTCCCTTTAAATACTTCTTGCATTAACAACACTGAAAAGGTCAATTAAACATATTCTCCATATCCTCTGGATTTGTGCTGAAATTTTTCTGTAACCCCAACATCCCAAACTGTGCTGTGCATAGGTGCACTGGGGCACAGTTCTTTTCCATGGACAGAGTTAAACATTTTTGATCATTCATGTATTTTTTGATGCATACTTGAACAGTTCTTGCTTTAGGCTATCTTGAACAGTCGTACTTAAGATTTCTCGGGTAGGTATTTGAGGGGAAGTTACTGAACAGCACATGGTATTTGTTTTGGTGAAATTCCAAGTTGTTTGCTAGGGGCTGCAGTATTTTCAATTTATGGAACCGATGTTTAAGAGTTCCAAGTTTTCAAGGCCATCGCCAACATTTGAAACTGTTTATTTTACTTTACTGTTGTTGTGTCCGTGAAGGTCACCAACCAGGGATTTGGAGGTTGGAAATTGAGTTCAGTAGTTGTTTAGGTCACGTGTCCTGTCTGGAGAAGGAAGTGTTCATGTTGCTCTTTGAAATGTTTCTTGTTTTTTCATGCATGCCTTTCTGAAGTTCTTGGTTATGGATAACGGTGTTATCGGTGACAAAAATTTTTACGTGTTTTGTGCATTCCAAGGGCTCTGTGTTTGGTATTCAGATAGTTTTTCTTGTTGTGCTGAAGTTTAATTTGTAATGATGGGATACTGTTTGTGTATTGCAAAGTTTGCTCAAATTTGCTGTTAGTATCATAATGCTGATAACATGAATTGTGTGCCAAAATTCCATATATATTAGGGGGACCGGAAAGTAATGTCGTTAAAGTAATGCCATGTTAAGGGCGGAAGTGGAAGCAAATCCATGTCAGACAGTCTAGGAACTGTCAGACACTCTTAACAAACCTTGGTCGCCCATCCAAGAACATTTGCAGCAGACCGGTAAAGTAAGCAGAGCAGGTGTTTGGGTCCCACATAATCTGTCCAAAGAAAACAAAGCTAACCTGTCCACCACATGCAACTTATTGCTTCAGGGGCACAATACAGAAGCATTTTTTGATCACTTGATCACTGGAGATAAATAAGGGGTCCTCTATGACAATCCAAAACGCAAAAGGCAGTAGCTCTCTTCGAATGAATCACCACGAAGTACAGCTAAGCCAGGTTTACACCCCAAAAAGGCACTTTTGTGTGTCTGGTGGAGTATTCGCGGGGTGGTTCATTTTGAAGTGCTGAAACCTGCACAAACTGAATGCAGACCTTTACTGTGAACAATTGGATCGAGTAAATCAATCTTTAATTGAAAAGTGCCCAGCAATTGTTACCAGAAAAGGTGTTATTCTGCAACACAATAATGCAAGACCGCACTGCGCAAGACGAACCCTAGAAAAAATTAATGAATTGCAGAGGGAGGTATTGCCTCACCCACCACACTCGCCCGATATTGCACCATCGGATTTCCATTTATTCCAATCGTTACAATATTTTCTAAGTGGAAAAAATTTGAAAATTTGGATAATGTCCAAAATGCGATCTCCAGATATTACGCTCCATAACCAATTGATTTTTATCGATCTGGCATTGAAAATTTGCATACTAGATGTCAAAAGATTGTTGATATTGAGGGTAATTATATCACTGATTAAAAGTAAAACCTTGTTAAAAATTTATCTGTTTGAAGTTAATGTAAAAAAAAAAAACGACATACCTTTCCAGTCCCCGGAATATAATGTGTTTTGTTTTTACTAACAATGTTTTCCTTTTAGGTTAGATGGGCTAGGTTGAGATTGGGCTGGGCTGGTGAACGGGTTAGTAAACAGGTTAGGGTTAGTGAACAGGTTAGTGAACGGGTTAGGGTTAGGGAACGGGTTAGGGTTACGGAACGGGTTAGGGTTAGGGAACGGGTTAGGGTTAGGGAACGGGTTAGGGTTAGGGTTAGGGAACGGGTTAGGGAACGGGTTAGGGTTAGGGAACGGGTTAGGGTTAGGGAACGGGTTAGGGTTTAGGGTTAGGGTTAGGGAACGGGTTAGGGAACGGGTTAGGGTTAGGGAACGGGTTAGGGTTAGGGAACGGGTTAGGGAACGGGTTAGGGTTAGGGAACGGGTTAGGGTTAGGGAACGGGTTAGGGTTAGGGTTAGGGAACGGGTTAGGGAACGGGTTAGGGTTAGGGAACGGGTTAGGGTTAGGGAACGGGTTAGGGTTTAGGGTTAGGGTTAGGGAACGGGTTAGGGTTAGGGAACGGGTTAGGGTTAGGGAACGGGTTAGGGAACGGGTTAGGGTTAGGGAACGGGTTAGGGTTAGGGAACGGGTTAGGGTTAGGGAACGGGTTAGGGTTAGGGTTAGGGAACGGGTTAGGGAACGGGTTAGGGAACGGGTTAGGGAACGGGTTAGGGTTAGGGAACGGGTTAGGGTTAGGGAACGGGTTAGGGTTTAGGGTTAGGGTTAGGGAACGGGTTAGGGAACGGGTTAGGGTTAGGGTTAGGGAACGGGTTAGGGTTAGGGAACGGGTTAGGGTTAGGGAACGGGTTAGGGTTAGGGTTAGGGAACGGGTTAGGGTTAGGGAACGGGTTAGGGTTAGGGAACGGGTTAGGGTTAGGGAACGGGTTAGGGTTAGGGAACGGGTTAGGGTTAGGGTTAGGGTTAGGGAACGGGTTAGGGTTAGGGAACGGGTTAGGGTTAGGGTTAGGGAACGGGTTAGGGAACGGGTTAGGGTTAGGGTTAGGGAACGGGTTAGGGAACGGGTTAGGGTTAGGGAACGGGTTAGGGAACGGGTTAGGGTTAGGGTTAGGGAACGGGTTAGGGAACGGGTTAGGGAACGGGTTAGGGAACGGGTTAGGGTTAGGGTTAGGGTTAGGGTTAGGGTTAGGGTTAGGGAACGGGTTAGGGAACGGGTTAGGGTTAGGGAACGGGTTAGGGAACGGGTTAGGGTTAGGGAACGGGTTAGGGTTAGGGAACGGGTTAGGGAACGGGTTAGGGTTAGGGAACGGGTTAGGGAACGGGTTAGGGAACGGGTTAGGGTTAGGGTTAGGGAACGGGTTAGGGAACGGGTTAGGGTTAGGGTTAGGGTTAGGGTTAGGGTTAGGGTTAGGGTTAGGGAACGGGTTAGGGAACGGGTTAAGGAACGGGTTAGGGTTAGGGAACGGGTTAGGGTTAGGGAACGGGTTAGGGTTTAGGGTTAGGGTTAGGGAACGGGTTAGGGTTAGGGTTAGGGTTAGGGAACGGGTTAGGGTTAGGGTTAGGGTTAGGGAACGGGTTAGGGTTAGGGTTAGGGTTAGGGTTAGGGTTAGGGTTAGGGTTAGGGAACGGGTTAGGGTTAGGGTTAGGGAACGGGTTAGGGTTAGGGTTAGGGTTAGGGTTAGGGTTAGGGTTAGGGTTAGGGTTAGGGAACGGGTTAGGGTTAGGGAACGGGTTAGGGTTAGGGTTAGGGTTAGGGAACGGGTTAGGGTTAGGGAACGGGTTAGGGTTAGGGTTAGGGTTAGGGAACGGGTTAGGGTTAGGGAACGGGTTAGGGTTAGGGAACGGGTTAGGGAACGGGTTAGGGTTAGGGAACGGATTAGGGTTAGGGTTAGGGTTAGGGTTAGGGTTAGGGTTAGGGTTAGGGTTAGGGTTAGGGTTAGGGTTAGGGTTAGGGTTAGGGTTAGGGTTAGGGTTAGGGTTAGGGTTAGGGTTAGGGTTAGGGTTAGGGTTAGGGTTAGGGTTAGGGTTAGGGTTAGGGTTAGGGTTAGGGTTAGGGTTAGGGTTAGGGTTAGGGTTAGGGTTAGGGTTAGGGTTAGGGTTAGGGTTAGGGTTAGGGTTAGGGTTAGGGTTAGGGTTAGGGTTAGGGTTAGGGTTAGGGTTAGGGTTAGGGTTAGGGTTAGGGTTAGGGTTAGGGTTAGGGTTAGGGTTAGGGTTAGGGTTAGGGTTAGGGTTAGGGTTAGGGTTAGGGTTAGGGTTAGGGTTAGGGTTAGGGTTAGGGTTAGGGTTAGGGTTAGGGTTAGGGTTAGGGTTAGGGTTAGGGTTAGGGTTAGGGTTAGGGTTAGGGTTAGGGTTAGGGTTAGGGTTAGGGTTAGGGTTAGGGTTAGGGTTAGGGTTAGGGTTAGGGTTAGGGTTAGGGTTAGGGTTAGGGTTAGGGTTAGGGTTAGGGTTAGGGTTAGGGTTAGGGTTAGGGTTAGGGTTAGGGTTAGGGTTAGGGTTAGGGTTAGGGTTAGGGTTAGGGTTAGGGTTAGGGTTAGGGTTAGGGTTAGGGTTAGGGTTAGGGTTAGGGTTAGGGTTAGGGTTAGGGTTAGGGTTAGGGTTAGG